>CM042241.1:40011265-41346265 GCA_023566225.1 Romanogobio albipinnatus | reverse complement strand
CACACACACACACACACACACACAATATGTGTGTGCTGCATCATATTGTGCTTCGTGTCTACCAACACCTCCACCAATCAATACTTATCTCCATATCATTTGGTTTGAAAATTGATTTCCAGCCTTGTTTGTTGGTTGTAAAATAAATTGGCCTGTGGATCAATGGTTGGTCCAAACTCCATCAGCTGACATAACTATACTTCACACATTCATTCATACAGAAAATCTATGCTTTCTGAGATACAATATGCCTCTATAATACATTAGGTCACTGTATATTTACCAACTTAAAGCCATTAAACAGTTGATTGTGGACATTGTGTATTAAACATTACAGAGACGATTGATTGACTGGGTTTCTTTATAAGATGCATTAGATATGAGTCTGTGGTCCTATGGAAAGAATCCAAGATTAAATATTGATTTTTTTAGCAGACATCAAGCTCTTTTTAATGAGACTCATCTCGATTGTCAATCACAGTCGTGGTTCCTCCCCGTCAATGGCCCTTCAAAGCCTACGTCAATCTGTTTAGCGGCCTTTGACAAAATGATCCAAAATCTGGGCCATATTAAATGTTATTGGTATGATTTAAACACAACTTTACTCTTGGAGTTCAGGAATGTGATCACGCCTGTTCATGAGGAGTGCAGATGTCTGTTTATGAAACCAGTGTGCTCATCAGTTGTATTATTATGTAAAATGTTATGTGGGGTGTTGAAGATCTTGAACTATCATTTCAAAGCTCTGAATATTGTACTTGGCATATTTTAAAGGTCCCGTTCTTCGTGATCCCACTGTTCAAACTTTAGTTAGTGTGTAATGTTGCTGTTAGAGCATAAATAATACCTGTAAAATTATAAAGCTCAAAGTTCAATGCCAAGCAAGATATTTTATTTAACAGAAGTTCCCTTTCAAAGCCTACAGCTAACGGCCGGCTTGGACTACATCCTGGTACTTCCTTCATAAATGACGTCAGTAGAACAGACTAACCTCCGCCCACAAGAATACGCGAAAAAAGGTGGGTGGTCTTGTTGCTGTCCCACGTGGAGAAGAGGACGTGTCGCGTGGAGAAAAGGAAGTGTTGTGTTTCAGTGTGTTTGTCTCCATGTCGTCGAGACGCTGTTATTTTCTTCCCGGAGTCAAATCACCTTTGTTTGGCTTTCCCAGGGATGCTGTAGAGATCATTGAGCGCATACATCTCCCCGTTAAGAGGCGTGACCTTTCCACGTGCGCTAAGCTGCTGTCGAATCACAACACAGGAACCGTGACGAGTTCGCTAAGCTGCGGTCAAATCCCAACACGGGAACCGCTGGCACAATCAGAACTCGTTACGTATTTCTGAAGGAGGGACTTCATAGAACAAGGAACTCATCAACCCGTTTTTAGGACAGTGAAAACAGCGGTATACAGATAAGTAAATTGTGTTAAAAATACAGGTTTTTTTTACACACGAAACATGAACACATGTTATATTGCACACTGTAAACACAATCAAAGCTTCAAAAAAACACGAAGAACGGGACCTTTAAGATTCTGTTTTGTATACAAGCTTGCCAACAAGGTATAAATTGGCAGGCCACTTTTACAGTACATTACAGTACAGATTTACAGTACATTACTTTGAGAGAATTATTAATTCCATCAGTTAAGTGGTAAGTGCACTCCACACTCAAGTGCACAATGCACTCAGAGTGCTCTAAAGGTGTTGTAATGGACCCTTTGCTGTGCTTTCAGCACAGTGAGTTGCACTGTAAGCTGCACTCTGCGTTTCACTGTAAATTTATGACTCCCATCTCCGGAGTGTGATTCCACTGCCTCTGCTTTTGATTAAGCGCCGATGTGTGCCTCATCAGCACTATCAGAACAGCCATCTCTCCGGCTGTCAGCAACACCCACACACGCAAACAAGCATGTTCACTTTTGCTCTCACACATACACAGATATGCCCACAGAGGAAATATATCTCCCTCTTGGCCGTGAGCAAGGTCGGCAATAATTCGGGAGAGTCTGGATAAAGAGTCGAGATCGTACTAAGAGTTGATTGCTGTCGACATGGCTGTCTGGCACAGAACGGGGTCTCATCTAGGAACAATGCGCTGTCGTTTCGGTTTGAACAACTTAATAATCCAAACAACGTTGAGGTTGTTGTTCCATGGTTAATGTCATACTCTTATTAGCTCAACAAAAATTTAACAAATCATGTTAGTAACAGTTATGATTAGCAACATTGGAAAAAAATGTGCTTCTAAATTATCACACTTCCTATTTCCGATAAGTGAAGCAGTGTATCACTACTTCCGGTACTATCACAACGCAACCAAATGCCTGAATCCTCTCGCCGTGTTATTGCAGTGATCCGGCTGCTCTAATTCTGAACAACAACATCCTTACCTCAGTTTTCATGATTTCCCGACACAAAAATAATTGAGGCTGAGAAAGTCCCTTTAAAATAATATGTAGGAGTATGTTCTTGTATAGTAATTATGCATTTCAAAACTAAGGATGTTTACATCTCATATCTTCAACCTGCTGAAATGTTCCTTTAAATATACTTCCAAATGTGCATTCTGAATAATACATACATTTATTTCTCAACTAACCTGCCACAGTCCAGTGCTCGTTTTCACATTAACAGAGTTTTTTTCTCTTGCTGATCATATTTCATACCTGTTGAATTTACATTTTTAAATTAATCTGAATGATAAATAACCTTACTAAAATTAACCATGGTTTTATTATAGTAAAAATGTAGTGACCTTGTATTGTTTGGCGAATTGATTAACATTAGAGTTTTACTACAAAAACCATGGTTAAACTATGGTTAGCAAAATGTCTCGGTTACATATGTAACCCTCGTTCCCTGATGAGAAACGCCCAAGTGGAGGCTACACTCCTGGTATTGCAGGCCCTGAACCTGATTTACCAGGACAATGGCATCCACTATCCAGTGAGACAACCTCTGCTTGGAGAGAGCCTTCCCTTTCTGCTGCCCTCTGTAACAGAAAAAGAGCTGGTCTGAAGTCCTGAAACACTGCGCCCTGTCTACACAAGCACGAAGGGCATACTGGACAGAGCAGCGTCAAGGCTGGGTCTGCCTCCTCTAGGGGCAGTGCTGGCAGGTTCACCACCTGACCTCTGAAAGGAAGCCAAAGTAATCAAGAGTGCCTCCTTCATAGAAAGGAATTTAAGCTCAATGGACTGCAGTGGCTCAAAGGGAGCTCTCTGCAGGGCAGACAGAACCACTGATAGGTCCCAAGAGGGCATCTGTAGAGGACGAGGTGGGTTTATCCTCCTCGCTCTTCTAAGGAACCTACTGACCAGGTTGTGCAGTCCTACCGTTTTTGACTCCACAAGGTCATGTTGCGCTGAGATCGCTAGTGCATCCGTGCTGATGGTTCCTCGGTCAGGGAGTAAAACCAGCGGAAATGGGAGGAGTCGTGGGAGGCAAACAGATCTGTTCCCAAATCAGCTGAACCGTCAGGGGTTGGACCACCCTGGTGGTTGATGTGCGCTACTGTCGCCTCGTTGTCTGAACGGACCAGTACATGTTTGTCCTTCAGCAGCACTCGGAAACAGTACAGGTCTAGATGTACGGCCAGCAACTCGAGGCAATTTACATGCTATCGGCGCTGTCCATTGCACATGGCACCCCAGCCCGTGGCAGAGGCATCTGTTGTTACAACAACATGCCTGGAAACTCGGTCTAACGGCACTCCAGCCCATAGAAAAGATTGGTTCGACCATGGGGTTACTGGCACTCAGAGCATGCCCTGTTACCATGCCCATCTCAGGATCGCAAAGCCAGTCGATCGCAAAGCCAGTGCTAAAGCAGTGTCATATGAAGCAGTCTGAGTGGCATGACCTGCGGATGCCATATCCCCCTGGAGTCTCTGAAATAACTTCAGTGGAATGCACTCTTGCTCTCGAATTGATGCAGGAAAGTCAGCAGTGACTGCGCGCACTCGCTCGTAAGCTGCGCGTACATGGTGACCGAGTCGATTTCCATACCGAGAAAAGAGATCCTCTGCACGGGGAAGAGTTTGTTTTTTTCCCAGTTGACCCGAAGGCCAAAATGGGCGAGATGCTGAAGCACCAGGCCCCTGTGTTTGCAAACCTGGTCTTGAGAGTGAGCTAGTATCAGCCAGTCGTCGAGATAGTTCATGATGCAAACCCTGTGTTGCCTGAAATGCTGCCTCAACGACTTTCGTGAAGGCGCGAGGAGACAGGGCAAACCCGAATGGGATAACAGTGTACTGGTATGCCTGTGTCTCAAAGGCAAACCGTAGAAACGGTCTGTGTTGAAGGAAGAATGGAGACATGAAAGTACACGTCCTTCAGGTTGATCGCTACAAACCAATCCGAGGAACAAACAAATTAAAAAATTTGTTTGGCTGTCAATATCTTGAATGGAAGCCTGTGAAGGGTTCGGTTCAAGATGCACAGGTCGTAACCCACGCTCTTTTTGGGTACAATGAAGTAGGGGCTGTAGAAGCCGGAATTCATCTCGGCTGGAGGGATGGTCTCGATCACACTCTTCGCCAGTAGGGTGTTTATCCTCCGCACACATGACAGGGGCATTGCCACCCACCATGGTATAGCGGACTCCCTGAAAGTGGGGAAGAGACTGTGCAAACTGAATCGCATAGCCTGCGGCTGGGTCGAGGCAGCAGAGGTAGAGTATGTTTTATCACCTCAGTCTGCTTCTGTGCGGCCGAGAACTGTTGGGAAAAGTCCTCGACAGCCCCACCGAAGAGCCCAGCCTAGGATATAGGTGAATTGTGGAACTTTGTTCGCTCAGCCTCTCGCATATCTGCCAGGTTGAGCCATAAATGACGCTCCTGGACCATGCAAGTGAACATCACCTGACCGTAAGAGCGTGCAGTAACCTTCGTCGCCCGTAGGGCGAGGTCGGTTGCAGCTGCAACTCCTGCATCAATGCAAGGTCAGCATTGCCCTTGTGCTTCTGAGCACTTTTACCTGGTGGACCTGCAGGATGACCATAGCATGCAAGGCAGACGCGCCTGTCAGCACAGGCCACCCCGAAGAACCAATCATCCAGCCTTGAGCGCTCAGGACATGAAGGTGGGTTCCACTCAAGCCAATGCTCAGGCAAGCATGGCCGTGAGCTCCAGATCAGACTCGGGCAATGCAGGAACTCCCGAAGGAGGCCCACCTTGTGATGCGGCGATTGACATGGTGTCATCCACCGGCGCTCTGAATAAGACACTGGGCCCACCATGGGACAAACCAGCGACCTCACCTGGCAACACCACGGGTTGCAATGTGCTAGAGGGGGGTGTGGACCAAGGAAGATTCGTCTGATTGTTCCACACCGTGGCCCTCAGAACACCCTGACCACCAGCCAAAGTATCCCCTCTCGTGGAGGAGATAGATTGGGGTGTGGTAGAGGGGACTCTACCTCCTAGACGAAGGGCACAGAGTCTCGATCGCAACATTGCAATGGTCATGTTCCCGCAGTGGGAAAATGAGCCATCCACTAATGCTCTTTCAGTATGTATGAGGCTCAAGCACGCAAGACAGCGATCGTGCCCGTCAGACTGACTAACCAGCCGAACGCATCCAGAAACACACGGGCGAGACATCTTGAAAAAGACGTGCCATGTGTAGCTCTTTTGGAGAGGAGATATAATCTCCATAAATGACGAAGCGCCCACGGAGAACACACACGCTGTGCTGGATCACTGCACAGATCCGACAGGAATGCGGAAATCGCTGGAACGCGCCATAGCACCATCGACACTCTGGAGAGTTGCTCGTCTTGAAGAGAGTAAACTTAGAAGGCAAGTGAACACTTGGCTCCCATGCAGAAACATAATGTGAGATTGCACGCACAACTCCTTATACAGTGAGGAAAATAAGTATTTGAACACCCTGCTATTTTGCAAGTTCTCCCACTTAGAAATCATGGAGGGGTCTGAAATTGTCATTATAGGTGCATGTCCACTGTGAGAGACATAATCTAAAAAAAGAATCCAGAAATCACAATGTATGATTTTTTAACTATTTATTTGTATGATACAGCTGCAAATAAGTATTTGAACACCTGAGAAAATCAATGTTAATATTTGGTACAGTAGCCTTTGTTTGCAATTACAGAGGTCAAACGTTTCCTGTAGTTTTTCACCAGGTTCACACACTGCAGGAGGGATTTTGGCCCACTCCTCCACACAGATCTTCTAGATCAGTCCGGTTGCTGGCCTGCTCCCTCCAAAGATTCTCTATTGGGTTTAGGTCTGGAGACTGGCTAGGCTACGCCAGAACCATGATATGCTTCTTACAGAGCCACTCCTTGGTTATCCTGGCTGTGTGCTTCGGGTCATTGTCATGTTGGAAGACCCAGCCTCGACCCATCTTCAATGCTCTAACCGAGGGAAGGAGGTTGTTCCCCAAAATCTTGCAATACATGGCCCCGGTCATCCTTTCCTTAATACAGTGCAGTCGCCCTGTCCCATGTGCAGAAAAACACCCCCAAAGCATGATGCTACCACCCCCATGCTTCACAGTAGGGATGGTGTTCTTGGGATGGTACTCATCATTCTTCTTCCTCCAAACACGTTTAGTGGAATTATGACCAAAAAGTTATATTTTGGTCTCATCTGACCACATGACTTTCTCCCATGACTCCTCTGGATCATCCAAATGGTCATTGGCAAACTTAAGATGGGCCTTGACATGTGCAGGGGAACCTTCCGTGCCATGCATGATTTCAAACCATGACGTCTTAGTGTATTACCAACAGTAACCTTGGAAACGGTGGTCCCAGCTCTTTTCAGGTCATTGACTAGCTCCTCCCGTGTAGTTCTGGGCTGATTTCTCACCTTTCTTAGGATCATTGAGACCCCACAAGGTGAGATCTTGCATGGAGCCCCAGTCCGAGGGAGATTGACAGTCATGTTTAGCTTCTTCCATTTTCTAATGATTGCTCCAACAGTGGACCTTTTTTCACCAAGCTGCTTGGCAATTTCCCCGTAGCCCTTTCCAGCCTTGTGGAGGTGTACAATTTTGTCTCTAGTGTTTTTGGACAGCTCTTTGGTCTTGGCCATGTTAGTAGTTGGATTCTTACTGATTGTATGGGGTGGACAGGTGTCTTTATGCAGCTAACGACCTCAAACAGGTGCATCTAATTTAGGATAATAGAGGTGGATTTTAAAGGGAGACTAACAGGTCTTTGAGGGTCAGAATTCTAAATGGTGGGGCGGAGTTGCGCTATGCAAATTTTGCAGACCCATGGCAGTGTCATGCCATTGGCTAATTTTGGAGAACTCAAATAATAATAATAATTGATGTAACTGATGTAACGTAGTGAATGACTGAAACCATGGTTGATTTGTGGTTACCATGGTTTAACTAGCCATGTTTTTTTGGTTTTATTTGTAATAAAACCATGGTTTATTTTCTTAAGAGCAGTATTAAAATTGATGAATGAATGCGCTGACTTAAAGAAATTGAACAATGTTAAACATTCATTAATATTTAACATTAACGCGTTGACAGAGCGACTTTAAATACTGATTAAGAATTTCAGCATAAATGTGTGAGTTACATACATTGAAATTATTTTTAATAAAAGATAATACAGAATAATGACAAAACATTTAATACAAATAAAAAAATATGTTAATTCTTAATCTTATTCATCAGGTCTCACACACACTGCAGCGCTAGGGTCACTATTTAGACGAACAATGACACGTGAGGTAAAATAATCATGTATGTTTACGAGCCACAGCTTATGTTGGATTAAAAAACTACAAGTTCCTTGGCCCCACTTTATAATAGGTGGCCTTAAGTACTATGTACTTACATAAAAAAATAAGTATAATGTTGTCACGGTGATATAAGCAGAAATAGATGAGGATCCAATAGCGAGTGTGAATAAGTCTTTATTACTGACAAAGACTCATTGAGTGACAAACAGCGTGAACACAAGAGTCTCAAGAGAATATCCGATGCAGGCAGAGAGCAGAGGAAGACAGACTTGGTGCAGCGAGGCGTGACACAGGGACGCAATGGGCAAGACCAGGCGCTGGGAACTCAAGGAACGGAATCCACACCAGAACATCAAGGAAGACGACAACACAGGAACACACCGGGACAGACTGCAACGATCGACAAACACAGACAGCAGGTGAGACCATTATATAGACAGGTGAATGTGGTGCAGCTGACAGTGCTGATGATCGCTGATCAGTGACCACGCCTCCAACACAACCAAACACACATCTAGAGAGAAATGAGCCAGTGAATCCATGAATCATGACAGTACCCCTCCCCCTAGGAGCGTCTCCAGACGCTCCCAGAGGAACCTACCTGTCGATTGTAATCATCGATAAGGGAGTGGTCCAATATGTCCCTAACCGGTACCCAACTTCTCTCCTCCGGACCGTAACCTGGGAAGTCCACCAAGTACTGAAATCCGCGTCCCCTCCGCCTAGAGTCCAGAATACGGTTGACCGAATAAGTGGGTTCCCCATCTACGAGTCGCGGCGGGGGAGGAACCGGAGCAGGCAGATTAATCTGGGCGTGAAATACAGGTTTTAATTTGGATACATGAAAAACGGGGTGAATCCTCCCGTACGCGGGAGGTAGTTTGAGGCGGACTGCCACTGGACTAAGGATCTTGGTGACAGGAAACGGGCCAATGAATTTAGGAGCAAGCTTATTGGAAACAGAATGCAAAGGAATATTCTTAGTTGAAAGCCACACCTTTTGACCCACGACGTAAACGGGAGGCTTAGACCGGTGGCGATCGGCTTGGGGCTTGGTGCGCGCCCCCACCCGAAGCAGAGTCTCACGGGCTCTGTTCCAGGTGTGACGACACCTCTGGACAAAGGCGTGAGCAGAGGGGACCGCGACTTCGGACTCCAGACTAGGAAAATTTGTTGGCTGGTAACCTATACTACCCTGAAACGGAGTGAGACCCGTGGACGACACTGGCAACGAGTGATGTGCGTACTCAACCCATGAGATCTGTTGACTCCAGGAGGAAGGATTCTTGGACACCAAACATTGTAACGTTCTCTCAAGGTCCTGGTTGGCTCGCTCGGTCTGCCCATTGCTCTGGGGATGGAAACCCGAGGACAAACTGACCGTCGCCCCCAGTAATCTACAAAACTCTCGCCAAAATTTGGACACAAACTGGGGCCCCCTGTCGGAAACCACGTCTATCGGAAGGCCATGTAAACGAAAGATGTGGTCCACGACAGTCACCGCTGTTTCCTTTGCAGAAGGTAATTTAGGCAAAGGAATAAAATGAGCCGCCTTCGAGAACCGGTCTACTACCATCAAAACGACAGTGTTACCCTGGGAGGGTGGGAGGGCGGTAATAAAATCTAGCGCGATGTGAGACCAGGGTCTTGAAGGGACAGACAGCGGTTGGAGTAACCCATCCGGGGGACGATTGGAAGTCTTACCAGTGGCACAAACCGAACAAGCCAAAACAAAATCTCGAACGTCCCGAGCCATACCTGGCCACCAGAATCGTTGCTTGACCAAAAACTTGGTTCGACTGACTCCCGGATGACAACCTACATTGGAACAATGACCCCATCGGACCACGTCGGACCGTAACCCCACGAGTAATCGACTCGGTGGCCCGCTGGGCGGAGGCGTTACCCCTTCTAAGGCCGTCTTGACCCTCGATTCGATCTCCCATGTGAGTGTGGAGATAATGAGTCTCTCGGGAAAAATACACTCGGGAGTGGACGGGCGTTCGGATCGGTCAAAAGTGCGCAATAAAGCATCGGGTTTGTTGTTTTTAGAACCCGGGCGGTACGAGAGTGAAAAATCAAAACGACAGAAAAAAAGAGCCCTCCAAGCCTGCCTAGAGTTAAGTCTTTTAGCAGATCTGATATACTCCAAATTCTTGTGATCTGTCCAGACAATAAAAGGAACCCCCGCTCCTTCTAACCAATGACGCCATTCCTCCAATGCCAGTTTGACTGCCAACAACTCTCTGTTGCCAATGTCGTAATTACGTTCGGCAAACGACAGACGATGGGAAAAAAAACGCGCACGGATGCATCTTGTCATCCGAGGAAGAGCGCTGGGATAGCACCGCACCTACCCCCACCTCTGATGCATCGACCTCCACCACAAACTGACGTGAAGGATCAGGGGAAACAAGAATGGGGGCCGAAACAAAGCGGCTCTTTAGTTTGGCAAATGCAGCCTCAGCTGCATCGGACCACCTGAACGTCGTTCTGGGGGAGGTCAAGGCTGTCAGAGGAGCGGCTAGTTGGCTGAAGTTACGAATAAATCGTCGATAAAAATTGGCGAATCCCAGAAACCTCTGTAGGGCCTTACGGGAATCTGGACTTGGCCAATCTATCACAGCCTTAACCTTGTCGGGATCCATGCGCATTCCCTCGGATGAGACGATATATCCAAGAAACGGAACCGACTGTGCATGAAACGCGCACTTCTCCGCCTTGACAAAAAGCCCATTCTCTAGCAACCTCTGGAGCACTCGTCTGACGTGCTGGACATGTTCCTGGAGAGAGGAAGAAAAAATCAGAATGTCATCCAGGTAGACATAAATAAACTGATCTACCATGTCTCCCAGCACGTCATTGACGAGTGCTTGGAACACGGCAGGAGAGTTGGACAGGCCGAAGGGCATGACCAAGTATTCAAAATGGCCCCTGGGGGTGTTAAACACCGTCTTCCATTCATCCCCCTACCTTATGCGAACCAAATGATAGGCATTACGTAAGTCCAATTTTGTGAATATGGATGCTCCCTGCAACCTCTCAAAGGCTGAAGACATCAACGGTAAAGGATAGGTATTCTTCACCGTGATGTTATTCAACCATCGGTAATCAATGCAAGGTCGCAGAGAACAATCCTTCTTACCCACAAAAAAGAACCCCGCCCCCGCTGGAGAAGAGGAAGGACGGATGAACCTGGAAGCTAAAGAATCAGAAATATATTTCTCCATGGCCTCCTTTTCTGGAACCGAAAGTGAGTATAACTTGCCCTTAGGCGGAGACATACCTGGTTGTAACTCTATAGCACAGTCATAGGGACGATGAGGAGGTAGAGAAGCAGCCCGGGACTTACTGAACACTTCCTTCAGGTCAAGATACTCTGTGGGCACGGTTGACAGATCCACCGACTCATCCTGCAACACAGAACTAGACACAGACGGACGGGCAGACACAAGACAAGAGGCATAGCACTGATCATCCCAGGCAGAAATAGCATTGTGACCCCAGTCAACCCTGGGATTATGCTTAACCAGCCAGGGATGACCGAGGACGATGGGAACCAGAGGTGAGTCAGTTATGAGGAAGTCCATGGTCTCTGTGTGGTTGCCAGATGTAATAACAGTGAGTAAGTCAGTAGAGTGGGTGATAGTAGGAAGAACTTGTCCATTAAGAGTGTGCACAGTGATGGGGTGGTGGAGAGGTTTAGTAGGGTGCTGAAGCCGACTAGCCAGTGAAACATCCAGGAAGTTACCTTCCGCCCCCGAGTCCATCATAGCCTGGCAGTTGTAGTTCCTGTCTGCCCATTGCAGTCTTACCGGGAGGAGAGTGATGGATGAGGATTTCCCCAACCTGGAACCGCCCGACAGCAGCCTCAGTTCTGCTGTCGGGCTTGATCTTTTACTGGGCAGTTGTTGAGGAAATGCCCCAATCCACCGCAGTAGAGACAAAGTCCTCCTGTTCATCGACGGTTTCTCTCCTCCTGGGAAAGCCGAGCTCTACCCACCTGCATGGGCTCGAGATTGAGGGGTGGGCTGACCGTGTACTCTCTGGAACTCACAGGAAGCTCAGGAAACAGTCTGGGTTGAGAGCGTTGATCCAGCTGCTGAAGGCGCGCATCCACGCGTAGAGCCAACTCCATGAGCGCGTTGAGACTGCTGGGAAGTTCCAGAGCGTAGATCTCATTCTGCACACGGTCAGCCAGCCCATGCAGGAAGATGTCCCACTGCGCCTCCTCGTTCCACTTACACTCTGCGGCCAAAGTCCGGAACTCGATCATATAATCTGAGACGGGTCGGTTGTCCTGACGGAGATCCGCGAGCCTGCGGGCTGCCTCGCGACCCGCAACCGCGCGGTCGAAGACCCGTCTCAACTCCTCAGAGAGTGCAGGGAATGAGAAACAGCATGGATGTTGATTCTCCCACACCGCCGTTCCCCACAGAGCCGCGCGTCCCGATAGCAGGGTCAAAACCAATGCCACTCTTGACTCTTGTACTGCCTCTTGACCTCTTGTAATTGCAAAACACCTTTGGTGATATTGAGGTGGGATACGGGTAGAGTTAGCGACAGGTGTGGTGGTATGGGTAAGTTTAAGGGTAGGGTTAGGTGTAAGGGAAGTGTCAACTGTGTAATTACAAATGTAACTACAGAAATTAATTACAGACGTAATTAAGGTCAACAGCACTGTGATTGACCTTTAAGCATCACTATACATTTTATTTCTGAACTGTTGCAATACATACAACCAGAATAAAAAATCATTGCCAGATTCATGTTTCTGTTGCGTATATAACTTATCACATTTTTAGCGCCACTCACTGGGTAGTTCTCTTTGAGAGTGTTGTGAAATGTGCATGAAGCAGTGTAATATAATTTTACAGAAATGTCGCCACAGGCACGTTTTTGTCCAGTGAGCCTGGGTTGGTGATTAATGTATCACCGGTGGAATACAACAAGACGTTGCCATGGGAACTGTCTTGAGAACATAAATAATTCAAAATGTGAATGAAAACATTCCAGTTAATTTGCTGTGATGAGATAATCCTCGAAGAGATGTAGAAAAACACAGGCACTAATCTGGTACTTTGTCATAGTGGATCTCTTAAATGAGTGTGTAAATTCACTCAGTCAGCTGAATTTTCGCTTCAGGCTAACAAAAGGGTAGAACTGTATTGTTAAAAAAATTATGCAGTGCTCTGTTTTGCTGTCAGCTCTAGCACTAGTCAAGTCAGCCACCTTTTTAATATCACAAATCAGCTATTTAACTCAAATAGACTTCATGCGGTGCCTATAATGCAGGAGACAAAAATATCCTGTTTTGCTGCTATTTTGTTATGAAACTCATCCCCAGTAATCCCAGTGCAGACAACATGCATAATCCATATTAAACAGGATTTGGATTGGGAAAAAGCCTCAAAGGAACCTGACAAACAAAAGCAGCCGCAATGCAGCGCTGTGCTCCACAAAAACAAAGTTTCAAAACCCTAATCCGCATGGAAAAGAAGAAATCAAGGCCTCCAGATGTCCGTATGGGGCTATAATCTCTTTATCTCAGGAGGCTTCTCTTAAACATTGCGTGTAACATTGCCACATCGCCTTTTTTAATGGAGTGAACATTTCTCTGTAATAAAATCCTCTGTGACTGATATGGGATAGTATCAAATATACAGCGCTAAAGTAATGGCTCCCTGTACTAGGTGCTGATGGGAGAAACCAGCATCAGCCATGTGCCATAAAATGTATAGTAATAACTGCACATCTGTTCACTATTCTCACCGACACAAAACACAGGCACTTTTGCGCACACTCAAGTAATCTAAATAGATGCTTAGCATAGCAAACATATGCATAAAATGTAGTAAATCCATGTAGGACACACAAGATGTTTTCTCATTTGTCTATGTCCCGCTTTCTCATATGTCCCCATTACTGGACAAAAACCACATTGCAGTAATGGTCTCTCCCTAGAGTACAGCAAGACCCACTTTACGATCCAGAGCGCATCCTATTAGATTAGACTGGACAATTGCATTACTTTGAATTCATTATCATTCAAGCTATTTTTATTAAATCTTATTTAAAGGTCCAATTCAAAGGTCCTGTCATTACAAAAGCGTACTGAATACAGAATACTCGTTTTCATTTCAAGTTCAGAGAATACAAGAAGAATTATCCTTTGAACCCCATATTTTAATAATGATATATTCCGACAGCACTCACCTGTATGCCTATTATCTTCTGAAACGAAATAACTATATTGTGACATTTGGAAGAACACATTGAACCTTTAAAAATGTGCTCTTTGAAATGTTGCCAAAATGAATGAAAAATAAATAAACTTGATGTTGAAGAAAGTGTTCAAACCGGATGTTCATATTCTGTTTCATCTGTGGTGATATGCAGCCACATTTCTCACACATTCAGGGTTTAAACACTTATGAAAGCCAAATTTTCAATGCCCTTGAGGGAAGTCGCTCAATTAATCCATGAGCTGTATGTGCCGTCTTTTCAGTCCAATGTGCAAAATAGCTCTTGCTCTGAGAAATGACTGTCATTCAACTCCATGAGCCTTTCTTCTTCTTGTGGGTCCCAGAGATTTGCAGCTCCAATTGTAATAAATATTGAGTAATCAAAGCAGCTCTTTGCAAACAAACAAGCTATAAAATGTCTCCCTCCACTGCACTATGAAATTTATAGATTCATTTGAACATAAACTGATTATGAAATGCACCAGAGGGATTTCAAAATCAATATAAAGAGGTTGGATTGAATAAAACCCCTAATAAATCTATCATTGATGAATAAAACAGTATTTGAGAGTTCAAGGAGAACCAAAAAAGTCTGTGTTATAAAATTTGTGAGAAATTGCTAAATAAAAACAAGTGAACCAGTGATGTGACTCTCATCCTTATGTCAGTTGATGTTTCAATGTTGTAAAAACTGAATGCAAAATGTTGCAAAAAGTTTAAACAAAAATTTTAATAATAATGTTTAACGCTAAATTATTGTTAAAAGGTTAACAAAATAGACTTGTGATAATAGTAAGACAATGAAACAATGGCGCATGTTGATTTAAATTACTAACGTGAAACAAAATTTAGCAGTGATTCAACCTTGATTCATCCGTGATTTTGACATTTCAAGGCAGATTTAGTCTTACTTATTAATTGCAATTCATACATAGCCTACAATGAAGAATGAAGAAAAATATTAAATTATTGAAAAGAAAAAACGCTTTCTTAAAAAAAACTCACTGACCCAAGTTTCATTGTTGAAGCTAATTTCTGAAGAGTTAGTACTTTTTCAGATTCAAAGCTATAAGCTACTTATCAGATACCCATTATGCAGGAATTGAAGCTGTAATTGTGTAAGTGAGAACACAGGCCAGAGTGCAATTTGTTTTGAAAATATTTCTTATGGGATTGGCCAGTTGTGAGGCAACTTGTCTGGGAGGCTCATGGGAAAGTGGGAGGAGGAAATATCATATCTCCCTCTGGCTTAAAAAGTGTGAAGTATTTTGATACATATTTCATCTGCTCACACTTTCAGTCCCCGAAGTCATCTATTCTCTCCTTCTCTCGTTGTCCCTCTTTTGCCTCTTCTCCCCTTTGGTTCCTTTGCTTCTCTCCCCTCTAGGTTTCCTTTTTCCTGATGCTGCTTCCCTTTTAGTCTGCCTTTCTCTCACACTCTCTCTGTACCATTCTCTGGAGCATAATAAATGTGTTGCAAGCGAATCGAGTCTTCCTAAACTCTCCAGCCCCCACTCTGGGTCACCAGAGTCCAGGAGCACTCATAAATCCTGAGGCTCAGTACAACACTTCAGCAAGGAAGCAAGAAGACACTTCCAACCGGGCCATTTCATTCTCTAATGTTCTCACTGAGCTCCAGATGCAACATGCAGAGCTCCATCGATTTATTCAGACGGCCTTTATAACAGTCATACTAACATTAGGCCTGGATTCAAACAACTAGCAATATTTTCTACTTAACTGAATCCATTGAGGCATCATTGACAAGATAATGATTACTTTAAACAATGAGATGGATACTGATGTGTCTCATTATCTGACTAAACAACAACTTTTCAGACACTCCTTCAGGGAGTTCAGACAGATAATATACACATTTAACTTTCTTATAAAGAACTATTTAACGTCTAACCATAAAAATGTCAACATCTCATCTTAAACCAGGCACACACACATACACACATGTGACATGCAAGGTACTACTACATATGGAAGTCATACCCCACCATCCAAACAAGCCACATGTAATATCCATCATATGATATAGCCTGATGCTGTGTAAATCCATGCTGAAACAACTTAGACCAATATGAATTTCCATGCTGGTCAAGACTGGCCTTATGGTAAAGCTGGTTATACCATCTACTTTTATGGTAAACCTGTGCATCTCATGTCAGCGACAATATAAACACATTATAGGCTAAGAACAGTTACAGTAGTTCCTGTTCTTAAATTTGATTGGCTGAGAAGTGTTCCAAGAGTGCTAATAATCAGTACAAAGGAGAGGTTTGATAATAGTCAGCTTGAAAGTTTTTGGTATCTATCCTGATAACAATGTTGAATTAATAGTATTGAGAAGAGGCTCTATGACTTCTGGAAGCATCTCTTTCAGTAGCTTTATCAGTATAGGGTCTAACATACTACATGTTGTTGATTTTGATGATTTAACAAATTTAGACAGTTCTTCCTCCGATCCTATAGCAAATAATAAATGGATCTATACCACCACGTCTGATGTGATACTGAAGTTAATTGGTGCATGGTTATAATTTTCTCTCTGATAGGATCAATCTTGCAAGTAAAGAAATTAATAACGTCATTACTGCTGTGCTGTTTTGAAGCGTCCAAACTCCATCCATCCATCCATCTTCTTCCGCTTATCCGGGGCCGGGTCGCGGGGGCAGCAGTCTAAGCAGAGATGCCCAGACTTCCCTCTCCCTAGACACTTCCTCCAGCTCTTCCGGGGGGACACCGAGGCGTTCCAAGGCCAGCCGGGAGACATAGTCCCTCCAGCGTGTCCTTGGTCTTCCCCGGGGCCTCCTCCACTCCTCCATGAACTGCCACCTTAACGTGGTGGAGGGGTTTGAGTACCCGAATGACCCTAGGAGCTACGTTGTCCGGGGCTATATGCCCCTGGTAGGGTCTCCCAAGGCAAACAGGTCCTAGGTGACGGGTCAGACTAAGAGCAGTTCAAAAACCCTTATGATGCCAAAGAAAAGGAGGACCGTGACGTCGCCCGGTATGGCGCAGCCGGGGCCCCACCCTGGAGCCAGGCCTGGGGTTGGGGCTCGTATGCGAGCGCCTGGTGGCCGGGCCTTCCCCCATGGGGTCCGGCGGGCTCAGCCCAAAGGAGCGACGTGGGGACACCTTCCTGTGGGCCCACCACTCACGGGAGGGACCGTAAGGGGCCGGTGCAAAGCGAATCGGGCGGCAGTCAAAGGCGGAGGCCTAGACGACCCGATCCCTGAACACGGAAACTAGCGTCCAAACTCGTTGAAGCTTTATTTCTCATTAATTTAGTCACTGTATCAAATAAATACCTTGAGTTATATTTGTTTTCTTCTAAGAAAGTCGAAAAGTAAAAAAGATCCTACAGTTTGTAAGGACTTTCTATATGCAGTAATGTTGTCCTTCCAAGTAATGCAAAATAGCTCTAGAGTGTCCTAAATGATTGAATAACACACTTAAATAAACTTATTTTTTTAGTAAATGAATAGAGGGCAATAACAGACCTGCTCGCTTGATACTGCTTAAACATTTACTTGTGGTGCATTGTAGTATGTGACATCCGCAATATATAGTAGGCTAGTGAATGTACAAAATTTCATACAATCTCATTGAGGAGCAACACAAATTAATATTGTTGTCTCCTGTCTTATTGCTTAGACATTTCCTGAAGGGGTAATGACAACAAGGCAAATCAATATTCCATATAGCAAACAGAACACACACACACACACACACACACACACACACACACACACACACACACACACACACACACACACACACACACACACACACACACACACACACACACACACACACACACACACACACACGTTGTGACATAAGGGCCAGATGTGGACTTGAATTCTAATGAAAGTGACTCCAGAGCTACAAGGGTAGAGTTGCCTGCATGCATATGTGTATGTTTGAGTAACCACTAGGGGTGTGCATTGGCACTGCCCTCACAATTCGATTCGATTACGATTCACCAGGTAACGATTCGATGCAATTCGATTCTACGATGCATCAAAATTCTACTGCACACAACAAGGCAAATTTTTAATCAGTCATGAGGCAATACAAGCAGTCAGATATTGAACAACAGATTTTATTAGCTGCTATGTGTGTATTATCACTCTCCTGTATCTTTGACATAAATGTCATTAAATAAAATAAAATTGAATGGTACAGGGTATTGGATATGGCATTTTTCAAACCTGAAAAAGAAAACATAAATCACTGCTTTCAGTGCTTTGAATAAGAAATGTTTCTCTTCTCTCTGCTTTAGAACCATTTGAAATTATATAGAGCAATAAAAACCAACTAAGCCAACTTTTTCCAGTAGTGAAAATAAGTGTTTTTTTTACACACAGTAAAAAGCTCTAAGACAGGGCACTTCATGAACTCCTGTGCAAATATTAATATGTAATTACAGTCACACTATTGTAACAACAACCACCACCCAGGCACCCAGCAATAGAAATATTCAGTGCAACACACACAGTAACGTTGACACTAGCGACTCGTCAATTCTTGGCTGGGATGTGTCGACTTTTTGTGTTGTTGTTGTTGTTGTTGAAGCCAACTCAGGATGCCAACGATAAACATGGTTCGTGAAGTTAGTTGTATTGCCAACGTGCTTGATTTTAGTGTGGCAGGCGCGTTAGCAGGGCGTAAGCAGCGCGTATTTTTTTCGGCGCCCATGTTAACAGATTAGAGCATTCACATCGCACGCAGAGGCGGTGCGGCAGCGCATCGCAGGAGCAGAAGCAGCAGTGCCGCGATCGTTTCGGCGCCGAGTCTATTTTTGCCGCGCTGCTCACGCTGATTTAAAGCCACAGTGGATTGTTCTTGATCAAAACTGACCAGATTAACATGGAAAATAACAAATTTCACCATGAAATCATGTAGTGAAGTGCCCCGTGTGTTTCACAATCACCATATGACATCCAGAGCTGTTAAAAAAATTAAAAACACAACACCAAACTTCAAAAGCCTGTTTAAATTATTAAAACTAGAAGCATATATTCACTTTAATGTTAACTTACATTTATCATGTGAACTACTTGTATACAACAAGTTATATGCATGTGTGTTTGGGACAGAGGGGAACACGGTCGCATTTGCAGCATATGCTGCCCATCATAAATCAAAGCACGAGACAGACGGGGCTCGGAGGAGAAGACCGGAAAATGTGACATAATGTACAATATTTGTCTGTATTTGCAATATACGAGCTGCGCGAGACAAACGCTGCCAGTGTGAATCCACTGCTAACGCGTGCGGTGTGAAGCCGGCGTCAGAATCCGAAATGTGCCCAGATGTCCGCTTTCCAAGCTTTGGGTGCGTTTTTAATTACCCATCTATCGCGGACATCTCCCTCCGCCTCAGCAATCTTGATTGTTGTTGTTATGACCCAGGAAGTAATTGAAACTTCACAACTTTATTGTCCAACTCAAGGCCAGAAAATAAACGGTGACATAATCGATTATGGCACTTTGCCGCATCGATGCTGAATCGTGCATGCCCCGCATTGCGATGCATCGCTGAATCGATTATTGTTGACACCACTAGTAACCACACACTTATCCCTTGAGTTTAGGGCTTTATGAATGCTTTGTTTTCACACACACACTGAACCACAACAGAAAAAGAAGCAGAACACAATGTAGCAGTATCAACAGAAAATCTCATTACTCTTAATCAGTTTTTTTTTTTTCTTAAAGTAGTGTGTACATTTGCATCGAAATGAAAAATAAACACAATTATATATGTGTATTGTTATTGTCAAGGGGTGGAAAGGTTCCTTGCCTTGACTGTTTTGTAGTGTTTTAGTAGTAAAATGAGCATGGGCATGAAATGTATGTGCATATTTATATAGATTTTTTGTGCATTTTAAATATAGATTACATGAGTGAATGTTGTGTGGCATGATATATTTAGATAACACACATTTGATTCCCATATAATTTCCTATTCACTCTGGTAGCATTGTAACAAAACACACAACCAGTATGGTAAAGGGAAACAAGGTTTAACATCTTTATTCATATAAAATATGTACATTAATATTCATTATCCATGGGAATTTACAAATATATTTATACAAAATCTCCTTGCAAGGGTTTGTCAGTTTGTGAATGATGCTGGGGGAACCCGCACACACACATACACACATTCATGCACTCACACGCAGTTACAAATCCACATAACACATTTGTATTGCATACATAAATAAATAAAAAACATACATTATATACAGGAATTACATGACTGCAAACAAATATCTCTACAGCATATTGAGCACGCACCACACAACACCCTCATGAAATTACATGGCATTTTCCTTTTAAAGAGCTGGATTACTTTTCATTGATTCCTCATTTGTTGCTATTGACACAATGGGGATACAAACAGTAAGATTCCATGCTTAACCAACACATGCAAAACCACAAACAGTTGTATTGAGTCAGGCTTATTTACAAGTTAACCAAATTAGTCATCATGCAATATTGGATTAAAGAGGCTCCATTTGCAGTGCTTAGGTGAGTGTAACCAGAAAGTATTTCTTTTTTTTTCTTTTTTTAGGGAGGGTGTAATTCAAAGCATGTTATTATAACTGTATGGCATATAACCACAGTTACAGTTTAAAATATTTTTTTCTTCCGTATTTGTACTTGCTTTGTTTTTATCCTATGGCTTTTGCTATTGATGCCCAAGTCTTTGTTGCAAATTCAATACTAATTAGTTTGTGGAAGCCAATCCCCCCCACAGGAAATTACTGGGTCTTTAAATATCATAACGTCAATCACAATTTGATCTTCAGATTACAGCAGGTTCCAATGTTGAGTTATGAGGCAGCTGACTTACTCAGGCTGAAACGCAATTTGCAATTAACTGTTCTTTGGTTCTTCTGATACTCTGTGTTCCTGAGGAGTCAGTTCTGGTCCAGGATGATTCATTGCAGTGTGGTCTTCAGTGCCGTTCTATCACCGACCTTAGATGGTGTTTCTTAATCCTGGGTTCTACAAAGTTAAATATACACTAGAGTCAGGAGAGGAAAAGCAATTCATCTCAATTACATGATTTATTGGTTGACCTCCACATCAAGAGCTGGGGCCACTTGCACAAGATATTTGACCTCTCATATGCCCCCTGACCTTTTCCTTCCGATGAACAAGAATGTCTTTTCAGCTCTCTCTTATTAAGATTTAAGGGTTGGGCTGCAGTTTTTCTTGCAATAAGTAAGAGATAGTATGCAAAATAGTATGTGATGTGGTACGAAAATATTGTTAAGGGTATTTTTAAGCTCTTACTGTAGTGCAGGACTGGCCTGCTGTGAGCTGGTGTCTGGAAGGTTCTGAAGGTTGCTGGGCCTTGTCCTCCCGTAGTGATCACCTGCACCTCAAGCCTGTAGAGAGATGCCAACTGAAGACCGGAAACTACCAGGATATTACGCTCCTGTTTGTGAGGAAAGAGAATAGTTTTTTTTTAGTTAACCAAGACCATTTGAGTCTGAGAAATAAATAAAATGCAATTCATATATGGCTTAGTTATCAAATTTAAGTGTCTAAGTTAATATATGGAAACCAGTTTCAGATTTCACTGTCACGTTAAAGCTACACTGTGTAACTTATTTAGTTTATTCTTAGCTAAAAACACTTAGTTCTTTCAAATATATATGTGCTCATTAATGTATATTTACTTCTTTCAAGTAATAAAGTATTCTCGTAAGTTTATAATATGCCATTGAAAATACATACGGGTAAGGGGTTCGAATGGGGGTCGCCATGTTGCCGCTCCATCTTGAAAGTACATTAGCCAAAGAGGGACATACCCGTAAATTCAAGCTTAGCCTTTCGCGTTTTAACACTCTGTAACGAGTAGGAAAATAGTGTGGCCACTTTAAGAGCGTTCGCCCCGGTTGGAGCGCCTGCGTTCTGTGTGTGTGTGTGTGCACTGCGCCTCGAGCTCCCATGTGTGCGGATTATTTTCTGTCTTCTGTTGCTAACATTCATTTAGTTTTGTTTTGTTGGGTAATGCTGTGGACGGAAGTGGAGTTTGTGCCAGACTCTTGTGGGGGGTTCCGCGGGGAATAAAGTGCGGGCTGTTTGATGTCAATCGCCTCAGTGTTTGCATCGACTCCAGTTGCGTTGAGTGAGCTATCCGTATTTTTCACCCGGACACACGCGTTACAACTCGATGGCGAATGTGAAGAGGGGGATTGCTGGATCGAACTGGAAGCCATGTTAATCTTGGACTAAATCGGCCACCGTAGGAGTTAAAACGAAATCGGAATTGGGAGGAAAAGAAACTAATATTTACTGGATGGTCATATACCCTTTCACCGCTAGATGGGGGAAAATATCACACAGTGTAGCTTTAAGGTCTTGTTTTGGTTTGTTTCTCATTGTTTCCTGTTCCTTTTGTTCTGTTTTTTTCTTGATTACTCCCTGTGTTTATAAGCCTGTCGTTTCCTTTGTTCAGTGTTCGGTCTCGTTTCAGTTCTATGTGGTTTTGCTATGTCATATTTATCCTTGTGATGTCCTAAATGTTCCATTTGTTTATTTGTTTATCTCCATCATTATGCATTTACTACAGCAACCACATGTTACAAGAACAGTATGAACTAAGTTCAGAACATAATTAAGTTTAGAATTAAATTCAGTATGAATTCTAGCTTCTGGACCTGCACGCAAGCCCAATCAAAACATATACTGGTCGACCAGGATCCCATGTCAGGGAACAGTGCAAAACAGCACATGATGATTTAGTCCAGCATTATAATGATAGTCTTCAAACGATCCTTGACGCTTGTGCTCCACTGAAAACCACGACTGTTTCGTTTGTCAACTCGGCACCCTGGTTTACACCTGAACTCCGTCAGCTAAAAGTCAAGGGTCGTTGACATGAACGATTATATGCCAAGACTGGACTTCAAGTTCATTAAGATATGCATGCTGACCACATGCAAGTTTATAAGACTGCGCTTTCTACTGCGAAATCAGATTATATAGTTTAATTTGGTCTGGTGTGGGAAATACAAAATCCCTTTTCTCTGTGGTTAACACTATTTTAAAGCCACCTGATTGTTCTAACTCTCATATGTACTCTATAGAGTTGTGTGAAGCATTCATGCTCTCTTTTAACAGGAAAATAGAACATATCCATCAGCGATTGGTTCCACCTAACACTAATTGCAACATATTTAATTTAAGTCCCATGCCATTTTTGTTATCTTCATTTTCTATTCCAATGGCCGAGGAAATTTGTTCTATTGTTCAAAAATCTAAATCTGTTACGTGCCAACTGGACCCATTACTGACTCATTTGGTTAAAGCTGGTTTACCTTTTCTTTCCTCTTTAATTACAGATATCATACATACTTATTTCTGGTACTGTCCCTACTGCATTTAAAACTGCTGTAATAACACCCATTCTTAAAAAACCCGGGACAGACTCAAAGAATTTGGATGATTTTCGCCCCATTTCTAATTTGCCATTTTTGTCAAAAATTCTTGGAAAAAATTGTGGCTTTCCAGCTCCGTGAACATCTTTCTTCTAATGGTTTATATGAGTGGTTCCAATCAGGGTTCTGTTCTTATCATAGCGTTGAGACTGCACTAGTAAAGATCTCCAATGATCTATTAGCTGCTGATTCTGGTCTTTTATCGATACTTGTACTTATCGATCTTAGTGCAGCATTCGATAACATTTCTCACACTATACTTTTAAGCAGATAGGAATCTATTGGAATTACTGGAATGGCTTTAAATTGGTTTTGTTCTTATCTTAAAGACCGCATTCAATTTGTACAACTTAAACAGTTTAAATCAAAACCCACTTATATTTTCTCTGGTGTTCCTCAGGGTTCTGTTTTAGGACCTCTATTGTTTATCATTTATCTTTTACTAATTGGCACCACTTTCAGGAAATATGGCATCCAAATGTCCTTGTTATGCTGATGACACCCAGCTTTATGTCTTCTAAACCTTCCTCAAAGTTTGCCCCTTCAGCTCTTTTTGAATGCTTAGATTAATTAAAAATTTGGTTTTCAGGTAATTTCGTCAAGATGAATAATAACAAAACAGAAATTCTTCTCATTGGATCAAAACATACATACCTAAGTCAAACATTTAATCTGTTACAATAAATAACTGCTCTGTTCCTCTGTCGAATCAGGTTAAAAGTTTGTGTGTCATCCTTGACAGTACCCTGTATTTTGAAGCCCATATTAACAGTTCTGCATTCCATCATATTAGGAATATCAATCGTTGCATCCTGTTCTTTCACTCAAGAGTACTGCTACTCTTGTGCATGCTCTTGTAACATCACAAGTTGACTATTGTAATGCCTTGTTTTATGGGCTTCCTTCCAAATATCTTCATAAATTACAGTTGGTACAAAATGCAGCTGCTCGAGTTATTACCAAAACTTCCATTTCTGAACATAGTACTCCTGTTGTACAAAATTTTCACTCTAAGATCGGATTCTGAACTTACACTTGTTCTTCCACGCTCCTCATTTATGGAACTTGCTTCCTGTAGAAGTTCGCAAAAGTCTTCCGGTTAAAACTCATTTGTTTAGGCAGGCTTTTATGTGATTTTAATGTTATTGTCGTCAGTTCCATATTGTTTTTATTGTTTGATGAATTTTTTTTTTTTTTTTGTGGACTTTGTAAGGTGTCCTTGAGTGCCATGAAAGGCGCCTTTAAATAAAATGTATAATAATAACATGAATGCTTGTGACCAATCGTTATAAATGTAACTTACTGGAGGTAGGATCTGAGACTGGGATATGAGGCTGTTGGGCAGATTATTTCTGCGGCTCTCTGTGATGACCTCTGCCCATGTGACCTGATATCCTGTGACCTGCTGTGGCGATTGAGGCATGGCCACCACCCATGAGAACAGGCCTGTCACGTTCCCCATGTAGACTGAGAAGGCTGCCGTCAGGTTCTCTGCTCTGACCAGGACCTTTGGAAGAACCACTGCTGATTTGAGAAAACAAAGAATCATATAAAAAACATGAAATCATATACAAATATAAGTGATTCCACCTTGATGCTTTGCTTTCGTTCGGAACTACTTTTATGGGTTAGCTGAGAACGATTATATGAACTAACTAACTAACTACAAGTGATTTTTTTCTGTATTGATATTCATTTTGAGATTGGGTTTGGGTGCATAAAGTGAAATATGTCACAGCCACAAAACCTAAGTGACATAATATGAGTAGATTATGATATAATCTATTATTGTTTCTTAGAAAACAAAATATTTTAACAAAACTGCCTCACTGCTTCTTAATATACAAAAATTAATGTTGTTCAACCAACATTTAGAAATATGAAGATCAATTGATATATTATACCTAAAGGATTATTAGGAACACCTGTTCAATTTCTCATTAATGCAATTATCTAATCAACCAATCACATGGCAGTTGCTTCAATGCATTTAAGGGTGTGGTCCTGGTCAAGACAATCTCCTGAACTCCAAACTGAATGTCAGAATGGGAAAGAAAGGTGATTTAAGCAATTTTAAGCGTGGCATGGTTGTTGGTGCCAGATTTGCCGGTCTGAGTATTTCACAATCTGCTCAGTTACTGGGATTTTCACGCACAACCATTTCTAGGGTTTTACAAAGAATGGTGTGAAATGGGAAAAACATCCAGTATGCGGCAGTCCTGTGGGCGAAAATGCCTTGTTGATGCTAGAGGTCAGAGGAGAATGGGCAGACTGATTCAAGCTGATAGAAGAGCAACTTTGACTGAAATAACCATTCGTTACAACTGAGGTATGCAGCAAAGCATTTGTGAAGCCACAACACGCACAACCTTGAGGTGGTTGGGCTACAACAGCAGAAGACCCCACCGGGTACCACTCATCTCCACTACAAATAGGAAAAGGAGGCTACGATTTGCACGAGCTCACCAAAATTGGACAGTTGAAGACTGGAAAAATGTTGCCTGCTCTGATGAGTCTCGATTTCTGTTGAGACATTCAGATGGTAGAGTCAGAATTTGGCGTAAACCGAATGAGAACATGGATCCATCATGCCTTGTTACCACTGTGCAGGCTGGTGGTGGTGGTGTGATGGTGTGGGGGATGTTTTCTTGGCACACTTTAGGCCCCTTAGTGCCAACTGGGCATCGTTTAAATGCCACGGCCTACCTGAGCATTGTTTCTGACCATGTCCATCCCTTTATGACCACCATGTACCCATCCTCTGATGGCTAATTTCAGCAGGATAATGCACCATGTCACAAAGCTCGAATCATTTCAAATTGGTTTCTTGAACATGACAATGAGTTCACTGTACTAAAATGGCCCCCACAGTCACCAGATCTCAACCCAATAGAGCATCTTTGGGATGTGGTGGAACGGGAGCTTCGTGCCCTGGATGTGCATCCCACAAAAATCTCCATCAACTGCAAGATGCTATCCTATCAATATGGGCCAACATTTCTAAAGAATGCTTTCAGCAAATTGTTGAATCAATGCCACATAGAATTAAGGCAGTTCTGAAGGCGAAAGGGGGTATGGTGTTAGTATGTAGTATGTATTAGTATGTACACAGTATTAGTATGGTGTTCCTAATAATCCTTTAGGTGAGGGTATATATACTGGGCCTAAAATTAATACTTAGTATATGAAATAGTGTCATTGAACAAATATATACCAAGACTGGACTTCAAGTTCGGTGTTTGTCTGTAACATTTTTATGAATGCTAAAAATGCATGAACGTGAACAAACGTGAAAAAGCGTGAATGACGCTCTGGACAGCTGACGAGCCAGCGCTGCTTCATCATGAAAGTTTAAGCCTTGCCAATTTAAATATAGCCGCAAGATAACGCAAAAGGCAGCTCATTTTGGTATTCTTTGGTCTTCTTGCACTTGAGCAGACAAATTCACACAAAATTATGTCAAAATAATTATGTAAACATTTGGTTATGTTGTATGTAAACATAAACAGTCAAGGAAGTAAAAGCATGTGTAAATTGTCAGTATATTAGATCTGTATATTATCTGTATATCTGTATATCAGTATATTAGAGCCTAATATTCCCGCTGCTGTCTGTGTTTTTAATGTTAATAAAACAACAAAGGACAAATAAATCACTAACTGCTCTTGACTGAATAACTTTAATAGCTGTAATAAGGATTCATTATTAAGGATGTTTCATTTATAGTGGAGACTACATAGTGTTATTTTGCTTAATTCTGTACCTGAAAACTACTGTCAGTCTACCTGAAAAACCTGAAAAGTACTGTTTATTTAATTTGTCTCTTTGTCATATTGTATTTATTTGTGTTTTTGCTTGTAATTTGATTATCTGTTCTTATTTTATTGCTGACTGTTTAGTAGCTATGGTATTCAATTTGAAAAAATAATTGTTTATTTTCACTTTGGTGTCATTCATGGCTGGTAATAAATATTTAAAATATTTATATAGCCATTGGCAGGTGTGGCAAAAAGTTAGTTTTAGGCCGTGTATATTACACAAGATCTTGACCAAAAAATTGATGCACGTTTGTAGCAATACAGTCAGCAATACAATTGTAGAAATAGTCATCATATTCTTTTAAATCTCAGATTCACCTGAGACTGTGGAGCAGGGGATAGGTTTGGGGCTCTTGCTCTGGATGGTAGCACAGGATGGGGTGTAGAAGGTTGTGCTTTCCGCCTGAGCTCGACTCTTTGTTCCGACAGGCTGGATGATCACCTTATACTTGCAAGAGAACTGAAGACCAGGGAGGCTAGCAAAATTCTCCTGTTCAGTGATATGAAAATAAAAAAATTTAAGACTTTATTCCAACTCCACTGAAAAGAAGTCAAGGAGAATTATGATGACTGATCACCTATCACCACATCCAGCATAGCTGTGGGCCACAATGGGAAAATGCATAGTTCATGTTTTCTATATGTCAAGAATGATTAATTTTCATGCTGATAAAGACATTTCCCCCTTTTTCAATGTGTCATAGATTTTAACACGATTTCTTATTTTGTAAAAGACACAATTACATCGATGAAAATCTAAATATTAAAGATATTTAAAAGAATACTTTGACCCATATTTCTCTGCAGTTTATTAAAGAAATCTTTCTGGAATTGGGATGTGCCTCCAAATGGAGAGTTATGCGCCATGAATGATCAATGAACACCACACGAAAACTCTCCCTGGAAATTCATCTTATGTATGAGCTGTCAGAATGTGGCCTCGCACCTGTAGGGAGGACG
Source organism: Romanogobio albipinnatus (assembly GCA_023566225.1). Lineage (NCBI taxonomy): Eukaryota > Metazoa > Chordata > Actinopteri > Cypriniformes > Gobionidae > Romanogobio > Romanogobio albipinnatus. The sequence continues at coordinate 41,318,033 of CM042241.1, read as the reverse complement.
GAAGACACATTCCTGACTGGTTACCTGGGTGATAAGCTTCTCCTGGGTTCTGGATCCATTGTGACTGCAGAATTCCGGAGACCACTGCACGCGGTAACGATTCACAGTGGGATCTGAAAAGGAGAGACAGCTAAATATGAAATGTCAGATTCCGAAATGTGATTATGGAGCACTTTGAGTGGGGAACGGAAAGTTTCTGTCGATTCGCTCCACTCGCATAGTTGCAGTGCGGCTTCCAGTCTGTGCGTTGCTTGGTGACACACATTGATGCTTTGCTTTTGTTTGGAATGATTTTTATGGGTTTGCTGAGAAGGATTATATGAACTAACTGGCCAGATTTTGACTTTTGTCTGAAAAATAAGTTATTTGATATTAATTTGTTGTTTATAGAAGTGTTACTTATCTATATCTCAGCAATTTCATACATCCATGATACTGTATTTCACCCAAAAAAATTGTAATTTACTCATCCCCATGTCATTCCAAAAATGTATGCATTCCACTGCAGTGAAAACCAACAGTGTTGTTTTTGGCTTTCATTGTATGAGCAAAAACAGCCAAAAAAATCTAAAATTATAAATATCTTCTGCAGAAAAACAAGTCTTTCTGGTAACAACATAATAGTGAGTAAATTATGTCAGAATTTACATTTTTGGGTGAACGATCGCTTTCAATACATCTGAAGTTATGCTTTTGGTCCCATTTGATACAATGTACTTATTATGTAGATCCATGTTTTTACATTGTACTTATATTAGTAATTATGTAATTTTATCTGTACCTGAACCTACCAATACCACCAAACCTGTCCCTAACCTGTATACCACCTCAGTAGCAGCAAATGTGTTTTTCAATACAACATAATCACAATATGTACAGTGTACTCATTGTTTGATGCAAGTACATAAAAGTTAAAGACCCCTAATATAAAGTGTGACCATGCTGGTCATAAATACTTAAAAGCTTGGATAAGCCTTCCATTGTAATTAAACAAAATCTTCTCTTGTCTCTATCAGTTAGCCTAATGAACGGTTAAGGGTTCACTGATAAACATCAGTAATAATTCATTAAGAGCTTACAAGTAATCAGTGCTCAGTGATACGCCCTTTAAAAAGCTTCTACAGAAATCTTTCTATGCATCCAGAAAATATGCAAAACCAAGCAAAATATGCAAAGCAAAGCAATCTTGATAATGTGCCTGACAGATAAGTATGAGATAAATCTGTGGAACATCCATTAGAGAGATTAAGGGATTTGACATGTGGCCAGTGTGAGTCTTAAGTTATTGAAGAAGAAAAAAAAAAAAGAAAAAACAAGCTTCCTCGCAGAGGTCAATGAGAAGATTTTACATGGCTTGGTATGAATGAAATGTTTTCATTTCTATGACAGTTTTAATTTGAGAGTTTAATGTAGGATTAACTCATCACTCACTGACAGAACGAAACAGTTTAAATGTAATTTGCAGCATGCGAAGTTAAGCTGAGACATGCCTCATCTGCTCATGTTAGCACACAAACAGGTCCACACTTACTTCAATAGTACTTCTTATCTCTTTCCAAACAAAGAGCTATTGTTCTTCATTTAATTACACATATTCAGGTTCTTAACTCTTTAATAAGCACAATGTTTACATAATTACAAAGCATATCTGTGAGAGGAAGAAAGACATCCAGCACAGTAACAGAACAGGACTGCTTCCCAGATGAAAGACGTGGTCTATTGCATATGTCATACCTTTCTTTTTCCAGTAAACCCGGACCTGAAGCTGTCCATCTTGATAGAACGGAGTGCCCACGTCTAATAGATCTGACTGGGGTTTTATAAAGACCGGGATGACTGTGGCTTCCAAATCTGAATGACATCAAATATGGGGGAGAAGTATAACGTTACAAATTCAAAACATTTACAGCTGTTTTCACTGTATTTCACAACACCCAAATGAGTGCTGTTATGTATCAAGTAAAAATGTACAGCAATTAAATAGTTTTGTACCAGATTGTCTTTGGCTTGTAGTAAACTGAAGAATGGTCTTGGAGCTCTTGAGGGGGACTTGACCCCAGTATGAAACTGCCTGCAACTCCACAGTGTAACTCCTGTTCTCTCTCAAGTCATCCAGCTCAGCATAGGTAGAGTCCTACACACACACACACACACACATACGAACACGCCTGGTTCATTATCTTTGTGGGGACTCTCCGTAGACGTACTGGTTTTTATACTGTACAAACTGTATATAAAAAAAGAAGAAAGAATTAAGGATGGAACAAAGTACCTATATGAAATTAGAAGGTAAACCCATGTGGAATTTTTAACAACCCGGTTGTCCAGAGATGTCAAATTCATATTAGGTCGAAACGGCACCTTATGCATGCAAGCCAATAATATTTTATTTGTTAAACCTTGATGAAGCCTAATCACAAAACGAGCATACAAAAAAAAAACGTGCTTTTGGACATAAGCCAGAATCAACGTTAGTTTCTTCAATAACCAATATTGGGAGTAATTTACTGATTTCAGTCACCAGATACCTTATTTTTTTACTTTGCACATGAAATAAACAGGGAATATTAATCAAATTAAAAGAGAGAGAGAGAGAAACCCACTCATTGGTCGGACCTGGATAACTTCAGTAGATTTAATATGCCTCTGGAAGCAACTGAACATGAACACAAAGTTAGGCCATCAGTTCTAAAAAGAACCATTCATTTTCTTAGTGTGAAGAACATTTTAATGATCTCAAGAACTGTTTTCTACTTTAAGAACCTTTTGTGCATTGGAAAGGTTCCATGGATGTTAAAGGTTAGATGACATCAAGTGTTGGGCTCGTTTCAATTTATCAGGCCTGCTGCTCAAACTCTGACAGCATAAATTTTGTATTAGTGCATTATATTTATCTAATACTTTTTCAGAGGAAACTATTTTGAAATTAACTTTTTTGCCACTAAAATGTTTTCCTTATATATTGCTATTTTGCTGTGAGCCTCTATGACAAACGTCAAAGTGGGGAAATTAATTGAGTTGCCTTGGGAAAAGAGTCACTCATAGGAACTATTTTAATGATCTAAGCGCATGGTTTAAAATGGTGTACTTAGGGCGTGTCCGAATCCACTTTTGCTATTTTAACGACGGAAAAAACGGTCTAAAAGTGTTGTCCCAATTCTCTTAATGAGTAATGGGTGTGTTTTGGGCATAACATGCAATAAACCAATCAGAGTCTCATCTTCCATTCCTTTTCAAACGCAGTTGTGCTCGCGCCATGGTGGATTCACTATTTGCATGGCTATTTACAAAACTGAACACTTCTCTAGCTAGCGAGGAAACAGATCTGCTTGTCCAATGACGCCTGCTTGCTCGTCATTACTGCAAATAGGTTGGCTAATTCTGATACATGCAATGACTACCCATTATGACATGTAGGCATTTTTATATTATGTAAACACAATAATAATATTTTACATTTGAATCCTTTCATTTTTCATATTTAAATATGTTTGTGTGCTGCTGCGCATCCCTGTGTTGTAATAAGTAGAGTGTACGCGCATTGTGGACCCGCCTATAGGCGCATATTACTAACGCGCCCACGAAAATGAAAACTGGGCTGAAACTAGCAAAAAACACTGCGATAGGGCCCATAGATTTAGTTTCAACGGGATTCATGCATATGCACAAATGCTGAATGCCATACATAATTAAATATGCAATCTACAAACTAACTTTTTTATATAAATTAATACTTTTATTCAGCAAATATGCAACAAACTGACCAAAAGCTACAGTAAAGACTGACAAAAATATTTCACAATATTACTGTTTATACTATATTTTTGATCAAATAAATGCAGCCTTGGTGAACATCCTCTCCTTGGTGAAGAATCCTCTTTCAAAATATATATATATTTTTTTAAAGGTACTGACCCCGTAGCATATAATATAAAACTTATGTAGATAATAAAATATTATAGAAATATCATACCAATGAAATAAATGAATACCATGTTTTCAGCACTTGGAAGTTTTTTCCCCAAAATATCCCACAGGCCATATTAGATTCTCCTGCTTTAATTCAATAATATGGGATCTGACACTGTAGCGGAGTCACACGTTAATACTAATACTACTACTAATAACATAAATCATAGCAATAAAGTATGCCAAATGCAATGTTATCAGAATATTATGCAGATTGTGTTGTAATCTCTTAATCATTGAGCACAAGAGCAATCTGTTTACAATCAATTTGAAGCATGTTTTTTTCCTTATCATCTTACAGAGCCCAACACTGAAATCAATGTGGTTTGCATTTGTCTGCATTCACTCAGCAGCTATTTAAAAATATAGTTTTCTGAGGAAATTGTCCCTCAGCTGACAGAGCCCTCAAAAATATAAAGGCGCAACTGCCATCTCTTGGATTCCTAAAGGAGGAAAAAATAAACTCTTCAACATGATCTCATTCAAAGAAAAACAATTCAGCTGTTATTGAGAGATTTCCTTTTCTCAAGCACAACTAGAATTGATATGCTGTTTTTGGCTGTATATCAAATGGCGCCCAGAAATGTTTGCATTTGCCAAGAGTGGTGATGCAATGCTGTACCACCCTAGTTTGGTGTCTGAAGCCCTTGAATTTAGGGCTTGGTGTGATCAAAGGCCCAATCCTGAGTTGTTTATCTTGCACTTATTTGCACTAAGATATCTAATTTGTTGTGGCTTGCTGAAAGAAGGGTCTGGGAAGCTTAACCCTTGAGGGGTTTTGGGAACTATCCAGTATATGAGAAAATTAAATAGTGTAAGACTGAGAGAAAAAGAGAATGGGTAGAGGCATGGACAACACATAAGAATTACCCCATTTGCAGTCTGTCTCCTTTTGAGTTTGGGTGGCATTGTGTGGTCAGACCAGCTCCAGGAGAGTTTGTAATGGTTAACAGGAATGTCTAAATCTGCAGACATGCTCCAGCTAAGGCGGACAGATACAGAGCGATCTGCACCAAAGGTCATGTCGCTGACATGAAGTTCAGATGGAGCAGGGGGAGGGGCGGGATCTGAGAGGGGGTGAAATAAAGAAATACAACTTACAGTACAAAAACGGTACAGTACAGACATTTCAGATCACAATGTCTAATCTAAATAACATGAGAAAGAATATTATTATTATCCTAAAATGGATCCTAATAGAATCCCCAATAGATTACAGTCTCTCAATCTCACCTTTAGAGGATCTGAAGTGTCTGCTGGGGGTGGTGTATCCTCTTGTTCCATGAACATTGACTGCTGCCACTCTGAACTGGTACCAGCGACCGGGTCGAATGTCTGTCAACCACACACGCTCTTCTGATGTCTACAGTACAGAACCACAGATGAATGAGTGTAGGAGTGAGCATATAAATCACTGAAGCAAGTGAAGAAAGAATAACTGACTAAACAACAGTTCAAGGATCCCAAGTCAAGATAAGCATTTCATTTGTTATGATGATTATGTTTAAAAATATGTTTTTTATTTATTATATATTATATTATTATATTATATTATATTATATTATATTATATTATATTATATTATATTATATTATATTATATTATATTATATTATATTATATTATATTATATTATATTATATTACACATACTTTCACACTTACCCGTGCCACAACTTGCCACTCAGTGGCTCCATCTTCACTGGGGTGGATGCCGTAGTTCCACCTCCTCTGCAGAACGTTCAGCACCGGCTCTGCTGACACATTGAACTTGGAGGACCAGCGCACTTCCAGCACACCAGACTCCAGCTCCTCAAAGACCAGCTCCTTCCTGGGCTTCAGAGGAGCACCTGAAGATCAGGGATATAATATAATATAATATAATATAATATAATATAATATAATATAATATAATATAATATAATATAATATAATATAATATAATATAATATAATATAATATAATATAATATAATATAATATAATATAATATAATACAATACAATACAATAGAAATATAAACTTAAGAGAGAACAATCTGGATATGCCTTTGTTCTATAGTAAATCAAGTATAATATATTTATAATGTATAGATAGGCATGTATTGTGAGGTTATATCTCGCAATTCTGACATTATAACTCGCAATTATGAGTATGTATCTAGCAATTCTGAGGAAAAAGTCAGTATTTTGACATAAAACAATTGCATTTAGCTTTTTCATTTTTCATTTTGTTTTCAGTGGTGGAATAAGCTTTCATAGCTAGCTGTATAATGTTATGTATTATGTATAATATCATTTAATACACTTTGACACGGAACAATAATAATAAAAAAAATTATAAAAATGAACAGTTAAGATTTCCCCTATATTAGTGGTTCTCAAATTTGCTTTACTTCAATGTCAAAAAAAAAAAAACGATTTGAAGGCTCTCTCATACCTAAACTGATATGTACCTCCAGTACTTCTGTTGTAATAAAAAATAAAAAATATAATGTCAGGTTAACATTGTACAACTTTATTTTTAGCATTGTAATTAAGATTAATATAATATAACTAAATTTAAGTAACTTTAAGACTTACTTATTTTGGTGAGCCCCCTTAGTGGGCCCCGGACCCCTGGTTGAGAACCACTGCCTTATATGCATGTATATATTGCCTTATATTGCCTTATAGGCAAGTCAAAGTTCTAAGATTTTTACATATTTGAGTGGTGTTTAATTAATAAACTAGACATGCCAGTTGAAAGGGTAAAAATGCAAAAAGGTACAATTATCAGTTATTGGTATCGACCACAGCTGAGGTTAAAAATTAATTGGTAACTAGGTTAAACCAGCTTATCTTTTTACCATCAGGTTCAGTAGCAGATCTTACCCCTGTAGAGGTTCTTAGGTGACTGGCATGTGTGTCCGCAGCCATTTGGGCAGCATTTCTTCTGGGCTGAACACTCTCCGTCTTCCTCACATCCTTCCACACAGGCGGCTGCAAACCCGCTGGCTCTTTCTGGTGGCGGACAATCACCCTGTTTCACCACCATCACTGATCGCAGGAACTCACAGCTCGTCACACACTCCCCATGACGCTTGGGAAACGCATGCTGAAGAGATGCCATAATGTACAGGACCAAAGATTAACACCTGTATCTCATACCTAATAGATTTTAAGTTATTTTATGTGACATTAATTTGTCTATGGATTTTAAAATCTCATTCTCAAACCATGTGTATGCATGTATTTGTACATTAACCCAATGTGCATTCTCACATAGACGTTTCACACAGAAATATTGATTCATGAAACTGAAAAAAAAAAGTTACATAAATAATTCAAACATTTATAAATGAATATATAATTAATATAATTAATAATATAATTAATAATATAATTAATATAATATAATATAATATAATATAATATAATATAATATAATATAATATAATATAATATAATATAATATAATATAATATAATATAATAATAATATAATATAATAATATGTTCATCTATCCATCCAAACCCCATGTCATTTGTATATTGTTTTTCAGCTGGCCTTGAGAATGGCTCTCTTGTTTTTGGCACTATATTCAAAACAAGAGGATTATAACATTTAACATTTACATGAGTTGTGAATGATTTTATGCTGCTTGCTCTTATACAAGTTTAAAATGACGGATGAAGGCCCTGATCAATGCTGACAAATGAAAGAACTAAAATTCATTGTTTTAAGTCCCCATTGCCCTCAACGGTGCATTTATAGCCAAAGAAAAAGGAAAAGCTAGATGTCACTAGGCCAAGAGTTTTAAAATGTAGAGAAACGCCCAAATAATAGGATTCAAGACCAAAGGGAAATGTTCAAAGAGATTCTCAGACTGTTTAAAAAGAAGATCAGAGCAGAACATTATCATTTTAAACAATAGGAGACCACTTATATGGTAGCCAAATCTGTCAAGAAAAACAATGGAGGATTAATATTTGGAAAACCAGAACATCAAGGTCAGCCATTTTGTATCAGATTTTTTTCTTGTTAAGAGCACATCCCAGAAACTACCAGATCTGTTAAGAATGCTGTGGTCTGTACCTCACATAAATCTCGACATGGTCCATCTTTCAACTCCCAGGAGTCTTTGCACGGCTCCAGGCACTGTGAACAGACAGCAGAGGGTTGAGTATCAGGAAGCAGTCTCAAATGACTCTGGTATCATTCTTTTTCATACAATCACAGTCAAATATGTTAGTCAAAAGCATTTGCATTGAGTAGCGATGTTACAATATACATATATTAATGATAACCATCATATTTAAAAAATAAAATACTGATATCATGTTAAAGCTATACTATGTAACTTTATTAGTTAAAAATTACATCACAAAACCATCTTACAAACCGTGCTTTTGCCTTACCATAAATTACAATGGTAAGACTATAATAATTATTTATATTTTAGAGTTGTTGAGACAGATTTCCCGGGAAACTGTGCGTGTTTACTAGCCTGGTCCTGGAGAGTGGCCAGACTCTCTGTACAAATGAAATATCCGAGAGTCTGGCCATGCTCCATTGACAATCGTTAACTTCCTTGAAGGCGGGTACTGAAGTTTAAAACTATTGGTCTGCCCTATGGATCTGCCATAACCAATCGCTAACGTTCAGTTGTGATGCATGTCATCTCAAACTAGCGCACAACATCAACGTCATCATTCTCAGCCACTCCCTCTGTTCGCTGATTGGACCGGTTAAAATTTGACCGGAGAAAACCAGAGAATATACCGCAATCCCAGACGGAGTACTGAAGGAAAATTAAAATTGAGAAAGTACGTAGGAGGGGCGGAGCCAGGCTACGTGTTTACAGCCTATCGTTTAATATAGGAATGATGGTCTGGCTACTACTATTTGCAATTGAAGCCAAAACAACTATACCTCAAATCAAGAGGAGTTTGCAAGTTTGTATTAGACTTACGAAAAACAAAAGCGTAACTGGCGCCACGATGACGTCGGACTTGGCGCAAGCATTTTGCACTGCAGTTAGCGTTACTCTTTCTTCGTAAGTTGAATACGGAAGGCGGTCCGCCAGAAGCTAAATATTTGACTTCATAACGTGTTAAATATGGATATTTTTCTTACACAAACCCATCAATTCAATTTAAAAGACCTTTATTAACCCCCCAGAGCCATATGGATTACTTTTATAATGGATGGATGCACTTGTTTGGTCTTCAAAATTGGTCTGCCATTATAATGCTTGGAAGAGCCAAGACATTTTTTAATATAGCTCCGCCTGTCATAAAATTTAACATAGAAAAATACACAGCATGTAGCTACTACTGTACCGAGACACTCTACCCACACCAGAAAAAAATGTTTAGCCAGTATGGGAGTTTTTTTGGGGAAAAGGTGGGGTGTTTGACACCCCATTCTGCAGTAAGTGCAGATAAACAGTAAGATCTTTGTGTATACTTTTGTAGTTACAGTACGTATGTGAACCTCCCTAAAATCGTATTTAAAATGTGATTTATTGGCCAAAAGATTTTTTGCAACATTTCTATAGATATATCTTGATAGTATCGTTGTTAATTCTTGACACAATACTAATCTGAAGACTTCAGATGCAAAAGCCTCTTAAGTACGTCTGACGTTTTTCTTTAAAATTAGGATTTTTGTCAGGCTTCATATATAGGTTTCTACCCAAGTACTAGTTCTTCTGAATGGGCTGAGGCTGGGATTTAGTGGGTTTGAAGTGAAAGTATTTGATGAACGTATACTATGTGCGGAGAGCATTCACTCAGTATTGTTTTCTCATTTTTGACCGGGGTGGCTTTTAGAGGCTTTTGCATTGGAAGTCTTCTGATGTAGGCCTAATGACAGCCCTAGTTTTGGGTAGTTTGTTTCTGCTGATCTGAAGAGCTATGGTGGTTTGTAATCTAGCAGTTTTCTAGTTCTCAAATCATTCAGACAAAGGTTCTTTTGACATTGTTTGTTGTTTTTGATCACACATAGGTGTCTGGAGTCTGTCATTACCTTCTCTGCAACTTGGAAGTGTCAGCGGAGACATCCCTGAATGTATTCTGATCACTGACATTTGCATTCAGCACTTAAATCACATGCCAAAATTCTTTCATTTCAGTCTCTACACCTGACTCCCTCCTTGGCTCTTTCTCCTTCTCCTTCACTCGCTCTCTCATCTTCTATTCTCCTTTCCTTAAAATTGACACTTCAATTCCTTGCATGAGTGAGCGTGGCTGCCTCTGGGGAATTCACATTTCCAATTTCATGCCACGATGAGACACAGCGGTCACTGTGGTGCTGGGGCTAAACATTGCTCTGCAGGAGCATGCTGGGGAGAGATGTGAACATTACACTTAATGCTGATCTAGGAGCTGTCTTTACTCCAATGGTCACAATTTCAGAACAGCATGAATGGACCTTTACCACCACCTTGGGAAAAAACGTACACTTCCTTCCGAAGGAAAGATTCTGCAGACGTCAGTTAGAAAGTTGAGCATTAAAATGCTTGTTAATCCAGGGATTTAGTATCAGGAGGAAACGATAAGGTCGAGGCGCACTTCCGTTAGTGTGTGTGTGTGTGTGTGTGTGTGTGTGTGTGTGTGTGTGTGTAAATTGTTAATATATGTGTGTTTGTGTTGGGGGAACTGAGGTTATCCTGGGGCAATGTTTCTGAGTGAGAATGAGAGTGGGAAACACATTTATCTGGGAGGGCAGTAAAAATGCACACCTTTTAAAGACGGCGCGGGCTTGGGGTGGTGCAGTCGTCGGAAACTATGAATAATGGGAGAGGCACAGGGGCAGTTAGAGGCAGCAGAGGAGGCAGTTTTATGGAGCTCAGAGTGGCCAGAGCCCTGCTGAGATCGCCTGAAGCTTGTGTGCTCTAACACACGAAACGCTGTCTCAGAGTCGCTTGTGCAGCTGAGAAAATTCTGCTTCGCCTGCTTCTGTTTCCCATGCACATAAATAATACAAACTCATTATGCACACCACATTATGCCACATTAAATAAAACGAACATTGCATAATTGAAGATTAATTTACTTATAATACAGTTTGTACTAAATATTTACTGCATGTTTATAATTTGCAATAGGTGTCATACATAAAGAAACTAGTATTAAATGACTGGTGAATTTTTGTGTCCAGGTCCATTAATTTATCCTTTTATTTTATTTTATTTAATCAATACTTTTGAATCAAATCAATTTATCTGTATACTATTGAATGAGATTACAGAATACGTGCATTGAATTAAGCTAAAATAATGACAACATTGCAACACTGACACTGTTTTTCCCTGTTCACTGTAAAGCTTCTTTGAAACAATATGTTATATAAAGCGCTATTTGAATACATGTGACAATTTATTTATGTATCCTAATATCATAATGAAGCATAATGCCTTCCTTGAAAAGAAAACCTAATTAAGTATTAAGTATAATAAGTATTATTATAACAATAGTATAACAACAATTGTATTATTACTTCTTAGAAACATTTTAATAAAACTGCTTCACTTAATATTTAAAAGATTTTTGTCTGCCTAATCACGGTCACTAGCGGCCAACAAAGCAACCAGGAAAACCATTTGCAGGAAAAAAAAAAAAAACTTAAAAACTTAAAATTATATTTTATATGATAAAAAATAGCTGTGTTCCAAAGCCAGTAATACTCTTATATATATATATATTTTTTTTTTTAAACGTAATAATATTTTTGAATGAATCATTTTCTACAAATGTATACATATTTGTAAAATATAATACTATTTTGTTAGAAAAACTCAATTTAAAATGTTTTTAAAATTATTAGGATATGTTCATTCCCTTCAATACAGTATTATTACCTTTTACTTGAAGTTTACACAATGTACACAAAGAGTCTTTCTAAAACTTTTAATGAAAATAGTATAAAGATTTTTCAAAATGTTTCCTTTTCTTTATTATATAATCATTATCATGGACACATTATTCGTTCTTGACCCACACATAAATTATTAACATGATTATTAACTTTGACATGTATTATTTACTATAAGACTTAGTCTGCCCTTAAAAACGGTCCTACATTGATTATGCAGCAGAATATGTGATAGATGTGATATATGATGCAGTCTATTGATAAACACCCTTGTCTCCTCGCTCAATACTCTGCAGGTAATACATTTTTGTCAATGTAGGGAAATTACCTTTTTGGCTCCTACCCGCATATTTTATAATTGATCAGATATTATTCATATTGTATATGACAAGTAGATTCATTGGCCTCTTTATAAACTACATTTTCATTCAGCCTCACCCTTAAACCTCAACCATTGTAAACAATAGCTTGTTCTGAGGAACGCCACATTCACAACCCTAGTCTCATTTATCAGTCTCTCATATACAGCACTCAATGGCCCTTTGTGTAACGGCCCTTTATGATGCATTGCATGTTGGTGGAAAAAGCACAGCATAGATCTAAGCTATAAATCACTTAAAGTATTTCAATCCAATCGCTTTCACCTTTCTAAAGCCACCTTTTGGCTTGTGCCAAACCCACTCCGCTTTTGTCCGTGAGGCACCTGTAATCTCCATGAAAGCGCTCGCTCCCAGTATCTTTATTGTACCCCAGCGCCAGTTAGTTTTCCGCCCCATTTCAGTCTCAAATCAAGCATTCCCTTCCACCGTACAAAATAAAGGTTATTTAAGAGCTGCAGACATGGAGATTGAGCTGAGAAGAAGCCTTGGGTGAGTTCCAGTTCAGCTAAGACGCATTGCCCTTGAACAAACAACACACAACGAGAAACAGCTATGCAAGTTTTGTACTTTTCAGCATTATGTAAAAAATAAGACCTCTTTCTTTTGAATAAAGTGGGAAAATGTGAGACTGCTCCCTCCATACTGTCACAATTATATTCAGTTTAGTTTGGTTTTCTGTCCTGGTGTTCATTTCCTGTCTGCGTGTCTGATCTGTTGCTATGGTTTCTGATGTGATTGTATTATCATATTTAGCTTTGTTCACCTCGTTAACCTGTGTATTTAAGGCCACATCCACACGAAGCCAGAGCTTTCCCTATCTGATCTTTTTTTCCCTCATCTCAAGAAACATCTGTGTACACACGAAACCACTGAAACCGACTCAAAACGATGTAGTATACATGCCAGACCAGTATGTGGCACTGTAATTCTGCCACAGAAATACACTAAAAACTGAGTTGTGGCTAGAAGGGGTACAGCAATGGTTGGACGTGAGGCGAAATCTCACAATAAAATAACAATAAATAAATGTGCTACTTACCAGATTGTGTTTTATTAACGCCTACACCTATTCCAACCCTAAACCTACCCCTACAATACTGCAAATACAGCAACTAAATGATGCAATATTGATGTGGGCATGCCCAGTGGCCCTAGCTCTATCCCTTCTAGTCTTTACTGCGCGGGATGTGGTGTGATGACATCACCGTTTCACAAAATATACGGATTGGCTGTACATCACATCTAACACAAGGGTGTCGGTTTCAGATTTGTCCAAACTGGCACCCGGTTTCAAAAAATAATCCCGGATCCATCTGGACAAACGCTGATATGATACAAAAATTTGACGTAGACAGCTTAACACATCTCAGTGCGCACGGGGCCTAAGATCCTGTGTTTGAATCCTCATTTGTCCGGTATTGACAGTGTTACATGATTGTACTACTTTGCCTGTTCTGTGAATATTCTGTGAAAATGTACTATTGAAGACTGTTTAGTATCTTTATCATCGTGCTTTGGACTTCCACACGTGTGACACATACACTCTTAAAATTAAGTAAAGGTTCTTTAGTAGCATTGATGGTTCCATAGAGAACCTTTAACATGCATAGAACTTTTCCATTGCACACATAGTGCAAAAAAGGTTATTTGGATTATTAAAATGTTCTTTAGACTAAGAAGAAAAATGGTTCTTGTAAGAATTGATCACTAAAAGATTCTTTGGGGAACCAACAATGGTTGTTCTATGGCATGCGCAACCAACAAATTCCCTTTTGGAATCTTTATTTTTGAGAGTGTAAGTGAGTCTGGAGAATGCTTGCTTTGGGTGTTTAATGCTGGGTGGAATGTCCCACCTATGCCTGGACCCAACATTTGGACAAATTGCGGTTGCTTTAAGGAGGTTCCAAGCGTTGTTTAATCTACCACTGAAACACTCACTTTGCCAGCCTCAGCAAATTGTGTATAGAGCAACTGTAATTGAAATCTTGCCCATGTCATGAAAATTGCTGGCACTCTCGGTTTTGCAACTGCATTGGTGCCACAGCACTAATACTTGAACCAGCAATTAAACTGGAGGGTAAGAGAACTGTCAAGGCACACTAATTATTTTGCTGGCATTTGAATATGAAATGCCTAAAGGCCACTTCCTGCAGAAGCCTAATAATATTCAAGAGCAGATCTTTGATTTGAGGGCCGTCTGTGTACTTTAACATTTGTAGATATCGTTCGAAAACTGAGGAATTGGTGTATGTAGTTCTAGCATGCTAATCGCTTTGAAGAGTACTTCACTGAAGAGCTTTCCAAGTGCTGTCTGAGTAGAGTTATTATGAATCAAAAAGAGCCGACGAGAGGAGACCACTGGGTTAAAAGTGAGGCAAGCAGGCTAAACAAGAAGCATCAAGTTAACAGGCTATTTTGGAAGCTTTCTAGCTTCTGAGCAGGAACATCTAAGACATTTTAAGTTCCAAGATGGCATTTTCAATCACAAGTCTAGTTTGTAAACACTCTATTAGGAGTATTCACGGACGTTTGCGTGCTCATGCTGAATGCAAATGCAAGTTCTGGAATGTAAATGGACTGCATTTATATAGCACTTTTAACAGACCAATGGCCGTCCAAAGCGCTTTACACATTGCCTCACATTCATCCATTCACACACTGACAGCCATGCAAGGCGCCATCCAGCTCGTCGGGAGCAGCTGGGGTTAGGTGTCTTGCTCATGGACACCTCGACACTTGGTCAGGTGGAACCGGGGATCAAGCCACCAACCTTCCGGTTTGTAGACAACCTACATGAACCACTGAGCCACTGCCGCCCTGTAGCCACTGCCGAATGTAGCAGTAAAAAAGGTCAGGAAAACAAATGCTACAGTCTGCTTTGTGCATGTACTGTAAGCAGTGGTATGATACATCTCTTTAATTAGATGCGCACAGCAGCACACTTTGTAGTGAGATTGAAGAATTGGTTATGTTTAAAGGCCTGTTCACTTGAATGTGGCATGAAAGCCAACAGGAGTGAACGCAGTCTGTATCGCAAACCACAGATGTTATGCAAGGAACTCCATCTTATCCTCAGAGACTGATAAACAAGTTTAGCTTTATCAAAGCCATGATTCCCATGAGCCATATTTCAATGAGAGATTATTGACACACATTTCTATGTACTAGGAGCAAACAATTTCTAATTACAAACAAAAGCTTGTATTATTTAGGAAACTAAATGAGGCACTTAAGCATTTAGACTGATGTAGATGAGTCTGCATTGTACGAGACTTGTCGATTAGTGATGCTAACTCATTTATCTGGATTGTTTTCTTTTTTTTAGTTTTAATATTTTTAGCTGCGATGCTTTCAAGGGGATGGATTAAAAGATTTTGGTTTTGGAATTTCTTTTGACAGTGTGTTACATGGCTGTAAGGCTGTAATTGAACATGCTATTTGCTTTCAACATGCCAAAAGTGTGTCTTCTCATCCTCTTTAAAAACACAGCAACTCATTTAATGTTCCCTTAAAGCGATAGAGAGAGCTTGTGTAAAATATTAATGAAATTCTCGATAACATCAAACAAACAAAAAACATACTGGGCATTAGTGTTGTAGTACTCGAGACCGGTCTTGGTCTCGAGACCGGTCTTAAGACCATTTTTTGATGGTCTTGGTCTTGTCTCGGTCTCGACTGCATTTCTCCTCGGTCTTGTCTTGGTCTCGGACTTAAAGGACTCGGGATTTTATCTCAAGACCAGTCAAGACCACAACTGCAAGGATATCACTAAATTTCCGGTGCATTGTCTGATTTAATATCATTAATGTCACTATGCTGCCGGGTTCAAAATCAATGCAGAATTGTCTCAGAAATGTGCAAAAATTGATATAAATGCCCACAAAATTCTGAGATTGTTTTTTTATATAACATAGAATAGAATTAAGCAATATCGCAATAGCAAGAGAGCTGTTTTCATGAATATATTAGCGTGATTGCAAATGATATTGATTTATACAAACATTCTATAAACAAGAAGTTAATATTAAATTACATTTTAAACTGTGTCTTTGCTAATTCGGCAGCGTTTGGTTATTAAAAGAATCGGTTGCTTTGAACAAATCGGTTGAATAAAGGATTCTGTGACGGTTAAATAATGTTAATGTTTTAATGTTAAATTAATCTGAACATTATTTATGCAGGTGTAATCGTATCAATTCAGATGCAACTTCTGTGCCATGAATTTTATTGGTAGTGATTTGATTGGTAACAGCGCTATAGTGTCTTACTATTCTAATTGTATTTAATTACCGTATTCAATATAAGTAATTTCTCAGACACTAGATATGGATCTTTTAGATGAATTTAAGGAGTGCTGGTCTGGTCTTGGTCTTGACTCGGTCTCGCCCTGTCTTGGTCTTGGTCTTGTCTTGGTCTCAACACCACAAAGTCTTGGTCTTGTCTTGGTCTCGGCACACGCTGGTCTTGGTCTCGACTTGGTCTCGGTTTAGGTGGTCTTGACTACAACACTACTGGGCATCCCTAATTTTTAGCTATTACTTATTGAAAAGCTGCACACTCAGAAAACCCACAGACTAACTGATCCTGACAATATGTCATTTTGCACATACATGACATTATTTAGTTACTAAATGCATTATTCTTGAGTTTTAAAAGCATTTTAGAAGCTTTTGGACTTCTAACTAAATGTGGATCCTGTATAATGAGCAGAAAGAGTTTAAAAGGCATTGTCCTCGTTTGAAGCCAATGGAAGAAACTCTCTGGAGAATGCAGTAAAAATCCATGAGCCAGTTGGCCAAATGTTTTCATGGATCGTAGAAGAAAGGTCAAAACCCTGGCTGTTCCAGTGAACTTACCCCGAGGGTGATATGAAAACACGTGCTGCACTCTTTCCAACCATATGCACACATACATCAATGCATTAAAGATCTCAAATCCTTAAAGCCGCCCCTCAAGCTCCGAAAAGTCTGCTTAGGCGCTTAACTGTAACATGCACAATCATGAACTGTTTTGAAATAGTTCAAAACGTCCAGATGTGCATTCAAGAGCATTTTCTGTGGACGGTCATTGTGTGGACTGCAATAGCTGGTTGATATGTAAAGGAATGCAAGCACAGAGCATTGAAAGGAAAGCAGCCCTCATCTTGAACAATACATCAAAGGGAGCTTTACATAATACCACAGTGAAATGTGTGGAAAATCTGCATTGGCAACATGTCAGCTCTATTCCCCCTGCGCTACCGGCATATTATTGTTATTTAATGACTAGCTGCTAGAGCATGTTAATGTCCTCATTAAGAAAAGTGGGTTGAGTTCTTTACTGAAATTAGCATTTTGCCTTGAAGTGAAAAAGAAAAATAACAGTGGCTGTATAATATCATGCGAATCAAAACACATAGCCTTTCAACGCCATTTGTATCAGTCTCATTACAGATGTGACCTCTAGCTTTGCTAGTGAATCATAATCTCATTTCTGTACGACAACCAGCTAGCATGGATATAATAGTCCAAGGCGATAGCTGACAAATACAGTAGCTTTTACGATGATGTATGATGTCATTACGGGAGGTGCACAGGCATACCAATGTTTTACAGTGATAGATCTGTGTTGGCTTTTATGTCAAGCTGCTGTGAAATGCTGTGTAATTTTGACAGAAATTACCTTTGCACACTGTTTATGGCTCTGACACCATCCAAGGGATCCATTACTCTGCGGACAGAAGAGACAGATGGAATTGTGTGTCAGAATGCTGTAATCACCAGTCACATCAAACAGGCTCATTCGAATCGTGTTATTTTTATGTGCCCCTGCTGAGCGGAGAGGCTTTAAAAAGGAAATTTCCTATTATGAACGCATTAGTCTTATTTAAAAACACTGCACTGACTACAACAATGTAAAATTGCTCATAAACCAGAACAGTCAGTCTACATCCCCTCCCTTATTAAAACACTAGCTAGGGCACCTGAGCACAGAAACATCAGAAATCACTCATCAGCACCTGGAATCACACAACCTGTTTGCATAGCAGATCTTGGAATGTCCCGTAGCGTGTCAGGAATCGTCAAAGCGTTTCGCTTATCTGAATAACAACGAGTTGTTTTAAGCTTATACGCAGCATAGTTTGATTGACAGACCACTGGATAACGCCCCTGGCCAGTCTTCAGAATAATAGTTATTGAATAGCGCAATAACAAAGAAAGGATAAAACCTTTATGATGCACTGTATATTTTATTGCGCATGGTGGGGACTCTAAAGTAACCACAATATTATCACTGCCAGATCTTGCGACTATGCCACTATGGGGAATAGAGCTAAAAAAATCTATTTTGGCCTGTGGTGGGATCAATGGATCAAGCCAGCAGCATTAGCATGGTTAGTTCACATGCACGTTATGCTTGTGCTCACATCAGAGCCGCACAAAACTACTCTCATTACTAAATATGTGACACATATTTTAACAGTTATTGGGTCAATGAAGTATTAGATCATACATGATAATAAAAATCTTTCTCTTATAAATGTATTACTTTGTGTTCATGTTGGTTCTTGTTTTCTGAATGTTTTCTGTTTCTTTTTATTAGGATGTTTCTTTGTTTGTGATATCAGAACAGTTGCATCACATGTTTTACTTTATCCCCACAAAAAATATATTTAAAAAATCATTTTAAATCAGAAAAATATTATTGTTATAGTTTTTTTTATTTACATTTTTTTTTTTACATTTACCCATTTCTTATATAATTGTATACTATTCTTTATAATAAAGTACTAAAACATGGGCCCTAACCACCATAGACATTAAATAATTAAAAATAATTTTGATATTATTGATGTTGCTCTGCTGCACTCCATTATGCAGGGCTCTGTTTGTTAGAATGACAGAACATTTTAAAAAGTTAAATTTTTTGGCTGGTCTGCCTCCGTGGTCCAACAGATCTTGTCAATGTCAAAATGACTGAGACGGCCAATCAAATCAAGGCGTTCACAGAAAATGAGTGCAAATTCCAACAAGACGCTTTTGTTTTAATGGTGAAAAAGTGAGTGGTAAGATACAATTAGCTAAACATTTAATATTTGACAACTGTTTTATGATAGAAACTACTCAGCTGTTTTATCAAATGTATCCATTTTGAATTGAAAATATGCTATCATTTACATGATTCGTGTAATTTATAACTGAATGTGATGAGGTTTGCACGTTTTCAAGAAATTAAACATACAAATAAGACTGAATGTGAGCATATTTTTAAAAACCTTTTTATTTCGTTTTTCTTTATTCCCTGAAATCCCTTTTAATCCTTTAGATAAAAAGACCAAAACACTCCCCACCCCCTCTGGAAAAAAGGTCCCCCCCAATATTCAAGACATGATTATGGCCTTGACTAAAACTGTACTTTTAAATAACTATTGGTTCCTGGGGAAAATGTAAGATATAGTGAAACAAAGACTGATGCTCAAATAAACAATGGCAGTCAAACAGGATATTGAGACAGCTGAAAGATTTGTGTATTTCTGCGTAACTGTCTGCATAACACTGACACATCAGACTTCTCTGAACCACATCAAATGCTCTCTAATTTCCCATAATCATTAATCATCAGTGATAGCTCCTCATAGCTTGATGTTATGCCTCGCCACAGCATAACTTGACATTCAGCTCGGCCCATTCAAATTAACCCATGACCCCCGGTCTCCATTTGATACTAGAGGAAGGGGGATAATTGCCAAAATGTCCCCCCCTCCCCCCTCGGGAGACAGAGTAAGTGGGCTTTAGGGATGTGGACACGAAGACAATGATCAGCAGATATGAAAAGCATTAATTCTGGTTTAGTCCCTGCTCGGACAGCAGAATGAAGGCAGCTGTTCAGGAACACTAGCTGCTGTTTGAGTTGGAGTGCTCAGGAACGCTTTGAACGCATTGTGGAATCGGTGCTGAGACAATGACGAGCTTCTAGACCAGTGTCTAATTTGATAGCATCTCCAGATGGACAGCTTGCTGTAGAATAAAGCATTTGATAAAAAAGTCTGATGTGCATAGCTTCCTTCTGCAGTGATGTCTGGCTCAGATAACAACAAGGCCGTCACTGTGATGAGCAGACAGGGCATTTGAAGATAGGAGATGATTTAATTTGAATGATATATAGCTCTGGATGATTTGTATCGGGGGCTTTTGAATGGACATTGGGCTTTTTAATTGCATGCATTGGTTCAGTACATGTTTGCTCATGTTGATGCATTATATGGTTATTGTGGAATAATATAGCCTATTCATGAAAGGAATTCATGAAATTCCAGTGTGGCGATCCAGTGTGGAATTCATGAAATAAGAAAGGAAAAATACTTTTGATGGTAAATAATGTTTGACACTCACCAAATCATATTTTTTAACATTACACGTTGATCAAAATTCCTGCAGTGTTACAGAATTTATCTATTATTCGTATTAAAGGTAAATTAATTTGGCTAGCTGTCTATTTCTGGATCGGATGTTGGTACAAACTCATGATAAAGATCAGGAAGGACATGAGGATGAATATAATCACAGTAACAAGGGAGTTTGTTGACAGCAGACAAAAAGTGCAGACACACGCACAAAGATCCCCCTCCACATGCCTATGTGCAGATGCAAACGTATAAGGCATGCACACACACATACACAGAGGAAGTCTCTCAAGCTCTCTCCTCTTCTACACCCCCACCCCAAACCCTCCCACGGTCTGTCATAACCAACATAAACAGAGAAGCAAGTAACTTTAAACTTCTAATGAAAACCACAACCACAGTGTTGAGACTGAGGCTGGCAGAGATTTGTACAGTTGTGTCTCCAGCTTTCCAATTCTACGCATCTGTTTGTTTACAGACAGAACTCCTCTGGGTGAATGGATGAGCTGATGAGTGAGTTTGCCTGTGTTAAGGTATATAGCACTTAAAATAACTGTCATTTAACTAACACAAGTATTTGATTAGGTGTAGAGTGATGGTACATTTACACATTAACATTTCTTTATCAAATAGAAATGAGACAACAAGCCAATGAATGGTCTATTTGTAGTTTTAAATATTAAAATGAATCAATCATTTATTACAATTATTATTAGATCAACCAAATATCGGTTTGATTATATTTTTACAGTAAAAAAGTCACCAAACAACAAAGGTTCATATAGGTAAAGTAGCTTATTTAATATATTATTTCTATATTTTTACAGTCTCCCTGGCCATTTTGATGAATTTGACACTATTTAGAGCTCAAATCAACTTTGCATACATATAATGGCAATAATATTAATTTAATTTATTGGAGGGGGAGCAATATGTTAATTTATAATATAGCCTAAGTCTAGTTTAATCAAGTTCAATATAAGTTTAGTAATAATGAAGTATGTTATTTTATAAATAAGGCAGGGTAAAAGGCACGTATTTATTTACAAGTGAATGACTGTCTTATCCAGTACAGTTGAGTACAACACTCAGTAAATATTTATTGATTTAAATATTTACTTATAACTCTTTTCTTACTTACCTGGAAATGTCTTGGAGAGAGCGCGATGCGCGTGCTGTGAAGGCTCAGGCACCTGGCGGCGCACCTCGTACGGAAAATACTGCCAAGAGCTGAAGACGAGTCCTGCCTCCTCATTACTACAAACCCGCTGTTTAATAACAGTATAATCCCAATGCACAAACCGAAAAGCGCGTCGCGCATCTTGACGAACGGAAAGTGCTGTGTTGAACCGTCAGCTGAAGAGCTTGAAAGTAAAAGTGGATGTGCGGGCGCTTGATGCAAATAATGAAAGTTCAATGTGCGCGTGTGGGCGGGGCCTCCGCAGAGACGCGCGCTGCTATTGGACAGACATTGCTCCCGTGAGACGCGCGGGATCAGGTGCACCGACCGCACGCAGCAGCAGCTGTTCAGGGAAGATACACAGCTTAATGCTCTCTGTGGACTGCTCACTTCATGGCTGAACACAACACAACTGTTTGGTTTTGACATAAAACGTTTAAAAATGCTGTGGGTAGCAATAGTGAAATTAGTATTCATTTTAAAATAAAATATTACATCAACCTTACATTAAACATTAGGATAGGCTACATCAGCTTGTTTGTTTATGTTGATTTGTCCATCTCAAACTAATAAGCATTAACCCCTTAATATTTCTGTCAATTTTGCCTAAAACGCCTGAAAAAAGGCATACCCAAAATTAATTGCATACTGTTCTTGAACCATTTGGAGTATATGCATGGTTTTGGTATCTTTTGAAAGGTGACACTCTGAGGTTTGTTCCTAAACAGTCAGAATCACTCAAAGTCCTACTGGTGTTGAGTAATAGAATTTTGAACACACTGAAAAATGGAAAAAAAATATTCCGCCTACTTTTTTTTTGTAAACAGATGCCTGCAGATGACTATATTTGGCAGGTATTAGCTGGAAAACACAATGTGATCACAGCATGAAGCCTTACCAAGCTCAATTTCAAATTTGATAACAATACCTTAGAAAATGAGTGTTTTACACATGTTTATCTAAACTTATGTCTAGGCGCTCCCCAAAAAAGGCCACTTGGAGACTCCAAATGGCCCTTTGGAACCATAAACACATTACATGCTTTTATACTTGAATGCTTTGATGTACAGTCATAATTTTGGTCTCTAATGAAAGGTTACACTTGGAGCTATTATATTCTTTATCTAGATTCACTGTCAATGATTGCTGACACATAACTGAAACATACATTAGTGTTTTTTTTTCAATTCTTGAAACTAAACTGCAAATAAAGAGACAAAACAAGTGCTATGGGATTAAGTTTTTTTATTTTAAAACTTATATATATATATATATATATATATATATATATATATATATATATATATATATATATATATATATATCTCACATCTATATATCTCACATCTATAAATATCACAATATAACTATTTACACATTTTCCAAATATGTTTTTTTACATATTATTGGCAACATGTTGTGGGGTGTGCTTCCTCTTCTGATGTGCTGTCATGTCCCTCAGTTTGGAGTTTTGCGCTGACTGGCTCCCAGTCTTCATCCGTTTCGATGTCGGATGATTGTCTGTGATACAAGAAAAAAACAAAACAAAGAAAAATTATTTACAAAACATTTACACATTTTCTGTATTATACTATTGTTTACATGCTCACACACACATATTATATATATATATATATATATATATATATATATATATATATATATATATATATATATATATATATATATATATATATATACACACACACACATAATATATATATATATATATATATATATATATAAAGAAACACAAACACTCAAAAACCAGACATAAACACCGGTGCATGACACACACACGAACGCACAAGAACGCAAACAAACACACCTTTCCAGGAGCGCACAAACACACACACGAACGCAAACAAACTCACCTTTGCAGGCGCGCACATACAAACACATACACTCCATGTACACTAAATACATAGGACACCTCAAAACACTAGGTAACGTTACATACAGTATATACCACATACAAATGTTATAAAATATGATAAAACACTTACTTGTCGAGAATGACATCTCCTCCGCTATCGAGTCAACGAAGGAAACCTCGCTCTCATCTTCACTAATGTCATCATCCGACTCATCACTGTCACGCCGAGTGCATTGTTCCACTACTTCATCAAGTGAAAAGTGTGTTTTCGTCGTTCTCTTCGCCATTGTTGACTTACCAAACTTTCTCCAAACTACAACTCACTCCTAACTTTGCACACGTCGTCACTCTGCACCTGGACCAACGCGTCACTGTTTTGCGCACGGGCGCATGGATTGGTGTCACGTTTTGCGCACGTGTCTATATGCCGACAGGTTGAATCGGCCTGGTAAAGCTGCATATTAATCTTTTCAGAATTTAATTGGCTATCAGACAAGACCGTCATTTTCAAATTCTGATGTAATTGGATCAAACTACTGCCAATCAAAGTGAGGGTGGTACATCCTACATCTGGGGCGCTCGTTGGCCATTGAAGCCTGTTGACACCGCTTAGATACACCGATTGGTTCATATGAGGTGTCAATCTAAAGGGGAGAAGTTAGCGGTCATTTTGATATCCAACAATCGCGAATGTTTACATGTTTTCATAGAACTATAGACAGAATAATTCAATGTTTTGATTGCTCCATCGGCTAATTTGAAGTGATGCTACTATGATCCATGGATGTTTATTGACATATGCATGTGTTATGGACTAAATATCTCACTGAATTGGATTGACTGGACCCTGCACAGTGTAACCAGACCGTTTTTGGTGGAATGTTATGGATTAGTGGACTTGCAGGAGGCTTATAGGTGAGTTTCTTCAGTTTTTCTTCAGTATCTTCGCTTTTTGGTGGTCTGACACATCCAATGATTGTACCTGCTGTGTTGATTGTATCTTAAAATGGTTTACATCGTTCGAATCACAAGACTCTCAGCTTTCCGGTGATATGAGGCATGTTCAGCTTTTTTTTTGTTGAGTTTTTGTATTTCGCGTCTAAACCATGTCATACCGACTTCAACCACCAACGTGCCGCTGACGGCCCGTCGGCATGTTAACGGGTTAATAATTTGGCATTGCTGCCATCTTTTGGTGACAGATGACAAGCAGACCACAAAATAGCACCGTTTTCTTGCATTGAGCCAGAAATGGTCCACATTATTTATTTAATTGACTAGTCTTTAACTAGCCTACTATGTACTAACATGTAATAATTTGATATAATGCACTTATTGGATACATACATGTTTTACATTGTACTTATATTAAAACAATACCTCATGTAAATAATTTCTGTAATTACAGCTAATGTTAACCCGCCTTCCCTTACACCGTTACCCACCCTTAAACTTAGCCATACCACCAAATCTGTGCCAAACCTTACCCATATCCCACCTCAGTAGCAAGTGTTTTGCAATACAACATGAACACAATAAGTAGGCTACACTGAACTTATCTATTTATCATATAAAGTCTGACCAGGCCATCATGGATGAAATATATATCTTTTTTTGCCCTTGACTTTCTCACCCAAAGTACTAGATTCATTTTTTACCAGGGCTTTTAAAATCTCAGCCAGCATGCCATCCAGTGCGCACATTTTCCACTCTGTCTGTGTTGTTGAAATGCAGCTGTGCACGTGTGTGTCCGATAGAAACCCCAAAGCATCATGGGCCAAATCCTGAGCACATCTGGAGGGGAGCAGGAAGCATCCAGGGAACCCCACAACTATTAAAAGGTTTCACTGGTAGCTGAGAACAACAACAGTTTTATATGCGGAGCGTTTAAAACGACCACTAACGTATACCACAAGGTATCTCTAAACATTCTGGCGCTGTTCCCTCGCCCAAGGAATGGAGAAAATATGACGTGTTGGAAATATTGAACAAAATGATGTGCTTTTTCACTCTGTCATGCGAGCTGCTGTAATGGATTGGGCTTCACAAGGGAGATCCCAGGGTGTTAACGAGACGCCCGTCCTCCTCCCTACTGGGTTTTATGAAGTAGCGAAGCTTCCTGGTGTTGTGGCAGCTGTGTTGGCAGCAATGTGGAGTACTTTTTTTTTTTTTTTTTTACAGGTGAATTACAATGGCTTCCTTTAGCAGACTGAGCTGACATCAAGTTAGTGGTAATTATCAACATCTCATTACTAATGTCATGCTGTGTAATACTGGGTGCGTCACAATCAGCTTACTAGCTCCCTATGAATCAGTACACTGTGTACATGGGTCCTGAACTACACATTGGGTCTTTCCCAACACCCACATTTGCGGTCTTTGATTTTGACAACTTACATGACATATTTCCTGTATTTGGCCCAAGTGTTCAAGTGGACATGAAGTTTGACTCTATAGTAAAGTTAAGTTTTATAATATAACGTTTCTTCAGTAGTCCCTATATGCAACAGATGACACACAAAAAAATAGTTTTACAAAATACACATCTGCACCAATAACATGTGCAACAATTTGTGTTTTACAACTTCTAATTAATTCAACTTACATTGGAAAGTTTTCCTTTAAATCTTGCAATTTTGGGATGAGTTTCTGAGAGAGATGAATGGTGTGATTTTTACACACTTCCTGTCAAGTGCACACCCTCTCAAGACTGCAAGTGTCGTTAATGGAGCAGCTTGCATTGTAATATCTTTCTCACTTTTTTATTTTTTAATTATGCTGTTTAAAGTACGTTATGAAAGTACTTTGTTCTGTTACATATTCCTGTCACATTTTAGCTGAATTTTGAATAATACAAAAATCATAAGTCACAGTGTTTATTAGATCATGCAATTTATGTTTTGTGCTTCAGAATTTCCATTAAATGAACATAATGAGCACTGATACTCTGGTTTTTGTGGTGCATTGTGGGATTTTTAATGGAGCAAACATTCTAGTGCACTGGAAGAATTTTGCAATTGAGACAACCCATAAAAAGCCTGACTTCCTAGTCAGTGCCCTGAATGTTGAACTTGGGAGATGATTGAAATGCACCCTGAGGGGTACTTACTTTGAAACCAATTAAAAAAAATGGGTAACACTTTAGAATAATGGTCATTAGTTAACTACATTAGTTAACATGAACTAATAATGAACTGCATTTATAAAGCGTTTATTAATCTTTGTTAATGTTAATTTCAACATTTACTAATGCTTTATTAAAATCTTGTTAACATTAGTTAATGCAGTGTACTATCATGAACAAACCATGAACAGCTGGATTTATATTAACTAACGTTAACAAAGATTAACAAATACAGTAACAAATGTATTGCTCATGGTTAGTTCATGTTAGTTAATACATTAACTAATGTTAACTAATGACCATTATTCTAAAGTGTTACCAAAAAATGTTTTAATATATTGTGTGAATGTGTGTAATATGACATGATACTATATTCGTCACATTGCCATTTTCATGTGACCGTGTCAGTTGCATCTCTTCACTCTTTCCTGTGGCATTTGGCCTTATGGTTTTTGCCCACTGTACAGTATACATATTTGGATACCATACCTACATGCGAGTATCTGAATAGAAGAAACATTTCACTTGGCCAGGTTGGTGCTCCAGGTGGTCGAACCACACACCACAACATTTAGGAGGTGAGGTGTCACTCCCTCCCCCTAAAAAGTCTTTATGCATTAGTCTATGTTACTTACACATAAAATTAGCCGTCTGTGACGTGTTTGTGGTTTCCTCAGAGCTGTGAATTTCTATGTAAGCGTCTATACAAGTGTGTGTACTTCAGCAGGATAGTGTGTAGCATTGGTGGTTGGTGTGTGTGTATACATGGAAAACATGTTGGTGTGGGGTCCTCTTTTCTCCTGCAGCCTTTCCTAAATGGTATTTCCCATACCCCCCTCCTGCTTCCAATCCAGGGAAATGCTTTGGCCGTTGGGGAGCCCAGCTTGTAAATATGCAATACAGGGAGATCCTCTGAGTTTATTTGGGCTTAGTAGGGGAGCATGAGGTAGGTTGATTTTGTCATTTCCCTCTTTTTCCTCAGTGTTAGGAAACAACCTGCTAATGCGCCTGGATAACTTTTTATTGTGTTATTTTGGGGGAACCAACTGCACACATGTTGATGTCATCCTACAAATGAGTCACATTTACCAAAGAGCAAACAATCTGTGTAAAGTTATCCAACACTGATTTTAAGTAAATATTGAAAATGAACAGCTTTTCAGAAATGTACAATTCTTTAACTGATCAGAATGATGAAACCACTTACCACCTGGCAAGTGAAAACTATGATAAAATCAAAATGGAATAAACAAGAGGAGGTAGGGAGCGATTTCACATAGCCACTTTGATTTATTTATATTCTGATCAAGTATAAATGGAATCTTGGCAGTGGCACGCAGGGAAACTCATTTTTGTGTTAAAGCAAGACATTTCGAGGTCTGTCAGCTCAGAATAGGTTATTAGGCCTGACAGAAGATCCTGGTCATCTTTGTTTAATAACTCTGCTGACATCTGGTGGGCATTAATGCCATTACAGAAGAACATTTGGTGTTTGACCAGTTATTGTCAGTGAAACAAAATCAGTTAAATGAAAGCGAAACCCTCAATACATTCTGATACAGACCATAATATCTAAGGTTTCCATTATCTGAGTCATCAGATCACTGAGAAAATGAAGTCTGGACTTCATTTAGACTTTATTTGAAAACGTTGCTGTTGAAAACACACAACAAAGTATTTAAAATCAGTTGAAAGATGGGAAGATCTCCATTTCGAATAGATGGAACAACATCTCCTTTGTCTGTGATCTAAAATTTTCCCTGAAAGAAGCATTATTTGCGATGCCATGCTTTATACTTTTTTATTTCTCTTTTTTCCCTAATCAATATTAATACTGTGTATATGAAAGCAAAGTTTCATTTTCGTTTAAACATATTAAAACCGCTATGGCCACAACTGCCATAGACAATGATCTGTGGTCAGTATTCGCATTCTTTGTTTTTCAGTATTGTGACGGTTTACATAAGTGTGTGAGAAAGCCTGTTTTTATGTGATCCACTGGGATCTTCATGATTCAGTTCAGAATCAGAAATCACAGTCAGAGCACTGAATACCTTAACTTTATCACATGCCCTGTTGATCTTTTCAATTCTGATAATATATTAATCAATTCACGGAAATTATAATTTATTTGATTGACTACAGAGACAGTTTTAAACAAAGGATACAGGCATGCTGATATTCAGAACAACAGCACTCTTGTGCCTGTGATTATTTATTGATATTTTATTATCTGTATTTATAGATTATCATATATCCACATTTCAACTCAGTTCCCCTTTGTTATTATGGAATTCATTTTTATGGAGAATTCATTCATTTGTATGCTTGTTTTATGAAAGTAATCTGTATTAATAACAAGCATACAGTATATCATTTTAAAGTGTTAAGATGCAAAGATGCAATGTTATTCAGATGCAACTGAATAACATTAACAAAACAAATATCCACGAGTTATATGTATCTTTTTAAAAATATTTTATTTTATTTCATTTTTGTAAAAAATTCATTGAATTGTGTCCATTAAACTGCAAACACACATTTTTCCTGATGATGTTTCATCAAAGTAATGTAATTTTATTTATATAGCACTTTTCACAATCGAGGTTCTATATATATCATACATTAATGTCTAATGCATTAAATCCCCCACTGTGTAAGCCAAAGGCAAGGAACATCTCCACAAGATATTTAGGTGGAAAAAGAAAAAAAATCTTGAACCTTGAACGAGAAAATCCTCCTCTGACCTTACAATGAATTTACAAATTCTAAATATTATAGTTATGTGTAACAAAATCATCTGTTCAGTGAATAAAATAAATTAAAATTATTTAATTTTTAATAGGTTAGCATTGAAGGGAAAGTACAAACTGTAAGCGCAATGATAAAATTGTACGAATAATTATTATTTGTCCATTAAATCCATAGATTGACAGTGATGCAAACAGATAAAAGTGTATGTGCTTTGCTCAACATGGACTGGGATATTAGTTGAAGATTTCACATATGATGTATATCTGGACAGTTTTTTAATTAAGTCTCATCTTTACTTCTACTTGTGTACTTTGTTCTGCAGGTAGCCTACAGTATACATTTGGAACATATGTTAAAAAAAACCCCACTGCTATGACTCTTGATGCAAAATTTAAGCAGAACCTCCAATCCAATCATAGGTTCCAATTTATATTTCTGGATATAGATGTGTATATGAATATAGTATATGTATATGATATAGATTTGTTCTGCAAATAGAGGTTTTTTTTTTTTTTTTTATCAACAACAACATTGCTCTCATGTCAGCTCCAGAAGCTCTGTGGATGCTTCCAACCTGGGTCCGGTTGCATGAACATAGCCATTATGTTAAGACGGCGTCTTAAGATCTAGTATGAGCAGTTAGTCAAGGGGCAGTCAATCTTACTTTTCGGTATCAAAATAGGCAGATGTACATATTATGTGCCATGTCTAGTTCTGAGGAATCTGCTTCTCTGCTGCCCTGCATATAAGTCTGTAAACCTTTCATTCCTCCCAGATCTCCTCATTGAGGTGTCGAGGTAGTGGATAAATCTGTATTCAGCTCACATAGTGTCTCCCAAGCAGCTCTTGAGGGAGCTGAATGAACTCACTGTAATGGTCACAGTGAGGGAGCTCTGCTCTCTCTTGGCTTTTCTTTGAGGGATGAGAGTCAAGTGTCTGCACCTCACAGTCCAGGCCCCATGTCTGCTGAGGCTGCATGGTGGTTTCGATTGTGGGCCTATCAAGTCATTCAGTGCAAGACAAGTTAACTTGGTGACCTTCACAGTGCACAGGCAGGCATTGATCAGCATGGCATAGTGGGTAACGTCCCAATAGCCATAGTCAGCAACTGACGCAGCATTGAATTCCCTCAAAAGGGAACGTCGTAGGGTTGCATATGTAACTCGGATCCTTAACCCTTTCGCACATACGTTTAAAATATTGAGCCCCAAGCATGAGTTTTTAGGGAGCTGATATTTTAGAATATATCACCTTATTATTTATTTCTATGTCACCGTGTCATACCTGTCATGTGACATACCACAGCCACAATATAGTTCCTTTTTTATTTAAAATATTCACAAACTATATCATGAACTATCTGATATTCCGAAGTGAATGTGTTTCGTCATTTAAAATGTATAATGCGCAATGGGCACCGGCATGTTAGTTTGCGTCACAATTTAGAGAAATTATGTTTTATTAACAAAGTTCGTGAAGAACACGTTCAAATTATCTATCCAGTTATGTCATTCCAACCAGCAGTCAGCAATCTGTAATCCCCAATCAGCAAGAGTGGAGGATTATATATTTATATAATTTATATAATTATATAACCCAGTCACCACCCTGTCTCCTCACACTTGTTGTTACGTCCTAACCAGAAATATTCTGGGTTCGGGCCAAAATACCAAGCTCGGAGCCCTCTCCTCGGACAGCATGTCAAATACACATACTACTCTTACTTAGAAAAGTCACAGCTGAGAAAACATAGACACTTCATCAACCAGTGAAGACAAACTTTTAATTTAAATTCTAAAAACCGAAAAGAAGGTTTTGGGTGCACCCAGTCTTAAAGAACAGAGAGTCTGAGGGGATGTAAGCTAATCTTGTACAGGAGCTAATACTTCCACCGGTTCCACACTTACTTTCGAAGGAGGAGCTCCTCCGGAGACAGTAGCACAGCATCTGACGAGACAAACCACAAACTTCATAGAACCAATTGATCCGGAGCAGCTCTGTTTCAAGTTGAGTCACAATGTAAACATTAAGTGCCACAGTCTTACTGACGCAAACACATTCACTTTCTATAGTAGCGGACACAATTAGGTTTAGAAAAAAATCAACAAGTTTTAACTCAAAAGGTTAGACTATGTTATCGTTGTCTGTAGCCTAAGGCAAACTTCAAAAGCCTGTTTAAATTATTAAAACTAGAAGCATATCTTCATTTTTAATATTACATTTCTCATGTGAACTAATATACAACATGTTATATGCATGCATGTATGAGACAGAGGGGAACATGGTGGCATTTTAGCAGATATATGCTGCCCATCATAAATCAAAGCACGAGACAGACAGGGGTCGGAGGAGAACACCGGAAAATGTGACATAATGGACAATATTCGTCTGTATTTGCAAAACACAAGCCGCGGTTCAGCTGCGCAAGACAAATGCTGCGAATGCACAACAGGGGCGCGCGGCTCCCGCTCGCCATACGCACTGCTCCTGCCCTGCCAACGCACTGCTTGCGCGTGCGGTGTGAAGCCGGCGTAAAGCGACTTGCATGTACTCCACAGGAGCTGTAACCTTGTGTCGTGAGAAATGCGATACCTGGCAAAGGTTAATGTTGATTGAATAGCTAGTGTCATTTACTGAACATTTCGTCACCTTTGTTTCCTTCTTTGTGATTGGTTGAAGCCTTCGTCATTGACGCTTTTTCGCCGCAGAACATTCTCATTCGGTGTGGAAGCACTCATTACACAGCTGATCAAAAAATAAAACCATCGCACAAATGATTTACGCGTGAAAATCGCATCCAGTGTGAAACGACCTTAAGTATGAACAGAATATTTGTAAGTGTGAACTTGTGAGTTGGATCTGTCAGATTTACATCACTTAGGCTACATTCACCAGCTTCTCACGAAATACATGAAAGTAAGTGGCCGGTGAAGTGGGAGAAGAATAGAGTAAACTATATAGTTACCTACACAATGTGTGTCTGATATGAATAAAACACCTTGACAAATTAAAGGTCCCGTTCTTCGTGTTTTTTGAAGCTTTGATTGTGTTTACAGTGTGCAATATAACATGCGTTCATGTTTCGTGTGTAAAAAAAAACAGTATTTTTAACACAATTTACTTATCTGTATACCGCTGTTTTCACTGTCCTAAAAACGGGCTGATGAGTTCCTTGTTCTATGAAGTCCCTCCTTCAGAAATACGTAACGAGTTCTGATTGTGCCAGCGGTTCCCGTGTTGTGATTTGACCGCATCTTAGCAAACGTGGCACGGATCCTGTGTTGTGATTCGACAGCAGCTTAGCGCACGTAACTTGCACAGAAAGGTCACGCCTCTTAACGGGGTGATGTATGCGCTCAATGATCTCTACAGCGTCCCTGGGAAAGCCAAACAAAGGTGATTTGACTCCGGGATGAAAATAACAGCGTCTCGACCACATGGCGACAAACGCACTCAAACGCAACACTTCCTTTTCTCCACACGACACGTCCTCTTCTCCACGTGGGTCAGCAACAAGACCACGCCCCCTTTTTGCGCGTATTCTTGTGGGCGGAGGTTAGTCTGTTCTACTGTTCTACTGACGTCATTTATGAAGGAAGTACCAGGATGTAGTCCAAGCCAGCTGTTCTCTGTAGGCTTTGAAAGGGAACTTCTGTTAAATAAAATATCTCGCTTGGCATTGAACTTTGAGCTTTATAATTGTACAGGTATTATTTATGCTCTAACAGCAACATTACACACTAACTAAAGTTTGAACAGTGGGATCACGAAGAACGGGACCTTTCAAATAGAAAGGATTATTATTGCCACTTCCCTAGACATCAATGTGTATAACAAACTTATTTTTTGCTAGTAGGCCTACATATATTTAATTAAATGTATTTAAACCAAAAATAAAGATGATGTGGTTGAAAACACTGAATAGTTGTAATGTATGACAAGCGCTCAAGCCATCTCTGGCTTAGCGCCATGGCACGAAAGCACATTTGAATTTAGCAGTTGATCACGTGATGCACACCGATGTGATCGTATGCCTCAAAGGGTTAAGAAGGGAACGAGACACTGTGTCACATTGCAATACTTTGGACATGCCTGTGCGTCTTCCTACAGACAATTCAAATGTGATAACATGTAATGCAGGCACCGTTTTATACACATGGGCGCTCCCTATGATGTCCTCGGACTGCCGTCGGTCAATAAGAAGGCTTTCACACTGGGCACGTTTGCATGGTTACTCACTATACGCAAACACACTGCAGGCTCACTCTCACTCGTATCCAAGGTAAATAATCAACACTATCATCCCTTACATATGTTTTATTGAACTAAATACATTGTCATCACCTAAAACGCATGCACAGGTTACTTTTCTTGAACAAGTGCACACCCCAAGTCTGTGTTGCTTCCACATTCGTGCCAATCGTGGCTCAGTTCGAGTGTAACCAAACTCGGGTTCGGTAATCCAGTGCGCACCGATGTCCGCATGACAGCTTTCACCTTACCAATTTTTCATGCGAACCGTGCCCCACTTCAAACTAAACTGCCAGTGTGAAAGCACACTTTGATTGGTGTGTTTTCACACGTTCTGTGGGACGTGTCCCCATAGCATCAGCAACTGACGCAGCGTCTTGTTCCCTTCTCAGGGAACATTTATTACTGTGAAACTGCTTTGCACTATATAAATAAAGGTAACTGTGGCTCAGTATCACATGCCATATCCTATTTGTCACATCCTGAATGGCAGTTCCTCATTCAGGCATTTAATTATAGATACCATGATGAAAACAGCCTTAATTAATATTCACCAGGTTGAACTGACTTGAGCAAAAGTTATCGGTATAAATATTATAATTAAATATTTGAACAAAACAAAAACTTAAAACAATAAATCTTAGGCATGTTAGACGACATATTGAATTTAACGCATGAAAACAAGGCTGTGAGGGATAGATGTACAGTCTTTACAATGACACAATGTATATCACGTCATTTTCACAACTCACAACCTTTAAAACTGCTTTATGGAGTTTTTGTCCGCTTAAAGTTAGTCAGCTGAACAATCAGATTGTTGTTAAACAGCAGTACAATCCATTGTACTTTTATCCCACAGCTTCGTTTCCACTTGTTTAATTTCGTTGTCAAACATTTTATATGGTGTGTGCTTCCACATGTGGATCAGGTGCAGTAGAAAATGCGTTTTTATTGAGATCACACAACCTCTGCTCTCACTGTACCCTAGAGCTCTTAACCCCTAATGCAATGTAAGCTTTTCTGGATAAAATCAGGTTAGGCGAGGAGGCCACATAATAGTATTATTCTAGTCAAACTCAGTCATTTCACCAAATTAATTAAACGAATTAACATCAATTAAAATAACACAAAATAACTGACCAAGTAAATTGCCACAAGAAGATGCAAATAAACTTGATGTAATTGCATGTTTCTAACTGATCAACAGATGGCGTAGTAGTTCAGTTATTGCAGTTGAATGCTATAGAGACAAAAATTGTATTGGCCCAAAAATGTTTGTATAATTTATTTATTTTATTTTATATATTATTTATTAAGTATCAAGTTTTTCAATAATATCTATCTAACCTACAGGAAAAAAAAAATGAAATATATCATTATGGCCTTAAGTTATGACAGTATATAGATTAATTTAGAAATAATTTTGAGTGCATCAGATGATTCAATAATTCTTCAGCATTTGCGTAGGTTTATGTAAAAAAGATCGTCCAAATATGCTTTTGCTATTCAGGCTGAACATGACTTAAGAAATGTTACCATCATTTTAATGATCTCTTACATGATCAGATGACACAATGATCAGCTCAAATCTGTTATAAGTGTAGTAGCTGCAGCAGAGTTTAATAAGATGATGGGAGAACGGTGAACAGTGAAGGGTGCAAGAAGAGTGGAATGATGAAAGTCATATACCTGTATTAGACGTGTTGTAAAGAGCCACTCACTGGTGGTGTGTTACATAATAACTGCAGTGCTGAGTGTGAGGGAGAAAGAGCAGGCAAACATTGCAGTCTGACATCAGGGTGTGGTCATGCATGGATTTTACCCGTGTGTGTTTGTTTATATTACATTGTGGGGACCCCCAAATATCCCCACAAGGATAGTACAACCTGAGATCACCTACATTGGTCCCCACAATGTAAATGGATTCATAAACATACTAAATTATGTTTTTTTGTGTGTAAAATGTAAAAATGCAGAATGTCTCCTGTGATGGGTAGGTTTAGGGGCAGGGGCAGTGTAGGGGGATAGAATGTACAGTATGTAAGGTATAAAAACCATTACGTCTATGGAAAATCCCCACAAAGATAGTTAACCGTGTGTGTGTGTGTGTGTGTGTGTGTGTGTGTGTGTGTGTGTGTGTGTGTGTGTGTGTGTGTGTGTGTGTGTGTGTGTGTGTGTGTGTGTGTGTGTGTGTGTGTGTGTGTGTGTGTGTGTGTGTGTGTGTGTGTGTGTGTGTGTGTGTGTGTGTGTGTGTGTGCCCGTGTGTGTGCCAATAATCTCAACTGTTTCCTTAAGGATGGACATTCCATTGTTAACACCCATATTTTATTATTGTTATTATAAGTTATTATAAGTCTTTATAACATATCCTTCACTGTTTCAATAGGACTCTATTCAAATAAGCAACTTTTCACTCAGTCGTTATGCTAAATATATAGGCCAATTTTTTTTTTGTTTTTTTACAACTTTATAGTTATAATTAATTGTTTTTTCTTTGAACCAGAAATAAAATAGAAGCATTTTCACTAGACCTTTTGTCAGTAGATGTGCTTGTGCATGGGTTTGAGTCTTACCATACCTTGTGTTATTGGTTTTAGGTCACTTCCTGAGTTTTGCTCTGATCAATTGCAATTAAAAGAAAGAGTCAGCCTATGGCGATCTGCAGTTATTACTGCTGCATCTTCCACCTGCCCTTTGTCTATTACTGACCTGAGATCAGTACAAGTACAGAATCTCTCCCTTCCAATACTTCAAACTGCCCTCTCTAGATTAATTAATGTGTGTTTTTATCTAATGATGTGGGAACATGAATGGTAAAGCATATATTAAGTAGCGTATTTAATTATTATAAAGGTTCCATCATAAGCAAATCTGAAAGTGTCTGAAAGATCTGAAAGGGAAGGATGTGAAGGATGCTGATGGTGCAATATTGTACTGTTTACGCATGTAGGTTGGGAAGGGTTTTAATTGTATTTGGGGACTCGTATATGCGTTTAGGTTTTTTTAAATGTCCTTTTGTTTGTCACCTCTCTGGGTTATGATGTGTTCTCTCTAGGTGTTAGGGCAAACATCCTCCAATCTCTCTTTCTTTGTCCTCCTGTGAGCAGAGACCTCCTGCTGAGCCAGCGGGGTGTGGCTCCCAGCAGCTCTGAATAATTTTGCTAGACACCATGGCATATGCGTACAACACACACACAGATCTTCCTGCAGCACAAGCTTTTCCCCCTTTTTATTTGTAATTATTGTAATTTCATCATATCTAACTAATTTTGAGAGCAGCCATTTTTAACTACAATGTGCAAGGCTTCCAGCTATTTAAGCTGTACAAAAACAGTCAATTGTGCTGCTTGATATTGCAAACTGTAGTATTTGCTATCATGTTATTTTATTTTAATAATCATAAATAAGCTAATCTCCCACCAACGGGTCTCTGAACGAGTGCTGCCTTGTTCCTTCACAATGTGGCACAAATTCATTCTCCAAAGCCTTCAAATGTCTCTGATCCTCAATGCTGGAATAAGCTGCCAACTTCCACCTGAACTTCTGAGACAGAAGCAATTTACATTTATGCATTTATCAGCTAATTTTATCCAAAGCAACTTACAAGAGAAGAATAACGCCAGGTTTGTTTGCTTCACCTGCTTCTTGAAAGATGTGATGGTCTCAGCAGTTTGGGTGGAGGTTGGCAGCTCATTCCACCAGAGTCGAAAGTGAGAGGGTGAAAGTTTTGGAAACTGATTTTTTTTGCCTCATTGTGAAGTAACACAACGCTCATTCATGCAGTGACCTTAACGGGGTCCAGTGGCAGGACAAAACATATAGCAATAGATACTATTTACACTAAATGCAAATAGAGATATATGCTATTTACACCAAGTGTAAAGTTTGTGGTTTAATATGTGTAAATAGTAATTAGATGCTATTTTGTTTTGACAGATACATAGGCTACTATTGGCACCTCAGTATTGTTGTACATAAACAGGATGCAATAATAACACAGAGTGTACATGATTATATTAATCAAAATTATTAAATGGACGCCACCTTAATTCGACAATAAAAGCCCTCCCTACACTTATTATTATTAAACATTTCGTTAGGCACTTTATTTCCATTTTTAGAACATTTTCTTAATTTTTATTGAAAGTAAATGTCCTTCCGATGTGAAAAGTGATAGGAAAAGAGAGAAGAGCAAGCTCTGCAAAAGGAAGATTCGAACCTGGGTCGATTACAACAAAATCTAGACCTTTAAGCCTTATGCTTTACTGACTACCCCACTGAAAACATTGGAATACACCTGTTATTTTTTTATCTTGTTTTTCCCAAACAGGCATTGTTAGGTGAAGCTAGTGCAAATATAACTTGCCAACAAGGTACACTATTTGCCCTTGGTGAGTTTGGGAATAGTTTTACCTAATATCTGCTTTTTATAAAATAAATTAGATTAATATCATAGTGTAACCAGACTAAACTTTTGTTGGCCATCGCAGGGACTGTTATGTTGTGCACGCTGTAGCTCCGTGTGAGACATTGCTCTTTCACTCTTCTGGTTTGCGAATAGCAAAAATGTAACACATGGTTTAATATTATTGCATAAATGGCTGGAAATATAGAATTTGCAAGATAACTTAAGTGCTGGTCATATGATTAGAATATCATCAAAAAGTTGATTTATTTCACTAATTCCATTCAAAAAGTGAAACTTGTATATTATATTCATTCATTACACACAGACTGTAATATTTCAAATGTTTATTTATTTTAATTTTGATGATTATA
Organism: Romanogobio albipinnatus; assembly: GCA_023566225.1. Lineage (NCBI taxonomy): Eukaryota > Metazoa > Chordata > Actinopteri > Cypriniformes > Gobionidae > Romanogobio > Romanogobio albipinnatus. The sequence goes on along the minus strand of CM042241.1, from coordinate 41,279,481 downwards.
ACTGACAACTAAGGAAAATCCCAAATTCAGTATCTCAGAAAATTTGAATATTACTTAAGGCCAGTACAAAGAAAGGATTTTTAGAAATCTTGGCCAACTGAAAAGTATGAACATGAAAAGTATGAGCATGTACAGCACTCAATACTTAGTTGGGGCTCCTTTTGCCTGAATTACTGCAGCAATGCGGCGTGGCATGGAGTCGATCAGTCTGTGGCACTGCTCAGGTGTTATGAGAGCCTAGGTTGCTCTGATAGTGGCCTTCAGCTCTTCTGCATTGTTGGGACTCGCATATTGCATCTTCCTCTACACAATACCCCATAGATTTTCTATGGGGTTAAGGTCAGGCGAGTTTGCTTGCAAATTTAGAACAGGGATACCATGGTCCTTAAACCAGTCCTGTTGGAAAATGAATCTGCATCTCCATAAAGTCGGTCAGCAGCAGGAAGCATGAAGTGCTCTAAAACTTCCTGGTATATGGCTGCATTGACCTTGGACCTCAAAAAACACAGTGGACCAACACCAGCAGATGACATGGCACCCCAAACCATCACTGACTGTGGAAACTTTACACTGGACCTCAAGCAACGTGTTGTGTGTGCCTCTCCTCTCTTCCTCCAGACTCTGGGACCCTGATTTCCAAAGGAAATGCAAAATTGACTTTCATCAGAGAACATAACTTTGGACCAATCAGCAGCAGTCCAGTCTTTTTTATCTTTAGCCCAGGCGAGACGCTTCTGACGCTGTCTGTTGTTCAAGAGTGGCTTGACACAAGGAATGCGACAGCTGAAACCCATGTCTTGCATACGTCTGTGCGCAGTGGTTCTTGAAGCACTGACTCCAGCTGCAGTCCACTCTTTGTGAAACTCCCCCACATTTTTGAATGGGTTTTGTTTCACAATCCTTTCCAGGGTGCGGTTATCCCTATTGCTTGTACACTTTTTTTCAACCACATCTTTTACTTCCCTTCGCCTCTCTATTAATGTGCTTGGACACAGAGCTCTGTGAACAGCAAGCCTCTTCTGCAATGTCCTTTTGTGTCAATGGTCGTCTTTTGGACAACTGTCAAGTCAGCAGTCTTCCCCATGATTGTGTAGCCTACAGAACTAGACTGATAGACCATTTAAAGGCCTTTGCAGGTGTTTTGAGTCAATTAGCTGATTAGAGCTGATTCTTCAATATTGAACCTTTTCACAATATTCAAATTTTCTGAGATACTGAATTTAGGATTTTCCTTAGTTGTCATTTATAATTATCAAAATTAAAAAGAAATAAACATTTGAAATATATCAGTTTGTGTGTAATGAATGAATATAATATATAAGTTTCACTTTTTGAATGGAATTAGTGAAATAAATCAACTTTTTGATGATATTCTAATTATATGACCAACACCTGTATATATCAATAATAAACAGTAAGTGTATTTTCTTAATTTCTCAAGTACTGACAGCAGAACCAATAGCGTTGGAGTTTATCGATTCTGCTGTCTTTCATAATAAAGCACCGGGGCTCATTTAATACAGAGTTTCAGTACCCATCCCTAAACGTACCACATTACTTTCAACGCAATAATGTAATGCATTACTTTTAAAAGTAACTTTCCATAACACTGTTTACTTACAGCGACTAATGAATCCATAGTTTTGTGTATTCATGAGAAACTGTTTACAAACAGTTGCAAAATAATGCAGATAGTATGAAATATAGAATGGGGAAGTAAATTCAGGCTATGCAGTAGCACATACTGTCTTTACTTTAAAGGGATGCCCCAATTTTCTGTCGTCATTTGCTTCCAAACCTGCATTTCTTTCTTCCGTGGAACACAAAAGATGATATGTTGATGATATAAACAACACTGGAGCACACTGACTTCAATTAGATGAAACATTAATATCTTTCTTCATGTTCCACAAAAGAAAGAAAGTCATACAATTTTGAAACATCATGAGAGTGAGTGTTGGAAAATTAAGACTTCAAGATTTTTCGAGGGAGCATCCTTGTAAACATTAGCTAACTTAATCTTTGTCAACATTAATGTAGTGGATATGTGTATGTTGTCAAGTCAGATGGACTGGCCGATGATAATATTTTTGATGAAAAGCATTGTAAAACTGTCAGTGTTAAACCCGCTCTTAACCCTGTTCCTGCAGTTCCACCAGGAAGTGATATGACTTCGTTCCATGCAGTGATCTGACATGCGCTGGGAAATTGTATGACTCTGTATGTGCTAAAACTGTTATGGTGGCAGTTTTATTTGTGAAAATAAATTGGACTGCTGGTGGAAGGAGGTGGAAGGCAGGGATTTTGGTTTTGGTGTGTGTGTGTGTGTGTGTGTGTGTGTGTGTGTGTGTGTGTGTGTGTGTGTGTGTGTGTGTGTGTGTGTGTGTGTGTGTGTGTGTGTGTGTGTGTGTGTGTGTGTGTGTGTGTGTGTGTGTGTGTGTGTGTGTGTGTGTGTGTGTGTGTGTGTGTGTGTGTGTGCACACTTCAGAAACTAGAATGTGTTTGTATGCGTTTTCACATCTTGTAATGGAGACTTGCTACAAGGCAACAGCAGAGCTGACAGAGTTTAATTACTGTCAGTCTGAACATTCATTAATCTTTTGTCAGATCAATAGTGCTTCCTCTACCAATAAAATATAGCCTCTTTCCCACAATTTTTTTGTTTTTTTTTGCCTTTGCCTTTGCCATGTGAACTCTAAGAAAAGTTTATTAAAAAAAGAGCCAAATATACTGTAAAAACTGTAGAAATTTAGAAATGTTCCGTATTGATTTTATCCCGTATTTTGAATTGTGCATTGAGTTCAAGCCTTTGTGTTAATGCATAATGTCCTGTTAGTAAATAATCAGTATTTTTTTACTCTGTGTGTGAGATAATTTTGTGCTCTAAAGAATGAGGAAATATTAGTTAAAAGTATACGATTTCTTTGTGCTGGTGTCACTTTGTTTCATTCCATGAAATCTTTCTGTCCCATTGCATGATTTCTCAGGGGAGGAGAGTGAGAAAGATAAAAGTGGGAGGAAGAGAGAGACTGGGGGGAGGTGGGTGGATGAGAGAGAAATTTAAATTCTATACTAAGGTTGTGAAGGGCATTAACACTCAAAATGTTAAATGCCTTCTCTTGATGTTCCTGATATATGTGTATTGACCACACAAAAGTGTATACATTTCATGTTATGTCAAAAGAAATATGCATAAATGTGTCCAAATACTGTCACAAGTTATGCAACAAGATCTTGATTACACTCTAAAAAATGCTAGGTTGTTTCAACCCAAATTTGGGTTAAATATGGACAAACCCAGCCATATCATATTTATAAAATACAGACACGCTGCTGTACTGATTCTTTCTGAAAACAGCTGAGCTTGTGGAGGCATGCAGTGGGCGGAGCTAAAGAGTCACAAGAACACACACACACACACGCACAATAAATTATGCACTATCCCTGGATACCTTTCAGTTCACTATACGTTCATGTTGTTTACATTATATGCACTTACGCGCCAATTGTCAACAAAACACAGACATTTGATGCAGTTTCACACACCGCCTAGTTTCAACTCTTGACAGGGAACAAACAAACACACTTGCAGAACTCCGTTGCTGCTCCGGAAATGCTCCATATGTTTTCTTAACGCTGGGTTATTTGCGAAGCTGAACAAGGTTATCTTTCCCTCACAACCAAAAACACACTTCTTTAGTAACAATGTTGATTTCATGTTCTAGAAACAAAATGACAGCGCTGCCGACAGCTTCCGGAACCTGAACGAAGCTCGTTGATGGGCATGCCATTGCTCTCGCGCTAGTCAGTGTGTGCATACGCTCATCCTGGAGAAGTGCCCATACAAGAAATTCCGCCCTTTATAACATCTACAGGGCCATGCTTGAAAAAAACTTTCTGAAACTTGTTCAAATCCTGAAGGAGTGTATTTGACACAGAAATGCTCCGTCATATGTCCAACTATAGATTTATTTTTTATTTTTTTGGCCATGTTTAGCATGAGAATCCAACTCTTTAACAGTGTAAATAAGTCAGAGTGCATTAGCATTAGACACCCCCCCCCCCCCCCCTTAAAAAAAATACACATGGTTATGTCTAAACTGTGAATTACGAGTGAGTTGTGGTTTGTGTGTAATCAATTACACTGACACATTAAGATGACAAATAGTTTGTACTTATAACCATGAATGCATAATTCATTAGCTCTCTATAAATTATGCTGACCTGCCTAAGACAACACAGTCTCTAAGACTGTACTTGCACCACAAGCCACACAGATATAATCAAAATATAAACATTTAAATGTGTTATTTTTGATGCTATTATATTCAGAACAGCTTGCAAAAATAGGGCAACATCATGTTTCATCTGAGGTTTCTTGGAATATATGTGCAGTTCACCTCAAAAGCCTTAAAGCGTTAATGTTTCACCTCCAGAATAATTTCTGCAAGATCTATTTTTTCAAGAAACTATTTTAGAATGTTTGGTCATTTGAACAAGAAAACAGGTCTCGCTGAAGGTGTTTTAACATCATCTGTTCAACCTAGCACCTTAATTATTCAGATTTGCATAACTACAGAAAGTGAAACTGCCGAATGTGGGAATCTGGAAATTCAGAAAGAGTTTAACCGCTCTAATAAACAAAATTATGTGAAATAATGAATAAATGAAAAAAAAAAAAAAAACAGGCCTTGAAGAACAAAAAAATGGAGGTGTATTATCCTATTTCATCCGATGTTAAGTACCAGACAAAAATTATTTGATTCCACTGGTTCCCACTCACTATTAAGGCATATTAATCCAACAGATACATATTCAATACTGTAAAAATCAAACAATACTAGAAGCACCATTTGGGTTCCCACTGGTTCTTTATTGGCATTTGTGGTTCCACGAAGCCTTTCCATTTCATCCATGGAGCCTTTCCATTTCACAAAATGTTCTTCATAGTGAAAAGAGGGTCTTTATTAATAAAAATGTTCTTCACACTACAAAAAATGTTTACTAAAATGTTCTTTGGGGAACCCAAAATAGTTCTTAAAAAAGGTTATTTTAGAACCCTTGTGCTAGAAACCTTTGTAGAACATTAAAGGCAGTTATTTGAGGAACTTTTTAAAAATGGAATGTATCATTTACTCTAAGAACTCTAAACACTGTAATGGTTCCTTTGATGCTGTCTGAAGTATCCCAAAAGGTGCCTCAAGTATCAGTCAAAATTGAACCTTATGCACTTGCAACTTTGTGTTAGTGATCATTTATTACATTGGTATAACATATGTTTTGACTGAAATCATTAGGTACTGCATCACTGCATTCTGGGCCGAAGTACATTTTAGTTAAACATTTCAGTTTCCTGTTGACATGATTATTTGTTGATTTTTTATTTGCCAGTAGAGTATATACTCACAGCAAAGAACATTAAAATAAGTGGAATCATGAGGACTAATGTTGGCAGCATACTTCTGATGTTTCGACAGCTACGCGATGCTTACCCAATTGTGTATTTAGCTTTTTATGTTATCATTTTTAGTTATCTTTCTATGTCATGTATTTGCAATATTTGTTTGGTTATGATTTTTTGCATATATAATCATGAGGGTTGCTGACATTAGAAAATATCTTTAATATGGGGTGAGTAACGCACTGTGAAACAACAAATATTTTGTAACAAAAAATTTTTTATGACAAATATATGATATTATGATAGTACTTGTGTGAGGATCATTGTCGTCTTGAAACTCTCTCGAACTTAAAGTGCCCCGATTATGCTATTTTAAAGGTGGTTTTAGAGGTTTGTTTTGGAGGTCTCCTACAACAGGTTTACACGAATCAAAGGTCAAAAAACTTTAATTTTCTCAAAATATACATTTCACATCACCACACTTCACAAAGATTCTAAAACTACTCATCTGAAGATTAAGTCTCTCTAAATCCCTCTTTTCCAAGAGCTACTCTGCTGTGATTGGTCAAATGGCCCATGTGATTGGTCTACCGCTTAGCATGTGTTGGAAACAAAACGCCCAATACCATTACTGAATTTCAACTCTAGAGGCTTCCTAAAGCTCAGTGATTGTACACAATGTAAAGACAGTAATGATGACGTTGATTTTATCAAATCTAATGATGAAACGTTGGAAGAACTAGTTGATCAACCCAAACCTCCATCTCAAGGACAACTTGAGCAGGACATTTCTCATTGATACGTTTTTACTCAGTTTGTCGTACATTATGGGATGTTGCAACTGTAATTCCTTACCATCAGCATTAACAAGTGTATGTCCATCAACAAACCCATGTGTATATTTCAAATTTATTGAGGTGCACGTGCAGAAACTGTATTAACTATATTGATAATGGTGCAGCACTAACGTGAATGACTGATGTAACATTAAAGTTTGTAAAACAAATCTTTCTCCATCCTTTATCGTTACCCAAAGTAGTAAGAATGATAGACAATATGCATTAAAGGTGCCCTAGAATGATTTGAAACAACATTTTAAATTGTTCTCTGGTATCTACATAGAGGGTATATGGCTTATTTAAGGTCAATAATTGTCCAGCTACGGTTTTACAGGTCCATTTACAACTCTAGAAATCTTCCCCAGGATGAAATGGTCTGTTTTTGCCTTATTTGGAAGGGTCATGAATATTAATGCGGAGTTCTGCTCTGATTGGCTGTTTCACTGCGGCTCAATGATAGCAGACACAACTTTACTGACCGTCTTGACGATGGAGAGATTAGGCATTCAACCTTATATATATCAATCAGTATATAATCATACTTCAGTTGTCAAAAATATAAATAAACAAATATCAAATTACTATCGTTTCAACTTAAATGGTGGAGGTGTTGACGTTAGCTAGAAGGATCGAGTGAGCTATGTGTAAGCAAACTAACATAGTATGTTACGTATCTATGGTTGCATTTACTAATTTATGACAACACTGGCATTAAATAATATTAACCTTTGTCATTAGACATACTATTTAGTTATGTAAGCCACTTGGATTATCCTATTCTTCCCGTATAGCATCTTGCGTTGGATATAGACAACAACAAGAAAAATATCGTTAATGTTGTCTCTCTAAGAAACTTTCGATTTAATCAGAAATGGTTTAGACAGTCAAGAAGTGGATAAAATCACTTACTTTTTAAATCTGCTCTTAAGACACATTTTTTCAGAATGGCTTTAATATGATTTTTTTTTTTTTTTTATATATATATGTATCTTGTGCTTTTAATCTGTCTATGCTTGTAAAGCGCTTTGAGATTCTCTTTTTAAAGGCGCTATATAAAATAAAGATTATTATTATTATTATTATTATTACTGGTTGCAAGTATATGGTTGGAATTGCCCCTTTCTTCAGGATCAGACGCTGAGCAAAGCCTGCTTGATATTGTCCCGGGTTTGAAAAACTGTCCGTGGTGAAATGGGCCGAGCAAACTAACAACTTTGAATTAAATTGTTGCGGTATCCGATTATAAATAAACATCAACCATGCCTGTTGACATGTTTTATCTGTGGGAAGAGTATGAAACGTCTTCACATCCCCTGCACAGCCTGGAACATAGCATTTGTTTCCATGATCTGCCATTTCGCTATCCTCGCGTGATGCTTGTTTAGCTGCAGAGATGATGCGGTTGCGCAGTTCCGCCTGACAGTGAACATGTGCTTGCTTATGAAAATGTTGGGGGGGCGTACATATTAATGATCCCGTGTATTGCATCACTGCTGGCGTTACGTTGAGATTTGCCTATTTTTCCGTGGTGTTTTTCACAAACGAGATTTACATGTGAAGGAGGAGGCAATGGTGTTTGAGACTCACTGTATGTGATTTACATGTACTGAACTCCTGTTATTCAACTATGGCAAGGTTCATTCGATTTTTCATTCTAGGGCACCTTTAATTGATACAGTTTTAGGTAATAGTGGGCCCCAGCTTCTTAGCAGAAGTATTTCAGTAAGACAATGTAACGGAGTTTGTTCGTATGGGAAGAAGGAGGCGGGAACCGGCGAACATTCAAACAAGTTTAATTAAAAATAAATCAACACAAAATGAAAGTAAAAGCGGAAGCCCCTCACGGACCGCGCACACACATAACAAAACGCAAACAAAACACAACTTAAAATCCAGGCCTGGTCCTCTCTCGTCCTTCCCTGTCGTCACTCCTCCTTTATACTCCCTTCACTCCTCCGTGAGACACGAGACCGATGCGGCGCGCAGCTGGCGCTCATCCACGCTGATGAGCGAGGCCTCGTCCCGCTCTCACGGTCCCTCAGCCTTGCTGCTCGCCACAGACAGTAATAGCACGGGCTAGCCAGTTAGTTGGAGATCTACAGCTGCACTACATGGGTGTACACAATATAAAACACAAAACTACGTATTTTGAACACCTGTTAGAAAACACATACATTATGCTCATTTGCACTGCCGACTGTATTTATAGGACCTACTGTTTACATTTGCATTTTGCACCGTACTTCTAACTGTAATATGCAACCACTTTCCACTGCACTTTTACACTTTTTTTTCGGATAGTCCATAATTTATAATTTATTGCACTACCTTAATCCACTGCTATATATTCCTCATCTTAGCCTAACTGTAACGCACTGCTCCGAGACAGAGGTTGAGAATCCAAATGCAGCTTTATTTGTAAGGGGTAATCCACAATCGTAGTCAAAAACAGGCAACAGGTCATACACAGGCAAGCAGTCCAAACAGGCAAACAAGGCAGGAGAGACAGGCAAACGGGTAATCCACGGAACAGGCAAGAAATCCAAAACCAGAGACATGAAACCAGGGGAAACGCTCAGAAATGCAGTGTATAACAAAACAAGACTTGGCAATGACTGACAGAATGAACAGGCTTATATAGGGTGAGCTAACTAGGAAATGAGGTGCAGGTGGATGAAATCAATGGGTGTTGAAGAGTCCGGGCAAAGGATTATGGGTGATGTAGTCCTTGATGGAGTGACAGTCTGGAGTGGAGTGCCCTCAGGTGGTTCTCATGGGCACTCACACAGGACGAATTGTGACATAGCCCCCCTCCTAAGGAGTGGCTTCCAGACACTCCTATAATAATCCCGGAGGGAGGTGGAGCGGAGGCGGACACGGGGGTGGGATGGAGGGCCAGGCCCATGGAGCGGAAGAGGGCCTGGAGACCGAGCAGAAGACCAGGAAGGAGCAGGCTGAACAGATGACCAGGGTGGTGCAGACCAGACAGATGACCAGGGTGGCGTAGGCGGGACAGATGACCAGGCTGGCGTAGGCAGAGCAGGCAGCCAGGGTGGAGCAGACGACCGACACAGCAGCACAGACAGTCTTGAAGCCCCCCACGGCGGAGCAGACGACCACCACAGCAGTGCAGACAAGGTTGAAGACCCCCACGGTGGAGCAGACGACCACCACAGCAGTGCAGATGGTCTTGGAGACCCCCACGGCGGAGCAGAAGACCACCACAGCAGTGCAGACGAGGTTGAAGACCCCCAAGGCGGAGCAGACGACCACCACAGCAGTGCAGACGGTCTTGGAGACCCCCACGGCGGAGCAGAAGACCACCACAGCAGTGCAGACGGTCTTGGAGACCCCCACGGCGGAGCAGACGACCACCACAGCAGTGCAGGTGAGGTTGGAGACCCCCACGGCGGAGCAGACGACCACCACAGCAGTGCAGGTGAGGTTGGAGACCCCCACGGCGGAGCAGACGACCACCACAGCAGTGCAGGTGAGGTTGAAGACCCCCACGGCGGAGCAGACGACCACCATAGCAGCGCAGACGGTCTTGGAGACCCCCACGACGGTGCAGGCTGAGCAGGTGGCCCGGTTAGAGTCCTCTCTGGACTCGTGACTGGAGGCGGAGCCCTCTCTGGACTCGTGACTGGAGGCGGAGCCCTCTCTGGACTCGTGACTGGAGGCGGAGCCCTCTCTGGACTCGTGACTGGAGGCGGAGCCCTCTCTGGACTCGTGACTGGAGGCGGAGCCCTCTCTGGACTCGTGACTGGAGGCGGAGCCCTCTCTGGACTCGTGACTGGAGGCGGAGCCCTCTCTGGACTCGGGACACGGGCCGGAGCCCTCTCTGGACTCGGGACACGGGCCGGAGCCCTCTCTGGACTCGGGACACGGGCCGGAGCCCTCTCTGGACTCGGGACACGGGCCGGAGCCCTCTCTGGACTCGGGACACGGGCCGGAGCCCTCTCTGGACTCGGGACACGGGCAGGAGCCCTCTCTGGACTCGGGACACGGGCAGGAGCCCTCTCTGGACTCGGGACACGGGCAGGAGCCCTCTCTGGACTCGGGACACGGGCCGGAGCCCTCTCTGGACTCGGGACACGGGCAGGAGCCCTCTCTGGACTCGGGACACGGGCAGGAGCCCTCTCTGGACTCGGGACACGGGCAGGAGCCCTCTCTGGACTCGGGACACGGGCAGGAGCCCTCTCTGGACTCGGGACACGGGCCGGAGCCCTCTCTGGACTCGGGACACGGACCGGAGCCCTCTCTGGACTCGGGACACGGACCGGAGCCCTCTCTGGACGTTGGTCAGTGGCCGGAGCCATCTCTGGACGCTGGTCAGTGGCCGGAGCCATCTCGGGACGCTGGTCAGTGGCCGGAGCCATCTCGGGACGCTGGTCAGTGGCTGGAGCCATCTCGGGACGCTGGTCAGTGGCTGGAGCCATCTCTGGACGCTGGTCAGTGGCTGGAGCCATCTCTGGACGCTGGTCAGTGGCTGGAGCCATCTCTGGACGCAGGTCTGTGGCGGGAGCCATCTCTGGACGCTGGTCAGTGGCTGGAGCCATCTCTGGACGCTGGTCAGTGGCTGGAGCCATCTCTGGACGTTGGTCAGTGGCTGGAGCCATCTCTGGACGCTGGTCAGTGGCTGGAGCCATCTCTGGACGCTGGTCAGTGGCTGGAGCCATCTCTGGACGCTGGTCAGTGGCTGGAGCCATCTCTGGACGCTGGTCAGTGGCTGGAGCCATCTCTGGACGCTGGTCAGTGGCTGGAGCCATCTCTGGACGCTGGTCAGTGGCTGGAGCCATCTCTGGACGCGGGTCAGTGGCTGGAGCCATCTCTGGACGCTGGTCAGGGGCAGCCATCTTGTACGGAGACACTGGCTCGGCGACGGCCATCTTGTACGGAGACACTGGCTCGGCGGCGGCCATCTTGTACGGAGACACTGGCTCGGCGGCGGCCATCTTGTACGGAGACACTGGCTCGGCGGCGGCCATCTTGTACGGAGACACTGGCTCGGCGGCGGCCATCTTGTACGGAGACACTGGCTCGGCGGTGGCCATCTTGTACGGAGACACTGGCTCGGCGGCGGCCATCTTGTACGGCGACACTGGCTCGGCGGCGGCCATCTTGTACGGAGACACTGGCTCACCGGAAGCCATCTTGTCAAGAGACACAGGCGTGGAGTCGGCCATCTTGTCCGAAGACACAGACATGGGAAGAGGAAGAGGAACAGATTCAGGCTCGGCGGGACGAGACTCTTGACGGGCAGACGTGACGTGGAGCTCTGTCTCTGGATCGGCAGACGTGACGTGGAGCTCTGTCTCTGGATCGGCAGACGTGACGTGAAGCTCTGTCTCTGGATCGGCAGAAGTGACGTGAAGCTCTGTCTCTGGATCGGCAGAAGTGACGTGAAGCTCAGTCTCTGGATCGGCAGAAGTGACGTGAAGCTCAGTCTCTGGATCGGCAGAAGTGACGTGAAGCTCAGTCTCTGGATCGGCAGAAGTGACGTGAAGCTCTGTCTCTGGATCGGCAGAAGTGACGTGAAGCTCTGTCTCTGGATCGGCAGACGTGACGTGAAGCTCAGTATCTGGATCGGCAGAAGTGACGTGAAGCTCAGTCTCTGGATCGGCAGAAGTGACGTGAAGCTCGGTCTCTGGATCGGCAGAAGTGACGTGAAGCTCAGTCTCTGGATCGGCAGAAGTGACGTGAAGCTCTGTCTCTGGATCGGCAGAAGTGACGTGAAGCTCTGTCTCTGGATCGGCAGAAGTGACGTGAAGCTCTGTCTCTGGATCGGCAGAAGTGACGTGAAGCTCAGTCTCTGGATCAGCAGACATGACGTGAAGCTCAGTCTCTGGATCGGCAGAAGTGACGTGAAGCTCTGTCTCTGGATCGGCTGACGTGACGTGAAGCTCAGTCTCTGAATCGGCAGACGTGACGTGAAGCTCAGTCTCTGGATCGGCAGAAGTGACGTGAAGCTCTGTCTCTGGATCGGCAGAAGTGACGTGAAGCTCAGTCTCTAAATCGGCTGACGTGACGTGAAGCTCAGTCTCTGGATCGGCAGAAATGACGTGAAGCTCAGTCTCTGGATCGGCTGACGTGACGTGAAGCTCAGTCTCTGGAGCGGCGACCATGACAGGACGAGACTCAGGAATGGCGGCCATGTCGTCCGAAGACACATGCATAGCAGATGCAGTGGGTATGTCACTATCCTCCTCCATTATACCCACTGTAAAAGCAGAGCCGCTCAGTTGCAATGCAATGTCAATATACTTTTTTAGAGAGCAATTAGGATCATGCAAAGGCATGATAGAACTGAGCGGCTCAGATAGTCCTCCTCTGAAAAATATCATGAGGCATACCTCGTCCATTGAAGTCAAATGTGCCAGTTCAATGAAGTCCTCTACATAGTCCTCGATGGGGCGATCTCCCTGACGGAGACGTATTAACTGTGCTGCTGGATTCATAGTGGCCAAGTCTTCTGTAACGCACTGCTCCGAGACAGAGGTTGAGAATCCAAATGCAGCTTTATTTGTAAGGGGTAATCCACAATCGTAGTCAAAAACAGGCAACAGGTCATACACAGGCAAGCAGTCCAAACAGGCAAACAAGGCAGGAGAGACAGGCAAACGGGTAATCCACGGAACAGGCAAGAAATCCAAAACCAGAGACATGAAACCAGGGGAAACGCTCAGAAATGCAGTGTATAACAAAACAAGACTTGGCAATGACTGACAGAATGAACAGGCTTATATAGGGTGAGCTAACTAGGAAATGAGGTGCAGGTGGATGAAATCAATGGGTGTTGAAGAGTCCGGGCAAAGGATTATGGGTGATGTAGTCCTGATGGAGTGACAGTCTGGAGTGGAGTGCCCTCAGGTGGTTCTCATGGGCACTCACACAGGACGAATTGTGACACTAACATATTATTGTATACCTCTATCTGTAAAATTCTGTTTATAGTAATAGCCATCTGTATATTATATTCATAGGACATATTCACCTGTAAATTCTGTTTATAGTAATAGCCATCTGTATATTTATTCACTGTACATATTCACCTGTAAATTCAGTTCTGTTTATTATAATAACCATCTCTCTATTTATACATATTTATATATATTCAGTACATATCCATGTCCTGCCCTTATGCAACCGTTGTATATCCTGCACTTGCTGCTATTGCACTTCTGGTTAGACCTAAACTGCATTTCGTTGCCTTGTACTTGTACTTGTGTAATGACAATAAAGTTGAATCTAATCTAATCTAATCTATTCTAATCAATTATTAATCATACTTACAGGTTGTGATTCTGAGGAGCAAGTTGGTCCAAATAAAGTGGGTTCTGCATGCCCCATCTTTAATGGATAAGCCTTTTGCAAATCCCACGTTGTCCTCACAGAGTTTTGAGAAGCAATTGTCAGAATATTATTCTGCTTTTGTATCACTGTGGTAATTTTAATCACTGACTCTTCACATCCTTATCCTTTGGAAGTATATACAAAACAAATTTACTTTTGCAGCGCAGAAAACAGCTTCTTATTGACATGTACACTACACAAACCAGCTATACAGTGTGTTTGAGGGCGGGTCAGAGTAGACACTGTTTGCCGGCAGCCAACGAAGGCCGTAGGTGGCAATTATGCAAATGTGTTACATTGTTACGTATGAATGTTACGGAAGTAAGACTGGGATTACTGATGACTCGTTTCAGCAGTTCAGAATAAATTCTTTGTTTTGGGAGTCAATAACTTTATTTATTGTGCACTTTAATCTTTACAACTTTTACATTCACAAAAAACTATATTATACACAGGTAATATCTGAAAAAGCATAATAAGGGCAATTAAAATGATGTGAAAACAACCTTCAAATGGGCCTCATTCTCTTCTGCTACACTCCCACATCCACTTCAAACACACCATTGAAGTTTTCATTTGAGGGGGTGGTGGACTTTCAGCAAAGATGTGAGTCTCTCTCTATTTCCCTTCCTCTCACTCTTGCTCTCTAGTGAGTTGGGGGGTTGGATGCTTGTTACCTTTAGTCCAGTGAGGCGTAATAATGGCAAGCTGATGCTTGCTGAAGCACTGGGATCTTGAATCACTGTACTCTGAGAAAATGTTTGTCTGAATTATTGAACAAGGCCTTGCTGAAATTACAGAGAAGAGCATCACGCAAGCTCAGTACAACAGCTTTCTTTCACGGAATGAAGAGGGAGAGAGCATGACTGTGTAAAAATGAATCAAAGAACCTACAAAACCTTCAAAGCCCAGACATGGTGACAATTGATCAACTAGTCAATAGTGTTCAGTTAAATCAATGTCATTTGTTTTTTCTTTTGCCTAAATTGATTATTCAAAATGATCCAACAAAATGAGCCTAGCGAGAGCAATAGATTATGTTTTAGCACACCCATGTTCAGTGTGCAAATGGAACAGTAAACATTCTTTGCATTGACTTGTGCCTGGACTTTAAAGTTGACTCAAACCTCTTTTTAGAAGTGATATAGTGTCATTACATTTACACAGGTTTTAGGAAGCCAAATTATTATAATATAAGAATTAATTATATATATATATATATATATATATATATATATATATATATATATATATATATATATATATATATATATATATATATACATGTCCTTCTCAATAAATTAGCATATTGTGATAAAGTTCATTATTTTCCATAATGTAATGATAAAAATTAAACTTTCATATATTTTAGATTCATTGCACACCAACTGAAATATTTCAGTTCTTTTATTGTTTTAATACTGATGATTTTGGCATACAGCTCATGAAAACCCAAAATTCCTATCTCAATAAATTAGCATATTTTATCCGACCAATAAAAGAAAAGTGTTTTTAATACAAAAAAAGTCAACCTTCAAATAATTATGTTCAGTTATGCACTCAATACTTGGTCGGGAATCCTTTTGCAGAAATGACTGCTTCAATGCGGCGTGGCATGGAGGCGATCAGCCTGTGGCACTGCTGATGTGTTATGGAGGCCCAGGATGCTTCGATAGCGGCCTTAAGCTCATCCAGAGTGTTGGGTCTTGCGTCTCTCAACTTTCTCTTCACAATATCCCACAGATTCTCTATGGGGTTCAGGTCAGGAGAGTTGGCAGGCCAATTGAGCACAGTAATACCATGGTCAGTAAACCATTTACCAGTGGTTTTGGCACTGTGAGCAGGTGCCAGGTCGTGCTGAAAAATGAAATCATCTCCATAAAGCTTTTCAGCAGATGGAAGCATGAAGTGCTCCAAAATCTCCTGATAGCTAGCTGCATTGACCCTGCCCTTGATAAAACACAGTGGACCAACACCAGCAGCTGACATGGCACCCCAGACCATCACTGACTGTGGGTACTTGACACTGGACTTCAGGCATTTTGGCATTTCCTTCTCCCCAGTCTTCCTCCAGACTCTGACACCTTGATTTCCGAATGACATGCAAAATTAGCTTTCATCCGAAAAAAGTACTTTGGACCACTGAGCAACAGTCCACTGCTGCTTCTCTGTAGCCCAGGTCAGGCGCTTCTGCCGCTGTTTCTGGGTCAAAAGTGGCTTGACCTGGGGAATGCGGCACCTGTAGCTCATTTCCTTCACACGCCTGAGCACGGTGGCTCTGGATGTTTCTACTCCAGAATCAGTCCACTGCTTCCGCAGGTCCCCCAAGGTCTGGAATCGGTCCTTCTCCACAATCTTCCTCAGGGTCCGGTCACCTCTTCTCGTTGTGCAGCGTTTTTTGCCACACTTTTTCCTTCCCACTGAGGTGCCTTGATACAGCACTCTGGGAACAGCCTATTCGTTTAGAAATTTCATTCTGTGTCTTACCCTCTTGCTTGAGGGTGTCAATGATGGCCTTCTGGACAGCAGTCAGGTCGGCAGTCTTACCCATGATTGCGGTTTTGAGTAATGAACCAGGCTGGAAGTTTTTAAAAGCCTCAGGAATCTTTTGCAGGTGTAATTTTGATTCAGATGATTAGGTTAATAGCTCGTTTAGAGAACCTTTTCATTATATGCTAATTTATTGAGACAGGAATTTTGGGTTTTCATGAGCTGTATGCCAAAATCATCAGTATTAAAACAATAAAAGACCTGAAATATTTCAGTTGGTGTGCAATGAATCTAAAATATATGAAAGTTTAATTTTTATCATTACATTATGGAAAATAATGAACTTTATCACAATATGCTAATTTATTGAGAAGGACCTGTATATATATATATATATATATATATATATTTTTTTTTTTTTATTGGTAACACTATAATAACTCACGGTATGAATCATTAGTTAAGCATTAGTAAATAGTCAATTAATAGACATTAGTAAGCAGTTTATAAATACAGCTATATATGCTTTATTCCTTAATATTCCAGTTATTTAGGAGTTGTCAGTGGTTGACAGATGCAAAAAATTTAACTCTACATCTGTACACCTGAGGCTTAGTTTAATTTTACTGCACAGTAATGTTTTCTAGAGGTGTGCAGAAATGTGTATGTTCTATGCAGAGGTTTATTTTTCATGTTATACAGTTGTACAGTTTCTCTTTTTCTTTTTTTTTTTCTTTTTTTTTGCATCTTGAAATAAATATTTGTATGTTCTGTATCACTCTGTGTTGTGTTTGTTTCCTTTTTCTGTTCAGAAGATAGCTGTGCCTATAAATCTTGTAAAAGCTTTACAAGGCATAGTCTTCACATGAGCTCACAAAAATAGTTACTGACAACTACTGAATGTTTTATATCTACCTGAATTAATCATGAATTACATTAGGAATACATGTTAATAAAGCATTTATTAACACACTGAGTAACTATTACTATATGTCGAAATAATAAGATGAATATATGTATGTTTAAATAGTTCATAATCATTTACTTATACTTTCTGAGTGATTTTATGACAACTCCTAAATAACTGTTTTTTAAATAATGTAATATTTAATTTAGAAATGATTAATTGATCATTAATAGAGTCTGAAAATAAAATGTTTAAACACATTAAAGATATGCTTATAAATCAAGAACAACGCATTTATAGCTGTTTTTATAAACTGCATACTAATATCTATTAATGCTTTATAAATGATGAATTGACATTTACTAATTGCTTAACTAATGATTCATAGTGTGCAGTACTATAAAGTGTTACCTTATTATTTTATTGTATTATTATCCTATAAGAGAGTTTTATATATATATATATATATATATATATATATATATATATATATATATATATATATATATATATATATATATATATATATATATATATATATATATATATATATATATATAACTTGTAATACAAATGCACTGTAATATAAATGTAAATTAAAAAATAAATATTTACATTTAATAATTTAGCAGATGCGACTTACAAATTAGGAGCAATCAGACAAACAAGGAGCAACAACATGCAAGTAACATGTCTCAGTTTGTCTAGCACAGAACACAGTTTTTTTCATAATCATGTTACATTACACTACAGTATAGGTAAACTACAATACTTAACTTGCACTTGCACACTTGGTCATTTATTTTGTTAAAAATCTACAGGTTTACAAACACATCTAGTTAAAAAGCTAGTGAAATGCTGTAAAAGACTGTCCACAAAAATGTTGGAAATTATGCAAATGTGAAAATAAAGTGTAACTCACAGCACATATGGAGTTTACTGCATTTACTGTGAACCAAGCCTCTCTGAAAACACTGGATCATGAGCTGATCGGAGCCTTTTGTGATTTGAAAAGGGCACAAAGGCATATTGCGCTTTCTATAATAGCTTGTTTGACAGATACTTTGCCAAAGTAATGGTGGAAAATACAACGTTAGAGAGTTATGTATGTTAAAAAGTTTAACAGTTCCTTATGACAATGTGATAAGATTTGAGTCCTCAGTGTGAACTGTTTGAATATTTATGATCATCATAACTTCCACTTTCTATTTGTGTGAATGTGCAGCTAAGGGAATGAATGGGAAGAAAGGGGGTATGTTGAGGAGGGGCACAGGCAGACATTATGCAAAGATTTTACATGGTGATGTACTGTTTTGTTTTGTTTTGTTTTTTGAAAAATGTATTATTAAGTATTAAGTGCACCTATTATGCAAAATTCACTTTTACAGGGTATTTGAACTTACATGTCTGTGGGCAGTGTGTGCACACAACCACCCTATAATGTTAAAAATCCACCCAGTGCTTTTTTTTTTTTAAATCCCCATAAATCATAAGCAGTGTCTCAGAACAAGCCATTTCTGGGCAAAGTGACATCAATTTTCACAGGCCCCTCCCACGACTGTTGATGGACACTGCCGTTTCACCATAGACCACCCTTAGTAAGCTGTACACAGTGCTCCACTGTTTCGACGCCGGTTTGGGTTTGTTTCACTCCAGACTGCTTTGTGAACGAAGGGCAATTGCTAAAAAGTTGTTACTCAAGCATGGATCTGTACTAACTGTTCATGATCCAGCTTATAGTCTCCAGAGCGATACTGGTCACGGCAGTAATAAAAGGGAGAGTGTGTACTTTATTACAGTTTGTCAGAGTTGTTTAAAGGATATAAAGTTGACCAGTGTATAGGGGTGTAACGGTCCACAAAACTGACGGTTCGAAGATTTCCATGGTTACCACTATAAGTACACATATTTTAACCATGTATAAACAAAAATATAATCTAATAAGATGCAATTCAGGTGTATTGAATGTTAAAATGCCTTTCAAATATGATGTTAAGTGGGTATCTTTACCCATTTTACTCTTAGTAATGTTAATAATATAATACATTTAATAACTTAAAAGTGCAGTTTAGAAGTATTGTATCGTATCAATATTGGCGATACTGGCCTTGACAGTATCAGTATCGAATCGAAATAAGTGGTATCGCCCATCCCTAGTGGACACTGAATGACTTGCCTGAGGTAAATGTAATACAATGTGACCTTGTTTACAAGCTGTTTTATTGACGTCTTTCCACCATTGAAACACTAATTGAGCGATTACACGTCATATGATATGTTTCAGTAAGTTGTAATCTATCCTCAACACACCTTCAGATGTTGATTCATGTTTATTCTTTAACTAGGTAGAGATGATCACGTTCACTCGCGCGCCGCCATTTTAACTGACGCACATGTACAGTGTTCAGTCACATCTCAATAAAGAGTGTCAAAATGGCATTTATCATTTGAATTTCTTGATAAAATGGACAGTCATGTACAGAAGTCATGTACCGAAATGGTTTGGTACGAAAAGGCAAGGCAAGGCAAGTTTATTTATATAGCACATTTAATTTACTGTGGTAATTCAAAGTGCTTTTCACAGAAAAGGGAATTAAAATAATCACAAAATAAAAGTAAGGAAAATTAAAACATAAAATGAATTAAAAGAAATATAAAGATGATACAGTTATAAAAGGAATTAAAAGAGTAAAAGATGATACATACACTTCTCATCTGGAAAAAATATTTCAGAATAATTTATGCTTGTCTCTTGTATTTCATTAATTCTGCTTGCTCTTGGACTTTCACATACTGTGATTTCTTTCGGCGCTTCTAAATATTTTGTTGGACGTCTCCAGCAGATCCGATCTTTCAGCTAAAAACGGCTATGCAGAGCTAGACTATATCAGTCCACGCTCCGATTAATCACCCACACAGTTTCAATTTCTCTTCCAGAAACTTCTTAACTGCGCTGCATTTACCCGCGTGAAAGGAGGGAGGACAAAGATTATGTTTACTTTAGAGGATTTAACTCAAAGACCTTCCTAGATGCATATCCTATGCCGCAAATACAGGATATCCTTGAGTCTCTTCATGGAGCTGGAATCTACAGTACCCTAGATCTAAAAAGTGGGTATTGGCAGGTTGAAATGGAACCTGAAAGCATCTCCAAGACTGCTTTTGTCACGTCATCAGGCTTGTTTGAATTTCTTTTTTTACCTTTTGGGCTCAAAATGCAGCTGCTTCATTTCGAAGACTGATGAAGTTAGTGCTGAAGGATTTAAAGGGAAAGAGTTGTTTTGTGTACATTGATGACATTGTGGTGTACTCAAAGACAGAGGAAGAGCATTTGTCAGACCTGCAAGCAGTATTTCATTGTCTCTACAAAGGGGGGATCACTATCAATCTCCAGAAATGCAATCTCATGCAAAAGTCTTTGATGTTTTTAGGACATGTGGTCTCTAGTGACAGAATCCAAACTGAACCTGCAAAGGTAGAAGCTGTTGCTAAATTTCCTGTCCCTCAGTGCTTGACTGAGGTACCTAGGTCTCACAGGGTGATACCAAAGGTTTATTCCTAAATTTTCTGAAAAAGCTGCACCATTGCATGCTTTAAAAAGAAAAGGAGCAAAATGGAGACCCTATCTGGAAGGCAGACCTTTTGAAGTGGTCACTGATCATGTGGCTCTCATGTGGGTGTTCAATCACCCAAAGCCATCTTCCAGACTGACCTGATGGGCCATCCGATTGCAAGAATTTGACTTCAATGTCAAGTATCGCAAAGGTCAGTGTAACATCATGCCAGATACTCTTTCCCGTAGTCATCGGAGGCTTCTCTCGCGCTGGTAGCCCACATCAAATCACAGGACTCATCTACCACTCCCAACAGAATGATACAGAAGTCCAAGAACTCACCAACAAAGCCCATGCACATGACAACCCGTTAAGTGGACACCTTGGTAGGCTCAAAACTCTACCAAGGTTGGTAGATATCTGTTATATATGCTGCGCTCTGACATCTGGAAGTATTGCAAAAAAATACAAGGTTTTCCAACAATACAAACCCTCCATTTCCAAGTTAGCTGGACATATGTAGTCCACCCCTGTGGTGGAACCTGGACTTATGATAGGGATCGACCTCATGGGACCGTTTCCTAGGAGTTCTAAATTAAATGAGCATCGCCTAGTTGTAGTAGACTACTGTTCGAAATGGGTGGAGTTGTTCCCTCTTTCTGTGGCCAAAGCACCTCAAATCACTCGCATCTTGGTAGAAGAAATCTTCCCCAGGTGGGGGACTCCAATGTATTTGGTATCTGACCGAGGAACCCAGTTCACTTCCCAACTCCTCAGTCTAGTATGCAAGCAATGGAGTTTTATCCAAAAATTTCCTACCACAGCACATCCTCACTGAACAGGTCAACTGTACTCTCAAGACTATGATCTCGTCCTATGATCAAGATCACCACCGGCATTGGGACAGATGGTGGCAGAGTTCCGTTATGCCATAAACACATCTTGGCAGGAGAGCACGGGATTTAATCCAGCTGAAGTAGCACTAGACAGGAAACTAAAAGGACCTCTAGAAAGAGCCCTTCAAAGACCTCCAGATCCAGACAGTCCTACATACCCAGTGTTAGAAAGGCAGAGAGACCTGATAATAACTTTGCAAAAGAATGTGGAGCGAGCTCAAGCAAAGCAGAGATGGTACTACGACTGCTGGAGAAGGCCTGCACATTACCAGGTTGGAGATTTGGTTTAGGTTCACACTCATCCTTTGCCACGTGCTGGTGGATTTATGGCTAAACTTGCTGTGAAGTGGAAAGGTCCTGTCATTGTCAAATGACTTGGGCCTGTTAATTGTTCTGTCATTTATAGATGATCCTAATCAAATTGATACATTTCATGTACAACATTTTAAGCCTTTCTATGGGATTGTTCATAATATTTCCAAATGCGAGAACTTTATAAAAACAATATAAACTTGGCAAACAAAATTGGCCTGATACAAAATATGAAATGTCTTAATCAAACAATAGACAAGCATCAACACATAAGATAAATACAAGGAAAGAATTAAATAAACTAAAAATACAAATACATTTTGGTAAATAATAGATGAGGAAATAAAAGACTAAGAAAGTTTAAGAATGTTAAGGCATTCTTTTTCTTCATTAGTTTGAACGATGAGAAGTAATGGCACAGTTCTGTGTGAAAAACATAAAAGTGTTGAAGTGTTTTCAGAAATCTATTCTTGTGTAAAAAATTATTTCCCAAGAATAATAAATGTGTTAATTGCCAAGTCATGTGTTTCATCTTTCATAAATATAACACGTTACATTTTTCTTTGTTAATTCAGGTAAATCTTTAAATTTAGGAAATAACCAGTAATGCAAATACTCCCAGAAGGCACAGGCAGGTCATCCCCAGGTCAGCACAAAAAAAAAATTCACCTGTGGTAAATTCAGTTGATTGGACATGATTCAGAAAGACACACACCTGTCTATATAAGGTCCCACAGTTAACAGTGCATGTCAGAGCACAAACCATGCCATGAAGTCCAATGAATTGTCTGTAGACATTCGAGACAGGATTGTATAAAGGCACACATTTGGGGAAGGGTACAGAAAATGTTCTGCAGCATTGAAGGTCCCAATGAGCACAGTGGCCTCCATCATCCATAAAGAAGTTTGGAACCACCAGAACTCTTCCTAAAGCTGGCCGCCTGGCCAAACTGAGTGATCGGGGGAGAAGGGCCTTAGTCAGGGAGGTGGCCAAGAACCCGATGGTCACTCTGAGAGAGCTCCAGCGTTTTTCAGTGGAGAGAGGAGAAACTTCTAGAAGAACAACCATTTCTGCAGCATTCCACCAATCAGGCCTGTATGTTAGAGTGGCCAGACGGAAGTCACTCCTCAGTAAAAGGCACATGACAGTTCACCTGGAATTTGTCAAAAGGCATCTGAAGGACTCTCAGACCATGAGAAACAAAATTCTGATGAAACAAAGATTGAACTCTTTGGTCTGAATGGCAAGCATCATGTCTGGAGGAAACCAGGCACCGCTCATCACCTGGCCAATACCACCCCTACAGCAAAGCATGGTGGTGGCAGCATCATGCCGTGGGGATGTTTTTCAACAGCAGGAACTGGGAGACTAGTCAGGATTGAGGGAAAGATGAGTTCAGCAATGTACAGAGACATCCTTGATGAAAACCTGCTCTCTGGACCTCAGACTGGGACAAAGGTTATTCTTCCAACAGGACAGCAGCCCCAAGTACACAGCCAAGATAACAAAGGAGTGGCTACGGTACAACTCTGTGAATGTCCTTGAGTGGCCCAGCCAGAGCCAAGACTTGAACCTGATTGAACATCTGTGGAGAGATCTGAAAATGGATGTGCACCGACGCCCCCCATACTACCTGATGGAGCTTGAGAGGTCCTGCAAAGAAGAATGGGAGAAATTGCCCAAAGATAGGTGTGCGAAGCTTCATACTCAAAAAGACTTGAGACTGTAATTGGTGCCAAAGGTGCTTCAACAAAGTATTGAGCAAAGGCTGTGAATATGTATGTACATTTGATTTATTTCATGTTATTTTTAATACATTTGCAAAGATTTCAAACAAACTTCTTTCACATTGTCATTATGGGGTATTATTTGTATAATTTTGAGGAGAATAATGAATTTAATCCATTTTGGAATAAGGCTCTAACATAACAAAATGTGGGAAAAAAAGAAGCGCTGCGAATACTTTCTGGATGCCCTGTATATAAACCTGTTAAAATATAAATCTTTTCTGGCAAATATAGGTTTTTTATTTGTATTCTTTTTATTTTTTACTAATATATGAAATATCACATTACAGAAGTGTCTTGCAAACAGAAGTTTACATTGATTTTAAGTTTTATATATATTCCTAACTGAATATATTTGAGAAGAGTGGTGAGTCTTTGGCCAAATAAATAATCATATGAGAAAAAAAAGGAAGTTCAATTTATTTGTAGTGCTATTCTGATTTACTGATCATGGAAAACTGTTCATCAAAAAATCTCATTAGTCAGCTTCTGTCAGCTGTAGAAGTAATGTGGGTCATGCACACACACTCAGTGCGTAATTGATGGGCGGGAGGATCTGACAGAGATCGATTGATCTATAGTGGCTGGTTAATGCTAAACAAAGCCTACATTAACACCAGTGACCTGTGATGTACGAGTCTTTTCTCACTAAAGTATCTGTGGGTGTTTACATAAACAATATCTTTTATTTGTGTATTTTATTCACTTTATGCACCTCATTCTGCTGTAGAACAAAAGAAAACCATCAACAACAAAGACATATATAAACCATATAAAAAATATCCAGAAACATCTCAATTACAGACTGTAGCTGGTGATTGATGTTGTGAAAGGCAGCAGCTGAACTCTTTGGAGTATCATTTTACTTGTATGTCAGCAAAGACTTACTGCAGGGAGTGTTTGCCAGGGATGTCTGCCAGACCTCAACTTTATTGGCCTGGCGTCGATCCACTACGGTTCGATTGGTACAAACCCAACTATGATACCCTGAAGTACATTACAAAAACATATATATATATATATATATCCTCTTTATATCCAATACACTTAAGGGTTTAGATTAATTTGTAGTAACCTCCTTTGATCCTTTATTATACATTTCATTGAATTAATTTATGTTTAATTGAATTCATTTAACATTTCATTGAATTTATTTAACCATTTCATCTGATTTGTCGTGACTGCGAGGGTAAAGCTCAGCTGTGGACTCAGATGTATTGGTTCAAAGAGCTCTGGGATATATGACAGGGAAGTCCTCCCCTGAGACGGTTATGTCACAGACAGCTCTGAGCACCCTCTGCTTCCTAGACTACTAATGATCACCAGTTTCCTGTAGGACACAATAGCATAGAAATGGCCTCATTTTAGAAAGACGTGAGAACAGAACATGAGCACAATTGCAGTTATTTTAATTAATAGTTAAGGTAATTTGGAAATAAAGGAACAGATCTGTCAAATTCTGTCATTATTTACTCACACTCATGTTGTTCCAAAACTGTAACAGCAACTTTTTTCAAAAGAACACAAAATAAGTTTTTAGGCAGAAGTCATGTGACAGTTTTGCATGAGAAACAGACGTAAAAGTAGGCATTTTAGTTTTTTAAAGACATTTTCTTTAACCCTAAACACAGCACAGTGTAATTTGTAATTCAAAGTAAGGGTAAAACACCTGTGAAAAATCAATACAGAAAATGAATTATTAATTTACCAAAAAAGTATTAACACATTGGGCTATATTTTCATGGATATGGATATTATTCACCTGTGCCCCATAAAAAATAGAGCACAACATACATTAAACCAAACTGTAATAATATACTGGAAACCAAGACTGAATCTGAATTTTCATTGTGATCAATTTATATCAGGGTTTCCCAAACTGCAGGGAGTTCAAGTTTATTTACAGTTTTTTTTACAATCGCTATGACAATTTTTAACAATTTTCCTAAACTCTTAACACACCAACACACCTACATCACACAATTGCCAAAACGGTTAATTTCATGCTCAAAATCACACATTGTAAACTAAACTCCAACACATTTTCAAAATACAATAATACACTAACACACTATTTCTATCAAAACACTAACATGTTCTCTTCCAACAGGAACATTTAGTCAATCATAGCACAATGCCATAAAAACACTAACACTAGATGAAATTACAGAAACTGCATTATTTTATGTGTCAGGTCTGCCCTTATACAATAGACTGTATATTTGATTGGTCATAGATTGTGTGTATTTTGAAGACTCTGCACATTTTTGTTTTGTTGGGTTTAGCAAATGCATGCATTTTGTTTCTTTTGCTGCAGAAATTCTCCCTTGCCCTTGTCCTGGTACTCATCTTCCTCTCCCTCATGCAGGCATTTTTCTTACTTTCTTTGTGTTGCTCTATATTGTTCCTTTTTCACACAAGATAAGCCCAAAGATGCCCTCTTTTACTGTTGACCATATGGTCATGTGACTGAAAGAAAATCAACACCTGAACAATTCCTAGATGGGAATCAGCTGGGATTTTTATATTTGCATAACTTCACTCAGCTGTATCTCAGTACCAATGGAATAAAATACAGGGGATATATTTATGTTTCACTTGACAATATAAACAGCTGTTTACCTTGACTTTACCCTATAAAGGTTAGGTTTAGAACAAGGTGTTATCTGTTCTGACATACAGTGTTAAAGCACTGGTAAATTTGGCAGAAAAAATCCAGTGTTTTGGTCTTGGTTGAGCTTGTGCGTAAAAGAAGTTCAAGCATTTTAAATTTGTGTTAACTGTATGCATTTTGTTTAAAAGAATCATAAATATGTAATGTGTTTTTAAATTATTATTGTCACAAACTGCTCCGAGACTCGAAGGTGGATCCAATTGCAGCTTTATTTGAGGACAATCCAGAGGCGTAATCCAAAATACAGGCAAGACTCATGCACAGGCAGGCAGTCAAAACAAAGAAACAAAGAAACAGGCAGGGACCAGAGGCAAGAGAGTAATCCAGGGAACAGGGCAAGATATCCAAAACCAACAGACAAGAAAACCAGGAAAATGCTCAGAATTGCAGCGTAAACTTAAACAAGACTTTGCGGTGAGTGAATGAATGACCATGGTATAAATAGACAGAGACTAACGGATGGTGAGACACAGGTGAATGCAATCAGTGAGTGAGGTACAGGTGAATGTGATCAGTGATAAGTGATGATGATTCCGGGCAGTGAGTTATGGGAAATGTAGTTTGTGAGTGATCATAGTCTTATGTGTGGAGTGCCCTCTGGTGGCTCTCAAGGGCACTCCAGCTGGTAACCGTTACATAGCCCCCCCTCTAAGGAGCGGATTCCAGACGCTCCTAAAAACTGTCCAGGAGGGAGGAGGAGCGGAGGCGGACCCGGGGGCGGGATGGAGGGCCAGGCCCGTGGAGCGGATAACGACCTGGAGACTGCGGCAAGATGGGAGGCCCGGGCAGATCAGGCTGTGCAGGCGACCAGGGCGGATCAGGCTGTGCAGACGACCAGGGCGGATCAGGCTGTGCAGGCGACCAGGGCGGATCAGGCTGTGCAGGCGACCAGGAAGGAGACGACCCTTCAGGCGGCCAGGGAGGAGACGACCCTTCAGGCGACCAGGGCGGATCAGGCTGTGCAGGCGTCCAGGAAGGAGACGACCCTTCAGGCAGCCAGGGCGGAGACGACCCTTCAGGCGGCCAGGGAAGCGACCATGGCACAGGAACAGACACCGGCTCAGGAACAGACACCGGCTCAGGAAGAGGAACAGACACCGGCTCCGCGGAGACCATCTTGTCCTGGGACACTGGTTCGGCGGAGACCATCTTGTCCTGAGACACTGGCTCGGCGGCGGCCATCTTGTACGGAGACACTGGCTCGGCGGCGGCCATCTTGTACGGAGACAATGGCTCGGCGGCGGCAATCTTGTACGGAGACACTGGCTCGGCGGCGGCCATCTTGTACGGAGACACTGGCTCGGCGGCGGCCATCTTGTCCGGAGACACAGGCACGGAAGAGGAATAGGAACAGATTCAGGCTCGGCAGGACGAGACTCTTGACGGGCTGACGTGACGTGAGGCTCAGTCTCTGGATCGGCAGAAGTGACGTGAAGCTCAGTCTCTGGATTGGCAGAAGTGACGTGAAGCTCAGTCTCTGGATTGGCAGAAGTGACGTGAAGCTCAGTCTCTGGATCGGCAGAAGTGACGTGAAGCTCAGTCTCTGGATCGGCTGACGTGACGTGAAGTTCAGTCTCTGGATCGGCTGACGTGACGTGAAGCTCAGTCTCTGGATCGGCAGACGTGACGTGAAGCTCAGTCTCTGGATCGGCAGAAGTGACGTGAAGCTCAGTCTCTGGATCGGCTGACGTGACGTGAAGTTCAGTCTCTGGATCGGCTGACGTGACGTGAAGCTCAGTCTCTGGATCGGCAGACGTGACGTGAAGCTCAGTCTCTGGATCGGCAGAAGTGACGTGAAGCTCAGTCTCTGGATCGGCAGAAGTGACGTGAAGCTCAGTGTCTGGATCGGCTGACGTGAAGTGAAGTTCAGTCTCTGGATCGGCAGAAGTGACGTGAAGTTCAGTCTCTGGATCGGCTGACGTGACGTGAAGCTCTGGCTCAGGCTCGGTAGGACTGACGTGAAGCTCTGGCGCGGCAAGCAGGAAGTGAAGCGTCTCTGAGCTTGACGGGACCAGCGGCGGCAAGGGCTTTGAGCTGGGTAGGACCAGCGGCGAAGAGGGCTTTGAGCTGGACAAAATCAGCGGTGAAGGCTCTAGCTTGGCGGGCATGTCGCTTGCTGTCTCAGGCTCGGCGGGCATGACACTCTCAGTCTCAGGGGCGGCGACCATGACAGGACGAGACTCTGGAATGGCGGCCATGTCGTCCGAAGACACATGCATAGCAGATGCAGTGGGTATGTCACTATCCTCCTCCATTATACCCACTGTAAAAGCAGAGCCGCTCAGTTGCAATGCAATGTCAATATACTTTTTTAGAGAGCAATTAGGATCATGCAAAGGCAGGATAGAACTGAGCGGCTCAGATAGTCCTCCTCTGAAAAATATCATGAGGCATACCTCATCCATTGAAGTCAAATGTGCCAGCTCAATGAAGTCCTCTACATAGTCCAAGATTGAAGGACAGATTGAAGGACAGTTCAACACCACCGACTCTAGAAGCATGTGGCGGGGAATTAACACCATCACGGACTATAAAGGGAACACAAACTCCACCGTGAACACCGCTGCCTCTCTCCCGGACGAGCTCAACACCTTTTATGCTCGCTTTGAGGGAACTAACACCGCCCTCGCGGAGAGAGAGCTTGTGGCTGAAGATACAGAAGTTAGTGCACTCTCTGTATCTTTAGCGGATGTAACCCGATCCTTCCGGCGGGTGAACGTCCGTAAAGCAGCGGGTCCAGACGGCATTCCCGGCCGCGTGATCAGAGCGTGCGCGCACCAACTGGCTGGAGTTTTCACAGACATTTTTAACCTGTCCCTCTCCCTGTCTGTGGTCCCCACATGCTTTAAAACGTCCACCATTGTTCCTGTACCTAAGCAGTCAAAAACCACCTGCTTAAACGACTGGCGTCCTGTTGCTCTGTCCCCCATCATCAGTAAATGCTTTGAGAGACTAGTCAGAAACCACATCTGCTCTGTTCTCCCCCCCTCACTGGACCCACTGCAGTTTGCATACCGCAAAAACCGCTCCACTGATGATGCCATTTCATCCACTATACACACTGCTCTCTCCCACCTGGAAAAGAGGAACACATATGTGAGAATGCTGTTTGTGGACTACAGCTCAGCATTCAACACCATTGTGCCCTCCATACTTGACATTAAATTCCGGGCTCTAGGCTTAAACAGCTTGTTATGCAGCTGGATCCTGGACTCCCTGTCAAACAGACGCCAGGTGGTCAGAATGGGCAGTAACATCTCATCATCACTGACTCTCAACACTGGAGCCCCTCAGGGCTGTGTTCTCAGCCCACTCCTGTACTCCTTGTACACACATGACTGTGTGGCAATCCACAGCTCCAACACCATCATCAAGTTTGCTGACGATACGACGGTGGTAGGTCTTATCACCGACAATGATGAAACGACCTACAGAGAGGAGGTGCACACTCTGACACGGTGGTGTCAGGAGCACAACCTCTCCCTCAACGTCAGCAAGACCAAGGAGCTGGTGGTCGACTTCAGGAGGAATGAGAGAGAACACCGCCCCATCACCATCGATGGAGCACCGGTGGAGAGAGTCAGCAGCTTCAAGTTCCTCGGTGTCCACATCACAGAGGAACTCTCATGGTCCGTCCACTCCGAGGCCGTTGTGAAGAAGGCTCATCAGCGCCTTTTCTTCCTGCGACGGCTGAGGAGGTTTGGAATGAACCGCCACATCCTCACACGCTTCTACACCTGCACCATAGAGAGTCTGCTGACTGGCTGCATCACCACCTGGTACGGCAACAGTACCGCCCGCAACCGCAAAGCCCTGCAAAGGGTAGTGCGCACGGCCAGCTGCATCATCGGAGGTGAGCTTCCCTCCCTCCAGGACATTTACGCCAGGCGGTGTGTGAAGAGAGCACAGAGGATCATCAGAGACTCTAGCCACCCGAACCATGGGCTGCTCTCACTGCTGCCGTCAGGCAGACGGTACCGCAGCATCAGAACACGCACCAGCCGACTCCAGAACAGCTTCTTCCCACAAGCAATCAGACTACTTAACTCTTGATCCATCAGTATCATAACACACACTGGACAGAATATCACTCAGCACAACCCACTGTAGATACACACACATTATATACACATTTATTTATCATACAGCATCTATTGCACTTTGGATTTCAATTTGTGAACATATTGTATACTGTACATTGTATATTATTACTATAGCTTAATGTATACTGTTATTGTTTAATGTATGTTCAGTGTATATTGTTTTAAGTATATGTATATTGTAAGTATGTGTATAATGTTTAAAGCTGTGAGAACTACACTCACATTGTGTAAATTATTTATTGTTTATTGTAGTGTATACTGTGCTGTGAGTAATTGTGTGCGCATCAGATGTGTAATCTGTTGTTGCTTAAATGTTGTACATGTCATGTCATGACTGCTATGTTGCTCGGAACTGCACCTAAGAATTTCATCTACTGTTGCACTTGTGCATATGGTAGAGTGACAATAAAGTGATTTGATTTGATTTGATTTTGATTTTCTCCCTGACGGAGACGCATTAACTGTGCTGCTGGATTCATAGTGGCGAAGTCTTCTGTCACGAACTGCTCCGAGACTCGAAGGTGGATCCAATTGCAGCTTTATTTGAGGACAATCCAGAGGCGTAATCCAAAATACAGGCAAGAGTCATGCACAGGCAGGCAGTCAGAAACAAAGAAACAAACAAAACAGGCAGGGACCAGAGGCAAGAGAGTAATCCATGGAACAGGGCAAGATATCCAAAACCAACAGACAAGAAAACCAGGAGAATGCTCAGAATTGCAGCGTAAACTTAAACAAGACTTTGCGGTGAATGAATGAATGACCATGGTATAAATAGACAGAGACTAACAGGATGGTGAGGCACAGGTGAATGCAATCAGTGAGTGAGGTACAGGTGAATGTGATCAGTGATAAGTGATGATGAGTCCGGGCAGTGAGTTATGGGAAATGTAGTTTGTGAGTGATCATAGTCTTATGTGTGGAGTGCCCTCTGGTGGCTCTCAGGGGCACTCCAGCCGGTAACCGTTACAATTATATTATATTGTAAATATTATAATAATTATATAAATATTATATAATATTTTAGTAAATATTGTAGGTCAAAAGGGTTTAGCAGACAAAAGTTTGGGAATCATTGCTTTATATCATGTTCATGTTGCATGGTAATAGTCAAGTCAAGTAAAGTCACCTTTATTTCTATTGCGCTTTTCACAACACAGATTGCTTCAAATCAGCATTACAGTGATGATATAGGAAATATTTTTTTTAATCTACATTTGTATCTAATAATTAGGACTTTTAATCATAATTTAGATTTTTACGTCATGCTCTTCGGTCATTTCTGACCGGAAAATTTTTGAAATGTTAAAAATCACAGCTTCATCTGAATAATATAAAAGTTGGTGACTTTTCTAGCATTAGGTATGTAAACACAAACAAAAAAACTGGGGCCATCATTCGAGCATGCTAATTGGTCGTAAAATTGGCGCTCCTTGTCTTCCATAGGAAATTAATGGGAAATCGGCAAAAACACAAAAATTCTCTGAATATTTGTGTGTACAATCTACAAATCGGCCACGATGCTGAAAAAAAGTACACAGCAGTAAAGGTGTCAAAATATTGACACATCCACTCACACACACACGCACACTTATACACATACACACACACACCTATGAAAAACTGAACCTATGAACCACATTTTGAATTTTTTTAAAATCACAGCTTCATCAGAATGATATGAAGTCATGATATGATTGGTGACTTTTCTAGCATTAAATAAATTGAGGGCATGATTTGAGCATGCTAAGTGGTCGTAAAAAAAACCCCACTTGTGCTCTTTGGTCAAAAATGACCACCGTGAATGGGAAATCTGCAAAAACACAAATTCACAGACAAAAATCTAACAAACAAAATTTTGGGTTAAGTCCAAAATTTTTATTTTTTTATCTCAGAGTTTTTAATGTCCTAATTTCAACTGTTCATCTTTGTATCTAATAATGATGACTTTAAAATCACATTTTCAACATTTTGTCTTATCTAATAGCAGTTAGCACACAGTTAGCAAAATGCGAGTTTGAATCAAATTGCACACCAAACAGGTGCATAGTTTAATTGATTTTCTCACTGCTGTCTGTCACACTAGTGTTGATTCACCACCAATGACTAGACTCAGCCTCCCTGACTACAGCACATTTGTGTGTGCGTGTGTGTGCGTGTGGAGATGACTCTACAAATCACACCCCACCATTAAGCTCCAGAGATCTGGCTTTAAGCCAGACCATCTGACCTCTGTGTGCTTATTAAAACAAGGGGCAGTTTAAACAATGAAAAGAGAAAGAATGGATTAATGCATTTGCTGAACCATAATCTTTAGTCTTTGCATTCATGTTTTGTTTTTATCTTAGAACTTGTGGAAGTATTGAATTTTACAAAATACATTTAACAAAACATGTAATGCACTAACAAACCTATGCATCATTATTATGTTGCATGTGCCATTATGTTCATGTAAACTACGTAGCTAAGTTATACTTTACATCAAGGTTTCATTTGTTAATTAAATTAAAACTAATAATAAATAGTTGTATTTTAAATTATGTTTTATTAACAACATTTTGGAGGAGCACGTTCAAAGGATATATCAAAACAACTTGTCATCAGCAATTACCCCTATCCTATCAACATGAGAGGAAGCCTCTATATATATATATATATATATATATATATATATATATATATATATATATATATATATATATACACAGTATATATTATAATGGAAAAAATATTTCACGGCATTTAACACATCAATGACAGATATCTCTGACACTATTTAAATTATGCTACTAAAATCTATTAGATGACATTTAAAGAGATTTTCATAAATATTTATTTATTACGTTTCATTGTGATGCATTCACATGAATTCCTTGCAAGATTTAAAGCTATTTGGCACTATCATTACCCACTTAGTTAGCACTTTACAATAAGGTTCTAAATACATTCATTCATATTAACTAACAATGAGCAATCATTTTATTGCAGTATTTATTAAGCTTACTTTCACAAGTTCATACTTACAAATAAGTCAGATAGAATAATTTATATGCGTATTTGGCGTGCTGTCCGAGGCGAGGACTCCGAGCTCTGTATTTGGCCTGAACCCAGAGTACTCCCGTAGTCCTGGCTGTGGTAGGAACATGCCAAGAGTGAGGAGTCAGGGTGGTGGAGGGATGCTGAAAACTGTCGAGGAATGTCTGTGGGTCGACTGTGAATATATATAAGCCTTTATATGTATTTATTTATTTATTTATTTCACAGCCAGGACTACGGGGGGAGTACTCTGGGTTCGGGCCAAATACCGAGCTCGGAGCCCTCTCCTCGGACAGCACATCAAATACACATATCATTAATTCTATCTGACTTATTTGTAAGTATGAACTTGTGAAAGTAAGCTTAATAAATACTGCAATAAAATTATTGCTCATTGTTAGTTACCTAAGTGGGTAATGATTGTGCCAAATAGCTTTAAATCTTGCTATGAATTAATGTGAATGCATCACAATGAAACATAATAAATAAATATTTATGAAAATCTCTTTAAATGTCATCTAATAGACTTTAGTAGCATAATTTACATAGTGTCAGAGATATCTGTCATTGATGTGTTAAATGCCATGAAATATTTTTCCATTCCTTGTGGAAAATTGACAAATTATGTATTATGTCAATTTCATAATACATGTGAATTTTATACGTTCCTTTTTAAATGAAATTCTAAGCCTTGAAAATAATAAAATCTTATGTTTATTCTCAATAATGAATATGATGAATTATTTCACCAAAAGGATGCTGATCCTACACTCTAAAAAAAAGCTTCTATATAGCACCAAAAATGGTTCTTGGCTCGAAAATCATAGAAGAACCACTTTTGGTGCTATATAGCACCATATCTTGACATGTTCTGTATATGGTAGTGGTGCTATATAGCACCATAGTTAGCGGTGCTATATAGCACCTTAGTCAAAGAACCGGTGAAGAACCTCTGAAGAACCGGTGAAGAACCTCTGAAGAACCGCTGAAGAACCACTGAAGCACCAAAATTGGTGCTATATAGCACTTAAAAGGTTCCCCTATGATTACGAGCCAAGAACCATTTTTGGTGCCATATAGAACCTTTTTGTGTTTCTGAAAATAAGTTGATTGATGTTAAATACAGAAATATTAAAATAATCCCTCCTCTTTTTGAAAATCTGAATAATCAAGAAGACGGCTTGAGTGATATGCACTCTAAAAAAAAAAGGTTCTATATGGCACCAAAAATGGTTCTTGGCTCGTAATCATAGGGGAACCTTTTTTAGTGCTATATAGCACCAAATTTGGTGCTTCAGTGGTTCTTCACCGGTTCTTCAGAGGTTCTTCACCGGTTCTTTGACTAAGGTGCTATATAGCACCGCTAACTATGGTGCTATATAGCACCGCTACCATATAGAACATGCTAAGATATGGTGCTATATAGCACCAAAAATGGTTCCCCTATGATTACGACAAAGAACCATTTTTGGTGCCATATAGAACCTTTTTTTTTTAGAGTGTGGGTGCCTCTCTAAATGTGCCTAGTCACAGTCAATAGCATGTCATTTGCATTAACCAAGTCATTAATCAAGTCAGAGGTGGAAATGCCATGTCTCTATGGAAACAATCAAAGAGAATTCTGCTCACCACTTTAAAGACTGCTTCTTTGAAGAACTGGGTGTAATATCTGATTTCATTGGAATTTTCGTAAGTTCTAAGAAAAGGGTGTAAGCAGATACATAACCTCAGTTATAAAAGTTAGATGATTATCATGCAATTAACATGCACTGTATGATCTGGAAGCATTCCTTATATGGCAGAGAAACATTTGCGCTTTAATAGACAAATCAACTAGCAAAGATGGAGCCATATAGCTTATTTAATTACATCTAGATCGGAGAAGTGTGGAGAGTGGTGGCTAGGCTAGTCAATCGCTGTTTATGTTCACACACAAATCTCCCATCAGCACTTTGACTGCTGTCAGCAAATCAGCATTGTTGGCTATTTGTGTATGTGTTTGGGGGTAGATTTGACCAACATTTGGTCCCCACAAGGAGAGTAAAACCTGAAATCAACAGCAAGCCAGATGTCACAATGAGAACAAAAACAAACAACAATTTGATAAATATAATAAATAACCTTAAAAATCTTTGAAAGAAGTGTATAAGCTTCAGGGGTAGGGTATGGAAAATATCATTAGCTCAGTGTCATGTAGTTGATGCTATATGGGAATGAAATACCCACTACTGACCAAATGCCTGCTCACTGTGCTGTGATATCACCGTCGAGCTAAGCGCTGTCATGCTAATCTCAACTAAGTTTCCCTTGTCGGCTGATGGTTGCCCATTCTTACAGTTCCAGCGATCGTCAGCTGTGATGATGTCCACTTCTACACTCTGTCCCAATACTCCTCATGCACGAAATCACATTAAAGGATTAGTTCACTTGAAAATGAAAATGTCCTGATATTTTACTCACCCCCATCTCATCCAAGATGTTCATGTCTTTCTTTCTTCAGTCGAAAAGAAAAAACGTTTTTTGAGGAAACCATTCCAGGATTTTTCTCTCCACCATTGACTTCCATTGCAACCAAAGGTCCAAATGATGTTGAAGGTCCAAATCAATGCAGTTTAAAAGTGCTTTGAAAGGCTTCAGAGGCTCTGCGCGATCCCAGACGAGGAATAGGGTCTTATCTATCGAAACGATCTGCCATTTTACAAAAAAATGTTTTAAATGAATTGCCTAAATTGCTCATCTTGCGCTGCTCTGCGCTCACCAGTGATTGCAAAATCACGTTGAAAACGTCACACTAGACGTCTGCGAAAGTACTACGTTTCTGACGTGATTTTTAATTGCCCCCAACTAGGAGGGGGCTTAAATAACTGCCCCTCTCCTTGCCAAAGGAAGTGCCATAATGTTATTTCCAAAATGAATGTTATTCATTGAGAAGCAGAGCCCCAGCAAGCAATAGCTATCATTTCACAGTCTCGTTTAACTATAGACCCGATATAGTCCGACTATGAGTAACCCACTGTAGTAATGTTAGTTCGTGTGGGAAGAAGGATGCGGGAATAGGCGAACATTCAACAACTTTTAATCAAAATAAATGAACACAAAATGAAAGTAAAACAGCAGCCCCTCACGGACGACTGCCGTGCACACACATAACAAAACACAAACAAAACACAACTTAAAATCCAGGCCTGGGGCCTCATTTATAAAACTTTGCGTAGGATTTGCGTCAGAAGTGGAGTACGGATGAAACATAGGACGTGCGTACGCACAGAAATATTCGGATTTATAAAACCGTGCGCACGCACATCCTACGCAGTTTTCCCTTAATAAATCACAATCAATTCTAAATATAGCGCAGCTTTTGCGGCTTCATGTCACGCCCATAGTTGCCCATAAATAGTCCGTGAAACGCCCACAAATTAATATTCATCGATTGCGAAATCATGGCAAACACAGAGAGGAAATAAAAAAAACGTAACTTCACTCAATGTGAAGTAGAAATTATCGTTGGCGAGGTGGAAAAGAGGAGAAAAAAATTTGTTTTGGAGGGCACAGTGTGGCCATTACTAATGCCAAAATGGCACTTGAAGTGCAAAAGGTTGTAGACGCCGTAAATACTGTAGCCTCACAACCTCAGACCGTGGCCGAAAAAAAAAGAAATGGTCGGACATCAAAGTCGAGGCAAAAAAGCGTCTAGCGCTGCATCGCCAGAGTGTGTCTGCCACGGGTGGGGGAGACGGGACACGGGAGCTGACCCCTCTTGATGAGAGACTGGCGGCAATTATTGGGGAATCCCTATTAATCCCTATCCCTATTATCTACGTGAAATGGGAAATAGTTCAGTGCAAATGTAATTTCTTGCAGCTTTCTGAATGGTTGAGACATACGTCAGTTATTTTATCGAAAATAAAACAAACTAAAGGCATTTGCATGAATACCATGATTCCGTAGCTGATGAAGAAATTTTTACTATGAAAACCACTTTCCCCAGTGGACCATTAATACATCTATCTATCTATTTATCTATCTCCCTAATTATCTATCTGTCTATCTAATTGCATCTATATCTGCTCCGCCAGATGGACACATTGACGAGAATATCAGTTTTGTACATTATTTCGTTCTGTTTACCATATTATATATGAGGATGAATTGCATAGCATGCCAATATTGTTGCAGAACATATTTCACTTTTTTTTTTTTTTGCATTTCTGTTGTAATTTTCGATTGATTTTGTTTGTTTTACACTGCAGATCGATCAAACGGGTGTTCGTGTAGGCTGTTAATTGTAATACTTGTTTTGTGAAGTCTTCAAGTTATTTATGAGAGGCATAGCCTATTGCCATTTCTCCAACGGTCTACAGTTTCACACACTTTCACGTGTTTCTTCATCTGCCGACGGTGTCGCCATTTCTCATTTCATCCGTTTTTGTGCGTACGCCTGGGTCAGAGCTTGCATGAAGGACCGCACATTTTCCCGTCAAGTTTGCTTTTTATAAATACCAATTATTGCGTAGAGAGCGGCGTACGCCTTCTTTTGTGCGTACGCAACGTTTATAAATGAGGCCCCTGGTCCTCTCTCGTCCTTCACTGTTGTCGCTCCTCCTTTATGCTCCCGTCACTCCTCCGTGAGACACGAGGCCGATACGGCACGCAGCTGGCGCTCATCATCACTAATGGCCGCGGCCTCGTTGGTCCCTCAGCCTCGCTGCTCGCCCCACCCACTTCTAGCCAAAATAACCTTGAATTTGGTTACATGTCGTTTTTTGCCAAAATAACTTGCAAGATGTGTAATATTCCATTGTGTAAGCAAAGTCAACAGTGATTACAAGGTGTCTGGTTTCATTTCTTTGACATTTTCATGTTCTAGATGTCTAGTCTATTCTTGGGCTATGGTTAGATGTCATTGAAAATGTTCAATCACAGACCAAAGAATAACAAGAATATTGAACAGTAAAAGTAGAACACTTAATAAAGTCTGTATGGTGCCCTGGTGGCCTGTATACAGTAGCCAGTACAAATGTCAAACTGGATTACTGGACACTAGATAGCGTTACATAAAGAACCATCACTTCAAAAAAAATTGAATAAGAATGTTTGTGCCATGTAAATTTGAAAATGTTTTCCCTATTATTGTTTAAACATGGAATGATGTGTCTGTCTCATTTCAACATAACATACCTCCCACATGTCTACTGCAGCAAATAGCGTGTCTATGTACACCTGCGATGAAGGGCAATGCAGCATTATCCCTCTCCCCTTCTTCTCCTCTGCAGTATGACATGTATGCAACATTGGTGGGATGTGCCTGTGTGTGCTAACCGCCCTGCTCCCTTCACGCATTACATCCCCCCACCACACACATACACATTTCAAAGTGTGTGGCATTCTGACACTTTTATCTCCCTATAGACCCTTTTCACAGACTGTGATGACGCGTTTTGGTAAAAATGTAATTTTTTCTCTCTTTTGACTGCCGTTATCAATCTCACTCAATTTTTGTTTTAAGCAAACATTTAACCCAACCCCTGGGTTAAAACAACCCAATT
Organism: Romanogobio albipinnatus; assembly: GCA_023566225.1. NCBI lineage: Eukaryota > Metazoa > Chordata > Actinopteri > Cypriniformes > Gobionidae > Romanogobio > Romanogobio albipinnatus. The sequence goes on along the minus strand of CM042241.1, from coordinate 41,240,582 downwards.
GCTGAGTTAAAACAACCCATTCACTGGGTTAAAAAAAACCAATTGCTGGGTTAGTCCATTTTCAACCCAACTTGGGTTGTTATTAACCCAGCATTTATTAGAGTGTATGATCTTTTTATGAAAATCTAAAATAGCTGAAAGTTTTATGTGGTGGGTAGGTCTAGTGTAGGGGGATAGAACATACAGTTAGTATAAAAAAAAAAACATTATGCTGAATGTCCCCATAAACATGGAAACCCAACATTGTGTGTGTGGGAGGGGTGTATGTGTTCATGTTTTTCTATCCCGGTGGGGACTTCAACCTGAATGCTCACTGACTCTAGGGGACTCGTGTCACCGTGGGGACATAAATTGTGGTCCCCATGAGGAAACAAGCTTATAAATCATATAATGAATGTATTACATTGAAAAAGTAAAAATGCAGTTCCCTTTCAGACGAATTGGGATCTGATTTCAGAGACCAATCTACTTCGAGTGTTTAGAAACGAGCCAATGAAGATTGGCATGCGATTCACGCATTCCACGCACCGCCCCGCAGCGCGGGTATAAATAAGGAAGTGGAATGCCTGATCATTGCTTTCTACTTCGGAGCCGAACAGTGAATGTCTATTGCTTCCTGTTTCTACGAAGAGTGTCTTGAGAGGACTGCTTCTACCAGTGCGGGTGTGACGGCGCGTCAGCGAGTGACTGCTTCAGACGGACATCAAAGAGTTGGTTCGCTGGGCGTTTCCATTTTGAGTGCACACACAGGCTTGCACTATTGTACTGTGTGGTGCCGCGGTCATCTCCCTGAGTGCTTCAGCACATAAAAGAGCAGATTTTCCTTCTAAAAGAGCAACACGATTTGACCCTGCGTCTTTTTCAAGATGTCATTCAAACCGTGTGTTTCTGGATGCGGTTGTTTCCTGTCCTCATTTGACGGCCACAATCTCTCTCACATATAAACTTGTGAGATTGCGTTCGTGGGTGATCCATGCTCTCTCAGGAGAGCATGGTCACGTCGACGCGTTGTTCGTCTCAAGCCTTTCTCGTAAGGGCTTGAGTGTTCAGCGCGCCGTGTGCCGTCGGCCGCCGGCTGACAGCGGGGGTTGCCACGGCAACTCAATGCGTCACTCGGCGCTAGAGATGCGCGGTTGAGACTATGAAACCTCAAACGGGGTTGAGTCCCTTTGCCTATTCCCCGATCTAGTTTCTTTTCTTGCAAAAGCCAGAGAAGGACTACTTCGGCTAATAAGCCTTGGTGGCCTGAGGATTACAGTGGTGCTTCCCCACCGGGTACGTCTCCATGGGCCCCCACTCCTCTATCGCATCACAGGCATGCTGAGACTGTGTTTGTGGGTGGTTCATGTTCTCTCATGAGGACATGACCACGTCGGTGCGGTGTTCGTCTTGCCTTTTCATAGGGCTTGAGCGTTCAGCGCACCATGTGCCGTCGAGTTTGACGGCAACGTTCACTGTCTCACATGCCCGCTGGCAGCCTACAGATGGGATTGCTGGTCCCTTTAACAAGGGGACCTAGGATTTCATTTGGGGCTTTGGCAGAGGACAGATGTCAATTGCTGCATCGGAGAGAGGGCTGTTATGCGCTGGAAATGATGAGGCTGAGTTCCCACTATAATAGTGTGTGTGCTCTTGCTGAATCAGATTCAGAGTTGACAGCCATGCTTTCCCAGGTGGCTAAGACGTAGTGCAACGCGTAAAATCGCCTTGCCAAGAAAGGTGGTGGGTTACAGCCAATCTTGGACCTGCGTATCCTGAATCGGGCCCTGCACAAGCTCCCGTTCCGGACGCTAACGCAGAAATGCATTTTCAAATGCATCCGTCCCCAAGATTGTTTCGCAGCAATCGACCTGAAGGATGTGTACTTTCATGTCTCTTCCTTCCTCGACACAGACCGTTACTACGATTTGTGTTCGAGGGGAAGGCATATTAGTACAAGTCCTGCCCTTCGGGCTGTCCCTGTCGCCTCGCGTCTTCACGGAAGTCGCAGAGGCAGCCATTGTTCCGCTCAGAGAACGCGGCGTTCGCTTCCTCAACTTTCTCGATGACTAGCTCATTCTCGCCCAGTCTCGGGAGCAGTTGTGTGAACACAGGGACATGGTGCTCAGTCACCTCAGCCTGTTGGGCCTTCGGGTCAACCGAGAGAAGAGCAAACTCTGTTCCACACAGAGGATCTCTTATCTCGGTATGGAGCTGGATTCGGTCAGCCAGACTGCGCGCCTTACGGAAGAACGGGTCCAGTCGGTGTTGAACTGCTTGAATTCGTTCAAGCGCAGGACAGCGGTCCCACTGAAATCTTTTCAGAGGCTCCTGGGGCATATGGCATCTGCAGCCACAGTAACGCCGCTCGGATTGCTTCATATGAGACCGCTTCAACACTGGCTCCATGGCCGAGTCCCGAGGTGGGCGTGGCAGAGCGGCCAGTACCGGGTCCCAGTGACACCTTACTGCCGACAAACCTTCAGCCCGTGGACCGACGCTTTGTTTCTCCGGGCCGGTGTGCCCTTAGAACAAGTGTCCAGGCATTCTGTGCTCTTCACGGATGCCTCCTCCACGGGCTGGGGGGGCCACGTACAACGGGCATGCAGTTTCAGGTCTGTGGACGGGACCTCAATTGCATTGGCATATCAATTGCCTCGAGTTGTTAGCGGTACACTTGGCACTGCGCCGCCTCAAGGGGCCGCTACGTGGCAAGCATGTACTGGTCCGTACGGACAGCACTGCAGCCGTTGCGTACATAAACCGCCAGGGTGGTCTACGCTCCCGTTGCATGTTCCAACTCGCCCGCCACCTCCTCCTTTGGAGTCTGAATCATCTGAGGTCGCTTCGGCCATTCATGTCCCAGGTGCGCTCAACCGGACAGCCGACAAGCTCTCACGGCAGCCTGCACCTCCGGGAGAGTGGCGACTCCATCCCCAGGCGGTCCAGCTGATATGGGACCTCTTCGGAGCCGCACAGGTAGGCCTGTTTGCCTCTCCGGACTCGACCCATTGCCAGTGGTACTATTCCCTGACCGGGGGCACCCTCGGCACGGATGCACTGGCGCACAGCTGGCCCCGGGACCTGCGCAAATATGCATTTCCCCCAGTGAGCCTTCTTGCACAGACCCTGTGCAAGGTCAGGGAGGATGAGGAGCAGGTCTTGTTAGTTGCGCCCTACTAGCCCAACTGGACCTGGTTTCCAGAACTAACTGTCCTCGTGACAGCCCCTCCTTGGCCGATTCTCCTGAGGAGGGACCTTCTTTCTCAGGGACGGGGCACTCTATGGCACCCGCGTCCAGACCTCTGGATACTCCATGTCTGGTCCCTGGACGGGACGTGGAGGTTCTAGGTGGTCTACCACAGGCAGTGGTGGACACCATCTCTTCGGCTAGAGCCCCCTCTACGAGGCGCCTCTACGCTTTGAAGTGGAACCTGTTCGTTGAATGGTGCTCTTCCCACCGGGAAGACCCCTGAAGGTGTTCGGTTAGTGTCGTGCTTTCTTCCTGCAAGATGGGCTGGAGCGAAGGCTGTCTCCCTCCACCCTCAAAGTGTACGTCGCAGCAATAGTGGCGTATCACGATGCAGTTGAAGGTAAGTCTTTGGGAAAGCACAACCTAATTGTCGGTTCCTCAGAGGTGTGAGGAGGTTAAATCCTCCTCGTCCAAACTCGTTACCCTCTTGGGACTTGGCTCTAGTGCTCAGAGCACTTCAGAGCCCTCCCTTTGAGCCTTTGCAGTCTGTGGAGCTTAAAATCCTGTCGATGAAGACAGTGCTTCTGACAGCATTGGCCTCTATTAGAGGGTAGGGGACCTGCATGCACTTTCGGTCAACGAATCGTGCCTAGAATTCGGGCCGGACAACTCTCACGTTGTCCTGAGACCCCGGCCTGGATACGTGCCCAAGGTTCCTACCACTCCCTTCCGGGACCAGGTAGTGAACCTGCAAGTGCTGCCTTCGGAGGAGGCAGACCCAGCCCTGGCTTTATGTCCCGTCCGCGCTCTTCACGCTTACGTTGACCGGAATCAAAGCTTTCGGACCTCAGAGCAACTCTTCGTCTGTTACGGAGGCCAGCAGAAGGAAAAGGCTGTCTCCAAGCAGAGCTTGGCCCACTGGATAGTGGATGCCATCGTCTTGGCTTACCAGTCCCAAGACGTACCTTGCCCGTGCGGGGTGCGAGCACACTCAACAAGGAGTGTTGCTTCATCCTGGGCTGACAGATATTTGTAGAGCTGCGGGCTGGGCGGCACCTAACACGTTCGCTAGATTCTATAGCCTCCGTGTAGAGCCGGTATCTTCCCGCATCCTCGCCTCCAGGGGCCAGTAGCGCTAAGTGCCCGTTCTAAGTGTCGGCTTGCAACGCCACTCCCGCCCTCTGGGCCGGATACGTGCGTCTATTGTCTCCAGTTGTGGTCCCCGGAAACGGCTAACCCTGTCGAGCTCCTCCGTCACCCCTGCGGTGCCAGACGCTGCGGCCGTCTGAACGCCACTACCGCCCAGCGCCCTGGCGTTTTGGTAGAGATCCCAATTCGTACATCGAACATGACCGACTGAAAGGGAACATCTCGGTTACGTATGTAACCCTCGTTCCCTGAAGGAGGGAACGGAGACGTACGTCCCGTCGCCAGGTGCTATGCTTCCGCTGGGAGGCCGAGTCACGAATTCGGCTCCTCAGCAGAAAAGCAATGATCAGGCATTCCACTTCCTTATTTATACCCGCGCTGCGGGGCGGTGCGTGGAATGCGTGAATCGCATGCCAATCTTCGTTGGCTCGTTTCTAAACACTCAAAGTAGATTGGTCTCTGAAATCAGATCCCAATTTGTCGGTTAGTTCCGACGTACGTCTCCGTTCCCTCCTTCAGGGAACGAGGGTTACATACGTAACCGAGACGTTTTCTGTGATGGACAGTATAAAAACCATTACATCTATGGAGAGTGCCCACAAATATAGCGAACCAGACATATATGTGTGTTTGCTCCCCATGAAGAAAAAAGCATATAAATCAGACTAAATTATGTTTTTTGAAAATGTAACAAATGTAGAATGTTTTCTTGGATTTCTTTGATGGGGTTAGGAGTAGGGGTATGGTTAGGGGATAGATTATACAGTTTGTACCGTATAAAAATAATTTGTTTCATCAACCAAGTCATGCTTTGTCATCTACTTGTAAGATCTTATTAACAGAAGTAAAGGTGAAAACTCTGTAAAATATATGCAGCCTGAGGATATGGAGGCCATCTGTTGTGAGCAAATTTTCTGTAGAATGTTCACACTAAAAGAAACACCCATCAGCCATAGTGCATTTGAGGAAATGTCTCAAAGGGAAAGAGTTGTTGTCTGGTGCCACTGCAGCCAAAATAATGAGCCTCCTCTGAATAGACATGTACCTTTTGAAAGCTATTATCTAAAAGGCTTGACTGTCAAAAAAGTCTTGTTTTAACACAACACAATGCTGGAATACTTTGTTTTTAAATCTCTCTAGAATTGCAGTTGAATGTGAAGTACAATTTCTGTTGGATAAGAATGTTGCATGCTGCAGGGAATATTTTGTGGAGGGCTTTAAAAGAAATATATGTTCATTTTAAACATTTTTAAAATATAATATTTTGATGTTGATGTACAATTACATCCTAATCAGGATTATGAGGATTATCAGGATTATATGAAATCAGTTCATACATTTTGTTAAAGGTCCCATGGCATGGATTTTTTATTTTATTTTATAATGTATTCTGAGGTGTACATATTGTTAGTATGTTCATAAAATATCATAATTTAGAAATAAAAGGCATTTTTTCTATACTGATGTTTGCCCTCTGGCTGAACGCCCTGTTTCAAGGGAGGTGTCTGCTGTGAGACTTCAGTAAAAACGCCCACTGTTGTGATTGGCTGACATCTTTGCATTTGAAATGATGACGTGGTTTAACGAGGTCTACGAGGCACAAGCCTGCTGCCAGAGAGACGGATGTCACTTCTCATCAGTTCTCTCAGCACGTCTCAGTTCAGTGAACTGTTATAGTTACTAGCATATAGGGTTGTGAGCGCGTTGTTGGTGTTAGAGCTCCGTCGAATTGATTCATAATCCTTGATTTTCTCCTTATCACCCGCTTACAAACGAATATTTTCTATTATTTACAGCGTGTGAATATATCTCCGATACGATTCTCTATAAAAAACAATCGGATTGCTTTGATATCCCTACTTATATCCGAACTTCCGCTACTAGCCGTAGCCCGCTAGCATTGCACGCGTGGTAAACTTATTTACACCGGTAGCCGTAGCCCACTAGCATTGCACGCGTGGTAAACTTATTTACCTTGTGGACTCGGAGAGTTTACCACGCGTTTACCATCTGCTACAATGGTTAATAACTCGGATGTGTGTCTAATGCTACCTTTGAGTGCAGGCGAGGACACGTTCGAGCTGCATTCGGTGCAGTTGGAGTTGGAGTCGGTGGAGAAGCAGATTCGCATACCTTTCGTTTCGTTCACTCCGGCACCAACACAGCACCAGGGACCGTGGGAGTTTCCACAGCGGAAGATGCGAGCCAGGACCAGAGCTAGGACCTCTCCGCCCCTCCCGGTCTTCGAGATCTCCACCCGGAACTTCTCCCCTCTTCGTGAGACGGAACGCAACGCTGTGGTCATCGGTACTTCCATCGTCCGGCATGTCCACGCTACCTCAGGTAAAGGCAAGGTAATCACTCACTGCTTTCCTGGTGCTCGTGTTCTCAATGTCGCTGCGCAGGTTCCCGAGATCCTGAACGGTGACGAGCGCATCGGAGCTGTCGTGTTGCACGCGGGAACGAACGACACCAGGCTGCGGCAGACGGAGGTTCTGAAGAAGGACTACAAGAGCCTGGTAGAGACGGTGCGCAGAACATCGCCTGAAGCAACAATCATCGTGACGGGACCCCTTCCCACGTACCGACTAGGACATGAAAAGTTCAGTAGATCATTTGCTCTAAATGAATGGTTAATGTCATGGTGTAATGAACAGAAGCTGCTCTTTGTAAATAATTGGAATCTGTTCTGGGAGCGACCTAGGCTCTTCCGTCCTGATGGCCTTCACCCCAGCAGAATCGGAGCGGCTCTTCTGTCGGACAACATATCCAGGGCGTTACACACCACCATATGAATAGTAAGTCCAGATCACAGTCTTTCCGTTCCTAACTTAATTGACATAAGTACCAATGTAGAACATTATATAGAAACTGTGTCTATTCCTCGTTTAGTGAGGTCAAACATTAAATCTACTGTAAGATCTAGGAAAAATCTAATTGTGATTAAACCAGAAAATCTCAATATTAGTGAACAAAAACAATTGTGTCCTAACTTAATTGACATAAGTACCAATGTAGAACATTATATAGAAACTGTGTCTATTCCTCGTTTAGTGAGGTCAAACATTAAATCTACTGTAAGATCTAGGAAAAATCTAACTGTGATTAAACCAGAAAATCTCAATATTAGTGAACAAAAACAATTTCTAAAACTAGGTCTTCTAAACATTAGATCGCTCACATCTAAGGCGGTTATTAGAAATGAAATGGTCACAGATAATAGTTTTGATGTACTTTGCCTTACTAAAACCTGGCTTAAGCCAAATGATTATTTCTGTCTAAATGAGTCTACTCCGCCAGGATACTGTTATAAGCATGAGCCCCGTCTGATTGGTCGTGGCGGTGGTGTTGCAACAATCTATTGAGATATTCTTAATGTTACTCAGAAAACAGATCACAGGTTTAATTGGTTTGAAGTACTAGTGCTAAATGTTACGCTCTTAGATGCAAGAAAGAAATCCGTATTATCTCTAGCCTTGGCTACTGTGTATAGACCTCCAGGGCCCTATGCTGATTTCTTAAAAGAGTTTGCAGACTTTCTCTCAGATCTATTGGTCAACGTCGATAAGGCATTAATTGTTGGAGATTTTAACATACACGTAGATAACACAAATGATGCATTAGGGGCTACGTTTACAGATGTATTAAACTCCTTTGGGATCAAGCAAAACGTCACTGGTCCCACTCATCGTCTTAATCACACACTAGATTTAATTATATCACATGGAACCAACCCAACCGATATAGATATTATACCGCAAAGTGATGATGTCACTGACCATTACATGGTAACTTGCATACTGCGTACTGCTGAAATCTGTCATGTTGCGACACGTTATCGACCAGGCAGAACAATCATTCCAACCACTATAGATAGATTCTCAAATAGCTTACCTGATCTGTCTCAGCTGCTCAGTGAACCCAAACAAACAGATGAACTAGAGGAAATGACTAGCAGTATGAGCACCATTTTATCTAGCACATTAGAAATTGTTGCACCAATTAGATTAAAAAAGGTTAGAGAGAAAACTAAAGCACCATGGTACAACAGTGCTACACGTTATCAAGAGAGAAACTCGTAACTTAGAGCGTAAATGGAAACAAACTAATTTAGAGGTCTTTAGAATCGCGTGGAAAGATAGTATGTCACGTTATAAAAAGGCCCTAAAAGCAGCCAGGGCTGAGCATCTCCGCAAACTAATAGAAAATAATCAAAATAACCCATGGTTTTTATTTAACACCGTGGCTAGACTAACAAATAAACAAGCATCGCCTGAGCAAAATATTCCGTCACAGTTTAGTAGTAATGATTTTATGAATTTCTTCACTGAGAAAATAGAAAACATCAGAAATAAAATTGTAAATGTACAATCTTTAATGATGTCTTATGATTCAACCGCAACTATCGCCCCTCAAGAACTACTACACCGCTTTACAACTATAGGACAGGAAGAGCTAAATAAACTTATCATTGCATCTAAACCAACAACATGTTTATTAGATCCAATACCCACTAAACTACTCAAAGACCTGTAGTGGAAGAGCCTCTTCTCAATATTATTAACTCGTCTTTATCTTTAGGTCATGTTCCAAGAATTTTCAAGTTGGCAGTCATAAAACCTCTCATTAAGAAGCCACAATTATCATAATAACCTAGCAAATTACAGACCAATTTCAAATCTTCCATTTATGTCTAAAATACTAGAAAAAGTTGTGTCCGCTCAATTGTGCTCTTTCTTGCAAGAAAATGATATCTATGAAAAATTTCAATCAGGATTCAGGCCGCATCATAGCACAGAAACTGCACTCGTTAAAATCACAAATGATTTACTTCTAGCTTCTGACCAAGGCTGTGTATCAATATTAGTTCTACTCGATCTTAGTGCTGCGTTCGATACTATAGATCATAAAATACTCATAGATCGACTTCAAAATTATACTGGTGTTCAGGGACAGGCATTAAACTGGTTTAGATCGTACTTATCAGACCGCTACCATTTTGTCTGTCTAAATGGGGAACAATTCAAGATGATGTCAGTAGACTATGGGGTGCCGCAAGGATCCGTATTAGGCCCTCTGCTATTCTCAATATATATGCTGCCACTTGGTAATATTATAAGAAAACATGGAATTAATTTCCACTGTTATGCTGATGACACTCAATTATATATTTCATCACAACCGGATGAAAACGCAAAATTATCTAAACTGACAGCGTGTGTTGAAGATATTAAATATTGGATGACGTGTAATTTTCTGCTATTAAACTCAGATAAAACGGAGGTATTACTTATTGGTCCAAAAAACTGCCCACAAAACCTCTCACAATACAATTTTACCTTGGAAGGATGTCCTGTCACTTTATCCACTACAGTAAAAGACCTGGGTGTTATATTAGACCGCAACCTGACATTCGAAAATCATATTTCATATGTTACAGGAATGGCATTTTTGCTAAGCTACGTAACATGCTATCTATTCCTGATGCAGAAAAGTTAGTTCATGCATTCATGACCTCGAGATTAGATTACTGTAATGCTTTATTAGCTGGTTGTCCTGCATCCTCAATAAACAAACTACAGTTAGTCCAAAACGCAGCTGCTAGAGTTCTTACTAGGTCAAGAAAATATGATCATATAACACCAATTTTATCATCTCTACACTGGTTACGTATTAAGTATTGCTACTGACCTATAAAGCTCTAAATGGTTTAGCTCCAGTGTATCTAACGGATCTTCTATCGCTCTACAATCCATCGCGCTTTTTAAGGTCACTAAACTGTAGGCTTCTGGTCATTCCTAGGATATCTAAGTCCACTAAAGGAGGGAGGGCTTTTTTCACATTTGGCTCCTAAACTTTGGAATAGTCTGCCTGATATTGTTCGAGGTTCAGACTCGCTGTCCCAGTTTAAAACTAGATTAAAGACGCATCTCTTTAGCCAAGCATTCACATTATAATTACCCTTTATACTACAGTTAAATCATCTGCTTTTCTGTTGTTATCTCGGGACACTAGTCCCGAGGTAAATAGTTCGTCAGCTCCAGTTTGTATCCAGCCTCTCATGGAGACTTCGGATGCCCCAAAACCTGTGATGAGACGACTCCACGCCAGTGAAGAGACGACTCAACGCCAGCGTTGTTATGGCCTAAATTAATACACGATTGATTAACTTTTTCGAACATTATTCTTTAACATTGTCTTTCTAACATTTTTACTGTTCATATATGAAATGCACTTTCTGTAAAGCTGCTTTGAAACAATGTGTATTGTGAAAAGCGCTATACAAATAAATTTGAATTGAATTGAATATACTTCAGGTTATTAGTTTATTTTTAGTCTGAGGGGCTGTCACTCATGTCAGAAAGTTAGTAACTTTAGTAAATTATGGATCAGTGCTGACTGGAGACACAAACCGTTTAGAACGATTCAGTCCGATTTGGTGAACTGGTTCGGTTCACTAAAAAGAACCAGTTCACTAAAAAGAACCGGTTCAAAAGAACGATTCGTTCGCGAACCAGACATCAATGGACCAGAGACGGAGATATTGCTAACAAAGTGATATTGTACTGACTCGTGAGAGCACTGTCAGCGCGATTTTAGTTTGTTTGTATCTGAGAGTTCTGAATAAACACGAGTCCCAGTCACGCCAAGCCCGCCTTCCTCCTTATTACCAATTTTGTAACACATGTAATGTACCATTCCAGCTGTCGAGATGAACGAGTTACGAGTAAGTGTTGATTATAGCATTATATTTAGATATTTTCCTATCATATGAAAAGTGTCAGTGACTCGCATTGAGTACACAGCGCAAAAAAAGACATAGGATACGCTCACACTTACCCCCCTTCTGCTTAATCTCGCGCTGCGTTTGGTGCCTCCACTGTGGGCAAGATGCAGTACTGGGGGTCGGTGATGTTGAAGGCCGACCGGCCAGTGCAGCCCGAGCTTCGGCGTGTGTGAGGTTTATCTCTAAAGATGTGACTCTGCCGATGTTGAGCAGAAACTTACGATTGTATGCACATTTTAGAACATAAAAACACTGACTCACAAGATAGAAAACACGAAAACACTGTTCTGTCGGGAGAGAGAGAAGCCGCAGCACGAATAATAAAGTTCTGTGTAAACTTGAATAATTAGCTACACATCAGAAATCACTGATCACAGATCAGAAGGAACTGAAAAAAAACTACTGTTTTCATTTGTACATCCAAACACTGAGAAACTACCAGCATTCACTCATTCACAAGCCATGATCTCTCGAGGACAAACAAATATGGCGCTATCATGGGCGTGCCAAATTCTCTGGGCGGAGGAAAGGGTGGTAACCGTTCCTGTTATGATGTCATAACAGGAGAATTCAAGATCAGCTCGTCTGAGCTGTCATTTTCTCAAATGCAGAGAAAGGCACCCAGAACTCGGTTTCCACCGATCAAAATTTCTAGCCACTTGGGGACAATATTCAGGGGAATTCATATTAATGTTGAAAAACCTCATAAAATGAAAATTTCATGCCATGGGACCTTTAATCCTTTTTTTCATTTAACATAAACCTATCAATTGCTCCAATAGGAATATTCATTATTATGCAATTTGTGTACTGAATATTGAATTTGTAGGTTAGGGACATAATTAATTATTCTTAATTACAATTATTGATAAACATTTTTATTTATTGCATTATATTGTATTATAAAATTACTTGTAAAAAAAACTATGATGAAACATGGTGACTGAGTAATGACTGAAAATCCCATAGAACCATTATTTAGTATTTGAATGTGCATGTGTGAGTGATTATGTTTGTTTGTGTGTGCGCGCTAGTGTGTGTGTGTGTGTGTGTGTGTGCGTGTGTGCGTGCGTATGTGTGCGTGCGTGTGTATGTGTGCGTGCGTGCGTACGTGTGTATGTGTGTGTGTTTTTTGTGATTTATGAGGACACAAATTTGTATAATGACGCAGGTATTACACTTACAACGTAAACATTTCATGTCCTCATATTTAAAATAGCTTTAGAGGGTTTTTTTATTCACTTTGGTACTATTTTCACAAGCAAGGTGTACATTTTCAAAACGCATAGTGCTAATATCACAACAGATCCTCAAATGTGCACTTTTTTTCAAAAATTTCAGCATATTTTCAATTGTGTGAATACAATACACAAAACCACAAAGTATCCTTTTCACTACACAACATAAGTGTTTCATCTATATAAATATTTTATTCACAAAAACTGCCTTTCATAAAGCTCTTACTATCAAACTTTTGATTTGCATCTCTTCTGGTTCAGATTAATACATTTGTCTATTATTTAATCCAACTGACCTTAATGGTTAATCAATCAATCATTTGGTATAATCATTATAATCATTATAAGTGATTTATCTTATTATAAGGTGTGTGTGTGTGTGTGTGTGTGTGTGTGTGTGTGTGTGTGTGTGTGTGTGTGTGTGTGCGTGCGTGCGTGCGTGTGTGCGTGCGTGCGTGCGTGCGTGCGTGCGTGCGTGCGTGCGTGCGTGCGTGCGTGCGTGCGTGCGTGCGTGCGTGCGTGCGTGCGTGCGTGCGTGCGTGCGTGTGTGTGTGGCCTGGTAAACTCTACATTATGGGGACAAAATGTCCCCATAATGATGGCAATTTCCTAATATCCCTTGCGGGGACATTTTTTGGTCAAGCTTATAAATCCTACAGAATGAGTTTTTTAAAAAATGTAAAAATGCAGCATTTTTTCTGTTATGGGTAGGTTTAGTGTAAGGGGAGAAAATATAGAGTTTGTACAGTATAAAAATCATAATGTCTATGGAGAGTCTATGGAGTGTGTGTGTGTGGGGGGGGGGGGAGTGGGACAGAAATATTTGCAATTTGTGAATAGAGTAGAATAGAGTATAAGGGAGTGGAAATAGTCAATGACGGTGTAACATCAGACTGATCAGAAATCAGAAGAAGGGAGACAGATGGCATCAAATATAGCATTTTACATTACAGTATGTATGCCATGTGATACTGTAAAGCGATTACCATGGTAGAGACTGTCACATTACTGTAACTGTAACCCTTATAAAGCTCAACTACAGTAGATGCAGTCATATACAGTGAGAACAACTCTGATATAGCACAGAATCTCATGGCTGTGTCTTAACTTTATCACACCAGATAACACACTAACATCATGGATTCAATGACATAAGCTAGATAATGTAAGTGTATTTTCTAATGAGGCATATGTAGCCTGCGTTACTGTAGATACTGTAGATAATTCAGCAACGAGGGAGATTTGAAACATGTATCTTGCATTGTTCGCTGTTGGATGAACTGATTGTTTAAAGTACTAAACTGAAAGAAGATCACACTGTTGTGTTTCAGTGATTAAACCAAATGTTCTCATTACATATTATAATAATCTTGTGTTTGAAACAATGATTATGTGGACTGAAAATATGTGCAACTGAATGAATGCATGAGATCAGGTTTTGAAAGAATGACTAGCTGTATTACAAGTGTGAGCATTTTGGATTTTTGTACCAAGAGTTTTGAAAATGTACAACTTACTTGTGAAAATAGTACCAAAGCGAATAAAAAAAACTGTAAAAACATACTAAACAATGTTTTATTAAAAATTTAAAAATGCAGAATGTTTTCTGTGATGGGTAGGTTTAGGGTTAGGGCAGGGGGATAGAATGTACAGTTTGTACAGTATAAAAACCATTACGCCTATGGAATGTCCTCAGATAGCAAATCAAACCTGTGTGTGTGTGTGTGTGTGTGTGTGTGTGTGTGTGTGTGTGTGTGTGTGTGTGTGTGTGTGTGTGTGTGTGTGTGTGTGTGTGTGTGTGTGTGTGTGTGTGTGTGTGTGTGTGTGTGTGTGTGTGTGTGTGTGTGTGTGTGTGTGTGTGTGTGTGTGTGTGTGTGTGTGTGTGTGTGTGTGTGTGTGTGCGCGCGCGTGTGTGTGTGTGCGCGCGTGTGTGTGCGTGCGTGCGTGCGTGTGTGTGTGTGTGCATGTGGGGATGGTGTACAGTAGTTTGTGAGGCATCAAGTAGAATAGTGACAGTGTCTCTCTGAATAGTCTCTCTCTGTTGTGTCTGTGTGCACTATTTTTAGCTCAGTTTCTTTCTCTCTCACTTTCACACACACATACAGACAATCCAAAAAAAGACAGCATCCTTATGTGCATTGTTAAAGAAGCAAAAAATAGGGTGACATGCCCAACACTTTTCTTTTGTAACTCCCCGTATCATTGATACTGGGACTTTGCTGCTTCTTAACTTCTTCAGTGTTTTTGCATATGTCAGATATATCTTCAAGAACTGTTTCTCATTCCCTCTCACCCCAGGATACCCATAAGCTGATGACTCATGATAGACTCTATACAGACTCATTACACAGTATCTAGTGATTTCCCTCAGGAAAGGCCTGCAGGTTACTAAAGTTGATGAGAACTCAGTTCAGCTGCGTCATGGGGGCTGTATTATTTAGCATCCCCATGGAAATACCATCTAATCTAGCTGTATTTGAGGAATGAGCAGTTTTCTCCATTTGAATTTGTTCACTTAAATCGACAAACGATTGTTTGATGTACAGTAATAGCAATATCATTCGCTCTGTGGTCTATAGAATGGATTAAAATGGCTTGAAAAACAAGTCCATTCCTCTCATCCTATTTTTCAAATCTGGATAAACATTTCCAACCACATTTGAAACCGTTTTTTAGGGGATGACATTGTGGAACTGTAGAACTTCAGGCTGTTCCTTCATCTGTCTCCTTATAAATCCATTTTCTCTTGATTACTCACTGTCTGGAGGGTGGGCTTGTGAACTGTGCGTGCGGCTTCCCACAAGCATCTCTCAGTGCTGCAAGGGCACGGTGGGTTGGGGCTTGGCAACAGTATCCACGGCAACAGTTGCTGCAGGAGGCCATTTAACACTTTGCTGACAGGTAACTCCACAGCCCTGTGCTCTTCATTGACTTTCTGTTTTATCTTTGTCATTTTGAGGGGCATTTGTGATGATTAAATTGATTGGCTCATTGTGCCTTGGGCATGACTGAAGAACTGATAAAGTCAGCGTTTGTTAATGACTGATGTTTAGATTGTGTCTTATCATATTGATAGTTACTTTTTTTCACCACAGGTGATTATATTAAAGGGGATCTATTAAGCCCCTTTTTACAAGATGTAACATAAGTCTGTTCCCAGAATATGTCTGTAAAGTTTCAGCACAAAATACCCCACAGATAATTTACAGTTTTTCTCGATTGTTTACACACATTATCTGAAAGCATGCCTTCTACTCTCAGAACTCTACACGCAAAATAAAAAAAAACACACACAATGGGCAAAACCTTTCAATTCTCCTTCAAAATGAAACTTTACATTCAAAACAATGTTATTTCTTCTCAAAATGGTGTTTTGTTTTCAAATGACACACAAACCATCATACGAATAGACATTTTTAAAGGTCCCGTTCTTCGTGATCCCAATGTTCAAACTTTAGTTAGTGTGTAATGTTGCTGTTAGAGCATAAATAATACCTGTACAATTATAAAGCTCAAAGTTCAATGCCAAGCGAGATATTTTATTTAACAGAAGTTCCCTTTCAAAGCCTACAGCGAACGGCTGGCTTGGACTACATCCTGGTACTTCCTTCATAAATGACGTCAGTAGAACAGTAGAACAGACTAACCTCCGCCCACAAGAATACGTGCACAAAGGGGGCGTGGTCTTGTTGCTGTCCCACGTGGAGAAGAGGAAGTGTTGCGTGGAGAAAAGGAATTGTTGCGTTTGACTGTTTTTGTTGCCATGTCGTCGAGACGCTGTTATTTTCATCCCGGAGTCAAATCACCTTTTTTTGGCTTTCCCAGGGACGCTGTAGAGATCATTGAGTGCATACATCTCCCCCGTTAAGAGGCGTGACCTTTCCGTGCAAGTTATGTGCGCTAAGCTGCGGTCAAATCACAACACGGGAACCGTGCAACGTGCGCTAAGCTGCGGTCAAATCACAACACAGGAACCGTGCAACGTGCGCTAAGCTGCGGTCAAATCACAACACGGGAACCGTGCAACGTGCGCTAAGCTGCGGTCAAATCACAACACGGGCACAATCAGAACTCGTTACGTATTTCTGAAGGAGGGACTTCATAGAACACGGAACTCATCAGCCCGTTTTTAGGACAGTGAAAACAGCAGTATACAGATAAGTAAATTGTGTGAAAAATACTGTTTTTTTACACGCGAAACATGAACACATGTTATATTGCACACTGTAAACACAATCAAAGCTTCAAAAAAACACGAAGAACGGGACATTTAAGAACAATTAGGACACTGATGTGCTCAATGTAAAACACTATGATGAATGGAAAACACTTCTCTATTCATCATAATGACTTGGGTCTTTGTTTGGTTCAGTGTTACACTTACTACAGACAGAACATACATAAGTGTGTTGTAAAATATTTGAGAATATTGTTTTCATGCGCAGAACACACAAATACACGGTAACAAATATATTTTTTTTTCTCCACAAAAACAATGTACACCATGTACATCCCAACCAACACAAAGTTGCACATACAGTGGTCTACATACAAAACAACAGAAGAATTTACTGTATACAGTTACAGTAAAAAAAAAAACGATGCTGCTCCAAAATTATGCTAAAGCTCTGTTTGTTTTTTTATAGCCTGGATGCCAGACGAATTTACGAATTCTCCGGGAAAAATGGCATTTGGGGGGTAAAATATGTGTTATTTCGGCTGGACTGCATGCTAAATTTCGCATTCCTGTGTCTGTATATCACATAATTGGGGTCGCTTCAACCCGCGGACTTGGCAACACAGTGCAGTTGAGTTCTGTTGACATTTGACAACTAACGTTATGCGTCGCTCCGTTGCTCTGATTGGTTGTAGGTCTATCCAATTGAGGTCTTTCCTGGTTCGGTTTAAACACGCCCCATAATCACAGCCCAACGGAGCAGTATCAGACTCAAATTCTGACTAGAATTGAGTATGACGACGTCAGGCTAGTTTTTGTCCAATTGCTAACACACAATTTTTCAAACTAGTTTGGTTTTATCAAAATACTTAACACAATTCACAAAACCACACACCCAAACTGCAAAATACCTCATATATCCTGCAAAATGAAGCACTAACCGAAACTACACATAGCATTATCAAAATCAAACTTTTGCACGAAATGGCACACACTTCATTCATATTACCAGATTTTTGTCTAACCAACTACACACTGTTGGGCATAATGAAAAGCACCCTCATCTTTAGTATGCTTTGCCATAATACAAAATTTTTTATCAAATTGTTCACATGAATATTTGCAGATACACACATGCTGTTGAAACATTATTATTATTATTTTTTCAATACGGTAAACAAGTCAGTGCAACATATGCACAACAGATATATTTGCATGGGACTGAACAAAAATATTCTCACAAAAAACAGTAAACTGAAAAAAAAAAATCAGAAAAAATATATTACAGTAAAAAAAAAAGAGGCAAGAAAAATAATTAGGCAGCATCTTGCCGCACAGCTGGGTCTGACCACAACGCCTCGTCAACATCACAGGCAATATCTTCCCTTGCCAGACATCGAGGGAAGCACCTTGAGTGCCTTATCCATCCCTGAATTGCACCCACATCAATCTCATCACATGCCTCTTCCATGGCCTGCACAAGAGGCATGCGCACAAAGGGCTGCCGGTCGTATACCTTCCACCGCCATGCCGAAAAGAACTCTTCTGTGGGGTTCAGAAATGGTGAGTATGGTGGGAGGTATTGCACAAGAAATGTTGGGTAGTCAGCAAACCAGTTTTGGACTGGGGCTGCACGATGAAAGCTCACGTTGTCCCATACTACAACATACTGGTTTCTTTGATGGTCTGCATCATTCATACGCTCTGGTGGTATGAGAATGTTGTGAAGTCTGTCCAGAAATGTGAGAATATGGGCGGTGTTGTATGGTCCAAGGTTGGCATGACGGTGGAGGACACCATGCATACTGGAGATGGCAGTGCACATTGTGATGTTTCCACCACGTTGGCCAGGAACATCTATAATGGCTCTGTGGCCAATGACGTTTCTCCCCCTTCTTCTGGTCTTTGCTAGGTTGAACCCAGCCTCATCTATAAAGATGAACTCATGTGGGATTGCATGAGCATCCATTTCCAGTACTCCCTGAAAACAAAGAACAAAAATCAGTCAATATGGTGTTATCCAGTACACTGGGAAACAATGTTGCGTGTAGTGTACTGCAGTCAATATTGTACTTACATCCACATATGCTCGTCTGAGCTCTTTGTTTCTTTGAGAGTTTCTCTCAAACGGCACCTTATAAAGTTGTTTCATTCTGATTTGGTTTCGTTTGAGAATGCGAGCCAATGTGGACAGACTGACTCGTTGAATGTTGTTGAATATGGTGTTGTCTTGGATGATGTGGCTTTGAATTTCTCGTAATCGGATTTCATTATTTTCCAAAACCAAGTTTACAATGCTAGCTTTCTGTACCCCAGTGAACATTTGGCCCCTTCCTCCACCATGGTTTCGTCTCTCAGTCCTTTAGAAAAAAAAAGAAAAAGAAAAAAATAGGGCTTGGACAATGCAGCCTAAAGATTTTTCCCCCACAGTAGAGTACATACAGGATGTCATACACTAAGTAAATAGGTGTCACCCAACTGATACACTATGACATGGGGTGTACTACATGTGTACTACATGACATGTTGGTTACATACCTGTTCTCTAGTCTAAATGTCCGAATGACAGAGGCGACAGTAAAACGGCTCAAGTTTGGCTGCACTCTCTGTCCAGCCTCTCGCATTGTCAGCCCATGGTTGATGACATGATCTACTAAGGTTGCTCTGATTTCATTTGAAAGTTGTTGTCTTCTTTGGCCATGAACTCCTCTAGCTGCTCTACCTCTACCTCTCACTCTTCCTCCCCCTCTCATTCTCCCCCTCCCTCTTCCTCTCCCTCTCTCTGCAACATCTTCCATTGTTGTTGTAAAAAAAAAAGGTGCTCACCTGTGGTCTTTTTATAGTGCTTACATCCTGATTGAAGTGTTAACAATTAACCATTGAGGTGTTTGGCCAGATGGCACATGTATTGGCCAATTAGCTCATGTAGTGTCATTTTGAATGCCAATGTTTTGAAATGGCAAACATGTGACTTTATGTCAGATTGTTGTGTCTTATGCAAAGAACCGTGTTCAGTGCATTTAAAAAGTGCCATTTTGAATAGCAAATTGTGTGTAAAGCAGAAAATGTGTTTAGACTTTTGAAGACTTGAGAAGAGGTTTTGCTCTCTGTGTCAGTTTAAATAATTGTGCTGTCCATGTAATTTTAGTGTGTTAGCAATTGGAAAAAACTGTAATTGTAAAACTGTGAAAGTTGTTTGCCCATGTGATGAGTCAGCGTGCATATTTGAATGGCAGTTGAATGTTCCTTGTGAAAACAAGAGATTTTCTGCATGAAAATTGTGCCAAATGCAGAGAATTGTATGTAGTGTTTTGAAAAAAGTGTTTTAGAACTGCAATTTGAGTGTAAAGCGGGAATTGTGCTTGTAGTTTAACAAATTTGGTTCAGGGGGTTGGTGCATGAGTTACATGTTGTGGTCATTGTGACTCAAGTACCAGTATTTGTGTGTAAACAATTGAGAAAAAGTGTATTATCCCATGTTGTAAATGCCCATTTTTGAGTGGAAGAAAAAACATACTGTTCCCTTTCAGTCGGTCACGTTCGACGTACGTTGGAACTGACCGACGAATTGGGATCTATTTTCAGAGACCAATCCACTTCGAGTGTATAGAAACGCACCGCCCCACAGCGCGGGTATAAAACACGGAAGTGAACGACGCATACTGCTTTCAACTTCGGAGCCGATAGTTTTGCTGCTTACCTACGCAAGACTGTTTCTGCCGAGAGTGTTTAAGAGACGAGTCTGGAGAAGTGCTCTTCCTGGTGTTGGCGTGACGGCGCGAATCAGCGAGTGGCTGCAGAAGAGTTCCTGTGTTGGTTCGCTAGGCGTTTTCCATTGAGTGCTCACCTGCGGGCTTGCACTATCGGACCGCAGGGAGCCGCGGCCATCTCCCTGAGTGCTTCAGCACTTTAAAAGAGCATTTTTCCTATTCCTAAAAGAGCATACACGGCTTGACCCTGCGTCTTTTTCAAGATGTCATTCAAACCGTGTGTTTGAGGCAGCGTTCGTGAATTACTCATGTTCCCACTGCGGGAATATGACCATCGCAGTGCTTAGGTCTAGGCTCGAGTACCTCAAACGGGGTGGAGTCCCTTTGCGTATCTCCCGATCTAGTGGTCATCCCGCTGCAAAGCAGAGAGCTGCTACTTTGGCGGATGCCTTTGGTGGAGACCTGAGGGTGACGGTCAGGGCAAACCCGACGGGCCAAAAAGCCTCTTGGGCCCCTCCCCCCTCGGCTGCGCCGGTGGAGCTACCAAAGGAGCGCACTGGTCCTTCCCATGGGGGGCCAGCCGTTTCCTTTGAGGCTCCAGCTGAGGATATGATTTCGCTGGCTGCATCGGAGGATGAGCTAATGGGCTCTGGAGATGACGACCCGGCTGCGTTGCCCCCTTCGGGTGTGGTAGCGTTGTCCGAGCTGGATCCAGAGCTTACAGCTATGCTCTCCCGGGCCGCCGCAAGTGTCTGGCTCGAGTGGAACCCAGTGACATTCGTCCCGGAGGTGCATCAGGAGCTCACAAAGTCGTGGTCGTCACCCTACAGTGCCCGCCATCGATCAACTGACTCCTCCATCCTCACTACCCTCAACAGTGGTGCGGCTAAGGGCTACGTGGGGATGCCTCCGGTCGAGCGCACCGTGGTGATGCAACTGTGTCCCAGGGCCGCGGTCGACTGGCGGAATGCCCCGCGTCTCCCCTCCTGGGCGTGTAAGTTCTCGTCCGGTTTACTGGGCAAGTCTTACGCCGCCTGCGGGGAAGCCGCATTATCGCTGCATGCCATGGCGCTCCTGCAGGTCTACCAGGCCAAAGCGTTCAAGAAGATACACGAGGGTAGTTCCGACTCAGGGATCATGCAGGAACTGCGGACAGCAACGGACCTCGCCCTCCGGGCGACGAAAGTCACTGCCCGCTCCCTGGGTTGGGCGATGTTCACTATGGTGGACCTGCGCCCCTGTCAGCCAGGCCGGCCTTTTCGGTGATGCCATCGAGAGCTTCGCCCAGCAGTTCTCGTGGCTCAGAAGCAGACGGAGGCAATCAAGAACATCCTGCCCCGGCAGACCACTGCTGCCTTCACCCCTCCGCCGGGCACAGCGCCTCCTCCTGCTCGTCGCCGAGGGCGGCCTCCTGCGTCCGCCTCCGCCCCTGCTAAACCCAAGCAGCAGCCTCCATTGACCGGGGGGCCAACATCAACATCACATTTCTGCCACTAGCTCCTCCTTATCTCAGTATGGAGCTGGATTCGGTCAACCGGACTGCGCGCCTCACAGAGGAACGAGTCCAGTCAGTGTTGAACTGCTTGGATACATTCAAGAGCAGGACGGCGGTCCAACTGAAATTCTTTCAGAGGCTCCTGGGGCATATGGCATCTGCAGCTGCGGTAACGCCTCTCGGATTGCTTCATATGAGACCGCTTCAACGCTGGCTACACGACGAGTCCCGAAGTGGGCGTGGCAGAGCGGCCAGTATTGGGTCCCAGTTACCCGTACTGTCGCCAAACCTTCAACCCTTGGTCCGACCCCTCGTTCTTACGGGCCGGAGTGTCCTTAAGACAGGTGTCCAGGCATCTTGTGGTATTCACGGATGCATCAGCCACGGGTTGGGGGGCCACGTACAATGGGAATGCAGTCTCGGGTCTGTGGATGGGGCCCCAGCTGCATTGGCATATCAATTGCCTGGAGTTAATGGCAGTACGTCTCGCATTAAGTCGCTTCAAGAAGCCGCTTCAGCACAAACACATACTGGTCCGCACGGACAGCACTGCGGCCGTTGCGTACATCAACCGTCAGGGTGGTCTGCGCTCCCGTCACATGCTCCAACTCATCCTGAGACCCCGGCCCGGATACGTGCCCATGGTTCCTACCACTCCCTTTCGGGACCAGGTGGTGAGCCTGCAAGTGCTGCCCTCGGAGGAGACAGAACCACCCCCAGCTTTGTTATGTCCCGTCCACGCTCTTCGCGCTTACGTTGACCGGACACAAAGCTTTAGGACCTCAGAGCAGCTCTTCATCTGTTACGGAGGCCAACAGAAGGGAAAGGCTGTCTCCAAGCAGAGGTTAGCCCACTGGATACTATCATCTTAGCGTACCAATCGCAAGACGTGCCTTGCCCGTTTGGGTTGCGAGCGCACTCCACGAGGAGTGTAGCTTCCTCCTGGGTGCTGGCTCAAGGCGCCTCGCTGACAGATATATGTAGAGATGCGGGCTGGGCGACACCTAACACGTTCGCTAGATTCTATAGCCTCCGTGTGGAGCTAGTTTCTTTCCGTGTACTCGCCTCCAACGGCCGGTAGACGCTAAGTACCCGTTCCTGTGTCGGCTTACTACGCCACTCCCGCCTATGGCCGGATACGTGCGTTTATCTTCTCCAGTTGTGTTACCCAGAAATGGTGAACCCTGTCGAGCTCCTCCGTCATCCCTTCGGTGTCAGACGTTGCCCATTTGTGTATTCTCCACGGTACCTGCTACCCTACTCAGCTAGCCCCGTGTCTTTCCCTTGACAGAGCTCCTCTGTCGTCTCTGGCGGTGTTCTTTCCCCCCTGGAATCAGGTTGGAACCACCCCAGAGACTGCCATATGTTGTTACTACCAAGATAGGTTAGTCCGTATGAGTATTCTCCACTTCTCCTTCTCCGGAGGACGTGACTCCGCAGCGTACCATCTCCCGAGACGGGCACGCTTTCCCAGCGTTATCCAATAGTCACGCTGAGTGGGTCTTGCAGACACAGCAGTGTCGGACCTCCCTGCCTTAAGCCCTGACTGCTGCTCCAACTAGGAGCACCCAGTGAGCTTAAGCAGGGCGCTGGAAGGGCCAGCACCCTGACGCTTTTGTAGGGATCCCAATTCGTCGGTCAGTTCCGATGTACGTCGAACGTGACTGACTGAAAGGGAACGTCTCAGTTATGTATGTAACCCTTGTTCCCTGAAGGAGGGATTGGAGAAGTACGTCCCGTCGCCAGGTGCTGTGCTTCAGCTGCAGGCCCAGGTCTCACCTCGGCTCCTCAGTTGAAAAAGCGGTATGCGTCGTTCACTTCCGTGTTTTATACCGCGCTGTGGGGCGGTGCGTGAACTGCATGCCAGTGTTTATTGGCTCGTTTCTATACACTCAAAGTGGATTGGTCTCTGAAAATAGATCCCAATTCGTCGGTCAGTTCCGACGTACGTCTCCGTTCCCTCCTTCAGGGAACGAGGGTTACATACGTAACCAAGACGTTTTCATGTATATATCTTTAAATACAAATGAGCTGACCTGGTGAGCAGAGCCTTTGTGCCTCAAAAACTCTGCCAAAAACAAAGGCCATGTCCCAAATGGACCACTTCATATGCACTTTCGGTCTTGTGGACTTACAATGGCTGCCACGTGCGTGTGTCTGTTAAGTCCACGAGACCGTAGGGCGTCCCATTCATCATTTTAGGTTTCAAAAGAGTGCTCGCTAGCGCTCCCCTTTGCGGCCATTATGCACCCTCGATGCACACTTTCAGCTGAGCCCACAAGTTTGTGAACTACGCAGAGGACTTTACCCAGCAGTAAAAGCGGCATTACGTCACAAAAGTGCGGACTCAGAGGAAGACTATAAGTGTTTAGGGGATCCAGCCTGAAGCGAGCTCCGCAGGAGACTTCTTCCCGAGAGTCACATCGGTGTTACGTCACGAAAGTGTGGACTCAGGAAGACCGCAACTGTTTAGTTTGCCATTTGGGACAAGGCATAAAACATCTGTTTGGTTTTTATCTCTATCGCGGTCACACTCATGTGACATTGCAGTTCTTAATCATCATGTAAGTTTATTATCTGCATGCGTTGTAAAGCCATATCAGTCTAAGCTTCTGATATATGGTTTTCTGAGCGCACAAATCCGAAGCACACGCACAGAAAGCTGGCTGTTTGACGGTAGGTCCCATGAGTATTAAACAAATTACGTGCTTATTGCGCTTAAACTGTCAAATACACAGGGTTCTGTCAAAAACACACAAATCTCACATAAACACAGTCGGTTATGTTTGTGAATGCAAACAGCAAGTAAAGAAATCTTGTGTATATTAGATCTGTGTATTAAAGTGAAAGCAGCATAATACACAGTACCTACTGCTGTATATGCTGTTACAGTTTTTTACGATTGCATGCACACTAAAAATTTGTTAGTGAAACCTGACACAGGAGCAAAACCTCAGCCCAGATCTGCACAACTATAGCAAGCAAGCAATTTTGTTTATATAGCACATTTTTGAACAACAGTCATTTCACCAAAGTGCTTTACAGAAATGAAAACATTAAAACCAACATTTAATGTTGCATACACCCAAGCAAACACTACTTATTCAAATGCTAAAGAACAAAAATTAGTTTTTAAATAAGACTTAAAAACGGCAATTGAAGGAGCTGACATGGCTTCACATGGAGTGGGAGACTATTCCAGAGTTTCGGACCAACCATGGAAAGCACGATCTCCTCTCATTTTAAAATTACAGTGAGGGACCTTTAAAAACCGTTGGTCTGAGGACCTAAGAACTCTAGAAGGAGAGTAGGGAATGAGAAGATCGCTAATGTATTGAAGAGCAAGGCCTGAAATTGCCTTGTAGACAAACAGGAGAATTTTAAAATCTATCCGGAATTTAACAGGAAGCCAATGTAAGGAGTGCAGTACAGGAGTAATATGGTCTCTCTTTCTCGCTCCTGTTAGAAACCTTGCTGCTGCATTTTGCACTAACTGCATGCGGGCTAAGGTAGTCTGGGGGAGTCCAATATATAACGAATTACAGTAGTCTAACCTTGATGAGATAAAGGAGTGAATGTCTCGGTTACGTATGTAATCCTCGTTCCCTGAGGAGGGAACGGAGACGTACGTTAGTGACTAACGAATGGGGGTTTCGCTTAGAAGCCTATTACCTTCGAGAATTTAACAGCGCCCAATGGCAGTGCCAATTCCATGGGCATGCGGAATTTGCATGCGTAACTCCGCCCCACCTCGTGGGTATATAAGGAAGTACGCTGGCAACATCGCATTATGTTACTGCTGCAGGAGCCAAGACTGAACTCCGCGTTCCAGGCAGCACAGCTGACGTGGCAAAGGAAATGTACGTCTCCGTTCCCTCCTCAGGGAACGAGGGTTACATACGTAACCGAGACGTTCCCTTTCGTTCAGTCACTACGACGTACGTTAGTGACTAACGAATGGGGGTTCCAATATAACAACGCCACTCAGCTGTCTTCCAGTGCCCTGCGTAAGTGTGAGTACCCTGTCATAAGACTAGTACAAACGAAGGACTCCCACTTATCACAGGAATACCAAGGTACACTGGGAAGCATATTCCAGTGTTGAAATGCCAAAGTGCCTACCCGTGGGGAGGACTTAGAGAATACACATACGACCCGCAAAGGGCTGCATATGGAAGAACTCTAGGGTACCAGCCAGAGGGTGGATTTTTAACCCTAGGGGTGGCAGGGACTTGCCAAGGGAAAGATACCTGCTCGCTGAGGAGGCTTACGGTGGAAATACTTGTGTGGGGGTCGCCGGAGGGGAACCATGCACACGGGGCACCTGGCCGGACATGAGGGTCTGGGCTCGAAAGTGCAGACAGAACTGATGTCGGCGTCAGCAGTGCTGGAGGAACTCAGGGCTCTCGGGGAGCTCACCTGAGGAGAATATCGCACGATTCCAGTCCGTGGAGTAGAATGGCAAGCAAGCGAAGACACCTGAGCCTGGTCCATTACCGGCCACCCGTAGGGGCGAGTACATAGTCGGACACTGGCTCCACTCGGAGATTGTAGAATCTGGCGAATGTGTTAGGTGTCGCCCAGCCTGCAGCTCTGCAGATGTCTGTTAGCGAGGCGCCATGCGCTAGAGCCCAAGAGGAGGCCACACTCCGGGTGGAGTGGGCCCGAACCCCAAGGGGACATGGTCGACCTTGCTGCTGGTAAGCCAAAACAATGGTGTCCACTTTCCAGTGAGACAACCTCTGCTTTGAGAGAGCTCTTCCCTTCCGCTCTCCACCATAACAGACAAAGAGCTGGTCTGAGGTCCTGAAACACTGTGTGCTGTCTACATAGGCGCGGAGAGCGCGTACTGGACAGAGCAATGCCAAGGCTGGGTCTGCCTCCTCCAAAGGCAGCGCTTGCAGGTTCACCACCTGGTCTCGGAACGGAGTGGTGGGAACCTTGGGCACATATCCGGGCCGGGGTCTCAGGATCACGTGAGAGTTAGCCGGTCCGAACTCCAGGAATGCTTCGTCAACCGAAAATGCCTGCAGGTCCCCTACCCTCTTCAGAGAGGCCAATGTGGTCAGCATAGCCGTCTTCATAGACAGAAACTTAATATCAACTGACCATCAACTGACCGCAAAGGCTCAAAGGGAGGCCTCTGCAGAGCACTTAAGACTACTGAGAGGTCCCAAGAGGGAACGAGAGGAGAGCGAGGAGGATTCAGTCTCCTCGCTCCCCTCAGGAACCTGATGATCAGGTCGTGCTGACTTACCTTTTTGTCCCCCAGGAGATCGTGGTGGGCAGATATTGCGGCCACGTACACTTTAAGGGTGGAGGGAGACAGCCTTCGTTCCAACCCCTCCTGGAGAAACGATAGCACGGACCCGATCGGGCATTTCCAGGGGTCTTCTTGGCGGGAAGAACACCAGGTGACGAAGAGGTTCCACTTCAACGCATAGGCATGCCGTGTAGACTCTGCCCTAGTGGAAGTGATGGTAGCGACCACCGCAGGTGGAAGACTACTCAAACCTGCCGCGTCCCGTCCAGAAGCCACACGTGGAGCTTCCAGAGCGCTGGACGCGGGTGCCAAAGGGTGCCCCGTCTCTGAATGAGAAGGTCCCGTCTCAGAGGAATAGGCCAGGGAGGGGCTGTCGCAAGGAGTAGCAGTTCTGAGAACCAGGTCTGACTGTGCCAATACGGGGAGACCAACATGAACTGCTCCTTGTCCTCCCTGATCTTGCACAGTACCCGTGCGAGAAGGCTCACTGGGGGAAACACATACTTGCGTAGACCCGGCAGCCAGCTGTGCGCCAGTGCATCCGTGCCGAGCGTGCCCTCGGTCAGGGAATAATACAGGGAGCAATAGGAAGAGTCCTGGGAGGCAAACAGGTCTACCTGTGCCGAACCGCCGAACCGTTCCCATATCAGCTGGACCGTCTGGGGATGGAGTCTCCATTCTCCAGGAAGTGGCTGAAACCGTGAGAGCTCGTCGGCTGCACGGTTCAGTTCTCCCGGGATGTGGACAGCACGAAGGGACCTCATGTGCTTCTGACTCCATAAGACGAGATTGTGGGCGAGTTGAGACATACGGCGGGAGCGTAGACTGCCCTGGTCGTTGATGTACGCTACTGTGGCCGTGTTGTCTGTCCTGACTAGTACATGTTGACCCCTCAGCAACGCTAGGAAGCGGTGCAGGGCGAACCGTACTGCCAGTAACTTGAGGCAATTGACATGCAGAAGGCGCTGGGGTCCTGTCCAGGACCCCGCGGCTGCTTGTCCATTGCACATGGCACCCCAGCCCGTGGATGAGGCATCTGTTGATACAACAACATGCCTGGAAACTCATTCTAAGGACACTCCGGTCCGTAGAAAACTGAGGTTCGACCACGGGGTGAGAGTCTGTAAGCAGGCCCGAGTCACTCGTACCCGGAGCGTGCCAGACCGCCATGCCCATCTCGGGACTCGATCGCGTAGCCAATGCTGAAGCGGTCTCATATGTAGCAATCCGAGCGGCGTCACCGCGGCTGCAGATGCCATATGCCCCAGGAGCCTCTGAAATAGTTTCAGTGGGACCGCACTCTCGCTCTCGATTTGACGAAGGCAAGTCAGCAGAGACTGCGCGCGCTTGCTCGAAAGCTGTGCGCACATGGCGACCGAGTCGATATCCATACCGAGAAAAGAGATCCTCTGCACGGGGCAAAGTTTGCTCTTCTCCCAGTTGACCCAAAGGCCCAGACGGGCTAAGTGCTGGAGCACTAGATCTCTGTGTTCGCAAACCTGCGCTCGAGAGTGACTCATTATGAGCCAGTCGTCGAGGTAGTTCAGGATGCGAACCCCGTGCTGCCGAAGGGGCGCAAGGGCTGCCTCGGCAATCTTCGTAAAGACGCGAGGGGACAGAGATAGCCCGAATGGGAGGACCGCGTACTGATATGCCTGCCCCTCAAAAGCAAACCGTAGGAACTGTCTGTGTCGAGGTAGGATGGAGACATGGAAGTAGGCGTCCTTCAGGTCGATCGCTGCAAACCAATCGTCCGGACGAATGCATTCGAAAAGGCGTTTTCGCTGTCAACATCTTGAACGGAAGCCTGTGAAGGTATCGGTTCAAGATGCGCAGGTCCAGGATTGGCCGTAACCCACCGGTTTTCTTGGGTACAATGAAGTACGGGCTGTAGAACCCGTAGTTCATCTCGGCTGGAGGGACAGGCTCGATCGCACCCTTCGCCAGTAGGGTGGCAATCTCCGTACGCATGACGGAGGCATTGGCCCCGATCATAGTGTAGCGGACTCCCCGGAAGCAGGGAGGAACCTGCGCAAACTGAATCACGTAGCCGCGCCTGACGGTCTTCACGACCCAGCGGGACAGACCTGGAAGCTGAAGCCAGACTCCCAGGAACTGCACCAGCGGGGTCATTCAGACCACAGACGTACCCAGGGTGGGGCAGCGAGGCAGCGTTACCGGCCCGGACATGGGAGGCTGGCCCCATCAAGGGTAGAGAAGGCTGAGGAAATCGCCGAACGGTCGCGGGAAGACAACGGGGACTTCCAGGACCGCGCAACTTCCTCATGCAGCTCGGGAAAGAAAGGTATTGGGGGCGGGGACTGACGGGTGTCAGCGCGCGCTCCCAAAAACCAATCATCGAGCCGCGAGCGCTCGGGACAGGGTGGAGGGTTCCACTCTATCCCGAGACTCGCGACTGCCCGAGACAGCATGGCTGTCAGCTCTGGGTCCGAATGCTGGAACGCCCGAGGGCGGCAACACAGCCGAGTCATCATCCTCAGAGGACTCGAGCCCACCTTGTGATGCGGTGACCGACATCGCATCCTCCTCTGGAGCGCCAAACGAGATGCGATCTGCATCTGAACACTCGTGGGTTGCAGTTTGCTAGAGGGGGGTGTGGCCCGAGGCATCAGCGTTGGGGCTTTGTTCCACACCGTCACCCTCAGGTCACCCTGACCACCAGCCGAAGTACTGGCTCTCGGGGAGTCAGTAGATCGGGGTGTGGTAGAGGGGACTCTCACTTCTTTACGAAGTTCATCGAGTCTCGACCACAACACGGCGATGGTCATGTTCCCGCAGTGGGAACATGACGCATCCACAAACGCTGCCTGGGCATTCTGAAAGCCCAAACATACCAAGCAGTGATTGTGCCCATCAAAGGAGGAAAGCGACCGGCCACACCCAGAAGTACACGGACGAGACATCCTGAAAAGGACGCGTCACGTGCAAGCTCTTTTGTGAGAGGAAGCTTCGCAGAGAACGCTGAAGCGCCCAGGGACCACACACCAGCTGTCTAGCAGACCACTGCGCAGATCAGCAGGCAGTATGCGATCACTGGAACGTGCCGTAACACCAATGCCTCTGGAAAGCTGCTCGTCTCGAAGGCTGACAAAGACTCAGTTTTCAGGCTTGAAGGAGTGAAGAGATCCTCTTGGCTCCAAAGCAGAAACATAATGCGATGTTGCCAGCGTACTTCCTTATATACCCACGAGGTGGGGCGGAGTTACGCATGCAAATTCCGTATGCCCATGGCATTGGCACTGCCAATGGGCGCTGTTAAATTCTCTGAGGAACACCGCAAACTAAAGGTGCCAATGTGGAAGAAAAGTGTCCCAGATTCACAGCAACTGCCCTATCCGTTAAATATGATGCAAACCATTGGAGGGCTGTACCCTGGACACCAACCCAACATTTCATATGGTTGAGAAGAAACTTATGGTCAATCGTATCAAAGGCAATGCTCAGATCTAGTAAAACTAGAACAACATGTGATCCTGAGTCCAACGATAATAATATATCATTAGTGACCTTAAAGGTCCCATGGCATGGCATTTTTCTATTATTTTATAATGTTTCCTGAGGTGTACTTATATTGTTAGTATGACTTTTACATCATAAAATGTCATAATTTAGAAATAAAAGGCATTTTTTCAATACTGCTGTTTGCCCTGTGGCTGAATGCCCTGCTTCAAGAGGCGTGTCTGCTGTGAGACTTCAGTAAAAACGCCCACTGTTGTGATTGGCTGACATCTTTGTATTTTAAATGAGCGGAGGG
Organism: Romanogobio albipinnatus; assembly: GCA_023566225.1. Lineage (NCBI taxonomy): Eukaryota > Metazoa > Chordata > Actinopteri > Cypriniformes > Gobionidae > Romanogobio > Romanogobio albipinnatus. Next base: position 41,209,816 of record CM042241.1, on the reverse strand, counting down.
GGCATGGTTTAACTTGGTCTACGAGGCACGAGCAGCCAGAGACGGATGGACCTGAGTTCACTTCACATCAGTTCTCAGCATGTCTGAACTGTTGTAGTTACAGCAGGTTACTTCAGGTTATTAGTCTATTTCTAGTCGGAGGGACTGTCACTCATGTCAGAAAGTTAGTAACTTTAGTAAATTATGGATCAGCGCTGACTGGAGACACGAACCGTTTAGAACGATTCAGTCCGATTTGGTGAACTGATTCGGTTCACTAAAAAGAACCGGTTCAAAAGAAAGATCGTTCGCGAACCGGACATCACTAACGTACCAGAGACGGAGCTCAGCGATCGCTAACAAAGTTATTTATAGTACCTACTGAGTTATGAGAGCGCTGTCAGTCAGCTCGAGTTTATTGTGTTTGTATCTGAGAGTTCTGAATAAACACGAGTCCCAGTCACACCGAGTCCGTCTTCATCATTATTACCAACTTGCAAAGTACCATTACAGCTGTCGAGATGAACGAGTTAAAAGTAAGTGTTGATAATAGCATTATTTTTTAAATAAAATAAAAGCGTCAGTGACGCGCGTTGAGTACACAGCGCAAACAAAGACACAACAGCAGTAATCGAATGTAATCCAGTTTATTGTGGGGCTAGGCTGGCTAGCACGAATATGCTCACACTTACCCCCCTTCTGCTTAATCTCACGCCGCGTTTGGTGCCTCCGCTGTGGGCCAGATGCAGTACTGGGGGTCGGGGATGTTGAAGGCCAACGGCCAGTGCAGCCCGAGCTTCGGCGTGTGTGAGGCCGATGTTGAGCAGAAACTCATGACTGTATGCACATTTTAGAACCGGTAGACGCGACGAGGACGTACAAAAACACTGACTCACAAGATAGAAAACACGAAAACACCGTTCTGTCTGGAGAGAGAGAAGCCGCATTGTGTGCACGAATAATAAATAATTAGCTACACATCAGAAATTACTGATCACAGATCAGAAGGAACTGAAAAAAGACTTCTGTTTTCATTTGTACATCCACACACTGAGAAACTGCCAGCATACACTCGTTCACAAGGAATGATCTCTCGAGCGTTTGCATGGGCGTGCCAGATTCTCTGGGCGGAGGAAAGGGAGGTAACCGTTCCTGCTTGGACGTCAAAACAGGAGACTTCAGGATTGGCTCGTCTGGCCTGTCATTTTCTCAAAGGCAGAGAGAGACAGCCAGAACTCGGGTTTACACCGATCAACATTTCTATCCACTTGGGGACAATATTCAGGCTAGGGGAACTCATATTAATGTTGAAAAACCTCATAAAATGAAAATTTCATGCCATGGGACCTTTAAGCAAAGCTGATTCTGTGCTGTAACAGGTCCTAAAACCGACTGGAATGTGTCTAAAATATCAAAAGTATTCAAATACGAGTAGAACTGTGCATAGACCACTTTCTCTAAAATCTTGGAAATAAAAGACAATTTGGAAATAGGTCCAGAGTTATTGTATACTGTTTGATCCAAATTTTTGTTTAGTAGTTAGTTTTTTTAGCAGGGGATGAAGAATTGCTTGAAATTGTTTGAAACTGTTTGGTACTATTCCAACTACTCCACATCCTCAGCCTCACACTTTTTGCAAAACACTGCACACAGTGTTTTTCAAAACAGTAAACACACTTCTCTACATTAGACAAAGAAATCTAACATATGTTACTTCTTTGCCATTTCAAGGCACTGCTTTCAAAAATACCACACCTAACCCAATTGATCAAGCATGGCCATCAGGTGTGTAGACACTTAGGTGCTTAATTGTAAACTCAACAATCAGGAGTAAGCAGGTGAGGCAACAGGTGAGTTTACCTGTCTTCAACAAAAATGGAAGCGAACGTCGCAGTAAGAGGAAGAGGAAGAGTGAGGATGACGGGGCAGCCTGTGGAGGAATAGGGGTAGAGAGGGGTAGAGAGGGGAAGCGAGGGGAAGGGGGGTAGAGAGGGAGAGGGGGAGAGTAGGAGATGGAGAGAGGGGAAGGGGGAGAGGAAGAGGTAGACCTGGAGTAGGACAGGGACAAAGAAGACGGGGACCAACTTTATCAAATGTGATTCGCGCAACCTTGGTTGACCATGTTGTAAACCATGGGTTGACATTGAGAGAGGCTGGAAAGAGAGTTCAGCCCAACCTCAGCAGATATACTTTTACTACAGTTATTCAGACATTTCGACAAGAGCACAGAAAAAAAAAAACTTTAGTCTACTATCTACAGTACAATTTAGCCTACTATATGACCTCCATCAGTACTATTTGGTACCATTCATTGTGTCCCATGTTTGAAACAATGTCTTGTGTGCTGTCCTGCAACATTTACATGTATTTTGATTGGTCTACATAGGATTAAGGGGCCGAGAACGTAGAGGAGGAAGGGGCCCCATAATCACAGAGGAACAAGAGAGAGCTGTCATAAACATGGTTTTGGACAATAATCCGATACGTCTGAGAGACATTCAGAAAACATCCTGAATGACCACACAGTTTTCAATAATGTCAATCAGGTCTTTCAACACTGGGAAGAATCCTTAAAAAGCATCACATACAGATGAAACAACTTTACAGAATGTCATTTGAAAGAAATTCTGAAAGAGTAAAAGACCTACGGCATGAATATGTGGAGGTAAGCAATGTACACTTCAGTATTGTGCACCTAATACAGAACCTTTTTACATATTGTCTCTTTTTTTCAGAGTTTTGATAATTGATGTTGATCCAATCCCACATGAATTTATCTTCATAGATGAGTCTGGGTTTAACCTGACTAAAGTAAGAAGAAAAGGGAGAAACATGATTGGCCACAGAGCTATTGTGAACGTCCCGGGCCAATGTGGAGACAACATCACAATGTGTGCTGCAATCATGCAGAATGAGGTCCTCCACTGAAGATTCTTCGCCTGTGATGTGGGTGAAGTGCTATGGCCAGATTCAGCTAGGCGAAGAGATGATGCTTAGGTGTTTAAAAAAAAAAAAAGTAAAATCATGCTTTTGTTTTGTCTCCACAAAATGTTTTTGTTCATGTACTATGTATTTAGACTTCTGATTTTGAAAATGCATGAATGAATCAAATGATTTTACAATGTGGAGAGAAATACATATTTTCATCAATATGCAGTAGAAATTTTACAAATGTTTAAGATTGAGAACAGCAGTGTGTAAATTAATCAAATAGAATCAGATTGTATGAACCTTGTGTGTTCCATACGGTGTCAAAATTGGGTTTTGTTCAATTATTGTAAAATTTTGAAAGAAGTGTTTCATTTTGCAAAAGAACTGTGAAAAAGTGTTCTACTACTTGTGTGTGTGGATGTCTGAATTGTGTGCAGTGTTTTGACAAAATGAGCCTTTTAAGATTGTGCTTTAGCAATCATTAAAAACTGTAATATGAATCAAACAATAAAAGAAAAACAGAAACATCTTGATTGAATAACTTTAGTAGCTTAAATAAGAATGCATTTCTTACTTGAACGCTGCTGTTAAAGGTCCCGTTCTTCGTGTTTTTTGAAGCTTTGATTGTGTTTACAGTGTGCAATATAACATGTGTTCATGTTTCGTGTGTAAAAAAACCCAGTATTTTTAACACAATTTACTTATCTGTATACCGCTGTTTTCACTGTCCTAAAAACGGGTTGACGAGTTCCTTGTTCTATGAAGTCCCTCCTTCAGAAATACGTAACGAGTTCTGATTGTGCCAGCGGTTCCCGTGTTGGGATTTGACCGCACCTTAGCGAACGTGTCACGGTTCCTGTGTTGTGATTCGACAGCAGCTTAGCGCACGTGGAAAGGTCACGCCTCTTAACGGGGAGATGTATGCGCTCAATGATCTCTACAGCGTCCCTGGGAAAGCCAAACAAAGGTGATTTGACTCCGGGATGAAAATAACAGCGTCTCGACGACATGGAGACAAACACACTGAAACGCAACACTTCCTTTTCTCCACGTGACACGTCCTCTTCTCCACGTGGGACAGCAACAAGACCACACCCCCTTTTTGCGCGTATTCTTGTGGGCGGAGGTTAGTCTGTTCTACTGTTCTACTGACGTCATTTATGAAGGAAGTACCAGGATGTAGTCCAAGCCGGCCGTTCGCTGTAGGCTTTGAAAGGGAACTTCTGTTAAATAAAATATCTCGCTTGGCATTGAACTTTGAGCTTTATAATTTTACAGGTATTATTTATGCTCTAACAGCAACATTACACACTAACTAAAGTTTGAACAGTGGGATCACGAAGAACGGGACCTTTAAATGCTCTGGCGAGGAGATAAACATGGCGGACTGTGTACAGCTCACTCAGGGCGGGGTTTATACTAATACGGCATCAGTAGTCGTGGGCGGGGCCTGTGCAATGTGACAAACAGCTTATTCTGAGACACTGCTTATGATTTTTTTACCATTATAGGGTGGTTGTGACACACACTGCAGTGCTGACACCAATTTATGTTCACCATGTAAAAAGGGATTTTTGCAAAATAGGTCCTCTTTAAACTAGGAGCTGAATTGTCAGTATTTTTCTCAACTCCCTTAAGAACGGATTGTCATTTTGTGCATAATAGAGGATTGTGAAGATATTTCACTGGAACTTGGTTTACTTCATTACATCTATATCATGTTCAGTGTCAATTGTTATTTATTAATGTATTCAGCTAACTGAGCGTTAGAGCACTGTCATTTTTTCTACAATTTATATATGTCAATAAAAAATAAAAGTACCTATTTGACACAACATGCTGTTTTTATGCCAAATAGAGGCAACAAGACAGATAGAGGACTAAAAAAACTATATTAATAAATAATACATTAAAAATAATAATACTAATATTAATAATATGAAGATACTAATATACTAATATTATTAAAAAGATTATTTATAACACCATTAAGGTCTTATATAACACTTTCAAAGGACGATTCTTTTTTCAAATAGGGTTCTATTTAGCATCAAAAAGGGTTCTGCTATTGTTACAAGCCAAAGAACCCTAATTTGGTACAATTTAGAACCATTTTTCTTAAGAGTGTACAGTAATAATATAATCTCTTTTGTTTCAGAAATTACTCTTTCATCAACCACCCCTGCCTCTTCTAATTATGTGCAAGATGACCGCTGTCTGGGAGAAGGTCAGAGTGAGGACACTTTGAGGTGAGATTTTCCCTCTGTTGCCTCATCCAGTCATTGTTCTTCCACCAGCTCAAACACACCATGAGAAAAACATGAATAATTCAGTATAGCTTCTCTGATGTGCATATGCATGTTTGATTGCGTTAAAGGGATAGCTCACCCAAGAATGAAAATTATGTCATCATTAACTCACCCGCATGATGTTGCAAACCCGTGTGACTTTCTTTCTTCTGCTAAGGCACAAAAGAAGATTATTTGAAGAATGTTGATAATCCAGGTTTTCTATATAATGGTTTTGTGTGATAAACGAACATACTGTGTTTTCAGGCATTATTCAATGATAATATTCTCCACTGCAGCTCTTAAACTGAATATGACAGGTTGGACATCAATTATTTGGTTCTCAAATCTTAACACACTTCAGAACAGCACCATAAGCAACATATTTGGTATATATATGGTGAAGGTTTCAGTGTGCTGTTTTTTTTATTATTATTAGAAAGTGAGGAACCTTTACCTTTCGATTTTGATTTTTTTGGGTGATTTTTTGTATGCATTTTCATCCAATTGTAGGTAATTGTAATTTTTAGTGATTGTAGGTTAAGTAAGGCTAAACTGTTCTCTATAGTAGGCCTATATGGACATGTATAAGTGTTTTGTGTGAACTACAATACAGTTTCAGTTACTTACTTTAATAAATCTGTTAATGTCCATTGTGTATTGCATGCTCAGTATTAGGAAAATGTAGTTCTTTGCTTTGTTGGTTTGAGAAAAAAAATTAGTTGGGCTTGGTTTTATATTTTTATTATACATATATTAAGTGAAATAAAAATTCCAATTCTAATCATTTTTGTCATTAATGATGTCTGGCATGATGCATCAACAATCTGTCTTGCACCATAATGGCCAAGTGACATGAAAGTGGATAGCTAAACATTTTCTTTCATTCATCAATTGCCAAATACTATAATTGGATTTTATCCAGGATAAAAATTGTTATTTCATTATAATTTTTTATTAATTCATTAAACCTGATACATTCACATGCATTCACACAATGTCCATCTACATCTCTTAGGCCTACATCTCTAACATCTCTAAACTCTCATTTCTCTTGAAATGCCTGGATGCTCATATCAGATTTTTCTCTATAGCAAGAGAGCTGAAGAGGTCATTTAGAGTCTATGTCCAGTGAGGTGTGGATAACACATCCAAGTAACTCAATTAATCAAGTAAACTCAACATACTACAGAAAAATGCTGACACTATACAGTAGGAGGTTAGTCATCAATGTACAAATTACACAGTCTTTGATTATGTTAGTCTGATGGAAACAGATGTGCCTGATACATAGAATGGCATTGGAAAATGGGTAAAATAAGGCCTCTGTTTATACCTGGGGTGTGAGAGGTGGGTCTCGGTGCGCGTTTGTCACAATGGGACATTCATAGTTTGTTGGCAGCATTGCAGGGATATAAATCTTTGAAGAACTGCAGCGCATGTTAGAGCCCACACAGCTCTCTACATCAGCTAACAGTGCAGAGGTGCAAACATGAGTGTGTTACCACACCATATGTGGGATTGATAAAGGCAAAGGTTGTGTGTGCCTGTGTTCACATAGCAAAGATGTAGCTTGATTCTGTGTGTCCTGTGTATAATAAATGTTTAATTTCTGAATGTATTTCATACAACATGTCCATTGATTTTTACTAAGAGAAAAATCCACAGCAAACCCAGACTGTCCTTATCCCCTTCACTCCTGATCCCTAAAGACTTACATAAACTAGAACATGATGGATTATGGATCACAACAGGCACAGAGTTGAAGGTGAGATTCCTGCTGTGTGCCATATTTACTGTTAATATTTAATTAAATTGCAGTTGTTTAGTAATGAATAGTTTTAATATTTTTAATTGCTTTCACATAAATTGTCAATTTTACATGATTATTACTATCTATATAACTATATTACTATCTATATAACTAACTATATACATACAGTGAGCAAAATAAGTATTTGAACACCCTGCTATTTTGCAAGTTCTCCCCAGAAATCACAATGTATGATTTTTTAACTATTTATTTGTATGATACAGCTGCAAATAAGTATTTGAACACCTGAGAAAATCAATGTTAATATTTGGTACAGTAGCCTTTGTTTGCAATTACAGAGGTCAAACGTTTCCTGTAGTTTTTCACCAGGTTTGCACACACTGCAGGAGGGATTTTGGCCCACTCCTCCACACAGATCTTCTCTAGATCAGTCAGGTTTCTGGCCTGTCGCTGAGAAACACAGAGTTTGAGCTCCCTCCAAAGATTCTCTATTGGGTTTAGGTCTGGAGACTGGCTAGGCCACGCCAGAACCTTGATATGCATCTTACAGAGCCACTCCTTGGTTATCCTGGCTGTGTGCTTCGGGTCATTGTCATGTTGGAAGACCCAGCCTCGACCCATCTTCAATGCTCTAACTGAGGGAAGGAGGTTGTTCCCCAAAATCTCGCAATACATGGCCCCAGTCATCCTCTCCTTAATACAGTGCAGTCGCCCTGTCCCATGTGCAGAAAAACACCCCCAAAGCATGATGCTACCACCCCCATGCTTCACAGTAGTGATGGTGTTCTTGGTATGGTACTCATCATTCTTCTTCCTCCAAACACGTTTAGTGGAATTATGACCAAAAAGTTCTATTTTGGTCTCATCTGACCACATGACTTTCTCCCATGACTCCTCTGGATCATCCAAATGGTCATTGACAAACTTAAGATGGGCCTTGACATGTGCTGGTTTAAGCAGGGGAACCTTCCGTGCCATGCATGATTTCAAACCATGACGTCTTAGTTTATTACCAACAGTAACCTTGGAAACGGTGGTCCCAGCTCTTTTCAGGTCATTGACCAGCTCCTCCCATATAGTTCTGGGCTAATTTCTCACCTTTCTTAGGATCATTGAGACCCCACGAGGTGAGATCTTGCATGGAGCCCCAGTCCGAGGGAGACTGACAATCATGTTTAGCTTCTTCCATTTTCTAATGATTGCTCCAACAGTGGACCTTTTTTCAGCAAGCTGCTCGGCAATTTCCCCGTAGCCCTTTCCAGCCTTGTGGAGGTGTACAATTTTGTCTCTAGTGTCTTTGGGCAGCTCTTTGGTCTTGGCCATGTTAGTAGTTGGATTCTTACTGATTGTATGGGGTGGACAGGTGTCTTTATGCAGCTAACAACCTCAAACAGGTGTATCTAATTTAGGATAATAAATGGAGTGGAGTTGAACATTTTAAAGGCAGACTAACAGGTCTTTGAGGGTCAGAATTCTAGCTGATAGACAGGTGTTCAAATACTTATTTGCAGCTGTATCATACAAATAAATAGTTTAAAAAATCATATATTGTGATTTCTAGATTTTTTTTTTAGATTATGTCTCTCACAGTGGACATGCACCTACGATGTCAATTTCAGACCCCTCCATGATTTCCAAGTGGGAGAACTTACAAAATAATTTTTTCCTCACTGTATATTTTAAAGGAAATAATAAATAAATAAATAAATAAACTAAACCTTCATATAAAAAATAATAATATATATACACGCTAAAAAAAAGGTTCTATATGGCACCAAAAATGGTTACTGGCTCGTAATCATAGGGGAACCTTTTTTAGTGCTATATAGCACCAATCTTGGTGCTTCAGTGGTTCTTCAGCGGTTCCTTAGAGGTGCTATATAGCACCTTAGTCAAAGAACCGGTGAAGAACCTCTGAAGAACCGCTGAAGAACCAAGAACCATTTTTGGTGCCATATAGAACCTTTTTTTTAGAGTGTATATATAACTAATATAATAGTATCTCAATGACTCAACAGACTTGAAAATCAAGCTCAATCTCATCAACTGCAGGCTGAACATAAGTATACATTATACTTGTGTTTTAAGTGGCTGACCATTATTATAATACAAATAGAGATGCATAAACTAGTTTGCCTTCCCTTACATTTATGTATGTAATTTTATATTCAGTAATACACTTCCTAATATACAGATATATACCGGTATGTGATACGATACTGCATGTGTATAATATATCCACAACACGCACAACCTTGAGGCAGATGGGCTACAACAGCAGAAATCCCCACCGGGTACCACTCATCTCCACTACAAATAGGAAAAAGAGGCTACAATTTGCACAAGCTCACCAAAATTGGACAGTTGAAGACTGGAAAAATGTTGCCTGGTCTGACGGTAGAGTCAGAATTTGGCGTAAACAGAATGAGAACATGGATCCATCATGCCTTGTTACCACTGTGCAGGCTGGTGGTGGTGGTGGTGTAATGATGTGGGGGATGTTTTCTTGGCACACTTTAGGCCCCTTAGTGCCAACTGGGCATCGTTTAAATGCCACGGCCTACCTGAGCATTGTTTCTGACCATGTCCATCCCTTTATGACCACCATGTACCCATCCTCTGATGGCTACTTCCAGCAGGATAATGCACCATGTCACAAAGCTCGAATCATTTCAAATTGGTTTCTTGAACATGACAATGAGTTCACTGTACTAAAATGGCCCCCACAGTCACCAGATCTCAACCCAATAGAGCATCTTTGGGATGTGGTGGAACGGAAGCTTCGTGCCTTGGATGTGCATCCCACAAATCTCCATCAACTGCAAGATGCTATCCTATCAATATGGGCCAACATTTCTAAAGAATGCTTTCAGCACCTTGTTGAATCAATGCCACGTAGAATTAAGGCAGTTCTGAAGGCGAAAGGGGGTCAAACACAGTATTAGTATGGTGTTCCTAATAATCCTTTAGGTGAGTGTATATACATTCACATTTATATGAGAATATGTTTGTGCAAATAAAGGATAAAACTTTAAGTTGGCTGGTAAAGGGGATAAAACTATGAATATTACATGTAATGCTATTTTTGGTGTTCATTTCTATATATTTTATATGTATCAATATATAGCCATATATGGACAATGCATAAATTGCAGTATATTGAAAAATATAAGCACTAGTTTCCCATATTATGTTTAAATTTCCTTTTCACTTTATTGTTGAAATTTCTTCCAAAAATTGTATGGAGTATATTTCCATACATTTTTGTTCCGTAAAGGGTTTAACCATAAAATCTTCAAATATGATCAATTATTGACATTAATGCCTTGAGTTCTACTGCAAAACTTAATTAATATGTACAATTCTACATGATCTTTCGTTGTAACGTTAATATTGATACAATTTGTTTTGTGATTTCAGACGAAGAAAAAACCCAAAACTAAAACAACTCCGTTTGCAGTAGGATTTAAGAGTTATAGTATCATCAGAGCTTTCAGAAATCATATTAAATCACCAACAACAGACACGTTGAGATGGGCTTCATAATGTATTTATTGGTCATGTGCCATACAGCAGTAAGATAATGAATAAATAGAAATGACATCAATTACATTCAGCTCCTAATGTTTTCAGTCATCCAGTACACAGTGGCCCCTACACACTAGATAGCAAACAAGGTCACATTCTTAACAGAAATAAAATATTAATGCACACCCTGCCAGATTCAGAAAGCTGCTGGTGGCTTAAGGCATTTTTATAACCTAGAGCATTCATACATAAACAGTAGCATTTTAGATTAATTGTTATATATTGGTGTAAAAGTGGGTTGCCTTTTTACGAAGGAATGTTGATCGCACATGCATTACAAAAGTTTGGCAGTGCAGGTTTGAAATTCTTCTTCTTCAAACTGCATTGTGTCACTACGCGTTCTGCAATCACCTTTGGCCCTCCCAAAAATAACCGAACAATTCCCAAAACGTTCAGATCTGATGCAGATTTTTGTGACAGGGTTACCAGGTCTAATGAGCATCTGTGAGAATGGAAAGACAAATTTCCAGATTTGCCTGACATTCCCTCGCAGCTAAGCATGCCAATGTCACAGTGTTTATCGGGAAAAATGAATTCCGACAGAGAAAGAAATCCATTCACTTGCTTCCTATAATACAATTCTTAAAGTAAATGAAGTCCAACTATATCAGTCCGTTCAAACTATCCATTGAAAGAGTGCAGCAAGTCAGGCTTAACAAAGCCATAGAGGCAAGAGGCAAGTGGTATCAAAACCTGGCAGTGTAGCAGAAGTGTTATGAGGATATTTGACTAGCATTTACATGTTATAAATTTACTAAAAAGATTAATTGTTAACCCATGGAGGTTCACTATGATAGTGGCTTCTTTGTATGAGAGTACACTGAGTGTAGAGAACTAGATTCAAGTAAGAAGTTTAGGTGTTTGAGACACATCGTGATAAGTTGTGTTGGTGACTGCGTTTCCACACTGCCAATGTGCTTCAGGCATCCATAAGTATACAAGATAGTTGAGATGTTTATGTATGTTCTAACTTCTAAATATAGTTTGTTTTCTTTCATCCGCCCAAACACAACCAATTCTGGACAAACTCAGAAGCGGCAGGGTATACTAAACTTAAAGCTGGCTCAAAAAAAGTATTTCCTCTGCATTTATTGTTTCCCATTCAAACTCACACTTTCTTTTCACAATACCTATCTCCCTATTTCTCCAATCATTCTACTCTTTCCCTTTTGTTCTGACAGTTGATATGGATGAGATGCTGTTTACATACATTTAAGTGCCCTGACTTGATTGGCTATACAGTATTTGTCAAATGTCTTATTAATCACTAGCATTTAGCAGCATGTGAAAGGCTTCAGCAGTTTTGTGTAACATTCTTGCTCCCAGAACTAATGCAGCCTTAAGTACTGAGAGGGATGGCAGGCACACTGCTAAGAAAGTATTGGTAAACTGCTATTGGACCTACATAATATAGTCACCATGCAAACACCAGACACACCTCGTGCAGTGAGGACTTGATATTAGGCTCAAATCCTTGTCAAATGGGTGGGTGTTGGAATAAGAGAGGAGTCAAGAGCAGTCTTGGAGAGGAATTTGACTGAAGGGAGTTTTTTGAAGTTATGCATGTCTAGTTCTGGATTTTTATTTATTTATTTGGCAGGAATGTATGAGCATGCCAAGAAGTTAACTGGAGTCAAGAAATAGATACAATTGTTACAAGGGCTGCTTTGTCATTACGTACAGCTTACATTATGAGACACTTTTGTGCTGGCTTGTGGAAAAAATGCAGCAGAAAAAGCTACCTTCAACAAAGCTAAACACTTAAACATTTCCTTGACAGAGTGTGCTGAGAGAAGCCCATTATAGTGCAGTTAACAGGGGCGATATGAGCACAGTGCAGCCCTGGAAAATATGCATGTGACACCTGGGGTGTCTTGAGCATTTAGTGGTTTGCTACAGAGGGACTGCTGCCCTGTGACTTGTGACTGTGAAGTTGAAATGCACTAGATTCCTCTCTGAGACCCCCTTTTTGGAGGAGAGTTACTTGGGAAAAGGAAAGAGAGTAATGGAGAAGGCAGAGGAAGGAGAGGATGAAAGGGGTGAGACATTTAGTTTTTCTGGTTGGTGGAATTCACGTCTCCAGAGTCGATCTTGTCACCCTTCTTGGAGTCGTCAGACTGGGAGGAGCCTTTTCCGGATTTGCTGCTCTGCTGATGTTTGTCGTCATCATCCTTGCCCTCTCTCTTTCCGCTCACACTGGTGCTGCTGTACATACGGGACTGGTAGCTATAGCCGGACACCGAGCCGGGGGTGGGGTAGTTGATCCCAGTGCTGATACGTGTCTCCTCCCCTTCCAACAGTTTCCTGAGATGGGCGATAAAGGAGAGGGTGAACAAAGAGAAGGTGGTGAGGGTGTGGTGGAAAAGGTGGGATGACAGTACATTTCTGTATCACATCAGCAGATACCATAAGAATAATTCTCACACTTTTCATTTTAGGTATGTTGATACAAAATGGATAGTATGACTGAATGGACATTTTACTAGCATACACCTAAACATGTCAAAAGCAAACTTAGTTTATACCTGTAAGCAGCAATTTCTATGTCAAGCGCCATCTTGACATTCAGCAAGTCTTGATATTCCCTAAGGTGTCGGGCCATCTCATTCTTAGTGGTCCTCAGCTCATTCTCCAGCTGCCCAATTGAATCCTGGGTGATGTTACATGATATAGTTATAATAATAATCAAAAAATTGCTGCATTTACACTTAATGATTTGATTGGATGACATAAATATTTACACTTTAAAAAGCAGAGGTTTTCGCAGTGATTAACCATTTTTGAGTTCCCTTATAAGAACCTTTCGTCCACTATTAAGAATGTTTTGTGCAATGGAATCCATGGAAAGAAAGAAAGAAAGAAAGAAAGAAAGAAAGAAAGAAAGAAAGAAAGAAAGAAAGAAAGAAAGAAAGAAAGATGTTTTACAGGCTACTTTTACTCAAATTAAAATGTGATGCTTGCAGAAAAGCTTTTAGATTTTTGTCATGGGCTAAAGCACTCACATTCATTATTAAATGACACTTTGTTATCAGTATTTTACAATGTTATATTAAAAAGGAAGCCTTATAAATAAAATATCTAATGCAGGCTGTTCATTTGTCTGGTAAGTAACAGTCTGAAGTAAATTTAGCACCATGGACAGAGCAGAAACATACAGTCAGTTGCTGTGGTCACGCCCATTTCACAGGGATCTTTTGTTTTGTGCTTGGTTAACAAAAACGCTGACATTTTATTTAAAAAATGTTTGCCTATTTTTGTTTTGTTTTTGGTTGTGTTAAGAAAGCGCCAATATCCTTTTAATCGTAAAAAATAAATAAATAATAATAATCGTTATGCCTTAACTTAATTGAACACGCGTAATATCAAAATTGAGGAAACCAACCTGGTAACCCATGATCTCAGCGTTGTTCCTGTCCTCCATCTCATGAAGCTGCCTTTCCAGTGATTCGTTGGTTCCCTTTAGACTCTCGATTTCAATGGTCTTGGACTGCAGCTGCCTCCTGAACTCGTTGAGCTCTTCCCTACTCGCGCGAATGACCTCGTTGCTCTTGTTGGCCTGTTCGCTAAGATCGGCGAACTTGGACTTGTACCACTCTTCAGCGGACTGCAAGTTCTTACTCGCAATCGACTCGTACTGGCCTCGGATCTCCTTGAGAGCGGACGTAAGGTCGGGTTTAGCCACTTCCATCTCAACAGACACCTGGGCAGCTTGGATCATGTTCATGAGCTCAGCCACCTCCTCCTCGTGCACCTTTCTCGTGAAGTTGATCTCGTCCAGAAGAGATTCGACCTTTTTCTCCAGGTCGAGGCGCACCATGGTGGCGTTGTCCACGTCCTTCTTGAAAGCCCTAAGCGTTTGCTCAGCTTCCTCGCGCATTCTCATCTCCTCCTCGAACTTCTCATGGAGTTTCTGAAGTTCCTCCTCAATGCTGTCGCGCTCGAACATCATCTGATTCTTCTCCGCGTTGAGTTCGTCGAGTTGGGACCGCAGTTCCCGGATCTCCTGCTGGTAGAGTTCGGCCAAACGGGACGGTTCTGTCTGGCGCTGGCGCAGGGTCACGAGTTCGGCTTCCAGCACTTTGTTGTGCTGCTCCAAATTGCGAACTTTCTCAATGAACATCGCAAAACGATCATTGAGCCCTTGCATCTGCTCCTTCTCGTTGGTACGGATGATTTTGAACTCATTATTAAGCGCTGTGCTCTGGGTGAAGTCCAAGCTTTCCAGAGACAATGGATAGGCTGATCGGGTGGATCGCTTGTAGGAGCTTGGGATGTTGGTTCGGGTCACGGACTGGGACTTAAACCCGCTCCGGGGGCTGCTCAGCCGAGATGGAGAGGCTGAGAAGCGGGTGGAGTCCCCGAAGATCTTCCGGTAGGAAGAGGCAGAGTAGATGTCGGATCCGTAGCTCATCATGGCGTTTGAAGACAAGAGCAGAACCCAGGCGGCGTCTCCTTTTATAGCAGGACCGTCCCAATCAATAATTTACCCGTGCTGCTCTTCGCATTAAACCTCCCTCAGTGTAGATGTTTCAGATGGACAGACCCCAAAAAAGACGACAAATTAGCTGATCTATAGGTTATTTTTAACTTTTAAAGGCACAAAGAGTGCTTTCTGACTGTGTTCTTCTCAGTCCTTCACTGGAAACTCAGTTCGGCAGCAGCGAGCGGATGGAACTGTCCGTTTTGGCGCAGTGCTGATGTCAACAAAATGCTACCTTATCGTGTACCTTCCTATTTACTCACTCACACACCATCATGTCACCTCTGTGAAAAATACCCAATGCCACCCCATCTCTGAAAATAAGACCCCACCTATGTCAAGAACACACCCCATACACATATCATTCTGCTAAATCAGAGCACTGAGCAAGTTGTATTACTATTATTAGTCTATTATTAGTATTATTATTATTAGGCCTATTATTATGTATTAAGTTTAATAATACTAATAATATATACACAATTGTATTATGTTAATTTACAAATTTATGTCAACATTGTTCGTAAAGGGTCAAATAGGTCTAATGATGAGTTCAGCTTACTGCCATGGTTGATGCAGAGACTTGGAATGTCCATCTCTATATAGTAGAAGTATAAAATGATTATTTATCTCTTATGAAAACCATCACTTTTGAATGGCCAATATGATTGATCCTTCTCTGTCAACTGGGCTAATTCATATTGTAGCCTACATCCATTTTTACTGCAGCATTTTTTGAATTAATGAAAAATATTAAATGTGTACCGATTATAGTAAAAAATCGTTTCATTTAGTCAATTTTGATCAGATTTATAAAAATATTAATGCATCAGGAACTTCATACACAAACTAGGTTCCTCACATATCAACCAAAAAATCTCAGATAGCCTGCCACAGATTTAACCTGTAGTTTGTGAATGTAATGCAGCCATAACAACAAGCCAAACTCGACAGGACTGTCAATGTAAAGTATAAAATAGGGCCACACAGCAATTTCATGGCAGTTATACACTGCTGCCATCTGTTGGCTGCTTCGAGATCTCAACAGATTGAAGGCAAACGAACAAGGTGGTTTGGCAAACGTTCCATTATTCCATGTCCTTGTGTGGCCTTCATATTCAGACAGTATTTGTGATACCATTTTTTTGAGATTGGAAATGTGGTTGACAAGAATTTTGTTTAAACGCATGAACTATTGAACTCCACAGTAAGAGTATGATGGGGCATACAGGGTTCTAAAATAAAAAATAACACCATTTACATTTCAGGTTATTTAATCAAATCTAAAGCAACTAGCCTTCAAATATTGAAATTAATCAGTTTTATTATATATATTATTGAATATGATTTAATCAATCTGCCTAGCTACAATAATGAATGTAGGCCTAATCATTAAATTACTCATCAAACTACTCTTAAACTTTTGTTCTCCCTTTTTTTAAAAGCTTTTATAACAGTGTGAGATTAAAGA
Organism: Romanogobio albipinnatus; assembly: GCA_023566225.1. Taxonomy (NCBI): domain Eukaryota; kingdom Metazoa; phylum Chordata; class Actinopteri; order Cypriniformes; family Gobionidae; genus Romanogobio; species Romanogobio albipinnatus. The sequence continues at coordinate 41,193,305 of CM042241.1, read as the reverse complement.
TGAGGCAATCAACCCAATTAACCAACAAGGCACTTAACCCAGGCTGCTCCCTGGGGGTTATCACTATATAAGTGTCTTTGGATAAAATTAGATAAAATTTAATAAAATTTAGTCAGCTAAACAATATACAGTGTATAGCTATTAATTAGATACAGATAGATGTAGAGCCTATATTGATCCCTGAAGGAAATTATTGTCTAAGAACAACAATACTGAACACAGCATAATTACATACAATGTCATCATACAATACACAAGAGAACATGTGGGAAAACATCTGTCCATTGCTGTGTGAGGATAATATAAATATCTAAATGTGGTGAACAATGCGCAAGCCAGATGGCAAACTGTGGCATTCTGCGAACATTTTATGATCTGAGGACGAGACATTGCGGCAACAGACAGAAAAGATAACAAGAACCCCTCGGAAACACCTGAAGATTAAAGATACTGGAAAGTCTGCTGAGGAGGAAATTGAGTTTTGATTCTATTCATTACTTGAAATAAAGTAAACATGATCTGAAATAAAGTAAAATACAAATAAGTAAACAAACCTATAAAGGGAACATTTCTCATTTTTGTTTACAGCTTAACTTGATTTACTAAAAAACTAAAACTAAAATAAATATTAATAACATTAGAAAGATATATTTAAAAGATGAATAAAAATGACAAAATCACAACTAAAACTTAAATTAAAACAAATGTAAAATGTGAAATGTAAAATATTATTAAAATATTCATATTCATTTATTTATGAATATACTATTAACTATAATAGTATCTAAATGATATTAAAATAATATTTAAAAAAAAAACATTTAAAAAATAAATAAAACATACCCTTTAGCAAATTCGGAAGGTCCCATTTGTTAGCATTAGTTAACAACATCAGTTAATACTTCTGCAGGCAGCATTTATTAGTCTTAGTTAATGTTCATTTCAACATTTACTAATATATTTTAAAATCAAAAGTTGTAGGCCTATTAACACTATGCAATGTGAACTAATTAACTAACATAAACAACCCCTAAAGATTAATTAATTGTGTAAAAAATATATTGCTCATTCATATTATGGTGTTAGTTTGAATTAGTTACTAATTACGTCTTCTATTATATTACAGTAAACTTACTCAGTCCAAAATGTATTTAATTACTTATTACTAATTACTTTCTAAATCCTATATGAACCTCAAAGTGATTCTCAAGGATAAACATGAAACAGTTCTATTCATTCATTCCAATAAATCATATAAATCTACATCAATTATTCTTATTAACTGACCAAAGTAGGCTATTACAAATTTGAGAAGGATAGCCTACATAAAAACATGCATTTTAAAGTTAGACTTTAAATTTTGATGTTAATTCCACTATTATATATAATTGCTCTACAGTCTATACACAGTATTTAGTTCATTTACATTAGAAGTAGCCTAACTGTAATTAAATTACAGAAAAAAAGAGTAATCCCTTACTTTACTTTTTCAAGGGAAAATGAATCAAATTACAGTAACTAATTACTTAGTAACTTACACCCAACAATGATTCTAATAATAGGCTAGTTTAATGCATTATAACGATGGACAATGATTTTTACACAATGTATTAATCTTGGTTAATGAAAATTATAAATGCATTGTTAGTTTATGATAGGCTTAGATGTGAAATAGATATGATCATCCTGTTGGACCCCCATCCTAAATTTTAAAAGACAGCGATACATTTTCATCTAATTATAACCATTATATGCCTATAGCTATGTGAACATGATCATTTCCATATGAATTAATATACGTGTAAAATATTATTTTAGTTTATACTATACTAATTATGCTTTCCCCCCAACTCAAGCTAGTTAGATTTATTTAAATCCATCTTTTAAATGTAGGCCTAATACATTTTATTTTAAAATGATTTATTTAGTCAGTTAAATCTTACTTTTTATTATTTATTGATTTAACATTTTATACGGTTTTTTTTTTTTACTTTTCTACCCCCAGTATCCTTTGTATCCTTTGAAAACACCTTATATGTTTACTACATTAACCAAGATGCTGTAAAATTAGTTAGCTCGTTTAAACTATTGCGTTAACATCTCACTGTAAAGTATTAAAGTAAGCAACCAGGCTAAAAATCCTGTAAACAATGATCTCAGTGGCCAGTGGACCAACCATCTTCAAGAGTCTGGCGGTCCCGCCTTCGCATTTCACCGTGTCTGATGTGTTGACAGGTTTTGCTCGCTCCTCCTCTTCTGGATGTAGCACAGCGCAAGCACCGCCTTGTCCTGCCTCTCAACAACTGCTTACAACACGGTTATGAAAAGACGAGCTTTTGATTCACATTAACAGTAAGACTTGCAGCTTCACTTGAGTAGCAACTGCAGCGATTTCTGTCTTGTTTTTATTTCCTGAAGTCATCACGGTTTACAGCGCTGCCTCTGCACTCGAGCTTTTGTGCATTGCCGGAAGGTGAGCGAATCGGGTTGAACTTACAGTTGTTGTTAGTGTCAACGGTTTGTTTGCATTGTTTGCATTAATGTCTCTTCGCTCGTGTTCTGCTTACGGGAAAAGGTCGGAGGGTGATGGTTGATGTTCTGCGCGAAGCTCAAAATGTTTACCACTGCGCTGTGTGCTCGAACTCCAGTCAAAATATATTTTACCAGATCGTGAAAAAACCAGATACTAGACGCGATACCAAATATTATGAATGCTTAACGTTAATACGTCCTTTACACATCAAAACTGGTATATTGTCAAGCTCCTTTTCAGCCATTTTCGTGGGAAATTATATAGCTGCTTAGCCTTAGCCAGCCCATAACGTCCTCGGGGGCTTTGTCCTTGTTTTCCATCTGCTAAATGTAACTTTTTGTGGTTAAGACTCGCAAAAAAGCATGTAAATAGTGCAAGCAACAAATTGGTTCATGTTAGTTGTTTACTATATGAGTAAGTTTTCGTCTCCAGTTACTGAGGCTTTGTAAGGAGGTATGACTTGGCACAACATTTCGAAGCTAAATCTGGGTCAAACTATTAGTTATTTGTGAATACCTAATCTGTGCTATTTGTGAAATATATAGAGTTAAATATTGCTAAATATAGAGCTACCTACTGCAAGGTTACTTAAACCCATAAACCTTCTACTTCTCCCATGACAGCTGAACATCCTGCCAATATAAACAACTTTCAAAAAATAAAAAAGGTTCTTCTTTTTTTGTGTGTCTATTTGGGACTCACAAGAAGAACAACCTTCTTTCTTTTTCTGTTTTTCGCCCCCCAAAAAATTAGATATGACCCACAGTGAGCCATTATAGCTGCCCGCTTGGGGTATTTTTGCTTATTAAATGAAAGAGTTTTAACCTACTTTTTTTTTTTTTTTTTTTGGAAGGAGGCAGTTTTTGCTGCTGCGTGTCCTAAGGAGCATGTCTAAATGTTTGGAAAAGAGAACGAATGATAAATGCTTTTCTAAGAAGCAAGCTATTCTATTACAGAAGAGAAAAATGATGTCAGTACGGCCTAAAGTTCTTTTCACAACACCTTTTCCCTCAACATTATTCGTAAAATAGACGGCTGGTGGGAAAATCGCCTTCCTTTGCCTCCAGCTTGTTTGTGCAAGTCAGCCTTTGTGAAGGCCACTGGCTCCAGTATGCTGACTCAAGCTTCTATACTGCATGTCATTCATCTTGCTTCAATAGTTTGGATGGTGCTTAGATTTTTTTGTGAGGTGTAATTTTATTTCTTTCAAGAGAAAGAGGGTAGACAATATCAGGTTGCATGTGTTTTGGTTGTTTGCTTGCATTTTGCTCACATACTTGAACCATTTCCATACCAAATATGAAGTATTTTAGACACAGAGGTTGTTTTATATTTTGCACACAAATTTGGAAGCATAGTTTCATTACCAGAAGTTGACATAATACATGTCAAACATTTATGTCAGCAGTATAAAAGCATTTCACAATGACTCACAATGAATTTTTATTTTTGTACGAGACAGCCAGACAAAATGTTTCAAGGCGTAATGCTTTCTATTTAAATTTCTCAAATAATCAAATCAGTCTGATGCAATTAGATTAGGAGTTGGCACATAAACGAGCCCAGAAGTTGTGTATTGGCTTGCTTAATAGGTGACAGAATCTACAGATAATAACTAATCCAATCTAAGAAATCCAAGTGCATTCATTCTTTAATGGGATCTTTTGGGGCTTAAGATAGATAAGAAGGAAGAGTCACTTAATATGCATTGCTTGAGGTTTTTCTATTTCTTGTTTTTCTTAAAGTATTTAATAGATCTTTTAAATCTTTTTACAGATTCAGAACTGACAAATTTAATGATGACGACATCATGGAGTGATCGACTTCAGAACTATGCAGACCTCCCGGCAAACATGGATGGCCTGGCAATGAAGAAATACAGGAGAGAAGCCTACCATAGGTAGATCAGAAGAATAGACTGACTGTATCATTTCAGCATTTTGAATATTTACACAGATACTTTAATTCTTTCTATTTAGAAAAAGTGTCATTTTTGCAATCCACTCATTTTAGAAGAGCCCATTGAGTCTCAGAGTGTATAATAGTTCACTGAGCTTTGCATTAGCACATATTCCATGATTCTAAGTTAAGAATGCAACTCTGTCAAGAAAGGATGCTAGTATTTAGACAGTAGCTCCTCTGGTAAATTGGGATTTTGAGCTGAAGAAAAAGGCCATCTAATTATAGGCTAGTGCCAGTGAAGTGGATGAAGAACACTTGCTGCACTATGTGCCGAACGGCACTGGTGAAATTAAAGTTAAAAAGAAAAAATTATAGGCCAAACCCTGCAGCTATGGTTCAAACTACATAGTGAAAATGTACATGGTGGGACATGTGACTGAGAAAAGTAGAGGAGCTTGTGCAACCCAACAAATATGTCTGTGCGGTGAACTACCATGCAGTGGAGTTATGCAATCTTCAGTAGATAAAAGGAGTGCCATGCGGTTCGTCACAAACATCTGCCTCTTTAATGCACGCAGTCACACTTGTGGCATTAATCCAACCAAAGGTCACGTCTGTAAGTGTAGTTTACTCTTCCTACTTTACGTGAACTTTGACTTTACATTTCTCCTTGCTGAAGCCAAAAGTTCACTGTCTTTTTTCCATTACTCAGATAAGTGGGTTGAGATAAGGAAAAGTAAATGTGAGTTTCAAGGCAAGGCAAGGTTTCCACTGTCTGTACAGTCTATTTGAGGTCCAAAGGCACTGGTGTTATCTGCTGTGTGTGATGTGCAGTGAAAAATTGGTCAATTCCGTGGAATTTAGTGGTGGGGCTGTTGAATATACAACATAGAAAAAAAGGTTACAGTCCATATTAATGACTAAATCTGTGACCCTTAATACAGTCAAAGTCTTTTTATGGTAAGTCAGTTCAAGCGGTCACCAGCTTTGTAACACCCCCAGGCTATTTATATTGGTAATAAGCATACAATAACCTGAAAACCATCCAGGGGCAGATTAAGGTCTACTCAGGCCCCTAGGCTCAGGGATTTCTAGAGCACCCCAAATAACTTGATCAGTCACATGAAAGTAATCAGAACACTGACTCGGTACAACCAGGGCTATATAATGTTTACATACCACGAACAGAGATCTGGTCTGTGGCCTGTCCCCCTGTTTGAAAAACACGTTACAAATCAACCAGCGGTTGACAAATTCAGATTCAAGTAGCTTTATTGGCATGGTAAAAAGGCTTTGCATTGCCAAAGCATTGACAGGGCTCTGATCCAACTGTGTTGAGTATTGTCAAATCTACAGGCAACAATGGGCAGCGAATAAGCAGTGGTTGACAGCGCTCTGGTCCAATGGTGTTGTCAGATTAACAGTACCTATTCTTGTTTAGAAACCAGTTTAGAAAACGAGCACTCCCCACTAGGCTAGCATTGGTGACTGGTCTGGTGAAACTGACGTAGGGAGGGATGAAGTAACATTAATCCGTCATGCTCGCTGAACACTCATCAATTGCCTGTTATTTTAAAAACTCCATCCAGTAACACTAGTAATGACTAATTCTGTAGAAATAGCTTAATCAGAAAATATTGGCAAAAAAATATTCAGCCAAAAAAAAAGAAAAATGTTATTTTTATTTATTAGTTTTAGCTGAATATATCTGAACAGTTGCCGAAATTTTGGTGTATCACTTAAGTCGAAACGTCATCATTAAGAGATAGAGATATTCGTTTTGGAGGGCCGAAATCATTGACCACACAATTAAAATTCTGTCATTAATAATACTCACCATCATGTCGTTCCAAACTCATAAGACCTTCATTCATCTTCGGAACACAAATTAAGATATTTGTTTTGATGAAATCTGAGGGCTTTCTGACCCCTCCTTAGACAGCAATTGAAGCGACGAGAATACTTTTTGTGCGCAAAATGCAAACTTTCTGGAGGGGTCAGAAAGCCCTCAGATTTCATAAAAAATATCTTAGTTTGTGTTCCGAAGATGAACGAAGGTCTTACGGGTTTGGAACAACATGAGGTAATTAATGACATAATTTTCATTTTTGGGTGAACTGACCCTTTAATGTTTCTTCGATAACGTGGTTGGACCATGTCAGGGTCTATTTTGTGGACACAACGTGAATAAGCTACAAACATGTCCCAAAATTTTTCTAAAACAGCAATATGTAAAATGTGTTCAAATTGACTATGACTGGTTTCATTTATCACCTGAGAACACAACACCCTGAACAGTTATTCGATTTCACATTTATCCAAATTTTAGATTTGGTTTTGAGCTAATTTTAAACTTGAATTTTGATTTTGGTAAAAATAATTTTTTTTTGGTGCATCACTAATTTCAACAAAATATTAGAACAAAAAATCTGACAACAATGCTCAAATCACTTAAAAGATACAATTTTCACATACACGTTCATGAGTAAACAAACTCGAATAGGTGGGACTTTCCTTTTTACAGGTGCCATATTTCTTCCATTCATTTTTATACAAGTGATCCTCCTCCGCCCTGTTATGTCTCTGGTACAGTATAAGTAGCCTATTACAGAATAGGGCAACAATGAGGATCCATTTGAGATAGAAGAGTAATCTGTTTACCAGCTGTCTCTAACTAGTGATGCACACTCTGTTGTCTGAGCCGCTGCGCACGCCTGGTTCTTCCCGCTTTTGTTGATTGTTCTAGATGTCTTTGAAGGGAAGCAAACAACCCTACAACAACAAGTCAACAACTGGCACAACAACAGAGAATGCTATAGAACTGGCACAATCATTTTTGCAACAAGTCAGAAATTCAATGACAAGAAAGCAGAGAGAGAGGGGGCTATTGTTTAAACAGGGGGGAACAGGGTGAACAGGGAGATGGGCTTGACAGACCAGATAGAGCAGGGACATCCACTCAGAATGCAGCGCACAGGTCCTACCTGGAAAAGTGAATCATGGGATGTAGTCCAATGTTATACCACCACCACAAGGTAGGTTTGATCAAAGTCATTTTTTTTATTGTTAATGATTCTCTTTTTTTGTAGAATTTCTCTCTCTCTTTTTTTTTTTTTAAACATTGGACATTTTTATCGGGTTGAAAAAAAAACCCGTTTAGCACAGGTCTGATGTCTCTAATGAACATTTCCACTTTTTTTGTAGTAAAAGTATAATTTATTTCATATAATTGAAATATTTTCTGGATGCAATATAAACTTTAAAGCTTTAAAGTAAAATGATGAATGCAATGGCAGTGCATACACAAATGTCTGTTGTTGTTTGTGATTCATTTGTGTGCATATCACATTATTGCATGCACAGAGAGTGATTCAGAATTTCCTTTGTGTTCATATCTTGGCATTAAATATCATGGCTTATGGACTAAAGCATAGAGCAGTCAGTGTGCAAAATAAATGCAGTTCTTGGCCCCATCACATGGAATAGGAGTTTATTTATTGCCTGGAATGCCATACTGTAGTGGTTTCTGATATTGGTTTCTGAAAGGTATCCCTTACTATGATAAGATTATCCCTATAATTGAATTGAATTGAATTTTTTTTTATTTTATATTTATTTTATTTTATGAAATTGAGAAATGATTTAGTATCTGACTGGAGTTTGTCTTAGTCCTGTTGATACTGATAGATTGATATAATTCCTTCACAAGACTGTTTGAATAAGGTCCCTTGGTGGTAAATCATTTGTTTTATTGACCTGAAATCTTATGAAATTCTGGAAAAATCACAGTCTTGTTTTTATTGCAACCAAACACACCTCTGACTGTTTCCCCTTCTTCCCCAGAGTGTTTGTGAACAGAAGTTTGGCCATGGAAAAGATTAAATGTTTTGGCTTTGACATGGACTACACTTTAGCAGGTGAGGTGATTCCTACTTTAATTGATCACGCTTAATTGTTTACAGTCAAACGTCTCTTTTGCATGTACAATAGTAGGAATATGCCCACTTATAAAAATCCTTGCTAGATCTGTCTCTATGTTTATGTCTCTCAAATGGAGCCAGTAACACTCTTGCTTAGAATCTCAGGGTAAACATACAGTAGGATTCTTGGGTATATTTAGTTACTCCTCACCTGGTTTTGGAATCTGGAAAACTGAGGTGATGTCTCTTATACACAAAGGGCCAGATTTTTTTGACTTTTGGTGTTAAAAAACTACTGTCAGGATTTACACGCGGTGAAAAATTTGAGCTGTAGGAGTCTCTCTTCCAGATGCAAAATTGGGAGGAGAGTATTTAAATGAATCATGCTAGGTGATTTACTAAGGTTTGCGTTCGTCAATTTACTGGTATTTGCACAATTATTACCTTAAACCAGATGCTAATTGGTAGAATGCGTTTGTAATGGAAATGATCCGGCTGTATCTGTGTTCTTTCATTTGTGCATCATCTGTAGATCACTCGCAGAACTATCCACTCCCATCAGCATTTTTTTGGAATTGCGCTCTTGCACCAATTTGCCCTGTTTAGTAAATCTGTCCCAAAGTTCTCTATTTTATGTGATCTAAACCATAGAGTTTGTCTTGTTGGCTACGAGCTTAGTTTGTTTAAACGACTATCAACATAAACAAGACAATTATCTACAGCTTAATATGTTTGTCATTTAGGTGAGCCAAGAACCTGAAATAAGAGAGGGGTTGGTTTGTATGGTGCAGCAGTTTAACATGGATCAGATGCATTGGGTTTCTGAAATCCCTTTGCTTTCTGTTATTGGTCCTAGAGACTCAGCTGCTGGTGGCGGATAAAGTCCTCGCTAAATCCGGGCTGTGGGCCCTGAGAGAGCAGATCAGTTCTTTGACAGTTAGAATTGATGACTCTTAAGAGGTGGATAGTGTGTATCGTAGCCAACAGGCTAATGTGGCCTTAGCTAAAGGCAGCTCAGCTGTTGACATCCTCCACATTACAGCTGGCTGTAACCAAGAGCAAATGTTTACAAGTACAAACCCTATATTGTTTCTTATCCTCTGATCAGGTTGCAACCACAGTTCAGAGGTCCTCAAAAATCAATAACAGTCATTAAAAGGAAACGCACACAAATTATTTGGGAAACATACTGTAGTCTTGCAATCTTGAGATGTTCTTTTTAGCCATTGTATTAATTTTTAATATTTAATTTTTGATGTCATTCAAAACCCGTATGACTTGATTTATTCTGCAGAATACAAAAGATATTTACAAGAATGGTTTATCTGTTTTTGTTCCCAACAATGAAAAGTCCTTGGGTTCAAAACAACAATGGACCACATTGACTTTATTTGTATGGACAGAAAAAAAAGCATCAAGATCATTTGAAAAATTGCTTCAGTGTTAAACAGAATAATGAAAGTCATACAGGTTTGGAACAACGTAATGGTGAATAAATGAAGACAGAATTGTTGTCAAAAAATTTAACTTATGATACATTTAATAAATTTCTTTAATTACCAATCAATATTTTATTTATTACATGAACATGTTATACTCTTTTAAGAAAGAAAGAAAAATCCACTCTTGGTGGAGACAAATGTTGCCACTACAATGGAATATTAACAGATGTTAGTATTCATTGTTGATCCCAAATCCAGGCTACAAAGAAGCATTATACCAAACCATAGAGGGTTTTAGGTCCACTTTCCAACACAATGCTCAATCCAAGCCCTGATTAATATTTCCTGTCGCTTATTGAGTCCATTGCTCAACCAAATCCCCTTTGTGATTGGGACCAGCGAGCAAGATAATACCCTGCACGTGTACAGAGCTGTGGAACAAACTCTTCATCTAAGCTTGGTGTTGATGGCTCTTCAACCTGACAGTCCATTAAATCACAGAAGAAACCCGCCACCTCTGCATTCTTTGTATAGACTAAATGCTTTTTTTACAGGACAGAGAAATAAAACCCAGTTTAAAAAGCAGGGTCACTTTTTCTTCAGAACACTTTACATTTTTTAATCAATTTAGTAAATGAAAGACGCATTCATTAAAGTCTATATGCTGTTGTTTAAAAACCTGACAGCAGTCCAAAGTCAACCAGAGGCTATGTTAGTTAGGGAGAGTTTGATGGACGGCCTGAGGGGTTGGGGGAGTTTGTTTATCCAGTGCAACAAATACAAATGACTTTTTTATTTATTTATTTTTTTTTACTTAAGTTAACATGAGCCATGAACTCCAGCCTGTCATCATACCCTCATGCTGATCACGTATGCATGTGTAATATGTCCAGGAGTGTATGCGGTGTATGGAGGAAGAAACATGAATCTTCAGTGGCCCTATAGGGTGACACACAGGTCATTCAAAACAAGTTTGGAGCTGTAGAATTAGGAAAGACAAATATAAGATGTTGCAAATGAAAGCAAGGGGACTTTGGGGAGCTTGATTTTTGGGGAGCTGCTAATAATCAATTTACCTAAAAGTAATAGAAAGGACTTGTGTCATTACAGAAGTTTAAGGCATAATATAGCTGGCTTCATCTTACTGTCAGTAATGGAGGTGAATACTTTCTGGAGTCAGCTTAAAGGTTTCACCCAAAAGTGAAAATTATCCCACCATTTACTCACTCTCACGCCATCCTAGGTGTATATAACTTTATTCTTTCAGCCAAACACAATCTGAGTTATATTAAAAAATATCCTTGCTCTTTTGAGCTTTGTAATTGGAGTGAATGGTAACTTAGATTTTGAAGCCCAAAAAAGTGCATCCATCCACCATAAAAGTAATCCATATGGCTCCAGGGGGTTAATAAAGACCTTCTGAAGCAAAGCAATGCATTTTTGTAAGAAAAATATCCTTATTTATAACTTTATAAACCGTAAACACTAGCTTCAGGTAACGTCCGTCCCCGTCATTAATGAGAGAGTCAAGCTCCACCGTATGATGTAGGATGTGGGCATAGCATAATCTTAGGTGAGAGTAGACTGTTCAAACAAATAGGGCATGGCAACAAACAATAATTCTGGTTTTAGTTTTAATTCATGACCAGTGTTTTGTTTTGCTCTATCCTATCTTCCACGTTCATCAATACGTCATGCGTCGGGTCAGAGTTCCCTCTTCCGCCAGAACTAGACTCATGTACGTCTGTTACTAGAAACCAGTTATTATACTTTATACGTTATAAAAATTTATATTTTTATTACAAAAAATGCATTGCTTTGCTTCAGAAGGCCTTTTTAACCCCTTGGAGTCGTATGGATTACTTTTAAGATGGATGGATGGATGCACTTTTTTGGGCTTCAAAATCTGTTACTATTCACTCCCATTATAAAGCTTGGAAGAGCCAGGAATGCGTTTGGCTGAAAGAAGAAAGTCATATACACCTAGGATGGCTTGAGGGTGAGTAAATTATGGTATTTATTTTTGGGTTTGATCTGTATTTCACAGAAATGTATACCTCATAACCTTTCTTTTTTGTTAATAATCATACAATCATTTTACCCTTGGCTTTAAACATTTACCCTACCTATATGTAGGCCACATGTAATGAGGTATAGATATTCTGTCTGCAGACCTCAGTAAAACTGTTTTCCTTTCACCCTAGCAGTAGTATGCTAGCTCAGGGACAAGATTGTCCAAGGTCAACACTGGTATGCAGTTAAGCAAAGAGTGATGATGGGAATAGTGACTGAGAAGGAAAAAGAGGCTCAAAATAGGTTTCGCTGTAGCTTCATGGAACTTAGTAAAGAGGAGAGAGAAAACAGAAAGGGAAGGGGCAGTTGTGTTTATGTACAGCTGCTATCTGGGTGGAAGAATCTGGCCTGAGTTAGTGACTCTGTTGGGGTTTGCTTGCCTATGTGCGCCAGTACTTCTGCCGTGGTTCTGTTGGGGATTCAGTTCTATCCACCTCCCCCTCAACAGCTTGTCTATCATCTGTAAAAATTCAAAGCCTGGAACAGACCGGATACAATTCTAAAAATAACTTGCCGTCTCATTTAACTTACAGTCTGGTAACTTGTAGTTGGTTAAGTCAGTTTGATGGAACTGGAAAAACCAGGTTATGACAGTCTGTATGTTTTAGGAAAATAACAAAGGAATTGGTAGCAATGGAAAGAAAAAGAAAAAAATTCCATTAGATCGTCATAGCTTGTAAGTCTGTTTAAAAGGGTCATGAACTGCATTGCTTTATTGTTTTATGATGTTTCCTGGGGTGCCCTTATAATGTTAGAATGCTTTTTACATCAAAAATATACATCATAATTTATAAATAAAATGTATTTTTCCTACCCTGATTTTAGCCCTCTGCTCTGAACGCTTTTAAGAGGCGTGTCTGATGTGAGAGTTCAGTGTAAACACACACTGCTGTGATTGGCTAACATCTTTCCGATTGAAATAGTATTACTCTATCTTTTAGCGCGTTTTTACTATTATAGCTCTCATGGTTAACTAATCGTGAAAAGTGTTGCATTACATTTAGATCTATGTCATTACATTTAGATCTTATGGCATTACATTTAGATCTATGGCATTATATTAAGATCTATAACATTATATTCAGATTGTGGCATGAAAGGTTGCAGTGATGATCATTGTAGCCAATCACACACATGTTGAGCGCATTAAAGCAGTGATCTCATCATTGCAACTCGGTTTCTGTACACTAACGAATGCTTTCATCTTAACTAACAGTGCAATCGTGATATAGTTAAGAGATTTGTTGAATAAAACGGGAGTCACTGATAAACGCGTCACTGATAAACTCTCGCTGTTTGTTTGACAGGTTCAGCGCGCACTGCTCCAATGACTGCAAAGGGAGCTTTCTTTGATCGCTTTCTTTATAGAATTTAATCACCGTTAAATAACTATTATTTTTATCCTACTAAGAGAAACAACGCAAGTTGACGTTTAGTCACTGGTTTGATTTACTGACACACAGACAAAGTCTGACTACATGAATCATTACATTTCAGATCAGGCATTAGTATGAACACAGTTACTTACATGTTGCATTACTGTCGAGCCCAGGCACTGCACAATATTTTGTAATCCTCAACGGCATGTTTATTGCTTGGTAGCGCGATCTACTTGGCTGGCTCGAACACTAGGCCTATGTTACAGTTGCGAATCGGTGGGCGGGGCTAAACAGGCAATTGATGAAGTAGGCATTGATCTTCTTCTGTTGAGGCGGTGTTTCACCACACTCAGACGTCACAGCCTAGCACATTCTGAGATCGAGCGTTTGCTGCGCCTGGTGTCAATAAAAGCTTTTCTTTGATTAACAAGGAAGTTGTCAGTTCCGAAACGTACAGTATATTCTTATATCATGATGAACTTTTATATATCAAAGGCTGAATGAAAAGTTGATTTCTCAATTCATGACCCCTTTAAACAACAAAGCATTTTGGTAAAAGTCTACGACTGTGTAGAATCTTTTTCTGTTTTGAACGTGTCACACACTATTATAACCGTCTAAGTGGAATTTATGTATTTGTTTGTTTAGAATAGAAAACACAAGCAGGTTGTTGTGGTCAAACATCTCAGTCTTCATTTTCAGGAGTTCTCCCTGAGGCATTCCTCTGCTTCTCATTCCCCACTCTCAAGAGATCCTTCTGCCCTTTGACCTGCCACCTCATCAACAACAAGCTTAACACATTTCCAACTCTTTCATAACAACATGTAAAATGAGTCCGTGTACAGTACAGTAATCCCCAGTTTTGCTGAAGCTGTTGTTCTGTACATGTCTTTCTTATTTTAATTTTTTCTTCATTTGGGTGTGAGTCTGGAACAACAAATATAGAAATTAGAGTCATGCAAAATGGCCTTTGTTGCTGAAATACCACCCAAATCCCTCTGCACAGGCTTGGGGTCTAATTGGGTTTAAAACTTTCAGGGCAAATGGGTTTGGTTTCATACTGGATTAGATCACAGAGCATACATGGCCCTGCTAAGCCTTTGTAATGTGAATGTTCTGGTACCCTTTGCTTGCTCTGTGAAAGGACAAGGTTGGTGTCGACACATAACACAGGTGCTGTTCTAAAGAGCGCTCCCAGACAGTGTCTTTAAATACAACACTTACGCTACCATGCATGCATCTATCTGTTTTATTTTTGGTCAGTGGTTATTGAGCTCCCTCTCTCTCCTTTAGCTTCGAGGGAATTTACAGAAATTTCAGCCAAAAATGTTAATGATGTGATGTGACAGTGGTTGTAAGGCACCATACTAAAATACATAGTTCATCATCGTTCATCATTCACCATGTCATTGAAAATATGTATGACATTCTTTCTACTGTGGAACGCAAAAAATATTTTGAACCAAAAAAATTGTTCAGGGTTGTTTTGGACCCCATTGACTGTAATTGTATGGGCAAACACAACAAATACCTTGGTGTGTGTTCCACTTTCACAAAAATAAAGTTATGCAGGTTTTGAACAACATGACAGTGATTAAGTAAAGAATTTTAGTTTTTTTAATGAACTGTTCCTTAATGGTACATTCATTATTACGGGACTGTACTGGATGTAGCAGATGGAATTATATAGTAGTCTGTTCATTTTATTTATGCTGTCCGATGTATCTCACTGAATACCTCTCTATCTATAGTATACAAATCACCTGAATATGAATCTTTGGGCTTTGATCTGACTGTGGAGCGCCTCGTCTCCATTGGCTACCCACAGGAACTGCTTGGTTTTGTTTACGACCCTACTTTCCCTACAAGGTAATGAACTCTCATTGGCAGACCATATTTGAGAAAGTTATCAGTATATCTTGTGATATTATATTTATAGGATAATTAGTACATGTAACCCTTTATTGTATTTTTTTTGCAGAGGTCTTGTGTTTGACACCATGTATGGCAACCTCCTGAAGGTGGATGCTTACGGAAACATCCTGGTCTGTGTCCATGGCTTTAACTTCCTGCGAGGGTGAGTAATCCCGGCCCCGATGGATGGGCCTGGTTACTGATCTCTGATGCAAACCTGTGGAGTATGTGCTCAAAATGTTCCTGTGTTCCCTGCCAGCCCTGACATCCGAGAGCTCTATCCCAACAAGTTTATCCAGCGTGATGACACAGAACGCTTCTACATCCTCAACACACTTTTTAACCTTCCAGGTAGGCACTCCATCACTGTCTTGCATATCCCTGTCACTGGATGCCATTCAGAGACACATAAACAGTGGCTTTTTAAACTCTTAATACTTGTGTGTGTGTGTGTGTGTGTGTGTGTGTGTGTGTGTGTGTGTGTGTGTGTGTGTGTGTGTGTGTGTGTGTGTGTGTGTGTGTGTGTGTGTGTGTGTGTGTGTGTGTGTGTGTGAGGAGTGCGTATTTGAAACTCCTCAGTTGCAAAGTGTTTGAACAATCTGATCTTTGTTCTGACTGACTAACTGCTTCCATATTGTATTTAATAATAAGGAACAGGTTCTACTGTATTTGTGTGCTGAATTATGTTGTACAGTAGTATAGAGTGAGTAATGAAGTGATTCATTCTTATCAAAATGCAAGCTTGGTTTGTATTTAAGTCGCAATTGTAGCACATTACTTCTAATTACATTAAAAGCAGGTGATTGCCGTAATGGATTAGTATAATATATATTTTTAAACGTATGTATAATTGCTTACATATACACTACCAGGGCCTAAAAATAACACTCGCCAAGTGCCAAATGTGAGTAAAAATCAATGTTGGCGGGTAGATAAAACAGTTTTAATCACCAGTTGGCCGGTAACTTTTTTTTAATTAATTTTAACAATGCCTGAGAATGCAATATTCTTTAGCGCAATTATCAAATCGCAAAGACTGCATTGTAATTATATCTGATGCGCTGCATGTTTCAGAGTGAAGCGCAGTACTGGTATCTTTTCACATGATTGTTTTGAGTGTCTTGGTCGCAGTAAATGCTGCGCCACACAAACTCCATCTCCGCAAGTGCTGTGAGTTTATAACGTGAATTTAAAAATGCAACATGTGCCAAACATATTCCTAAGTTTGTAAGGATAATGTTGACAACAGATTTATAAACCAAAAGTGAAGCATTTCAAAAGAGAAAATTTCCTGCGGTTCCCTTTCGTAGGAAACTCAACACTGTTGCTAATCCGCAGAACCTGGTGTCTGATGATTGACTCGCTGTCAATCTTATTAGTTGACTGCAGTCCGATGACGTTACATGGAGTGACTGAGCGTAGAAAAGGGTGCCTGCATTAAAAGTTATCAGCTTTGCTGTCTACAAAAAGCCACTTTGTTTGTATGTGCATGTGAAGCTAGGAGTCGATCAGAGCACATTCGACCCCAAGGGAGTAGGATACACTCATTGCAATGCATTTACGATAGGAAGATCTGTTCCTGCTTGACTCTCTCTCTCGGGATGCGTTTGCACAGAGCACGCTAGGCTCTCGAGGGAGCTGAATGCATTCATTGTGAGCTTTCGTAGTGGGAAGCTCCAGCCTTGCTTGACTCTTTCCGGGATGATGAGTCGAGCGTCTGCACCCCGTGATGCATGGGGTTTCTAGATTGCAGGAGTCTGACAAGAGTATTTCCCTTCTTTGGGCTTTTCCTGCTAGCTCCATTGCTCCGTTAGGAATACCGAATCCGATCTGGTTGAGAGCATGTCATTGGTTTGAGTATGGTGGAGCTTGAGATGGATGTTCCCCTTTCTCTTGCTCCCCTCCTGACTATATGATAAAGCCCCATCTTTGGATTTGGAAGCTCACTCTGTGAATTCTTCCAATCCAAATAAAGGCCAAGTAAATTTGTGGCACTGACAGGCTCTTATCGGAGAACATTATGAAAAGAATCCTCATAGAGATGAACATTTTGGTTAATCATAAGATCCTTTTTGTTTAAACACAAACAGCCGTTTATCGATATCCTCAAAACCACCGGACCCCATGGACAAATACAGTACTTTTACCTTTCACACCCTCATAAAACTAACTTCATTCAAACTTGACAGAAACAAAATAAAACACACCAAAACCATTTAAATTTGTCTTTCCACTGTTTCAACAATCATCAACTCTAGTTTGGTCGAAATAAATCAGCGGGTAGACATCTAACTCTGTAACAGTGTTTTCAACCAGAAATTACTGAGTGAGGGAGAAGATTGCAACGTTCGCTGGCTAAATTTACCATTTCATTCCACACTAAAAACGATGTGCATTATAGCAATTGCCTTGCTTAACTTCCAGAAATCCACTGTTCTCCTTCTCTAGTCACCAGCAGTAATTCTGACTGTGTGATGTGATGTAAGGTGGTATTGTTGGATTATTGTCTGGCATATTACAGCCAGGTTCCAGCAACACTAAAATATTCCTGCTCAATCTAAATGACCCAGAATGCATTAAATTGCGGTATTTTAATGTAGAAATGTGGTATTTTACTGTAGGTTTTTACAGTACTATGCTGCAAAATCTACAGCGACATCTAACAGTGTAGAGTTGCTGCGGGTGACTCCATATTTTACCTGTCACCTGGTTCGCTGCTGGATTTGTACATGCTAGGGATTTAGCTGAGGCTATGTCTGTAATCTCCCCTGATAGCTCTGCTCTTTGGAGCTCTGGGCTGTTGTAGCAGTGGCTCGGACTGGTTTGGGCAAGAGTACCCGTGTTAGGAACGGTTGAGCATGGAAGCTTCTGGGATTTTTTTTCCTAGGGCCTATAACACTAGCTTTCTACGGAGCAAGGCTGTCACATGATGCGTCCTAATTGGTTGCTGACACATTTAAGCTTGACTAAATTGTGCTTGGTAACCTTCATTAATCACAATGGCGTAGTGGGTATTAATGTCCCCATAGTGTCAGCAAATGATGCAGCGTTGACTTCCCTACGAAAGGGAATGTCTCTGGTTATATAATCCTGGTTCTCTGAGAGGGGAATGAGAAACTGCATTGCCTTGCTTCGGGCATGTCTGCGTACCTTCCTTTAAATAATGCACATACAGTTTTAAGGGCTGATACAAATTATTTATGGACGTTAAATTTCCTCAAGGCACTGGCCATTTGCAGGTGTGGAAAAATGTTACTTTTACACCCATTACCTTTCAAAAGTTTTTAATATTAAAGTCTCTTCTCAACAAAGCTGCATTTATTTGATCAAATATACAGTAAAAACAGTAATATTGTGAAATATATTACAATTTTAAATTACTTTTTATTTTAATATATTTAAAAATGTAATTTATTCCTTTGATGGAAAAGCTTACCCACTGCTTAATATTTTTATAGAAACTGTAATGCATTTTTGCAAAATTCAAAAGAATATCATTTATTTGAAATAATTGAAATTGTTTGTAACGTTAACTCAACTTTTGATCAATTTAATGCATTCTTGTTGAATAAAAGTAATTTCTTCTTCTTCAAAAAGAAATCTTACTGACTCCAAACTTTTAAACGATAGTGTATAATTTAAATCATGTGCAAAACAAATTGTAAGTTGTTCATGCTTAAATTGCGAACTTTCACACTCTCTTTCTCTTTCTATATCTGTTATTCTCTCTCCACACAGAAACATACCTCTTAGCCTGCCTGGTTGACTTCTTCTCAAACTGTGACCGATATTCCAGGTAGGAGTTCCACTGACTATGATTCTATTTTTCTGTTGCCTTGGACACTGCATACAGCCATACCAGTGATTTGATAATCTGTATCATTTACTGTGGGTGAGGACTATTTGACGCTCTATATTAGTCCACCAGAAAGCACGTTACAACTTGATAAGAAAAAACTTAATACAGCATAAACTTTTACAACTATGCTATAAAACAGGATGATACAAGCAGATTGTTGTCTGTGATTCAACTATGATTCATGTTCATGCATGACATCATTTATCATCAGTTTAATGTAACTTGCTAATGACTAATCACAGTGCATGTAAAGTACATAAAATAGACAGTTTAAATGTTTTATTCTAACTTTTAAACAGCATGGAAATAACTTTATTCATGCTCTGAAAAAAAAGCAGCCAGACCTACTTAGTGTAGATAAAATCTGTTAAAACGTAATAGTCTGTGATTTGTGTTTTGGTATGGATGCATGTCCTCTGAAACACCTGTTGGTCCTTTTAGGGGGAGAGAGCTTTCCTGTTTGGCTCGGACAACCTCAAACAAGGGAAGACTGTCCCATTTAAACATGTCTGACTGTCGATAAAATGTGTCAAAACTGGGGCTTGGCCTCTTACTCTGCTGTCCCTTTGTTCTTTTAAACCTTTAGCTGTGAAACAGGCTTTAAGGATGGAGACCTTTTCATGTCCTTCAAGAGCATGTTCCAAGATATCCGAGACGCTGTAGACTGGATACATTTTAAGGTAAAACGGTTCTCTGTTTGTCTTTTCTTTCTTGCTTTCTGAAAATCAAGTTACCTTTGGCAAATAATGATCAGTGATGCACACAGAGTTCAATTATGCTGTAAAGCAGCTCTAAAAAGACAAGTCAGTTCAGTGTTAATCCAGTTTGGTTCTAGACTGGTAAACCCAGCCCGATCTGCCGGCGATTTGATTTCGCCCTGCAGCTCAGGCTGGAAATCTGTACATATTTTTATCCTGCTTCTGTTACAGATTTGCGGGGACCAATCACAAACTGGCTTATCCACCTATTTGGCGGGTTTAACACAATGATGGATAGAGAAGTGATGGATCGTTGGTCTGATTGGTTGAAGGACTATCCAATTTCGTCATTTGTCAGAGAATAATTTGCTACAGAGCAGACTCCCCAGACCAATGTTCAATCTTAAAAGATTGAGCTTGTTCTGGTGATGGCCAGACAAGTTTGGTTCAAGAACTGTTAAATAATTCAATTCAGCTATAAAGCAGCGCTACAGAAAACAGTGATGTTATCGTACAGCTCAGTTCAGTTCTCTTCCAATAGTGTCAGTGCAGTCAAGTCAATAATGCTGAATATTAGTTGTCTGAGTAATCTGCCAAAGTAACATTGCTGTGTACATCAATAGCAAGAAGTTATGATTAATAGTAAAATTGATATAAACGATAGGTGTTTATTGGAATCATAATTTAAGTAATGTCCTAAACTTGCTCCGTTGCTGATCTACTCAGGGAACATTGAAGGAGAAAACAGTGGAAAACCTGGAGAAGTATGTTGTGAAAGATGTAAGTTTGTCTTTAAATTTAAGTTACTGATTTGCATTTTTGTATTAGATTTGGCAAGGGAAGTGTAATTCTAAAAAAGTTTTTTTTTTTTTTTCATTTAAAGGCAAAGTTGCCATTGCTGCTGAGCCGCATGACTGAAGTCGCCAAAGTTTTCTTAGCCACCAACAGTGACTACAAATACACAGAAGTGAGTTTACTGATTCAAACACATTCATAAGCTCTTTCAGAACCTATTGAGCTGCATACAAGCACACAAGCACAGCCACCACAGGCAGCATGCTAACTATAAGGACAGATTTGGAATGCTTTATATTGGCAGCTTTATGTAAGCTAACAGCTCAATACTCTAATAACATAGCACACACAAATGTTGAGTAAAATATTCATTTTTAAAGGATTAGTTCACTTTAAAATGAAAATTAGCCCATGATTTACTCACCCTCAAGCCATCTGAGCTGTATATGACTTTCTTCTTTCTGATGAACACAATCAGAGTTATATTTATATTAATAAATATCCTGACGCTTCCAAGCGTTATAATTTTATAAAGTAAAATATCTAGCTTCCGGCAGACCATCTTCCATATTCAACTTACGAAAAAAAGCACAACTGGCGTGACGCATCACTAGATGCGAGAGACGTTACACTTTCTGTGCAAGTTGAATATGGAAGGTGATCTGCCAGGAGCTAGATATTTTACTTTATTAAGTTTTAAATATGGATAATTTTCTTACAAAAACCCCATCGATTCGCTTCAGAAGGCCTTTATCAACCCCCTGGAGCTGTGTGGAGTAAGTTTATGAGGGATGGATGCACTTTTTTGATCTTCAAACTCAATGGACCCTGCCATTAGAAAGCTGGGAAGCATCAGGATATTTATTAATATAAATATAACTCTGATTGTGTTCATCAGAAAGAAGAAAGTCATAGTATACACCTAGGATGGCTTGAGGGTGAGTAAATCATGGGCTAATTTTCATTTTAAAGTCAACTACTACTCTTTTAAGGGTAGACGCCAGGCTTTGAGGAATAGACTTACAGTGTTTACAATGGCATGCGCTGTATAAAGGTCCACATGTCATTTCACAATTTTCAAAACTGTTACTGCCTTTTGGAAAGATTTCGTCAGCTGAACAAGTATGTTGTTAAACAATAATACAAGCCACACACTGAATTTTAGCCTATACCGCACAGCCTCGTTTTCATTCCTGTCAATTAAATATGGCACTGCCGCCACCCTCACTATTTAACTGTTTTTATCAGTTCCCTTTTAGTATTATCAACACTATCGCTGTCAGTATTATTAATTTATTTTCTAAATTATGAACGTTTCTGCCTTAGCAATTGGAAGAAACCAATTTTTACTCACAAATGGTAATCTCTCAGCAATTTCTGACCAATAAAATATCTTAGAGCTTTACATAACTAGGAAAAATTATATTCATTATAAAACAATTCCCTCATATCTCCGGATTTTCCAAGACTGTGAGAACGTTGGTTCAAATGACAGTTGTTTAGGGAACAAATTAAAAAGCTTTTCAAATAGCTTTGCATCAGAACTGTGCCTATGATTCCTTAAAAATCCCTCTGTATGCAGCTCTTTAGGTTTTGGATCAGAGCAACAGACAGCCACACATGCAACTGGTTTGTTTCATATTTGGACTATCTATACCAAACCCTAACCCTCATGAAACTATTTGTTTAAGCCATCGTCATCTTTTAACCAACCCAGCTTTTGTTTTGATTTGTTTTACAGAAAATTATGACATACTTGTTTGACTTCCCCCATGGCCCAAAGGTATTAATATTTTTTTCAAACTCTCTTTAAACTTTTCTGAAGAGTTTCCTGCTCTACATTGTTGCTCATAGTAATGTTTTTTTTTTTTGTAGCATGGAACTTCACACCGTCCGTGGCAGTCGTACTTTGACCTCATCCTAGTTGATGCTCGAAAGCCTTTATTTTTTGGAGAGGGTACGGTTCTGAGACAGGTGGATACAGTGAGTATATCACACCAAAACCCCTACAAAAACAGATGCCAACTCTCAAAGTCAGCAGGTGTAGTATTACATTTTGGGACCTTTTATCCTGCTGAACCCAATCACAAAGAGGGTTAGTCAGCACTGAGTATGGAGCCTTTATACTGAAGTCTGCTGAGCACAATATAGCTGAAAGCTGAGCACTGTCCTGGCTAAACAGTACACAGCATAAATGGCTGGCAAGAGTCAATCTAAGAAGTGCAAAATTGATTTCATTTCTTATTTTGGGGGTGTATTTGCACCATTATATGCTTTGCATAATTAATTTATTGAGTTGGTCGCTAAAACAACGCAGACAGTGTGTCCTCATAAACAGTGCTTTCAGCAGGCACAGTTGATTCTTTGTGATTCTTTATTTATTTAGAAAATGTAACGGTAATAAAGTTCGGAGCCCCTAAAGGGACATGGTGAAGGAAAGAAATATGAGATGGGGGTAAGATATTTGTCAGTGCTTTTACTTTCCCTCATAAAAACGTTTGTGTTCCACTGAGAAACTTTGCGTTCGCTCACAAAGAGCTCAAAAGACTTCAAAACGTTCTTATTTTGACTCCCATCTGATATTTTTTCCCACCACCATGTTCCTTTAGGTGCCCCGTATTGTTAGTGGTTCTCAACCTTTTTGACTCCAAGACCTTTCATCTTCCAAGACAATATTCAAAGGCCAACCAAGATATTTCTGCTGCTTCTGATGTAATGGCAAAGCTGCTTGTTTTCAAACTTTTTTCAAATACTTTTTTGGCAATATTTTCTAATAAAATAATTATAATTAAAATGGTTAAACTCCATAATCCCACAGATGTTAATAACGTCTCGGTTACGTATGGTAACCCTCGTTCCCTGAAGGAGGGAACGGAGACGTACGTCGGACATACCGACGAATTGGGATAACTTCTGGGAGCCCCTATCAGCTTCGAGCTATATAGAACCGGCCAATGAACAATGGCGTGCGAGATTTGCATCTCGCGCTCCGCTCCGCGCCGCGGGTATAAACAGGAAGCGAGAGCGAATGCACGCTGTTTTTCACTGAGGAGCCGAACTTAGTGACTCGGCCATGCAGTGATGGTACAGCAACTGTGGCGATGGGACGTACGTCTCCGTTCCCTACTTCAGGGAACGAGTGTTACCATACGTAACCGAGACGTTCCCTTTCAGTCGGTCACGTTCGGTGTACATTGGATGTAGTGACGAATTGGGATCCCTTTGGAAAACGCCACAGTTACTACCACTTCCAGCGCCCAGCGATGAGCCCCTCAGACCCCGTCTGACAGTGTCTGTGTGAGAAGGCTCACTGGGGGAAAAAATATATTTGCGTAGGCCCCGGGGCCAGCTGTGTGCCAGGGCATCCGAGCCGAGGGTCCCCTCGGTCAGGGAATAGAACCACTGGCAATGGGTCGTGTCCGGGGCGGCAAACAGGTCTACCTGTGCGGACCCGAAGCGACTCCATATCAGTTGGACCACCTGGGGATGGAGTCTCCACTCTCTCGGGAGCACTGGCTGTCGTGAGAGCTCGTCGGCTGCACGAACCGCTGTGATACGCCCATCTCGGGACTTGGTCGTGTAGCCAGCACTGAAGCGGTCTCTAATGAAGCAATCCCAAAGGCGTTACTGCGGCTGCGGATGCCATATGCCCCAGGAGCCTCTGAAAACGTTTCAGTGGTGCCGCTGTCCTGCCTTTGAACAAATTCAAGCAGTTCAACACTGACTGGACGCGCTCCTCTGTGAGGCGTGCTGCCATGGCGACCGAGTCTATCTCCATACCGAGAAAAGAGATCCTCTGTGTGGGACAGAGTTTGCTCTTCTCCCAGTTGACCCGAAGCCCCAACTGGCTGAGGTGACTGAGCACCATGTCCCTGTGTTCGCACAACTGCTCCCGCGACTGGGCAAGGATCAGCCAGTCATCGAGATAGTTGAGAAATGCCCCTGAACTTGGGGGGACGCCGGGCGAACTGAATCGCATAGCCGAGTCTGATGGTACGGAGGAGCCACCGAGACTGGCTGGGGAGCGCTAGCCTGGCTCCCAGACACCGAGCAAGGGGGATCAATGGCACCACAGACGTACCCGCAGCGAAGCAGCATGCAGGGATCCGACTCGGACGGCATGGGAGAGGCCCGAAGTGGGATCTGAGTGTGCTGTGCAACACTTACCTGCTTCCGCTGAGGGGGCGTGCGAGTGTGGGAAGGCCGCTTGAGTGCGTTCCCACAGCCGGCGTCCCCTGCTGGCGAAGGGAGAGGCACCTGAGGGTGGCGAGGCATGGGAGCGTCGACCACGGCCAAGCGTGCTCTCTTGGCACCCAGAGATTTCGTAAACTGCTCTTTTATTGAAGTTTTGGGTACCGGGCGGAACAGAAATGAAACATGAACAAAAGATTTTCCCCCGGCCCTCCTCCGGGGGAAGGAGTGGTGCTGCAGCCAACTCCGGGAGAGCAGTTTCCTCTATCTCTGTGCGGCCCGTCTCAGGGTCTCTTCCGACGGCGCTTGCCACCTGGCTTTGCAGTGGCCTGAGCGGGCTGGACGTCCTTCCCACGGCTGGGCCCACGCCGTCGGCTGGGTGTAGGCTGCTGTGGTGCCTTGGCGGGGGCGGAGGCGGTGGCAGGCGGACGTCCACGGCGACGAGCAGGCGGAGGCGGAGCCACCGGATGTGCTTGATGGCCTCCGTCTGCTTCTGGGCGGCCGAGAACTGCTGGGCAAAGCTCTTGACCGAACAACCTGGCCGATATGAGGGAGTTCCTGGTTGAGCAAGAGATGGCGCTCCTGGACCACAAGCGTGGACATCGCCTGACCGATGGAACAGGAGGTGACTTTCGTCGTCCGGAGGGCGAGGTCCGTCGCCGTCCGGAACTCCTGGAGGAGCTCTGGGTCAGGTCTACCCTCGTGCATGTCCATGAGTGCCTGGGCCTGGTGGACCTGAAGCAACGCCATGATATGCAAGGTGGACGCAGCCTGTCCACAAGCCTTGTAAGCCTTCCCAGTCAGACTGGAGGAGAACTTACAGGCCCGGGACGGGAGACGCGGGTCACCGCGCCAGTTGGAGGCGGTCGCCGGACACAGTTGCATCTCGACGGCCCATTCCATTGGCGGGATTCCCACGTATCCCTTGGCTGGCCCGCCGTCAAGGGTAGTGAGGGGGGAGGAGTCACTCGGTCGGTTTCTGGCAGAAAAAGATGCTCCTCATGCACCTCTGGGAAGAAAGGCGGGATGCTGAGAACCAGCGCGAACCTCCCCGAAAAACCAATCATCCAACCTAGAGGGTTCGGGACGTGGTGGAAGGTTCCACACATGCCCGACCCTTTTGGCGGCCCGGGAAAGCATAGTCGCCATCTCGGGGTCCGGTGCGGCCGTAGCCACTCTCCCAGAGGGAGGCAGTACAGCCGAACCTTCATCCTCCGAGGACTTGAACTCCCCCTCCGATGCAGCGATCGACATCTGCTCGTTCACCGCAGCTCCGAAAGTCACCGCTGGCCGCCCATGGGAGGGGCCAGCGGTTTCTCCCGGGAGCTCTACCAGCTGCGGAACTTGTGAAGGAATAGGGGCCTGCGGAGGTTGACTCGGCGGGTGTGCCCTAAACGTGATCCTCAGGTCACCCTGGCCATCCGAAGAAATAGGTCTATTCTGGTTAGGAATAGAACTAGTTCTACCAGAAAGACTCAGAGATAGGATGATGAATGAAGCATACATTTATTAACAGCCCAGCAAGCATAATAAAGTTTTGGCATAGGCCCCGTCCATAGTTAGTAATCCGAGGGTAGCGGATCAGCATATCCCTGCCTGAAGATGAAGGCAGGGGCGCAGCCGACCCCCCTTTAGAGGTATGGACGGAACCATCCTGGTGGTGGTGGGGAGGGTGGAGGTTGTTGTCGCATCGGCATCTGCGAACTCAAACATGTGTAAGTACAACCTTTATACAGAAAATATGAAGACGTGATTGGATAGAGATGAAATTAACAAGTGACGAAGTGATTAAGTCTTCCTGGCAGAACTTAAGCTGAAGCTTCCATATCATGGGATGGGTAATGGGACTCCGCCTTCCCGGAGGTAGGTGAGTCTCGACCTTAGTTCCGAGATAGTCATGTTCCCGCAGTAACTGCAGCAGTGAGCACTGCGATCCCGCTGAAGTGTGCAGTCTCTCCAACACCACGTTGATCCTCGCGTTTCTCCGGTTCTCTCTGAATAACTCTTGCTGATAGCAGCTTTTTTTACAAACTCAATGAGTCGTCGTCAAACGCCATTTGGCTCCAAAGTGAATGACAGCATGCATTTGCTCTCGCTTCCTGTTTATACCCGCGGCGCGGGACAGAGCGCACGATGCAAATCTCGCACACCAATGTTCATTGGCCGGTTCTATATAGCTCAAAGCTGATAGGGGCTCCCAGAAGTGATCCCAATTCGTCGGTACATCTGACGTACGTCGAACGTGACCGACTGAAAGGGAACTGAATGTTCTTCATTGTTTATACTTATTAGAGAAGAGAAAGCTGTTTCATAAATAAAAATGACAGTTCTTGAGGGAACAGATGAAAATAGGAAATACAATAGCTACGTTCACATGGACACTTTTTGTTTCAAATCATTCCGATTAATGAATCCGAACATAGTGTTTACATGAATGCTAAATAAAGTGATCGGGTTTATGTGCACGTTTATATGTCACAAGCTTGAAATCGGATTAATCATTTGACATGTGCACACTGCATGATAAGAGTTTCCCGCTGTTGCACATACTAACCATCATCCTACCATAACTTAATTTCTTTGTTTTAAAAAGCAGACTTAATATTTATCTATTTTGGGTCCTGATTTGGAGACAGTGGTTACATGAAGCCTTGTGCTGTGTTGCTTATATTTATCAAGCAGTAAAATCGAACCCTTCACGCACCCAAAATAAGGCGTCTGTGGATGAGAGTCCGAAGGACTGATGGGACAATGCTTTCCTGCAGCATTTCACAGGCAATAAGTGGAATGAGAAATATAGAATGACATGACAGTTATTTATTACACAATATTCAACAACAGCAGCTTGTTCCATGCATCATATGTCATTACGCCATTTCTACGTCATTGCACACATTGCAGAGCTTTCCAGTTTCTGTTTTAATTCTGATGAACATGTCCTATTGAACGAATTAGAAAAGGTTTAAACCACCCCTTACAATCCGACGCAACCCAATTCTGATTGATGTGGATATATGTGACGTGTGATTTAAAAATTATAATGATTTAAAGTATTATGACTATTCTAGTAGTCTGATTGCAAACGGATTATTAGGGTCCATGTAAACACAGCTAAAGTCTGCTTAGATCTTTTTTTAATGTTGTTAAAGCTTGTTTGTCTTGTTTTAAGTCATCTTGCGGCACCCTTTGACGTGTTGAGGCCCCCTAGTGGGCCCCGGCCCTCTGGTTTATCACCACTGAATTACACTGAATGAATATTCAGACAGTGTGGACATCTAAATATTAATTGGTCTGTTCTCTATCCTAGACCACAGGGCGGCTGAAAATAGGAACATACACTGGACCTTTACAACATGGCATTGTTTACTCTGGAGGTACTGGGAATTCTTGGATAAAGATGCAAACGACACACTCACAGATGTCAAGTCACCTTTATTTCTATAGCGCTTTTCACAATGCAGATTGCTTCAAAGCAGCTTTACAGTGATGATAGGAAATTAATTTATGATATATAGGAAATGATGTATCTCCTCAAGGCCCTGAAACATATTCTGTTGATAACTAACATTTAGATCGCAAGTCTGTTACAGATCAACACTCTCTCACAATATTTTTTACTGCGTGTGTACAACTACATTAGTTTACATTAGTTGAAGAATACTTCTAAAGCACTTATTAATCTTAGCTAATGTTATTTTCAACATTTACTAATACATTATTAAAATAAAATGTTTTATTTTATTTGTTAATGGTACCTGAGCTAACACAACTAACAATAAACTGGTGTATTTTTATTAACTTTAACATTAACAAAGGTGGTAACACTTTAGTTTAGGGTCCCATTCTTGCTATTAAGTAGCTGCTTATTAGCATGCATATTACTAGGATATTAACAGTTTATTAGTACTTATAAAGCGCACATTAATGCCTTATTCTGCATGACTGTATTCTACATCCCTAATCCTACCCAATACCTAAACGTAACATCTAACTTACTTACTATTAATAAGCAGCAATTAGGAGTTTATTGAGGAAAAAGACATAGTTAATAGTTAGTTAATAGTTAAAATTGTACCCTAATCTAAAGTGTGACCACAAAGATTAATAAATACTGTACAAATGTATTGCTCATTGTTGGTTAATGTTAGTTAAGGCACATTTCACACAATAGGATCTTGGAAAGTGTTATCTTTATTCACTAAAGGTGAAACCTGTGAGAGCATTGATTGGCTGATATTCATGATAGTCATATTGAGATTATTTTGGCAAATATACTAATTGTGGTTTAAATTATGCTATGACAAACATAAAAGCATCTCATATCACTGTTTCTGGGATATCAATGCTGAAAGAACAAAGTTAAAAATGTCATACAGAAACAGCAAATCTCATGTTCAACTGGGACAGTATTGTGATGGAATCATTTCAAATTGATTCGTTATGCAGTTTTTCTCTGGCCATTGAATATGCCATAGAAATTATATGCGAAAATGTCACTCTATTTTAAAAATGTATGTTGTCATCTTTGCCCAGGTTCCTCTGACACTGTGTGTGATTTGCTTGGAGCAAAAGGCAAGGATATTGTGTACATTGGGGATCATATTTTTGGAGATATTCTTAAGTCCAAGAAGCGACAGGGTTGGCGGACATTCTTGGTGATTCCTGAATTGGCTCAGGAGCTGCACGTGTGGACAGACAAAAGCTGTGAGTATTGCCATATTTCAGTAAAATATGCCTTTGACCTGTTTCACACAAAACGTAAGCAGCACACAGCATTTTTGGCATAAGCACATTGGTGATGTATAGCTGCAAGTAGAGTTTTGGTGCTGATCTCTGCGGAAAATATCCTCTGTAAACCTACTTATCGATGTGATATTTTGCAATATAGACTTTTATAGCAATTTATATATATATATATATATATATATTTATATTTTGGGGTTCCAATCCATGAAGATTTATTTTAATTTTGATGTAAATGTAATCCCTCTTCACATATACATTAAATTTGTTGACTATCAATTTTGTAATCATAATCAATAGCCTACTTTCGATAACTATTTTATTTATCATGACCATTACTACAGGAATTACTTGGTGTCGCAACCTAGAAACTACTTTATTTTCTGTATTGAGCAGTAGTTGTAACACAAGTGGTTACGCTGATCGGACCTTCTTGTGAGAAACTCAATTAAAAAAAAGGATGCTCACAAAGAGAAAGGAAAAAGAGAGTGAGATAAGATGTTAACACTTGAAAGGCTCAGGAAGAGATGTGAAACCCAATCATGACA
Source organism: Romanogobio albipinnatus (assembly GCA_023566225.1). Classification (NCBI taxonomy): domain Eukaryota; kingdom Metazoa; phylum Chordata; class Actinopteri; order Cypriniformes; family Gobionidae; genus Romanogobio; species Romanogobio albipinnatus. Next base: position 41,163,308 of record CM042241.1, on the reverse strand, counting down.
GGGTTCTGTCCTCTCATTCACAGCTCTGTTCGAAGAACTGCAGGGATTGGACATTTTCTTGGCAGAACTATACAAGTGAGTAAAGCTGCCTCAGCGTGTTTGTGTGTGTGTGTGTGTGTGTGTGTGTGTGTGTGTGTGTGTGTGTGTGTGTGTGTGTGTGTGTGTGTGTGTGTGTGTGTGTGTGTGTGTGTGTGTGTGTGTGTGTGTGTGTGTGTGTGTGTGTGTGTGTGTGTGTGTGTGTGTGTGTGTGTGTGTGTGTGTGTGTGTGTGTGTGTGTGTGTGTGTGTGTGTGTGTGTGTGGTTCAGGTAAACCCTATGTTATGGGGAAAAATGTTTCCCACAAAGACAAAATCATTGTCCTTGTGGGGACATTTTTGGTCCCCATGATGAAAACCGCTTCTAAATTATACTAAGTGATGTTTTTTGAAAATGTAAAAATGCAGAAAGTTTAGGAGTAGGTTTAAGCTTAGGGGATAAAAAAATTGTTTGTACAGTATAAAAACCATTATGCCTATGGAATGTGCTCATAATGATAGGAGTACCAGTGTGTGTGCGCATGCAATTTAGTGATTATATATGTCTCAGGGATGTGCAAAATTCAGAATTAAAAAATTGAGTTAAGTAGTTCTCTCATAATATTTCTGTTTAATAATTCCTCTTTTGTTGATGTTTTATTAACACTGAATAAAAGACACAATACAGTTTAATGTACCTAACAGAGCTTGATAGCAAATTACTAATGTCCTGCTAAATAAATGGATAAAAACGAAATAAAAAGTGAATCAATAAGGCATTTGATTAAATACTGTTGTGTGTTGTATTGTGGTTTTGTCTGTTGATTACTCAAATTGTGCATATTCATTTTTGGCATTTTGGCCATAGAAATGCATAAGTCCGAGTAGCTTATGTGAACATCTCCGAGTAGAACATTCGGGTTGACATTATGGTAATTACACACCATAATCTCTCTCGCTATCCTGATACGACCTTCTAGAGTCATAGGGTTGGATCATATCCCAGTTTCTTTGGCCAGAAGGAGAGGAAAGCACTCTGGCTCGACTTTTCTCTTGCTCACGTTCTTTTTTTCCGTAGACATTTGGACAGCAGCAGCAATGAGAGGCCAGATATCAGTGCCATCCAGAGAAGAATGAAGGTACACACAGACACACACTAAATCACACACACACATTCCACATATTTCAATTTTGATCTTGTTTTATTAGATTTGAAATGGCTGAAATTTCATCTTCAGTTTACAGTATGTATCTATCGTTCTCACATTATATGAAGTGTCTTTAACTGCTATGTACTAACATTTAAATTAATCGTTTGACAAAATGCACTTATTGTGTACGTACATGTTTTTTACATACATCAAATTTTTTAAATACTGTACAACTGCATTAACAGCTGTAATGAATTACTGCCAGAGGTGGGTAGTAACAAATTACATTTACTTCGTTAAATTTACTTGAGTAAATGTTTTGGTTAACTTGTACTTTTAGAGTATATTTAAAGGTGGGTACTTTTACTCTTACTCAAGTACATTTCTTGTGAAAAAACTGTACTTTTACTTAGTTACATTCGGTGGCTTTCCTCCGCTACTGTCAAATGGTAATAATGATATTATATATTTTAAAATAAGTTAATGACTTTCGCAAGTCTCGCAAAATGTTGGAGAGGCTGCTTTGCGAGAGGTGGCTATGCAACGGTATGCATCATCTATAATTAGCGCACGTTTAGTCGGAAGATGATGGCCGAAGCAGAGGAAGATGTGTGTGAGCTATGGGAGGCAGATCACCCGTGGCCTCAAGTTCAGTCTATGTTTTCACTCCAAGATGTCAAAAAGAATAGTTTCATAATGCGATGCATGCTGTGTGCACCAAAACGAACTGACATCTCAGCATTCAAGAATTCCACCCTGAAAAGAACATGTAGCGTTAAGTGTCACAATGATGCCTATATTTGAAAACTATTAATGGTAATTTGGTAACTATGGAAAATTTTCCCTTATTATAATACTTTTTCACACACTATCCGAGTGTTTTCCTCATATGCGCTCTTGTGCAAGCAAACGACAAATCGCTTGAATCCTCCAAAAAACGCACGTCCACAAACAAACGTTCACATCTTTACATTTACATATCCTTTTCTTCACAATACGAAACAAATCTGAAACCTGTCTGAAGTGTAGAAAATACATACAAATAAAAAACGGTATTGTATTTTATTCCTACCTAAAGAATAGCCTATATACTTATAAAAATATATGAACAAACAAAGTATGTTTTAAGAAGAGCTCTAGTTAGCCCAGCACACCATTAATTTACACTGTTTAACCATTAATCACACACACACACACACACACACACACACACACACACACACACACACACACACACACACAATAAGGTTCATTAGCTTACATTAGTTAACATGAACTAATAATGAACTGCACTTATAAAGCACTTATTTATCTTTTGTTATGTTAATTTCAACATTTACTAATGCATTATTCAAAAATTGTAAACATAAGTTAATGCACTGTGAACTAACATGAATAAACCATGAACAGCTGTATTTTTGTGAACTAACATTAACAAAGATTAACTAATGCTGAACAGGTGTTGTTCATGGTTAGTTCATGTTAACTAATACATTAACTAATGTTAACTAATACAACCTTATTGTAAAGTGTTACCGAGAGGTGTGTGAAAGCTGTCCAAGTAGCCTGAAATTCTGGGTTTTCGCTTCTTATCAATCAGATCGAAAGTAACTAGTAACTAACTACTTGAGTAGTTTTCTCATCAAATACTTTTTTACTCTTACTCAAGTAAATATTATGATTGTTACTTTTACTTTTGTAAATATTTCCGTAAGTACTTGTACTTTTACTTGAGTACAGATTTTGGCTACTCTACCCACCTCTGATTATCGCACCGGGTAGTTCTAGGAACTTAGTTTTAGGAACTAGCCACCAGGGTGGTTCCCAGAGAACTAAATTTTCCCTTAGGGCCATTTTTCTGGTTGCATTCGCACCGTCAGTAGGAACTCTGTAAGCCACAAGTTCAAGTCCTCCTGGGAAGTTTGTATTTACAAGGTAGGAAGTCGTGTTTACGACGTCAGTCACTTTCATCGGAGTAAGATGGCGGAGTACTTTCTCTTAATTAATTGCAATTAATTGCACAAAAATACAGCAAGGTTATTAAAATCTACTTTCAGAAAGTGGAAGAACAAGGAATGTGCATCCGGTGTGTTTTGCTTTATGTTTTTAATTTATTTATGAAGCCACTGTGAACTTAATCGTTTATCGTATTATTTTGTTATATTATAATGCTATCATAGTTATCATATGTTATCTCTGTAAATAGAAAAGCCTGACAATATCACTGCTAAATATCTTTAAGTATTGTGGTATTATTATGTTTCTCACCGAAATGCCCCCAACTCGTAAAGATCAGGGCTTAATGAAAATCCAGAGCTTCCCACTGCTATTTACGACTTTATGGTGGCGTTCATGTGCATTCAACTCTTAAATATGATCTTTTACGACATGACTTGAACACACCATAAGCACACAGCGCTCCCATTTTCCGTCTTCATCAGTTTACGATCTGTCTAACAGTTCTGTCTAATACGTTATTAGATAGAACTGTTATACAAAGAATGTAGACAGTATATGAAAAAGTATTCGCGTTTGCCGTGTGGTTAATGTCCAGTGTCGCTAGCTGAGCAGAAATACATAATCGTGTTTTGTTTGGTCCCCTCAAAGCATTGGATTTTCTCCTTGGCGTAAAGGTTGAGAGGTCCATCTATCATTTTTCTATGTTCGCGGAGTAAATATATAATGTGTGTGTGTGTGTGTGTGTGTGTGTACATTAGGGCTGGGCGATATGGCTGAAAACTGTATCACGATATAAGGGTTTCATATCGGTCGATATCGATAATTATTGATATTTTTATGATCTATTTAAAATAAGGACCAGGAAATGTATTTTACATTTAAACATTTTTATTTTAAATGTAACCTTCCCTGATTATAATCCCCTCAATTATAAAGGTAGAAATGTCAACACAACCATGGAAAACACAAAAAATATCAACACAAGTCTAAAATCACAATGAACACTTAACAATTATCTCTCAACATTAAGGTGCAGGTGCCTCCGCTATTTCTTTGTAACTGTTTACTGTTTAGATGCTTTGTCATAAGGCACTGATGCAGAGTAACATTACCTCTCCTTGTAGTTTCAAAGGCTGAATCCGAAATCCCCTTTACCCTTAAATAGGGCATTATTTTAGGGGACAGCCATTTGTAGTGGTGTCCGAAACCATAGTGGACTTTATTGAGTGCACTCATTCTATCCCACTTTGCACCGCAATAACGAGTGTACAGCCAATGTACACACAGCAGCTGTCCGAATTCGCTTGCTTGTCTTCATTCACTCCTACAAGTAAACTGTATTAGTAGATTAAAGCAGGGAATAGTGATTGAGGATTTAGGGGGCGATCTCGGATTCAGCCAAAGTCAAGAATAGCACAACGGCAAGCGTGACGAGTATAAACACCTCAAACGAATGAGGCACGCGCTGTCAGTGGAGGCGCGTGCTGCGGAGCCAGATGAAAGTATAAACAAGACAGTCTTGCATAATTTGCAGACGACATTGGTCTGACTACGGTCAGACTTATAAAATTCAAAAAACTGCCATACTGGCGAGCTGACTTGTTTTACTGTTTTATCAACAATTTCCTCGCTCACCGCAGCACTCATTTTCCACTTATCACTCCACGCCGGTTCTGTTTACTGAAGAATGAATCCAACACGAGACAATGATATGGTGCAACCAGACATGATAAAGTTAGCCTGTTATAATGTTAGCCTGTCACTCCCTACGTTGCTTGGTTGCTTGGAGAGCGAGTGCCTTTGTTCATGCAACCAAACTTGCTTCGCAACCTCTGGTTTCTTCCGACGAAGAAAAAAAAAATTATCGAACGTTTTATCGAACGCATTTTTTATTGATATCGATTACGTGTAAATCGCGATACATATCATTATCGTTTTATCGCCCAGCCCTATTGTACATGGCTTTTTTTATTTATTTTTTATGTCCGGTGCTGGTGTTTTGTGTGCATTCAGCCACTTTTCCACTGCCAGGCCGAACGGTTCTCGTTGTAACTGGTCTATTCCGTGCCGATCCAGGCCAGCTGGTACGGTTCTGGTTTCATTTTCCACTGTGGTGCTGATAATGGCCGCTCTTTGGAATGTCATACAAAAGGATCAGTCGTTGCCTTGGTTACACAACGGTTTACTGATGAAATGAGATGTAAATAACAACCGCATTGTGGAGGATGATTAGATATTTCTTTTAATTTTATTATTAACTTGTGTTTATGTCGTTCAAGGCAACAGGCAACAGACAAGTGACAAATCCTGTGGCAATGTCACTTCACGGATTCTACCAACATGGTTCAGCATGGTTAGACAACCGGGCAGAGAACAGTTTGTAATTGTGCCGTGCCTTACCAGGCTCAAGTGGAAACACAACTGGAACCGTTCCTTACCATTCTAAGAACCGTTCGGCCCGACGGTGGAAAAGCGGCTTTAGTTCCCCCAAAATCATTCCCAGTTGCTGCGGTGCAAAGATGCTAAAAAGCCGGTACTTCTGCCGTTTGTTCTAGGAACTATGAAAAGGTTCCTCCAGTGTGAAAGCCTCTTATAATTACAATGTTGACCCTTCCGTTACACCTGAACCCTCCCTTAAACCTAACTGTAGCAAGGTTTAAGGCTCAGATAAGGAGGAGGCAGGATCCGGCAAGTGTTCAACATAAATTTAAATATCAAAATAAACAAATAATAAAACGAAAGTAAAGTAGCAGCCCCTCACAGACGACTACTGCCTAAACTAAAACAACAACTTAAAGTCCCAGGCCTGGTCCTCTCTCGCCCTTCACTGTCATCACTCCTCCTTTTATCCTCTGTGAGACTCGATTATGGTGTGGTGCACTGGTGACGCTCATTAGCACTTGCGGCCTCGCTCCGTTCCCACAGCTCTTGACCCCGTCCTGCTTGCCACACTAACCATACCACCAAACCTGTCGTAACCTCCGTGTATCCCACCTCAGTAGCAACAAAAGTGTTTTGCAATGCAACATGAACACAATAAGTACATTGTACCTAAAACATTTTTTTTTATCTAAGTACATGGTAGTTAAAGACACCTATAGCTAGATTTACAGCTTGCACCAGCGCAAACCCTCTTTTGGCGTTAAAAAACTACTGTCACGTTTTACTAAAGACAAGCAGTGAAAATATAGCGCTTGAAAAGTGTGGACACACTTATTTTTGTGGTTGACTTTATTGCATATGCATTTGTTGGAGTTTCCCTTTCAGATGCAAAATTTATAAGAGGAGAGTATTTAAATGAATCATGTCATGCTGCATTATTTACCGCCCAAAACCAGGCGCTAATTTGCGCTGATCTTAGTAGATTGCTTTGGTCATTATGGAAATGATCCGGATTATGAATTTATGTGTCATCATTAGATCACATGCTCCCGTTAGCACTTTTGTGGAATTGCGCTCTTGCGCTAATTTGCCCTGTTTAGTAAATCTGGCCCCTAATATAAAGTGTGACTTGTCTATCTATACCAGGGGTGTCAAACTCCTGACCTGAGATCCTGGAGGGCCACAGCCCTGCAGATTTTAGTACCAACCCTGCTCCAAAAGACAAACATGTGGTTTGCAAATAAGCCTGAAGGACTTGATTAGCTGGATCAGGTGCATTTCATAAAGGTTGAAGCAAAACTCTGCAGGGCCCTCCAGGAACTGAGTTTAACACCCCTGATCTATACCCACAGCCATTAACATAGGCTTGAGTTATTGATGCAAACACAATTTCGATAATAAGTAGTGCCCTAAGAACTTTAAAAGAGTTTAGAGATATTATGGATTATTTTCATGAAGAGTAAACAAACATAAACAAACAGGAAATGTGCTTGTAATGGCAGATTTGAAGTCTTATAAGTTTAATTATTGCCCATGGTAATCAACAGCCTATAAATATTTAGATGGAATTAATTAGCTACAAGAGTGATGTTATACATTACATGTTGATTCAGTAATTCTCTCTGTGCCTCTTGGTTCACTAGAGAGTGACTCATGACATGGACATGTGCTACGGGATGATGGGAAGCCTGTTCCGCAGTGGCTCTCGGCAGACTCTGTTTGCTTCTCAGGTGATGCGTTATGCTGATCTGTATGCTGCCTCTTTCATCAACCTGCTCTACTACCCCTTCAGCTACCTGTTCAGAGCCGCCCATGTACTGGTGAGAACACATACTTATAAACACACTCACACATATAAACACACCCATAAACATAGGCTTGGATTAGTTATACAAATACCTAGTCTGGATGCCAGCCGAACTTAGCCCCGCCCACAACATTTGAGGTCGGGAAGTTCGGTCTGGACTTGATCCACCAGAGCTGTTCGGACCAATCAAATTGTCTAGTCACTCATATTCTGACTAGAATTGAGTATGACAACGTCAGGCTTCTATGCCCCAGACTATAATAATATCATTATTTAAAGTTAAATGTTAATATCAATACACACAAAAAATATTATGGTAATAAATGGGTAACACTTTAGTTTAGGGTCCAATTCTCACTATTAACTATCTGCTTATTAGCATGCATATTACTAGGATATTAACAGTTTATTAGTACTTATAAAGCGCATGTTAATGCCTTATTCTGCATGACTGTATTCTACATCCCTAATCCTACCCAATACCTAAACGTAACATCTAACTTACTTACTATTAATAAGCAGCAATTAGGAGTTTATTGAGGAAAAAGTCATTGTTAATAGTTAGTTAATAGTGAGAATTAGAACCTGAACTAAAGTGTGACTGAATTTCACTCAGCAAGGATGCATTTGAACTTTCTATTCTTCAAAGAATTCTGGTGGAAAAAATGCATAACTGTTTCCACAAAAAATATAAGCAGCACAATTGTTATAAACATTGATAATAATAATAATAATCGTTTCTTGAGCATCAAATCGGCATATTAGAATGATTTCTGAAGGATCATGTGACTGGAGTAATGATGCTGAAAATTCTGCTTTACCATCACAGGAATAAATTACATTTTGAAATATATTTAAATAGAAAATTGTTCCTTTAAATTGTACACAATATTTCTGTATTTACTGTATTTTTGATCAAATTAATGCAGGCTTTGTAAGCACAAGAGACTTCTATTTAATATTTCTAAAAATCTTACCAGCGGTAAAAATGGTATTTTAAAAGGTACTAGGCGTGAGCGCAAGTTCCAAATAAAGTTGGGCGGTAGCCGCGGTACTAAAAATAGAAAAGCTTGGAATGAATAAAACTAATATTGTTACATTTTTCTAACTCAAGTACCAACTGGTACAGAAATACTGGTTCTGCCTACCACACAAACACTTCCTCTCAAATCTACCGACACACACCTACATTTCTCCTGTTCACGTTGTTGTTGTTGTTTTTTTGTTTTTGTTTTTTACTATTTCCATCTTCTCTTCTCTCTTACCCAGATGCCCCATGAGTCCACAGTGGAGCACGCCCACGTAGACACAGAAACCGAGTCTCCTCTGGCCACACGCAACCGCCACTGTGTGGACTGCAAGGACATCGACTGCAAAAGAAACCAGCTCACGCGCTCCATTAGCGAAATCAAACCGCCCCACCTGTTCGCTCAGCCACCACAGGAAATCACACACTGCCACGATGAAGATGACGATGAAGAAGAGGAGGAGGAAGAGGAGGAAGAATAGATGTTTCTGGCCTATTCTAGGGTAAAGATTCATAGGATGATGGTGATAGAGTGATGATGATGATGATGATGATGATGATGATGAGTGAGATGATGAAAAGGAGGAGTGGATGTATGAAGTAGACTATAATTGCCAAACCAAGCTCAAAAAGCTGATGTTCATAGTACCAGAGTTCAGTTTACCCTCCTGTAAAGATGACTAAAAAGAATGAACAAAAGTTTGTTCAAAAGAACGTTGGATGCTATCTGGAATCGTTTATCAGCCACTAAATAAGCACATGTGATAAACATCCAATGGAAACACAGCGTAAGGACACTCACAGGTTTACATGAGACTGTCATGTATGTATCATACATGTAGCATGTTGGCTAAGTCTTGCATTAACTTTCATACAAAGACTTTTCATATAAAGTCAGTTATTGGATCCTTACAGATGTTCTAGTCAGATTTTACTATTAGTTTTTATCAGTTTAGACAACTTTTGAGTAGCCAGGCAGATTACCTTCAGTAAAAGCTCTGTATCCAATAATTGTCCCTTTTTAAACAAGTGTGTGTTGGCAGAGTTGAAGTTCTGCATGTGTTGGGAATCTGAATGAAGCATGGTTCATTGTGACGTGCGTGAGGAAATGCGGCCAACACAAGAATCCAGTTACTTGGCAACAGCATGTAGCGTTTTTTTTTTTTTTTTTTTTTTTTGTGAGGTTTGTTGTTAACCTCTTGTTTTTCATCTTTTTTTCATGCAGACATTTTGGCAAGAGCTAGTCCGAACGCACACAGACACATCATTTCACTACCTGCTCGATGATGTCACATTAAACAATGGCATACTGTATTTTTTATGCTCCTATATAAGCTAAACAGAACGGTCTAGTTTTATCTTAGTTGTTACGTGCCATTGATATCTGCCTGAGAGAAGACAGATGCAAACTATTCAAACACACAGTAAGTGACCTTGATATGCAAAAAACAATGGGTAAAAACTGTTGTATGGCCTGAGGAGCAATGCATCGGCCATTGAGAGAATAGGAAAATGGAGTTAGCCGCTGGGCATTCTGAAACTGATAAAGAGAGTGCTGTTGCTCTGGTGACTGTTTCTATGGAAATTAATGTAGTCCTGGCTAATGTGTGAACTCATGTGGACCAAAACAGTGTCGAGAAATTGTGTTTGATTTAGCTTTAAGGGTCTCGTTAGACACTTGTAGGTGTCCCACAGTAAAGTATGTGGAGTTTTTAAGAAATAAATGTTGTTCTCGAGTGTTACGACGGTTCACGGTTTAGGGAGGAAGCGGTTTTAGCTCTGGGAAGTGTCCTAAGTGCATGAAACCGGTAGATTAGGATGGTCAGTGTGACTTTTATATGCATTATTACTATTAAGATAATAGTATGTAGGATCTGATTGAATGAAGCTACCCAATCCATAGTGCAACCTGTATTACTCATATGCATATTGTAACTGTTTGTTCTTTTTATTTCAGAGAATGTAGTTTTTCATGGGTCTGACTGTGTTTTCAAAAGGGAAGACCAAGTAGGACTTACTGTATAGTACAATGGTTTGTGGTTAGGCACAAAAATAGTTTTTTAGGTTTTCAAACGTCTGTTTCACGGAACCAGTTAAAATATATTTTTTAAATGTACAATGCATATTTTATCTGTGTTATAGTTTTTAAACAACTGGACATCCTAAAATGGGGCAGCTCTTTCAAAATATACCTTGTTCTTGGTCCAGGCTTTAGAGAGCGCAGTATAGAGAAAGTGTTTGTCCTGGTAAAAGAAACAATCCAGCATTTCTCTTTCCTCTGTTTTCATGGGCTTTTTATACAAACTCAGTATTGTATGTAATATGGCTGGCTCCCTGGACATGGATCAAATCTAGTCCTGGGTTAATTTGCACTGGTGTTGGCAGTTGTCCTTTTTAGTTGTCTATGCAAGGGAAACTGGCTTAGATTATATTTTCAAAATAATATAATAGAGGCATTGAGTTTAAACAGTATTCATCCAATTATCCCAGTAGTCATTATCCTAGATACCTCTATATTAACAGGTGATGATCTCGTCCATTCAGTCATAGATAGCATTGCATATCTGTTTCAACCAGTGTTTTCATATTATATTTTTGGCATAGTTTACAGTTGCGTGTTGAACATGCCAATAACTTACTAATATACTGAGGTTTGCTCCTTTCTATTTTTTACCTTTTTCCTAATTTCTGAATTTCTGAAATCTAATTTCTGAAGTTCATGATGTAGGCAGACATTCTTTTTTTTTTTTTAGCTTTTCAGAAAGGTGCAAAATGGTTGTGTCTGTAGAAGAGATCAAGAGCAAAATATCCATGGCATTTATTAATCCCATTTCTTTTGTTGTCATTTTGTTTGTTTTGGGCATGTGATTTCATGTCTTCAAATTGTAATTATTCTTCCTGGATTATGATAGTTTCTGATTTATAGAGTTCTAAACTTATACATATGGGAAATTGCATTGCAAAAAATGTAAAAAAAAATAAAGATTAATTTTCCTTAATAAATTCACCATTGGTCTCCTGTCGTGTTTACTTCTGAGAACCTAATGACTGCACTTATATTTCATAACAGGTTTTCTCCAGTCTAACATGGCTTGAGCAACGGGACAATTAGTCAGCCACTTGTCCAAAATACAGCTCCGTGTCTATGTACTACATATCACACATTAAACATGGTATAAAACATTCAAACAAAAGTCCGACAAGTCATTTGTCTAGCCAGTAGAAAGCAAAAATGATGTGATGCAACATTCACAGTCAATCATAATATATTTGCTTTTTAATATGCAAAAAAAGTGCAGAAAGAACACAGTACCATAGTGAAACCGATGAATGTTTAATAGCACTTTCTCTAGAACCATTTTCCTCCCTAGGGTTTACATTTTAGTTACAAAGTAGCTACAATTCATTAACAAAGCAAATTAGAAAAAAAAAAAAAAAAATGAATGTAAAAAGCCAGAACCTGTATTTAACCCCACAAGAGCATCTTTCTACGAAAAAATAATCAAAGTTGGCTTTCATTTACTAAATAAAACCCAACAATCTCTGATCTCACCTCTCGTATGTAAAATCTTTGGTATAAAGAGCATCAGTTTTAAGATTGCAACCTTATCAAGGTTTAGTTTGGCTAAATGTTAGAACGTAGTGCCAAGCAGTGGGTGTCTGTGGTACTGACCCATGTATAAATAATAGTATACAGCAAGTGATGCTTTCCTGTTATTTATCTGTTGTGGTTCAAGTAACCATTGGAACACATGAAAACATCTAGGGTGAAGTCTTAAAAGCTGCCTGAATCAGATTTACCACAAAGTCTGACATTGTAGAAACAGGGTCATGCAGCTGCCACCTATAAGAACATATAGGAATAGGTATTGGAATGAGTTATATGCTGTTTGTTGATACGCTGTTTGGGTTTGTAAAATGAGGGGAGCAAAACTATTGGTCATTTGGAGTTAGCCTGGTCCTACCAGACTCTTGTACATTTCATTTGTACAGAGAGTCCGGCCACTCTCCATTGACAATCGTTAACTTCCTTGAAGGTGGGTACTCTGTTGAAGTTTAAAACTATTGGATCTGCCCAGAGCCACTCTGGATGTGCCATAACCAATCGCTAACGTTTGGTCGTGACGTATATCATCTCAAACTAGCACACGATATCAAAGTCATCATTCTCAGCCACTCCCTCTGGACCGGTTAAAATTTGACCGGAGAAAACCAGAGAATATGCCGCAATCCCAGACGGAGTACTGAAGGAAAATGAAAATTGAGCGGAAGTACGTAGGAGGGCTGAGCCAGGCTAATTTGGAGTATGGCAAGGGATCACTTTTGTGACGGTTCAAAGAGAAAATGTAAGTGTTTTATCATTAACAAAACATTTGTGTTCATTTCTAAATACAACTGTATGCATAGCATGAGTTTCCAGCATTCATATAAATAACCATTGAAGTCAACATTACAGTAGGTAATACAAGAAGAGTTGAGGAGCCACCTCGCTTACAGACGTGTGATGGGTAGAACAATTTAATGTAGTAGTTGTTTTAATGACACGGTAAAAACTTGTTTTGTTACGGGCTGGATTAGGAATCGCACGGATGCATATGGATTCTCCCTTGCATAAAGTCCTAAAGACAGGTCTTTCGTTTAGTTCGAATAAGAATGCGTTCTAACTTGTAAAGTTATTGTGCCTTTGATAGGAATTAAACATTTAAAGCAGACAAATAGGACCTGTTCATCCTTGGAAGTGAATCCAAAATGTCAAATATACAAACATGACACAAATAACCTATAATTTACAATACAGTAATCATGATAAATCATCTTTTAAATAAAACGTGTTTCATTGCACTTGTTAAAAAAAAATTAATATGATTTTTTAAAGGCAATATAATGATTCTTCTTTTTAAAAAGGTGTCAAGGTACTGTGGGATATACCAGATTTAGAACAGTAAAAATAACCATTTCTGAAATATACATGTAAAAGACCCTCACCAGTATATATACAATGATGTCTTTGCTATATAACTACGTGTATATAGCATGTGCATGATATCAGTGACACTCATAGAGGCACACACATACACATGCACAACGTACAGACAGGTGTGTGCATGTGCCCGACAATTATATCCTCAGACATGCACGTATGTACAAACGCATACAAAATAAATAAATATGTGAGTAGAATGCTCTTGGTTCACGGTTTCCTTCAAAGCAGTATTTGGAACAGTCTTTGATTTACCCTATTACAGCGTCTGCCTGGAGTATTTCGTTTGTGTTTGTGAACATCACGGGGCAGTTTGAGTGTAGCTGGAGGGGCTCGTCGGAGCACAAAACTGTCTGTCCTCCAAACTCTTTGGCTGGGGGACATAAACACTGTGGTTTATCTGAAATCTTAATGGGACCGAAGCGTGTCACTGGACTATCCCAATTTGCCTTGGGTCAACCCAAGCTCTGGCCCCAGTGGTACTGCACTACCAGATTAGAGTGGTTTGGGGTGGTGAGGCAGCTCTAGGGTTCTGCTATGGGCTTCGCTCCACCACCCCACTGAGGGCTAGATGGTCCCCTCACTGTGTCCCGTGTGGTTCGACTTGTTGTGGGCGACGCAGTTCTGTGTCTGGTTGAACAGAGCGGTGGTTTCGTCAGTCACTCCGTCGTGGAGCTCTGTCAAAGTCATTTCGATTTTGGTGTACTCGCTTTCTGAAGACTGTGGCGTCTTGTCAATACGTGATGCCATGACGGCGTTCTGATACTGCTGGCGTGTTACCTGTCAAAACACATGGAAAAGGGGGTTACAAAAAAAAACGTTATAACATTTTTAGTCTTAACCTCAGATGTCACGCCCACAGACCGTTGGCAGAGCGGCTGATGCATATGGCACACTTTTCTGGAAAGACTTCAGGAGTTTCGAAGGCGTCATCTGATTGGTTGAATACAGGATGTCCGCAAGAAAAACGCTGTCCTGTCTACAACTGTGACAATGAGCGCTTACCAGGATCAACCAAACGCTGGATTTTTAAAAGTATGTGAAGATCGTGGCTCCATTGTTGCAGAAAAACTTGAACAACATTCTTGAATTAATGATTCATAGATGCACACCGGCCTGTTATTGCAGAGACATCGACTTTACATGTCCATAAACATGACGCAGAACAAAAACTGTGATTGGTTGCGTTACATGTCAGTCAAACGTCCTCTTGGGCGGTCCTTGACCAATGAAAGCTGCGAAAAGTTACGCGAGACTATAACATCTTACACTGTGTCCTCCTAACCAGATGCCACAAAGATGAAAGGTATTTTTCCATGGTAATCAGTGTTTTTGTCCAAACCGGCCATGACAACAATACGCAACAAGCGTTTCTATTTTAGAAGCAGTTTCTATTTCTGCGATATTGCAGCTGGAACAACAACAAACAAACTATGACAATGATAATCTCAGGTACTGATTATGTGCTTTATTTAATGTTAAAGGTATCTATTGTGAGTTTGAATATAATTTCACATGACCTTTATAGCCATACTGAAGCAACAATAGATAGTTTACTTCAGATCTGGCAAATAAATGAAAGGATACATAAACCTCTATTCAGACAAATATTGCACCAGTCACTCAGTATGCATTTCATTAATGGTAAAATGGTTTAAAATGTATTACATTTTACATGTACTTATCCATTTTGTTGTGAGACTCTGCCCACACACTCTTTTGATTGGCTGGAATATTGTTGTGTTGGTGTTGTTTTTTTAAATCTGTTCTACTGCTATCAATCGATTAAATTTGTTTTACTAATTAATCACGATTTTGTTCTGTAATTAATCGCGATTAAATGAAAGCTATCAATTTCAAACATTTATTAAATAACAACCTTTCATTTAAGTGAACTTAAAACAATCTTCACATAAACCCATTATAATAAATGTCACTCTTTAAAGCTGCAGTCCGTAACTTTTTGCGCTCTAGTGGTTAATAAACAGAACTGCATGCGTCTTGCGGAAGAACATTGCAGCCGGAGCTACTTCTCTCTGTTTATGTCTATGGCGAGTCACGCAGGGACTGTGCTCCTCCCCAGCGGTTCCTACCCGACTGGTCTGAAATAGTCCCACTATAAACACGTATTATAAGCGTACCATAAAGATTCAGGGTAAGACAAAAACACAGTTTGGAAAATAGATTCTATATACTTTTTTTTTTCTTTTAAATCGAACACAACAAAAGTTACGGACAGCAGCTTTAAGTTTACTATTTAAGACACTATTTAACTCATAAGACTGCTCTTTTGAGAATTTCCAGGCAGTTTCCTATCCAACAAACCTATTGACAACACTCTTAACCCTATAAAGCCTACTGTATCATATTTGATATATAACACATTATCAGCCATAGAAAAACCTGTTGCACACAATCTTCTACATGCCGTCTGTTGTCTGATAGGGCTTTTAGCATAATATGTCAAATGTAAGAATACATTTTATATTTTGCCCACCACAATAAAAACTACTTTAATCATAAAATGATCTTACATATTAATCATCTTACGAAGGCATATAATTGGGAGATACTGAGCGACTACTGATATTTAAATGCATGTTATGCAAGTAGTCTTTTATAGGGTTATAAAGATCACATTGATTCACATTAAAAGCTATTAGAATCTTGCATCAAAACATGCACCAAATTTCATATTTTTGCTAGGTTTGCAAGGCCATCTATATAAAATTTAGGTGTTTTTCCATCTCAAGTATGAGCTCCATATTCTCCTATATCATACTATGAGCCATAAAAGCCTGATTTAAAAATGTATTTAATTATATAGGTTCAATCAACAGTTCCATAAAACAAAAAACTGATTGTATTAGATTCAACAAAGAGCATTTGGGCTTTGGGGAGTCCATGACCACCAAGTCAAAGCTCATGTCTCCATCTGCCACAGACACTAAACCAGTGCGTCACGTATGTCACAGGCCCCTACTCAGCGCCCAAGTCCACATCTGTCCCACAGCCAACACCTAAATACACATCTGCCATTAAGCCACAGCCAAGATTGTAATTGAACAACAGTCTCTCTGCTAGCCAACGAGCCATGGCCAGTCTACCACTGAAATAGAGGCACTAGGCCACAGTTTAGACCACAGTCTGAACCCAAAGCCCCACAATGGCATTAAAAAAAAAGTGCAATGAATGTCTTCTGAAGGATTACATTGATTCTGATTGTTTTAGGCATGTTGGTTATGTTGTGTAATGACAAGAAAACATGTTCATAAACTGCAAGCGAGTTGGCGAGTTTGTGCAGTTCTGTTTACCTTAATGTACTGTACGTCTGACACCGCTCTGACAGAATAGTCTGGCACGTAGATCTGCAGGAAGGCATTGAGCTGGTTGTTACTGCTGCCCAGTGACGGTGTGATGGCTTCAATCCGCTCGCTACGATTTAACGAGTCAGAATGGTTCAGTCCAAATGACCGAGGGGGGGATTTGTTTTCTGCAGAGGAAAGGGAAAACATTGTCACTTTAGTAATCAGAAAAAAAAACCAAGGGCACAATAGGGAGGGAACACACTGTAAACTCATGAATATTAATTATCTGACAAAATGTTCGATTAGCCTGATGTAGCAACAATGGCTTAACCAATGACATGAGTTAGGGGCAGGACTATTTCTTTGTCAGAGTAATGAAAGAATTGAGGAGTGTTTCCAAAACTGCTTTTAATTCCAAATGGCAGATTTTACAATTCAAAACACTTAAGTACACTGTCACTTTTTTAATAATTGATATGAATAAAGAAAAATGTAATAAATACATAATTTTACTCAGCAAGCATGCTTTAAATTGAGCAAAAATGACTTTAAAACTATCATATTAGAATGATTTCTGAAGTATCATGTGGCACTGAAAACTGGAGTAATGATGCTGAAAATACTTTAACATCACAACAACAAAAAATATGTTTAAAAATATTTCACAATGTTAATATATTTACTGTACATTTGATTGAAAGGATGCAGCCTTGGTGAGCAAAAGAGACTTTTCAAACTTTTGAACAGTAGTGTGTTTGTAAATGTTTATGACACTGAACCCTTTAGTGACTAGACTCTCAAATACAACTTTATAGGGACAATAAGTAGCACACTAAGCACATGGTATATTATTTTATAACAGCTTGTAACAACTTTTTAGAACTCAATAATTGCATTGCTAGTTATGAAGGGGGTGTTTCATGTATGTAAAAGGGTTGCCGCTGGCAAGAGTATGATAAAAAGCCTAAGAGCTTTCAAAGTGAAGACTGGCTTGTTTTTAATTAAACACAGCTTATGTTTTCCACTTCATAAAGAGGGGGAATTCACACACACAAACACTGACTTTACTCACACACAAAATACTTGGTAACAGACACTCAAATATGCACACTTACACACTCGAGCACATATATTTAACCTTTTTTTTTCTTCTCGCTCTCACGCATAGACTCACATACACATATACACACACAGGTTTCCACAGTGGGGTGTGTTAATGCCACAATTTGGTTGGAATGTATGTAATCTGTGTTTGTATGTGTGAGTGGAGTGGGGGAGCCACCGCGTCTTTAGTTCAAGGCTCCAATGCTGGCCTGAAGGGGCCCAACTCTCAACCCTACATGCTGGTAGTCAGCATGAGGTATGTGAGAACCGGGAACAGTATGTGTGTGCATGTGCGTGTGGGTGACTATGTACAGGGGTATGTGTGTGTGTGCGTATGGCCCCGCTGTCACCCTTTACTCCAGGAGGTCTGTGAAGTAGAAATGTGTGGGAGGAATTCTGTGGGTTTACTGTAACATACGGTATGATTTACAGGGACTAACAGACAGACTAATGTCTGACCTTTCTGTTGTTTGATTAGTCATTTTGGTTTAACAATACCTGGAGATCCAGTAACAGACTCAGCCCTACTGACCACAAAGGTACGAGAAACTGCAGAGAAGGAATAGGAGGAAGAGAAAAGCACCAAAAGAGAGTCGGAAACAAACAGGTGACTGAAAATGTAGAACTGAAGGGAAAAGAACTGAAGAGCTCTAGGAGTAAAGAAATAACTAAACACCACTTGTTTTAATCCACATTAGAAACGATTCTCCGTTCCCCCATAATAAAGCACTTTAAGTATTACTGTAGTAGGCCCATGTTCTCACCACCAGAGGTCACCTATGTTCTGTGATAGTCCCCTAACTAGTGGCACGTGACACTTTGTTACATTTTGGCAGAATATTCAACCTCTATCAATTTCTGATGGATCTAAATATGTTCAAAATGATTTGAAAACACCATACAGTTATTTCAAAAGAGTCCCCCAAAAATGTGTAATATATGAAGCAGAAGAATATAACACTGGAAGAACTAGAATTAACATAAGTAAAAAGTAGTCACTATTTTGCAGTTTCAATGTTGCTTGGCAAGCTAGAGTATGTCTATAAAACTATACTATACTATACTTGGTAGTATAATGGTTTATTATGATTAATAATAATAAAAATAATAACAACAATAATTCCATTCATCCATCTATTTCCCAAACCGATTGTCTTATGCAGGATTGTGGTAATAAAAATAATAATAAATGTTTTTGGGGGTTTTTTTTACATTAGTGTCTTTTATCATTTGTATTTATATATTAATCAATCCTGAACACTGATAGCTGCAAAACTATGTCTACTGTTGAATAAACAATATAGCAGAATCTCGATCGTTTCGCAAAACAGATGACTGTCTCAAATTCTCTCCCCATTCTTATTGCCATGTGACCTCTGGAACGAAAGCTTCTGTGATACGGTGTTATTTTCTGATAGTGTCTCAAACACATTCTGCATACAGTATCGCCTGACTGTGATTAGTGCATCATAGTACCAAATCATAGTGGAAACAGAATGTCTAAGGTGCCAGAATGAGGCTCCACTTCCTGTGGATCTTCAAAGTATGTATGCGTGCATACTTTTTGGCCTAATACTGCCCACAACTGCTTGCACTGTTGCAGGGTTTGTGGGTGTATCATGTGCTATCGACGGAATTTTAAATTGCAGTATACATTTAAGATTTATGTATTTAAATTGCATAGAAAATATCCATCCATTTGGATTATACAGTTTTAACATTAACAAACTAATAATGTGATGTATGTTTGTCAGTATACTTGAATGAAACGAGGGTACCAAAAAAAAATCATAGCATAGTTTACTATTAACTATTTGCATCTATTTGATTTTATTTGAATAATCATATTTTCAAAAAACATTTATTGGTAACACTTCAGTATGGGTAACATATAGTTATAATAATAATAATTATTATTATATATAATAATAATTTATTACATTTATATAGCACTTTTCTGTGTACTCAAAGCGCTTTACATATAGAAGGGGGGAATCTTCTCAACCATTGTTCATTGTGAAAACAATTTTTTTTTAAATCCGTTAAAGGTGCACTATGTAACTTTTCCATCCGCTAGAGGTCGCCCTTTTCAAAACAAAGGCGTAGTTTGATGACGTCAAGTTTGAGTGGAGAATCTTGGGACATGTGGTCTTCACTTCACAGCCGGTGGAAAAGATTCGGGATAGGACTCATGCAGAGCAGAAATCATGTTCATGGATGCGATTATTACTGTAGTATGAAGCAGAGCAGGACCGATAGGTGTGGGAGCTGAACAAGATGAACACAACACATGCCTCGCGAGCAGCGGGACTTTTATTATGGCACAGTCGCCGGTGCCACTTCTGCTTTTCCGGTCATGAGTATGAGGTAACGCAGCTCTGTTTGTCATATTAGATACATCTGAGTGTGTTGAAAAGGATGTTATGACGTTACTCTGTGCATTCGCTCGGTGGCTGCTATGACACTTGTTGCACATTGCAGTGAGAGAAAAGCATTTCTACAAAATAAAACTGAGGGTAACGCAGATATGACGCAATTGACAGGTGACTCCCTCACACGTCCCAGTTCCTTGGTTAAAATAGCAATTTTCTCACAATTTACAAATAGTTGGAAACATTTGGGATATTGTAAGTACTCAACTGAACAAAATATAGAACACTGGCCTAGTGGTTTTTGGATATTTTACTGAAAATGTTTTACATAGTGCAGCTTTCAGAAGTATAAATATGTTTAAAGTCTGTCTAACTGCGGAACAAGTTATTCAATTTGTTAAATGTATGATTTAAAACAAACTGGACTTATTGATGATAAATATATAAAGCTGTGTGTTTGTGTATTTATGTACTCGTGTATTTAAAACACATTCTATTTGTTATTCCTATTACTGAAATCCTACCTGTTTCCTACATTTTATGTATGACAAACTATGATGCATATTTGTCAGTTGATGTTAAAACTGTGTAATTTTATATGCAATTCAAATACATAAATTTTAAATACCAGTAAGTACCAGAGCACATAGTATATAGGCTACTAATTTTCGTACTTTGTAGAACAATGCAAATGAATGACATTTATTTATTTGTATTTACCTGGAGACGCGGTGAGAGCCATGATCCCATACGAGGAGAAAGCTCCAGCTTCAAACTTCATTCCCTCCTTCCCTGCCTCCACTTCCACCTTCCCCTTAGAGAACAGATCACATTGAAGGTCAGACTTTCAAAACAGCGAAGAATTGTTTTTTAAACAACTTACTACGAATATTTTTTTTGCAAAAGAAGGCTTTCAGTAATTCCTTTGGAAGCATGGCTGTCTCTCACAAAACTCACTAAACTAAACATTCTTCTTCCACGTAGGTACCTTCGATTTTTCATACTGGGCGTGTTAAATACTTGCGAAAATCCCAGCTTGTTCTAGGCTAATAACCTCAATCCTTTCTCTCTATGCCCTCCACGGCCCTGGACCAAACAACCAAGCTGACCTGCAGAATGAGGATGAAATAGTCCACGGGCTTGTTGCGGTGGAAAAGGTAATGCTCGATGGCCTTCTTATTCTTCTCATTATATTTGACCTCCTGGATGACGTTGGGGTGCTTGAGGAGACGCAGAAGGATCTTTTCAGACATCTGGCTGGGACTGAATAATTCAACTTCTGTAAAGCAAAAGAAGACATGACATCATCTTCCTGTTCCTGTGGGTTTTTCGCAATTGAAATTGTTACCTCAGAACCAGTCTAAACCATGTTTAAAGGTAACACTGCATTTTCAGGTTTCAAAACTTCACACGGTATATTAGTAAACCCTGGGTCATTTTTTTGGGACGGATACAGCTTGTGGCAGGCAAACACACTGTTTTAACAACTGCTTAACCATCTGTGACACTGTTCTGACTGTTTTAAGTCTTCTGAAACATACAAAAGCAAAAACTAATTTTCAGTTCCGTTAACACCGCCAGCTTTCAACATTTGTTTTGTTCTCTCAAAAGCTGAAACTAAACTGTGTATGAACTGTGTACAAAGTGTATGAATAAGCTGTTGCTAAATGACTCACTTTAACATTGTTCTGTTTACAGTATCTGGGTCACCTGGCAGCTGGTCGCTCCTTGACCAGGGAACGCTAATAGTATTGTATTTGTTAATCAATGATTAGTGTAAGCCACAAGGGGAAAGTGCTCACCAAATCCCGGAATTACGTTTAAAGGGGAATACCACTCAGAATGTTTGGCAGACCCTTTTTGCCTCTATTATACACAAACACCGTTGAGACCATTTAACAGCAGCTTGATGGATAGTAAGGGAAAGGAGGTAGTGTCAAATGCCTGAAGAGTTCTGCAAGAATACAAGAATCAGCAATTCTACATTAAGGTGGCATTTATTTGATCTAATATTACAGCTCTCAGAAAAAAATGTACAAAGCTGTCACTGGGGCAGTACCCTAAGGTACAAAAGCGAAAAGGCGAGTGATATTAATTAATTGCATGTACTTACTATAGGGTTAGGGTAGGATTAGGGTTTGGTTGAGGGTTTGTTGCATGTAATTATGCATATGCATGTACTGTTATTACTATGGTAAGTACATGTAACAAGGGAACTGTAAAATAAAGTGTTACCGTACTTTAAAAGTACATATTACTACCTTAAGTGTACACAGCTTTTCACTTTTGTACCTTAGGGTACTGCCCCAGTGACAGCTTTGTACCTTTTTCTGAGAGTGTAAAACATTTTGAAATAACTCTTTTCTATTTTAATATATTTAAAAAAGCTATTTATTCCTGTTATGACAAAGCTGAATTTGCAGCCATTAGTCTTCAGTGTCACCTGATCCTTCAGAAATCATAATAATATGCTGATTTGCTGCTCAAGAAACATTTATTATTATCAATGTTGAAAACAGTCATGCTGATTAATATTTTTGTGGAAACCGTGACATTTTTTTCAGGATTCTTTGATGAATACAAAGTTGAAAAGAACGGCACACAAGTCTGCTACACTATAAATGTCCTTAGTGTCATTTCTATTTACTTTAATGCATCCTTACTGAAAAAAAGCACAATTTTCACACACAACATTTTTTTACTGACCCCAAACATTTAAACAGTAGTGTAAATGTCTACTATAAAACATCTTACACAAAAAGAAAAGATTACAGTTTCATGCAGAAACTGGTCTGTTGCAGTGGAAGAGGTAATGTGATAAAAAAAATAGATAGATAGATAGTAGATGATAGATAGATAGATAGATAGATAGATAGATAGATAGATAGATAGATAGATAGATAGATAGATAGATAGATAGATAGATAGATAGATAGATAGATAGATAGATAGATAGATAGATAGATAGATAGATAGATAGATAGATAGATAGATAGATAGATAGATAGATAGATAGATAGATAGATAGATAGATAGATAGATAGATAGATTAACAAATGACATTAACAAATGTATTAGATACATTACAAAAATAAAGTGCTTTCTAGGAAACGCATATACCACGAAACAAAATGTGGTAGTTAGAGGGTCAGAGGTGATCTCTACTGTGAAAAAAAACAACATGTTTTTAATTCCTTCTTTCAGCTGTTAGCTGGCTTTTTCAGGGAGATTGAGATCATTCTTTTATACACTAATCAAGCAGTCTTTAAATATAGTCCAAACCTTAGTATAGAAACAACATCAACATCATGACTTCCACCAAAAACTGCCGAGATTTACCTATAAAAGAATGTTGCTTTAGTTGTTGGTTATGGTAAAAAGTGACAGTGAAGATTTTTTACAATGTTCAAATAAATTCTGTTCTTTTCAACTTTCTAATTATAAAAGAATCCTGAAAAACATGTATCATGGATACCACAAATGTTAAGCAAAACAAACATATTCAACATTAATAATAAGAAGTATTTTTTAAGCAACAAATCAGCCTATTCAAATTATTTCTGAAGGATCATGTGACACTGAAGACTGGAATAATGATGCTGAAAATCAGCTTTATTTTATTTGGTCAAATAAATGCAGCTTTGGTGAGCATAAGATACTTGTTTCACTTTTTTTTTTTTTTTACTGACCCCAAACTTTTTGAACAGCACTGTATGTTATTTAGCTAATATGTATTATGTATATGCTTCCCACACAGTCTGGCTTAAAAAAATATCTGTCAATGCATCACAGCAACAAAAACTTTAACAATAGCAAAAATCCTACTCTGGCTTCTACACCAAATATTTTCCCTTTCTTGGAGAAGCACACTTTATGAAACAAAAAAGTCAGAAAAAAAGTCAGAAAATATGTTTTCTGTCAGCTGTTTTCAAAGTTTTAATGTGCTCCAAGTCATTCTACTATACACTAACCCAAACAAGCTGCTTCTTTTTAAATGCAAACCTTAGAATGCAACACCCCCCTCCCCCTAAAAAAGAAGGAAAGAAAAAACAACAACAACATCATGGCACAACTTTCACCAAAAACCAGAAGCAAAGCTCTTCTGTGTGAGCGCCCTTACCATACTACAGTCACAGGACCCACTGGGGTAAATCAAGCAGCAATGCAGTACACTTGCCTGTTGCTAGGAAACGCAGAGTAGCCAGTAGAAGCTGAGGTGATATTTTAACCTTCATTTCATTGTCCATGTGCTTGAAAGCTGAGAAATCCTGCTTCCTCTCTCGATGGGTGATTTTCTTTTTTGTTTTGTTGTCGGCTGTCAGAAAAATGGGATGAAAGAGGAAGAATTTTTTTAATGAAATTCTTGCCTAATATGTTTGTACAAATATTTATAATGACACCTAAAAAGGTTTTTGGGTAACACTTTACAACAAGGTTCCATTTGTTAACATTAGTTAACCACATTGGCTGCCATGAACTAACAATGAAAAACATTCTAAAGCATTTATTAATCATATTTAATGTTAATTTCATTATTTACTAATACATTATTAAAATCTATATTCATTATTTAATTAACCTTAGCTAACATGAACTAACAATAAACAGTTTCATTTTTATTAACTAACGTTAAAAAAGATTAATAAACACTGTAACACTTGTATTACTCATTGTTAGTTCATGTTAATGCATAAACTAACATTAACTAATGGACCTCATTGTAAAATTGGTAACACTTTACAAAAAGTTAGAATATTCCTATTTAATAATTGCCTCATCGACATGGCATCCTCAATAAACCCATCTCCGGCGTGATGACTCCGATCTTTCGAATATTGCCTCATCGATGATGTCAAGACTTGGAAATATTTTGTTGTTATAGGTATAGCTGTATGATATATCATAAACATAAGATTGTGTCGTACCACATGCTGCTATACATGTCATCTAGGCTTGCTGCGATAGTCGGTGTTGCCTGTGTTAAGCCACAACACCAATTACATCACTTGTCCAACGCGGCACCATCGTTTTGATTTTTATAGTAATAAAAATTATTTAGTTCAGTTAGAGCAGTGTTTCCAAACCACGATCCTGGAGGCACACCAACACTGCAGATTTTGCATGTCTCCATAATCAAACACACCTGATTCAAATGATCATCTTATTATCAGAGACTCCAAGACCTGAAATGGGCGTGTCGAATAAAGGAGACATGTTGGTGTGCCTCCAGGATCATGGTTGGGAAACACTGAGTTAGAGAACAGACACTACAATTAAAAACTGAACGTGTCTGCTTAATATAGCGTGAGCCAAACGAGTCGCAGCACAGATCAGCAGGAGTCAAATCTCATTTATTACAAGACTGACAAGACTGACTGCCAAGATGATTTTTATTACTATAAAAAAGCTCAACTTTCATTGTAATTAATTGAAATTAAACACTTATGCTGCTCTGCACCGTTATGAATGCCTGCGCAGCCATGCACATTTTACTTTCGGTTTAGAATTAGCAATTTAAAAGCCCCTGCCGGTGATACCGGTATTATCACACGTCGATTAACCAGTGGGAAAACTCACCCTCACATCATCCATCTCCATCTAATTTACTCTTTTTGTTTTCACTCTTCTGATGGTTTTCAGCTTTCTCTTTCTGCAAATTGTATAGTTGTATAGTGAACTTCAAAATGTTTCCAACGCAGCCTCTATTCTTTGCGAAAGTTGGATAAAAAGGCGCACAGGAAACAAAAACCCATTATATATGACCATGCCAAAATCACAGATTTACCGATTTGCACAGGACTAATATTATCACAGAACCTCTGTGGTCGGCGAAGTATGGGAGGTCATTTGCGGGGGAATTATTACTTTAGAAATTACAGACATTGCCAATTCGCACAGGATTAAAATCACAGACAACCTTTGCAATTATTACAAATGACTAGAGGTCACCAGGTAATACTAATGCCGTGCGAATAGGGTTTAAGATTAATAAATGATGTAGAAGTATTATTCATGTTAAGTAAAGTAGTTTGGTTATAGTTCTCTGATGAGTGTGACATCTTACTATGGGAAATGCCTCTGGCTTGGACATCCGTGAAGCCCTATGCAGTCACACCTATCAGGCCAGTGCTCCCGTGAAGCCCCACCCCATCCTATATAAACAGCTGCACTGGCCCAAAATGGCATACTTTACAGCTCTTCTGAGCGGATGAATAAGAGGCCTTCTGGTGAGATGTCTCACTCATTTCCCTCAGAGAATGGAGGTTACAACCATAACTCTATCGGTCGACTCGTTTGGCATCTCTCTATAGGATATAGAAAACGCCCAATATTCTGGCCGTATTTGTCCAATATCTCATGAATCATCTCTGGGTGGAGCTTCCATTCAGCTAGACCAGGGTTCCTTGAATACAGCCCTGGTCCTGCAGTGTTTAACTCAAACCATGATCAAACTCACTTACCTTCAATTTTCTCTCTGAAAATTGAAACTCTGAAAGCTTTGACTAGCTTGTTCTGATGTATTTGATTAGGGTTGGAAATAAACTATGCAGGACAGTGGCCCTCCAGGACCGGATTTAAGGAACCCTGCCCTAGGTGATGATTCCCCATCGACAACAGGTCCACCCCGATATTTACTAGGCCTGGAACGTGTCTCGCTCTGAGGGACGCAAGCGTTTCTAGTTCCATAGCAGCACTCCCCTTACCAGAGATTTTTCGAGCAGATGCCTCCCTGCCTGTTTATATAAGCAACCAATGTTGTGTTGTCTGACTTGACTTAAGGCCCGTTCACACCAAGAATGATAACTATAAAGATAACGATATAGTTCTAAAACTCTGTCTCAGTTTTAAAGAATAGCAGAGTTCACGCCACAGCTATAATGATAACTAGAGCCTGACCGATATGGGTTTTTGGGAGCTGATACCAATACTAATATTAAGGAGTAAAACAATTCTGATACCGATATATCGGCCGATATTCTTTATGTGTATTTTATAGTACAGTACCAGCCAAAGGTTTGGACACTTTCCCATTGGTATCCAAACTTTTGACTGGTACTGTATATAATACAGTATGTACAATATGCATACATACATTGTACATGCGTACATAAATACAACAGAACTAACATACAAAAGAAAAACAGTTCTTTTCAGGTTTTTCATAGGTCTAAACTAGATTTTCAGGTAGGCTACAGAAATAGCAAATGTAAAATTTCACTTCATAGTCTTCACTGTATAAATATAGATTAACCATTATTAAAGTTATTCAGTCAAGAGCAGTGAGATTTTTTTTCTTTTGTGATCTGAACGAGTGCAGAATCTCCTAATCAAAAGACAGACGAAGAAGAAGCAGAAAAGTGTTATCTCATATAAGAAAATGCATATGTAAAATAGCGCGATCATCAACATAAATCAAAACGGCTGTTTTTGAATTAAATGTCGACCTAAGACTGTGAAGCTCTGAGGTGATGATGGACTTGATCTTACTCCATCTGTGTTTTGATCACCAATCTGAATCCCATCTGTATGTAATTTAGTCTTCGTTAACAACCCAATTTTCTCAGCTTTTTCCTCAAAATATTGCTTTTTTTCATGAAACGTACCCACATTCAAGTGTTGATAAAAAAGAATGCATGAAGCTAGAATAAAACAGAGGCTCTGTTCTTTTTCTTTTTTTTGATATATTGCATGTTCAGATATTCATACAACAAGATATTCTGTGGGCCATGAAACTTCAATGCTGGCGGTGACTGGCAAATTTCATGTTTACGTTATGATGATACTTGACAAAATCAACATTTTGACTTCATTTTGAGTGAATATTTGCGCGCTGTGAGACGCGTGGACATGCTTGGGCGTGCGTTCATATCGTTAGCATATCGCGTCATATACGCCAATGCCAATATATCTGCGATAGGCACATATCGGCCGATAAAATCTGCAGACCGATAAATCGGTCAGGCTCTAATGATAACAGCACAGAGAAACGATGTCGTTGGAATCACTCTCAGAACGATTTTATTCAGCTGATGAAAGGTAAAAACATTGACAATCAATAAGAATCCATCCTGCTGTAAACTTCTTGTGCAGATATCTGGAGGGATTTCATTTCAGAGAAGCGGTATATCTCTCATGAACAACAGTCCCAAAGGCTATGACTGCTATGACTGAAGCCATGAGTCCCAGTCGTATCATACAAAGCCAAAAAGAGAATGTCATTTACAGGCGAAACTGATTCACACAGTTACATAAACTCTTCCTTCTCTGCTCCGAGAGGGTTGCCCAGTAAGTTATTTAGGTTCAAAACAAGAAATACCACTAATTGTGTTGGGTTTAATGAGATATTCTGGTTCACTAGTATGAACCCCAGATAATTCAAGTGTATTAATACTGCCCTTGTATGCAGCTCCGCCATCTCCCTTGATCTGACACATATTAACCAGTCGTCGAGATATGCTAATATCATTATGCCCTACTGTTTCAATGCTGTCAATGTTGTTTCCACACATTTTGTGAAAAGCACTGTGCAAGTGAAAGACAAAACGGGAAAACCTTGAACTTGTATGTTGTGCATTTGAATGCAAAGCTCAGAAATGGTCTGTGTTGGGAATGGGTCTGGATGTGAAAATATGCATCCTTAAGATCGATTGAATTGAACCAGTCTTCCCACTTTACAGAATGAAGCAGGGATTTATGTGTCAGCATTCTGAAATTGTATTTCCTCAGGTATCCATTTAAAACTCTGAGGTCCAGAATAGGGCGTATGCCTCCCCCTTTCTTTGGAATAAGAAAATACCGACTGAAGAACCTCATGTTTGATTCCTCTGCCGGCATCAACTGATTGCTTGTTTGAAAAGGAGAAAATGTATTTCCTGTCTCAAAACGTTTGCTTGCTCTTCCTGCACTTTTGACTGTTGTATTCCTGAGAAACCCGGGGTTTTCTAGCAAATTGCAGTCTGTACAACCCCCCCCCCACACCCCACCCACCCACCCCCTTTTGGTTTGTGCTTAATAACCACTTGAAGTCTGCGCAAGAAAGTGTGACAGGCTCTCTACCAGTACTGTAGATAGCGTTCTGAACAATAGTTTCTACAGGGTGCTTGGTGTATAACAGTATTGATGAAAATTAGGGGTGTGCGATATATATAGTCTATACTATCGCAATTGTTGTTTTAAGGATGTGCAATCTAAGATTATGTCCCTCAATTTGTATGCGCATTTAGAGTGCACACTCTCACTGCGAGATTTGCTAAATTAAAATGCAGTAAAAAACAGCCCTGTATTGAGTATTTGTCTTTTAGTCTATATTTATATCATATGATACAGTTAAGCAATCACATGGAGAGTGCCATTTCCCCCCTGATATTGCAAAAATGTGATATTGGTATAGAAGAGTTCAATAAACAAGAGGTTAATATTAAATGACTTACATTAAAACACATTACACCGATGAAAATAGTTCCAAACAAAGTCACAGCAGAACTGTTTTGCGTCTCTCAGCAACAAGCGGTGTTTCATTACTGAATTAATCAATCAGTTTGTACGAATTGGCTGAATGAATGATTCAATGACTCACTCAATAAGAAAGTCAATGGGTAAATTCCAATTGGAAGTGAGCATCCCTATGTCCCACTCACTCCGAAGGGCAGAGCCCTTGAAGTAGTCACTTTGGAGGAAGCATGGCACTTGTGTGTCATAATGAAGCCGTTTGGAATGCACTTGGCGAAGGAAGCAATGAAAGACCACATAATTCCCTTATTATCTTCACCTGGAATGTTACCGTGGCACAGCTAGGCAATGACAACAAGAATATCTTATAATTGCTGTTAATATGATAAATAAATGTTTATATGTGTGTGTGTGTGTGTGTGTGTGTGTGTGTGTGTGTGTGTGTGTGTGTGTGTGTGTGTGTGTGTGTGTGTGTGTGTGTGTGTGTGTGTGTGTGTTGCCTATATGCTCTTAACTTTTTAAGTTAAGCATTAAACACATTTCTTACATATGAAATGCATGACGAAAATGTGTCTATATATCACAACAAAACAAAATAGCTTGAATTATTCTTTTTAATATGTTAGCTCCAACTCGCCCACCATATTTAAATTTAAAATGAATCGTGAGGATTTGCCACCCTGGGTCACATGACCATAAATGAGTTACACACCCTGCTGCTGTCTGCCCCTGTAATGTAACCCAGGGACTCTGTTTGGAGAACAAACATATCTTCCTCGCTCTCATCTAACAGATCATCAGAGGCAAGGACTGAAACGTAATAGTCACCCAGTAGGACCTTCAGGAATGGTTTGATTTCCACCTCAAAAGCAACCCGTTCCCCAAACGCATCCGAAGGATTAAGCTGGCCAGCCTTACTTGTCATTGACAAAGGAGATTCTATTTTCTCCGGGGATGCCGTGCTGTCTATCCCCTGTGAGGGATCGCGACACACGTCCTGTACAAACACCGCTCTCCTGCGCAGCACTCCAGGTGAAAGTTTACTGCACTGCTTACAGGAGATTGGTGTCTGTAATGCTTGGGCATGCTCTGGGCCCAGACATGCCAGGCATACCATGTGCGGATCCTTAACTGCAATAGTAATTCCACATCCACCATGACAAGTGTGAGAAGGTGCTCTGGACATGTTAGACTTCATAGAAGAAGTCATGTTCAACTGGTGAGTTAATTTTTTGTCTATTATATATGCCTGGTTAAGCATTTCACTACACTTCTTTTTTTATTTGGCCTGACACCCTATGACAAGTGGTAGCTTGTATTTTGGACAGTTTAGTCTTACCAAACTAAGACTAAGTGTATTGACAAAAGGACTCTAGCTTTGGGCCAGTGCAGCTGTTTATATAGAATGGGGTGGAGCTTCCCGGGAGGCGCCCCACAAGAGATGTTTCCCATAGTAAGATGTTGAACTAATGTTAACTAATGAAACCTTATTGTAAAGTGTTACCATAAAAGGTAAACGCTTTTTATAATGTCAATCTATTAAAATTGAACTACATAAAACTGTGCTAAAGTAAGGGCCAGATTTACTAAACAGGGAATTAGTGCGAGACCGCAATTCCAAAAAAGCGCCAAAGGGAGTGGAAAGTTCTGCGCCTGATGTACTGTCGACACGCAAATGAAAGAATACAGACGCAGCCGGATCATTTCCATAATGACCAACATATTCTACCAAGAGCAGCGCAAATTAGCATCTGGTTAAGACATGCTTTTTTATGCAGTAAATTATTTTATTTTATTCATTTAAATACTCTCCTCTCATAAATGTTGCGTCTGAGAGGGAAACTCCAACAAATGCATATGCAATAAGTTCAGCCGCAAAAATGACTGTCCATGCCTTTTCAGGGCTATGTTTTCACTGCGTGCCTTTAGTAAATCCTGACAGTAGTTTTTAATGTCAAAAGAGGGTTTGCGCTGACGTAAATCTGGCACTAAAAGTACTAAATGTATTAGTACAAGCTAGTATTGGATAATTATTTCATAAGATACAGGACAAAATCCACATTTCTCCATGACACTGTCATTTTACATGATTTTACATTTTGCACTTTTTAAACTGCTCTTTGTAAAAACACATGCATAAGTACATGACATTCATGGCACATACTATATAAGTCTGTCTCATCCAGGATTTCAGACTTGATGATTTCTTCAATGACATCCTCCAGGGTGATAATGCCAAGAACTTCGTAGAATGGGTCGCCTTCTCCTTCGTTGTTAACCCGTTGGACTATTGCCAGGTGAGATTTACCTAGGAAATAATAGATTTGTTTAGAGTTTGATTAGAGGTCACACACCATTCTTGATTTAAAACTGTTTAAGCTGTGTGTATATAAAGGAACATTTAATGTGTTTTTTCGACCCGTTTCAACAGTTTCCCTCCATAAAGTCAGTGGGGTTCAAAACAACACTGGACCCCACTGAATTTCATTGCCTTTCAAAATTCTGACGAAAGTCAATGTGTAACTGCTGTTTACAGGCTGATTATGGTATTAGCATCAATCAACAATCCTATTGTGGTTTCAACACCAAATCTTAACAAATTATCATGTACTGTACCTGTACAACCAACACTCTAGAGTATCTCAGAGCATCTATGACATGAAGCCAAACACTCAAAAGTCTGACCCTGTTTCCCAAAACACTGAAGTGTTTTGTCTTTGATATTGAAGGTCTAGAGGTCTAGAGTAACTGGGTTCAGTCTCAAAATATTGTGTATTGTGTCTTTGAACAAAAGTAGTCCAGTCTTGGTGAGATATCTCCACTGGAGTGGACAAACATGTCATAAGCATTGTGCTGTCTAAAAAATTTTAAAAGAAAAATTGAATGAGCTCCTGCTCCTGATAATTGGTGTTTATTTCAACTAAATGAAAACTGTCTGAAATCCAGTAAAAGGACGAGGGTGAACCTTGCAAGTTTCTCCTGAAACTTTAATACATATCCCAAAGACAAAACTGAAAGCCTCTTTTTGTGTATACTGTCAAGAAAAACACCAAACAAATTCTTTGCCTTTTCTCAGCTTGTGAACTTTTAGAAGGAATTTTCCAGAGGGCCAGGCTAATATTAGCCCTGAAATGAAGTTTCCATTCCACTTGGGCAATATTCTCACCAAAGCGACTGCTGGGTGATCTGATCTGTCTCAGAGCTGGTCGTTTATATGCAGATGGCCATTTGCTGAAATACTAGGAAGCCTGGGACGCACTTGTGGCAAACCCCATGACAACACACAAACAATGATTGGCTATAAATCTCTGCTTAAGGAGTGTGGCCTTAACTTGAGTGTGTGTACCTTCTTTTCCTTATTTTGCCACTGCAATGACTTCAATGAACCTAAGCATGTAGCCTGATTCACTAAACATCCAGGAATATGTTGGAACTATTGTACTTTATGTTTGCAATCGTGTGCTTATATATATATAAAACCAAACAAAAACATATTATTATTAAAGATAACTAAACTATCTTTATATAATTTAAGTGAAAAAAATAATTTAATAATTTAATTGAAAAATGTAAGTAATTTCATTTTCATTTAATTAATACTCAAAGGCTACTTAGACTGATGACCTGATCTGAAACATCTGCACAACACTATAAACTAAATCTAATTTAAGGTCAGATAAACCTAGTCAGTTAAATGACTAAACCTCAAAAGAAACACTTACTAGGAAACAGAGTTACACTAGTTCTAAAGGGGGGTTATGTGATATGTGACAATGAAGTAACATTATGGCAAAGGTTTCCAGTGATAACACAGTAAACAACTCCTCAAGATAGTATTTAAATAATATCATTCAATCATTTGTATGCAAGTGGAAATGAATCGCTCTTAAAGAGAGGACGCAAGAGCAAGGGTCAAGGGGTAGTAGAAGCCATAAGACTAAATAAATAAGTGCTCAAGCATTAAATCTCAGCACAAAAAGAAGGGTTTATTCAGGCCACAGTGGAAAAAAACATGTTTACTCTATGTATTTTCCTTCATAAGTTCCCTTGAGTACACCATATTTCACCCCTTCAAGGAAACAAGAATAGTAGCTTCTCCTCTGTTCTCTACAGGGATTATTTATATCCCAATGTAGAGAAAGAAAAAAGAAAAAAGAAAAAAGAAAATGTTTTATCATTCTGAATAGGTATGCACATGTATTTGCAATTAAATCGGATTCCATTAGTGGTACAGAAATATGCACAACAGCTTTAATGTTGCTTTGACACTTTTTATATTGTACATTATTGGGCAAAAAAGTCCATTATAGTGTAGCAATATATAAAGCACTGCTCACAAAGGAGTCACTTTCAAACCAAGCAAATGGAATCTATTGTGAAATTTTCATTGTGAAATATTTTGCGCTCACAGGAAATTCCTAAATAGTGTGAATTCCTATTGAAATTGGATTCTAGCCCTAAAAATTTGCTGAACAATGGCAAATTTGATCGCTTCTTAATACTGATATTCAGGAAAAACATAGAGAACTTAAAACAGACATGTGCAATACAAAATCTAAACTTTTTTTTGAAGGGTTAATACTGTATATGACATGTATTGTGAAATCCAGACTTCAATTCTTTTATTTAAAATGTATATATCATGATTGCAAGTTTATATCATGTAAATGCAACTTCATTCCTCATAATTGTGACTTTATATCTTATACTGTAACTTATTTAAAGTTTATCTATAATTACATGTTATATTTCTTACTCTGTGTGCTTTGTATACAGCAGTGTACAGTAACAAAGTAATTTTACTTACTGTATTTAAGTAAGCACTTAAGTTTTTCAAGTATCTATGCAGTGATTTATTCACTTTGAAATATGAGGAACAATATGTTTTATGAAATGTAGTGGAGTAAAAAGTATGATATTATGCTTTGGAATGTTTTGAAGTAAAAATATATGTTTCCCAAAATAAAACTTAACACCAATACCATTGGTTGACGCAATGTGATGCACAGAGCGCCAGAGCATATCAATAAGAGCAGAGCTAACAGACTTAGCCTAAGCTAAGTTCATAGCATCACACCCATCAGCCAAACCAGGTGAAGATGAAATATCTACATAAGATTCCAGACCTAAGCACAATCCTAGGAGAGCAGCAGACCAAAGGGAGCATGCAAATGAAGAATTCCCAACTTCCAGACTAATGGTCTGGGGAGGCAACAGAGAATAGGTAGCTGACTGTGATTTTAACCATTAAAACTGTCAAGGCCTACTCTAACCTTCAAAGAGTTACGGGCCAATCCATATAAAAGGAGCATAATCCTGCTTTACTACCCACGATTGACAATGAGGAGGATGACAGCGAGAGAGTGGAAGTCGCACTCATGCCAGTCTCTGCTAGTTGATAAATTGTGGAGCTTTTATCTGTCAAGTTCAACCTAAGGTGGATATCTTTTGCCTTGCTTAATTAGCCCGGCAGAAACAATGTGGAAGGTGAGATAAGAAACTGAACCACTAGGAAGCTCTGCCCTACTTGAACACCCAGTTTATGAACTGGGGAGGGTATAAAATTCCATCTGCCAAGCTCATCATAGGAAGGATCAACCTTAACCAAGTAGAATGGAAAGAAATTGGGCCACCCAGGAGAACAATCATATTTCAACTCCTAGAGAATAAAACTAGGAAGGACTACAAGTCCATCTGCCCAGCTCAACCTATCAACCAAATTCTGGAGTGTAAATCTTAGTTTCTTAGTTTCATCTGTCAATCCTACCACCCATTCTACTGAAGAGTCTGCCAGGCTGTAGCCTTACTATGTATCCATTCTGAAGAAGGCAAAAGATTAATGTGTGGGTTGCATCACGACTCAACCACCTCAACCTTCATCCGTACAGCTCTACTTTAAAAATATATATATATATTGCTCTACCCATTAGGAAGCGAGCATAAGCCCTAACATAACCACTATTCCTATCTATCCTATCTATTCACCTGTCAGCTCCACTCACTGGATATCCATCAGGGAGCACAGCCCTGCTTATGTCTTTTACAATAAACTGGGAAGGGCAAGAGACTCATCGGGCCTACATAAAGCAGTTAATTTTACTCGGCTTTGATACCAGATGAAGGGCTAACAGGGTGAAAAAATGGCCAAACTGAAGTCTGGACCATATCAACATGCCTAATCCATCTCAAGTCCTAATAAAGACTGGATAAGAAAGGTCTTGAGTGTCAAGCTCAACCGAACAGATATCCATGAGGAGCATAGCCTTTCTTAGAAACCAAAGGATTAGGGAGTGCAGCCGAGGAAGGATTTTTCAGAAATAGTCCACTTAATACTCATCATATAGTAAGCTCCTGATGTGCATAGTAAGAAAAAGAGACGGGTGAGAGCACAAATTTTATCTAGCTCAATTGCCCATCTTTCCCTTCCTTCTAGCCGAAATCACAGCCCTCAGGTCAGATTTCGGCTTCCTCCCAGCTCGGCGCCCCTTCCCCCTACTCCTCTGAGTTTTGAATCTCACCTTCTGCTCCTCTCTCCAAGAACTTGTTCAAACAAAAGGAGCAGAAGACTTTGGAAGAGCCTGGACCCAGTGAGGGATATCTTTTTTGAAGACAACCGACTGCACTATCACCTCCCTCAACTTCTCCACCACAGTCTCAACAGTAGTGCCGAAAAGCTAATGCGAGACTGGGGTCTTTTCACTCTCCTTAATGCCCAACAGGTTAAGCTACAAATACCTCTCTGTCGCCACTATTGCCGCAATGGATAGGCTGATGGTGTGGGCTGCCTGTTGGAGGGCCAGGTCTGTGGCTATGCGCAGATCAGCGACTGCCTTATGCTACGTTCACACCAAACGCGAATAGAGCGTCAAAATCGCGCCTACCGCGGCTAGTTGGACGCTTGAACATTTTGAATCCATTCGTGCATCCACAGCGAATTGGACGCGCATATAAATTGAGAGTTTGAAGCAAAATAGACGCCCGTTCAAGGCACTCCAGGAGAAATATGTCATAAAACACCACTCTGCCACCACTCTAATTTTCATTAAAAATATATATTAAGCATTAATAGCCACACAAATGTGGTCCAGGCAACTCCTACATTATCTTCACTGCATGTATATTTAAATATCCTTAAATAAATAAAGAAACGTAAATATGAAACTTCTCTTTGCCCTCAGTCAAAACGATTTGGCAGACAACAAATTATAGATTCATGACACCAAATATCGCCCGTTAGATCTACACAAGACTAACCACTACAGGACATCTGAGCCAGCGGCAAACGTCAGAAGGACTAGCCGAGGAAAAGCTGCTCTCGCCGGGTTAATGAGCGCTGAGCGCCAGGTGATCTCCTGGATCTCACAACTCCAAAAATGCAAGATAATATTTTTTTTAAAAAGGCGCTCTCACTCACTTTTTGTACACAATTATCCTCTATGGATGTCAACACTGCAACTGACACTTTATGCTCTACTTTAACTTCTTGTCTAGACAGTATTTGCCCTCTTTCTTTTAGGCCAGCACGAGCCACTCCCTCTAACCCTTGGTTATCTGATGTTATTCGTGAACACCGGACGATACTCAAGGCAGCAGAGAGAACATGGTGTAAATCTAACCACCCATCCGATCTAGGTAAGTATCAGTCCCTGCTCTCATCCCCTACTCACGCACACTGTTCAGAACATTTAACTCTCTCCTCTGCCCTCCCTCACCACCTCCCTAGCTCCAGACGATTTTGCACAATTCTTCACAATCAAAATAACAACCATCAGCAGTCAGTTCTCACCCACGCGCACAGTGGACTTTAGTTCAGCCACATCCACAACCAAACATTCTCTCTTCTCATTTTCTACACTCACTGAGACAGAAGTATCTAAACTTCTCCTCTCTAGCCATCCTACCACCTGTCCTCTTGTTCCCATTCCCTCACACCTCCTTCAAGCCATCTCTCCTACAATCCTACCAGCACTCACACACATCATCAACACATCTCTCTGCACCGGCATCTTCCCTACCACATTCAAGCAGGCTCGGGTAACTCCACTGCTTAAGAAACCCACATTAAACTCATCACTAATAGATAACTACATACCTGTTTCTCTCCTACCATTCATAGCAAAAACTATTGAACGAGTTGTTTTCAACCAGGTTTCATCCTTACGATCACATAATAATCAGCTGGACATCAACCAATCAGGTTTCAAAAGGGGCCACTCCACAGAGACTGCACTACTGTCGGTCACTGAAGCCCTGCGGATAGCTAAAGCTTGACTCCAAATCATCAGTCCTCGTCCTGCTCGATCTATCTGCGGCCTTTGACACGGTCAATCATCAGATTCTTCTGTCCACCCTCTCATCACTGGGCATCACAGGGACTCCACTCCTTTGGTTTGAGTCCTATCTCACAGGTAGGTCTTTCAAGGTTGCCTGGAGAGGAGAGGAATCCCAAGCACATCAACTGACCACTGGGGTTCCCCAGGGCTCAGTGCTTGGTCCTCTCCTCTTCTCCATCTACACTACTTCATTAGGACCCATCATTCAGGCACATGGCTTCTCATACCACTGCTATGCTGATGACACTCAGCTCTACCTTTCATTTCACCCAGACGACTCCACAGTAGCTGCACAAATCCCCAGCTGTCTGGCTGACATCTCTGCATGGATGAGAAAACATTACCTGCAGCTCAACCTGGCAAAGACTGAGTTTCTCATCTTCCCCGCCAGTCCCACCATACAACATGACTTCACCATCCAGTTAGGTACATCCTTGATTTCCCCATCAAAGTCAGAAATCTTGGAGTAACATTTGATGACCAGCTGTCCTTCAGAGAACACATTTCTAAGACAGCTCGCTCATTGCGGTTTGCGCTCCACAACATCAAGAAGATTAGACCGTTCCTAACAGAGCACGCAACACAGCTTCTTGTCCAGGCCCTGGTTATTTCTAGACTTGACTACTGCAATGCGCTTCTGGTTGGACTCCCCTCTTGTGCGATCCAAACACTTCGAATGATCCAGAATGCAGCAGCACGTCTTGTCTTCAACGAGCCCAAAAGGACCCACGTCACACCTCTCTTCATCTCCCTGCACTGGCTACCACTCGCTGCTCGCATCAAGTTTAAGGCGCTATTCAGGGAACGAGGGTTACATCCGTAACCGAGACGTTCCCTTTCGTTCAGTCACTACGGCGTAACGTTAGTGACTAACGAATGGGGGTCCCAAAAAAATCACGCCACTCAGCCATCTTCCAGTGCCCTGCGTAGGTGTGAGTTCCCTGTCGTAAGACTAGTACGGACGAGGGACTCCCACTTATCACAGGAATACCAAGGTACACTGGGAGGCATATTCCAGTGGAGGTATACAAAGATGCCTGCCCGTAGGGAGGACTTATAGAGAGTACACATATGACCCGCTGAGGGTTGCATATGGGAAAACTCTAGGGTACCAGCCGAAGGTGGATTTTTAACCCCAGGGGTGGCAGGGACTTGCCAAGGGAAAGACACCTGCTCACTGCGGAGGCTTACGGTGGAAATACACGTGTGGGGGTTGCCGGAGGGGAACCATGCACACGGGGGACCTGGCCGGACACGAGGGTCTGGGCTCGTTAGAGGGCAGACACGCAGGTATCGGCGTAAGCAGTGCTGGATGGACTCAGGGCTCTAGGGGAGCTCACCTGAGGAAAATATTGCACGTATCCAGTCCGTGGAGTGGAATGGCGAGCAAGCGAAGACACCTGAGCCTGGTCCAATACCGGCCCCTCGGGGGGGCGAGTACATAGTCGGACAGTGGTTCCACTCGGAGATTATAGAATCTGGCGAATGTGTTCGGTGTCGCCCAGCCTGCAGCTCTGCAGATGTCTGTTAGCAAGGCACCATGCGCTAAAGCCCAAGAGGAGGCCACGCTCCGAGTGGAGTGTGCCCTAACCCCAAGGGGACATGATCAACCTTGCTGCTGGTAAGCCAAAACAATGGTGTCCACTATCCAGTGAGACAGCCTTTGCTTTGAGAAAGCTCTTCCCTTCCGCTCTCCACCATAACAGACAAAGAGCTGGTCTGAGGTCCTGAAACACAGCGTCCTGTCTACGTAAGCGTGGAAGGCGCATACTGGACAGAGCAATGCCAAGGCTGGGTCTGCCCCCTCCATGGGCAGCGCTTGCAGGTTCACCACCTGGTCCTAGAACGGAGTGGTGGGAACCTTGGGCACATATCCAGGCCGGGGTCTCAGGATCATGTGAGAGTAGGCCGGCCCGAATTCCAGGCACGCTTCGTCAACCGAAAATGCCTGCAGGTCCCCGACCCTCTTGACGGAGGCCAATGCAATGATGTACGCTACAACGGCCATCTTGTCTGTCCTGACTAGTACATGTTGACCCCTCAGCAACGCCCGGAAGCGGTGCAGGGCGAACCGTACTGGCAGCAACTCGAGGCAATTGACATGCAGGAGACGCTGGGGTCCTGTCCAGGAGCCCGCGACTGCTTGTCCATTGCACATGGCACCCCAGCAGAAGCATCCGTCGATACGACAACATGCCTGGAAACTCGTTCTAAGGGCATACCGGCCTGTAGAAAACTGAGGTTCGACCACCAGGTGAGAGTCTGTCGGCAGGCCCGAGTCACTTGTACCCGGAGCGTGCCAGACCGCCATGTCCATCTCAGGACTCGATCGCGAAGCCAAAGCTGAAGCGGTCTCATATGAAGCAATCCGAGCGGCGCTAACGCAGCTGCAGATGCCATATGCCCCAGGAGCCTCTGAAAAAACTTCAGTGGGACCGCACTCTTGCTCTCGAATTAACGAAGTGACTGCGCGCGCGCGCTCGCTGGTAAGCAGCACGCACCTGGCGACCGAGTTGGAAACCACACTGAGAATGCACGGGGCAGAGTCGCTCTTCTCCCAGTCGACCCGAAGGCCCAGACGGGCTAAGTGCCGGAGCACTTGGACTCTGTGTCTGCACACCTGCTTACGAGAGTGACCCAGTATGAGCCAGTCATCGAAGTAGTTCAGGATGTGAACCCCGTGCTGCCTGAGTGGCACAAGGGCTGCCTCGATAGACTATGTAGAGTCACGAGGGGACAGAGCTGCCCGAATGGGAGGACTGCGTACTGAATGTCCGCCCCTCGAACAAACCGTAGGAACGGTCCGCGTCCGCGTCGAGACATGGAAGTAAGCATCCTTCAGGTCGATCGCTGCAACCAATCTACCGCTACCGACATCCTGAAAGGAAGCCTGTGAAGGGATCAGTTCAGGATGGGCAGGTCCAGGATTGGATATAACCCACCGGTTTCCTAGGGTACAATGAAGTAAGGGCTGAGGAAGCCGGACTTCATTTCGGCTGGAGGGACAGGCTCGATCGCACCCTTCGCCAGTAGGGTGGCAACCTCCGCACGCATGACTGGGGCCTTCTATTGGGCCCCAGCATGGAGCGCGGACTCCCCACGCTTCCGCCCGGAATTGGGGAGGAGCCTGCGCGAACTGAATCGCGTAGCCGAGCCTGATGGCCTTCGCGACCCAGCGGACAGCCCCTGAAGCTGTAGCCAGGCTCCAGGAACTGACCAGTGGGGTCGCTCGAACCACAGATGTACCCCGGGTGGGGCAGCGAGGCAGCATGACTGGCCTGGACGTGGGAGGCATAGCGTCGCGGTGTGGGGGCACAGTCAGCAGCTGCATCCTGACAGAGGAGACCAGGGAAGGATGCACAAACCACTGGGGTCTGCTCTGAGAGGAGACTGGCGACAGAGAGGGATGAGAGCGGCACGGCCCGGGGGGCGGCACACACTGCCATCACCGGTCTGTGGGACCTCAGAGATAGGGACACCAGTTCTTTCCAAGTGCCGCCAGCCCGGGGGCCAGCAGCAGAAGGATTTTCCCCCGGCCCTCCACCGGGGGAAGGAGAGGCCCTGCTACCATCCCCTGGAAAGAACTGGGACCCATCTCTGGGTTGTCCGCCTCCAGCCTGGCGTTTAACCAGGCTGGAGAGCGGACTGGGCAACATCCTGTAACCACCTCCACAGCGCGGCCCGGTGAAGGCTGCTGCTGGGGCCGGGCGGGAGGAAGGAGGGCGCCCTCGGCGGCAAGCGGACTGAGCTGGTGGCTGGGTGCAGCAGCTAGCCGCCGGGACAGTACATGTTACAGCCTCAGTCTGCTCATGGGGCGGTCGAAAACCGCTGGGCGCAGTTCTCAGCCACGCTGCCGAAGAGGCCAGCCTGGGATATGGGCGAGTTGAGGAGGCGGGCTCACTCAACCCCCCCACATCACCAGTTAATGCCAGGTGATTCTCCCGGACCACAGCTGTGGACATCGCCCGACCGAGGGAGCGTGTGGCCACCTTCACCACCCAGAGGGCGGAATCAGTGGCGGCACGCAGCTCATAGAAGAGCCCTGGGTCAGCTCCACCCTTGTGCATGTGCAAAGGGGCGGTGGCCTGCCCCGTAGCTCTGCAGGACCACGCCACCGAAGTAGACGAGCCCACAGGCTTAGGGAGGGTGCTTAGGACAGCCACACCACGTCAAAGCCCTCTGTGGACACCATAGTGCGCAACAGAGTGTTCAACAGTGGGGGGGGGGGCCCAGTGTACCCTAGGCCGCGGGCCCATCAAGGGCAGAGAAAGGAAGCACGGGGACTTCCAGGACTGTGTGATCTCCTCATGCACCCCGGGAGCGAAAGGCATGAGGAAGCGAATCGGCGAAAACCGATCGCGCAACCCCGAGCACTCGCGACAGGGCGGAGTTCCACACCAGCGCGAGGCTTTCGGCTGCCGCGAGGCTTGCGGCTGCCCAAGATAACATGGCTGTCAACTCTACGTCAGATCAGGCAGTGCTGGCACACCCGAAGGCGGAGCACAACATAATAGTCATCCCCAAAGGACTCTAGCCCACCTTGGGATGCGGCGATCGACATCTCAGTGCTATCTGGAGTGTGAACGAAACGAACGAGGCGTCAGAGACGGGCCACTGTTTCAGTCCAGCACTCGTGGGAAGCGATGTGCGAGAGGGGGGCGTGGCCCGAAGAACGTATTGTTGGGGTTCTTAATACCACAGCACCGCCCTCAGGTCACCCTGGCCACCAGCCAAAGTACCACCTCTCTCAGAGACGGTAGATTGGGGTGTGGCAAAGGGGACTCGACCGCGACATCGCGATGGTCACGTTCCCGCAGTGGGAACATGACACATCCACAATCACTGCCCGAACGTGCTGAAGCCCAAACACGTTGAGCAGTGAATGTGCCCATAGACAGCAACGGAGATCGATCACACCCGGAAGTGCATGGGCGAACCGTCTTGAAAAAGACATGCCACACGCAAGCTCTTTTTGTGAGAGGAAGCCTTGCAGTCGATGCCAAAGCGCCCAGGGAAACACACACCAGCTGTCTAGCAGACCACCATGCAGATCAGCAGGCAGGAAGTATGCGATCACTGGAACGCGCCGTCACACCAACACCGACTGGAAAGCTGCTCGTCTCGAAGAAGCTGACAGAGTCTCAGAAGGCTTGTGAGGAGTGAAGAGGTAGGTACTCTTGGCTCCGAAAGCAGAAACATAATGCGATATTGCCACCTACTTCCTTTTATACTCACGCGGTGAGGCGGAGTTACGTATGCAAATTCCGCATGCCCATGGCATTGGCACACCATTGGGCGTTTTCTAAGTGCTCGAAGATGATAGGCTTCTAAGCGAAACCCCCATTCGTTAGTCACTAACGTTACGTCGTAGTGACTTAACGAAAGGGAACTGTGTTTAGTATTTTGCAAAAAGTTTGTTTTACAATTGCAAACTGAGTGTAAAGCATACAATGTGCTTGCTGTTTTGCAGACTTGGTCTGAAGATAAGGTAAATGAGTGAATGGTTTCACTAAGTGGGTACTTGAGTACCACTCTTAGGGCCCTATCATACACCCAGTACAGTGTGACGCTTATTTTTTGCTAGTTTCAGCCCGACGCATATAATTTTCACGTCCAGCGCCACATTGCAGCAAATGCATTCATGCCCATCTGTCCGCCCATGGCCGTGCTGATCTGAAAATGAGGTGTGTTCAGGCATATTGTTGGCGCATTGCTATTTTGAGGCAACTGAAAACGACTGCGCCATTGACCAACAAAAACCTGCTCTGAAGTCAAAAGTCAAAAGTCGCAGTATTGTGCGTGTTATTTAAAGAGCGAGTTAGTAATATGCGCCTATAGGCGGGTGCACAACAGGCGTACACTCTGCTTATTACACACACAGGGACACGCAGCAACACAGACATTTTTAAATATAAAAAATAAAAGGAATCCTCTCTGGAGAAGCATTCAGTCTTTCCACTCTCAAATTCCGCCGTGTAAATAGCGAATCCGCCATGTGCAACTGGCTTTTAAAGGGAATGGGAGATGAGACTCTAATTGGTTTATTGCATGTGACGCCCAAAACACACCAATTATTGATTTATTATAAATCAACGTCATCTGCATCCATTATTTAGACACTTACACATGTATATTGTATATAAGCAGTA
This sequence comes from Romanogobio albipinnatus, assembly GCA_023566225.1. NCBI lineage: Eukaryota > Metazoa > Chordata > Actinopteri > Cypriniformes > Gobionidae > Romanogobio > Romanogobio albipinnatus. The sequence continues at coordinate 41,119,271 of CM042241.1, read as the reverse complement.
ATTTGTGGATGTGAGCATGAGCATGAGAACATCTACTGCTCCCCCTCAGCTCTTCTGAGACTCATTGTGTGCTCTTTTCCACCATTTCCAGTTTAAGTCTTGGAATGCAGTTTGTCATATTTTTCCATAGCGTAATTCCCACCATAAATAGTCACGTAAGGCAACAAGGCCACTGTCTCAGACAGACAGTGATCAGCCTTCTCAGAAAATATTTTTGTTCTGACAACTACTGGGACACTGGAAATGAGCGGTGGGATATCACAGATTAAGTGACGTATTTCATAAGAGGACTTTCTGAGAAAACCATTACATTGTTATCCAAATACTTGACCCTAAATGTAATTTGTAACCTTGAACCCATAAACTATAAATAGCTTTCAATCTTTTCAAGATTGTGATTAAATAAAGGACAAAAAAATCTGGGTGTAAATACATATAATTGTATGTCAAGATCAGTAAAACTTTTATGACAAAGCAAGTTTAGTTCAGATTGTAAAATAATATGTGGTACAACTCCTCAAAACCTTGGGATTTTTTATAAATTAATAATTCATGACAGTAAAAAAATATTTGTTACCTTAAAATAATGAAAATACATGTAAAGCCTTTTTTAAATAATGATTAAGATGTGTACACCCATCATGTATGCAATGTATAGGGAAAATATATTGTATTATCTAATTATTTTTATGATGGATTATTTTATTTATCAGGGAGTCATTCAATAGTATGAAAATGATATAAGTTTAAAAAACTATAAACATACTCGGAACTTGACAAGTGTTTTAAACAAAAATATTTTAAAGATTTCGGTAATGCTTTAGATTACAGCCCGCAAAGTACTGCATAATTAAAACAAATTTACAGCATAACTTTCGGTAAGTATTGTGTGCCTATAAAGTACATACGTGTAGGTATAAGGGAACAATATGTAAAGTTAGGGGAATAAAGGGGTAACAACCAGGAAAATTAACAAATTATTGTATACCAGTATTTTAGAAGTAGGGGGTACTGATTCTACTATTATGATAGGCGGGCGAACTGAAAAAGCGTGATACACCACCCACGGTACGAACTGATGTCGAACCGAATGCGCCCCGCCCCCTGCTGCCCTCCCAGCTCTCACTTCACCTTATACCACAAAATTATGTTTTTCTTCTTTGAAATTTGAATAAATAGTAATTAGTACACTTTTAACAACTAATACGAGATGTATTTTTACTAAATATTATTATAATAATATTATTTTATTTACTCAATACTTTTGTCTTCCAAGTGCATGTCACATGACTTTGGGTGATCGCTCAAGTTGCATGGTGGAAGGACAAAGAGAACCAGTTTCCCCATTTAGCCAGGTAGGCTAAATGCAACCCATTTAATGCAAGTCCCAGCAACATCGTCATTTTCGTAGCTTGTTACAAAATAAAAAAAAATCTCTTCTCACCTCAGAAAACCGTTTTCCTGTCCAGTCATGTCAGCCATTATACTGTGCTCGTAGCGCACACTCTTCAATTACGCTGTATAGCCCTATCACTTCATAAAGCACAAAAGAAACTATGAGCAAGGTTACGTTGTCAAATCGTAGGTCATGAAATAAAAGTAAAGTACCAATAAATCGCGTAACTGGTCTGACGTGTGTTAGCTGGGAAGGCATGCAGGTATGATGTTCATTCTGCTCATCAGGAGCAGTTATATGATTCATTAACAGTCCATGATGTATTGTATATTCGCCATGGTAACTGTTGTTTCCATAACCCCAAAATACCACTTTATTTTCACTTTATGTTATTTTGTTTCTTTTTAAATTAATATGGTGGCTACTTTATTGTAGGCTATTAACAAAAACTGATATTTAATAGCTTTAACTTATAGGCCTATTTATTCATCAGTATTAGTCATATTCTTTGTTAAGAAGGCTAAAGTGGGACATTACTTGTGTGTCATCAATTTTATTAAAATATATTAGCTTTATTTTTTTTAAACAGTATGGTAAATCTTAAAATGGTAAAATGAGTAGATTATTTCTGACTAGAGGCATTTATTTTATTTTAGTTTACTCAGGTATGCCAACTGCTCTAAAGAAAACATGAAGCCAGCATATATAAGTTAATAGGTTAAATTATTGTTGTTGTTATTATTAAGTTAAAAGTGAATCTAGTGTTATTATTGCTGGTGCCCTGCCATAGACCCTGCCTCCACAGCAAACAGAACCAAACCAAACCGTGGCTCCAAAACCGTGATATGAACCGAGCCGTGGCATTGGTGTATTGTTACACCCCTAACTCTCATGCACATGCTGGTGACAGTTGGTCGGAAGTGAAAAGATGAGTAAATTATGAGAACACTTCTGGGTGCACTGTGTTTTCTTTTAATACATAATACAACAGACAAACAAATCTCAAGAGAAGAAGGAATCTTAAGACTCATTAGTGGAAATAATAAAAAAGAAGAAGAGGAACAAGAGGAAGAAGAAGCCAAGCAAGAGAAACAAAAAAGGGACAAAACGTGCTACTTTCTGTCAGGACTTTAGTATTTGAAATGAAAAGTTGATTCGATATTTTTTTTTTTTTTTTATGAATAAGACGTTTTGTAAATCTGTTCTGAATTAAGTTGTTTTTCAAATAAAGGTTTCAGAGTCACCACTTTAATTTACAGCCAACAGATGTCACACTTACCCTGTAACTTAATAGAACAAGAGGGTAACAAGCACTACTTACCCTGTAACTACATATAACAAGAGTATATTCTGGGTATTTAAAAATAATAATAATTGCAATTGTTTTAATGTTATTTCCGAAATCAAAATCAAGTGTAGCATTAGTTCTGGCAGGTCAAGTTAGCCATCCCCAGCTCGTCAGTCAGGATTTGACATCCTGATTCCTCTTGAATCAGACTAAATTCCCGAATTATGTTGTACATTAAATATTGAGATTAATAATATCTGCAATACATTAAGTTGGTTCTGTATTGTTTACCCTAAGGGAGGTTATCGCTGCTCTCCTTGCTCTTATCCATGCTAGGCTGCATGGATGCGCAGGGAGTTCTTGCCCAGAACAGAACCATACCGTCAATCTAAACTGCATGCTAATTGTCAATCATCTTTGACTATAGTGATCCTTTGACAGAAAAGCCTTAATGTATTGGTACACTATTATTACAAAAAGGTATGCAGTGTATGTTTTCACTAAATTGCTCCCAAATGTAAGCTTGTTGTCTATCAAAATAGTAGAAGTACCCCTTAGTTCTAAAATACTTACAGTATAAATAATTTGTTAATTTTCCTGCTTGTTACCCCTTTATTTCCAAAACTTTACACATTGTTCCCTTACGTACATTATAGGTACACTATAATTACCGATTTTGTTAAAACCTTATTTCAGTGTCTGAACCACACCCTAATCCTAACCATATAGTAAGCACATGTAGTTCATTATTATTAATCAGTACTTAAATGTATAATTACACTGTAACACAGACACCTTAAAATAAAGTGTACCCAATTTGTTTTCTATTTTCTCTTTATCATGTACATTATTCTTTCCACAAGATGCACAATATAACACAATATAAAGAATTAGGTTGCAGGATTTCGATTTATTCACAGTGAACAAACACGCACCACAATAAATGCTGATTTGTTAGAAGAGTTCAACATGGTAGTAGTACTAGTAGACCAATGGTTAAGCATCTGCACGTTCAGAAAAAAAAAAAAACGGCAAGGAACTAAATTTACTCTGTTAATAATGCGCCCTGGAGCAAGACTCCTAACCCCAGCCTATTCTCATGGGGACCGTCCTGCAACTGGTATTACTGCTGTTATGGATGAAAAATGATCTGCCTGCTTAATAAGAAATACTGAAATGAATGTGCTGTTGAATCCTAATCAAAAGATGAACGTAAAGACATTTTTAAAAAAAAATCTTTAACCCCAAAAATGCTGAAAAAAATCAGGTCAAGTAATTTTAAAGTCCCAGTGCAAACCCCCAGAGTGATTATGAACTCCAGCCAAAACAACCTCCAGATAATACTGCTGCAAATCAGCCCGTTTTCTAAATATAAGCTCCTCAATGTTCCTTTTTTCCTGACAAATATAAATGGACTTAAAATAAGATTGATATCATCTGAAGAAAACAAATTTAGCAATTTCATCGCTTTGTTTACATAAACCCAACTACTAAGTGCAAAACTCTCAGTTTACTCACTACACTGACCTCCTTGTTAAAAATGATTCATTTCTTTACTCTGTAACTAAGCCAACCAACACCTTTGTTTCCTCAATGAAGGTTCACAATGAATAACAGTGATCTGTCTGTGAGCGTTGCATTACAGGAGCCGGAGCTCTGGGTTAATGCTGCTTACAGATTCAGCATCATTAAGGGGCCGTTTAAGCACAGACAGACACAGTCACAAGACCTCTCCACTATTTTTAACACTAAAAAGTTTTAAATTATTGTTAACAAGCAGCAGAATATGCAGAAAATGCTTGATTCAATTCATTTATACTCAAGAGTTACTGGCTTGATCAACAAAATACTTGTTTCTTAGAATGTATTGGTTTATTTGTATGGGTGCAAAAAGCTATTGTATTGTTATCTACTAGTAGTCATACAATAAATGTAATACAATACTAGTAATACAATAAATAAATTAGAGTATAGACAACACTAACAATAGAAAAATTGCTAACCACAAGGCATGAATTCTTCAGGTTCATTCCACAGCATAAAAAAAATATATTACTCCCTTAACTTTTTATCACCATGGGTTTGACTCCCTCATGCCATTCCCAGGATTTGCAGGACTTTGGTTAGGCTAATTCGGGAAGCATCATCTTCATAGGTGTCCTTGGTGCACTTATCTAACAGAGGTTTCATTGTGATATCCAGTCTGTTGAAATGGTGAACTATAAGGAGTTATAGATAAGACTGGCAAAGTGAATGAAATAGATACAACGTTGCTACAAATGGCATTCTTATACTGTGACTACAGTGACTATGCTGTGTGGATTAAAGGGATAGTTCACCTAAAAATGAACATTAGCCCATGAGTTACTCACCCTCAAGTCATCCTAGGCGTATATGACATTCTTCATTCAGACGAATACAATCTGAGTTGTATTAAAAATGTCCTGGCTCTTCCCAGCTTTATAATGGCAGTGAATGGCTGTCACCTCCAGAACCGATGGAAAGGAATCCAATGGACATTGGCAGAAATCATGTTCATGGATGAGCGAATGTATTAAAAGTTGTATTAATGTCTGGTATGAAGCAAGGCAGGCCGAGAGCCCCGGGAGTCCAGCAAAGCTTTTATTATGCTTATGCTGTAGTCAGCCGCTTCTGCTCTTTTCTGAGTGTGTTGAAAGTTGTTATAATGTTACTCTGTGCGTTCGCTCGGTGGCTGCTATGAGAGACGTTGCACTTTGGCAATAACCTAGATCAAAATTAGAATGTCATATTAATAAAACATTGGATGACTTGTGTTGCTAAATTTCAGGCAATTCATTTTAAAATATATTGTTTGATAGAAAAAGCTCTCTCTGATTATGCCATGTTAGCCAGTAGCCACTTGACAAAATAGTGTCGTCTCTGAGGCATGGTAAAAACATGGTACTCGTGAATCAAGAAAACAATGTTTTATTCAAACAATATGACTAACTGCGTTGAGCTAAATAACAATCATTAGTTTTTTGTTGATAAATGTATCCAAACAGGTGTTTCCATGGTTTCTATGAAAGTAAAACTGGAAATCACGAGCCAATCGAGGATGAACGCTGATATGACATCATTGACAGGCGACAAAATGGCGCGGTCCGTTTCCTGGTTAAAATTGCTGATTATCTGGTATTAAACATTGTTAGAAACGTTTGGGATAGTTTAAGTACACCAGTCAACAAAATATATAACATTGTTCTAGTGGTTTTGGGATATTTTAATCTAAATATCTTACATATTGTGCCTTTTACACTGTTTTTTTATGTTTAATATTGTAAAGGTGCATGCTTTAAAGAAATCTATTGTATAAAGTGCATATCCACATCGCTATGATCCGATGCTTTCTTAACTGCCGTTTTCTCACCACTGTCATTGTTGTTGTTGTGTGTATTTTTGTTTTATTGTGATATTGAGAGGAAAGCGTGCAGTGCATATTTACATACAGTATTCATCTAAACATGCGTCGGGATCTTTGATAACAGTATACCTCTGCAAAAGTATTTCAAACTGTTTACCCTTAAGTAAAGAACAAAAAGAACTTTGCTGTGAAGGAATGAAAAGGGCCTTTCTACAGTTCTCATGTCATCGTGTCACTTTTGTAAACTTTTGGGAATCATGGGCATCACACCTTAAAAAGTCGTAGGAAGAATTACACACGGATTTATATCAAGAATATACATTTGATTATGCACAAAAAATTAACACAATAATTTAATGATTTGTTAAATAGTTTATCATGTATTAATTAGGAGATCCTGTCTGTCATCCTGAAATGTAAACAATAACATAATGATTAGAAATATCCAGAAAATCAATTCAGCGTCAACTTCAATAGCACACTGAGTTGCTATGTTTGCATGTTCTTATTATTCAGTGATTTGAAGAAACAATTCTTCCTGACCAATTCAAGCACTCAAATGAAATGCATCCTTTGATTGAAATGGGCAAATGAGTAGATTTCTAGGCAAACTATACTTTTAAATGTGAAAGTGAAACAGCTATGGTAACAAAACACTATTTGATACATGCAAATGTGCATGTTTTCAATCCAAGCCAACTAAGCTGCAAATAACAACTGATACAACAATGAAAACAATTCACCAGGGCTGGACTCCATTAAGCTAAAAGCAAAATAAGAAAAGAAAGGTCACGCCGACGCCTTATCCTCTACAAGCAGAGGTTAATTAATTACATTTCTTGTGAAATATTAAATTATATAATATAAAAAGTGATCATAAAACAAGTATTATACACTTCATGCAACTGGTCATGAAATTTGATAACATGTAAGTAAGAGCCAGCTTACAACCATACATTTTTGGGCCTTACACGATAAACTCCTTAACAGGAGTTAAGTTTTGTCATGTCTTTATCTGACACTAGCACTGTATTTTATAAACCTCCATGGAAGCACCCGTTTGGCATGGATGTTTTTCCTCTCAATAAGAGAGGGAGAGAGAACTGCTTACTGCAATCAATGATGCCAGCCAGAGCTCTTCTGTTTGGAAGACTTCCATGCCAGAGCATTAGGCAAGGGTTTGTGTCGCTTGTAATTTACGACATTGAGGGAAACGGGCAAAAGGACAATATGGGAGGGGGGTCGGGGGAGGGGGCATGGCACGGAAGCCTTGGGAATGCCAGGGGGCAGTTTTGAAACACAAGTGGGTTCTGCAGCTCTGAATGTGTTGTGAAGTAGATGGCAGAGAGAAAGAGGGAGAAAGGCAGAAGGGGAGTTTTGAAGAGAAGTATTATGTTGAATTTGTTTGATCTTTAAATTACAGTAAAGCAGGAGAGCTGGATCCAAATTTTCTTTCCAAGAAGTGAAGTACAGTGGCAGACCTCAATTTAGGCAGAAGCTTCAAGGGAGTTTCAAAAGACAGCATTAGTAACATAATATTCCTCTGATACTCACAAAGATTAATGATGTGTGAAAACCTAAAAAAAAAACGCTGTTAAAAGAAAAAACCCTTTTTAACCTAAAACCATTTAACAATCTGTCCTCCGAATGGCAAAAACATATTTAAAAACTATAAATAATAACATCCAAAAATAATTTTTGGAAAGCACATGTTTTCGTTTGTATTTTTCTAGAAGGTTTCCAGTTTCCAAGACAGGTTAATGAGTGAGGATACAAGCAGACGTCTGAATCAGAGAACAATATGATTGCATAATAGTCAGGAAAAATAAAAGGCCATTACTCAGCACTCAATCTAAGACTTAACCTAATTCTATTAGAAGTGATTTTGGCACGTGACTTCTAAATAACTATTTCGAAACACTCAAACATTGAGTGCAAAATATATTCTTGTTATCTTCGTTAAAATGAACAAGACACAACAGAGGCTAGTAATGCAAGATCAGACAGACTTTGTTGAGGTACTGGCACTACTCAATTGTTTTACTAATCGGTTTTAAGGCCATTTCATGTTCTTGTACCAGAATTTGAGGAATGTAGGCCATTTGAAAAACCACGTCTTAGTATGTGCTTGAGCTGCACACATGGAATGACAATGGAGAGCATGCTCACTAACATTTAACCCTCCTGACAGAACTGACTACTACTGCCGATAGCTTGACAGAATCAAAACAACATCACAACAGCACTTTAATTCTGAGTGCATTCATTTTTTCTTCCCTATTGTCACAAATATCTGAGAGAAACGACTTCTTGAATGAGAACAAATCTAGCTCTAACAATCTAATTGATTGGACTGTTGTGGTTTGCTATTGCTGTGATCTCATGTGAGTGACAGGTTGTCCCGCCCTTAACACGTCATCTGAGGCCATGTTTACACCTGGTATTAAGATGCATTTTGGTCGATCAGATCACAAGTAGACGAAGGAGACACATACCCGTTTACACCTGGTATTTTAATCCATCTCTTTTGTCCTGATTTCTTTGAGGGAGGGTCTATGGGCAGTTAAAAGTATTAAAAAAAAATTTTCAGATCTTTCGATCTAATGGACAAAATAAGCTCACACAGTTTACATATGAATGCGCCCAGAGACAACGGAGAAACATACGGAGAGCATCAGCTTCCGTTTCTGCCTTGACAGACCATGACCATGAACGCTGTGAGTGCATGTTAGAAATCAGGAATGGCGAGAGAACACTGTGCATGGTACGATTTTCATCGTCAAACCAAACTTGGGTCTTCAGCTGACAAAGTTTAAATTCCATAGGGCTAGCGCACTTCCAATAATGTTTACGCATTAGATCAGCAGGCGGTGTTTTGTGGCAGTTCAAACACATTCGACCACTTGAGTGTCTACACTACGAAAGCAATCCGGTCAAATGCGATTTCGGCTACCTCTGGAAGTGGTCGAAAAGTGGACAAGCTCAAAAAGTTTTACACTCTGTTTACACCTGAATTTAGTGTAGCCCACTTGTGATCCGATCGACCAAAACACATCTTAATACCATGTTTAAACAGTGCCAGAGAAAAGACAGGATGTCAATTTAGGGGAGGAGAAGTTATTTTAATGGGTGTTATGCGCAACAAACTTCAGTATTCTGTAAAACTGATTGCATCGCCTGCGTTTCAGGTCTTTTGTATGTGCTGTGCTAAATATAGAGCTGTTGCTAAATATAAGATGCCTTCAAAGAAGTGAGCAAAGATGAGCAAGCATAACCAATGCAGAGCTGCCAACTCTCACGCATTGGCCGTGAGACACACGCATTTGATTGGTTTCACACGCTCACACGCCACACACCCGATTTCTCACGCTGAAGTGTCAACCCGGTCAGTCAAATGCCTGAAAGATGAGTTTATCTATAGATCTACATGTAGAGCCGATCATGTTGATCGATTAGTTATGCTCTCGGTGAGGGGGTTCAAGATAAATGGGCAAATAAATACGTGTTGTTGCGCGACCTAAAGCTACATTCCATTTTGGGTTCTGACGAGAACGAGCCTGTAATGAGCGAAGTGGAGCGCTGTGACGCTCAGGGGTGCGTTTCCCGAAAGCGTTGTTCGCTAACTATGGTCACAAGTTCCGTCATTATAAGCATAGTTAAACGAGTCGTGTTTCCCGAAACCATAGTTCCAACGAACGTTCGCAAACAGCATCGCAAAGTTGATTTGCATACATTTTGTTCTTGCACTGATGTTAAATTTATAGCCATTTTGCAATTTGGCAGCCAGTTTGAGATATAGGCTATATTTGAGTATTGTGTGTAATGATTCTGACAGTTTTTTTTACATATAAATGACTGGGGAAAAGTGTCCCAATAACCCTGAATTCACCCTATACTCTTTGAAATCATAATTACATTGCACTATGAAGCTTAAAACCCCAAAAATTATAACATTCTTCATTAACAATTATTCAGTTATTTGTAACAATCTCATTGTAAAAAAAAAAAAAAGCAACAGAAAAAAGTGTAGCCAGCTACTTTTTGATAGTAACTTGTAGTGTAGCTACTTTTTCAAAAGGGTAGCTTGAATGTAACTTAACTACTCAAAGTAGTTTTTACTACAACACTGTTTTTTTTAGATCAACCACAGCAAAAAAAGAACCACACAACAGAGAGAAGAGCAACAGACAGGACAGACAGTTTTTTTTCCTTTTTCTTCCCTGTAAAAGTATGCTGTAGGTTGATGTATAATCAATTTGTTCAATTTAGACAAAACCTTGCCTCTAGGCCTAGTGCTTTAAAGGTCCCGTTCTTCATGTTTTTTTGAAGCTTTGATTGTGTTTACAGTGTGCAATATAACGTGTTCATGTTTCGCGTGTAAAAAAAAACAGTATTTTTAACACAATTTACTTATCTGTATACCGCTGTTTTCACTGTCCTAAAAACGGCTGATGAGTTCCTTGTTCTATGAAGTCCCTCCTTCAGAAATACGTAACGAGTTCTGATTGTGCCAGCGGTTCCTGTGTTGTGATTTGACCGCAGCTTAGCGAACGCGTCACGGTTCCTGTGTTGTGATTCGACAGCAGCTTAGCGCACGTGGAAAGGTCACGCCTCTTAACGGGAGATATATGCGCTCAATGATCTCTACAGCGTCCCTGGGAAAGCCAAACAAAGGTGATTTGACTCCGGGATGAAAATAACAGCGTCTCGACGACATGGCGACAAACACACTCAAACGCAACAATTCCTTTTCTCCACGCGACACGTCCTCTTCTCCACGTGGGACAGCAACAAGACCACGCCCCCTTTTTTCGCGTATTCTTGTGGGCGGAGGTTAGTCTGTTCTACTGTTCTACTGACGTCATATATGAAGGAAGTACCAGGATGTAGTCCAAGCCGGCCGTTCGCTGTAGGCTTTGAAAGGGAACTTCTGTTAAATAAAATATCTCGCTTGGCATTGAACTTTGAGCTTTATAATTTTACAGGTATTATTTATGCTCTAACAGCAACATTACACACTAACTAAAGTTTGAACAATGGGATCACAAAGAACGGGACCTTTAAAATTGTGTGTGTGTGTGTGTCTATAGGATATAGCCTACAATGCGCCATATAGATGCATTTTGTGTGTATATATATATATATATATATATATATATATATATATATATATATATATAATATTATTATCTATTTTATTTTTTGTTGTTGCAATTTTTGCATTGTAATTTGCAATTTTTGCAAAATTTTGCTTGGCCCCACCAAATCTCACTCTAAGCTTTTTTGAAAAGTTGGCAGCTCTGCCAATGGCCATCGCATATGCAGATTGACATATAAAAGTACTCACTAAAATCCTAACCCTAACTCACTAAAATCTAATTAAACGGCAACAATAAAAATAACAAGCTAGGTTAGCTGATGATACCTTAAAGTCCATATTGCTGTCAGTTCATACTGCTGTTAACACTTAAATAGCTGTAAAATGATAAATACAGTCAATAATAATGATTTCATGATTTATCACTTTCAACCAATAGTTGGCACAGTTACGAAATTGATGTGGTGTGGTCAGAAAAAGGGAACAATAACACATGCAAAGATTGGTGTCACTGTCAATATATCAAAGCAGAGTGTCAATATGGTGTCAATATGTCATTGCAGAGATATAGCCTCAAGAGCCTTTTCATTATAAGTATGGACTACATGGCGTTGCTATTTTGAAACCTTTTAAGTAGCTTAAAGGCATGATGCTGATGGCACATACCAAATTTCGTAATGATACAACAATTCATTTGTAAAACATAGCATTTTATATCATAATACTGCATTGTAGTCAATGGGAATTTCATGTTTTGTTCTATTATAGCGCCACCAAGTAGCACAATCCTACCATTTGTTTTATGTGTCCTCGGAGTGAGCCCATACATGTCTTTGTCAATTTTGGTGAAAATATCTTGTTTCATTTTGGAGTTATAGACATTTATATGAAAAAACACATGAAAAATGACTGACACCTGACTTTGACTGGATTTTACACCCCCTTGCTATCAATATTTTGACATTTGGGCATTATTATTTGGTCAATAATAATGATTTATCGAAAACGATTTGACGAATCAACTTGAATTCCATGTTTTTTTTTTGTCAGCATTGTCTGAAGATGATCTGGTTCAATTTTCGTGCAAATCGGATGAACTGTCTAGGACGAGTTCACAAAAGTAGGTTTCAAAAGAACATTTTAATGACGGAAAATGACGTCATAGGGTGCAATCGAATCGGCTTGAGCCAAGGAATCAGATGAAAAAAATTCTCTTTCTAGCCCTTATGATTCAAAAGTTATTAGCATAAACATTAGTCAAATTTTGGACTGATGGTGGCGCTAGAGGGATTGAGTTAGAGACTCCAAATTTGCTATGTTGACACTTCAGACTGTCCTCTATGAGTGTGCCAAAACTTTCCCGCAAACGGTTATATGGGCTGCCATAGACTCAAGAGCAGAAGAAGAAGAATAGGAACGCTAACGGTTTCAATAGGTGCCTTCGCACCTTCGGTACTTGGCCCCTAATAAATATTGCAATATTCCATAAAAAAAAATTAGAATTGTAAATTAAGATTTTATGAAAACTTTGAGACAATTAAAGTCACAGTTCCAATAACTTAGGAGAGAACTTTCTAAAAGAGACCTTTCTACTGACTCTGAAAATCACCAGGAGAAAAATGCCCAGGGTTCCTTAACAACTGTGTGAACATGCCATAGACCTGCTTGTAGGGAGGCTTGAGGACTGATCGTCCTTGTAGTGCCAAACCACATGTAACCATATATATGCATATATATAGTTATTGTTAAATACAACTAGGCCCTACTTCATGAAATAAGATTTTGGTTATATTGGCCAAAAAGTATGCAAGTAAGTCATAACTTTATATATATATTAGGGGTGTAACGGTACACATATCCGTACTGAACCATTTCGGTACAGGGCTTCCAGTACTGTGCACGTGTGCACTAAACTGTACGAATGCAATCTTTGCAACAGTTAAAGAATATATATTTCAATCATGACAACTCTCGGGATGTTTTAGCATGTTATTGAATATGGCAATGTTAGGATAGTTCACCCAAAAATGAAAATTCTGTCATTAATTACTCACCCTCATGACATTCCAAACCCGTAAAACCTATGTTCATCTTCGGAACGGTGACTCCAGTGCTTCAACCTTAATTTAATGAAGCGACGAGAATACTTTTTGTGTGCAAAAACAAACAAAAATAATGACTTTATTCAACAATTTTGTTCTGGCCTGTGCCAGTCTCCTACGGCCTGCATCGTGGTGCTCACGTGAACAGGATCCGCTGCAGTAGATCTCGAGAGCGCTGCACTGTTTACAACGGAAACTGCGTAGGAGACTAGCACAGGCTATAACGAAATTGTTAAATAATTTTGTGTGTTTTTGCACACAAAAAGTATTATCGTCGCTTCATAAAATTAAGGGAAACTATTTAAATGTTGAGAAATCAATCTAATTGGCTGCAGGATCAGCAGAAGGCAATTAGCTTGTGCCATGCGGTAATGATGTGATTGCTGGAAGATTGCATGTAAAGGACCTATTAGCCTGCGCCCTCTAGAGTTTCATAACTGAACTAGATTTACAGATATATATATATATATATATACCGTCATACCGGCCAGCCCTAATGTATTAGTGTTAGTATAATATGGAATTGTGAGTCTAAGTGTGAAACCATAGTGTGTTCAAAGGGGGATCCCACACACTGCATCCAGCAGAGTTCCTGCCAATATCACGCCACATAATCCCCACCGGCAAAACAAGTGTTACCAAGTACTGTACGCTCCAACATCAGAAATCACTACACTGGTCAACTGCTTATCAGATGAACAATGTCAATATTGAAGATGCAGGGTGCCACAAAAATGTTGGATGTTATTTGGATTTGAGAATAACAGTAAAAGAAGGAGGCATGTCATCTATTATGAGACATAATGCAGCCATAACTAGGCCAAGTGAAGTGAAAAAGAATTCCCATGTTAAAACAAGAGGGAAAGGAGGTTGCTGAATCTGAATTAAGCATAGATTGGCCTACATTAGCAGGCGGGTGGATTGGTTCAATACGTGCAAGATCTCATGTGGAGGCCAACCACCTTCAGTGGCCCTGCATTACAATAATACAGCAAGTACTGTACTGTAAATGAACTACTGTGGTTTATGACATCTATAGATGTCATTACTGATTACATGCCATGTGCAAACTAATATGCAGGCTTTTTACAGAGTATTGGTATAAGTAAAGGTATAACAATATGAATATTAGATAAGATGAAGTAAGTCTCTACAGACACATATAACCATAATAACAAAAAACATGATCCCAAAACACTCATTTTGGAGATGCAGATGAGTGTGGAGTCACTCTGTAAGAAAGAATTGAAGCCAAGAGTTCATCTGCATGATTTAAAATGATAACAGATCTTCCTATCTCGCATAAATTAACAGATTGATTACCTCAATGCTGGAACTGCCTGAACCAAATCATATCGAGGGTTAGTGAGTTCAGGAGAGTTAGGCTCTGATTTCTTGACCTTTGTCTTTATGTACTTTGTTTTATGTACTTTGTTTTATCTGTTTTATCATGTCGTTCCATTTATAAACACACATACTTTGTATACATCAGATATGGTAAACACAAGAACAGACCTTGTTGGTCCTATTGCATCACAAACACATTTGAGCATGGTATGTGCTCTATGTGTACGTGCCAATCATTGTTTAGATGTAAATAAAAGATTAAATGAAATCTGTTCATTTAAAGCGATCATATCTCTTCACAAGGCTTGGATTAAACTTTGTGTTTTGAAGATTAACTAAACTCTTGTGGGCTTAAAATGACATGAGAGTGAGTAAATGACGACAGAATTTAGATTTTTTGGGGGATTGATTTTTTTTTTAATACATTTGTTCACTTAATAATATATGTCATGGGCTGGAAATTATACAGCTATAAATAAGGTGTTTTTTATCTCCATAAAAAACATTTGTACCGATGTTTTTGAGACAAATAAAAAAAAACATGTTTATTAATATTGGTGACAAATCAGCAGAATTTGCAACAAGAATGTAGAATACTTTGATAGTTTTGTAATGTATAAAAAAATTGGATGTATAAGTTCAATGAATGCAAGATGTTCTCAACTGTCTCACCTTAAATATAATAATAATAATAATAATTAATTACATTTATATAGCGCTTTTCTAGGCACTCACTCAAAGCGCTTTTACATAGAAGGGGGGAATCTAATCACAATAAAATAAATAAATAAATAAATATTTAATCACAACTCTGTTTAGCATAAGAAATATTACTACAAATAAACGTGCATACTAAGAGAGAAAAACAAAATACACACTGAACTGCGCAGCTTTGGGTTAAGCCCAGATGAACAATGCCATTCTCATTAAACACAAAACTGCTGTTTGGCAAGGGTCCCTTTATGACACACTAATTATTTTAATCATAAAGGAACTAGTCTGTAGCTCTAGGAATTTTAGGGCTGACCTTCAAGGTCATGATTGCAGTCAGATCTCTTCTCTTTCGGACCCTAATTAGTTGACTATTATAAGTCCATTTTAATAGTCAGAATTGAGCATCATCTACCTCATGTTCAAATGCTATCATGCAAGTCGGCTGCAGAAATAATAAAAAAAGTAAATTTTGCCACTCAAAAAGCAACATCAAAGAAAAACAAATTACACTCTGAAGGTGTGCTTGGCAGGAGTGATGTATTTTGTTCCTACTTTGGATGGCTGTGCAGCTCCACAAGAGGCATTACATTAATTAACACTGACTTACAATACAAAGCACTCTGAACTGAGAGAGTGCTCGAACCACAGCCAGATTGACGTGAAACTGTGCCCACTCCCCTAATCAGTCATTAGAATCCCAACAGCCAATTGTGAGTTTCCTCTGGAGAAAAGCCAAGAATAAAAGAGTCCAAATCATAGCCAAGGTTGCTAAAAATTTTGGTAACAGTTTAGGGTCCGATTCTCACTATTAACTAGTTTCATGTTAGCATTCACATTACAAGGATATTGGCTGTTTATTAGTACTTATAAAACACTTGTACATGAACTGAGAAATCAAATTTTCCTTGAGCTTTTGACATATCATACTACAAGAATATCCAGTAAGTTTCAGAACTGATAATTAGGGGTGGCACAGTACATGAAAAAAATGTTTGGTTCGCTTGTCTCGGTTCGGAGCGTGTGCGTCGCACGGTTTCAATGCATGCGCAATGTATCCTCGTGCCCGTATATTATCTCAGACAGTGGGTGTCCTTTTCGTGCGAAATAAGAGGTGTGTGTGTGTGTGGACATACAGTAAAATAAAGTAAAAGTGGAGTGCTGCAGGTCACGTCACGTGTAGAAATGCAAGTGGGAGAGATAAGGAAGGCTGCACGGAGTTGGAGGATGCGCCAGCGACGTATAGCTGGCAGGGCAGATGCAGTGCGTATGGAGAGCGGGAGCCGCGCGCGCCTGTTGTGCATTCACACACTGGCAGTATTTGTCTTGTGCAGCTGAACCGCGGCCGTGTTCCCCTCTGTCTCATACACACATGCATATAACATGTTGTATATAAGTAGTTCACATGATAAATATTTAACATTTAAATAACATTAAAAAGTTAAGATATGCTTCTAGTTTTAATAATTTAAACATGACTTTGAAGTTCGGGCAAAAACTTCTGGCAGTGTTGTGTTTTCGTGTATTTTTTTTTTCTTTTCACAGCGCTGGATGTCAAATGGTGATTGTCACGGAACAATTCAATGGTGAAATTTGTTCATCAGGTCAGCTGAATTAAAGCCACAGTGCATTGTGCTGATCAAAATTGACATGATTAACATGAAAAATGTTACGCCAATGTGTCGGACTCTGTAGACAGCCAGTTAGGAAACAACTTCTACATGATATAACAATTTTTTTAATACTGTATTCTAAATTGTGGATGATTAAGCTATATATCATATGCTGAAGTAAATTTCTGGAGTGTTAACGATTAAAAAAAAAAACAACAACAACCGTACAGAACCGAAAACCGTGACCCTAAAACCGTGATACGAAACGAACCGTGGGTTTTGTGAACCGTGCCACCCCTACTGATAATGTCCTTGTTAGTCCAAAAACATTGTTTATTGTAACCAAGCCAAGATAACAACTCGTTGTGGAATCCTATATAGGTGAATTTTGTGCCCATTTGCGTGTTAGTGAGATGACTAGGAGAGAAGTGCAATACAGGAAGGACTACAAATAACACTACCTTCCAAAGGATCCTAATGCTAGGAATGTGGTTATTTATTTTCAACAATTTGAATGTTTCAGTTGAAAAAAAATTATTTGCGTTCGGTACATTTCACAGTGGATTATTTGGTAAATCATCAGGCTTTGCAAACAGACTTTGATGATATGGACTCGACGGTAACGCAAATACATGTAAGTAATTGTGTTAACTCTAATACCTGATCTGTGGCCTTTCATTTCTGTTATGTAATGATTCATGTACAGTCAGATTTTCTCTGTCTATGTGTCTGCAAATTAAACCAGGGACTAAACGGTAAACTTCACATTGTTTCTTTTAGTAAAATGAAAATAATCTGTTATTTAAACTGATTAAATCATAGAAAGCGATCAAAGGAAGCTCCCTTTACAATTGCTGGAGCTGTCAATCAAACAGCCGAGTTTATCAGTGACAGAGTTCTGGACTTGCCCCAAATCTCCCGTAATAATCAACAAAATTTCTTATTTACATTGTGTTTGCACTGTTAGTAATGATGAAAACATTCGTTAGTGTGCAGAAATCGAGTTGCAATGACGAGATCACTGCATTCATGTGCTCAAAATGTCTGTGATCGGCTGCAGTGCTCATCACTGCAACCTTTCATGTCACAATCTAAATTTAATGCCATAGATATAATGTTCTAATCAACACTTTTCACGATTAGTTAACCTTGAGAGCTGTCGGTTACAGTAAAAATGTGCTTAAAGTTTTCGAGAGTTCCACATGTAATACTAATAGCCCTATCACACACCGGGCGCAAGTGTTTTTTGCTAGTTTCAGCCCAACGGAGTTATCATTTTCACGTCCAGCGCCACGTTGTTTAAATAGCAAATGCACTCGTGCCCATCTGTTCGCCCATGGGCGTGCTCTGGTCTGAAAACGAGGTGTGTTCAGACGTATTGTTGGCATGTTGCTATTTTGAGGCAACTGAAAACGACTGCGCCATTGACCAACATAAACCCTGGTGCAGTATTTTGTGTCATTTAAAGAGCGAGTTAGTAATATGCACATCGCATGTACACTCTTCTTATTACACACACAGGGACACATTTTTAAATATTAAAAATAAAAGGATTTCTCTCTGGAGTAGCGTACAGTCTTTCTGCTCGCAAATTCCACCATGTAAATAGCACATCCACCATTGTGCAAGAGCAACTGGCTTTTAAAGGAAATGGGAGATGAGACTCTGATTTGATTATTGCACGTTACAACCAAAACACACCAATGACGCAATAAGAGACTAGGTACAATCCTTTTGGACCATGCATCTGGCGCGCCAACCGTTTTTTCCGTTGTTAAATTGTTTAAACTAGCAAAAGTGTATTCGGACACGCCCTACGTGCACTTGATCGCTTCAGACCTTAGCTTTTTCATATGCCCCAAAACTCCCGTAGTAATCAACTACAATCACAGCAGTAGGCGTTAGCCGATCACAGCAGTAGGCTTTTACACTGGCGTCCCACAGCAGACATGCTCCTACAAACAGTGTTCAAATCAGAGGGCTAAAATCATGTCAACTTTTTGATGCCTTTTACCACAAAAATGTAAATGTATTAATGTGTTAATAAACTAGTTGATTTTGATATTATGAAAGCTGGTTTGACATTAAATAAAACATCAGGTTGGCAGAGGTGGGCATGCTGTCATAAGATCTTATGAGGCTGTCTAATGAAAATTGACAATGTAATTGGTTATTCCATATGTTTAGTCTATACATTAATGTCTTGTTAAAATCTATAGAGGGAATATGCTATTAAATACAATTTTCTCTTACATTTTCTTTACTTTTATTTCTTTACTCCACAGTAATGACTTTTAGAACTTTTTTTTATTTTCGACTACTTAGAAAACACCCATCAAGACTCGCACAAAATACAGATTGTTGAACTGGCATGTTATTTCATGCATTATGAAGTATTACACCTAATAACCCCCCTGAGTCATCCTTTAGCAACTGTGAGTACACCTGCAGTGTATTTCCATTGCATCACTACATTCTCACCACTGCTGCAAGCATTAACCCTTAGCTCTGTGAGGGCACATCGAGATACCACACTTCCCTGCACTTAGGCACATTGTAATACGTTTGTAGGGTCCTGAGGGCAGCAATTGGGGTCAAATAGGCTAAAGCTGACAACTCAAAATAGTTTTAAATAGTGCAGGAACACTCAAGAAAGAGCAAGCAATGGGTACGGAGAGGAAGCATTTAGCAAACTCTGAAATAGGATGACCATGAATGATAAACTAGACCTTCTGTGGAAAAAGTAACGATAGATAGATAGATAGATAGATAGATAGATAGATAGATAGATAGATAGATAGATAGATAGATAGATAGATAGATAGATAGATAGATAGATAGATAGATAGATAGATGTTTAATTAGTTTAAAAAGCTTTTTTATTCTTAAGTAGGTTATGATCCATGATACCACAAAAAAATGCAGTCTATGTAATGCTGCAAGTTGCCCATTTATCTCAATATTAGTGAGTTCAAATCATTATAGGAGATAAAGTTGGAAAACTGAGCATGTTACATGATAACATGAGATGAAATGATGATGGGTGCATATCATAGCCTATATGTGCGGTATTACATAATAAAATTAAAACTAAGTACCTTCCCTTTGTAAATTGAATGAATGAATTATGCCTGTCAGGTCAATGTTTACATACCTGAATAGAAATGTTGGACAAAAACAGCTAAAATGTACTTTTTTGAAGAAAAAGAAATGTCGAATCTGTAAATGAAATCTAGTCGTGCGTAATACAGCCCGTGCGTAAAAGGCACGCGACTGCCTTACATATGGCATGGCGCATAATAGTCTATCTTTCATATAACAATAAAACTTTTATGCAACGTAGACTAAAATAGCAGGAAAACACTCAATGCCACACTGTTCAAAGACACATCTTGAGCATCATCTTTCTCACCTTTCTTGAACTCCTCCAGCATAGCGTCGAGTTTAGTGTCGTTGAAGACGAAATGTAAGGGGTGGCTGTAGAACTTCGTTATCGTCTTCAGCGGGGTGCAGTCGTCGGGATCCACAAACGCAAGGTCCTTCACAAACAGCAAGTCCACGATGTTGGACCTGTCGCCCTCGAATACCGGAATGCGCGTGTAGCCGCTCTCCATGATCTCACTCATGCTGTTGAAGTCGAGCGTGGCGTCGCCAGCGATCATGAAGCAATCGCGCAACGGGGTCATCACATCTTCCACGGTCTTAGTCCTGAGCTCCAGCGCGCCCTGAATGATGTTTAACTCCTCTTTCACCAAGTCATTATAGGGATCCGTGACCCTCAACATCTCCAAGAGCTTCTCTCGGTTGTACACGGTGCCAATCTCCTGTCCGAGGAGATAATCAAGCAGTTTACTTACCGGATAGGACGCAGGGAAAGTGAGCAGCATGAAGAATTTGGTCAAGAAGATTGTATTCGCACCCACAGCGAGGCCGTGTCGTGAACATATAGCTTGAGGCACAATCTCCCCAAATATCACAATGCCAATGGTTGACATCACTACAGCTATCAATCCAGAACCGGCGATATCATCCAACAAAATGGTCAAGGTCGTGTTGACCAGAACATTCCCCAGAAGAAGCGAGCAGAGCAGGTAGTTCCCTTGGCTCCTGACAGGTTCGATCTTCCTGGCGTAGTTCTTCTCCTTCTCCGTCCCGCAGTTCTGGACGATCTGGAGCTCCATGGGATCCAGCGCCATCAGACCCAAGTTCAAGCCGCTGAACATGCCCGAGAGGCAGAGCAACATGGAAATAAAGGTGACCTGAAGCCAGAAAGGGAGCAGGAACTTTTTCTCCTCCACCACGATCACTTTGGTGTCCTCTCCATCGTGATAGATCCACGTGGTCTCCGTCCACGGGTCGTGCATGCCAGCCACAGCAGGTGTGGAAGTGGCGATGCACAGGTAGTACGACTTGCTCCTCTCAGTCTTTCGCAGAGGTTTGACCTCGATTTCCACGATGCCAGAGGTCTTACGAGTTAAAATGATGTTGGGTAAGATGAGAATATCTGAAGTCCTGATGCCACAGGGGTGCAAACCCGACGTGTCCTCCTGACTCTTGTTGTCTCCCGAGGAGCTGTCGATGTTGCCAATCACTCGACTCCTCTCGTGTTCCGTAAAGGCGATTTTGGACCAAGTCTCGTTGTTAATGTTCTGCCCGTACACCCTCAATTTCACCCGAGACCTCTCACTGACCCGCAAATAGCCCCTGTCCATGAAGGAAATGTCGTCCGTGTCCTCCAGTCTCAGCCCGATGATGACAGTCTCCTCTCCCCCTCCTTCCTTGCCACTTGTGGGAGTAATTAAATAACTGCTTGCAGTAAAGAAAATCAAAGTAAAGGCTCGGACCCGGCTAAGTGACGCCATTTTTTGAGGGGGTACTGAAACCGACGGTTGATAATGGACAGCCTCTTGAATGAAAGGGCTTTTAAAAATCAGAGCCAATCCGGCTTCATCTCCGCTGCGCGTCGCCTTGACTTGTGCATCAGTCTCGCTGAGTCCCACTACGCGGCTGAAACTGATCACACTTCAGCGAGAGCAGCGCGAACTCGTGCCTCTACTGATGTCTCGGTGACAGGCGAGCGGGGCAGCCAATCCAGTGGCGCAGCTGGACGGGAGGCGGGGCCTTCGCTGCTCTAACGGCCAATGAGCTCCGTAAACAGTCGCACTTAATGCAAACCAGTGTATACAGAAGTTTCCTCGTGACTGTTTTTGGTGTTTTTAGAAGGATCTTTAGTGACAGCATCTTTGAATAGTGCCAAGATACACTCACGAAATGTGATAAATAACTAAACAAGATTATAAGAGGGTTTTTTTTCAACAACAGCGTTTGACAGCCTATAGGGATAACCTGTGGATTTTTAGAAAATAGATTTAGTCATATATCAATAGTTTATTTAATTTGTCTATTTAAAATGTCCAAGTAGTATACAAATAACATATATTTGCCTTGGTTTTTCTTTGATGATCTCTAAAATCCTCTTCACGGTTTCCTCCTCAGTAACCGGTATACTTAATTATTATTAATTTTTTAATTGACTGTAGGGGCAAAATTGTTGATTGAGCTGGAAATTATACCACACTGATGAACAGAATGATTTGTTTAAAAAGAAAAAGTGAAATAGTTGTATGATTGTGAATTGTTACATTTATGAAAGTATTAGGCTACCATCTCCTGTAATTTGGGGGGCTTTTTCCTAAGAAAAAACTGTGTAGACAGGAAAGTATGGGTAAGAGGGGTAGTGGGATCATAAAGGTTGGGCTCTCAGGGACTCATATGTCCATAACATGCGCACAGCTGCTCCACAGATCTTGCAATAATTCATATCTTTATGTAGGATTGAAAGTTTGGGTCTGGGACAAGAGAAACAATAAAACGGTAACACTTTACAATACGGTTTCATTAGTTAACATTGGTTTATGTATTAACTAATATGACCTAACCATGAGCAATACATTTGTTACTGTATTTGTTCATCTTTGTTAATACAGCTGTTCATGGCTTGTTCATGTTAGTTCACAGTGCATTAACTAATGTTAGCAAGATTTTTTATAAAGTATTAGTAAATGTTGAAACGAACATTAACAAAGATAAATAAATGCTTTATAAATGCTGTCCATTATTATTTCACTGTAGTTAACTAATGTAAGGTGTTACCAATTTTGTAACCTTATTTTAAGGTGTTACCAATAAAACAATAAAAGCTACACATAAAAATAGTTTGAAGAGTAGCAAAAAGATGTGACGGGACGGGGGCATTGGTTATCAACCCCTGAAAACAAAAGTTCTCACAGTTGGAAAAACACCACAATGTCACTGTCATCCTAAAGAAAATTAACAAAGCCATACATTTATTGTGATTACTCAAATGTATAATAGGTAACTATTTACCTTATTCAGATAAGAGAGGGATTAGAGGGATCTTAAGAAATGCAAGAGGTGCTAAACCTATGATAGGATGTAAAAATAATCATGGAGTCAGATCTCCATAGAGGGTGCATTTTATCACCATCAGGGCCAGGGATCAATCCAGACCAAAGGAAAGTTGATTGATTATGAACTATTTCACAATCCTACAAATCTTCACATGAGGTCAAACTTTACATAGAATATTTACAGTAAATCTATGTTGAAAAACCTTTTAGGCCTACTCTACAATGGAATTCTGTACAAGATTTCTTAGGTTCTATAACCTCAAATTCTGTCCTTTTTCAGAAAAGAACACTGGTCCCAGAATCTCAGCAAAGAGTTGATGTGTTCTTCCTCTCACCTGAAAGTCCTGTTGTGAAATGTTAAGGTATGGGGCTATATTGCATTTAATAAAAGATTATTTGCATTTGAGTATTATTAAATTATACTGTATATCACGGAGACCATAAATATCCTCCTGAGAATAATAGCCAGGCAGTCAGCACAAACATTTTTATTATTTAGGTTTATTACAGCAGTGGAAAATGATTTGATTACAAAAGTTCAATAAACCATTTGAGTTTTCAGTTAGATTATAGCTGGCAATACAATAAAGATTAAATCTGGCAGGTGAATGCTTAAGATTATACAACTATATAGACCTGAGTGATGTACTAGATATTGCTATACATTAATCAGTATGATCAAGAATGTATGCAAGACATCAGACACTGATGTCCGCATGGTTTTTTGTGTTACTTTTCACAAACTATGAGTAATATTATATTATGTACATATTATAGATTTTTTTCTTTAAAAAACAAAACAAAGTCAAAGTTAAAAATTACAACCAATAATTTATTCTTTTTAAATCATAAACAACCAAATTGCTTTCGAATTGGCTTAGAGTCACTTTCAGCATGATTCCTGGCCTGCACAGCACCCCCCGGTGGAAGGAGTTACACTTGCACTGCCCAACTGCTGGACCAGTTCAAAGGGGTTCATTGACACTGCCTGAAGAGAGAGGAATATTCTCAGTGGTTGAAAGTACGGTAATTTACATTAATCACAATTTCTTTAGCCATTTGGTTCCACAGTACTCAATGACAGAGCATTCAGAGTGATTCCATATGCAACTGCAGCCCATTATATCATCGGTGTGTAAAGTTCATTGCACTCAGGGACCGAATAAGATGATATTCTGAATGAAAATCTCTTTAAATCAATAAAACTAGAGTTGTCTAGAACAGGGCTTTTCAAACTGTGGTCTGCATGGGGAAAGTTCAGAGGAAAATGGTTTTAAAAACTATACCTCTTCAGGTTAATACATACATACTTAAAAATATATAGCATTTAACAAAGTCATATTTTGAAGAATAGGGCATATACAAGTTTAAAAACCCTGGGTCTAAAACAACAGAAACAACATCAATCTGGGTGCAACACTTCCTTATTACACTTTCAAATCACCAACATTAAAACATAATAGAGCTAATAGGGCAAACATGCCCACGCCTTATTTACTATGTAAATGTAGCCTTGATTTGGTTTACAATATTTAAATATATTTGAATTATACAGCACTTATGACATACGTCTCCAATATATGGCAATGAGATTATATTTTAGGCTTTTTGTGTAAAATACAAATCCGCTGATATGCCAGGAACCTTTTTACCCCTTTCGAAGTTTAAGAATATTTTCAATATTTTTAGAACCCGTAAGACTTTCAGTGTGCTTGAGAGACACTGAAATTAATGGGATTCAATGCTGGAACAATTGGTTGTTTGGAACTATTGGTCACTCCGTGACACACTTTACTTCCGCTGCTTAGTTCCTATGGAAGTGTCGTAACTCTTTTTCAACGGCTCTGGCTCAAACATGCTGCGTAACACACAAGAATGAACCTCATTGATTAGAGGAACCTCAAACGTGCTGGGTAACACAAGAATGAACCTCATTGATTAGAGGAACCTCAAACGTGCTGGGTAACACAAGAATGAACCTCATTGGTTCTTGCTGAAGCTCAAACATGCTGCGGAACACACAAGAATGAACCTCATTGGTTAGAGGAAGTTCAAACATGCTGCACATGAGAATGAACCTCATTGGTTAGAGGAAGTTCAAACGTGCTGCACACGAGAATGAACCTCATTGGTTCTTGCTGAAGCTCGAACATGCTGCGGAACACACGAGAATGAACCTCATTGGTTCTTGCTGAAGTTCAAACGTGCTGCACACGAGAATGAACCTCATTGGTTCTTGCTGAAGTTCAAACGTGCTGCACATGAGAATGAACCTCATTGGTTAGAGGAAGTTTAAACGTGCTGCGTAACACAAGAATGAACCTCATTGGTTCTTGAGAAAGAAAACATGTTGCGTAACACACAAGAATGAACCTCATTGGTTAGAGGAAGTTCAAAAGTCCTTCGTAACACAATGAACCTCATTGGTTCTTGCTGAAGCTCAGACGTGCTGCGGAACACAAGAATGAACCTCATTGGTTCTTGAGAAAGCAAACATGTTGCGTAACACACAAGAATGAACCTCATTGGTTAGAGGAAGTTCAAAAGTCCTTCGTAACACAATGAACCTCATTGGTTCTTGCTGAAGCTCAAACGTGCTGCGTAACACAAGAATGAACCTCATTGGTTCTTGCTGAAGCTCAAACGTGCTGCGTAACACAAGAATGAACCTCATTGGTTAGAGGAAGTTCAAACGTGCTGCGGAACACACAAGAATGAACCTCAATGGTTCTTGCTGAAGCTCAAACGTGCTGCGGAACACACAAGAATGAACCTCAATGGTTCTTGCTGAAGCTCAAACGTGCTGCGGAACACACAAGAATGAACCTCATTGGTTCTTGCTGAAGCTCAAACGTGCTGCGGAACACACAAGAATGAACCTCAATGGTTCTTGCTGAAGCTCAAACGTGCTGCGGAACACACAAGAATGAACCTCATTGGTTCTTGCTGAAGCTCAAACGTGCTGCGTAACACAAGAATGAACCTCATTGGTTAGAGGAAGTTCAAACGTGCTGCGGAACACACAAGAATGAACCTCATTGGTTCTTGCTGAAGCTCAAACGTGCTGCGGAACACAAGAATGAATCTCATTGGTTCTTGCTGAAGCTCAAACGTGCTGCGGAACACAAGAATGAATCTCATTGGTTCGAGGAAGTTCAAACGTGCTGCGTAACACAAGAATGAACCTCATTGGTTCTTGCTGAAGCTCAGACGTGCTGCGTAACACAAGAATGAACCTCATTGGTTAGAGGAAGTTCAAACGTGCTGCGTAACACAAGAATGAACCTCATTGGTTCTTGCTGAAGCTCAAACGTGCTGCGAAACACACAAGAATGAACCTCATTGGTTCTTGCTGAAGCTCAAACGTGCTGCGGAACACAAGAATGAATCTCATTGGTTAGAGGAAGTTCAAACGTGCTGCGTAACACAAGAATGAACCTCATTGGTTAGAGGAAGTTCAAACGTGCTGCGAAACACACAAGAATGAACCTCATTGGTTCTTGCTGAAGCTCAAACGTGCTGCGGAACACAAGAATGAATCTCATTGGTTAGAGGAAGTTCAAACGTGCTGCGTAACACAAGAATGAACCTCATTGGTTCTTGCTGAAGCTCAGACGTGCTGCGTAACACAAGAATGAACCTCATTGGTTCTTGCTGAAGCTCAAACGTGCTGCGGAACACAAGAATGAACCTCATTGGTTAGAGGAAGCTCAGACGTGCTGCGTAACACAAGAATGAACCTCATTGGTTCTTGCTGAAGCTCAAACGTGCTGCGGAACACAAGAATGAACCTCATTGGTTAGAGGAAGTTCAAACGTGCTGCGAAACACACAAGAATGAACCTCATTGGTTCTTGCTGAAGCTCAAACGTGCTGCGGAACACAAGAATGAACCTCATTGGTTAGAGGAAGTTCAAACGTGCTGCGGAACACAAGAATGAACCTCATTGGTTCTTGCTGAAGCTCAAACGTGCTGCGAAACGCAAGAATGAACTTCATTGGTTCTTGCTGAAGCTCAAACGTGCTGTGGAACACAAGAATGAATCTCATTGGTTAGAGGAAGTTCAAACGTGCTGCGGAACACAAGAATGAACCTCATTGGTTCTTGCTGAAGCTCAAACGTGCTGCGGAACACAAGAATGAATCTCATTGGTTCTTGCTGAAGCTCAGACGTGCTGCGGAACACAAGAATGAATCTCATTGGTTAGAGGAAGTTCAAACGTGCTGCGGAACATACAAGAATGAACCTCATTGGTTCTTGCTGAAGCTCAAACGTGCTGTGGAACACACGAGAACGAACGTCATTGGTTCTTGCTGAAGCTCAAACATGCTGCGGAACACACGAATAAACCTCATTGGTTAGAGGAAGTTCAAACGTGCTGCACATAAGAATGAACGTCATTGGTTCTTGCTGAAGCTCAAACGTGCTGCGTAACACACGAATAAACCTCATCGGTTAGAGGAAGTTCAAACGTGCTGCACATAAGAATGAACGTCATTGGTTCTTGCTGAAGCTCAAACGTGCTGCGTAACACACGAATGAACCTCATTGGTTCTTTCTGAAGCTCAAACGTGCTGCGGAACACAAGAATGAACCTCATTGGTTCTTGATGAAGCTCAAACGTGCTGCGGAACACACAAGAATGAACCTCATTGGTTCTTGCTGAAGCTCAGACGTGCTGCGTAACACAAAAATGAATCTCATTGGTTAGAGGAAGTTCAAACGTGCTGCGTAACACAAGAATGAACCTCATTGGTTCTTGCTGAAGCTCAAACGTGCTGCGAAACACACAAGAATGAACCTCATTGGTTCTTGCTGAAGCTCAAACGTGCTGCGTAACACAAGAATGAACCTCATTGGTTCTTGCTGAAGCTCAGACGTGCTGCGGAACACAAAAATGAATCTCATTGGTTAGAGGAAGTTCAAACGTGCTGCGTAACACAAGAATGAACCTCATTGGTTCTTGCTGAAGCTCAAACGTGCTGCGGAACACAAGAATGAACCTCATTGGTTCTTGCTGAAGCTCAAACGTGCTGCGGAACACAAGAATGAACCTCATTGGTTCTTGCTGAAGCTCAGACGTGCTGCGGAACACAAGAATGAATCTCATTGGTTAGAGGAAGTTCAAACGTGCTGCGGAACACAAGAATGAACCTCATTGGTTCTTGCTGAAGCTCAAACGTGCTGCGTAACACAAGAATGAACCTCATTGGTTCTTGCTGAAGCTCAAACGTGCTGCGGAACACAAGAATGAACCTCATTGGTTAGAGGAAGTTCAAACGTGCTGCGGAACACAAGAATGAACCTCATTGGTTCTTGCTGAAGCTCAAACGTGCTGCGGAACACAAGAATGAATCTCATTGGTTCTTGCTGAAGCTCAGACGTGCTGCGGAACACAAAAATGAATCTCATTGGTTAGAGGAAGTTCAAACGTGCTGTGTAACACAAGAATGAACCTCATTGGTTCTTGCTGAAGCTCAAACGTGCTGCGGAACACAAGAATGAACCTCATTGGTTCTTGCTGAAGCTCAAACATGCTGCGGAACACACGAATAAACCTCATTGGTTAGAGGAAGTTCAAACGTGCTGCACATAAGAATGAACCTCATTGGTTCTTGCTGAAGCTCAAACGTGCTGCGTAACACACGAATAAACCTCATTGGTTCTTGCTGAAGCTCAAACGTGCTGCTGAACACAAGAATGAACCTCATTGGTTCTTGATGAAGCTCAAACGTGCTGCGAAACACACGAGAACGAACCTCATTGGTTCTTGCTGAATCTCAGACGTGCTGCGTAACACACAAGAATGAAGCTCATTGGTTCTTGCTGAAGCTCAAACGTGCTGCGGAACACAAGAATGAACCTCATTGGTTCTTGCTGAAGCTCAAATGTGCAGCATAACACAAGAATGAACCTCATTGGTTCTTGATGAAGCTCAAACGTGCTGCGGAACACACGAGAACGAACCTCATTGGTTCTTGCTGAAGCTCAAATGTGCTGTGTAACACAAGAATGAACCTCATTGGTTCTTGCTGAAGCTCAAATGTGCAGCATAACACAAGAATGAACCTCATTGGTTCTTGATGAAGCTCAAACGTGCTGCGGAACACACGAGAACGAACCTCATTGGTTCTTGCTGAAGCTCAAATGTGCTGTGTAACACAAGAATGAACCTCATTGGTTCTTGCTGAAGCTCAAATGTGCAGCATAACACAAGAATGAACCTCATTGGTTCTTGAGGAAGCTCAAACGTGCAGCGGAACACACGAGAACGAACCTCATTGGTTCTTGCTGAAGCTCAAACGTGCAGCGTAACACAAGAATGAACCTCATTGGTTCTTGATGAAGCTCAAACGTGCTGCGGAACACAAGAATGAACCTCATTGGTTCTTGATGAAGCTCAAACGTGCTGCGGAACACACGAGAACGAACCTCATTGGTTCTTGCTGAAGCTCAAACGTGCAGCGTAACACAAGAATGAACCTCATTGGTTCTTGATGAAGCTCAAACGTGCTGCGGAACACAAGAATGAACCTCATTGGTTCTTGATGAAGCTCAAACGTGCTGCGGAACACAAGAATGAACCTCATTGGTTCTTGATGAAGCTCAAACATGCTGCGGAACACACGAGAACAAACCTCATTGGTTCTTGCTGAAGCTCAAATGTGCAGCATAACACAAGAATGAACCTCATTGGTTCTTGCTGAAGCTCAGACGTGCTGCGGAACACAAGAATGAACCTCATTGGTTCTTGCTGAAGCTCAAACGTGCTGCGGAACACAAGAATGAATCTCATTGGTTCTTGCTGAAGCTCAGACGTGCTGCGGAACACAAAAATGAATCTCATTGGTTAGAGGAAG
The DNA here is from genome assembly GCA_023566225.1 of Romanogobio albipinnatus. NCBI lineage: Eukaryota > Metazoa > Chordata > Actinopteri > Cypriniformes > Gobionidae > Romanogobio > Romanogobio albipinnatus. The sequence continues at coordinate 41,089,040 of CM042241.1, read as the reverse complement.
TTCAAAAGTGCTGCGTAACACAAGAATGAACCTCATTGGTTCTTGCTGAAGCTCAAACGTGCTGCGGAACACAAGAATGAACCTCATTGGTTCTTGCTGAAGCTCAAATGTGCTGCGGAACACAAGAATGAACCTCATTGGTTCTTGCTGAAGCTCAAACATGCTGCGGAACACACGAATAAACCTCATTGGTTAGAGGAAGTTCAAACGTGCTGCACATAAGAATGAACCTCATTGGTTCTTGCTGAAGCTCAAACGTGCTGCGTAACACACGAATAAACCTCATTGGTTCTTGCTGAAGCTCAAACGTGCTGCTGAACACAAGAATGAACCTCATTGGTTCTTGCTGAATCTCAGACGTGCTGCGAAACACACGAGAACGAACCTCATTGGTTCTTGCTGAAGCTCAAACGTGCTGCGGAACACAAGAATGAACCTCATTGGTTCTTGCTGAAGCTCAAACGTGCTGCGGAACACAAGAATGAACCTCATTGGTTCTTGCTGAAGCTCAAATGTGCAGCATAACACAAGAATGAACCTCATTGGTTCTTGCTGAAGCTCAAATGTGCAGCATAACACAAGAATGAACCTCATTGGTTCTTGATGAAGCTCAAACGTGCTGCGGAACACACGAGAACGAACCTCATTGGTTCTTGCTGAAGCTCAAACGTGCAGCGTAACACAAGAATGAACCTCATTGGTTCTTGATGAAGCTCAAACGTGCTGCGGAACACAAGAATGAACCTCATTGGTTCTTGCTGAAGCTCAAACGTGCTGCGGAACACAAGAATGAACCTCATTGGTTCTTGATGAAGCTCAAACGTGCTGCGGAACACAAGAATGAACCTCATTGGTTCTTGATGAAGCTCAAACGTGCTGCGGAACACAAGAATGAACCTCATTGGTTCTTGATGAAGCTCAAACATGCTGCGGAACACACGAGAACAAACCTCATTGGTTCTTGCTGAAGCTCAAACGTGCAGCGTAACACAAGAATGAACCTCATTGGTTCTTGCTGAAGCTCAAATGTGCAGCATAACACAAGAATGAACCTCATTGGTTCTTGCTGAAGCTCAAATATGCAGCATAACACAAGAATGAACCTCATTGGTTCTTGATGAAGCTCAAACGTGCTGCGGAACACACGAGAACGAACCTCATTGGTTCTTGCTGAAGCTCAAACGTGCAGCGTAACACAAGAATGAACCTCATTGGTTCTTGATGAAGCTCAAACGTGCTGCGGAACACAAGAATGAACCTCATTGGTTCTTGCTGAAGCTCAAACGTGCTGCGGAACACAAGAATGAACCTCATTGGTTCTTGATGAAGCTCAAACGTGCTGCGGAACACAAGAATGAACCTCATTGGTTCTTGATGAAGCTCAAACGTGCTGCGGAACACAAGAATGAACCTCATTGGTTCTTGATGAAGCTCAAACATGCTGCGGAACACACGAGAACAAACCTCATTGGTTCTTGCTGAAGCTCAAATGTGCAGCATAACACAAGAATGAACCTCATTGGTTCTTGCTGAAGCTCAGACGTGCTGCGGAACACAAGAATGAACCTCATTGGTTCTTGCTGAAGCTCAAACGTGCTGCGGAACACAAGAATGAATCTCATTGGTTCTTGCTGAAGCTCAGACGTGCTGCGGAACACAAAAATGAATCTCATTGGTTAGAGGAAGTTCAAAAGTGCTGCGTAACACAAGAATGAACCTCATTGGTTCTTGCTGAAGCTCAAATGTGCAGCATAACACAAGAATGAACCTCATTGGTACCAACAATGCTTATGTATAATAATACAAATGTTGGTTTATTTATCATTTATGTAATTATTATTCCCTTAATCAATTACACATGCATAATTTTAGTCAATCAATCATTAATAGGCACCAAGTTGAAATTAATATAAATAGCCATAATAGTAATCATAGTAATAGTAATAGTAATCATAGTAATAGTAATCATACAAATTAGCTTTAAAATCAATAAATAAAGCTATACAAATTACTACATGTGAGCTTAAACGTTAAATTCTCTCTATATATCAACTAAACTAACTTCATAACTTTTACTTGCATTGACGTAGTGAATATTTTCTTTAAGTGGTCCTCTTTTATAGACAGCTCTTTTGTTCTTGCTGAGTAAATTTGTAAAAAAAATCATGTTTTTAATCATGTTTTTAATCATGTAATATTCTGCAGAAGAGAGAAATGAATCTCGCTGCTTCTCTCGTGAGAAGTGAATCTCAGTTTCACTGATCCACAGGGTGTGATTTTTAACCCCATGTTAGCGTCGAGGCTATTTACATGGCAAACACAAGGTCAATATCACAATCCATAAAATATAAATTACTATACAAAACTAGAAAATCTAAAAAAACATTCAGGTGATACATTGTGAAATATGTAACCATGCTTCTGAATAAAAACGTTTTGAATGTTTATGTGAATAAAAGCCTTAATTCAATCTGTTAATCATATAATGTTATCGTGAAAACTTTGGACTAAACCACTCAATTCATATGGATTAGTTTTATGATCTCTTTATGAACTTTTTGAAGCGTCAGTTTCAGTTGTGTGTCTATGGAGGGACAGAAATCTCAGATATCATCAAAAATATCTTCCTTTGCGTTTTGAAGATGAACAAAAGTCTTACGGGTTTGGAATGACATGAGGATGAGTAAATAATGACAGAATTTTCATATTTGGGTGAACTATCCCTATAAGAATGAAGCCAAAACAAGTCAAAAGTACATTTAGATAAATCTTTAGATCAGGATTTTTTTTTAAATATAATAAATCTGATCTAGGATAACCACTTGAGTGTTTGTAAGTCAATTCTAAATAGTCCTTTTTTGTGTTTGCAGAGACTGAATCACCACCAGCACTGATAAGATGGCATTCTTTGCTTGGAAGACATTCCTCTGTGGTCAAGGCTTTTTGGCACAGCTGGGTGACCTTGTGTGTCTGTGTAGAGCAAACCAGATATACTCACGGCAATGGTCTTTCTTCGCTTAAGGGTAAAAACAAGTTCAAATTAATTTTCACTAATTAGATGAATATGGTAATACTGTATGTGCTGCTCACTTTCCTCTCAAAAAAATAAATAAATAAAAAGTGTCAGTGGACTGAACAGAAGAAATGAACCAGAGCAGATTTTCATGTCAAAGAAGGCAAAGTTTCCAGAGCACACCAACCTATTATGTAATCGCCACGGACCAATGGTAGTTTGAAAGAGTTTACCAGCCGGAGCAAACTTTTCTGGAACTTTTCTTGGCAAGCTGTTGTGAACTCCCAGAAGAAAAACTCCAAACGATAGTTTTAGCCTGATTTGGTTCGAAATGGCGTCACAACAGTTTGTTCGTCGATTTCACTTGAAGTATATAGACTATAGTGGCTAGTAAGATTATTTTTTTTATGCTAGATGACAGTTTGATGATAAACAGTTGTTTTTTTTGAAAGATCATGAGTCTAAAATTGCAACAAAAATTTATTTTATAACTCCATCCATCCATCATCTTCCGCTTATCCGGGGTCGGGTCGCGGGGGCAACAGTCTAAGCAGAGACGCCCAGACTTCCCTCTCCCTAGCCACTTCCTCCAGCTCTTCCGGGGGGACACCAGGCGTTCCCAGGCCAGCCGGGAGACAATCCCTCCAGGAGACATAACACCTCCCTGGGAAGGCTTTCCGAAAAAGATGCCCGAGCCACCTCAGCTGGCTCCTCTCGATGTGGAGGAGCAGCGGCTCTATTCTGAGCTCCTCCCGAGTGACCGAGCTTCTCACCCTCTAAGGGAGCACCCAGCCACCCTGCGGAGAAAGCTCATTTCGGCCTCTTGTATCCGGGATCTTGTCCTGTCGGTCATGACCCACAGCTCATGACCATAGGTGAGAGTAGGAACGTAGATTGACCGGTAAATAAAGAGCTTCGCCTTACAGCTCAGCTCCTTCACCACGACAGACCGGTACATCGACCGCATTACTGCAGAAGCTGCACCAATCCGTCTGTCGATCTTCCGTTCCATCCTTCCCTCACTCATGAACAAGACCCCTAGATACTTGAACTCCTCCACTTGAGGCAGGAACTCTTCACCCACCTGAAGTTGGCAAGCCACCCTTTTCCGACTGAGAACTATGGCCTCGGACTTGGAGGTGCTGATTCTCATCCTAGCCGCAAACCGTCCCAGTGCACGCTGAAGGTCCTGGTCTGAGAAGGCCAACACGACAACATCATCCACAAAAGGCAGCAACAAAATCATGTGGTCCCCAAACCGGACACTCTCTGGCCCTTGGCTGCACCTAGAAATTCTGTCCATAAGAATTATGAACAGAACCGGTGACAAAGGGCAGCCCTGCTGGAGTCCAACATGCATCGGGAACAAGTCTGACTTACTGCCGGCAAAGCGGACCAAGCTCCTTCTACGGTCGTACAGGGACCGAACAGCCCTAAGCAGGGGGTCTCGGACCCAATACTCCCAGAGCACCCTCCACAGGATGCCACGAGGAACACAGTCGAATGCCTTCTCCAAATCCACAAAACACATGTGGATTGGTTGGGCAAACTCCCATGGACCCTCCAGCACCCTGGAAAGGGTATAGAGCTGGTCCAGTGTTCCACGACCGGGACGATTTTACAACTGAAACGTTTTAATACTGAATGCACAGGTGTGATATACTATAAGTGCATTACCGATAGAGGGAAGCTAAGAAATTGAGGCATGGTAGGAAATGAGTCACCTACCTTGGGTTTGGCCCAGCATCCTCCAGAGGCGGAGTTGTTCACCCCCTGAAGCTGAAATGTGAATTCTTCAGCAAATCTGGAGTTACTCAAGATGCTGCCCACATTACCATCCACCTCCATCACTTTATCAACCTAGATAAAGACACACAAATGTCTTGTCTTGATTATGCTTGTTCACAAAGTACAAGTCTTTCAAAAGTTTGAGATTAGGAAGGTTTTTTTTTTAAAGAAGCTGCTTATGAACAAAATACAGTAGTAAAATATTATTAACTTATTCTGTGTTTGCAAAGCTGAATTTTCAGCATCATTACTTCAGTCTTCAGTGTCACATGATCCTTCAGAAATTATAATATGATGATTTGGTGCTCAGGAAGCATTTCTTCTTATTAACATTGAAACAATGCTCCTTCATTTTTTTTTTCAGAATTCTTTGAAGAAGAGAAAGTTCAAAGGAGAACAGTGTTTATTTGAAATAGAAATCTTTTGCAATATTATAAATGTCTTTACTGCCACTTAAGAACAATTTGTCTTTGCTGAATAAGTATTCATTTATTTGAAAAAATAAAAAAAATAATAATAATAATAATATATATATATATATATATATATATATATATATATATATATATATATATATATATATATATATATATATATATATATATATATATATATATATATATATATATATATATATATATATATATATATATATATATATATATATATATATATATATATATATATATATATATATATATATATATATCCAAAACTTTTGAACTAATATATGTCAAGGTTTTTATGGAAAATATTTAACTATGTATTTAAATATAGCATTTATTGCATATGCATATAATTTTCATATACTAATCACCATATGACAAACAAAGTAAAATCTAGGAATATAAGAAATAGTTATTAAAGGGATAGTTCACCCCAAAATAAAAATTATGTCACCATTTACCCACCCTAGAATAGTTTCAAACCTGTATAAACAAAAATCCAAACAAATAAATGTATACAGATATGGAACAACTTGAGGGTGAGTAAATGACAGAATTTTCATTTTTGAGTGAACTATACCTTTAAGAATTTAAGTTCATACTTACATGACATTTATTATCCAAACAACATGATAGTGACATATTTTCAAGATTCAAATACAGCTGAGCCATGGATGTTATTATAACATTACTGTTCATTTATTTAAAAACAATCATTACTAATGGGACAAAGAATAGAAACAATGTGCAGGATCAGATATGTGTTGTGAGCTCTGGTAAATAAGTAGTTCAGTTCTGATAAACTGGATGTAACTACATACCTTAAAGTTATACTGGGCATCAAACTCGAAGCTTTCCTCCGCACCTGTAATCTCTCCATTGTACATGACCAGACAGGACCTCTTCTCTGAACCTTTTGGTAACTTGAAGAGCCGGTATGTGGCAGACACAAATTTGTAGTCACCTAAACAAATTTTACAATTCAAAATGAAACTATAAATATCTTTACATTTAATCAATGTGACAAAGATGAAATGCAGATGACTTAATGTAATGGCTGCCAACTGCTCCGGGTACGCGTGTCCACGGTTTGCAGTGTGTGTGTGCACTGCCGTTACTTTTTTCCTCCAGAATGTTCATCATTCATGCAAATCGTCCAAAATGTTCAATGCATCGGCTAAGAAAATAAAACTGCATTGTTTATACTTTTGATCTTTCATTCAAAAAAAAAAAAATTCACACAATTCTAACCTTTCATTGAAGTAAAACAATTGAAAGTGGGGGCAAAACCTCATTATGAAATAAATGTGTTTCTCTAGTTCACGTTGACCACAATTATTGGCACCCGATTATTGCAACGCCCTTTTTCCAAGATAACAGTTCTGAGTCTTCTTCTAAAATGCCAGAGAACACCTGACAAGAGATCAGAGACCATTCCTTCATACAGAATCTCTCCAGATCCTTCATATTCCCAGCTCCATGTTGGTGCTTCTTCTCTTTAGTTCACCCCACTCATTTTCTATTGGGTTCAGGTCAGGGGACTGGGACAGTCATGGCAGAAGCTCCATTTTGTACTCAGTGACACATTTTTGTGTTGATTTTGTTTTGGATCGTTGTCCTGATGGAAGATCTAACCACGGCCCATTATAAGATTTCTAGCAGAGGCAGTCAGGTTTTGATTTTTCATTTGTTGGTATTTGCTAGAATGCATGATACCATGTATCTGAACAAGATGTCCAGGACCTCCAGCAAAAAAATAGGCCCACAACATTAAAGATCCAGCTGTATTTTTAATCGTGGGCATGGGGTACTTTTCATCCCTGTTTGCACCAAACCCATCTGGTGGGTTTGCTGCCAAAAAGCTATTTTGATAGTTTAATCTGACCACATCATCTGGTTTCATCTGGTCCCTTTTGAATTTTCAGTCGTGTCTTTTTGGATGAGCGAGGAGGATTTTTCTTGAAACCCTCCCAAACAACTTGTGGTGATGTAGGTGCTGGGTTTTTTTTAGGCTTTCTGATGCCAAATCTCAACTAATCTCTGATAGGTTAGAATTTTGTGAATTTTTTTAATGAAAGATCAAAAAGAATAAACAATGCAGATTTATTTCCACAGCTGCCTTTGCCTTTTATATATATTGAGTTTGGTAAATATATGCAATGCAGTCATGCATATCACTTCTCAATGTTTTTCCGCTGGTTGCGGAAATTTTATAGTTCTACACAAAAGTTTGTGGCACATAAACGTAATATTTTTTAAAAATATTTATACATGCAGTACATATGTGATCACTGTGGTATAAGAGCAATAATTTCCTCTAGACCGCTGCCTTAAAGAGATAGTTCACCCAAAAACGAAATTTTTATGTTTATCTGCTTACCCCAAGGGAATCCAAGATGTAGGAGTCTGTTTCTTCAGTAGAACACAAATGAAGATTTTTAACTCCAACCGTTGCAGTGTGATAGTCGTATAATGCATGTCAATGGGGATATTTTAGAGTATGAGAGCAATAAGAGTAAAAACACATATATATATACGAATCCTTATTAAACCATGTGGCTCGTGGCGACACATTGCGAAACGATCGATTTCTGCGAGAAACCGAACAGTATTTATGTTATGTTATTTATGTATATATTTTTTACCTCTTATCTAGTATTCCCAGCACCATTACTTCCGATGAATAAGGTCAAAATACATGCAAAATACTGGCGCGATCAAAGATATACATGTAGATGCCTCATTCGACCAATCCGCGCAGGCACTAATGAGGATCCTATGTATATATCTATGGTCGCACCGGTACTTTGCATGTATTTTGACCTTATTCGCCGGAAGTGATGGCGCGGGGACTGCTGATGCAGAGCCATAGAAAAAAAATGAAATACATTTTTAAATATGGATATTTTTTCTTACACAAAGGCATCAATTCGCATCAGAAGGCCTTTATTAACACCCCTGAGCCGTGTGGAGCACGTTATTTGACGGACAGATGCATTTTTTATGGACTTCAAAAACAGAGCAACTATTACTGCTATTATAATGCTTGGATTAGCCAAAACATTTTTAATATAACTCAGATTTTATTAGTCTGAAAGAAGAATGTCATAAACACCTTGGATGACTTGAGGGTGAGTAAATCATGGGCTAATTTTCATTTTTGGGTGAACTATCCCTTTAACCAATCTCACAAGAGTAAGAGTGCTGTTCGACCTGAAGATCAGCATGGCTGTGATTGAGCCTTAAAGGAATTACCATTCAAAAAGTGGCACATTTCACCGTTTTAATGTCTCACCAAGAAGTTTCTCTAGTTCCTTGTTGCTTACAGTGATGATGCTAGCAGTAACCAGTCTGGGTTTGCTGAACCCAACCTCTTCGGCCAGTCGTATCAGGTCTTCCCACCACAATGCTCCACTGATGCACTCACCTGATCAAAATATTCAAATTCAGTGGGAGTTTTTATTTGCGATGTTTAACACAGTGGCACAACTAAAGTTAAACTACACCTTGTAACCTTTAGAAAGAAAATAGGCTAATTAGGATAAAATGTAGGATATTTTCTTACCCCATAACACTTTGTTGGCCTTGAGGTCTTCTGGGATTCTAGCATTACTATAAACATCACTAAAGTACAATTCCCCTCCATCCTAAACAAAGAAAATCAAAATCCTTTTTGTTTGTTAATGAGCTAAATGTACAAAAATGCCCAGTTTCATTTCAAATATTCAAGGTACAGTTATAATGTTATAATTAGTATAGTTTCCGAATGTGTCAGAGATGGGGAAAAATATAACTGGAAGATTAAATAACTGAATTCCAGAAAACACAGGTGTGAGTATGAAATAGAATTACCTTTAGTACACGGTAAGCCTCCCTCAGGACACTGGTTTTATCTGGTGACAGGTTCACCACACAGTTTGATCTTTTGAAATAAAATAACCAAAACCACCAATTAATTGGCTGTTTATGCAAGCTAGTAGTGGAAACTGGACAGACTGTAACATGTTGACACCAGTCTTATGAGAATAGTAATGTTGTTTTACTAAGACTAAAGTCACCATGAAATCAAAATGGACTAATCTTGTTTTTATGAAATATTGCAGTATTTATTATGAATCTTTTATTTTTATTTTTTGTTGTATTCATGCACCGTATGTATTTGTGTGTTCACAACAATAGGGATAAAAATTAGCCTGACATTGTCATACTAAATTCTAGTCAAAATATGAGTCTGATACCGCTCCATTGGGCGTGTCTCAACCGAAATGCCTCTGCACTAAATTAGATAGACCTACAACCAATCAGAGCAACGGAGTAAGTGACGTATGTTGAGCGACGCATAGTAGTAGTGGGAAGTTGGGATCATTTTACGGACTTAGAAAAAAGATTTGTTCATTTTGAGTTTCAAAGATCCAAGTCATTTTGTTCATTTCAGCAGAATATGATTAAAATGTCTCGTGTTAAATTCCCCAACACATCTAGTATTTATGCAAACGTTGATCACATTTAGAATAAATAATAAATTATAAGCTAATGCAGCCAAGGCCAGACTTTAAGAAAGAAATTATTCATTAATTGCTTAGCTGGGTATTTCACATTTAATCACATCTGTTCCCTGGAAAGATTAGTTTACCTCTCGAGTCTTCAGGTTCGAGTCATTCGTTCACCAACTCACAGCCCTATAGGCTGAATGCATAAGATCCTGAACAGAACCGATGGCATAGTGCATGCGCAGTCAACACAAAATGAACTAGTCGCTCTCTGAAACAATTAGTTGTCACATTAAAGATTAGGTCAAAAAGAATGAATCATTCATGAACGACACATCACTAACATACCGGTAGTTGTCATTTACATGTCTATCTGTACTGCTTTAATACTGTGATGTTTTGTAATGTTTAATAAAACAAATGTTTAAACGCATAGTTGTCAACAGCACACACCCTGGAAGAAGTAGAAGTAGAAGATGAGCGTAAACGATCTTTGCCAGTTTTTTTTTAATTATTTAAGTACACACGGAGTAACCACTTTAGCCTGACGTCGTCATACTCAGATTCAAACAAATTCAACCCAAGCCCTCATGACGTGGATGGTTACGTTACTGTCCATCATCATATAAAGCCCACCCTGACAATTTGATTGGTCCGAACAGCTTTAGTTCGAGCATAATTGCTCCACAACGGATCAAGTCCAGACCGAACATCCCGACCTCAAATGTTATGGGCGGGGCTAAGTTCAGCTGGCATCCAGACTAGATAAAAATACAATCGCAACTTCCATTTCATGGTGACTTTAAGGCTACTATTTTGAAACTCTGAAAGCTTACATGATGATATCATATGATTTCTCCTCTAGACCTGCTTCGGCCAAGGCCTCAATGTAGCCATGAACAAAATTCACATTTGGCTTTTTGTAACCAAATCTTTGCATGTGGTAGTCAATGCACTTTTGGGCCACCTCAAGCTGCAAAAAACAAAAAAACATTTTTGTAGTTCACATATACGTTGTTGCCACATATATGTTTTTGACATTGCATCTAGGAAGTGTTAAATAAATAAAACATTAATTAAGATTTTCAATCTATTAAAATATTTAATCACTATTAAGGCCCATTCATACAAAGAACGATAACTATAAAGTTAATAAATATGACGATAACTATATTAGCGTCCACAACAACACACAATATCACTGTTTATTAGAAGCACCCACTACAGTTTTGTCATCTGCCACTTTAAATGCGCGAACACTTAAATGGATTCAAATTGCTGTCAATGTTTTTACTATGCCATTCCTCTGTGATATTATCATTGTAGTTGTGGTGTGGACTCTGCAAAGCTTATACATTTAGAAAAATTTGTAAAAAAAAAATATCTTTACTGTTATATAGTAATCATTCTCGAACGGGCCTTTAATCTCATCATTTGCTTGGAGACAACTAAACAGGTTTTGTCTTTTGAATTGAAAGGACTGAAATATGAAAAGCACAAAAAAAACTGCTCATTTACTGTGTATATTATTATTCAAAAACCTGTAACCCTTTTTTGTTGTTGAAAGCAATTTACCTGATCTTTGGTCATGTCGATGCCTGTGATGTGTCCCTTCTCTCCTACAAGCTGGCTGAGCATGTAGCAATCCCGTCCACTTCCACAGCCAAGATCAAGCACCCTGCAGCCCTCCAGGCACTCAGGGACCACCAGACCACAGCCATAGTACCTGAGCGGATAGAAACTAGTTATAATGCCACCAAGGGTTCAGCATTGAAACAAGGTGAAAGGCTAGATGTAAAAATACAAAGAATGCTAAAATAAAATGTCAGAAGTATCATAACTGTTATAAGACGAGGTCTAAGCAGTCAAAAAAAATTTTTTTTATTAATATGAGAACAACCTTCCAATAAAGTATGTATTAATAAAAAATATATTAAATGCTTTATTTAATACACACACTGCTGTTCAAAGGTTTTTGATCGGCAAGATTTATGTGTTTAGAAGAAGTCTCTTATGCTCACAAAGGCTGTATTTATTTTATTAAAAATAGAAACATTATTATCAATGTTTAAAACAGTTGTGCAAAAAAAATTTTCAGGAATCTTTGATGATTAGAAAGTTCAAAAGAACAGCATTTATTTTAAATATAATCTTTTTGTAAATGTCTTTACTGTCACTTTTTAATCAATTAAATGCATCCTTGCTGAATAAATATATTCATCTCTTTAAGTTCTTTCCCAAAACAAAAAAAAATCTTACTGACCTAAAACGGTAGTACAATGTTGCAAAAGCTTTCTATTTCAGATAAATACTGTTCTTTTAAGAGTTCTATTCATCAAAGAATCCTAAAAAGATGTTTTACACAACTGTTTTCAATATTGATAATAATCATAAAGGTTTCGTGAGCAGCAAATCATCATATTAGAATGATTTCTGAAGGATCGTGTGACAGAAGACTGTAGTAGTGATGCTGAAAATTCAGCTTTGCATCACAGAAATAAATTACATTTTAAAATATATTCAAATAGAAAAGCTATTTTACATTTTAATAATATTTCACAATATTACTGTTTTTTTTTATCAAATAAATGCAGCCTTGGTAAGCATAAGAGACTTCTAAAAACAAAGAATGTTACCGATCAAAAACCTTTGAACAGCAATAATATATATATATATAGAGAGAGAGAGAGAGTGAATGTTCTCCGCATATAGTATGTTATGTTCATAAAATACTTTCACTTCAAACCCACTAAATCCCAGCCTCAGCCTATTCAGAAGTACCAGTAGGTAGAAACCTATACATAAAGCCTGACAAAAATGGTTATTGTAAAGAAAAACGTCAGACAGACTTAGAGGCTTTAGCATCTGAAGTCTTCATATATACATACTAAGATTTAAAAGTTATGTTTGTTAATTTTTTCAGAAATGACTACTTATATTAAGTATAATAAATATCATATAGTATATATAATTTTATTATATACATTATATTATATTAAGTAAATATTAATGCATCCAATTAAATTAAAAATTACAATATTTCAATTTCAAATAAATGTGGTTCTTTTGAACTTTCTATTCATCAAAAAATCCTGAGAGAAAGGTATCATGGTTTGCACAAACCATTTAAACACTGATGATGAGAAGGAGAAGGAGAAGAAGAAGAAGAAGAAACTTGAACATCAAATCAGCACTGAAGACTGGAGTAATGATGCAGAAAATTCTGCTTTGCCATCAAAATAATAAATTGCATTTAAATATATTAAAATAGAAAATGAGTTATTTTTACATTAGAATAATAGTTCATAATATTACTGATTTTAGTATATAAATCCAGCCTTGGTAACAGTAAAAAAAAAAAAAAAATCTAACACTATCACAATACAGCATTTGATTATTTTCTCTTTATAAGTTCAAATTGGGCTCAAATTGGGCTAAAAGTGGGCTTATGTGGTTTGCAAGCTTTTTGAGTTCACTTCCATTCAATTTAATTAAGTTGCCAGGTTTTACTTGGTTGCCGTGATACATCAACACAACATGCATCATGTAAAACTCACTTTGCGATGACATCCGGATGGATCTCAGCTATCACTTTTCTCACGTATGCAGGGACAGACTTGGCAGACGGCACACAGGCATTGCTTTTCAGGTCAGATGTCTTCTTCAGGGTCTTTCCATAGTACTCCTGTATTAATGCAGAATAAAATTCAATAATATTCATAAAAAGCATAAAATTAAAATGTTATTATGGTGAGTATGCGTCAATTGGCTGCGATGTGAGATGTAAACTATAAAAGCTTAGTGCTGTATCAAGTTTAGTTTAACTAAACCGTTAGTTTAACGGCCCTTTAAAGTTAACAACAGAGTTTCGTTTTTTAATATTTGGAAAAAATACATACCTTCACGTCATTGTAGACACTTGTAATCGACTTGTTACTGTGAACAATAAAAGGAAACAGTAGTTAACGATTTCAGAATGTGCTTATGCTACAGCAACACTAGACGACTCGCAAAGACTTTCTATTCTTTCGCAATGTAATATCTATTGTGTTATTACGAAATTAAAGCTCATACTTTGGCAGGTTGAATGATACTGCAAATCACATGTAAAATATTCGAGACTAATTTAAAAATTCTTACCTGGCTGCTGTAGGTACGTCTGCCATGATTATATGCGAAAAATGCGTTTTGGCCTTTCTGGGTTTCGGTAGTTTGACAGCTTCAGCCAATCAGTGAGCGTACAGCTGTAGCCCACCACTGTTAAAGGGACTTTGAGCCCACTCATGCTGCAAGAGTGATGGTGATGACCGACACGATGATGCATGCGGGGTAAATGATTAAGCAGATTGCTATGGGATCAGAGTTTATTAGATCACAGTTTAAGACTGCGCTTGAACTAGAACGTTTCAAAAGCATAAGGAGTTGTTTCTCGTTTGCTCTCGAAATGCTCTCGCGGGACTTTGCTGTCATACGCCGATCGGGCGTCGAACAAGCATATTCTCCAGCGCGTACATCTAATGTACACTCGTTATTGCGGTGCATGGTGGGATTGGATGAGTGCACTCAAAAACGTACACTATTGTTTCGGACACCACTAAAAATAGATGTTCACTCAAATAGTGCCCTATTTAAGGGCATAGGGGGCGATTTCGAACACAGCCATAGTGTTCAGGGTGCTAGATAATTACAGACAGGTGTGTTAGAGCAGGGTTGGAACTGAAATCTGCAGATAGCTCTCCAGGAGCAGGGTTGGACACCCGTTTTAGACAATTTGCCAAAAATAATTTAACCTAATACGACAAAGTCAGTTATAAATGATGGGACCCTAAAAAAAAGGTTAAGGGTCAGATGTAGAAATACTTTTGGAAAGTGATATATTAAATATATGTAAATAAAGCCATTTTGTCTAGCTGTGATTTCATAATTAGTCCCATAGAGGGTTACATTGAAAATTAATGTTAATGTATTCATTCTAATTATATATTGTTTAAAATAAAATGATAAAACTGGAAATAATAAATAAGAATAGCTCTTTCATCAAAAGTTTGCATTGTCCCATCATGAATAAATACTATGTATGACCTGTAGGGAGCGCAATCGTGGCATTTTTAAACACCATCACGAACATGGGGCCTTCAGAAATGAATGTACTAAAATGTGATAGTACATATATGTAATTCACAAAGACAAAAATATACTTATTTTTCAGGGAGAGGACGCATTTAGGGTCAAACAGCTGATATTTAAGTTTGCCTTAAAACAACCCTTGTGGAACAATGTGGATTTTCTTTTAAACGGTAACATATTTAGATACAAGTTTTGCATGTGAAGGGTGATGATGCATCAACCAATGTGTTATTATAGGATATAAATACAAACATTTGCTAATTTAGCTGTTATAGCACAAAATATAAGATATTAAAAGAGGGGTACATTGGTGCCCTGCCTAAGCTAAGAAGCCCCCCTGGATAAACTTTCAGAATGTGTAAATTACTTTATTCACAGGCATATGAATTTTTACACATTTAATTGCCCAAATTTTAATTGAAGATATGTCATAATAGAAACAGTGAAATCAAATTGAATATCACTCAATTAACCTATAGGTTGTAATTAAAGCAACAATGTCTGAAATTTACATATAATTCATATAAATAACTCCACTGATTACAATAAAAAATTATACATTTTTCTTTGTCCACAAATTCCTCATTAACAAATAGACACAAAAAACATATTCGATAATGTCGTAGATCACTATTTTCCAGAGACGCTTTTTTTAAATTTGATCAATTACACTCAAAATTGTTTTGGCTGACTAAATCTCACAAATGTTGATATTCAGTTAAAATGACAAAATTAAAAATAGTGTAGCCATTTATCAAAAGTACCGAGATGAGCGTCTCATTTATGGTCAGAAAAAATAAAATAAAAAAATCAAGGTGTGTAGGGGGGTCATCCCATGTTACCCTGCTGCTGTAAAACAATAAGAAACCGCTTACTATAAATACTTTAGATTCTCGTTAGAAAAATCCCTACAACTAATATCAACAGGAAACAATGGAAAAAGCTGACACGTGTTGATTTGTGTTTAATGGACAGTGTCATGATTAGGTTTTTTCCATAACAAAAGATAAACAGATACAAAATGAACTGCAACAGAACTCATATCATTAGACGATTGCAATGTTAGACAAAAGAACTGTAGGCTGTACAACATGACATCATATTCATATCTTATGGGCGCAATGCTTCAGAGTATCTTTCTGAAAATCTGCAGCTTATTAATATATCAGAAAGAGTGATTCATATGTATTTGTCTCCAAGCATAGCTCTAGATTGTCATCACAGAGACACCAGTACGAGCAGCACATCTCTGTACTTATAACATTCATTAGGGCAGTGAAATAAATTAATTGTTACCATAGAGAGTTTTAAAAGAGTGGTCATGGAGGAACTACTTTGGTGGAGAAATACAAAAATAAATCATTTTATAAATCACATATGTATGGCTCATTAGTTTGCATATGAACAGAAAATCAAGGCACTTTGAATTGTTACCAAAGTACATGATGTGAAAATTAAAAGGCACATATTTTGAGCTTTCATGAAGAAAACTATTTATTTACATAAAAATATAGATTCTATTAGGCTAATGTCCAAGATGATCCTGGACAACTGGCACGTGAATTGCATTCAAGAGTGGTTGTAACAAATAAGTGCAAATAAGTATAAAGAGGCAATTCATGTTACACCATACAGCCTTATCAAATAAGTACCCATGTGTGTCAGCTATAGCGTCAAGACACATTTTATAAATAGAATTATCTATATCATTTTTAAAATATCAAAATGTTTCTGTCTTTGGAGGAGTTCACTTAAATATATGTTTCAGTGAGAAAATAGTTTGACTTTTTTTGCTTACATCAATGGATAAGCACCTATAAGAACTGACTTCCAGCAGTTGAAAGCTTGTGTATTTAAAGACAACTCCCTTTGGCAAGGCTTTTATCCCTACAGGTTCAAAGGAACACACATCATGTAGTGTTTGTATACAATCAGAATATGATGGTTAATAATAATGCAGCACTTTCAAGCTCCAAGTTAATGCGAACATGTATCCCACGTCATATGTATAGCCTGCTTGGCTATGAAAACTTAGATTTACAAATCAAACTAGTTCTAAATACACATTCATCAGAGCTTACAGCAGCAAAAACAAAAAAGAAATCAACAGACAATATATGAATTAAGACTGTAGGTATGTAAATAATTTGTATTTAAAATTAATTATCATGAATATGATTCACTCAGAAGAATGTGATTGTGCAAAATAAAAACTTGATAAACACTGTTAAGATTTGTCCCATTAGATTAGGGAAAGTCGCTAGGGATTAAAAGTATACGTCTTTTTTTTGTGTGTGTGTGTGTTCACTCAGTTTGTACATTTCTCTCTGACTGTCCTGAAACACTGATAGTTCAGCACACCAGTGTTTATATATTTAGCTTGTTTATCTATTTAGCGTGTCAATCATAAGACTGCACAGTTAAGCTACGGTCACGTTAGCAAAATGTCAGATTTCATGGGCAAATTGTCAACAGCCATGTGTGAGCAATCTGTGTGGGGAACTTTTTCGCCATTACGCAAAACACCTACTCATACAGATTGCTATTCAAATAAAATTTCACTGAGCAACTGTAACTGCATCTTCCATCGGTGGAAGTGTCTTGTGGTGCCTACAAGTTATGTCTAAAAGATCATATTTACAAGCTGAATGCACATGAACGGCACAACAAAGTCGTAATTACAAAGTGGGAAACTGAGGATTTTCTTTGAGCCAAGAGTTGAGTTGGCAGCGTCAGTGAGAAAACATGGCGGATACAATGCATGTAGCATCTTTTGACAGTAAATTTGTTAAAAATGTATATATTTTTTTACAATAAAGCTAGCTATGTTGCATGTACAAAAGTATTGTACAATTATGATTGAGTTTACAGCACCTCCATATTTTCAATGAAAACACCTTGTGCGCATTCTTTATTCATAATTTTGCTGTATTTTTTTTGTAGAAAAAGGCACAACGGCATCTGGCTCTGACCAAAGCAATTTGAACGCGTACCTGACGTTGGAATTACGACTTCTCAACTCATGAATACGAGCCTCACTTGAACGCGCCATTACAGCAGCACACGTGGTGCATCGTCTCATGGAGCAAGTAGAGCCCATCTTTGTGCACTTTTGGGCTTTTAACTGCATAAATATATGCTCTGTACATTAAACAAAGATGCGGAGAACATCTAATTGTTTCCATCAGTATGCTCCTCCACTGCATACTGCAGCTTCCATATATCTCAGTCTTCTGCTTTCACCAACTCACTCTTTTACTAGTCATGTCTTCAGCTTTAAGATTCTGTGTTGCTATGGTGTGGACCCTCTTGTTCATTAATAGTATGCAAGTAGAGGCAAACAGGATGAGGTAGAGATTGGGCCAGTGGCGATGCTCCACACTCCACTCTGTTTTCTGGGGATAGAAGTCCATGATTTTCCTCCACGAAGGAATGGAGGCCACATTCCTCACAGAAATCCTCCAAGTCCTCTTGGTTCTCCTCACTCAAAAGCCTCTCGAATTCTTTGGGTTCATGGCTTTTCAAGCCTCGCCCACAAATGCACATCTCAATTCCAGAGTCGCCTGTAAATCTGCGGTGCCTTCCCAGAATCTTCTCCTTCTCATCAGGCATCACCACATTCCTGAGCATCTCCTTCCTGCACTCGTTCTGTTTGTCCACGCTGGGGGACTCCTCTAGGGGCAGAGCACTCTGTGTGGACCTGCTTCGCTCTAACTGGATCTCGCTCTTGTTGTCGTCTTTCTGATTGTACCCATTAGAGGTATGGATCTCTTCAAGGCTGGGTCTGGAACAGAGCGTGTCAGACACAGGGGGCACTGGAGTGATCTGTCTGGGTGGGCAGTGTGCATCCTGCTGGTCAGTGGTCAAGGGACTGTTGTAGACTGGAGGTCCGGTGTTTAAGGCACTATATGGGGGAGGGGGCGTAGCAGGCCGATGCACTGCCTCTTCATATTCTGGAAGGAGATAGTTGGGTATCAATCCTGAAAGAGAAAGAATGCCAAGAAAATGTCTGAGAACTGTAAGAATTGAAACATTCAAAATGTAGACTTTGTTTTGGTTGAAGAACCAAATTTTAACCATTTTAAAGGGAAATTTCACCCAATGTAAACACTAGCAGAGGGAGAAACAAGCAGTGGGGTAAATGAGACCGAGACCAACAGAAGGAGGAAAGGTACGAATTAGTCAGTGAGAATCAGTTCTTTTTAGGCTACAGAGGTAGTGAGCTAATAATAAGCAGCCTTTCTGAATTTACTGAATGCCTATCTAAATACATCATGTGTATTTAAATATATGTAAAAATGCATTTTTAAATGTATTTTTCTCCAGGCAGATGACATGGTAGAGGCAACAGAAGGATGGCAGTAAGGCCATGCGTATTACCAGAGACCACACCTGCCAGTTTACAAGAAACAGGAGACAGGTTTTAAATCCTTCAACATGGAAAGCATGTACCAGCAAGAAACATTATCAGGAGGTCAAGGAACATATCAACTCTGCAAATAAAAAGGCTGCAGCCAAACAAGTGAGAAATTTGAAGAACTGTACTATGTAATGTGCAAAGAATGTAACCCCAGCTGAAAGGGAGAAATGTTTTACACAGTTCTACCAGTTGAATCAAAACAGGAAATATTACTTTATAGCCATGACTACTAACTGCAAAGAAAAAGAAAGACAAAACTGTGATGAATCACAAGTCATTACAGTACCATCTAAACATAGAGGGTGAAAAAGTGAGAGTCTGTGGGCAGTTTTATCTTTTATCAAACATCAGTTAATTTCATGTTGTTGAGTCACATTACCGTCATGCCAGCACAGAAAGGCAGTACCTTGAGCCAGCACTCAATGTTTCAAGAATGCATGATCTCTACAGACTTAAATGCAGCGAGAATGGAAATATACCTATGAAAGAATCTTATTATCGATTCATATTTAACCCAGACTTCAACCTAAGCTTTCATACCCATAAAAAAAAATATCAGTGTGAACTAAGCATGAAATCCTGGCAGGCCAAAGTGATGAAGACGATCAAAAAACACACGTGGCTGACAAGACAGTAATGTGTCAAGAGCACCAAAAAGACGAAGGATAAAGACACTTTAACAGTTTGTTTTGAACTACGGATTGTTATTTCATGTCCATGAGCTGAAATTGGCTCTTTTTTTCTACAAGCGAAAACTTAACTTGTATAATCTCACTGCTCAGTTCACAAACTAGGAAAGGCTATTGTGCTTTGTGGACAGAGGCAATGCCAGGTTCAGGTAGGGGAGCAAATTAAGCAAGTGCACTGATGAAAATACCAGAACGTGTTGTGCATGATCATTCAGATGCCACTGAGATAATAACATGTAGTGACAGTTGTGTGCGTCAGAACAGAAACTCCATAATATCTTTTGCAATGGCAGACTTCTTGACAAGGCATCCTCAAATAAAAAATAAAAAAATGACAATGAAGTATTCTACTCCAGGTCCACAGTGCAACAACATGTTCAGCCAGTGTCTGAATTCTATTCACCGCTGTCTTGTGTGTTTTACTGAAGGTGAACAGGAACAACCCAAATGAAATCATACCGATGAAGAGTACAGATTTCTCTGACTTTCAGGCATGTTCCAAGCCGTTTCAGTACAAACAGGTTCCATTGACTGAAGGGTCTCAGCTTGTGTTTGACCAGTGTCCATTAGGGGTGTAACAGTACACGTATTCGTACCGAACCGCTCCGGTACAGGGCTTTCGGTTCGGTGCGCGTGTGTACCGAACGGTTCCGAATGCAATCTTTAACAGTTAACAGTCGGCTTGTTTTAAGCGCGGAACACACTTCAATCCTAGTTCCCACTCGAACATATTAAGTATTCAGTCCATTTTATCACGAAATTCAAACGATAAATGCCGTTTTGACGCTCTTTAATGTGACTGATCACTAGCTGTATAGGTGCGTCAATTCAAGCGGCCACACATGCGAGTGAACGCGATCATCTCTTCCAGAAGAATAAACATGAATTAATATCTTAACCTCTTATCTATGCACCGGCTCGTGGACGGGGCGGTTGACGTGAGTGGGCGTGTCTGTACTTTTATTTTATACAAAATATTCAATCAACTATCACAAACGATGCATCATTTGAAAGCTAAAACACTCAAGATTCATGTTCTGAATTTGTTTTTGCAATAAATACACCAGAGAGGAAAGTTTGTGTTTTTGTTTGTTTGTTTAAGAGTATTTGTGTCAGTTGATTTTGATTCATTTGACCAGTTGCCTAAACAGTGACACGTGAGTGCAGTGGTATCAATAAATAGTCCTTTTATGTTGCTTGCGACCTTCCCAACGAGCACTTTGAAAGCGGGGTTCGCAAAAGTAGTGCATACAGTGCATGATTGTATTTTGTATGTATCGGTGTGTGGTGTTATGGCAGCGGCGTGGGGTGTGTTGATTGTTAGTGAAGGCCCTGACTGAAACCCCACAGTACGCTACTGTGTGTTGGTCATTATGGAAATGGTCCGGCTGCGTTGGTGTTGTTTAATTTGCACGTTGTCCGTAGTTCACGCACAGAATTTTCCACTCCCATTGGCGCCTTTATGGGAATTTGCGAAGGCCAAGTATTTTAACCCATACTCGGAATTTGTCCTCTGCATTTAACCCACCCAAGTTAGTTTTAAGATGCTATATAAATAAATAAAAAAAATGACCTTGACATAAATTGTTCATTCATTTTCAGCATTATATTTGGTGTACAGTACAGTCATCTGTAATCTTTGTCCTCTGTTTTTTGTTGTTTTCTCAGTGATAACATGCACTTGCATGATGAGAAGAAATTTAAAATGCTTTATAACCTTCATACACATCAGTTTGATCTCTACAGTAAATGTGGTTTGATTCGGCAACCAAACAGTAAATTGCACTCTACGATTAAGATGTTGGTTTGTTGATCCTTTATCTGTTCCTGTTTTGAGTGGCACAACCACACCCACACCCACATCCTTTTATTGAAGTTCAAAAGAGACTCGCTTATGGTAAAGACAAACAGATTTGCATAATGAAAATAAAATATGCTGCTGTTAAAGTCATTCCATCTTGTTCAACAATCACTAAATGATCACTACATTTTTGCCATTCTGTTTGTATGATAAATATAACATTTAAAATTTCTAAAAACTTAAGTAAAATTAATTAGGGAAATAGTCCGGAAACGCAAATATTTTTCCATATTTTTCTAGAATTGGAAATTACTCATATCAAATCCCGTACTTTTCCAAACTGTGTAGGAACCCTGATTAATGACAGTATGACAGTTTTGATTGTCATCTGTCACAATTTCGACTTTGTATATTATGATCTGATTCTTATTTTTTTAGAGATCTTTTTTGTTATGTAGCAGAAATGGGCTTCCACTTTGTCATAAAAATGACATGTACTATTTTTAGCAGGCTGTGTTAATCCATAACGATCATGCACAAAATAGCAAGTCTACCTTCTCATTGCATCAACAATCATCATGATTTTGCAGATTTTGCAAGCTGTCCTTGATCCCATGATCAATGAAAACAGACTGCACCTTATCACAGAATATTCCATTTTTTACTTATAACTTGAAATCAAGTTGGTTAAAGGTTAACATAAAAGGCTGTAGTGACGGAAATCGGATGGCTGTACCAATAATTATGTCTAGCTCTTATCTTTAAAATATGCAGTTAACATAATTTAATCAAAATATCTCGCCAAAGACAAATAAATATCATGAAATAAAATTTGATATTTAAAATACTTGGGTCACTGCAGTTTTTTTCATTCAGAATAAATATTTATTTTAACAGTGCAAACCACCAGACCAAATTCCACTCTTACGTCATAACATGGCTTATGGTCCCACTGAGAGTCTGTGGTCAACTGATCACAGATCAGTACAGTACAGTAAAAATCTACAATGGTCTCTGATCAGGAGGGGGAACCATTCTCAGACCCACTCAAAATAAAAAACCCAGGAGCTGTGACACTTCAGTGCTGCCATTTAACCAAGACAACTGCTGTAATCAAACCAAATTAAGCTCTATACCTCTTCGAATTAGAATTGTCAAAATTACAAAATGTTATACAAGTTAACTATCTATAGTAAATAAACATTTAATATTCTATAAGCATTTCACAGAATTCTATGTGCACTACTTGTATAAAACTAGTGACAACTGACAATAGTTATACAAATGAATTAAATCTATGCATTTATTGTCATTCAAAGGGTTGGAAACTGATCGGAAAACATTAGGTTTAAAGATTCATTATCCTGTGGCTGTCTCTAATGGAAAACATTAATATCACAGCCTTTATCTTTCAGTTGAAAAGGCTGATAGCTTAGAATTAGCTGTTAGCCTCATGAAATCATGATACTAAGCATGTTTGCTCAGAATGACTTGGTCATATGTGCAAAGTTTTGAGAAATAAGTTTGGACTTAGTGTGTATATGACCTATATAAGCATAATAGGTCATATCTGACACATACAAATATACATACTAAATAGTATAGATCAAGATTCTATTAAAAGGTTTTTTTTTTTTTTTTACAAATAAAAGGACGGATAACAATTTTACATTATCATAAACATTAGATTTCAGAAGAAATAAGAATTGTGATTCTTTCACACATGGTTGCAGAGTTATTAACAAAAATGTGAAGTTGCTTATAGCGCCACCTTGAGACAGATTTTCACAATTCATTTTCACACAATGTGCAAATATATACATTTTTGTAATGGTAGATCATTCTGATTTGCTGTTATTAGCCACTGCAATTTGATTAGCTGCTGACAGCCATGTTTTTTTTAAGTATCTGAGTCACATTAGAGCATATGTTAGGACGTCCATCAAAGAAGAAGCATACCAATTTTCAACTTCATGGATCATACGGTTACGGAGTTATTATAAGTGACAAAGTAATGAAGTAATTTTGCAGCACCGCCTATTGGCAGAATTGTACAAAACTTAGTGTGCATCCAATGTCCTATGGTCTTTGTGTCAAGTTTCATTAAGCTTGGACATTGCGTTCACCAGCTGTAGTTACACTCGTAAAAATGGGCATTGCCTCACCAATTAAATAACTTGAAATATGTATAGCCGGAAATGAAGTAGCCCGAGATTTTGGAGTCTGAGTCGAGTCTCAAGTCATTTAATGTCTGGAAAAAACTTTAAGAAAGAGAAAATAATTCAGGTTACTCTACTAGCAGATCTGATGGGCAACGAGAAATAAGTTTGAGGCAAGAAAAGTAAGATTTTGTTTGTTGTTTGATATTATTGGAATGGAATCTTAAACAAGTTTTGGAGATTTGGAGATGAAGAGAGCACCTGTATTTGCATGCCTATTGCCTACATAGAAAATATTTGCTCTGAGGTTACCCGACACATGAACCAACATGACTCAAAAAGCGACTTTAATCAAACCTTGCATGCCATTGTATGAAAAAATACTCAAGCTAAATGTTTGATAACACCGTCTTTCACATGTGCTCTTACTTAGGGGAAATAAACAAAAGGTAGCAGGTGCTGAGTAGGTGGTTGTAGGTGTATGCGAATCTTTCAGCAAAACCAGGTCAAGACCATCAAAGAAATCTTTCTGAGAAAATCTGTTCCATTCAATCCAAACACTTTTTAGCTTCTATCTTTACAGGACCTTTTAAAAACAGCCAACAAATGCTAATCTACACAAGCACTCACAAAAAATCTAGACAATTAAAAAAAAAATTGTATTAATATAAGAAAATGCAGACACTTTTGCAGTCCTATGTTAAAGGGTTAGTTGACTTAAAAATGAAAAATCTGTCATTAATTACTCACCCACATGTCGTTCCAAACTCGTAAAAATTTCATTAATCTTCGGAACGCAAATGAAAATAATCTTTTTGATGAAATCTGAGAGCTCTCTGACCCCTCCATAGACAGCCTACGCCACTGCAACTTTGATGCTTCAAAAAGTTCATAAAGAGATCGGAAAACTAATCCAAATTAATTCAGTGGTTTAGTCCAAATTTCAGAATAGAGACTTGATCTGTTTTATGATGAACAGATTTAGTTTAGGCGTTTACTTGCATATAAACATTGATCAGCTAACTTGAATGACGCGCAAGAACAAATGTGCTAGACTTAAAGGGTCAGTTCACCCAAAAATGAAAATTATGTCATTAATTACTCACCCTCATGTCGTTCGACACCCGTAAGACATTCGTTCATCTTTGGAACACAAATGAAGATATTTTTGTTGAAAGCAGATGGCTGAGAAAGGCTTCAGACAGGCCTCCATAGGGATTCAGTACATTTACACTCACAAGACCCATAAAAGGCACTAAAAACGTTGTTACAAAGTCCATCTCACTACAGTGACTCTACAATAATGGTATGAAGCGACGATAATAGTTTTTGAGCGGAAAAAAAAATCAAAATAACGACTTTATTCCACAGGTTCTGTCTTCCTCTGCCGTGAACTCACGAAGCACCACGACGCATGCGCGAGAATATGACGCAGAACCGGCGTTCGGACACGTGACCCAGAAGCAAGGAGATTTGTTTACAACGAGCAGAGGAAGACGCGCCATATCGAAGCTGTTGAATTCTACATTGATCGTGCTTTAGATCTCGGCGTAGAGCTCAAAATGGGACTAAAGTGTGTATTTCATGGATTCCCGAACGCCGGCGCTACGTCATATTCTCGCGCATGCGCCGTGGTGCTTCGTGAGTTCACGGCAGAGGAAGACAGAACTTGTGGAATAAAGTCGTTATTTTGATTTTTTTTTCGCTCAAAAACTATTGTCGTCGCTTTGTAAAGTTATTGTAGAGCCACTGTAGTGAGATGGACATTGTAACGACGTTTTTAGTGCCTTTTATGGGTCTTGTGAGTGTAAATGTACTGAATCCCTATGGAGGCCTGTCTGAAGCCTTTCTCAGCCATCAGCTTTCAACAAAAATATCTTCATTTGTGTTCCGAAGATGAACGAATGTCTTACGGGTGTCGAACGACATGAGGGTGAGTAATTAATGACATAATTTTCATTTTTGGGTGAACTAACCCTTTAAGTCTTACGGGCTTAAGTTTGGAACGACATGAGGGTGAGTAAATGACAGAATTTTCCTTTTTGGGTGAACTAAGCCTTTAAGTTTATTATTAAACATTTAATGTTTAAGCTTTAACGTAATGATTAAGCATTATTACTTAAATTTTTGAATTGCCTTATTTTTCTATGTTTTCTGCTAAATGAATCAAAGTAGCAAATAAAAGAGAATGTGTAAATAAGAGAGATGATATTACTGAAGTAGAAGGGGAGAGAGCTGTTGTTGTGAACCTCTCTGTAGGCAATGAGGTTGATCTCGTGCTGTCGTTGTTGCTGTTGCAGTCTGTGTTTGGTGCGACGGTGATGACACACGCAGCAGCAGCTCAGAATGAAGATGATGGCCCACACCAGCCAAAACCCTGAACAAAAAAAACAAAAACACATGTAATAATTCCACACTAGGGGTGTAACGATACACCAATGCCACGTTCGGTTCTGTTTGCTGTGGGTCAGGGTTCATGGCAGGGCACCAGCAATAATAACACTAGATTCACTTTTAAGCTAATAATAACAACAACAATAATTTAACTTATTAACTTTATACTTCACGTTTTCTTTAGAGCAGTTACCAAACCTGAGTAAACTAAAATTAGATAAATGCCTCCACTGTAGACTAGTCTAGACTAGTTTAAAAAAACAAAACAAGCTAATTTATGTAATGTATGACCACAAACAAATTGTATGAATATGACTAATACTGATGAATAAATAGGCCTATAAAGTTAAAGCTATTAAATCGCAGTTTTTGTAGCACAATAAAGTAGCCACCACACTAATTTAAAAATGTACAAAATAATTTATTACAAAATAACAAAGTGAAAATAAAGTGGCATTTTGGGGTTACGGAAACAACAGTTACCATGGCAAATGCACAATACCAACATGAACTTTTAATGAATCATATGACTGCTCCTGATTAGCACAGAATGCATGCAAATCCTTCTCAGCTAACACACAGCGTACCTGTTACGTGATTTATTGGTACTTTACTTTTATTTCATGATTACATAGTTTCTCTTGCGCTTAATATATGAAGTGATATACAGCGCGCACTGCCGCATTTGCGCATGCAGTTTAAGTGTGTGCGCTACGAGCACAGTATAACGGCTGACCTGACATGAAAGTTCGGTTTTCTAAGGTGAAAGAAACACATAGCCTTACAACATATCATCTGATCGCAGATACTGAATCAGGACAATGCGTTTTTTCTCAGGCACTCCGCGACCCACTCAGAACAATGGGTCTTCTTGTGGTGCCCCCTCAGCACTTGGTGCCCTACGCGTAATGCGTGGTGGGAGCGGCGGTCACCCAAGTCACGTGACATACACTATATTTAGTAAATAATAATATAATAATATTTAGTCAAAAATACAGCTCTTGTTAGTTGTTAAAAGTGTACCAATTACTATTTAATCAAATAGCAAGGAAGAAAAAAAAATTATGTGGCATAAGGTGAAGTGAGAGCTGGGCTGGGGCAGCAGGGTTCGACATGAGAGTATCTCGGTTCGAACCGCGGGTGGTGTTTCACGGTTTTTCGGTTCGGTTTGAATAACGTTACACCCCTATTCTACACGGAAAAAAATTAAAACTTTTAAAGGGGCTGTATGTACCAGTAAAAAAAAAAAAACAGCTAGTGGTTGAAATGGGTACTGCAATCCAAATTCAAAGTATTGTTTGCCCCAACTCCCCACCCCCCTCCTCCTCCTCCTCCTCCTCCTCCTCCTCCTCCTCAGACTCGACGCTCGCGTGGGTTGCCAGTTTGAGGACACGCAACAGGAACGAGCGCAACTGACAATGGAAGGCGAGGACACTTACACACTGTGAAATCTGCGATCTCTGACCAAGTTGTTATGGCTGCAATACACTGTTTTTCGCCAACCTGTGGTGTCGAATACTATTGGGTAAATTGGCAACGCATTATCGCACAGACCAAAACAAAAACAGAGATTCCAACACTGAATTAAAGTAAAATAACTGGCTGAAACATTGTTTTTCAGAAAAACAAGTATGTGAACTAAATATCTGCAAACATATGACATTTGTATATTTTTGTTCAGTCAAAAACTTACATACAGCACCTTTAAAGTATGCCTTTGTACTCTATACTGCTACTTAAAACCTGACTACCGGTAATTATTCTCAGACAAAAACCACAGCTCATGCATAAAAATGGTCACAAGGATTTGTGAGACTCATGTCATTCTTACTCAACAGTTTGCAGAAGGTCAAGCATCTTAAGCTGAACTCACTTCCTGTAAAACAGCCTCTTCTCATATTTCAGCATATATTCAGCAGTTTAGTTCATCTAAACCTCTAAAGGCTCGGTCACATTTAGTCATAGACAGCAATGTCTCAATGGGAATCGTTGAAATTTCACCTAATGGTGGAGAAATATCTGTGAATTTTACATAGACATATTTCGTCATCATTCTTCTATCACATGGCCCCCTCCTCCTTCACCATTCAAGGGTAAATGTGATCAAGCCTTTATGAATTTCTATTAAACATCGTGACCCTGATATTAAACATGAAGCTGTACTTACACCAGAGTTCATAGTAGTAGCTACAGCACTGGGACTCTCCACAACAGTGTCCCGTCTCACACGCGTAGCTTTTATTATTCACACCCTCGCAGTGAAGTACCTGCTAGGAAAAAAATTATATAAGATAAGTCTTGTGGATTTAGCATTTCTCTCTAAAACTGCAAATCTTGACCACAAAAAAACTGATAATTCTCTGAGAAACTCCAAAAAGTTTTGGGTATGGTACTATGATAACACTGATTTTTGGACTGAAATCATGCTTTTAACCTTATACCTATTGTACCACGGTACAGTATGTATAATAATTAGTATATATCCAATATGAATATGGTTTTCATTAAGCGCCATGTCTATACGTACCGTGGTATGGAATTATACCATGTACCATAATTATTCAGTACAATTATATTCCAATCTTATATATTTACTGTACTATTTTACCCCCAAAGTACTTGGAACTGTTTGAAAATAAAATAAAGAATATGTTTAGCTCAGTTTAAGCAGTATAATCCAGTGTAAACTATTTACTCTAAAACACAGAGCAATATTTGGGTGAAATTTGTGTTTTACAGTAAATCGGTTAGTCATCTGTGCAAAATAAACAATAAATATGGTTTGTCAGGTATAACCCCAAATCAAACAAACATTTTACCAGAAAAGTGGGTCAATGTCAAATAACAACAAAACATTAAAAATAGAAAAGCTTTATGCCATTTTTGAAAAATTGTCATGTGGAGTAAAAATTTACATTAACATTTTAAATGGAAACATCGTAATCATAATCGTTCTTTTCAAAAAGGTTTAAACATATTTTTCAAGATACATGCAGAATTGATTTGTAATAAATATCATTACTTTTTTCGGGGGCCGAACCACATGACAATTTACAACCCGAAACAACTTTGTTCAGTGATATGACACTTTTTTTACCCCCAGATCTAACAAAGAATTGGCTCCATAATTCTTGATTCATGTTAACTAGGCATAAAAGAACAAAAAGCTGCCTGGATACTTAGAATATTTAAGAACATCGCACCGCCAATGTTGTGTACAGTGAAATCTAACATTACAGAATCAATTCACTTTCTTTCTCTTTCAGTAAACAGACACCGTGTTAACCTCCAGAAAACAAAGACTCCAGGTAAATCAGAACAAAATAAGCAGAAAAATGTATGTTTGTTCCATTTCATGAATCAGTTAATGATAAAAGAAGAAAGTTAAGTGATCAGGTTCTCTACCATTCTTGTCTCCTTGTGCAGTGCAGACATGCTACTCCAGAGCCCTTGAGCCTTGTGAAAGTCCTTTCAGCACAAAAGTCGTGATACACAGGAGAAAAACAGGGGATCTCACACACACACACACACAC
Source organism: Romanogobio albipinnatus (assembly GCA_023566225.1). Taxonomy (NCBI): domain Eukaryota; kingdom Metazoa; phylum Chordata; class Actinopteri; order Cypriniformes; family Gobionidae; genus Romanogobio; species Romanogobio albipinnatus. Next base: position 41,059,180 of record CM042241.1, on the reverse strand, counting down.
ACACACCTCACTCAAACAGGGGACAGCGATTGGTGTACGGAAAATTCCAAGCAGCAGAGGAGTGTAAGGAGGTCTGCATTATAACGAGATGCTCTCTCAATATTATGGGAGTAGATAGTACAAAATAAAATTAAGAAAGTGACCAAAAAGCTTTTTGCTGTTGAGCCTGCTGTTGTAAAAACATTAGTATCATGAATTACATTACCATATAGTTAAAAATTATATTAGATTTTTTTGTATTATTATTGTAATAATTGTATTATTATTATTGTTGTTTTTGTAGATAGAATTTATGGTGAAACTACATTTTACACAATTCAAAATTATATTCAACAAGACATACTTTTACATTAAAATAATTTAATTATAATCTATAAAAGTATTTATAGTTAAAGTAAAGTGTGGGTAACAGTTGATTGTTTATAGAAATCACAATTTTGATAAGCTTTCAGCATGTGCATGTGACCTTCTATTTTTACATCTTGTATTACGGTGTATCGGTACAATCAGTACATTAGTAGATTTAAGTAGTGCATGTCCATGTAAGCTGTACAAAATGTCATCCCATTATTGTCAGAAATAATTTTCAACCACAGCTGCCAGTTTTACCACACAGTTTACACAACACACACAGCCATTATCAAGCATAATGATGGCCCACCATAAAAGCAAGACCAGATTCAAGGCCAAAGTAGACATACAATTCCAAAAATGCCCCCTTTTACCTGAGCTAAGTGTAGCCCCATGACCTTGAGCCTTTCTCTTGAAAACATTCTTTTCAACGACTGTCACAGCACTTTGAGTTCATCATAACAGAAACACCGTTATTTTCATCCGGATTGCAGGTCCACTTTGTTCAGCCTTCCTAGGGACGGGGGTGCGTTGCAGTGCATTTAACATACAACATGTTATATGCATGTGTGTATGAGACATGAGGTCGCATTTGCACCAGATACATGCTGCCCATCATAAATCAAAGCACGAGACAGACAGGGATCGGAGGAGAAGACCAGAAAATGTGACATAATGGACAATATTCGTCTGTATTTGCAATACACGAGCCGCGGTTCAGCTGCACGAGACAAACGCTGCCAGTGTGTGAATGCACAACGAGCGCATGCGGCTCACACTGCACATTTCATGGAGGAAAGCTTCCACAATCTTTGCGAGTTCAATGCAGGATTCGCACAACGGCTTGTCCTGAAAGATGGATTTAAAAACAGAAGCTGTTTACAGGCCACAACCTGTAAGTATGATTTATTTTTTGTTGATGTGTTTTCCTGTAATAGTTCGTATTGTTAATTGTACGTTGTTACAAGAAGTAAACATGACAACGCTGTTTGGCTCTGCAAACCAGTTTGTTAAATGCTCATTCATACTTAACGTTATCCGATATACACCTGACGTTACAAACTTTTTTTTAAATCTCAATAGCGAACTTGGCATTAGTGTAAATTATTCTTTGACTAGAGCTTTTATGTATTGTTTATCTACAGGCATGCTAAACATGGTTCTGTGTTTGATTTGGCTACTAGTAAAGCCAATGTTTAGTGTTCGTTCTTGCGACAGATATTTGGCTATAATCGTTCTAAAAATACAAAAGTAACAGTGCCATTCTTTAGCGATCACTATAGATCCGCAGTCAGGTTCTGCTCGATCATCTTCACTAAAATTGTCTGGGTCTGATTCGGGCTTAAATTGGTATGGTTTTATTGACGCCATGGTTTCTAATACTACCCAAAGCACAGTCTACCGGTAAAGGTAAGGGGCGTGACGTTTCCGACAAACGTGCACTAGGCGGTTAGCGAATCACAACACACTGGGCCAGCTAACCAATCTGAGCCCATTGCGTATTTTTGAGGGACTGGCTTCATACAACCTGGAAACCATCAGACCGTTTTTACAAGGAGGGAGAGAGCAGTGTAGAATAAAGGTAAAATATATGAAAAATAATGAAATTTTTTAAAAACGAAGCATGAACACGTTACAGTGCACCCCACAAACACAATCAAGCCTTCGAAAGAATGTGTTTTACCACCCCTTTAAACACAGAAAAAAAGTATTCGTAAGCCACACAAAATGTATGAATCACATTACACTGTGACTGAATACAAAATATCAAGCCATGTGGAATCTGCAAACAAATGACGCAAGACCTTTTCTCAGAACCAATTCTGCTTTTCTGACCCATTTTTGGATTTACTTTCAACCAAATGGTGTCAAGGTCATGTTAAGACAAGGTATGATTCTCAAGTGTCCTAGCAGAGTATTGCTCATCACATTAACTATGAACACCAAGTTTGACAACCAGAAAGTATATCTATTGTTTTACTTTTTTTTCCCTTCTTTGTTGTATCATTTAAAATGTGCCTTCTTTCAAATAAATGTTTTTGTGCGCGATTTTTAAATGTTCTAAACGTGTCCAAAAGAATGTGTGTAAGATCTGAAAGATGTATAAAGACCTTGGCAGATTGAACTAATTTTTCGCAGCTACGGAGACATTCCATATTCGGTTTCAGTTCCAGAAAGCGTTATATTAGAAAACGAATTAAGTTTAATAGGTTATATTGAGACGTTGCTGAAAGCAGGAGATAATGTTGGCCAGTCTAATAAGGATACTTGACAAGCTGACATTGTTTTCCACAGTCTTAGTGAGAAGTGGAGGATCAGCGGCAGCATATGATACTAATACGGAGTCAAATAAAACTCAAGAGGCTTTTGGGTAAACAGGAGGTTTTAATTCTTATATGGAGGGAGGAACTTTCCACAAACACACTCTGTATTGCACAATGTGACATTTTGGTGCTTTGTCACCCTTCAATAAATGTCCATGAGTCAGTCTAGTATGACCTATTCGTCACCTTGTAAATACCACTTGGTCGTGTCTTGATTTAAAAGGGTCATCTTGGGTCATTTCTCTAATATACAGTTGTTGTAGATTACAACTTTTTTTTTTTACTATGTTTTTGCTCCCATTTTTCATGAGCTGAACTCAAAGATCTAAGACTTTTCTATGTACACAAAAGGCCTATTTCTCTCAAATATTGTTCACAAATCTGTATTAGTGAGCATTTCTCCCTTGCTGAGATAAGGTGTGTTCCTTTCGACCGTAAGTGGACTGCGAAGTGGACTTCCAATCCGAAGTGAGCGAACATGTTCAGTTCAAAGGGCACTGCGAACGGCGTAGGGAATAAGGGAACATCGATACATCACTTCACAGGAAGTGGGGAGTGAAAAATCACCCAACGGTCATTGCGCGTCTGAACTAATGATGGAGCAGAGCCGTTAGAAGAGTTTTAAAACGTCTCTGCGATGGAGTTTTTTGTATGCATTTGAGTATTCATAAATATTGTTGTTATTATTATACAAAGTAGAGTATTTATGAATGGTTATTGCAATGAATGTTACATTTGCATATTGTATGAATATGTAAACAAAGTAAAAGTGTTGAGAAGCAGCCGAGGCGCTGTCATTGTTTACTTTATTTACCTCAGGAATGTTTACTATGCAGCTACAATTTTAAGACCATTATTAAGAATACATTTATACAGTTAACCAAATCAAAATGTATTTTCATATTGAATGACAGTTACAGTAGGCTACAGCTTCAAATCTGTTAATAGTCAATTAAATATACAGTAACAGGGCTCGACGCTTGTCCGGGACAAGTGGATTTTTTGAAGGGGCAAGTGAAAGAGAATTTTACTTGCTCGACCAGACAAGTAGCCTGATTAAAACGTCAATAACAAAAAATAATAACTAGGAATCAATGCATTGCTTTAATTTCATGTAAGTGGCGATCGATATTGGTTAATAATAATAATAATATATAATGAACTGACAGTAACAAGGTTGCGCTGTTGATGCTCGCGCTGCCTCTTGAGGAGATCGAAAATAAATGAGTGCCTCTCACACAAAGAAACTCAGTTAACATACACAGTTAAAATGACAAATTGTGGAGTTTTTAACCTTAATTGTTCATTTTGAGCAGCTCTGATCAGGTCGGAAAAGGTCACGATAGACATAGGCAGAAGTACCGCCCCAATGTTTACAAAGCGCTCGTGTGAAGACTAATACAAACGTCCTTTACCAAAAACACTCAATTTTCAACTTCAAAATCATCCGATATCGTTGTTTTACCTTTTTTTTGCTAAAGGGCATTCCTACGTGATTACGTCATCCTTAGCACCTCGCAGAGCAGCGCAAGATGAACAAATTTAGGTTAAAAAGTTGTTGTTTTTTTTAAATGGCTGATCATTTCGCTAGATAAGACCCTATTCCTCAGCTGGGATCATGCAGTACCATTTGAAGCACTTCAAAGCCCTTTGAAACTGCATTGATTTGGACCTTCAGCATTTTGGTTGCAATTAAAAACCAATATATAATGAAAAATCCTGGAAATGTTTTCTTCCGAAAAAGTAATTTCTTTTCGACTGAAGAAAGACAGACATAAACATCTTGGATGAGATGGGGGTGAGTAAATTATCAGAACATTTTCATTTTGGGGTGAACTAATCCTTTAAGTATAGGTTATGTAAATTGCCATTAAAGGTCCCGTTCTTCGTGTTTTTTTGAAGCTTTGATTGTGTTTACAGTGTGCAATATAAATGTGTTCATGTTTCGCGTGTAAAAAAAACCCAGTATTTTTCACACAATTTACTATCTGTATACCGCTGTTTTCACTGTCCTAAAAACGGGCTGATGAGTTCCTTGTTCTATGAAGTCCCTCCTTCAGAAATACGTAACGAGTTCTGATTGTGCCAGCGGTTCCTGTGTTGTGATTTGACCGCAGCTTAGCGCACGTTGCACGGAAAGGTCACGCCTCTTAACGGGGAGATGTATGCGCTCAATGATCTCTACAGCGTCCCTGGGAAAGCCAAACAAAGGTGATTTGACTCCGGGATGAAAATAACAGCGTCTCGACGACATGGCGACAAACACACTCAAACGCAACACTTCCTTTTCTCCACGCGACACGTTGCTCTCCCACGTGGAGAAGAGGACAAGACCACGCCCCCTTTTTCGCATATTCTTGTGGACGGACGTTAATCAACAAACTGTTCTACTGACGTAATTAAAGCAGGCTGTACCAGGATGTAGTCCAAGCCGGCCGTTCGCTGTAGGCTTTGAAAGGGAACTTCTGTTAAATAAAATATCTCGCTTGGCATTGAACTTTGAGCTTTATAATTGTACAGGTATTATTTATGCTCTAACAGCAACATTACACACTAACTAAAGTTTGAACAATGGGATCACGAAGAACGGCACCTTTAAACAAAAGAAGGAAGTAGAATGGTGCACTTTTTCTTAGTGTCTGTATCCATGGTGAATCATCGATTTGTTGCTCTGTTGAGAATGTCTTGTGTGTTAACCGGGAACATACTCTTGAGTTGTCTGAACTTACTCCGAGACTCATTTTTGGAACCAGCATACCTAGAGTAAGCAAGGTTTGGGTTAATCAACCGGGAGTTCAAGGTATATGTGACGGTAAATTAACCTTGCTTTCTGGAATACCCAAGGGGGTAATCCAGCCCCCGGAAAGTGTACCTTCCATAGGGGCAGCCATTGCTAACCAAGTCATCACCTGCTGTTAGGATCCCATTGACTGCCATTCATTTTGGCCTCACTTTGACAGCGAATAACTTTACATCTGAGGCGTTTAAAGACTTCATTTGTCCATTGTTTATTTCTAAACACACACGACAATGTATAAAATGATCCATTACCTTGTATCTTTAACTATCGCCCCGTAGAAGCTGTTTTTGTAAAAAATAGGCTAACGATTGCATCATAACCACGCGACTCTGTCGCGCTGTACCGTATAGACCCGAGGAGAAGCTCGCAGGCAATCTTTAACTGTCTATGACGCAATCGGGGGGACGTGGAGGCATAAACGCCAATAGAGATGTTGCAAATCCTGCTTCATTCATCAAAAGATGCTCCTGCTCACTCTCTCTGTCTCTACAAGATTCGGTGATTCAGACTTCACTTTGCACAACTACTAGAAGTATTAGAACTGTCAGACAGGTTGCTCACGTCACATCTACGTCGTCAAGCTCATTCTGCGGCTGCACAGTATGCTCAGCCATCAGGAAGTGAGTGCTTCTAACTGACTTCAATTTTCTCCATTGAAGTCTATGGGGTCGCTGTGTCCATTTCTTTTACGGTCTATGGGAATACCCCCCAGCAGAAAATGTTGTACTTGAGTCTCAATAACTGATTTGCTTTGATTAATATATCAATGATTAATGGATGGTTTGTCTTCAAAGACTCAAGAACTTGTTAACAGGATTTTGAATCAGAAAACAGCAAAACACTATGACATTTCGTTCTCTTGCATTTTCAATATGTTCCAAGGCAAGTAATCGAGCAAGAGCTTCTGCTGAAACTTTTTGCCAAACTGTTGGTGGCCAATTACTGCAGCTGCAGATACATGATTGTCAATTTTTTTAATGGAATTACAGACAGCCTGTAGTTACTTCAGTACTTTGAGAGTGATTTACCTGTTTTTGAGCCACTTTTTAAATGGCACCAAAATGATTAAAGGAGCTGTATGTAGGACTGTGGCCAAAACTGGTACTGCAATCACTTTCAAATTGCTGTAGTGCGGTGTATCCCTCTACCCCTCCCCCCTGACTCGAGGTTGCCAGATAGGCTGCAGGATCCAGCGGGAACGTAGGCTGCTACACGGAGCTTTCAATGGCAAATAACAAACATTGCCACAGCAAGTATAACGCGGGACAAATTACGCCATGTCAGCGTTCAATATCAACAATGGCTATCACATGGTTGATTTCAGTCCCATCAGAAACGATTGAGAGTAACTAAATAACATTTGCAATGGTAATACAGGTCAACTTGCAGCATGTTTTATCCACTATATATACGAAGAAAGAATGAGGAATAATTTTTACTGAGGTAACGTTAGGCTACTGTCTCAAATACGTTTTCACATTGCCATAATAGGCGTGCTAATGTTGTTTTCATCAGCGTCTCAACATAATGACAGAGAAACGGGCTCTGATAATGCATTACTAATGTTAGCAATGACGACTCGCCATTTTTATTTACCAAACAATTCCTTAACGTTACCTTTTCAATTCAATGACCCACCTCCTCCATCTGCGCTAACCTAACGTTACTTTGCATGAACATGCACAACTTTGTTCGACTGTCGTGAATATTTGAAATGTCCATTTACATTAAGTACAAGTTAGCCAAACATAGATGAATCTTACCTGTCCAGGAGAAAATTAGCAACGTTGGCGTCAGTCTTCAAATTCTTCTCCGTTTTCAGCCGTCTCCATCTTTCAAAGGCATCTCCTATACAAATCCTTGTTTTATTTCGGACACTGTCACAACGTTTTTCTGATTCATATCGAGGTCGTTTAGGTTTCGTAAAGTTAGACATTGTTTATCCAAAAAGTTTGTAGCTGCAGCTGTGGTAACTAGCAGAGCTGGCAACCCGAATGCAGAAACACTACTGACTTCGTGATTGGTAGATAGGTGGAGGGCGGCGCTTCAGGCATGACACAACATGTCAACATCAACATCAGTTGAGGGCTGCAACTTCAATTTTAAAATGACAATATCTTGGCCGGACAACTGTTGTCAGTGATATAAGTATTTGAAATTAACATGATTTCTTAATGTCTATTGACATATTAGGGCCATTTTATGATTAATTGAAATACATTTCTTACATACAGTTCCTTTAAATGTCAAATATCACAGCCAAGCAATTCCATATGCTGACTAGTCCTATACAGCATAGGCAGCATCGTGTATGTCCTCAGCACTTCTTGGAAAGGTCAGTTTTGTTCTACCACTCAAAATAGCTTGTCTCAGGAATGCGTGTAATACAGAGGAGGCATATTCAATAATAGAGAGGTTTTTTTTCCCTCTCCTGCACACCGCAGAGACAGACCTATTTGCCAATCACTTTTTCCTGACTTGCAATCTATTCCAGTGAAATCACAAAACAAAATGCAACCAAATATTTCCCTACTGCTGACATACAGATACAACTTTGTGATGTTATATTACGTTATATTAAAGGTAGTGACCAAAAATCTGAATCACGTTTTTTTTTTTTTTGATTCTGGTTTTTTGAAAGTTGTGAAATCACTACTGTGGCGTTTTTCTTTTGCTATGTGAGAAAATGGGCACACAAAAAACATTTTTTTAATGTATTCTCTCATTCACAGCTATAATATTTAACCCAACTATGATGACTTCCGCTCTGAGAAACCCGGAAATGTGAAAAGGGTCTATCATCCATCTATCCATTTTCCAAACCGCTGGTTCAATGTGGGACAAGCGTAATATCATATAGGTATAAATTCCTTTTTAAATGATTATTAAATTGTTAAATTAAATGTTCATACACTCTAGCATTACAGAGTTCAAGTTGACATGTTTCAAATTACTAGAATGCAATGGTTACTTTACTGAAATAAGGCATCCTCAATTATGTATACGGCCAACAAATGTGACCTCTGGAGGACACAGCCTTCGAAATGAGACAGCAACTTCCATTGTAGGGAGCGTAACTTGAGGTAAGGGGTGTTTGTAGTACAGGAAGCAGTCTATCGAACCCCTGGTGCATTTGCGTTCAACTTACGCCATACATTTGCAGTTCTGGACTGGTTGCACTCACTATGCACGATTATACTGCACCCTCACTCGTTTCCAAGGAAAATCAACACCACTGCCATCCCTTACATGCTTTGTTGAACTAATGACATCGTCATCGGCTAAAATGCATGTGCAAGTTACTATATAGGCCTATCATGGCTTTTAGCCCTACTGCAAGTTCCTCTCTCACCCAACACAGAGCAAAACATTCAGAGCCAAAGCACCCTGGCATTGTATGGTTTCTTTCTTAACTTTAATAAATCAATTACATCCAATAAAAATGTGCACACACACAAAATGCACTTTGGATCTCAGGACCAGATCACAGGAATACCACTAGTATTTGCAACCTATTTTTAAAGCATAAATGCAAGTTAAACTGTAGTAATATTCTGTTTAGCCTGCTAGAGGCAGAAGGTGTTGAGAAAAAAAAAAAAAAAAAAACCTTCCTCGTTATTGAAGGGCAGGAGGTCATTAGCTGGGCTGCTACTAGTGTGTCTCAAATCTTTGACTGTTCTGTTCAGACAGAAGAGCCCCGAATTTAGTCAGGTATTTTAGCCTTTAGTTAAATATGATTGTTATTTTTATTTCTTATACATAGTATTTTTATTTCTTATGCATATGTTGTGATTATTCTATCACTATTTTAATAAATGTTCTATGTAAAGCACTTTGAATTACCATTGTGTATAAATATAATGAACTTGCCATGCCTTGCTATATAAAATGTAAAACATCCCAACGTGGAGAAAATTATTTAAACAATAAATTGTCCAATGTAGTTTGGTGTGTATAAGTACAAACAAACATTCTACTATATTGTGGATTTTTAGCACATTTGCAAGTTATGTTAGGCTATATACAGGTCAGACTCAGACTCTTAGTGACCGGACAACAAAATATCTATTTTTAGCTTCATTTTTTAGAACAACAACACTGAAACCATTTGTGGAAGTTTTACACTAACCTAATTGTCTGTTTTTTTTAATGTAGATAACCGTTTACAGTCCACAACTGAATATAAAGTGCTGTAGGGCATGTTTTTGCACCTTGCATCACTTCTTTATGAGTATGAAGCAAACAGTTTGTTTCACAGGAACAAAAAAAAAATAACCTACATTGTACCAAGTTGCCCTCTGATCAAAAAACGTGTACAGAGAGATCCCTCAAAGGCCAAACAGATAAAAAAAATCCAGAACATTTCACTCAGCACATTTTAGTGATTAATTTACTGCTTTGAACTAACAGACAAGGATATCAGCACTAACTTAAACAGTGATAACAAAATCCATAGGCCGTTGTAAAGGAGAAAAACATGATACGATACGTGTGCTAGCTAGACAAGTTGATATAGGTAGATTAATGACTTCTTCAACTTAATTTTAAGAATCAAAGTTACATTGTAGGCTACCTGCGTATGCTTATTCATCTTCTCAACACAACTGGTAATTGACAACTAGTGTCAATTCAGCTTTTTTTTATTCTTAAAGCCATTATAAAAGTCTCGAAATCTGTAACAGTTGAATTTAGCCACTGCACTGTAGACTTTGTTTACTGAACTTGGCCCAGGTTTAGGCCGTGTCTCCAGAACATAGGGAGGTGTCTACCTAGACAGCATTGTGGCCATCATGCTATGTCCAAACTGGTGTCAAGTAAACAGCCAACTAGGATTTGAGACACACAGTTCTACACTTCCGTGACTTGACGCAAGAACATTGGTTAACACGCGAGACTTGTAATAAACAGATGTATCAGATTGCTAAAGAAATACAGCGACGGTTGAACGCTGTTAACAACACAAACTTAAAAATACACAACAAAGTGAGGATAAAATACCGGTATGCATAATGTTCAACCGGCGAGTCAACAAGTGGCAGAGCCTGCAGCGTCATTTAAAGCACAACTGTATAAATAACCGACACAAACAAGTTGAACAAAACATTTAAGATGTTTTTCTCACCTCATAGACACTGGCCTCGGTAGGGTTCGCAGATCCAGCGATGTATAAAAACAAGCCCATTTTATACAGGCTGATAGAACATTACAATGTTTCAGTGTTGACTTTGGTCAGCGCAAGAGTTGCAAATGTACACGAACTTATTGTTCGTTAATCGTACCGAAACAGTAAAAGGCTCTCGCTCATGCACCGCCTCCTTCTGTTATTGGAACCTGAGGGGAGGCACATCAGTGGAGCAGCAGCATGAGCTCCGTGCCACTGGTTGCCCCCAACTATAATACATTACAAGCGAGTCCCTGCGAACTGTTCAGGCACAGCTGGGTGTGGCGATTGTCCTAGTACGCCATGTGCGCAACGTGATGATGGGACAAATTGTGCTTCGCTCCGCCCACCGAGGAATATATCCGAAGTAAGTAGTTGGCTGCTAGGGATTTGATTCTTCTCAGTGACTCCAATCATTTGACGAGTCGCTAATTGTCGAAACGCCAATAGGTAGCGACACGCGAGCAGGGGGTATGCAAGATAGACCTTATTCAGAGCAGCGCCATGACAGGTATGGCTGTGAGGGATCTTACCGTGTTTTCAATGGTGTCCGCTGTAAAACGCTGTAGAAAGCTCCTAGATCACTTATCATTTTCCACAGCTCTTGTCTTAAGTTTTTTGTCTACTGAAATTTATTGGAAATATATAAAGAGATGTATGTCATTGTCAATCCCTCAGGCAGGGCCGACCCTAGCATTTTAGGGGCCCTAAGCAGATTTCCAAAAGGGGCCCCACTACCTATGTTCACCTAACCACCCCCAACCTATTCCAACGTACACATCCTACACTGACACCTTATTGTAAAGTTTGACAAAATTGTCTTAATATATTTATCTTTCAAGATATAATATGAAGATCTTGTAAACTTAAAAAAAAAAAAAGATTTTAACGATTGCTTTTAGATAAATGTATCAACAGTTAGTGAATTAATGCTTACATAAAGCAAAAACACCTGCCAATGGGTTATTAAAATTACAATTGAGAATAGTATTTTAATAATAATTATAATAATAGACAATTCTGTTTTAGTCAAGATTAAAATGCAAAGAACTTTATAAGTGTAAAAACACATGGTTGAAAAGTATTTAAGTAGGCTATTTAAATATTTGGAGTTGTTTGATAAACACTTAAGTGAATACAAAAATCTGAATGGCTGTTTGAACATGTAAATACTGGTTGCTTTCTTTTCCTCTCCGTTACGAGCAGAAACAGGCTGAATCCGAAATCGCCCCCTAAACCCTCATTCACTATTCCACATTATCCACTAATATAGTTCACTTGAAGGAGTGAATGAAAAAGAGTGAGTGAATTCAGACAGCCGTTGTGTGTACATCGGCTGTACACTCGTTAGTGCGGTGCAATGTGGGATTGAATGAGTGCACTCAATAACGTCCACTATGGTTTCGGACACCACTACAAATGGCTGTCCCCTCAAATAATGCCCTATTTGAAGGTATAGAGCTCCGGAGGTTGACATCACAAAGCCTAAACTCCGCCATTTTGGCTGGCAATCTCAAGGGAGCGCTAGAGCGGCTGTAGCATTGGTGGTATCTATTGGTCGAAAAATAATTTAAAGGAGCACTCTACTTTTTTTGAAAATAGGCTCATTTTCCAACTACCCTAGAGTTAAACAGTTGAGATTTACCGTTTTCGAATCCATTCAGCTGATAGCTTAGCATAGTTCAGGTGTTTTCAAACTGGGGTCCAGGGACCCCCAGGGGTCCTCCAGAAGGTTTTAAGGGTTAGAATTTTTCAGAGAATAAAAAGACAAAGCAAAAATAGATAAAGTATACCGAACATTCTAACTGTTTAATTTCTAAATGTTTCTCTCCTTTGTTTCCGTATACATACTTTCCAGAATTGTACATGTTTGCTTTGTATCCATCTAGTACGTTTTTCTCACTTATTCCCCTTCATCTCGCTCACTGGGAATATAAGGCAGTATTCTTAAAGGTCCCGTTCTTCGTGTTTTTTTGAAGCTTTGATTGTGTTTACAGTGTGCAATATAACATGTGTTCATGTTTCGTGTGTAAAAAAAAACAGTATTTTTAACACAATTTACTTATCTGTGTACCGCTGTTTTCACTCTCCTAAAAACAGCTGATGAGTTCCTTGTTCTATGAAGTCCCTCTTTCAGAAATACGTAACGAGTTCTGATTGTGCCAGCGGTTCCTGTGTTGTGATTCGACGGCAGCTTAGCGCACGTAACTTGCACAGAAAGGTCACGCCTCTTAACGGGGAGATGTATGCGCTCAATGATCTCTACAGCGTCCCTGGGAAAGCCAAACAAAGGTGATTTGACTCCGGGATGAAAATAACAGCGTCTCGACGACATGGCGACAAACACACTCAAACGCAACAATTCCTTTTCTCCACGCGACACGTCCTCTTCTCCACGTGGGACAGCAACAAGACCACGCCCCCTTTTTTCACGTATTCTTGTGGGCGGAGGTTAGTCTGTTCTACTGTTCTACTGACGTCATATATGAAGGAAGTACCAGGATGTAGTCCAAGCCAGCCGTTCGCTGTAGGCTTTGAAAGGGAACTTCTGTTAAATAAAATATCTCGCTTGGCATTGAACTTTGAGCTTTATAATTTTACAGGTATTATTTATGCTCTAACAGCAACATTACACACTAACTAAAGTTTGAACAATGGGATCACGAAGAACGGGACCTTTAAAGCAGTACGTAAGATGCTTACATACATTATTGTGAAAGTTGCTTATACAAATAATTTTTAATTGAAAACGTTCTTCAGGTTTATACAGCCAACATTAAGTATAACCAAATTAATTTTGGAAACAATATGTTGTATTTATAATGTCACACTTACTATTTATCTAACGGTTTAATTTTGTTTGTTTTTTCATATACATAAAAATATATAGATGGATTTTAGGAAAGGGGTCCCTCATAAAAGGTTCATCATATTTGGGGGTCCTTGGCATCATAAAGTTTAAAAACCCCAGGCATAGATCATTGAATCTGATTAGACCGTTAGCATCTCGTTTCAATATTTTTCCTATTTAAAATTGACCACTGCATGAAAAAACCTGTTTTCACCTGCCGTGTCTCGCCTTAAAACTTGACTCTTCTTGTAGTTACATTGTGTATTAAGACCGACTGAAAATGAAAAATTGCAATTTTCTAGGTCGATATGGCTAGGAACTATACTCTCATTCCTGTGTAATAATCAAGGAACTGTGCTGCCGTACCATGAGTGCAACGGCGCAATGATATTATGCAGCCCCTGAAAATAGGCTAACTTCCGTCAACATAACCAATGTGACAACCTGCTTGCACAGGGAGCGTGCCTTGTAACCATGGAGACATTTGTGAGAGACGATTCAGAAGATATTTACTTTGGTGCAGATCCTGAACCGTATATTTGAACCGGAATACCTGCAACTACTGGTCACGTTGGAAGTTACCTAGCTGGGGAATATTTTCAGGCGCTACATAGGCTAATATCATTGCGCCTGCTGCACTCATGGTACGGCAGGAAAGTTCCTTGATTATTATGCAGGAATGAGAGTATAGTTCCTAGCTATATCGGCCTAGAAAATCACAACTTTTCATTCCTTCTGTCTTAATACACAATGTAACTACAAGAAGAGTCAAGTTTTAAATAGGAAAAATATCGAAAGTCTTTGGTCATTTTTGAGCACGATTCTAACGGTCAAATCAGATTCAATGATTTATGCTAAGCTATGCTTAAAGTGCTACGGAGACCCAGAGATCAGCTGAATGGATTTGAAAACGGTAAAACTCAGCTGTTTAACTCTAGGGGAGTTGGAAAATGAGCCTATTTTCAAAAATAGTGGAGTGTTCCTTTAAAATAAAACCCAGATTAACAAATCCTTGATTAGCATTAAACTTTGCTTAATTTTATCCTTATTGGTTCAACTCACCCTATAAGTGTTCTTCACGGTAAGCATTTTAAAAATGTCCCGCAGTTTTTAGTGATTGAAATACTTAAGCAGCTGCTGTGTATGGATCACAAGTGCCCAAAACTTGCATCTTGTTCACATATTTTTTGTGCTGCAGTTCTATTGCTGTTTGGCCCTCCAGGGCCCTGCAACAGTCACGTGACTGAAAACGATGAATTTTTGGCGCCTATCCAAGTGTTCATGCAGATATCACTTGCATTTATTCCCGATAACACTGGAAAGAACGTAGAACTCTGTCATTTTTGGTCATACAGATAAGAGCAAGACATCATCATTCATAAAGGGTCTTCTTTTATTTGTGCACATTCACAATAACAAAACGTTGTGCTTTTGTACCCATCATTATGGTTTTGTATTCCCCCAGTATATGTACGTAATTAAATTAATATAAACGTGATTAATCTGAAGGCAGAAGCACACTGAGCCATCACAGTGTCACATGGAGGCTGGAGTATCACACAGTGGGGTCTACGTATGTAAATATTGTATGTTACAGAGTAAGTTTATAGTTATAGAGTAAGTTTTTGTTTTTGTAGAGTAAGCTTTAGTTTTTGTAGAGTAGGTTGTTAGTACACTTCTGTGAGATTGTGAAGTCCTCGGTTGTTCTAAGTGGGTTTTTAATGCATTGTTACGTGGTTGTCAGTATGTTTTGGGTGGTTTCCTGTGTGTTGACATGCATTTGCCAAGGTTTTCTGAACGATTGTTCCCGTGTTGCTGTGCGGATGCTTTGCTACGTTATTGTTAGGATGTTGGGGTTGGTTGATATGCAGTTGCCTTTAAACAATTAGGTTAGGGTCCCTTCACATGGCTTGCAGCTTGATGTGCTGTGAGAGCTTGTGTGCATCAGTGATGCTGAGAGTTACGCCACAGATACTTCACAACTACTGGTCACCCATAGTGAGAAGCCTTGATTCTGGACGGATTCTGATTCTGCCCATGATTCTTAATGACTTATTTGTGCATGATAAATTATGCTTATGCTTAGAAATGCTTGAAAATCATGGACATGAAATTAAAAGCCCAAAATGTTCAGTGTAAGAACAGAAATATGAGTATCTTTGTATTAGGCGCGAGTCATTTATCAATTCAACTGATTTATAAAAACGGTCATTCATGATGTCCAAGTCAACACTGAAAAAAAATATATATTTTTGCTGCTTGTTGAAATTGCTTAGTTGAAATGAACTAAAGCAACACAATTGCTACACATTTTATCCTAACTTAATTTGATCATGTTCAATCCACTTAAATATATGTAAAATTGAAGTGAACTTAATCTGTGTTGAGATTACATTAATGATTTGTGTTGCATTAACTGAAACTGGTTGGGGCTTGTTAGTTCCCAGCATGCTTATATGGCTAAATCAAGAAAGAGTAAATGTTTTATGTATTTTTGAGCAAGATAAGAAAAGGGGAGACTTGATAGTGTATAATAGTGTTTAAAGGGTCAGGTCACCCAAAAATGAAAATTCTGTCATTAATTACTTACCCTCATGTCGTTTGACACCCGTAAGACCTTTGTTAATCTTCGGAACACAAATGAAGATATTTTAGTTGAAATCCGATGGCTCAGAAAGGCCTCCATTGGCAGCAATGCACTGTACACTCTCTAGACCCATAAAAGGTGCTAAAGACATCCTTAAAAAGTCCATCTCACTACAGTGCAGGTTTTACAATAATTTTATGAAGCGACGAGAATAGTTTTTGTGCGCAAAAAACCCCCCAAAATAACTACTTTATTCAACCAGTTATTTTCTTCCGCCTGGGCCTTTGACGTGAACTCACGAAGCACCACGACACGTGCGAGAATATGACTTTCATTTTCCGGCTTTGATAAGGCACTTTTACGTGCCCCATTTTGACCACTACGCCAAGACATAAAGCACGATCAATGTAGGATTCAACAGCTTAGATACGGCGCTCTTCCTCTGCTTGCAAACAAACAAAGCTCCTCGCTTCTGGGTCATTTTTTTTGCACACAAAAACTATTCTCGTCACTTCATAAAATTATTGTAGAACCACTGAAGTGAGATGGACTTTGTAACAACGTCTTTAGTACCTTGTATGGGTCTTGTGAGTGCAGGTTACATTGCTGCCAATGGAGGCCTTTCTGAGCCATCGGAGTTCAACAAAAATATCTTCATTTGTGTTCTGAAGATGAACAAAGGTCTTACGGGTGTCGAACGACATGAGGGCAAGTAATTAATGACAGAATTTTCATTTTTGGGTGAACTAACTCCTTTATGATTAATCACGTTGGAATTTATAGAACAATTTAAATTACAGTGGGTTACCATTGTGGAGAAGAGTGGAGCATTTGCTTAGGCTGTGGACTGATACATCTAACATCATAACTGCTTTGCTGAAGGAGCTTTTAACGCTTAGCATTTACGATACTAATTTGTGCTTATGCTAGCTAAAAGTTCATAAACTAGCTAGCGCAGTATTATAATTCAGTTGTGTGACATATATAAAAATTAATTCTATTCAATTTCATATATTTTAATATAATTCACTTTGAGACTACTTAATTGGGTCACTTAAAATGACTTAATTCCATGATGTTTAATGCTGCCTTCATGTGCTATCGGAAATTTGATAATTCCGACTTCTGAAGTCGTGATTACGAGCTCATTGCATTCAAGTTTCAAAATGTGGTGGCATTTATGTGCAATTTTTACCTAGGAAACTTGTATTTACAATAATTCCAAGAGCACGTGAAGGCAGCATAAGTTACATGAACAAATTATGTTTGTTTAACTTAATTGATTCATGTGGGACCGATGTACAAGATTAAATCATGTAAATCCAACACACTCTTTTTTCAGTGAACAAATGTGTCAACAGAACCAACTAAGGGTCTATAAAGAGTGTGTTTCCCCCACAAATGACAAAGTAATTCTATATTGTCCTCCATTTCAACTACTGGACTGCCAAGTCATCAACACAGCCAAATGAACGATAAGTTTCAACCTTTCATTAAGACAATTTATTCACGAAAGACAAGTTCATACTTTGAGGCGTTTTAATAATTTACATATTTTAAGTAGTATAAATCAAGAGATAATTATCTCATTAAAAATACACCAATAAAAAGTTTAAGATCTTTGAAGCCATTTGATTCAAATTCATCAATATATAGACCAACCCTTTATGCACTCTCACATAAAAAATGTGACTACAGCAGCATGATTCCATGAGTTCCAATGTAAAACTTGCAGTCACATACAAATGATATGAATTTAGCCTTGTCACCAGTCTCGCTCACGTGGTTCCCTGTAAGGTATGCCCAGCTGTTTGAAGACATCGTTTTCCGTCAGTGTGTGTAGAGGAGTTCCCGCCACCAATTTCACACCATGCTGCCGCACTACAGAACAGTTTAGAGAGTGCTCTGATAGGCTCATGTGTTTGGTCTTAGCCAATGCCCTCATTGATCGGTTAAAGTGGGCGGAGCCAGTGAAGTAAAGAAGAGAACATGCAAATTCAGCATAGGGCACTACAATGATGTCTAGGCGTCTGTGGCGCTGAGAAGGGCCTGGAAGCCGGCAGATGCCCATGTACTTCTTCTGCTCACCGTTCTCCTCATGGCTAACAAGGTCATCTGTCAGGAATCCTGGCAGGTAAAATAAAAAAAAACTATATAAATTGTGGGTTTATTGAATCGATTTGAATTATTCTGTATTTCTCTGTAATATTACAGCATACCACTCTGATGGAGGAAGTGCAATACTTTGCTGAAAACACCCTTGTGCGATTCTCCATCAGGGTGAGTGATGAGAACGTCCACATCTCCACATGTGGTCTTGCCCCTGCGGTATGAGCCACATGCCATAACCACCAGCTGTGTGTCCACACTGTGAGCTGCCTCCTTCACCTGTAAAATATTTATGTTTAGTTGTATAATTTATTTTGTTCATATGCAACTGTTTTTATTAATTGATCATTTATATACAATAAAAAAGTATTTATTTATTTAAATGCATTTTAAAAATACATTTACAGTTGCAAAAAAAAAAAAAAGCTGTTCTTTTGAACTTTCCATTCAAAGAAGTTAGAAAAACAGAGTTACGGAAGTTAGTCACGGTTTCCACAAAAATATTAAGCAGCACAGCTGTTTTCAAAATGAGCACCAAATCATATTAGAATGAGTTCTGAAGGGCCATGTGACACTAAAGACTGGAGAAATGGCTGCTGAAAATTCAGCTTTGCATCACAGAATTAAAAAACAACAAAAAAATTAAATATATTGTAATAGAAATCGGTTATTTTAAATTGTAATAACTTCAAAAATATAGTAAAAACAGTAATATTATTTGATCAAATAAATGCAGCATTGGTGAGCATAAGAGATTTCTTTCAAGAATCTTTAAAAAAAAAAAAAAAATCTAACAGACTTTTAAATGGTATTGTAAATTATTTTTTATCATTTTGTACAATTGACTGTATAGAAACTATCTGTCAGAAAATACCATCCTTTTCATTTGAAAAAGAAAAAAAACCTTGCATTTAAAGCTTGCCAGGTTTAAGCAGTGTTGTAATGACATGATTAAAAATGTGCTTATTTGTATATTGGCAATTTGGAGATAAAAAACGCTGAGCACATAAGTTTACATGCTCTACATATCATCCTGTCAAGCTAGGACAGCACATGCTGCACTCATCTGCCCTTTTATCTGTTAAGAGGAAAACGGGGGGCTGTTCCAAGTAATAGTAAGAAAACAACTGGCTTGGGCCAAAGACTCCGTAAGGGAGCTCGGTAGCTTCTGGCTTATGAAGCGCCAACTTTCAAGGACTCCCACTCTTCCTATGGGACGACAGACTCACTAACAATCTCTGTTATGTCCATCAGCCAACAAAGAAAGATTGACAGTCTTGCTGCTGCCAACGCAAAATTATTATTTTTATTTTGTGCCTGCTTGTGCTTTATAAATTCAGATGTTTATGTTCTGCTTTGAAAATCATGTAGATACATTCTTGTTCTTCACAAACGGATGTTGTTATGGATATTTAGAACAAAGGATGTCCCTCTGTTTAACTGCTTGATTATAGCCATTTTCTTTTACTGCAGGCCATTTAAAATAAGCTCTGTACAAACCTTTTTTTCGATCGCATTTGCTTCACTTCTCGGCATCCGCTCGAGGAGATCATCATAGTGTTTTAGTCCGATCCTTAGAGTGTGATTCAAAACAGCCTTAGTGCGAATATCCTCCAGTGTGCGAAATCCCTTTGATAATAAAAGAAATCAAATCATCCATTTAAACCTAAACGTAAAATACTATGGCTGTTGCTTAATATTACTGAAAACGGTGTTCCACAGAGTACAAAGCTGCTGTAAATGTTCTGCACTACTAGTAACATCAAACATTCCCCATCTTGGCTTGGAAAGATGGCATTAAAGTGTGTTCTGAATGACTTATTTCAACAGCCTAGTCACTGAGGAGGGTGAAGGTGTTGGAGGGAACCTGGCATAGGATTACTTACTTCTGAATGGAATGTACTGACAGTTTAAAGATGACTTTCATGTCTGAGAAACTCGAAAGAGTGAAAAGTGCCATTTGTTAGGACAATCAGGTAATCCGGCTCTAAATACACATTATTGGTTGAAGTGTCTGTGTTTTTCCTGATTAGCTCAGAGTCATAGCTGTTTTTACCATGTACAGAGTCTAGGGCTGCCATAATCCGAACTGTTTTTCTTTTCGTTTTTTTTTCTTCTTCTCCAGAACACACTTATTTAGTGATTATATATACTAGGAAAAATTTCCCACAACTTTTAATTCATGGCCAATTTTCTTTTTCTTTTTTTATATTAGTTAAATCATGGCCATGTTATACTAATTTGTTCCCTCATTTTAGTTAAATCATGGCCACATTGTACCAATTAATTCCCTTGTTTTAGTTACATTTCTACAACATGGCCACAATTTAAATAAAACAAGGAAACAAATTAATCAAATGTGGGGATTAATTCTTAATTCAATATCTTGCCATCATGTGCGGGGCTCCATATAATTTTGAATAATAATGTTGTGTTACAGTGGCACCTGACACTTACAAATGCAAATTACATTACATATTGGGCTGCACGTTTTGGGGAAAATATCTAATTATGATTATTCTGGCTAAAATTGTGATTTTTTTAAATTATTTTTACAAATGAAAAGTGTGTACACTCCAAAAAAAAAAAGGTTCTATATGGCACTAAAAGTGGTTCTTCGTCGTAATCATAGAGGAACCAATTTTGGTGCATATAGCACCATATCTTAACATGTACTGTATATGGTAGAGGTGCTATATAGCGCCTTAGTCAGTGGTGCTATATAGCACCTTAGCAAAAGAACCGCTGAAGAACCTCTGAAGCACCAAAATTGGTGCTATACAGCACTTAAAAAGGTTCCCCCCTATGATTACGAGCCAAGAACCAATTTTAGTGCCATATAGAATCTTTTTTTTTTTTTTGAGTGTACACATAACATTGTGTTTATATTAATGTGAATAATAATAATAATGATTATTATTATTGCTAAAAAAAAAATATTTAACAAAATAAGAAATATTACTACTACAATAACATTTTCATTATTAAGAAGCTTTCAGATGGAGCAGCGTTTACTCCCGATCACAGAGACGCTTTCATAAATCGCACATAACCCAAATCGCGATTGCGATTCGATTAATCATGCAGCCCTAATTACATACGCTTAATATCAAACATGGAACTACAGTTTCCTTGTATAACAGTCTTACCTGTTGATACCACATCTGTGCAGTCTTGGCCCCAGCACCCCAGATGTTAGTGAACATTTCAAGGACAGGTACTTCCTCACCAATGTGATCCAGTTTACGCAAGTGTCCGCTTTCCATGATTTCCATGATCTTGTCTGCCATGCGTTTACCAATGCCTGGAATTTGACATGCTTCCTATAAATAGAAGAGGTAAAAAACATATGTTTATGTGCATTAATTTTTACTGTATTTTTTTAAATGAATAAAAACTGGTAATCATTATTCAAGAAATCATATTATGCCCTTTTACAAAGTCTTGATTGTGTTTTTGGGGTCTACTAAAATAGGTTGTCATTCTTGAATGTTCAAAAACACATAGTTTTTTTTACATTGCTGCAGCACCTCACTTCCCAGTCTGTCAGTAACGCTCTGTTTAGTTCCGGTCTCTATGAAGTCCCTCCTTCCGAAAAGCACAATGTGCTCTGATTAAGGATGTGCTCTAATGTGTTCTGATTAGTTGGCTGAACCAGGGTGTTGTAATTGGTCAACCACTTCAAGCGTTTTTGGGAAATGTCAAGGCCCTTACTATAACTGCAAGTTTCAATGTACTACTAATGTAAATTAACCAGGAACTGCCTCTTTTATGCCTTGTGCAGGAATTATTTAAATGAGGAATAAAGAGTCGAATTGTGTACTTTCCCCCCCAAAAAAAGACTGTGTTTGAAGGAGTTCAGAAACAGGGCTTACTGATATAGATACTGCCCTTTGGAATGGACTTTGTGCTTTGTAACTTTGCTTTTTCTTAACTTTTTCATGCTCAAACTGTGTTACACATTAAAGAATTTGATTATTTTAATACTAAATGAATCACTGTTGCATGCTTGAAACTAGTCTTGATATGCAAACTACTACGTGTTCTTAACACAAATAAAACCGAGGACTCGTGTATCTGAACTGACCTCATATGAAGTAATGGGCTTGTGGTAGCTTTTGAGGGCATTGATTGCTTTAGAGTAGCCCAGAGCTCTCCATTTATCTCCCGTGTGTGTATAGGCTTTTGCCAGCGGCTCCAGTTTGTCAGTAATGTGCTTGTTATGGTTCTCCCCTTTAGTCGTGGATGGTTGGGAACAGACCCACTTCCCAGACAAAACTGGATACTCTGCCAAACTCTGGCTCTGGTCTTGGTTGCTCTCAGATGGGTGAACACCACTGATCAATGCCTCCAGATCATTCTGAGATACACCATCTTCCTCATTAATCTCTGGCACCTGTGAAATAAGTCATATTAAATGCACTGCATGAGGGGGGAAAAAAATAGATGGATCCAATCCTTCCCTTTCTTACCGTCTCTGTGAGATTTTCTTGAGGATCCTGATTTTTAAGGATTTTCAAAGGATCATGTGCTACTGCTACTTCTGGAACTGGGCCGACTGCAGTCTCGTTTAACTTCTCAGAAGGGGCAACTGTGGGACTGAGGACATGTTCATTAAGTATTTATTTCTACAAAACTTCCTGCAGAATAAACATTTACAAATGAGTTCAAAAGTCAAACAAGTGGCTAAATATCAATCCGGTTACACATTTCTTAAATAAAACCACAGGCAATGCCACTGCAATTGAGTCTAGACTCCAGTGACCTACCTCTCAGGAGGAAGGAGGCTGTAGTCTTCAGGGTCTAATAATCTTTTCTCACTAATGCAGGAACTCAACCAAGTGCATTTGACCAGCTGAACAGCAGAGGGCAGTCTTTCCACTTTCAGAAGTCTCAGAGCTCTATTACAATCGACTGAATCATCCACCACAACGTGTGTGCAGCTGGGAGAGAATGTGGACGCTACCTGTCCTCCATTCTGGGTGATCTGTCGATGGAATATATCACACCTGGCTTTCCCTATACCAGCTGGAACTATGTATATTGTGACTCCTTGGAAAAATGTACCTAAAGCAAGTTGTGAGAAGGAGGGAGGAGATTACATTTAATCATTTAGCAGACGCTTTATCCAAAGCGAGGTACAAATGATGAGAAAAATAGAAGCAATCAGACCAACAAGAGAGCAAATAGTATACATGTGGTGTGGCAAGTCTTAGTTAGTCTAGCATAGTACACATTGCAAGGTTTATTTTTTTCTTCTAGCGAGTTTAGGTATATTAGTGCAGTTGGCTTGTAGGCAAACATCAGTGCCTTGAATTTGATGCAAGGCACTGATGTTTGCCAACAAGACAACTGCTGAGGCAAAAA
Source organism: Romanogobio albipinnatus (assembly GCA_023566225.1). Classification (NCBI taxonomy): domain Eukaryota; kingdom Metazoa; phylum Chordata; class Actinopteri; order Cypriniformes; family Gobionidae; genus Romanogobio; species Romanogobio albipinnatus. The sequence goes on along the minus strand of CM042241.1, from coordinate 41,035,630 downwards.
AACACTTTTCCTGGACTGTTCCCAGCTGGTGGAATAACCTGCCTATCTCAATTCAAGCAGCTGAGCCTAATATATACACACACACATTCTAAAAATGTACTTGAATCAGCAGTTGAAATTGTTTCAGAAAATACATATTAGAATAGCAATCAAGCCTATTCTAAGAGTCAGTTCTGGCAGGTCACATCAGTCAAGCTATTGGCATAATGGTGATTATTGATTATTATAAAACTAACATCCGACCTAAACCATAAAAGACCATCAAATTAAAAGGAACAGCACTTCGCCCCTCATCCAAAAATACACAATTCAGTATAAGAAATAGGGGGATAACTATGTCAAAATATTTACATGAAGTAAAATATGGAGCTTCAATCTCTCAAACAATCCTTGTTGCTTTACTCAAGTGTACGTTGGAGGGAGAATTATGAACCTGTTATTGTTTCAGCGGGCGTCCGCTTGTGGGGAGGCGCGTCCTTCTGATCATTGGGCCTGGGTCTCTTTACTTTAGGGAAGGCTTTCAGGATACCATGACCCTCCATTCCGGCCAGGGTAGGGAAAGGAGCTTTAAAAACAAAATGTTTGGGCTTAGTAGGCTTCACATGTCTACAGAAATACACAGATCGAACCTACAGAAGAGCGTCACGACCGATACTATCCGAAGGATCCATAAGACTAATGTCCTTATATAGGTAAGCGAATACACGGATTGCTGTATTATAACAACATATACTGAACGTTATAAATCTTTAAAGGCATAACTTAAATTACTAAAAACGTACCCCTTCCTGCTCCTCTTTCTGGGAACAAGACACGAGTGTTTTTAAACGGATCAACTTCCGGGTCAAAGTCATAACTAGCGTTTGCGTTTTTAAAAATGAAACATTTTAAAGTATACATTGTTTTTTTTGTTTTTTTTTTACTTATTGTCAATGTTTTTATGGTTATAATTATATATTTTATTGTAAATACATTTTGTAAATGCATTAAAGAAACGAATCTTGTATGAGAAATAGCGGTTGCCTTGGCAACTTCAGGCGTGGGATTGTTTGAGGAAACGAAAGCGAATGAAGCATGGCTGTTCAACATCACTGGGCAGATGCGCTTAGGAAAGCCAAGAAAACTGCCTTACTATCTGATGGTGCGCTTATATCTAATGTATTATTTTTAGATGAGCTATTTTGTATGTGTATTTATGCTGGCAGTCTTGCTAATAAGTGTTATAAGTCGAATTACATTTGCTACTGGCTAATAGCATCGGTACCTATGAAAATAAAAATACCAGTTTAAAGAATGCTTTATTTATTTTAACGCGTGAATATTGTTCGTTGTAATATAAAATATGACCTGAGAGACGCATCCATATGCTTCTCTCATTAGGGAAAAGGAAAGTTCATTATCTGTTTGAGGATGGAAATGAGATGGCTGAGGAGTATGACCTGGAAACAGATGAACTTGTCTGTAAGTGATTTCTTTTCCAGTGTTTATTTAATTGAATCTATACTATACTAATACTCTATACTAATTCAGATTTGTATTTTGTAATCATTCCATCTTTCGTTAGTGCGAAAGTGGAGACATAAAAGCACATTTGGAGGGCAGGGGCAGTGGACATGGGAAGTTGGTGAAACAACCCAAAACGGCATTACCTCTGATTTAATAAAAGAGAACAGTTCAAATGTAAGGTTTGATTTCATTCTCTTGATGTATTAATGAAAGCGTTTTAATAATGATGTGTGCCAGGCCCCCTGTTTTGTTGTCATAAGTGGTTTTATGCCCACAGCCGTTGTTCATGCGTAAGGACACAAAGACCAGTTTCCAGTGGAGGATCCGTAATATTTCCTATCCTATTGAAGTCTACAGTGTGTCAGCCGAGCCGATGGAAAGATGTTGTGTCATTCGAACCTCAAACAAAAAGTGAGTTCTTTAAAACTGATGCAAGTAAGAGGATTTAAATTGCTAAACCATTTCAAAACCAACTAGTGCTGATTGTGGCCTATCCATTGAGTGTTTTAAAGTAAATTAGTGTTTATTTGACTATATTGTAATATGTGTTCATGTTGTCTGGCTTGAATTTGACAAAGTATCACATTTTTGTTTTAAAATATATAATTTGTGTGTTCATATATATATATATATATATATATATATATATATATATATATATATATATGAGAGAGAGAGAGTACACCTCCTCTGAACAAAAACAAAATATGTATTTTCTTAATGATCACTAATGCAATTCATTGAAAGATGGCAAAATTGAAATATATTAAACATGCTTAATAAAACCAGAGAAATACACTCACCTAAAGGATTATTAGGAACACCATACTAATACTGTGTTTGACCCCCGTTCGCCTTCAGAACTGCCTTCATTCTACGTGGCATTGATTCAACAAGGTGCTGAAAGCATTCTTTAGAAATGTTGGCCCATATTGATAGGATAGCATCTTGCAGTTGATGGAGATTTGTGGGATGCACATCCAGGGCACGAAGCTTCCGTTCCACCACATCCCAAAAATGCTCTATTGGGTTGAGATCTGGTGACTGTGGGGGCCATTTTAGTACAGTGAACTCATTGTCATGTTCAAGAAACCAATTTGAAATGATTTGAGCTTTGTGACATGGTGCATTATCCTGCTGGAAGTAGCGATCAGAGGATGGGTACATGGTGGTCATAAAGGGATGGACATGGTCAGAAACAATGCTCAGGTAGGCCGTGGCATTTAAACGATGCCCAATTGGCACTAAGGGGCCTAAAGTGTGCCAAGAAAACATCCCCCACACCATTACACCACCACCACCAGCCTGCACAGTGGTAACAAGGCATGATGGATCCATGTTCTCATTCTGTTTACGCCAAATTCTGACTCTACCATCTGAATGTCTCAACAGAAATCGAGACTCATCAGAACAGGCAACATTTTTCTAGTCTTCAACTGTCCAATTTTGGTGAGCTCGTGAAAATTGTAGCCTCTTTTTCCTATTTGTAGTGGAGATGAGTGGTACCCGGTGGGGTCTTCTGCTGTTGTAGCCCATCCGCATCAAGGTTGTGCGTGTTGTGGCTTCACAAATGCTTTGCTGCATACCTCGGTTGTAACGAGTGGTTATTTCAGTCAAAGTTGCTCTTCTATCAGCTTGAATCAGTCGGCCCATTCTCCTCTGACCTCTAGCATCAACAAGGCATTTTCTCCCACAGGACTGTCGCATACTGGATGTTTTTCCCTTTTCACACCATTCTTTGTAAACCATAGAAATGGTTGTGCGTGAAAATCCCAGTAACTGAGCAGATTGTGAAATAGTCAGACCGGCCCGTCTGGCACCAACAACCATGCCACGCTCAAAATTGCTTAAATCACCTTTCTTTCCCATTCTGACATTCAGTTTGGAGTTCAGGAGATTGTCTTGACCAGGACCACACCCCTAAATGCATTGAAGCAACTGCCATGTGATTGGTTGATTAGATAATTGCATTAATGAGAAATTGAACAGGTGTTCCTAATAATCCTTTAGGTGAGTGTATATGTCATTAATATCCGTAAAATAAGTAAATTAGTCAATTTTGTTTAAATTAAGTAATGAGTACACCCTAGATTTCATTCAACAAATGTATAATATTCCAGTACTTAGTATGTCCTCCATAATTTTAAGTATCTGCTCCGATTGCTTCTTGGCATGGAGAGTACAAGTTCATGATAAATTGTCACATCTGTCCTGTTTAACTCATGGATGATGACCTCCTTAAATGCCCTGATCTTTAATGGGTAGTGTTGCTCAACTCGTCTCTACAGAATCCCCCACAGGTGCTTAAGAGTGTTAAGACTGGGTAAAATACATGTCCACAGAAGGGTTTTGACCTTGGGAGAATGCATATCGCCATTGTCATGTTGAAAAAAATACCCAACAACGCAGGGAATGAGGAGAGGGTAGCCTCTTCCGCTTCAAGTTTTTGTATTACATCACACATTACATGTGTGAATTCATGACACATTGATAAAGCACAACTCTCTCACACCTTCAGCACACATGCATCCCTATAAGAGCTTTACTATCACTGAACTTCACTGTGGGAACCAGGCACTGTTCCCTGTACTCCTCCTCTAGCAACACCATAACATTTGAGATGCTGTTAGATCCAAAATGATTGACTTGGTCTCATGAGACCAGAGTATGGATTCCCAGAAGTCTATATTTTGTAAATATGGTCCTTGGAAAAGGCTAATTGACTTTATTGTGCTTTGGCTACAGTAGGTAGTTCCAGTGTGGACAACAACCCTGCATGTCACTTCTGCAGGCTGCATCTTACTCTGTGAAATAAACACTCACTGTTTTCATAGCTTTTGCTGGCTCTGTGACACTCGCTTGGAATTTCTCTTACTCTTTGCCTAGCAAAAAAAAATCATCACTAATTGAAAGCTTACAAAGAAGGCCTGATTATTTCAGTGGCTGTGTCACAAGTCCATTGTTTTTTACAATGTTACTTTTGCTATATTTTTACACCTAAAACAATGATTTGGTAATCCTCTTGTACCAGTCTTTTGTGCTAAGAAATAAGTCTCCTAACAGTTCTCTCCCACGTGGTTCAATTGTTGTCAGCATTAAGTCTGAGAATGATTCAGTGGGCTATATAACACGTTTAATGGTCAAGAAATGACTTCTCTTTCAATGTTCAACATACTTACCTGTTGATCAAAAATCACCAGGAAAAAAAATATTTTGTTTTATTTAGTAACTTTCAGGAGGGCGTACTCATTTTTGCAACACAGCATTGTATCATTTTGATAAGAAAATCGTAGTTTCCTGAATAATTTTGGAACATGCTTCTTTGGTAATTGGTCAAGCATACTTTCTGGAACATTATATTTCTAAAGAACTCTAACATGTCTTCTAAATAAAGAGTAATTGCTGAATTTGTTATGTTTCAGAGCGGGTGTACTCATCTCGTGTGTGTGTGTGTGTGTGTGTGTGTGTATATATTCATATATATATATATATATGAATGCATACATGCACAAAAAAGTGTGTGTGTGTATATATATATATATTATTTTTTATCTTTTAATATTTTTATTATTTGTGTGTGTGTGTGTGTGTGTGTGTGTGTGTGTGTGTGTGTGTGTGTGTGTGTGTGTGTGTGTGTGTGTGTGTGTGTGTGTGTGTCCAAGTCCATTCTTGTTCATGTATGCATTCATCTGAAAGTGAGAGAAATACAATAATCATATCAAAATCAAATTTGTCAAAAAAGGTAACTTCTGCTCATAAATTCAGGATTCCTAGTGAAAAGCAGTGTTATTTTAATATCATTGAGGTACTATTATAGCTCTTACTAATTATTTGATACATTTTGATGCAAGCTGAAATATGTTTTTTATATTTTATTTTATTTTCAGTTTAAGTTTACTGCATTTCAAGTAACAAAAATGTTTTAGTTTCTGTTTTAGTTAACTATAATAAACCCAGTGGTGAAAAGTGTTGATGAACTAATTGTTTAGTTGCAATAGCCCTACAGTAACCCTATAGGTGGCACTGTTGATCTAGATGGAAGATGGATGGCCTGCCATGAGAAACATTCTCTTGTTCTTCTCCTCATTTCCCAGGTACTATAAGAAGTTCAGTATTCCAGATCTTGACCGTTGCCAGCTGCCTTTGGAGAGCGCAGCCTTGAGTTTTACCCACGCCAACAACACTTTAATCATCAGCGTGAGTGCACTCTCGCTTCTTGTCTCACTTAATCACTTTCTCTAAGCTCTTTCTGTATTGCAAGGTATGTATTCACAGTTTTTTCCGCATCACGTAGAGGAACTTTCCCTTTTGCATGGATCTGGGAGCAGGTTGCCAAAACTCTAATCCCCACTAAGAGAGCACACAATTCTGGTCTCAGATCATCAAAAGGGCAACTATGCCGTCACTTTTTATTGGTTCACCTAAGTAGAGAAGGTTGAACTGAACTGCTCACACCTCTGTTGTCTGCTCCAGTACTCAGCTATTCCAGCAATGGATTTTATATGGAGTTTCTCTCGTTTTTGTTGTAGTACAAGAAGCCCAAAGAGATTTTAACACTGGAACAGGAGCTGTTTGTGGAACTGAAGAAACTGAAGGGGACAAGTGAAGGAGATATTGACTGTAAAACTCAGTGAACTGCTGTGCATCCGGAGCCTTCGCATTATTGTATTTCTCTGGCATCCAAGCAACTCACTTTCAATGTGTTCTTTTTTTTTTTCTCTCAATGTAAAAGTTCGAATGTTGTTCTGATTGAAGTTGCTGCAATTGTTCTTTGTTGAATGCTGTATTCACTGACTAAAATAAAATAAAATAATTATAAGAAGTTTGTTTTGTTCCAGCTATTTACACACTATAGCTTAAAAAATATTAGACACTGTGTTGTGAGAGAAATCATCACTTAGTGGACACTGTACATTTAGGCAAGGTAAGTTTGTTTATATAGTGCATTTCATAAATAATAGTAATTCAAATTTAGCTTTACATAAGACTTTAAACAATCATAAACTAATTATATCAGATGCTAAAGAGTTACAAATTTAAAGTTGATTAAAATGATTTAATATATTAAAAACAAATAAGAAAAAAATACATTCAGTAAATGCACAGCTGAACAGATGTTTAGTTAAAGCAAATTCATAAACTGACATGTGTCTAGCAGTTGTCCAGCTGCATTATTATTGGAGATTCATCATCATATTTCTATTACATGAAGTTTATTGAACTTCAACTTCCATATACTGCCATCTCCACTCATCAGTTTCCTTGAAGTGCATCGTGGGAAAATTTAACATTTATCTTGGATCCTTGATTTTATCTGTATTCATCTCATGTTTATGGATGATGTTTGGCATGCACCACAGTTCTGTTGTTTGTGTTTCTACTGTAAATAGAATACTACAAACACAAACTCTTTGTTGGTTTAAGGGAAAGACAACAATACCATGTGAATATAGTGTTTCTCACTCTGGTGACTCTTTGCTTCTAGTTCCCAGTCCACAGCTTTTGTGCCAAACCAAGAGACTGTATGCATAAAACAGGCACTAAACCACAAGTCATTCTCACTATTGTGTATAACGGCCTCCGAGGAGGATGTTTTCTGCCCTGGAATTTACCAGGCAGCACTCACGGCTGACGCTGCAGTATCTTGTTTTGGGTTTTAATATGGAAACAATGTAAAATGTTTTAGAATGACAAAGGCGGAAAATATGGCAGATAGCATGTTTCTAAGTAATATTAATTCTTCTGTTAAAACTTCTGTATTATTTAAGTTGTAAAGCTTGTTATTGTATAATCATTTTAGTGTTTTAGGCATTACATTGTCTGCCAATTAAAGTCAAGATTAAGGACACATACTACATCACCAGAAAAAACTGGATGATTAATTTATGATATTTTGATAAAAAAGTTTGAGGTAAATATTTTTTTTACGTATTCATGGGTGGATTGTTTACAATAATTAGTGTTGTACTTGAGACTGGTCTTGGTCTTGTCTCATTTCTCCTCAGTCTTGTCTTGGTCTCGGACTCTGGATTTTATCTCAAGACCAGTCAAGACTGCAAGGATATTACTAAGTTGCCGGTGCATTGTCTGATTTGACATTATTAGTGTGATTTGATGTAAAACTTACAGCTTAAAATACAATCAATAACGTCTTTGTAATGTGATTTCTTTTGTTATTGTGTTGTCGGGTTCAAAATCAATGCAGCATTGTCTCAAAAATGCCCAAAATTAATATAAATGCCCACAAATTTCTGAGATTTAGTTTTTTATATATATATATAAAACAGAATATAATTAAGCAATATCACAAGAGCAAGAGAGCTGTTTTCATGAATATAACCGTGATTGCAAATTATATTGATTTATACAAATATTCAATAAACAAGAAGTTCATATTAAATTACATTTTAAACGGTGTCTTTGCTAATTTGCAGCGTTTCGTTATTAAATGAATCAGCTGATTTGAACAAATCGGTTGAATAAAGGATTCTGTGACTGTTAAATAATGTTAATTTTTTAATGTTAAATTAATATGAACATTATTTATGGAGGTGTAATTGTACCAGTTCAGATGCAACTTCTGTGCCATGAATTGTATTGTTAGTGATTTGATTGGTAACAGCGCTATAGTGTCTTACTATTCTAATTGTATTAATTCATTAAATATAAGTCATTTCTTGGACAGTAGTTATGGATCTTTTAGATGAATTTAAGGAGTGCTGGTCTGGTCTTGGTCTTGACTCGGTCTCGCCCTGTCTTGTTCTTAGTCTTGTCTTGGTCTCAACCCCACAAAGTCTTGGTCTTGTCTTGATCTCGGCACACGCTGGTCTTGGACTCGACTTGGTCTCGGTTTAGGTGATCTTGACTACAACACTAACAATAATATCAACGTGCATTTAGGAAATAGATGAATTAGGTGAATTTTCATTCATGTCAACTTCCCTCGACATTAAAGCCTTAAAATATTCCTTTAATGGCTAAACATAAGCTTGTTGTCATGTTCTGTTGGTGTTTAGTTTCATTTTCATGGACTTAGTTTGTTTTTCTTCAGTTACCCGTTTCTTTAATTCTAGTTTCCTGCCAGCCTTTAGTTACCATGGACATGCAATCAATACACCTGTTCGTCATTTAATTTGTTGTTATTGTATATTTAAGTTCCTCTTTTCATTCAGTTCATTGTCTGGTATTGTTTGTGCCTAGCACTCTGTTTCGTGGTGTCTGCTTGTTTCTGAATCTGCTTTCGAGTTATTTAATAAACCTTTTATAATTGTATCTTCATTTTATCTTTTATCTTATAATATTTTTTTCATCATCATTGGACAGAAACGTTACAAAATACTGGACTCCTAAAATTATGGAGATCGCCTCAATTAACGTGGCTCCCATCGGGAGCTTTTTCAAGCCCAACAAGACCCAACAAGACCTTTTCAAGGAGGTAGAGACCTGGTGGACTATGTGGAGGAGTTTAGACTGCTACCGTGCTACCTGTGATGACCTCACCCTGATGGAGGGGTTTAGGTGTGGGTTGAAATCCACTTTGTTTATGCCAAGAGGAGATCCGTGTTGGATGCTGGAAGAGTACATTCATTTTGTGCTATGGGTAGATGGATCCTCGTTTACTGTGGGCGACGCAGAAGAGACCATTACTATCGTCAAGGCCCAACTCGCACCCGTCATGCAGCCAAGCCCAGAGCCCAGCCAGCTTTTACCCTGTAGCACTGATATGACACCAGAGCCCACTGCAGACAGGGAGCCACAAAGAACGAGCCCGTGCCAGAGACGAGGGCTGAGCCAGCCTGAGCTAGTCTTCTGTGCCTTCATCGCTGCTGGTCCTGCCCATGCAGCATAAAACCTGTTTTGTCGCCCTGAACCAAGTCTGTGTTTTCGTCACTGATCCCACCCAGCCTCCCTCTCCCTCCTTCAATTTATGATTCAGCCAGTCCGTCAGCCCCACCTCCACTGGTTCCCTTCAGCCTCGACTTCTCCTCTAAAGGATATAAAAGCAATTTATACTTCTGCATTGGACCTACGCCGTATCCTCTACGGCGCAAGTTACGTGTTGGTTTTAATTTATACTTCTGCGTTGTTGTCTGTGTCAATGTGCAATTCCACATGCAGACCACTAGGAGGCAGTGTCCACGGGCATGTTGATGGTAACCCACAGTATCAAGGCAAAAGCCGAAGAAGAAGCATGTTTACATCGACAGAGTATCAGCAACCGTCATGGCGACAGATAGCGGCTTTTCTTGCAGCTTGAGTTGTTGTATGTAATATAAATTAAGCATCTCTAGTTGATTAGTAGAGTTAAATAAGAGCGCTGGAATGCGTTTTTGAAATCATGCCGAGCTCGTGGCGCTGTTTTCAGTATCGTTGGCTCATGCACAGACGAGCGCTTCAATCGATTGCTGTTGCGGAGACTTTATTCATTCCGTTGAAATCACAAAACGAAATGCACCCAAATGTGTCCCTGTTCTTGATATACACTCACTGATTAACATCTTTGGTTTTAATTAGAAAATAAATAAACTATACACAGCGGATCTATGTATTTATTCACTAACATAAACAATCTCTGCACTACAAAATATTGTGTTATATAGCAGATGTAAGGATTAAACTATCATCCCATTTCTGGACACACACTCCTATCGCAGATTTTGTTTATTTATTTATTGACCTGAGGGAGAGGTTCTGGCAGACCAATCACGGTGCTTGCGGTCCGCGTAGAATTGACGTTACATTTTTGGAGAGGTGTGCATCAGGGTACGTCGTAGGGTACGCGCACATCACACAGCCTACGGCGTAGCTACGGCGTACACTCGACGCAAAAGTATAAATTGGCCTTAACTCCACTCAGTTGTGTGGATCTGCCTTGGGTCTTCTGGTCTCTAGCTGATCTCATGGCTCCACCTCTAGCTTCTGTGCCAATCACTCCACCTCGGCTTGTTGACTTGTTGGCTTCACCTTGGCATCTCCCTCCCTAGCCTCCACCAGAGACCGCTCTACTGGGCTCCCTCATCACTCTGGCTCTGCCTTGGTCAAACGTCACCCTGCCTGTGCAATGGACTTATGGGCCTTCAGGTATGTTTCGTCCCTCCACCCCTTCAGCTCAACCAGGCTCTGCCATTGTCCTTACTCGCCTCAGGCACTCTGAAGTCTAGGCTTAACATGTATCTGTGCATCATTTTGCCATACATACTGATCTAGGTCAGTATTCTGATTAAAGAGCCTACCTTAAATTAATTGTATACGCATTCACTGTGAAGTAATACATGTGATGATCCAAGGTTTTTAAAGCAGTAAACTGTGATTTGCTTGATTTATTCAATGTCCCATGATGCACCATGGAGCCTAATTTCTGGCATCATTCTTCTGGCTCTGGTGATTGTAGAAACTTTGGGGACATGCCATTGATATGAGCTGTCAGAATGATTAAAAACATACTGACCGTTCACCAGAATCTGCAGCTTTTGCAGGGTGCTAACCTCTCATCGTAACGGCCTTGTATTGACCACAGAAAGACGGCAACCATTGTGCATCATTACACTTGTGTGTTTACAAGCAGTGCTGTGAGCCAAACATCTGCACACATCATTGAAATCTTCTAGGAGCAGAGCAAGAGTCCTGGCGCTGTCTTCGCCACTTCTTGCACTGCCCAAAGATGGTACGCTCCAGTTCACAGCAATATGAGATTCCAGATTCAACCAATACTTAGTGTCCAGGGGAGATTGTTGGCCTGAAGTCTGTGAAAAATTATTTAGAAATGTCTTACATGGAAAGAATCAGATGTCTATGGGTTAACTGCTACCGAGAGAAATACTTATAGTTCCTCCAGTCCTGTTTTTTTGGAGGTACTGGCTCTTCTGACAGACAGGTGACCAGTGGTCTGGACTTTTGGTAGATGTTGACTGTTATCTATAAGTCAGAGTGGATACAATGGGTTCTACAGGAGCGATCTGTTGCTAATGCCGTTAGCATTTTAGAGTGAGTTATAGATTACCGATACTTTAGCAATGCAGTGTTTTCTTGGGTGCGTTTTGTTTTTACATTGTTTTTCTCAAGAAGACTGGATGTCTGGGTCCATATTACAGCTTTTTCTTGTAAAGCAACATGTAAAGCACTCAATCACAGTTTTTAGTTAAATGCCTGAAATAAGCTCAAGGTATTTACACATTTTATTCTATGACATAAAATACATCAGTATTACCTCATGTTTTTTTAACGCTTTTACATGTGTTGAAAAAGATTTCTAACAAGCGACTAAAAGTGACTGGATTTCACTACACAACTTTTGATGGATTTGTGCTCAGATTTGCAGTCTGGAGTTGATGCTAGTTGCCAAAACTCAGAGCCAGTCTGAGATATTACAGAAAATTGCGTAGAATATGATGGGCACAGACTGCCATTTTTTAACATCAGACTGTGATTCCATCCAATCTGGAGGAACATGTTTTAGAACACATATTTTTTATTTATTTGTTGTGAGTCTATGCGTTTATGTTTCATGTATGAGTTCGTTGTTTTCAAAAGGACGTACAATTCTGGTGTGATCCTTGGTCGTTTAGTGCATGATGTCCAGTTTTTCTCTGTAACTGTTTACAAGTTGGAAAGTGTATGATGCTTACTGTTTTATAATCTGGTCAGATTTTAAAAGTTGTGCAGTGTATTCCAGCCTACAGACTGAATCATGACGCCCGACACAGAGACAACAATTTATGAGGCATAACATTTCAATTTGAATTATCTGAAAGCAAACATTGATTGGTTTATATCTAAAATACCTGCATCATTTTGTAGCAATGGTCTGGTTTATATATTGGTTTGTATTTTTTTTAAACACTGATATTGTGTGTGAATTCTAATTTAGGAAATGTGTGGTCAATATGAAGTTAATTTTTTGAAAGTTGCAGGCATAGTGTTAGCCAGACTGTCTTTTGATGCCAATTTAAATAGTTTTAGTAGGTCAATAAAATCCTTTTTAGATGCTTTTCTACCACAACATGGCTCTGCACATGGAAGCAGTCCAAAGGCCAACTGACAAATCAGAAGTCCTGGGAAAAAGGCGACAGGGCGAAGAGCTCAACGCTGTGATTTTTGTTCAGTGTCTCTTCTTCCCTTTCTCCCTCCCCATCCTGAGGCCTCAATGGTCATGCTCAACTGCCTCAACAGAGAGACACTCTTTTTTTGGCCCTTTTCATTCGTCTGTGCCCCTCTTTGCCTCTTCCCAGCCATTTGCCCTCTTTCAGCCCCCTCGCCCACATCTCAACCCATAACACCCCCCGAACGTTTTCTCTCCCCCCGAGTCGCTCTTGGTTTCTCTCTCTCGCCCGCCCTAACCCCCTCTGTGTGACTGGGCTTCCTTTTTTGATAGCTGACCCCTCCTTGTGTTATTATTCAGGTCCACCATTGTATAACATGTTTCTTTTCTATGGCGCCTACAAAGGGAGCATTTGATCAGAGGGTTACGGTGCGCGGGTCGCAGAAATGCAACTACACGGTGGTAACCTTTGTTTGGGACAGCAATGGTGGGTTGACCTCATCTCTTCTAAAGCAAAAGGCCCAAGCTATTCAAAGGCCCAGTCTCACTTGCTGAGCACATTCAATCGAGACCGGCCTGTCACAGATATTGCTTCACAGTTATCTGAGGCTCAGGCCTCTTTTTCTGGGAGTTCGACTGCTGGGCCAAAAACATAACAACAGCTATACGGTCCTGGAGGTATACCTCTTGAATAGACCCGAGCATGCCCTTGAGGTTTCTCTCAAGCTGCTGTTGTTGTCAACTGAATAAGCCTGACTCTGAAAGAAACTGGCTCCCAATTTGGCCGACTTGTGTTCCTGGAGGCCTTCGACTTTAACCCTCACTAGTCTTGTTCGTGTTCTTGATGCGCCCACACACATACAGTGTGATCTATGAGAGAGCGAGAATTCAACCTGTCAGCTAATGATCGCTGACTCCTTCAAAGCAAATTCAGCGTAGAAGCGCATCTCAAAGGAGTCCAATCAATCACGGTCCGAATTTAAAGTTCCCACAAAAGACCTTTAGGGAGTCAATGAATCACACACACCATAACCTTGTTAAATCAATACTTTTACATCAATTTAATACACGCTCTAAAATAAATATTTCCACTTTTTTAAGTATCTTACAATCTTTCAATAAAAAATATATAGTAATGTACAAACAATAAAGATGCTTTTTGATAATATCACTACACATCATGGAATCTGTGTGTATCTGCATACATTTGGGATTATCGGTAGGTAGCTGCCATGTTTACTGCCAGAAATAATTTTTTTTTTCAAAGATTTTATCTTTAGGGGTTCAACAGCTTGCTGTCGGGACAGTCCCCTAAATGGTTCAGCTTACCTTAAAGTAGTAACATATATTTCATAGGAAAATAAGATCCAAAGTTGTCCATTTAAGGGTACTGCCCAGTGACAAGCTGTTGTACCTCTAAAGGTAAAATGTTTGCAAATGAAAGTGATTGTGTGTCATGTGTTTTGTTGTCTTGTTTCATTCCCAGAGATGTGTTGCTTATTATTACAAGGCTTACGGTGTCCTCTGTTCAGTCAACAGTTCAGTCATTGTCCCAGAACAAACTGTTCAAAGTACAGCCGTTCATCTGTACAGCCTCCTTTTTTTTTTTACACAGCATCAGTTCGCCATGATGTCCAGAGCTATGGATGCGCATAGATTAGATAAACTCAAATAAAGATAGCGCTCCGGTATAAGATATGATACTGCCCTTTTCTCAATTCACACTTGTGCGTTGATGGTGCTTAGTCCTCTTGTTGAGGGGATATGGGATTAAATCAAAAGGCTTCTTTTCTGTTAACAGATGTCCTCGAGGAAGACGTTTCATGAAATGGGCCTCTCGCTGGTGCTGCCGGGTCTGCATGGCTTTCCTGGGTCGGCCCTTGCGTGTAAAGGCCATGTACCAGCCTTTGTACTTAGCGTTCTGCAAAGCCGTGTAGTTATTTTCCAGAACAATCTCGGTGAATATGCAGTCCCTGCCACGGCCCTTCCTCTGGCAACAAAAAGAGACAGACAGCGGAGGACTGAAATGACAAACTCGGAAATCTGCTATTCAAGCCTGAGAGATTTATGAGGCTCAGTTTTGTTCACAGGGCATGATGGGTTTACCTGTGACACGATTAGTGTCGTTCAAGCCAATTTAGCTGTCTATATTTTATTCAACTCATAAGTATGATTTCATTGCATTCAGCATTTGGTGGACGCTTTTATCTAAAGTGACTTACAGTACATTGTATTTTGGGTACACATTTGATCAGGTCTTGCTTTTCCTGGAAATCGAACCTTGGCATTTGTAGCATCATGCTCTACTGTTTGAGTTAAAGGAAGGTAGCTTGTAGATATAATATATTTATATAAACACACTTAATTACTTAAACTCACCCGTCCAATGAGCTTGCCTCTCTTGTTCATGCAAATGTAGTATCCTGTTTTTGCTCCTCTGATTCGAACCCGGCTTCCAAACGTGTCGGTTTCCACAATAAGTTTAGCTGGAAATGTTACAAAGTTTGTTACTTTTACACTTCACTTTCAGGTGAAATGCACAATGAGTTATGCTTCTGATTGTATATTGACGAGTTTATTATTTGCATTGTTGTAATGTAGCCTGGGTTGGAATATAGTGTGAAAATAATGCTAATATTGACTCTAGATGTGTGAATGCGTTGCGTTAAGCCAAGACTACAAAGAGTAAAAGTAAGAGTAACAAAGAAGGGTATAAACCGATGACGCTGACCTCACCTCTCTTCATAAACTGACTCATACGTTGAGTTGTAAAGCTATGAAAATTCCTCGTAAAACGACCCTCCAAAAAAGTGGGCAAAGTGGATGGACTGCACGAGTGGAAAGATGGCTAGACACGCAGAAATACTTTGGTGACAAGAATCCATTCCCAGCGGACGCGACTCTAACCACTGTTTTGTTTGGAGAAGAAGTGGTGGAGCTCACTTAAAACAGGTGCCTTACTGTATAGCTTTAAAATTACATCGAGTTCAAGTTAAAACAAGATTGACTTTTCATTGCCTATTTGCAGCATCAAGGCATACTATGAATCATACTGTGTCAACCGTCCATTTAACAGAGAAAAAATAAATATAATTTCGGAGCAAATAACGCTCGACACGTGGTTGGAACTTTAGATCATCATCTTGCTTCTCACATCATACAAGAACATTTGGAATAAACATTTGTTTTGGAAGACACGAAAGAGGAAAAATAATGATGTTAGAAAATCTCATGTCATATTTCTATCCTACAACTTTTATTATATGGAGAACTATTCAGGAAATGTTAAGACGGCAGAGGTAAGATGAGTGCTGATGTGTTTTCCAGAACCGAAACGGGTTTCTCTTGAGATTCCCAAACTCAACAATATAGAATCCATTTCAAACTATGCAGGTTACTTTTTGGCAATGACATTTACTGGATATTCTTTAAAGGGGGTGATACCCTCAACTGACTGTTCTGTCCTATTCCTTAAAGCTGATAAAGCAAAATAGTACATACAAATGCATCTGCAAAGATTGTGACTTGCCATGAATATCTCCATCCTCGCCATTGGCATTGACCCTCTTATTGCCCAGGACTTGTACATGTTTACCACTGGTCCGGCTATAGAGCTGATAAGTCCTTGTTAATCTCCGACTCATCCTGTCCGATAAACGACTCTGCTCCGTTACGTGGTGCTTAAAATTAGGTACAGAGATGGACTGCATCGTCATCTATAAAAATGTGACAAAACAACATGCAGATTAATGGTGTATAAACAGAAGAACTAAAGTATGCAATGTGTATATCAGAGCAATGATATAAACATTATGGACTGCACTCTTAACGACAATAACTGTGAAATAATTATTTTGAAGGATTCCATATGTGCCTCTCTAATGAAGTGGAGGACACAAGATGGTTGGCATTCTCAGGGCAAGTGCGCTGTCCGCACTCTAGATGACATGCCAATGAGGGTTCGTTTCTACTAACACTGATCTTTCACCCCTGTCTCTCAGGCCCTTTCCCATAATGATTTTCTTTTGTAAGTCAGCCATGCGCCTTGCCCACATGTTAGAGCCATTACTTTTAAAGTGAGGGGTTTACGCCTTTTCAAGATGTTTGACAATTTGCCAATTACTCTATTAATAATGGGTTGTTTGCACGGTTATAACACATTTACTACACACATATAACATCACAAGATTAATGTGCGTAAAATATTTATTGTTTTCAGTGTGTCTTGCTGATGCTTTACTGGAAAATATTTGTAGGGGAGACGGAGCAGTGTTGTAACCTTTTAGCTTCAATGTCTGTGAATTTGTGGGGTTTTTTTCTTTCTTTTTTTTTGCATTACGTAACTCAAACTTTGATACATTATTCCCATTTACCTATTAAAGACATGTATAAATAATTTCTAAACAGTGAAAATTAATGCCAGGCACAAAACGTGTTGCAACCTAATCCATTCAGAGGTGTAACACTAATAGGAAATATGTTTTCATTTTTAATTTTGTTCATGAATTTATTGTGGTATCCAAACATTCTTGTTAATTTTTTTATTATAGCCCATGCATGATTACCCCACCCGTGTTTTGTTTTGAATCATTTTATTTTAAAATATTAAACAAAAGAAACTTGAAAATTGGAATATAATTTTGCACATAAAATTGGAAACAACTCTAAAAACCGAAGAGTGTGTTTGCCAACAGTTGTCACACCTGTACAATAGAAAATACTGGAAAGTCGTTCCAAGTTTTTTAACATGTAGGTAAAAAGTTTGTGAGGATGTTCTATTAAATTGGACAAAACAGCAGGCTGATTCAGATTAAACCAGTTCTGTCCACTAACATCTAAAAATATAAACCAGATCTAAACATTTTACTTTTAGCCTATTTTCTTTTATATTTTGTAGCCTACAGAGACATTTACAACTTATGCAGAATTCTCAGGAAGGTGGCTGTCATGTATAATGATGATTTCACCCATTTCACATTTCTAATTGGTTAAAGCGATTGTTACAATATTTAAGTTTCTCAACAGTTTATACCTATTAGTTTGAGATGGTTGTTTGTATATAGCTAACACTTCCATAATGCAGAAAACTTACCTGTGTGTAAAAACACAGAGTCATGAATTGAAGGAATCTGAAATAAAAAGGGTTAATTGTAGATTATTATTATGTTTTAAAATGTACAAATAACAGTTTAGCAATGAAATGTCTATATTAAATGTAGCCTACTTACAGGTAACCTAACCTCGATGATTTCAGCCTCATTTTGAGATTTCCAAACCCTGTCTGATTATTATCCGAGACAATAAGTTCTTCATTAATTCCTCTGTGCGTGTATATTATTGTGTGGAGATGTTCTGTCCATCGGACTTTCAGCAAAAATGTCAATAAATAAACTGAGTGACAGGACAAAATATAGCCTTCTGGTATCGATAGAATATGGGATTTATTCATCTACTGAGTCCATGTCAGATGAATCCGTCAAGCAATTTGTATTCCTGAAAGTTCAAGCACCTTACAGGAGACTGTTCTCACAAACATAATTCACAGCGAAGATGAGAAAAATCAAACATTCTTCATTGAAAATCACCGACAAGATCCGGCAGCGTGCGCGCGCCCATGTTGAGACTGTGTAGCTATTACGTTTCCTCGCGTCTCCAGGACTGATGTAGATAGCTAAATGTCACTGGGAGAGACTGAAGTCACATTCGGGCTGATAAACTGTGATGTTTCCCTGCCGAGAGGCTGAGAGCAGAAGCCTCACTGTTGTCGCTCTCCACTTTCAAACTCCCAATGTCAAACCCACTCTTCACGTGTAGTCTGACTCCCGTTACCTCCACTGAAGCGCCATCCCACTCCTTAACATTTAGGCTAAACTCCTTCAGACATTCGTTTAACCTGAAACAGTACAAGAAGAGTTTAAGCTATACAGTTAAAGAAACACTCACAAAACCTGAATGGAATTTTGAGTCTCAATTGTATGAACAATGAAAATTTTAAGTTTACACGTTTATTGACTATTGTAGCCTAATCAAATAAAGACTTATAGTGTTTGAAAATGTGATTCATGTATATAAGATAAGAATTAGATTAACAGCAAAAAAAAAAAAAAAAAAAAAAAAAAAAAGGAACAGGCTAATACAACGAACGTAATGTTACCTGGCTATTACATTTGTGATCAAAATTTACGTTTGAATTATTCTTGTCTAAAAAGATTTGATGTATTTTAAACAAGAGTTTGTTCCAAAGCTCCTTAAAGAAATCGTACAAAACACATCATAATGCACACACAACTAAGCCTATACTTTATGATAATTATTGTTGTCTCATTAAAAATCAAAAGCCAGAGCCCCATTTTGAAGAACTGATGTATTTAAAATAGTAGTTTTAAAAGTATTGTTATATTAAATGAAAAAGTAAAACTTTTTCTTCCAAAAATATTGCTTCAGATGAATAAAACTATTGAATTGTGTTAAATAGTTTTTGTGTTGTTTTATTATTTAGTTTTCATTTACAATAGTCAGAAATAAAACATACTTTTACTTTTATTTTATTTTAATTTTACTAGAAATGTCATCCAATTTCAATACATTTTTATTGAACTATCCAATGAGTAACATGCTTGCTTGCTTAGTTGGGAAAAAGAGTGATTAAATACTTTGCAAATACAGTTACTTAATACTCATCATATATTTTACATATTGTCACGTTTTGAGTTTGGTCATGTTTAGAGTGTGCTTTTGATCTCCTTTTCTGTTGTGTTCATGTCTGTTTCTAGGTTGGTTTTCCACAGGTGATTCACATTTCCTTGATTGGTTTTGTTCTGTCTATTTAAGCCCTGTGTGTTGTTCTATGTGTTACGTTTTGTTCCTGTTTGTGAGTATTATGTGAAGATTTGGGTTTGTTTCTGAGTAAGGACTGCTGCGCTTAGATCCTGCTTCATCTCAGCAATATCCAATGTGTACACACACACACACACACACACACACACACACACACACACACACACACACACACACACACACACACACACACACACACACACACACACACACACACACACACACACACACACACACACACACACACACACACACACACACACACACACACACACACACACACACACACACACACACACACACACACACATCATTGTCGTTGTTTAAGTACACTTCCCAACCAGACAGACCAAAGAAACCTAGCCCCTAATATATATATTTTAATTCTCCCACAAGGAAAAGGGGAAAATTGCAAAGATTCTGTTATCCAGAATATACCCTGGCTGCCTGTAAGATTTTGCTTCACTGTGCCTTTGTGGTGACCCCAGTTTTCTTTTCTTTTTTTCCATTCACACACACTACATGTGTAAGTAATATACGCTCCATGAGAGTACTGGACTTCAGATGTTTATAACATCTAATGGCTAGACATGTGCTGTACTACAGCTTAGTTAACTTTGATCCACCAAAAAAACAAAGCATGTAACAGTTCAGATATTTCAGGGAGGAATTGAAAAGTCTTAGTCTGCAGCCTATGCTATTTGTGATAATATTTCAAGGTCATACATGCTTCCATCAGCATGCAATAAATGTCTTAATGCAAAGCTGACATGTCACAAAGCTGTAATGGCCTCATCATTGGACTAGAATCCACTGGCATATCTCAATTGCATATTGAGATGTCTTCATCTGCTAGTGGGCTTTTTCCTTTCAAATAAAGGCTTCACTCTTGCCTTATATACGCTCATATCCTGCAATGACCATAACACGGGTCACTGCAAGTATCACCAATCTCAGACTGAGACTATAATTCCCATGCATGACTCAAAACCCAAAAAAGAATGATTTTCACACCTTTGAGCACACATAGGAGCGACAAACCAGCTGCTAAGCAGCATAGAAAATGTCATTATTGCTATTGGTTTAATTCTGTCCCATAAATTACTCATATCAGCCGGTGTGCTGGCTTAGAGGGTGAGAATGTACCTGATTGATTAGTTCCAGAGGGAGACGGCCACAAGTGATTTTGCCACCTGGAATGATTCAGTGAACTAGTTAGTAAGTCAAGTTCTAAATCAGATATTTACACTGAATTTGTGTATTTAAAACTTGTTCACATCATGTCTTGGATTTGAATGTGCTTAATGCAATCAATTATGTTGAGGTAAAGCCTACTGAAGTGCTCATTTGATTAAAATCATGTTTAGAAAATGCTTATTTATGAGAATAGAAACTTTTGGAGTATAAATGAAAATATATTTTGTGTGTTTTACTACCTTTATTCAACTTTATTACTGTCACGTCAAGTGTATGTTCTGTTTTGGTTTAGGTCTAGTTCCTGTACCTGTTTCCTTTGTTC
Source organism: Romanogobio albipinnatus (assembly GCA_023566225.1). Classification (NCBI taxonomy): domain Eukaryota; kingdom Metazoa; phylum Chordata; class Actinopteri; order Cypriniformes; family Gobionidae; genus Romanogobio; species Romanogobio albipinnatus. The sequence continues at coordinate 41,014,730 of CM042241.1, read as the reverse complement.
CCACTATCCCTCCACTAGTTAGTTTACTGACTGTTGCACTCCTGTTTCAGTTTCTGTTGATTAGCCTCTCTTGTGTATTTAAGTATTTAAGCGGTTCTCAAAGTTCTTTGTTTGATTGCCGTCCAAGTTATGAATGGTTGTTTTGCTAAGCTTTCTTCTGTAATCTCCTGAGTGCTTTTTTGCTGGGTTTTTGATGAAAGACTTTTTGTTAAATTCTCCATTGTCGTGTGCTCTCTACAGCCACAGCATGACCGTTACATTGGCAAATTTTCTCAGATGTAAAATGTCTTCACTCATTTTCATTCAATTCATCGCTAACAATTACAATAAGGTTTGTTAACATTAGTTAAGGGAGTAGTTCACTTTAAAATATTACCCTTTACTCACCCTCAATCCATGAATATGACTTTCTTCTTTCAGATATCAGTTATATTAAGAAATATCCTTACGTGAAATATCCTGATAGATCCATCATAAAAGTGCATCTATCCATCATAAAAGTGATTCACACGGCTCCGGGGGTTAATAAAGGCCTTCTGAAGCGAAGTGGCATTTTGTGTAAGAAAAATATCCATATTTAAAAGTTTATAGACTAAAATAACTAGCTTCAGAAGGCCTTTATTAACCCCCTGGAGCCGTGTGGAGCACTTTTATAATGGATAGATGCACTTTTATGGACTTCAAAAAAGACACAACCATTCACTGCCATTATAAAGCTTTGAAGAGCCAGGACATTTTTAATATACCTCCGATTTTATTCATCTGAAAGAAGAATGTCATGGGCTAATGTCAATGAGTAAATCATGGGCTAATTTTCATTTTTGGGTGAACTAACCCTTTGATACTGCGCATAAAAGCAACTCATTCAAAATTGTAAACTGGGATCCATAATTTGTGTGTGTATATATATATATATATATAGTAACGGTTAGGTGAACCAGGAACAAGCTGAAAACTTAAACCTAACTATAATGACACTCAGGAACAAACAGAAAGTCAAGTCAACTTTATTTATATAGTGCGTTTTACAATGCAGATTGTTTCAAGGCAGCTTCACAGTGTTAAACAGGAAAATGCAACAGAATTTGATTCGGCTGTATGCCGCTCTGGAGAAAACGGTGATGTCATCAGCTCATTTCAATTAGTGACAATCAGTGGCGGCTGGTCAATAGAGGGCGCTGGGGCGCCGCCCCCATCAAAATTCCAGAAATATATATGTATACAAAAATGATATAAAAGTGAAATAAAAATTAAATAGTTTACTCATACGACGTGCTGGCTTAGTAAGAGCTTCAGCATTTTATAAAAACTGGCTTTGATGGGTTAACTATTTTATATGTTCTTCAATATATTTCATGCGGTTTCAGGGGCGAGGGACGCCGGACAAATGGATGTCTATCTGAGTCCAAAAATATACAGGCAGCATGTGACCTGAAGCTGGTCTCTAATTGGTTTCTTAAAGATCCTCCTCCGGACGCAGGTCGCTGCGTCCCTGGCGAATCAGAATTGGATGCGTGTTATTTTATCCAATCTGATTGGTTCTCGTCACCTGTCATTTAACTTTACGCTCTTGGCCACTGAAGCGAAAGTGCGCGGGCGACATCGTCACTCCGACTCCGCCAAAACCTTGTTAGGATGATCACTTTCGTAGAGATGGCAGCAGTTAAACCAAATTCTTTCACAAGGTGTTCAATTGGAAGAAAAAATAGGATAAAGGATCCCGAACCGGACCAACGCGATTTACAAATGCAGCAGCAGGCCAGTGACAGGAAGCAGCTGCACTCGGAGCTTCACACGCTTGTTATGAGAAACGTAGGTGGCTGACTGGATGTGTTGTTAGCAATGCCCTTTATTGCTTTCCCTGTCTTTTATTTCAAAGTTTTGTGGACAACAACGGGGGTAAGAGACCTCAAATATCTGACTGAACAATGCAAACGTCATGACACTACTGAGATGACTGACTTTAATCAGAGTCATTGAGAAATTTGCTGGCCAGAAAGAAAGGAGAGAAAAATGTATGGTCAAGTAGTCAACATGCTAGTCTGTTGTTGCTGTTTTCTTTTGTTTTTCCTTTCCTCATTCAGTTATATGTGGGAAATGAATGTGTAAAAAGATAAAAGTGAAGACACTGTTTTCTCTTTAATGCTTGAATTTAGTCAACATGCATCTTGATACTGCCCCCCACAAAATCCCCCAAGATAATTAACTAAACACAGCTGAGCAGAGCTTAACTAATGAGGGTAACCTAGGAAACAGACAAATGGCGGGAAACTAAGACAAAAGAACATGTGACAGAATCAAAACACAACAGAAAGACCAAACACACAGACAGACATGTGACAAAAACAGTGTCTCGTTTATTTGATCCTATCTTTTTCTCAGCTTTTAAACACCCTCTACAACAATATGTTCCGGATGAGGAGCTTGTTTTCTTTCTTGTTCTCCCTCACTCTAACTCTTTGTGGTCAAACAGACAAAATAATTCAGCAGTGGTTAACCAAGAGTCATACTTTTGTCAAGTTTGTGGGGGAACCCGAAGGTACATTTAATATCACAGCCATGTTTTAATTCAAACATGTTTTTCCCCCATATACTCTTGCTTAACCAGGTCTGGTCCAGGTCTGCCATCTGGTCATTGAGTGGTTGATGCTCTTCCAAACATTATCCCTGTCCTTCTAAATAGCAGTGGCAAAATAAAATAGTGAGACAAGTGAAACAAAAACCCTGGCACAAGGATCTCTGGTTATTCTTAGAGGAAGAGGGGAATGAGTAAATGTCTGAAGCAGCTAATATGAGCCTACTCCATTAAGTAAAGTATTATTCACTCCACTTGATGCCAAGCATAAAAATACACACCACTGTGAGTCAGACAGAGAAAGAGAGAGAGTGGTGGAAAGGTAAACCCCAAGGAGGAAAATAAAGCAGAATGTGCCTTGAATGTGGAAACAAAGTTGGAAGTAGATCACAGGTGTCATCCAGTACACTAATCACAACATATGCTTTTGGATGATACATTCTGTCAGAGACTGTTCTAAACACACTGAATTCAGCCATGATTGTACTGTACTGCCTGGATAGCAGACATGTCTTATTGCTTTTAGCACAAGCAAATCTAAGGAAACTGTCCGTAACACTTTATAATAACTATAGTGTAATAAAGTACTTTCAAATTATTTGCAAACTATTCATTTATAGTAAATTGATATTTTATTAACTGTAGTTAATACATTAATAGACTATACACAAATAGTGAGTTATTCATTCATCGTCACTGTAATTAACAAATAGAGAATGCCTTGTTAACAACTTGTTAACAGTTTTTAGGGCTCGGAAAATGGGAAAATGTTTAAATTAATTAAGTGCTTTAAACCAACATTTATTAGCATATTGTGATACAGTTCATTATTTTCCATAATGTAATGATAAAAATTAAACTTTCATATATTTTAGATTCATTGCACACCAACTGAAATATTTCAGGTCTTTTATTGTTTTAATACTGATGATTTTGGCATACAGCTCATGAAAACCCAAAATTCCTATCTCAATAAATTAGCATATTTCATCCGACCAATAAAAGAAAAGTGTTTTTAATACAAAAAAAGTCAACCTTCAAATAATTATGTTCAGTTATGCACTCAATACTTGGTCGGGAATCCTTTTGCAGAAATGACTGCTTCAATGCGGCGTGGCATGGGGGCAATCAGCCTGTGGCACTGCTGAGGTGTTATGGAGGCCCAGGATGCTTCGATAGCGGCCTTAAGCTCATCCAGAGTGTTGGGTCTTGCGTCTCTCAACTTTCTCTTCACAATATCCCACAGATTCTCTATGGGGTTCAGGTCAGGAGAGTTGGCAGGCCAATTGAGCACAGTAATACCATGGTCAGTAAACCATTTACCAGTGGTTTTGGCACTGTGAGCAGTTGCCAGGTCGTGCTGAACAATGAAATCATCTCCATAAAGCTTTTCAGCAGATGGAAGCATGAAGTGCTCCAAAATCTCCTGATAGCTAGCTGCATTGACCCTGCCCTTGATAAAACACAGTGGACCAACACCAGCAGCTGACATGGCACCCCAGACCATCATTGACTGTGGGTGCTTGACACTGGACTTCAGGCATTTTGTCATTTCCTTCTCCCCAGTCTTCCTCCAGACTCTGACATCTTGATTTCCGAATGACATGCAAAATTTGCTTTCATCCGAAAAAAGTACTTTGGACCGCTGAGCAACAGTCCAGTGCTGCTTCTCTGTAGCCCAGGTCAGGCGCTTCTGCCGCTGTTTCTGGGTCAAAAGTGGCTTGATCTGGGGAATGCGGCACCTGTAGCCCATTTCCTTCACACGCCTGTGCACGGTGGCTCTGGATGTTTCTACTCCAGACTCAGTACACTGCTTCCGCAGGTCCCCCAAGGTCTGGAATCGGTCCTTCTCCACAATCTTCCTCAGGGTCCGGTCACCTCTTGTCGTTGTGCAGCGTTTTTTTGCCACACTTTTTCCTTCCCACAGACTTCCCACTGAGGTCCCTTGATACAGCACTCTGGGAACAGCCTATTCGTTCAGAAATTTCTTTCTATGTCTTACCCTCTTGCTTGAGGGTGTCAATGATGGCCTTCTGGACAGCAGTCAGGTCGGCAGTCTTCCATGATTGCGGTTTTGAGTAATGAACCAGGCTGGGAGTTTTTAAAAGCCTCAGGAATCTTTTGCAGGTGTAATTTTGATTCAGATGATTAGGTTAATAGCTCGTTTAGAGAACATTTTCATGATATGCAAATTTATTGAGATAGGAATTTGGGGTTTTCATGAGCTGTATGCCAAAATCATCAGTATTAAAACAATAAAAGACCTGAAATATTTCAGTTGGTGTGCAATGAATCTAAAATATATGAAAGTTTAATTTTTATCATTACATTATGGAAAATAATGAACTTTATCACAATATGCTAATTTTTTGAGAAGGACCTGTATATATATATGTGCCCTCTATAATGAGTGAGGCTCCCAGACTATCCATGAACTGTTTCTTCTATGGTTGCTTCCTTCTTTCACCTATATAAATACCATGGTTTACCATAGATACATTGCAAAGTGTTGCCAGTTATTTCACTGCTTTACAGAGCGTTTCTTTCTGTTGTCTGTTTCATTGCCTTCTTGTTATGTCCATTGTGCTTTGTGCTTCATGTTGGATTATTGTTTTTGCTTTGCTTGCTTGCTTGGTTGAACTGATTACTTGTCACTGATTACATTGCCTGCTTCATTAATTACATCTCTGCCTAGTGTTTTGGATTAGTTTGCTGATTTTTTTAAAATTTTCTGCATTTGGATTCTACCTTCGCCTTCATGTTGATTCTTGCACACCCTCATAATCTTAAATCAAAAAAATTAAATTCATCTCCCCCTCACAATACGGGGCAATAATCCCTCTTAACACGGAGGCGAGTTAGCATTTTAGCACTTCCAGTTCCATCATCACAAAGTCAATGTTTTTTTTTAATGGGTTTTGGTTAAATGGCTGAAGGTTTGTGGTAAACACAAGCTCAAGACACTATCACGTTTTATTCTACGTCATAAAATACATCAGTATTACCCCACTTGTGAATTTTTTGAAGCTGTTACATGTCTTGAAAAAGGTGGCTGCTAACAAGTGGCTAAATGGGATTACCGAGACAGTCGGGGACATTAACGGACAGATATACTAAACAGGGCATATTAGCGTGAGAGCGCAATTCCCCAAAAGCACCAATGGGAGTGGAAAGTTGTGTGATCTACTGACGACGCGTACATTAATGAACACAGACGCAGCCAGATCATTTCCATAATGACTAACACAATCTACCAGTTAGCATCTGGTTTAAGAAGTGCTTTTTTGGGCGGTAAACAATGGTGCAAACACCAGTACATTGACGAGCGCAAACCTTAGTAAATCACCTTGCATGATTCATTTAGCCCAAATACTCTCCTCGCATAAATGTTGCACCTGAAAGGGAAACTCCTACAAATGCATATGCAATAAGTTCAGCCGCAAAAATAGTTGTGCCCACACCTTTTCAGCAATCTGATTTTTCACTGGGTGTCTTTAGTAAATCTTGACAGTAGTTTTTTACACAAGCTGTTAGTAAATCTGGCCCTAAACGTCATCATGCCGAAAAGGTAAGCTCAGTCCGCTTTAACAGCCTCATTATGCTTATAATTGTGGTCTTATACACTTTTAATTTATAAAACATTCTGGAAAATGTTTTTAGATAAAAACTGAAAGAGTTGTCGGAAGTTTAGTAATGGTGAAGTTGATTTTGTGGGATCGTGGTGTAGTTAGTTTATAGCCTACCTTTAGCTCTATACTTCTGGAAACTGCATTTAGGCTTCAGAATTCATAAAAGTTGTGTTAATCTGTGAAAATTATCGTGCAAGTATCATAAACTTTTATTGATCACAGAGCTTGTTTTAGTGATAATCCAAAAGCCTATGGGAAAGTCCAGTTGGGTTTTTGTCGAAGGAACCAGTGTGAGGCTGATGTCATACCTGCACCACTCTATTCCTAATGGACAAAATCAGGTCTCGTCCTACATTCTTTCTCATTCAAGAAGCCATTTCACTCAGACATACAGTACGTCACAACAGAGAAGAAAATACAGAAATCCTGTTTCATGATGATTTTAACATTAGTTATCCACTTGTTAAAGCTGTGATGTAGGAATACTGTTTCCAGCATCCAAGCCTCAACTCGTTTCACTTGAGAATACTATCTCAAAAGTCATTTATGAGCACTATTTATTCAGAATGCACTTTATTTGCCAAATTTGACAAGGAATTTGATATGGTTTCCAGGAGCTCTAGGGACTTACCATACATACATAACAGAATAGAGAGAATTAAAGACTACACATCTAGACATCTAGAAAGATTTGATGTAGCTACGTAATCATATCACATATTAAGGTTTTAAAAACTAACAGTGTACACTACAGTCTCAGCAGCTTCACAGTGATGAACAGAAAAATATTGATTTAATGATGCAGACAGAATTCTATTCTGCAGTAAAGCATGTCACAAACTCTGGCTGTAATGAACGCACGACGACAAATGAGTACAAAATAAACAGTCTTCTAATAAATCCGACAGGAAATCTTCAAGCTAAATCCACAACCAGGTACAACACTGACAACGCGGAAGAACAGAGAATGGTATGTTTACACAACAACAATGTACTAAAAACAGACGACAATGTTGTCAAAAGATCCCCGTTCACACAGATCTGTGAAAATGACTAAAAAGGTTGTATTATGCATGCTCGGCCAGTCCATTAGTTGATGATGTCACTTTGTCAAGAAACACCCCAAAAAACATATAATAGCTACACATGCGTGAACATGTAATACACATGCACATGACGCTACCGTTTTCACAAATTCACGTTCTTGTTGTTTATATGGAGACTGTGAAGGCATAGTTTTCAAAACCTTGCACTTTGAAACCCGTTTTCAAAACCTTGAAATGTGTAAATGAACAGCAAAAGCACAGTGGAAAATGGTGTTGTGTAAACATATCCTAAGGGTTTAAATATAAAAGGTAAATAATGAGGGAACAAATAACCGACAGGTGAATATAATTAGTAATTAAGGGAACTAATATGAACAGGCAAACGGAAATAGAGCAAACAGAGAGAAAACTAAACTAAAACAGAACTTAACAAAGCATCGCTAAAAAGACAATATTGTTATTGTTTAGCTGATGTCAGTTCAGTGTTGATTCTGTTTAGTTCAATAACTGTGTAAACTTGCTGTATTGATCAGCAATAAAGCAGCTCTGCAGAAAACAGTGATGTCATCATCCAGCGCAGTTCAGTTCTCAACCAATAGTGTCAGTGTAGTCAAGTCAATAATATTGTTGAATACAGTGTCCCTAACTAAACAAGCCAGAGGCGAAGAAGCCAAAGTGGCAAAGAACCCAAACTCCATCAGGTGACAGAAAAAAAAGAAGAAAGAAAAAATAAACCTTGGGAGAAACCAGGCATTAGTTGGGAGGCCTATTACATATACACATGGACATCGTTAAAATAGTCCATGTGACTCCAGTGGTTCAACCTTGATTTTATGAAGCGTGGAGAATACTTTTTGCACGCTTTATTCAACACTTTTTCAACGTCTGTGTCAGTCTCCTACGCTGTTGATGTAGTAAATACAGTGCAGCGCTTCCGAGTTATGTCAGAGTTATGCCAGAACACCGACTTACCATTGGCTGATGCTGTTCACATCATGACGCATGCGAGTGATGCTGACACAGGAGCTGGCAAATGTAAATTGAATAGGAGACTGACACAGACGTCTTTATGGATTCATAAAAGACAGATAAGCACACACAACACGTCATCGCATCATAGACTGACTCTCTATTCGTTCTGGTTAAATAAAATGTACACAAATGTGTCCCTGCTCTTGTCTCTGATGAACACCTTTGGTTTTAATGAGGAAAAACAATTATACGATGGTGGATTCAAACCCAGAACCGAACCTCAGACAAGCTCGCCAGACAAACGCTCTACCACTGGACCTCGAATTTTGTGAAGAATCTTGGGACTAACAATATTGTTTTATGCTATAGTTAGGAGAAGTAACGTTAAGGATGAAACTATCACATTAAACATGACTTCTCATGACTTCCCCCACTCACCCACTTTTTAAAACAAAGTTCACGAGTTTGTGTGCCCATATAATCTTAGTGAAAGTGGTAAACAGATTTGGCTTGCTGTCTGCTATAGAGGGCCTTGGAGAGGATATTCTACCCGAGCTCCAATTGCCCCCCATCACAGGCAAAATTCTACAAAAGGAGGAGCAGGGGAGGAGGAGGGATGCTGCAGGAACTAAAATGGGAAGAGGTAAGCTGCTGGTTTTATACCTTGGTATTAATTGGAAGATTAGATGGGCGAAATTACTCCTCCCGAAATTACGTTTAATAACTTCACTTATCGCATTATGGATAACTTTTGATTCACTATACATACGTGTTGTTTACATTGTATGCACTTACGTGCCGATTGCCAGAAACACAGACATTTGATGCATTTTACTCATCGCCTGCAACGATCTGCAAATCCAACGGGCCTTGAAAAACCAATTGCATCCACTGTAGCTGAACAAGTTTATCTTTCCCTCACAACCAAAAACACACTTCTTTGATGACATTGTTAAAAAATCCTTCTCGACTTGCCTTACTCAAATGATGGGCGTGCTCTCTCCTGCTCTGGTTGGTGTGTGCGGGCACTTTTCCAGGAGAAGTGTACATACAAGGATTTTCTGCCTTTTATGACTTCATAAAGGGCCATACTCGAAAAAAACTCCGGAAGGAGTATTTTTTGGCACAGAAATACTCTGCCATAAGTCTAACTTATTTTTTAAAAATTGGCCATGTTTAGCATGAAAATCTAACTCAGGAAATGCATGAAACAGCGTTGGAAACAGTTTATTGGCACAACAGGCATGCTTTTTTATTTTATAATTTTTTTATGTATTGAATTGATTGAGGAATACTAAGAAGATTGATGTATAACATTAAAAAAATCACGAGGAGAAGGGTACACTTTAAAAAAAAAGGTTCTATATGGCACCAAAAATAGTTCTTTGTCGTAATCATAGAGGAACCACTTTTGGTGCTATATAGCACCATATCTTAACATGTTCTGTATATGGTAGTGGTGCTATATAGCAACATAGTTAGCGGTGCTATATAGCACCTTAGTCAAAGAACCGGTGAAGAACCACTGAATAACCACTGAAGCACCAAAATTGGTGCTATATAGCACTGAAAAATGTTTCCAGCATCTTTTAGTCAGGCCAAGGTAGTGGATAGTTCAGGTTGAGGATGCTCCTGCTCTCTGCTTTTACTCTCCTTTCTGCCAAGGGATTTTTCCATTGACATGGGCGTTCCATTTCTCTGAATGAGATCTGATTTACTGTCTTGTAAACACATAGGATGTAGCATTGAGAACGGTTTAACAAAGTCAATAAAAGCAGATATCATTCCTGGTATTGGGCGTGCATGTGGTCTCCCTAATGTACAGGCCTAGCACACTCACACACTAAAGCAAACACACAATTTTTTTGCCTTTTGCTCCCCCTTTCTTCTGTTTTTCTGTTCTGGGCTGGAGAAAGCGATCGCTTTTGCAGGCCTACCTGCAAGTTTGCTTTGAGTCTTTCTCTTTTTCATCTGGGTGCAGAAAAGTGGCCCCTGGTGTCCAAACAGCTGTGTAGACCTGGGAGGGAAAGAGGCTTGAAAAAGGGACGAGAAGAAAGAGAGGAAATTCAGAGGACCTCAGGGACTCTCCTTTTCTGCCTCTTTCCCGTTCTTTAACTCTCTCTTTTTCAAACTCCTCTCCATTTCTCTCTTCACATCCCCCCTTTTCTCTCCCTCTCTGTCTTATTTCACTTGTCCTCTCTCTTTGACTTTCTGCTCTTCATCTCCTCCCATCTGTGCTTTTCCAACCTTTTTCATTCTCTCTCTCTCTCTCTCTCTCTCTCTCTCTCTCTCTCTCTCTCTCTCTCTCTCTCTCTCTCTCTCTCTCTCTCTCTCTCTCTCTCTCTCTCTCTCTCTCTCTCTCTCTCTCTCTCTCTCTCTCTCTCTCTCTCTCTCTCTCTCTCTCTCTCTCTCTCTCTGCTCCTAAAACAGCTTTAGGCCTCTGAAAGATGAGATAGAAATTATTTTTTAAATCCTAAACATTTTTGTCCCTGGTGCATCATCGATCAGACCCTCTAGTGCGATTATGTTTCCGAGCTTTGAACTTCTTCGAAAACCCCTCCCGAAAGAGCTGTCTTTTGTGGTATGGTGGTGGAAATCCCATTTGCTTAAAACCTGGGAAGATATATATAAGGTCTTAATATAAATGTACAAGGTCCTGGGCTCACTAAACTGTCGTCCATCCGAATTGAGAGGGAGAGATGGCTGAAATCTTCCTAGGAGCTACATGGGGGTGTTACCTCCCACAATGGAATTCGCTCTGGAGAGGGTCACTGCTACCCTGTCACTACCTGCTATATCATCTTTCATCCCAAAAAAAAAAGAAGAAAAAAAAGATTGAAAGCCAAAGATGAAATGGCTCGCTTTTGACCCTAATACTTGGACTTTAAAATACCTTTTTTTGGGATCAGAATTCTTCAAGTGTTGAGAGACATATGGTGATTGATGGGAAACTTGAATCAGAGCTCTACTGATCTCTGTAGGCTTGTGATCCAATGGACCAGAAACTCTCAGTAATAGCTGAATATTAATTCAACTAAAGACTTAAAGACTAGAAGATCGCTGCAGCACATTTGCAATGCAACATTCGCAAACCCTGAACGTTTGCTAGAGGATTTGAGGTACCTCATTAGATCACTTATCGGGCTTCACATTTTGAGAAATCAGAAAAATGATAAAGGTTTATAACCCACCTGTTTATTTTAAAATGTCCAGATTTTATTTTGTTGACTTTACATCTCAAATGTCAATCCCAAATTTGAAACACAGATCAGAGAAGTTGCAAAATATGCGTTCCGACTCACCTGCTTCTCCAAAAAAGTTGCAACACATCTCCAGAGACTCTACAGAGAAAAAGAGTAAGAGAAGGGAGAGAGATCATTCAGAACTATCTGTGTGTGTGTGTGTGTGTGTGTGTGTGTGTGTGTGTGTGTGTGTGTGTGTGTGTGTGTGTGTGTGTGTGTGTGTGTGTGTGTGTGTGTGTGTGTGTGTGTGTGTGTGTGTGTGAGAGTGTTTTGCATGTGAGTACACACACAAAGCGAGAAAGCAGAAAGGGAGTTGGCTGGCCAGCGTTTCAGAGGGAACTCATCGCGGAGAGGAGGAGAGGGGGAAAAGGGCAGTGTTGAGAGCGGTAATGTTTGTTTAGTCCCCATCAAAGCCAGGCCTAATTATTTTACCATGTTGAGGTTTAGCCTGCTGCAGTCTCTGTCTCTTCAACCTTAACATCATCCTCACTGCCTCAACATTACTGTCCTCATATCCATTGGTTGCCCCCTTAAAACAAGGGTGTTCAACATCTAAAATGAATGAATGAACGACAGCCTTATGATTCTCTTCAGGTTTAATACTACTCTAAATGGTCTGGACATCCCAAGGGGATTTTGCATTTATGTATGAATGAATATATGTATGTATGAACTTATGTACTTATGTATATATGTACATATTTATGTACGTATACAGGTATGTACAACTGTATGTACACATTTATGTATGTATGAATGAATGAATACTACTAATTATTATTATTTCTACACTACTGTTTCTCATCAGGATTAACACAACTCTTAAAGTGGCAACTGAATAGACAGTTAATTCTTGCCACATAACCGTTTACATATACTGTATTTAGAACAATTTAGTTTCTCACAGTAAAAAAGTAGTTTCCTTTATATTTTAGGAATATAAAGGAAGCTTTTTAGGTCCCTAGTCATATTTTAGGTTCCTAGTCATATTTGGGTGTCCAATGGCAACAAAGCATCTAAAAACCACTACCTTAAAATACATTCTTGGAATGTCATGATGTATTTTTTATTTTATTTTTTAACCATCTCTTGTTAAAGAGAGACTGAAATGTTAGGATGAGATACACAGAGATCTGGCATGATAAATCTTACCTGGTGGTTTTGGTTGGTGTTTGGTATGACATTAGTTTGTTGGCATCCCCAGTCCTCCATATATCCCATGTTGCATCAGTCTCACTGCAACTGTAAAAGTCACTGTAAAAGTCAGCTATTGCATCATGGAAACAGGACTCCTCTTTCCCACAGCCAGCCTGGAGAACTAATCATCTGTCTGTCACAGAGGTGAAGCTGTACATGAGTGTGTGTGGCAAGGGGGTTAAATGTGACCCCAGCTTACGCTGTGACCCCCATCTGGGTGGGGGACAACCACAAGATTGTTAGGGGACCACAAACCCTTCAGAATCATGTTCCTCTGACCACGTCTTCACTCCATCCTTTAAATTCTTCATCTCGTTCCGTTAGAAAGACCACACCTGTAGTGTGTATAAAATTATGAATCTTCTTAAGCTGGCTAATGCAGTAGGTTTGTAGGTTTGTGGGACACATTTTTGTAGGTTTGTGCAACATTCAGAATTGAAGAATTGTCTCTCTTTCAATTCATGAGTGTGAATTTGAATTGAATCGGCCACATCCTACAGGAAGTAGTGAATTTAATTTATTTTTATTGTACTTCCTTTCATTTAAATTCAGATTTCAGTTGTGTACTGTTTGCAATCTCAATTCACATTCAATTCCAGGAGTTTAAAAGTAATTGTACATTTACCTCGGAATGGCACACAACCCTGCAGCCTCCACAGTTTAGTACCATTCACATGTAAATATACAATGATATCTTTTTTCTTTTCTTTTTTTGGTGTCACAATAGTCTGGAATGCTTTTAAAAATGTTCTGTTGGATGCATTAGGACATGAGATTGGCACATTCCGGGGGCATTTCTGTTCCTCTTCAGGCATCTATCATCTCTATTATCTGTACACATACACAGTTTCTCTGCAGCCCCAGTTTGGGACTGTCGATGTGTTAATCACCTAAGAATGCTTGCACACACACATACACACTCACACACTGACATACTGTTATATGGGTCACCAAAAATCCAAAGAGTAATAACAGTAATATAAATTACCAACTAATAATAATAATCATTATCAGCATAATCTTCATAATGATATAATATTATTATGTTATGTTCCTGTTTCCTGTCCTGTGTTCCATTGTTGTAATCCTGGTTAATTTTTCCACCCTGTTGATTAGTGTTTGATTTGTTCCCAGGTGTATCTTGTCATCTTGTTACCTCTCGTGTATATACTCTATACCCCAGTGTTTCCTGTGTTGTCCTGTTATGATGGTGTGCTCAGCTCCGTTTTGTTTCAGAGATAGCCTCCTTGGCTATGACAGGACAGATAGGGAGTTCTGAGGGAGCTGCAAACGTATGTGCGGCTCAAACACACAAAATGGCAGTTGCCATCACAGGTAGCACTGATGACAGTGGAAGGACATCTGGGACCACCAGACTTGGATTTGTAAGTGCTGAGACCTCCGGATTTGGGACCACTGGACTAGTGACCAATGGACTTGGAAGTGCTAAAACCACCAGATTTGGGACCACCAGACTTGGGGCCACCAGACTTGAGTCCAATAGACTTGGGACCACCTTACTAGTAACCACCACTAGTGATTTGTAAGTGCTAAGACCACCAGATTTGGGACCCCTAGATATGGGAGCACCATACTTGGGGCCACTGGACTAGTGACCACCGGACTTAGAAGTGTTAAGACCACCAGATTTGGGACCCCAAGATTTGGGATCACCAGACTTGGGGCCCCTGGACTTGAGTCCACTGGACTTTGGACCACTGGACTTGGGACCACTTTACTAGTGACCACCAGATTTGTAAGTGCTAAGACCACCAGATTTGGGACCCACAGATTTGGGACCACCAGACTTGGGGCCACTGGTCTTGAGTCCACTGGAATTGGGACCACCGGACTAGAGACCACCATACTCGGAAGCGCTGAGACCTCCAGACTTGGGACTAATGGACTAGTGACTACCGGACTTGGAAGTGCTGAGACCTCCGGACTTGGGACCGCCGAATTTGGGACCACCTTACTATTGACCACTGGACTTGTAAGCACTAAGATCACCAGATTTAGGACCACCAGACTTGAATCCACTGGACTTGGGGCCACAGGACTTGAGTCCATTGGACTTGGGATCATCAGACTAGAGACCACCAGACTTGGAAGCGCTGAGACCTCCAGACTTACGACCACTGGACTAGGGACCACCGGACTTGGAAGTGCTGAGACCTCCAGACTTCAGATCACCAGACTTGGGATCACCAGACTTGGGACCACCTAACTTGTGACCACTGGACTTGTAAGTGCTAAGACCACCAGATTTGGGGACACTGGACATGGAAGTACCGAGACCTCCAAACTTTGGACCACCAGACTAGAGACCACCGGACTTGGAAGTGCCGAGACCTCCAGACTTGGGACCAATGGACTAGGGACCACTGGACTTTATATATAAATATATATGAATTATATAATAATAATTTCAGTTTATTTGAGAAACACCATATTCCACAAATAACAGAACACATAATTCTGTGTGCAGTAATCTTTTTTTCCCCAGCAAAAATACCTAACTGTATGAAAAATAAGACTTGGCTCTCCAGGGTTTCCTGTGGATGAAATGTCTGGAGTCACAGGAAGCTTAGACAGGTATGAAAAACATGCTGTGCCATACAGGAGAGATAAGACAGAGATGGAATTCCATGGCAAGTTTTTCAAGTGTTGAAAGCACCTGACTGGTATGTGCTGGTCCCATTGACAGTGGATGGGTGGGGGCTTTGGGGAGATGGTGCGTGCATGTGTGTGTGTGTGTGTGTGTGTGTGTGTGTGTGTGTGTGTGTGTGTGTGTGTGTGTGTGTGTGTGTGTGTGTGTGTGTGTGTGTGTGTGTGTGCGAAGGGCGGATGGACTGATGTAAGTGATAAGAGCTCAGTGGACACTTGACACAATCTGTCAGTGACAGTGTGTTCTTGCATGTCTCAGGTGGAACTGAGAGGAGTGTTCATCGATCAAACACTCTCTGTATCTGCTGCTCTGTCACTCAAAGCCCAGCAGGAGATGTGATTGGATACTGGATACGTGATTGCATACCGAATCTCAGTGTGATGTCAATGGTGCAAGGTGATCAGGTGACAACTCTAATATTCCTGTCATCTGAGGTGCTGGAAGATGATGCCCCGTGATGATGAAGCTTGTTCTATTTTGTGCAGACTAGTTCATTTTTGTGTGCATGTCTATAAACCATTAAAGGTCCCGTTCTTCGTGATCCCACTGTTCAAACTTTAGTTAGTGTGTAATGTTGCTGTTAGAGCATAAATAATACCTGTAAAATTATAAAGCTCAAAGTTCAATGCCAAGCGAGATATTTTATTTAACAGAAGTTCCCTTTCAAAGCCTACAGCGAACGGCTGGCTTGGACTACATCCTGGTACTTCCTTCATAAATGACGTCGGTAGAACAGTAGAACAGACTAACCTCCGCCCACAAGAATACGCAAAAAAAGGGGGTGTGGTCTTGTTGCTGTCCCACGTGGAGAAGAGGACGTGTCGCATGGAGAAAAGGAAGTGTTGCGTTTCAGTGTGTTTCAGTCGCCATGTCGTCGAGACGCTGTTATTTTCATCCCGAAGTCAAATCACCTTTGTTTGGCTTTCCCAGGGAAGCTGTAGAGATCATTAAGCGCATATATATCTCCCTTTAAGAGGCGTGACCTTTCCACGTGCGCTAAGCTGCTGTCGAATCACAACACAGGAACCGGGCCACGTTCGCTAAGCTGCTGTCCAATAACAACACGGGAACCGCTGGCACAATCAGAACTCGTTACGTATTTCTGAAGGAGGGACTTCATAGAATAAAGGAAGTCATCAGCCGTTTTCAGGACAGTGAATACAGCGGTATACAGATAAGTACATTGTGTTAAAAATACAGTTTTTTTTACACGTGAAACATGAACACATGTTATATTGCACACTGTAAACACAATCAAAGCTTCAAAAAGACACGAAGAACGGGACCTTTAAAAAAATCTAAAAAGCAAAAAATTTTAATTTCTATTTTTTGCCCTAACAGATAATCTAAACACTCATTTAGGTTTTTAAACTGGTGTCAATGGGTCCATGGAAAATTTAGAGAGAAAAAAGTGCTTGCTATAGCTCTATACATTTGAATTTAAGTTTCTCTTCAGGTTTATAAACCTAATCTTTCCGGGTAATATATATTTTTTATAATTTCTTTTGACTTTAGGGCAAAATAAATATAAAAATAGTATAAAAGCCAATTATTAAATTTTTACAATCACCATGTGGTCTTTATATCTTCACACTTTCTTTCTTTCTTTCTTTCTCAGACAGTATATACAGCTGCCTTTATTTTTTTAAGAAGAGCGTCCTTCACATGGGGAAGACCTCAGTTTTAGGAAACTGTGGTCATATTTATGTCCTGGACGCCCTCTGCTGTTTTATGTCAGACTGTGGTCTTTCATAAATACACATACCATACATAAAGTAAGTCATATGACATGAAATATGAAATAAAATGTTGTTGTATTAATTGAAAACAACAATTATTTTTATTAGACAATAGCTTAAAACACATTTCAGCTGTAACAGTAAGACAATTACAGTACAGAATATGTTTATATATACAATAAAGTTTCACATTAATCTTTACACGTATATTGCTTTTCAGATATTTATAAAATTATTTTGTTAACATATTTATTTATTGTTACGTTATTATTATTACTATTATAATAACTATTATTACTATTATTATCATCATATGCTCCCCACAAAGGCAAATACTCCTTAGGCTCTGGAATAAAACTACTAATGTAGCCAAGAACATACTCCTAAATTTAAAAAGGGAGAGGAGACTATAAAACAATATGGCTTAAAGGTAGGGTCTGCAATTTTTTCTAAACACTTTTTGTTTTTCTGGTTGAAACTCTCTTCACATCCTGACAGCAATCAATAATAGAAGTGGTCTAAATATTTAAAAAATGTACTTGTGGAAGTCTCAGGGCCAAAAAATGTTCCTCGAATCATTGCATTCGGTCTGCTCGTGCAGACATCACACATCATCAGCGCGCTCCATGAGGCTATGCAGAGTTGCAGAAAGACAGTCGCAGAGTGCCGCAAACAAACAGCAGATGCCTTTTACAGTTCCTCTTGAACCAATACAGCAAGCGTATGCTGGCAACCCGTGACATTCTACACGGACCTGTTCACGTCCTCAGACTTATGCGTTTCTCTGGAAACACTATCAACACCACAATTCATCTGCAGCAGTCAGGTGGATCAAGTAAGAGCTCTGTAAGTTGATTACGCTCATTATTAGGTCATTTAGCGCTGTGTCTTATGACGCTTTGCTGAATCTGCTCTGGCTGTGTGCGACCCGCACGTTCATGTGTTTTGAAGGAGGCGTGGCACTCTGAAGGGAGGGTGGGATCTAATGTTTTCCAAAATTACCTACGCTAAATTTAAAGAATCTGAGATGTCAGCTACATAAAAATCCATTAAGCCACATTGGTAGTAATAGACCTTATTCAGAGCAGTGCCATGACAGGCATGAAAGCGAGGCTGTGAGGGATAGAGCAAGCTCCTAGATCACTTATCATTTTCCTCAGCTCATATTGTCTGGGGGTTTTTGTCTACTGAAATACCTCGTAAAGATATTTTTTTCGGCAGAACAATCCAAAACACATGAAATAACAGTACAGCCCATTTAAGAGATGTATGTCTATCCATCACAGCCTCGCTTTCATTCACGTTGTACCTGCTAGGTCACAGATTTTAACAGACAAGAGGAACAGAAATCCTCTTTTTCTTTAAATATGCAAACCAAATACAGTAAGAAGCACTTGACAAGTTCTTTGGTTATTTGTCATTTAGATGATGTGTTCTTATCCAAAGAGACTATACAGGAACAGTTCCCTGCAATGCAACCTGAGGACGGTTATGTGGAATCAGAACCCATACACTATTGTTTTTCCATGGAACACACTTTAAAAATTTGTATCACCACAAATCATAAATAATTATTTACTACTGTATACTAAAAAGGTTCATAGTGACTATGGGACGTCACATCCCAAGAAACTCTATAGAGGTACACTGTTGTTCAAGTGCTTGGGGTCAAAGAGTTTTTTTTTTTTTAAAGAAATTAATACTTTTATTCAGCAAGGTCGCATTAACAAATCAAAAGTGAGCAAAACTTTTACATAAAAATATTACGCAGCTCAAACTGTTTTCAACAAGAAATTAGCATATAAATAAGCATACTAGAATGATCACGTGACACTGAAGACTAGAAATTAAAATGTATTAAAATAGAAAACGGCTATTTTAAAAATATAATAATATTTCACAATGCACTGTATTTTTGGCCTTGGAGAGCTTAAGAGAAAAAAAAAAGTCCAACCCCAAGCTTTTGAACAGTAGTGTAGTCCATATGACTTGTGCTCTAACATATCCTAAGCCTTCTGAAAGCATATGATAGCTTTGTGTGAGGAAGCTCGCAGTTCAAATTGAACATTAAGAATAATGCACTTTTGTAGCTTTCAAATCTAGGACTGGAATTAAAGATATAATCCCCACAGTCTGTCAGCAAAATAAAATTTACTCTCAATTTTGGCATCTAATGTGCAGATTTGATATTTGGTCAGATAGACGTGAGAAGTTTTAGTCTGTTCATCACACAAACTATTTTATGGCTTTCAGAGAACAAAATTGGCTACTTTGTGCTTTTGTAGTAAATGCTCCAATGGCACAAATGAAAACATCACATTCTCACAGCACTCAGAACAGTGTTTTGTAGCAGCAGAGCAGAATACTGCCCTCTTTTTTCACAACTATTTCTCCATTTTGTCCACATCTACATGCACCAGTGCTCCATACCCATTCATCTTTTTGAGCTTGAGTTGGTCAGTGGTTCCCAGTGGCTGGTTTTCAATTTCACAAGCGTTTCTTGAGGCGAACATCTGACTGATCTCCACAAACGTTTTGTTCTTTGTTTCAGGGATGATGAAGAAGACGTAGGCTGCCACGCCCACACACACACCACAGAACACCAGGTAACAGAATGCACCAGCTGACATCTGAAATACAATGAAAATCTGGGATTAAAATCAAACTCTAACCTGGAAAGAACAACAAACTTGTCACTCAAATTAGTGCTGACAACATAATTTGCTATTAAATAAATTGTAAACTGCATTCTGTCCACGATATGCAGTGAGCTCCCTAAAGAAAAGGCTTACCTGAAGGAACGGAAAGACAAATCCCACAGTGAAGTTCGATATCCAGTTGAGAAATCCTCCTACAATGAAGGCGGAGGGCCGATGGGACTGTCTAAAGAGCTCTCCAGTCACGAGGAACGGGACACCAGCTGTGCAGGAGCAAACATAATAGCATCAAAGTCATATTAAGAAGACATATTTGAATTAATTTAAAAAGCAACACAACTATATTATAAGTTATGTAGCATATGCATAGCATACGATTTTGCAAACAAAAAACAAATATATTCTTTCAGCAGCAGGTGGCACTAGCCTATCAAATAAAAGGCTTAAAGGGATAGTTCCCCCAAAAATGAAAATCAGCCCATGATTTACACACCCTCAAGTCATCCTAGGTGAATATGACATTCTTCTTTCAGACAAATACAATCAGAGTTACATTTAAAAAGTCCTGGCTCTTCCAAGTTTTGTAATGGCAGTGAATTGTTGGGTCATTTTTGAAGTCCATAAAAGTGCATCTATCCATCATATACAGTAACTGCTCCACACAGCTCCGGGGGGTTAATATCAATATTTCAACATTTATAGACTAAAATAACTAGCTTCCGCTGGTCAGTGGTACTCAAGCCGACTTGCGCTAAAAGAGTGACGCGATGTACAGGCACGTCGCAAGCTTTGACACCTCGTCTCGCGGCTAGGGTTGGGCAACAAACTCAAGCCCCTCTTCTCTTATATCGAAATCCTCTGCCATTTCTCTTTAAAAATTATCGTTTTAGACTTCTAATTCATGACCGATGTTTTGCTCTATCCTCTGACCACCGGAAGCTAGTTATTTTAGCCTATAAACTTTTAAATATGGATATTTTTCTTACACAAATGTGCCACTACGCTTCAGAAGGCCTTTATTAACCCCCTGAGCCGTGTGGAGCAGTTATATGATGGATAGATGCCCTTTTATGGACTTCAAAAATAATCCAACAAGTCACAGCCATTATAAAGCTTGGAAGAGCCAGGACTTTTTTAATACAACTCTGATTTTATTCGTCTGAAAGAAGAATGTCATATACACCTAGGATGACTTGAGGATTAGTAAATCATGGTCTAATGTTCATTTTGGGTGAACTATCCCTTTAATCGTAGCAAACTTTGGCTCATTTTAAAATGTGTATAATTAACTGCAGTACATTAGAACATCTGTTTACTAAGAAAGCCCATTAAACCATTGTAAACCATTGACAGAGTTAATTGCGCTAGTATAATTGACATAAATATATCTTATTTAGAATATAAACAAATATAAAGGGCAACCTTTAAGAGTAAGATGTACACGAAGGCAAGAAAATTATAAATTCCTGTACAGTGAGATTCTCACCAGGACCAATGCAGAATCCAGCAATGATTCCAACCACACAGCCCACACTGATATACCGCATAAAGGGTAAATGAGCCTAACAAAAAAAAAGAAGAAGAAAAAGAACTGGAGATCAAAATATATAAACTAAATTAAAAAAAAAAAAAACCTTCAAAAGTTTGAGGTCAGTAAAATGTTATTACTTTAATACATCTGTCCAGAAAGGATGCCTTAAACTGATCAAAAATGACAATAATTATATGTCAAATAAATGCTGTTTCCATTATGGATTTTAACAATAATATTAAGCAGCACAACTGTTTTCAACATTGGTAAAACAAGAAATTACAAATCAGCATATTATAATTATTTTCTGAAAGATCATGTGACACTGAAGAAAATTCAGCTTTGCCATGACAGGAATAAATTACATTTTGAAAATATATTAAAATAGAAAACCGTTATTTTAAATTCTAACAATTTTTCCATCATGACTGCCAACCGGAGTGCCTAATTTGTTTTTGCTTCTGACGACCATACAATATAGTATAAATAGTAGCCTACTATATAGTATGAAATATATACTATACCCTATATATTATACTATAAAAATTTGTACATACAAATATTAAGTCTTTATTTTTTTTAATTAAATGCTTATTAGTTACTTTATTATTCATTACCCTTTCCAAGTTTCAGTGACACACAAGTAAATAGTTTTGGAGTAGTGGAGTAATGGAGAATGTGGGTAAATAGGGCGAATCGGACAGCGGTAAGTTAATTCATTCAGGGCGCGACTCTCATCACAGTGCGTTGAGAGTACCTACACCGTCTGGTTGAGAGTGAGAGCGATTCAAAAACATAAGGAGTCGTTTCTCGTTTGCTCTCGAAACGTTCTCGCGGGACTTTGCTGTCATACACTGATCAGGCATCGAACAAGCATATTCTCCAGCGCATACATCTATCTACTGTACACTCGTTATTGCGGTGCATTGTGGGATTGAATGAGTTCTCTCAAAAACGTCCACTATTGTTTCGGACACCATGGATGTCCACTCAAATAGTGCCCTATTTAAGGGTATAGGGGGTGATTTCGAACACAGCCTTGGTTCCCATAAACCAGGTGTCTCCAAACTGGAGGGCCACTGTCCTGCAGAGTTTAGTTCCAACCCTGATAAAACACACCTGAACCAGCTAATCAGTGTCTTACTAGGGCCTAGCAGTGTTTTTTTGGGATTGGAGCTAAACTCTGCAGGACAGTGGCCCTCCAGAACCGAGTTTGGAGACCCCTGCCTTTAACCTTTGCCTGGACTCATTATCTGGGATTTCATCTAACTGTGTCTTTAGCTTGTTAATGTCTGTGTATTCTCTCACTCATTGCAAAGTCTTGTATGTTGTTACACTGCATTTCTGAGTGTTATTCTGGCTTCCTGTGTCATGGTTTTGGATTCTCTGCTGTTTTCTGGATTACCATTTTGTCCGGGTTTTTTTACCTCTTGTCTGTTACATGGATGATAATATACGAGAGTCTGGGAGGACCAGGCTAAAGTCTCGGAGCAGTCTCGTAACAATTTCACACTATTTCTGATTTTGTTTTTTTGATCAAATAAATGCAGCTTTGGTGAGCAAAAGAGACTTGTTTACACACACACACACACACACACACACATACATACATACACACACATACATACGTATATATATATATATATACACTCACCTAAAGGATTATTAGGAACACCATACTAATACTGTGTTTGACCCCCTTTCACCTTCAGAACTGCCTTAATTCTACGTGGCATTGATTCAACAAGGTGCTGAAAGCATTCTTTAGAAATGTTGGCCCATATTGATAGGATAGCATCTTGCAGTTGATGGAGATTTGTGGGATGCACATCCAGGGCACGAAGCTCCCGTTCCACCACATCCCAAAGATGCTCTATTGGGTTGAGATCTGGTGACTGTGGGGGCCATTTCAGTACAGTGAACTCATTGTCATGTTCAAGAAACCAATTTGAAATGATTCAAGCTTTGTGACATGGTGCATTGCATTATCCTGCTGGAAGTAGCCATCAGAGGATGGGTACATGGTGGTCATAAAGGGATGGACATGGTCAGAAACAACGCTCAGGTAGGCCGTGGCATTTAAACAATGCCCAATTGGCACTAAGGGGCCTAAAGTGTGCCAAGAAAACATCCCCCACACCATTACACCACCACCACCTGCCTGCACAGTGGTAACAAGGCATGATGGATCCATGTTCTCATTCTGTTTACGCCAAATTCTGACTCATCAGACCAGGCAAGATTTTTCCAGTCTTCAACTGTCCAATTTTGGTGAGCTTGTGCAAATTGTAGCCTCTTTTTCCTATTTGTAGTGGAGATGAGTGGTACCCGGTGGGGTCTTCTGCTGTTGTAGCCCATCGCCTCAAGGTTGTGCGTGTTGTGGCTTCGCAAATGCTTTGCTGCATACCTCGGTTGTAACGAGTGGTTATTTCAGTCAAAGTTGCTCTTCTGTTAGCTTGAATCAGTCGGCCCATTCTCCTCTGACCTCTAGCATCAACAAGGCATTTTCGCCCACAGGACTGCTGCATACTGGATGTTTTTCCCTTTTCACACCATTCTTTGTAAACCCTAGAAATGGTTGTGCGTGAAAATCCCAGTAACTGAGCAGATTGTGAAATACTCAGACCGGCCTGTCTGGCACCAACAACCATGCCACGCTCAAAATGACTTAAATCACCTTTCTTTCCCATTCTGACATTCAGTTTGGAGTTCAGGAGATTGTCTTGACCAGGACCACACCCCTAAATGCATTGAAGCAACTGCCATGTGATTGGTTGATTAGATAATTGCATTAATGAGAAATTGAACAGGTGTTCCTAATAATCCTTTAGGTGAGTGTATATATATATATATATATATATATATATATATATATATATATATATATATATATATATATATATATATATATATATATATATATATATATATATATATAAAGAAATATATAAGTTTATTAAATATATAAAAGATAATTCTTGCTAGACGGTACATTTTACTGTACAATTAGTTATAGTAATAAGTAATAACTAATTATTAGTCAAGTGTCAATAATCTTGAGGTCATTGAAACAAGTCAATATTTGTGTTCATAATTACCTGTAACATGAGGGAGAAAGTGATTCCAGCACAGCACACGCCCATAAAGCTAAAGCCACCAATCATCAGAGGCCTCCTACCCACACGCTCAATAGTAAAGCACTGGACAACATGAATTACACAGTTTTACTTAGGAGCCAATTATCAAAGGTTAAATTTATCATTTTATGTTTACTCAGCACAGAACCGTATATTTATGTACAGAACAATCACAATTGCAAAAAGCACTGTAATACGGTTTCCTAATATTTACAGTATGCACGGTATTCTCACCCCTATGAGTCCAGCGATGACCTCTATGGCTCCAGTGCCAACGGTTGTGTACTGAATCTGATGAGCAGGAATGCCGGCATTCTCAAAGATGTCATTGGTGTAGAACCAGATCTAGAAATAGAAACCAGGTCTTCCATTTTATTATCTCAAATTAAGTTATTGCCATTGTATGGTAATTGTCATCACCAGTACCACTGTTAAAAACACCCACACACACACACACACACACACACACACACTGCATCGATTCCAGACAGCTGCATCCCAGCATTGACCACAATGACTGTAATAAGCTGCCAACGAACAGAGGGATCCCTGATGAGCTGCAATACTGAGACAGTCTCCATTGAGGACAAGGAGCGCTGCTCCTCCTGCATCTCCTCCACCTCAGCCTGGATGTTAGACTTAGTTCGGTACCACTTCAGTGCTGCAAAGAGGAATCAGAATATGAGCGTCATTATACTGTATATAACACCAGAGAATCAGAACAGCAGAATACAACAGATCACTTTGGATTAAAGCATCCTCTTGTGAAAAAGAAGTGAGCTTAATTTTATTACTTGTAGTGTACTTCAAATCTTAAAAGATTTAAAAATAAATAAATAAATAAATCACCTGTATATATTAAAGAGAGTACACTTTTTTTTATAACAACACGTTTAAAAGTTACAGTTTTAAATACTTTTAAAAATTGCACTTGGTAATAATGTACAATTAAAAGTTTTACTTTAAAGTACATAACTACTCATTTCGTCCCCAGATACAAAAACATTAAATAGAGACATCAGTAGTCATATTGGTATCGATGATACTGGCCTAAATTCATTGTACTTAAAAGTAAAATAATGCCATTAAACAAATTATTCAAATAAACCATGGCTGACTGCATCTGAAATCGCATACTTCCCTACTATTTAGTAATCGAAAAAAAGTATGTGACAAAAGAAGTATGTCCGAATTCACAGTACTCATAAAAGAGTAAGCAAAAAGTACCTGGATAACCTACTACTTTCGGCGACATTCTG
Source organism: Romanogobio albipinnatus (assembly GCA_023566225.1). Classification (NCBI taxonomy): domain Eukaryota; kingdom Metazoa; phylum Chordata; class Actinopteri; order Cypriniformes; family Gobionidae; genus Romanogobio; species Romanogobio albipinnatus. The sequence continues at coordinate 40,989,078 of CM042241.1, read as the reverse complement.
AAGTGTGCATATGATGGACACTTTACTATCCCATGAGCACACAGGAGAGGATTTGGTTGTGAATTAACTCCTTGTTTAAAATAAGAAACCTAGTCAAGAGAGTAAGCAATTTCGGACGCAGCTAGCCCATCTTACACGATTACTCTGTGTCCGTGTCCTTAGACTTTAATTTTGATGTTTTTTTGTCTTAATTTGTGTTCAGTTCCAGTGTGTTTAGTTCTTGTTTGCCTTTGTTATTACCATATTTAGCCTTTCAGTTTTAACAATGCACACCTGAGGCACATTACCTGACTTACCTGGATACTTACCTGTTCCTGTTATTTAGCTCATGTTCCGGACTCTCTGCATCTCTGTGTGTGGATTTCAGTATACTTACGGGATAGTTCACCCAAAAATTTAAATTAGCCCATGATTTACTCACCCTCAAGCCATCCTAGGTGTATATGACTTTCTTCTTTCAGACGAGAGGAGTCGTATTAAAGGGGTCATATAATGCCATTTTGTACAAGATAATATGATTCTTTAGTGTCTAAATGAAAAGTTTGTAATATACTTCAATAAAAAATTGTCATTAGTATTGTAAGAAAATGCTAATTTTACCGGGTCAAAAACAGCTCTGTTTTCAGCAAGTCATTTCAGTGCATGTGACTTTAAATGATAATAAGCTTTGCTCACCTCGCCCCTCTGTTCTGTGGGGCTTTCGACACAACACACGTGGAGTGTTGCCTTGACAACAGTTGAGGGTATATTTTGGATTAAGAATGGCAACGGGAGTCTCTGAGTGCAACCGTATCAATTTGAACCGGAGTCAGACCCGGAACAAGATGACGGCCCCAACGAAATTCGACTATTAAGGTTTCTGACGTTTATAACGTTTCTGAATGGTTGGTTAACGTAATGTCACTTTGATCTATCTTTCTACTGGCAGTGTAGCGTAGTGAGATACGAATGCTATGTGTTTACTGATGTATACGTTAGTTCATTGACAGATTGTATTGTTACCGCGTTAACTTTATCACCAGCGTACACAGTTTGTAATAACCATAACGCTTTACTCATTATAAACGTGGGATTATGAATTATATTGAGAACGTCATACACAGAAAGCATCCCGTAATGTAACTTACCCTGTAAACTTTAGCCGCATTCATCGTGTAGCGTGCAAGCGATTTGTAAAGATTAGTATAAAGGTTAATAAAACGTTACACTCACTTCTTCTGAAGGTGCAGCAGGAACACGAATAGTTGGTTGCAATCCTTTTTTCAGGAGCAGCTTCTTAGCAAAACCTGCTTTATACTGACCCTCGTTTATAAAGCAGTCTGGTGAGAAATGATTTGCGCAAACATGAAAGCATTGACGTTGATCGGGGGAATATTCCCTTCGAAAACAAAAGTCAACCACTGCATCTTCAGCGGTTCGGATTTAGAACATCGAAATGACTGCTGTGTTCGTTATTACACCCAAGAACAGAACACCACAATCGCTTATACAGTATTCTGCTCCAGTGGATCAATAATGGCGGGCTGATGACAGCTCGCTCAGGGCGGGTCTGTGTTGAAATGCTGCCGTCAATTAACAATCGTGGGAAAGGCGTCCGACCGTGTGACGTCACTCAGGGGCGCAGCTAAGGGGGGGAAAGTTAGGACGATTCTAAGGGCCCACACACTTTTGGGGCCCCCAGAGATCGGTTTTATTAGTAGTAACAGTACTAGTAGTACTGTTATTATATTAGTATAAGTACTAATGTATTATAAATGTATAATCTACCAAAGAGCTACAAATATTAAAAAATGATGGCGCATTTCTGGCAAAATCCAGCAAAATGCTCCACTCATGAACCGCTCACGCTCACTGGTAAAAACTGCGTTCACTCATATCCCACTCCGACATGAAAATTCTCTGTGCTATAATTGTTGCAGCCATTAAGGTATTTATTTTTATATTTATGTTTAAATATTATAATATTGTTTTTTTATGTCTACGTTGTCAAACTGTCAATCTATGTCGATTATGAAAAGTGAACAGCATGAGATAGGACACATCATAACATGTTGATCAGACATGATTGTGACCACTTCATTAAGTTTTGTTTTCGGCCCCACTTTATATTAGGTTGCCTTAACTACTATGTACTTACATCAAAAAATAGGTATAATGTACTTACTGTGTTCAAATTTTATTGCAAAACACTTTTGCTGATATTGAGGTGAGATACGGGTAGGGTTAGGGACAGGTGTGGTGGTGTGGGTAAGTTTAAGGATAGAGTTAGGGACAGGTGTGGTGGTGTGGGTAAGTTTAAGGGTAGGGTTAGGGACAGGTGTGGGGCTATGGGTAAGTTTAAGGGTAAAGTTAGGGACAGGTGTGGTGGTGTGGGTAAGTTTAAGGGTAGGGTTAGGGACAGGTGTGGTGGTTTGGGTAAGTTTAAGGGTAAAGTTAGGGACAGGTGTGGTGGTGTGGGTAAGTTTAAGGGTAGGGTTAGGGACAGGTGTGGTGGTGTGGGTAAGTTTAAGGGTAGGGTTAGGGACAGGTGTGGTGGTGTGGGTAAGTTTAAGGGTAGGGTTAGGGACAGGTGTGGCGGTGTGGGTAAGTTTAAGGGTAGGGTTAGGGACAGGTGTGGTGGTATGGGTAAGTTTAAGGGTAAAGTTAGGGACAGGTGTGGTGGTGTGGGTAAGTTTAAGGGTAGGGTTAGGGACAGGTGTGGTGGTATGGGTAAGTTTAAGGGTAAAGTTAGGGACAGGTGTGGTGGTGTGGGTAAGTTTAAGGGTAGGGTTAGGGACAGGTGTGGGGGTATGGGTAAGTTTAAGGGTAGGGTTAGGGACAGGTGTGGTGGTGTGGGTCAGTTTAAGGGTAGGGTTAGGGACAGGTGTGGTGGTGTGGGTCAGTTTAAGGGTAGAGTTAGGGACAGGTTTGGTGATGTGGGTCAGTTTAAGGGTAGGGTTAGGGACAGGTGTGGTGGTGTGGGTCAGTTTAAGGGTAGGGTTAGGGACAGGTGTGGTGGTATGCGTAAGTTTAAGGGTAGAGTTAGGGACAGGTTTGGTGGTATGGGTAAGTTTAAGGGTAAAGTTAGGGACAGGTGGGTGGTATGGGTCAATTTAAGGGTAGGGTTAGGGACAGGTGTGGTGGTGTGGGTAAGTTTAAGGGTAGGGTTAGGGACAGGTGTGGTGGTGTGGGTAAGTTTAAGGGTAGAGTTAGGGACAGGTGTGGTGGTGTGGGTAAGTTTAAGGGTAGAGTTAGGGACAGGTGTGGTGGTGTGGGTAAGTTTAAGGGCAGGGTTAGGGACAGGTGTGGTGGTGTGGGTCAGTTTAAGGGTAGGGTTAGGGACAGGTGTGGTGGTATGGGTAAGTTTAAGGGTAGAGTTAGGGACAGGTGTGGTGGTGTGGGTAAGTTTAAGGGTAGGGTTAGGGACAGGTGTGGTGGTGTGGGTAAGTTTAAGGGTAAAGTTAGGGACAGGTGTGGTGGTGTGGGTAAGTTTAAGGGTAGGGTTAGGGACAGGTGTGGTGGTTTGGGTAAGTTTAAGGGTAAAGTTAGGGACAGGTGTGGTGGTGTGGGTAAGTTTAAGGGTAGGGTTAGGGACAGGTGTGGTGGTGTGGGTAAGTTTAAGGGTAGGGTTAGGGACAGGTGTGGTGGTGTGGGTAAGTTTAAGGGTAGGGTTAGGGACAGGTGTGGTGGTATGGGTAAGTTTAAGGGTAGGGTTAGGGACAGGTGTGGTGGTTTGGGTAAGTTTAAGGGTAAAGTTAGGGACAGGTGTGGTGGTGTGGGTAAGTTTAAGGGTAGGGTTAGGGACAGGTGTGGTGGTATGGGTAAGTTTAAGGGTAAAGTTAGGGACAGGTGTGGTGGTGTGGGTAAGTTTAAGGGTAGGGTTAGGGACAGGTGTGGGGGTATGGGTAAGTTTAAGGGTAGGGTTAGGGACAGGTGTGGTGGTGTGGGTAAGTTTAAGGGTAGGGTTAGGGACAGGTGTGGTGGTTTGGGTAAGTTTAAGGGTAGAGTTCGGGACAGGTGTGGTGGTGTGGGTAAGTTTAAGGGTAGGGTTAGGGACAGGTGTGGTGGTATGGGTAAGTTTAAGGGTAAAGTTAGGGACAGGTGTGGTGGTGTAGGTAAGTTTAAGGGTAGGGTTAGGGACAGGTGTGGGGGTATGGGTAAGTTTAAGGGTAGGGTTAGGGACAGGTGTGGTGGTGTGGGTCAGTTTAAGGGTAGGGTTAGGGACAGGTGTGGTGGTGTGGGTCAGTTTAAGGGTAGGGTTAGGGACAGGTGTGGTGGTATGCGTAAGTTTAAGGGTAGAGTTAGGGACAGGTTTGGTGGTATGGGTAAGTTTAAGGGTAGGGTTAGGGACAGGTGTGGTGGTATGGGTGAGTTTTAGGGTAAAGTTAGGGACAGGTGGGTGGTATGGGTCAGTTTAAGGGTAGGGTTAGGGACAGGTGTGGTGGTATGGGTAAGTTTAAGGGTAGAGTTAGGGACAGGTGTGGTGGTGTGGTTAAGTTTAAGGGTAGGGTTAGGGACAGGTGTGGTGGTGTGGGTCAGTTTAAGAGTAGGGTTAGGGACAGGTGTGATGGTGTGGGTAAGTTTAAGGGTAGGGTTAGGGACAGGTGTGGTGGTGTGGGTAAGTTTAAGGGTAGAGTTAGGGACAGGTGTGGTGGTGTGGGTAAGTTTAAGGGTAGGGTTAGGGACAGGTGTGGTGGCGTGGGTAAGTTTAAGGGTAGGGTTAGGGACAGGTGTGGTGGTGTGGGTAAGTTTAAGGGTAGGGTTAGGGACAGGTGTGGTGGTGTGGGTAAGTTTAAGGGTAGAGTTAGGGACAGGTGTGGTGGTGTGGGTAAGTTTAAGGGTAGGGTTAGGGACAGGTGTGGTGGTGTGGCTCAGTTTAAGGGTAGGGTTAGGGACAGGTGTGGTGGTATGGGTCAGTTTAAGGGTAGGGTTAGGGACTGGTGTGGTGTGGGTCAGTTTAAGGGTAGGGTTAGGGACAGGTGTGGTGGTGTGGGTAAGTTTAAGGGTAGGGTTAGGGACAGGTGTGGTGGTGTGGGTAAGTTTAAGGGTAGGGTTAGGGACAGGTGTTGTGGTATGGGTAAGTTTAAGGGTAGGGTTAGGGACAGGTGTGGTGGTGTGGGTAAGTTTAAGGGTAAAGTTAGGGACAGGTGTGGTGGTATGGGTAAGTTTAAGGGTAAAGTTAGGGACAGGTGTGGTGGTATGGGTAAGTTTAAGGGTAGGGTTAGGGACAGGTGTGGTGGTATGGGTAAGTTTAAGGGTAGGGTTAGGGACAGGTGTGGTGGTATGGGTAAGTTTAAGGGTAGGGTTAGGGACATGTTTGGTGGTATGGGTAAGTTTAAGGGTAGGGTTTGGTGTAAGGGAAGTGTCAACTGTGTAATTACAAATGTAACTACAGAAATTAATTACAGATGTTATTACATGCAGGTATTTTTTTAAATGTAAGTACAATGTAAAAACATGTATGTACACAATAAGTGCATTGTATCAAATGATTAATTAAAATGTTAGTACATAGTAGTTAAGGCCACCTAATATAAAGTGGGTCCTTGTTTTCTATAAATTCATCTTAACTTTAATCAATGTTTCATCAGCCAATTGGGGCATTCTGGGTTGAGCGAGCGGAGCTTAATTGGTCAGTATTATTAAATTGCAGACAAAGATTTTGGATAGCTAGGTTGGTGTGGTAGAGGGCCCAACATCAAATTCTTTCATAGGGCCCAAAATTGCTAGCGGCGCCCCTGACGTCACTCGATGCTCGATTTGAGACAGGGAAAAACATATAAGGAGATTAAAAAAAAACACTGGATGGATTTTTATCATTATAGGATGGTTGTGTACAGGCACTTCCAACACACATTTCCGTACAATCAACTTGTAAAAGTGCATGTACCCCTTATATGACCCCTTTAAAAATATCCTGGCTCTTCCAAGCATTATAATGACATTGACTTGATGGGTCGTTTTTTGAATTCCATAAAAGTGCATCTATCCATCATATAACTGCTCCACACAACTACGGGGGGTTAATAAAGGCTTTCTGATGCAAAATGACGTGTTTGTGTAAGAAAAATATCCCTATTTAAAACTTTATAGACTAAAATAACGAATAGAAACGTCTTGCGTTCCCTGAGGAGGGAACGGAGACGTACGTTAGTGACTAACGAATGGGGGCTTCGCTTAGAAGCCAATTACCTTCGAGAATTTAACAGCGCCCAATGGCAGTGCCAATGCCATGGGCATGCAGAATTTGCATGCGTAACTCCGCCCCACCTCGTGGGTATATAAGGAAGTACGCTGGCCACATCGCATTATGTTACTGCTGCCGGAGCCAAGACTGAACTCCGCGTTCCAGCAGCACAGCTGATGTGGCAAAGGAACGTACGTCTCCGTTCCCTTCTCAGGGAACGAGGGTTACATACGTAACCAAGACGTTCCCTTTCGTTCAGTCACTACGACGTACGTTAGTGACTAACGAATGGGGGTTCCAATATAACAACGCCACTCAGCTGTCTTCCAGTGCCCTGCGTAAGTGTGAGTACCCTGTCGTAAGACTAGTACGGACGAAGGACTCCCACTTATCACAGGAATACCAAGGTACACTGGGAAGCATATCCCAGTGTGGATATGCAAAAAGTGCCTACTCGTGGGGAGGACTTAGAGAACACACATATGACCCGCTAAGGGCTACATATGGAAGAACTTTAGGGTACCAGCCAGAGGGTGGATTTTTAACCCTAGGGGTGGCAGGGACTTGCCAAGGGAAAGACACCTGCTCGCTGAGGAGGCTTACGGCGGAAATACTCGTGTGGGGGTCGCCGGAGGGGAACCATGCACACGGGGCACCTGGCCGGACATGAGGGTCTGGGCTCGAAAGGGCAGACTGAACTGATGTCGGCGTCAGCAGTGCTGGAGGAACTCAGGGCTCTCGGGGAGCTCACCTGAGGAGAATATCGCACGTATCCAGTCCGTGGAGTGGAATGGCAAGCAAGGGTGGAGTGGGCCCGAACCCCAAGGGGACATGGACGACCTTGCTGCTGGAAAGCCAAAACAATGGTGTCCACTATCCAGTGAGACAACCTCTGCTTTGAGAGAGCTCTTCCCTTCCGCTCTCCACCATAACAGACAAAGAGCTGGTCTGAGGTCCTGAAACACTGCGTGCTGTCTACATAGGCGCGGAGAGCGCATACTGGACAGAGCAATGCCAAGGCTGGGTCTGCCTCCTCCAAAGGCAGCGCTTGCAGGTTCACCACCTGGTCTCAGAACGGAGTGGTGGGAACCTTGGGCACATATCCGGGCCGGGGTCTCAGGATCACGTGAGAGTTAGCCGGTCCGAACTCCAGGCACGCTTCGTCAACCGAAAATGCCTGCAGGTCCCCGACCCTCTTAAGAGAGGCCAATGCGGTCAGCAGAGCCGTCTTCATCGACAGAACTTAATATCAACCGACCGCAAAGGCTCAAGGGAGGTCTCTGCAGAGCACTTAGAACTACTGCGAGGTCCCAAGAGGGAACGAGAGGAGGGCGAGGAGGATTCAGTCTCCTCGCTCCCCTCAGGAACCTGATGATCAGGTTGTGCTGTACTTACCTTTTTGTCCCCCCAAGAGATCGTGGTGGGCAGACATTGCGGCCACGTACACTTTAAGGGTGGAGGGAGACAGCCTTCGCTCCAACCCATCCTGGAGGAACGATAGCACGGACCCGATCGGGCATTTCCAGGGGTCTTCTTGGCAGGAAGAACACCAGGTGACGAAGAGGTTCCACTTCAACGCATAGGCGTGCCGTGTAGACTCTGCCCTAGTGGAAGTGATGGTAGCGACTACCGCAGGTGGAAGACTACTCAAACCTGCCGCTTCCCGTCCAGAAGCCACACGTGGAGCTTCCAGAATGCTGGACGCGGGTGCCAAAGGGTGCCCCGTCTCTGAGTGTCTCAGAGGAATAGGCCAGGGAGGGGCTGTCGCAAGGAGTAGCAGTTCCGAGAACCAGGTCTGGTCGTGCCAAAACGGGGCGACCAACATGACCTGCTCCTTGTCCTCCCTGATCTTGCACAGTACCCGTGCGAGAAGGCTCACTGGGGGGGAACGCATATTTGCGTAGGCCCCGCGGCCAGCTGTGCACCAGTGCATCCGTGCCGAGCATGCCCTCGTCAGGGAATAACACAGGGAGCAATGGGAAGAGTCCTGGGAGGCAAACAGGTCTACCTGGAGTCTCCAGGAAGTGGCTGAAACCGTGAGAGCTTGACAGCTGCACGGTTCAGTTCTCCCGGGATGTGGACAGCATGAAGGGACCTCAGATGCTTCCGACTCCATAAGACGAGATGACGGGCGAGTTGAGACATACGGCGGGAGCGTAGACCGCTACTGGCCATGTTGTCTGACCGGACTAGTACATGTTGACCCTTCAGCAACGCTCGGAAGCGGTGCAGGGTGAACCGTACTGCCAGCAACTCGAGGCAATTGACATGCAGAAGGCGCTGGGGTCCTAGGAGCCCGCGGCTGCTTGTCCATTGTACATGGCACCCCAGCCCGTGGAGGAGGCATCTGTTGATACAACAACATGCCTGTAAACTCGTTCTAAGGACACTCCGGTCCGTAGAAAACTGAGGTTCGACCACGGGGTGAGAGTCTGTAAGCAGGCCTGAGTCATTTGAACCCAGGGCGTGCCAGACCGCCATGCCCATCTCGGGACTCGATCGCGAAGCCAAAGCTGAAGCGGTCTCATATGAAGCAATCCGAGCGGCGCTAATGCGGCTGCAGATGCCATATGCCCCAGGAGCCTCTGAAAAAACTCAGTGGGACCGCACCCAGACGGGCTAAGTGCCGGAGAGTAACTCACAGACTGTGTGTTTGTAGTGGAGTAAAAAAAAACTTTGCAGTTCTCCTCTGGCTATACAGCATAAGCATGTCAATGCTGGTTAGCTATATGTAAGTGTTTAATGATTTATCTCAGTCACCTGATCATCGTTTAAGATGTATATCTTAAGACATGCTTCAATTAGCAACTCAACATGATGTTAAGCCTCTTAACATTATAAGCTAGGGGAGAGCGGGGCACAACCTAACGTTTTTTGACTGTTTAAGTTTGTGTAAATCCACTTGGGGTTCAGAATATTTATTTTTTCCCACATCAATTGTACACATGTCTGACTGATAGGCCTTTGTAGTGGTGGCTTCTAAAGCTCTGAGATCACAGTAAGGCCAATAACAGCTTATGAGAGTCTCCTGGTCTGGCCACTAATCCCTCCAACACAATTCAATCAGCTTTAACGCAGTGAAGTGAAAGGAAACATTCAGAAGAATTTCTAGAATCCATTCTTTTCAATCCATTTAAAATCCAATCCATTTTAATTTGTAAAACAGAAATAGAAATGTTAATATATTTTGGTTTCAAACTTGACACACCAGCGGATACAGTGATCCATGTTTTCCATGCAATTAAAAAGCATGGGCACTGATACAAAAGTATCATCACACTAGTCCAGGCGACTTGTGTGCTGTATAAATCTTCTGAATTTATACAATAGCTTTTTGTGAGGCAAAATTGTTATTCAATTAGAATCTTCATTATATTTTCAAAGAAAAATCACATTTTGCATTGCAGAAGAAAGAATGTAATACAGATTTGGAACAACATCCGAAATCGAATACTCTCTGAGTAGGTACTTCTTTTAAGTGAGTATTTACACTAAAATGCACATTCTATATAGTATGAATTTGTGTAGTATGAATGTAATCTGAACGTACAGTTCAAAATCCGTCATGTTTCCATCACCCTGTTTTTATACACATTTTGAAGTAATCGCATCAGAAACAAGTGACGGAAACAACACATTTTTTAATGAAAATACCGTAATTCGCAAAAGGGTTTTTACACTTGCTTGTGGTTTTTGACTTGAAAAAGAGCTAATGCGAATAATGAGAGATGGAAAGGCATTTGCTGAATAAATTAATCAATCTGACATACCAATACCATAGTCATCCGCTCTAACAACTTGATGTTTTTGTTTTTTTGTTTGCTTCACATTTGGATGGAAACCCAATTGTCATGTGACTATGTGACCTACCAGCGTCAGTTGGGTCGCTTCACAGCCATTCACAAATTGTCTCCCATGGTCTCCCATTGTCTCCCATGGACTGTTTTATGAGTACTGTGAATTCAGACATACTACTTTTTCAACTACTATATAGTAGTGAAGTATGCGATTTCGGATGCAGACATAATTTAGATTTTTGGCTGAACTATTTCTTTAAATAAACGTCTTTACCTTTGATAGTGGCATGAATGTTCCGCTTTTCCATCAGCAGATATCTCGGACTCTCTGGGAACCATGGCAACAACATGAGCTGTATGAATGTAGGCACCACGACTAGGGAGAGAAACAGAGGCCAGTGCTCTTCCTGTGTGAAACAACCAAATGATAATGATAAGAAGACTTAACAAGACTAAAATCACAGCAGTAACAGATCTGTTTTACATGGCAAAACATGCTGGCACAACAAAAGTTCAAAATATATCAATCAATATTTCTGTAATATTCATAACAGAGAAATAAAATCAAATGTTATCAAATGAAATAGAATGGAACCACCTTGCCCAAGATCTCATGGAGTCCTAAAATCTGAGCAATAAACACTCCTATACAGATGAAAATGCTGGGCACGAGTCCTAGGAAGCCCCGGAGATTCTTTGGAGCAATTTCTCCCAGATACATTGGCACAACGCTGAGAGATATTCCTACAGCAGGACAGCAGAGGAACACATTTCAGTACAGCAGAAAAATACATAAGTTTATTACTGATGGCACTAGAACAGTCAAGTGTACATTTTTAAGAAGGAAAGGGGAAGAACAGCGACACAGCGTCATGGTGTTGACACTATGGGAATGACTTTGTGTAGCATACGCCAAGCCATGGAAAGCATAGGATAGGAACGAATGGATCGCAAAGGATTGTGGAATGTCAAAGGCAACGAAGGATACATCTATGCTGCCTTCAAAAATCGATCAGATGAAGGTACCTCAGGAGACAGGAAGTGAAGCTAACATTGGTTTTGGACATGCCTTGATGCCTTCCTCCGAAGGAAACATCTTTATGTTTTCGGATGCAGTCTTTAGAAACCGTTTTGTCGGTCACTTTAGCTGTGTCCTAATTCAGAGGCTGTATCCTTCGAAGGCCAATTGAGTCACCGCGGCGCGACGAAGGCTGTCCCAATCGAAGGCTCCTTCAAATTCTTCAATTTAGTTTCTGTGATGGATCCTTCACGGCCTTGCCTACCCCAGAATTCATTGCATGCCAGGATTTTTTTGAGAGAAATTGCAGATTTACACGTTTAAATGAAAGTATTGGGTTTCAACTTGCTCAAATATCTAATGATACAAATGTAAAAACAACAACGCTCAGTACGACTTTCGTGGCCTTCAGAGGATGCAGCCTCTGAATTTGGACACGGCTTAAATGTGTGCAAAACTGTTATTCTCTGTCTGTTTAGAGCAGGAGTTGAAAAAAATGTCAAAGAACATTTGGAGACATGTCTCCCCGTCCCCCCGATCTATTTCTGGGGACGAAGGACAAAAGTGTTGTGTTCTTCGTTTAGGAGCAGAGCACAGCTCTCGAGGGGTGAGGTGATATTTCACCCTAGGCCGGATTACGTCCCGAAGAATGTTAACCGTTTTGGTGGCCGCATTTAGTCAATTCTAAAAAAAAAACTATTTTATGTCCTGCAGAAAAAAAGAAATTAATATAGATTTGGAATGGCATGAGGGTGAGTAAATGATGACATTATTTTCATTTGTGACATTTAAGGCCTTAAAGGTTCACTGTGTAAATTTGAGCAGCATCTAGTGGTGAGGTTGTGAATTGCAATTGTTTACTGCTCACCCCTCCCTTTCGAAGCACATAGAGAAGCTACGGTGACCGACACATGACAAAAAAAAGGGAGTAGCTAGCACTCTGTAGAGAAGTTTGTCCGTTTAGGGCTACTGTAGAAACATGACAGTGCAAGATTGAACTGTAAGGGGACCTAAGGTGTGTAGATAGAAATGTCTCATTCTAAGGAAATAAAAACATGACAGTTCATTATGTACAGTCTTTTTATACCACTGAAAACATAGTTATGTATATTATATTGCATTTCTGTCAACAGATCCTCAGAAATACTACACACTGCACCTTTAAATGGAATGAATTACCTGAATGTATCCCTGTAATGAAGCGTCCAATGATGATCATCTCTGGAGATCCACATAATCGGCTGAAGCCCATCAGCCCTCCACCGATAAACACCAGAATAGTGCTGTGTACCAGTGTCCCTTTCCTACAAATTAGGAAGACGCACAAAACATTCAAACAGCTATAGGACTTTGGCCTTGAAGCTGTGTAATGTATCAAGTGTAATGTATGTATAAGCCGCATACTCTACCTCCCAAATCTGGTAACCTGCATTCCCACTGTGAGAGAGCCCACCAGGCCTCCAATGGCAAATATAGACACAGTGACTGAATACATAAGTGTAAGAGTCTCTTCATCCACTCCTGACCCATTTCGCCTCACAATGGTTTGGTTAAAAAAGTCCTTTATGTACTATGAGAAGAACAAATGCACAGAAAATATGTTGTGTAGCTCTTAATTAATATACATTTCTAATACCTTGTCTGGGCATTACCAAGCTATCATGCTTACGCAGTTATAATATATGATACGCAGATATATGAGATTAATTTACCAAAATAATTTCTGCAAACTTAAATCACACATTTAATGCAATTACAAGTATGGGTTAAAAACTTATCAGCTGTTTGCAATCAAATTGTAATCAAATTGGCCTCTAGTGCAATTAGATGAATAGAGAATGATAGAAAAATCAAAATAGCAAGACTCAAAATTATACAGTGCAGAAAAGATTAATGTTATCATAGTAGAGAAAAACTCACTGATGTTTGCATTTCTCTTTTTATTTTTGGTTCATTTGAATGACCTTTTTCTATGTACCCATTTTGCCATTGTCATATTTATTTCTTCTAAATGAGCATGAATTTAGAACGTACATTTTTTGCCTCATTACTCTTTCACAAGCTGAAGTTTTTTAAACTATACTTTCAGTACGATCATGCTCTGATACTTTTAGTCAGTACTCGTGACTTGGCAGAAGTATGTACCATTTTAAGCCTTCACTGTGATGAGTGAATTATTTCATATATAGCACTTGTAGCGCTATTGACATCTATCAGTTTAAAGGTCCCATGGCATGACATTTTCATTTTATGAGGTTTTTCAACATTAATATGAGTTCCCCTAGCCTGAATATTGTCCCCAAGTGGCTAGAAATTTTGATCGGTGTAAACCGCATTCTGGGTGTCTTTCTCTGCCTTTGAGAAAATGACAGCTCAGACGAGCTGATCTTGAATTCTCCTGTTATGGCGTCATAACAGGAACGGTTACCACCCTTTCCTCCTCCCAGAGAATTTGGCACGCCCATGTGAGTGCCATATTTGTTTGTCATCGAGAGATCATGGCTTGTGAATGAGTGAATGCTGGTAGTTTCTCAGTGTTTGGATGTACAAATGAAAACAGAAGTTTTTTTTCAGCTCCTTCTGATCTGTGATCAGTGATTTCTGATGTGTAGCTAATTATTCAAGTTCACACAGAACTTTATTATTCGTGCTGCGGCTTCTCTCTCTCCCGACAGAATGGTGTTTTCGTGTTTTCTATCTTGTGAGTCAGTGATTTTGTACGTCCTCGTCACGTCTATCTGTTCTAAAATGTACGTCGTGAGTTTATGCTCAACATCGGCAAAGCCACATCTTTAGAGATAAACCTCACGCACGCCAAAGCTCGGGCTGCACTGACTGATGATGTCACTGACACTTTTCATATGATATCTAAAAATAATGCTGTGGTGGAGGGGGCGTGGTTTTGCGAGGTCTGTAGCGGGAGAGAGAGAGAGTGGGGCGAGCGGTTGGTAAGCAGGTCAAGTGCAAATGAATAACACCTGTCTCTGATTGCAGTAATTGGCTGGAGAGACTGCTTATAAGCTGCAGCAGAGAGAGAGATGAGAGAGAGAGAACGGGACTGGGACTGCCAACGCCTGCACACAGTGACCAGAGTTTGAGAAAGATATTGAGCCTGAGAGCAATGTTGTTTTTGAAAGTCTTGAGTTTGAACGCCCTCGTGTGTGACAGTTTGAGGATCGTGAGATCAAATAAAGTGTGCAGTCCCAGTTACGCCGACCCCGTCTTCTTCCTTCCCACACACACAAGAACCAAAAACACTACAAATGCTATAATCAAAACTTACTCGTAACTCATTCATCTCGACAGCTGTAATGGTACATTACATGTGTTACAAAGTTTGTAGAATAAGGAGGAAGACAGGCTCGGCGTGACTGGGACTCGTGTTTATTCAGAACTCTCAGATACAAACAAAATAAACTCGTGCTGACAGCGCTCTCACAACTCAATATACAATATAACACAAGTACAATATAACTTTGTTAGCAATCGCTCCGTCTCTGGTCCACTAGATATGTCCGTTTCGCGAACTAATCGTTTCGCGAACTAACCGGTCGAACCGGTTCACCAAATCGGACTGAATCGTTCTAAACGGTTTGTGTCTCGAGTCAGCGCTGATCCATAATTTACTAAAGTAACTAACTTTCTGCCATGAGTGACAGCCCCTCCGACTAGAAATAAACTAATAACCTGAAGTATATGCTAGTAACTACAACAGTTCACTGAACTGAGACGTGCTGTGAGAACCGATGAGAAGGGAACTCAGGTCCACCCGTCTCTCTTGCAGGCTCGTGCCTCAGTCGACCTCGTTAAACCACGCCCCCTCTGCTACAATATCTAATACTCATTTAAAATGCAAAGATGTCAGCCAATCACAACAGTGGGCGTTTTTACGGAAGTCTCACAGCAGACACGCCCCTTGAAACAGGGCATTCAGCCAGAGGGCAAACATCAGTATAGAAAAAATGCCTTTTATTTCTAAATTATAACATTTTATGAACATACTAACAATATGTACACCTCAGAATACATTATAAAATAAAATAAAAAGTCCATGCCATGGGACCTTTAAATAGCCTTCATTCAAATGAAATGTTATGTCAGAGGGCACATTTTAAGAACATATTAAAAAGCCATCAATCAACATCAGAGGAAAAGAAGTTAACAAACTGTGATTCAGTGTTTCAACAACTAAGTGTTTCAAACCAGCAGCAATGCAGCAAACAAAAATTGTAACTGTCACTGTATGTGAGGCTATGTGAAAACTTGTGTGTGTTGGTGTCAGTCACCTGTGCAGGAGAATTAACCACAGCCAGGTTATAACCATAGAGCAAGGAGCTCCCAAAGGAAGAGAGGAACGCTACTGCCAACAGGGATGAGGTTAGATGCTGGAGAAACATGTGACAGACAACCATTTTTAAAAACATACTTTCTTGTTTTTGGATTTAAACTTTTCAGAAGATGCCTAGTACTTAGATTAAGCCCATTACATGTTTCTAACAAGAGGTTTCTTTCATAAGGAAGCTGTTTTGGTAAGTATATGAAACTATATGAATATGAACAGACCTTTCTTTAATCACAAATTCTCCCTATAAGCAGCTTTGTGTGTTCACTGCTGTTGCCTATGGCAGGAGTTTTCAAACTGGGGTCCGGGGACCCACAGGGGTCAAAAATAGATAAAGTCTACCGAATTTCATTTCTAAATGTTTCTCTCATTTCTTGCCGTATACATTCCAGATTTTTCTGGAATTCTCCTTCAGGTTTATACATCCAACATTAATAGCCAATTTAAATTGGGAAACAATGTGTTGTATTTATAATGTCACACTTACTATTTATCAGTTACTACTTTTTTCATACATAAAAATAGATGGATTTAGGAACGGGGTCCCTCATAAAGGTTCATCATATTTGGGGGTCCTTGGCATCATAAAGTTTGAAAACCCCTGGCCTATGGTATATAGGCAGCATGAGAAGATTACAGAAATATTAGCATTTCAATACACACTGCAACCAACACTGAAGTAGGAATTTTCTATGTGGAGTACAAAATCACACTTTAAGCATAAATGCTAAATGGTTTAAATACCCTACACTGAGTCTGAAGTATTAGACTCTGGCACTGATCCATTTAGCATGTGACTGCATTAGCGTGGAAGTGGACCATGACTAGATCTGGCATGAGTGTTCACTGCCCAGGCAAACTGAGTTACAATAATTATCTTGCACATGAACAAAATTCTCAACACTATCACAACCTGCTAAAAGTGTGAAAGCATTTAAGTGGAAGAAATTCTCAGCTACAGAAGGTGGAAGAAGTGGAAAACTGAAAGTATGAATTCATGAGATGTCACTCGTGAATAAAAAGTGTGTAAAAGTGCAAAAATAGAAATAAACAGATATTCCTTTCTTATATTTCACAAACCAGTTTGTTCTGATTTATAGTGGTAGTATACTGTAGTAGGAAAGACTTGTTGTAATTGTATTATAAAATCAATTAGTAATGCATTTTTGGAGTATGACATTCAGGGAAATTTTCTCAAAAAACAACTATGTGTTTCTAAGTTTTCTCAAGAGCAGCTGAAATTAAGGTTAAATTTACTTAAAAAAAACAAAAACAAATGATGGGTGGGACCTTGTCACATGGGCCCAAAAAGAGAACAGGGTTCTCAAAGAGAGAGCGTTCTCTGTATCAGGCACAAGATGTTCACAAGATGCAGTTCTGGAATAATAAAAAAACCCATTCATTTTCAGTAAAGAGAAATCAAGTAGCCTAATAACAGTATAAACGTTTCACAACCAACAACTCTTCTAAGAGAGGCAGAATCAGTCAATATTTTCGTACAGTCATAATGTGATTACATCATTCATTCCAATCACTCCATTCAAAAGGTAATATGCACCATTTAGGTACTAATATGCACCTTTAGGGGTAAATAATATACATGCACAAAGGTGTAACTTTAAGAAAGTTGGGGGGTTTGTTGGCATGAGTAATTTGTTGTACACAGCCTTATACCGTATTTTGCTTTTTAAAAAAAGATTGTAATGTGATTAATATCGGAAGTTGGATTGGTTTATCTTTAGTGAATAATTTTTACTAATCCCTTCACAGAAAAATGAATGGGAAATATAGTTCCAGTGTACTGCTTCCAGGTCTGCCTGACAGATTTCACATTCACATGGTGAGTGAGTGATGGTGTGTGTTTGCTTAAGTGTTTTATTAAGGAACAGCTTTCACGTTACCAATTTTTTAATGCAAACCATGCTCTGTTTTGAACTAGACTGCCAATGAGCCCCATATAAAGAAATCTTTATGGTGTTAGAGTCACAGTTTTGGGTAGCGCTGTGGGCCCTGCTTACAAAAATATGGCTACATTTACTACTACAGTGATAAACAGTTTTGTTTTGTTTTCTGACTGACAAGATGTGCCATCTTATTTTCTAAGATGACAGATCCCTGCCATTTTACTCAATTCCACAGCAGCTCGCTAAAGTACTTGCATTACTATGCATTTATAAACCCTGAAGCTTGTTTATGTGATGATACAACTGGCAAATAAAAGACATATCAGACCACTGCCTTTGAAAATATAAGTTTTATAAATGTATAGAAACTCTCTAATGTTGCTGTCTTGTTGGGCTTCCTTCACAGAAGTGTGAAAGCACATAGGTTCATAAGTCATTCTATATCTATGCAGACTGGCTAGTGGCATTCTTTAGCAATATATTCTTGCTATAGTTTTAATTCTTGAAGAAAAAAAAAAGAGAGAGATTTAACTAAAAATGAGCAATAGTAACTGAGGTACCCTAACAGTACGAAATTGGGACTCATTTGCTCTACCTAAGATATAAAAGTTTAATATAAAAGATAATATAAAAGTTTCAGTAGTCAGTATAATTCTTCTAAACATTACAATATGCTCTCTGTCAAATTAAGACAATAACTATATTTTTAGGTTGAAGAAATGCTAGAAATAAACAGGCACAATGCACTGCGCAATTTGTGTTTAGATTAGTTATGCTTTTCCAGAGTTTGCAGGATAAATGGGGCTTTGCAAACAATCGCTTATTTTAAGAACAAAATTTTAAAAGATTATTTCTTTATAATGCCAACTTCTCCCTGTAAGTGCCAAGGGATTCGACAGATGTCTCATGGCACGAGCATTCATAACTGAATGTTTGTATCTGTCATAACTCAAGACACTACAGCATTTGCATGTAATAATAATAACAACAACAATAATAACAATAGCCTAATATGCAAAGTAAATATTAGTCCTACTTACCCCTCTGCTTTTCCCATTAGGATCTATCAAAACCTCCTCTGCCATCTATTAGCACAAAAGAAAGCGGCCCTCTGACTAAAACTCGAATGAGAGCGGGTATTGTTTTTCCCTAAAAACGTTATACCACCGGCATCCCACTGCAGGCTATTTCAGGAAAGAAGGCGTGCTGAATTATGACTGATTTTTGCACATTTAACAGGGAGGAGGCAGTATATGACATTCAACCAATCACTGCTTGCTGTTAAACGGAGCACCTCCTGCAAGTATTTCTCACAGTTTTAAAAGGTCAAATTGTAAGACTGACACTGTCACATGCTAACAACCCGCGTGATTTAACTCTTTTTTCAAATTAACCGGACCTTTAATGCAAGAGTGACTTGAGTATTCAGCTTTTTTGACAACCTGCAACCAAATGGAGGAACAGAAGATTTGACTCAAAATGAAATGAAATGCAAGAAATAGTTGTCACAGTTAGCTATTCCTGAGGGAAAATAAAATAAAATAAGTTGTAGAGAGTATTTTATATTCTTCTTTTCCCAATTTCATTATGCAATATCTTAATGAAAGCAATTAAGAACGGACCAGCCTATATTTAAAAGTTTTGCCTTTATTATTTATGTAACTTGCATCAAAACCCCAAAGCTTGGCATGAACTTTTAGTGAACTGTTTGTGTATTTAATCAGATTCAATAGGTTAAGTGCAACCACACTGCGCACACATAACAGAAGACCAGTGATTCATAGTTCACTCAAAAAAAAAAAAAAAAGGTTCTATATGGCACCAAAAATGGTTCTTGGATCGTAATCATAGGGGAACCTTTTTTAGTGCTATATAGCACCAATTTTGGTGCTTCAGTGGTTCTTCAGCGGTTCTTCAGAGGTGCTATATAGCACCTTAGTCAAAGAACTGATGAAGAACCTCTGAAGAACCGCTAAACCGTGTTCTAGCCAACCGTAAATTTCTGTTTGATACAAGGACTGACGAAACTGAAACTCCTGATCCCATGTATCACCAGCATTTCATCATGGTCATCAAACTCTGAAATCTGCACATGAACTGTAACTGAATTGCTGCATTTTACATTTGTAAATGTCTTGCTGTGCGAATTAGTACCGCTGTTTAGGCACTCACGTGAAACTAGACTGCAAGCCACTATCTTAAAACATTAGTCATGGTTCGGTGACCTTTGCTTCGCATCAGGCCCTCAAGGGCTTAAAGAGTTAGTTCACCCAAAAATGAAAATCCTGACCATCAATAATTTCAACTCTGTATGAGGTTCTTTCTTTCTTTAGAACATTGAGAAATGTCAGTTTGTCTTTTTTTTTTTCTTCTTTTTTTTTTTGCAGTTGTTGTTATACAATGGAAGTTATTGGTAACCAAAACTGTTTGGTAACCAATATTCTTCAAAATATCTTGTTTTGTGTTTCGCAGAAAAAAGAAATGCATTCAAATTTGGAACAACATGAGATAGTGTCATATTTCCCTTTGGAGATGAATCGTCCCTTTACAAAATACTAGATTTACAGTTTAATGTGTCACAAACTCAATTCAAAAGAGGAATTAGCAATATCACTCCATACACAATCATGTGCTCTGCCTATAGGCAGATGTTTATAAATATGTATTAAATAACTTTCCCCGCAGTTTCATTAATTCTCCAGTTGTTCAGCCTTGTGACTAACCTTTGACAAATTTTGAAAAAATAGTTCTGTTTGTTTTAGTTTTTTTTTTTTTTGGCTCTGTACTAGCTCCCTCTGGCTTCTTTTCTTGGACCTCTCTCTTCTCACATGAGTATGTGTTGATGCTCCCACGCAAAACTTCTAAATTTACATGAACATGATCAGATGACTGAATTTCATGATACAAAACATGATTTTTCAAAACATTACTCTTTTGTCTTTCATTTGCATTATACATCTATCTGTATTGTATTTATACAAGTGTTTGGGTTGTTTAACCTCATATTATGGTTTAGAATGGCTGATTCTAGATCACAGAGTAACTTCTGCTGACAGACCTGGCATCCATCTTGTGCTTTTCTGAGTATGTTCTCATGTCAAAGGGTTTGGGTCATATGACTCTCAGCGTGGAGTGATATCCATAGCGTCAAACTAATTTTTGTGAAGAATCAATTATCTCACAAGGAGGTTATTCACTCTTTTACTATACTCTCGTCACTCATTCATCCAAATATCATGTAAATCTATTGTGAACAATTCAACCATGTGTGGTGGGGTGGTGAAAGGGACAAGAGTTGCACACCAATGTACAACTACAACAAGGTAAAGCAGACTACGCCACCCCGTTTCTGTGAACAGGGAAATATATACCCAAAATAGGGCACAGGTTCAAAGCCACTGAAACAAGAGACGTGGATATAAATACAAAATGACTTTATTTCACAATGATAATTATTTAAAATGTGGAAAAAGTGTTGATCAGACCAAAAAAGAAAATTAACACAAGAAAACTTTCAGGCTGAGGCTTACCAGTAGGGTGGCTAGCTGAACAGTGTGTATCCTAAGACACCACTCACCCAAAAACACTCCACACAACCACTCACACTCTAAGGGAGGAAAATTGAGTGGTCAATGGCAAAGACACGCTGTGAGAGAAAGACCACCATCACCAAGGGGCAAAGACAGCTAGCGTCCCTCACTGGGGGCCATCAGCTCCTGAAATAAACAAGAAAAACAAATGTAAATGCATCGTTACGCTGACACACATTCAATTCACAACATTGCATTGGAATAAGTTCAAACCATGAAGGACAACAATGAACAATTTACTGGCCACAGAGGTCAGCCAGGGATGTATAGATGCTCAAACAGGTTCACATAAAAAGGCTTATGGACCTGAACACAGCATGGAGCAGCAATGTGTAGAAAACAACAAAAGGGAAAATTAAACAGAAGCAACAAATAAATCACATGAAATACATCAGAATGGACAAACGAACACGCTGCTGGTGGCAATATAACAACAGGTCAGGTGGGGCTAAACGTGCACCGTTAATGGCATCTCACATTAAGTGACGGCTCAGACTAGCCACCCTTCACCTAGGCCACCAGCATGAGCGTAAAGCAAAAACAAAACATGAACATCATTAAACAAATTCGAAAACGGTCATAATCATAAAACAGCAGCAGAACAGACAGTGCAGTCAGAGAATTAAGACGGCAACACAACAGGCAAATCAACACTAATGGACGAGGTCGAACTGGAAGCCATGTTAATCTTGGACTAAATCGGCCACCGTAGGAGTTAAAACGAAATCGGAATTGGGAGGAACAGAAACTAATATTTACTGGATGGTCATATACCCTTTCACCGCTAGATGGGGGAAAATATCACACAGTGTAGCTTTAAGTCTGCATTGCTTTAGACGTCTAGGAATATGGTAGCCTGACAAGCCAGACCCACATCAAGATTTTGGGTTTGGGAATTTTGGGCTCAATCCGAGGGGCGGGATAAACGGTTATCTTTCAAATTCCCTCTTCACGCAATAGGATAGCGCTACAACCAACCAGAGCAACGAAGAAGGTGAAGCGGAGCTAGTTGATAAATTAAACTTTTGCCGTATCCGGTCGGCAAAACTCCGAACACATCTTCCTTTCTTAAGAATGACTTCAGTGCTGTTCTTTGTTCTTTTCTCAAAGAAAAGCTTAACTCCAGTCTTCCAGAGTTGCGTCCAAAGCCGATTCGAAAGACCGCTGTTTGCCAGCTTCTTTGCTTACGAAGTAGCATGCTGAACCGCGTCAACTCTGCTATCATTATGTTAAGCCCGCCCACCGACTGTATACACGATGTGATTGGCCTGACCAGAGTTTGGTTTTTACAGCTCGCAAGCCAATGGAGAGTTGCTAGACTACCCTGGCTGCAAATTAGATTTGCTGCCGCTAGGGTGCGTCTAGATTTCTAGGCTAGAAATATGGTGCACTAGTCATGTGGACCACATTTATGATACATTTTACAGTGCTTTTTTTGGAGCTCGAGACCCAGTCATATGAGCTTGAAACAATATGAGCATGCATCTCATGCGTTATATTATATCTTTGACATTGACAACAGTATGGTATTTTTAAGTCCATGTGATCTTTTGATTTGGTGTTTGACATTGTAACACATCCACTGGAGGCAAATGTTCAGAACCCATGTGCAGCATTTATTTATCCAAACATAAATCCTAACATAACTCAAAACTTGGCAAAACAACAAACAAAACTTGGCTTGACAATAAACTTGGCTTGATTAAACATAACAGACTTGCGAACACTCACCACCAACAGGTACAACGTTAATAACAGACAAAGACACATGGCAAACATGAGGGCTTAAATACACACAGACTAATGACAAGACAAGTGACACCTGTGAACAGTGATTAAACAATGAACCAATGACAGGACAAGACACAAGATCACATGAGGGCATGGGAGTAACATGACAAGACCAGGAAGTGCATGACAAACTCAAACATAACCATGAACATAACATAACCAAAACAGAACCAAGAACAATGAACATGAACCATCACCAAAACACCCTGTGACAGACATATCCCTTGATATTTAAGATAACATGGAAAGTTCATATTTACTTTGAGATATTTGTAGTTATGACTTTACTACTAGACAAAATGCGTATTAAAACTGTTGCACAAGATGGGATCATTTAGACACTAAAAGAAATCCTTAAATTATGTCAATGAAAAATACCAAAATGGCAGAAGTAATTTCAATTACTATCATTATTATTATTTTATTTATTAATTTAACTGATTCTGCCATAATGTTGTAATGTTTTTTGTTGTTTTTGGTGGGAAATCCATTGCCTGTTATTTGCCAGCAGGCTGTGCTATTGCTCCAAAATTCCAAACGTTCATTTGGCACAGTTACACACTTTTAATCGGTTTCATTTGAGAACCTCTGACTTTATTTTATATGACCATTTAACTATTTCATCTTGTGTGTCTCTTTCTGTTTATGTTGTACATGTATGTACATTTTTGTAACAGATCTGAGACTATCTGCCCTGTGTAAAAGAAAAAGAGCTCCAGCAGCTCACTAGGCTTTGTTTTCAGTATGCAGAAATATATTTTAAAGTCTAATGTGCACTATTTGCACGACTCAAAAAAATACCTCATCAGTTGAATGTATTAATCATAAGGCAGATTTCCACATACATTACATTAATAAAGCAGTATGTAATCACATCTGAATTATCACAATTATATGTCTTTATATAGGCCTACATGCAATCCAGGGTTATTATCATTGACTAAAAATAAAAATAAAACCATAAAAATGTCATTACATTACATAAAAAAAGAGTTTAGTTTATATTTAATGTAAATATAGGCCCAGATACTGTTTTAAATGTTATTTTAGTTTCACTTACAAGTTTTTGATAACATTTTGAATAAGATTTTATTTGTTATATTTTCTGTTTACATTTTAATTGTAGTTCATTTTAGTTCTAGTTTCTAGTTTCAGTAATTTTAGTACTTCAACATAAACTGAAAAAATTAGAAACATTGTCTTGTTAACTATAGGCTAATATACAGCATTAAAGTAGTAAAATATATCAAACTAAAACTTAAATATAGACATATTTGAGGAAAAAAAACTACTTTTAAGACACCATTTATCACAATTATATAGTGCTTTCTTTTCTTTCTTACTTTTTTAAAACATTTTGGCCACTGCCAAATCTAATAATAATTCACATATGACATATTCATACGATAATACATATTAATAATTTATAAAACTATTGCAAGATGTGAAAAACAATTCTTGTGGATTTAAAGTGTGTAGATCATGATGAATTAAACCAACATGATATGAAAATTCAAATCAATTTAGCTCCTACTGACCTCTGCTGGACAATCCTTGGATGGATGGCCAATTTTAATAGATCAAATAACTAGAATAAACAGATCGCCCAAAAGCAAAAAGGGGGAGCTGTCATCACTCATCCTTCATGCCAAACCAATATGAATTTCTTCTGATTTTATCCAAATAGTGAAAGACAATAAAATATCCATTCATTCTCTGAACGTATCCCTTTAGGGTCGAGGGACAATAAAATATGTTTTTCAAAATAGGAGGGGTGGGGGGGGGGGGGGGGGGGGGTTTGGGGTGGTAAGGTATATTCCTTTAACGCACTATGCATAGTGAACATTCTCCTATAATTGCAGTTCAGGCAGGAGAAACTGGGTCATAAACTTACATTCATAAAAATGCACATGCAGGTGCAACTATGGTACCATATCTCCATGTGTTTTAATCACAGTCCATTATGCATTTTAAACTCCTGTTGGCTGATAATGACTGCTCTCCAGTGCTGAGTCTGGTGGTTATTTATTAATTTGTCTTTCCTTGCATGAAAAATCACTCTGTCTCTCTTCATGCCTCTTCAGCATCATGAGTGTAAATCTGTCGAATTTACTCTTATTAGATTTACGCTGACAGACATTTTTTACTCAGATCAAGACTGCTCCTCCTTAAATAGTCTTAACCCATGAAAGCTGATCTCAGATCAGATAAGACCACTGTCAGATCTGTGTGGATGAGACATCAGTCATCATAAGCTCAGGAAATGTTCTCTTGGGGTGTCATGCTGAGAATAAGATTAATTGAATTGTCCTGACTTTACCAAAGGCTCTTGGTTTAACAAAGGATATGTAATTGTGCTGTAAGCGAATGTAAGCATATTTATTGCACTGGGAATTTTTTAAATGTTGATTTACACAGAGGTGTAGAAAAATGTGCAGTGTCTGCTAAATTAAAATAAATGAGACACATCAAAATAATTAAGATTAATATATTTGAATATTTGATGCGTAAGCATACAGCGAAGCTAAACGTGACTGGCTGCTGGAAATGATTGTGGTCAAAATAATAATAATCTAAATTAGATAAATAATCGATTTTATGTTACATTTAATCTTTAGAGAAGTAGTCAAGACCAGATCCAAGTCCAGATCGCTCTTCTTTTTCAATGCTTAAAAATTTTACATATCTAAACCTACATTTTTACTGAACTTAGAAAAAAAATCTATTTACAGTATAAGAATCTTAAAAATGTTTAAATTTCATATATTTGAGAAAATGAAACATGAAATATTTGTTAATTTCCATTAAGTAATCAAAAGCATACAGTATAATGAATATCAACAATACACTTTTAGCACCAGTAAGCTCAATTTCCCCCAAAAAAACTGAAAATCATTTAGAAAAATTATTCCCCTAAAATGTTTTTCATAAGTCCAAGTTCACTTTTCTTATGGGAAAAAAAGAAAAATCTGGTTGACTGGTGCAGACTCTGGTAACTTTTTCAATCAAATTATTATTTATTTATTTATTTATTCAGATGTTATTATTTTCATTAAATACAAATCCGGAGCCCAAGACCACTGGGATTGCACATTGTAAAAATCTCCTAAATATTGATAAGACGATTGTAACGTGTAAATAGTACTTGCAAATGTTAAAGAAGCACAGCTGAAAGTTAGTGTAATCCTCTGCAAACATCATCTCAATGGGTGGTAATGCTATTAAAACACCAAAGGGTTTTAATTACTCAGCTTCCACCATATGCTAGAGACCTTTGAACTCTGCTTAAACACTCTGCACATACTCCGGCTCGCCACAAAGGCACGAGTCCACGTCGAGCCGCACTGTTAGCAGAGTGACCAAGAAAGGGGCCGCCCCAACTGTCTGTCGTGTGTGACGAAGCACCCTCTCCATCACTGGAAATAGTGAGCCTTTTTTGCCATCCTTTCTCAGTTTCTCCCAAACACTCTTCACTCTGCGCTCCAGAGGGGGCCGCTCAATGTAAGTGAACCCCCTGTCACCCCTCACCCTTCAGAACCGCAGAGTGTACTGTGAGACAGCTGTGCTCTGCTACACTGAATAGCCAGGACAAGGGGCTGTGTTAATGTGTAGCTTCTCTTTGTGGCTCTAGTCTCTTTAAGGACAATAGAGCAGGCAGGCAGAAAAGCTGTACGCAGAGAATAGAGTCAGTGGGTATTTAGACCTAGTTCATAAAAACAGGACAACAAAAACCCATTGGATTCATCACTGTCTTATTTGGGTGGGAAAGCATGTGGTTCAGAGTGTAGAGGAGGAGAAGTCAGTGGCTCTACTATATTTGGGACCGATTCAGAGAGCAGGTGTACTATAGCAGAGATATACAGAGCTGGGAGTGGGGGAGTGGATTTGTTAGTTTGTGGTTACAGTATTTGTTTAGGAATGGTTTGATTCTGTTCGGGCAGAGCCAGTCCACTTTCACCAGGGTTTTAAAGCAAGGATCCATGGACGTACTGCAGTAGAAGTTACATGGAAAGTAATGCAAAGGGTACATATGAAACACAGGCTTTTCCTTTAAATTATGACTTTTCTAAAAATATTTTTACGGATTTTATTATTATTATTATTATTATTACTTGGTGAATACCGCTAACAGTGTGCTTCAACATGGATTTGTGTCTTTGCAATGAGCTGTAGTATGATGGGACTGTTATTGATACTAATTTAATAATATTTGTTTATGAACCTCATTCTGTATTATAAAGGTAACCCCTGATCTGTTAATAATAATAATAGTATTGTTGTTATTATAATGTAATAATGTTATTGTTTTTAATGGAAATTATTATAAAGTTAATATGAATTAAACACTAATAAGTAGATTGTGTAAGGTAGTAATAAATGCATGTGAGAAAGCGTCAGTGTAGATAGAACAATTTTCATTGTGCATTTAAGAATATTTTATATAAAAAGAAAATTAGGTCAATGAGAACAATTACAAAATGAAATCAAACAGATTAGGAAAAAACAGAGCATTGAAGAAGGAAAGATCTATGATTCAAGCTAACTGATGATACAGTGAATGTCTCTTTATTTCGTTTTTTTTGTTTCTTTGTTTGTTTGCTTTTTGCGATATTGTTTGTTCAGACATTTCATTCCAGTCCTGCACTATATGACAACAATAAAAGAGGCCAAACCTCCAACAGTCTCTTGCATAAATGAGGGCAATTGAGTATGCTAATGAGCCCACTCTTGTGTGATTGGCCGGCTCGTTTAAAGTGCCTAAATGGCTTTTACTAACCCTTCTGATTGATGAGTGTCTGACAGGCTCAATGTGGGAGTGTTTTGGGCCAAACTACAGGCGACCAAAGCCTCTTTGACACAGACAGATACTCTTCTTGTACAGTATACACACACAAACACAAAGCTTGATGCTGCTAAGTGACTTCACAAATGAAAACAAAAACACGCTCACTCCGACACATACTTACTCATATACAAAGAGCAGCTGAGCATTTCTCTTCTCTAATGCCATCCCATTCATCAAACTGAGTGTAATTGATGTTAAAGGCTCAAAGCAGATCCCCACAGCCCTCCCTCTGTCTCTCTGTGATACGTAAAGCTGGGTTCAGTCAAAGCAACTCATTGATCTGACAAGAAGACCATATGACATCCTAGTGGCACAATATGTTCTGCTCAGATTCAATATTCTACCTATTATGTTACCGGCAGACACTAACATAAATATAACGATAATATATAATAAGCAATTTCAAATGAAAACAATTCTTTTGTACAGAAAAATGTTACATTCAAATTGAATTCATATACTAAACAGCCTTTTCAAATGATTGTTACTAGTGAATATACGGCTAGACAAGGATGACATGTGACCTACACTATCCCAGATAACAGGGAACGTTCTCAAACCTTTGGCTCTACTTTTTGACAAGGTTCTCTTAAAGTTATGAGCAGACATTCTTCCAGTGACGTTAAAGGTTAGTTCACCCAAAAATGAAAATTCTGTACATTATTTACATTATTTGTCGTCTTTTTGATGAAATCTGAGAGATGTCTGTCCCTCCATTGACAGCTACTCAACTGACACTTTGAAACTTCAAAGAGTTCATAAACACAAAAACTATACAATCCATATGAAATTATTAGTTTAGTCCACAATTTCTGAAGAGACTCAATCGCTTTATATGATGAACAGATTGAATTTAGGCTTTTATTCACATAAACATATATCAACTCACACATCAGTTGTGGTAACCAATGGAAGCTCAAGCATATTCGCTTGACATACGAGAACCAATGAGGTTCGTTCTCCTGTTATGCATCACAAGCTTGTTCTCGTGCGTCAAGCAGGTTCAGTGGAGCTTCCATTTATGTCCCCTGATCAATGTTTAAATGTGAACTAAATGGCTCAATTCATATGGATTAGTTTTACTCTTTATGAACTTTTTGAAGTGTCAAAGTTTCAGTTGCCTGTCAATGGAGGGACAGAAAGCTCTCAGATTTCATCCAAAAAAAATTTTTATTTGTGTTCCGAAAGTCTTAGGGGTTTGGAAGGTTGAGTAAATGATGACAGAATTTTCATTTTTGGATAAACTGTCCCTTTAAGAGAGCGTTCATTTAGAGTCTGGTCTAATGTTCTCAAGATGTTAGAACATACACTTACCTAAAGGATTATTAGGAACACCTGTTCAATTTCTCATTAATGCAATTATCTAATCAACCAATCACATGGCAGTTGCTTCAATGCATTTAGGGGTGTGGTCCGGGTCAAGACAATCTCCTGAACTCCAAACTGAATGTCAGAATGGGAAAGAAAGGTGATTTAAGTCATTTTGAGCGTGGCATGGTTGTTGGTGCCAGACGGGCCGGTCTGAGTATTTCACAATCTGCTCAGTTACTGGGATTTTCACGCACAACCATTTCTTAGGGTTTATTAGGGTTTTTACCATTAGGGTTTACAAAGAATGGTGCGAAAAGGGAAAAACATCCAGTTTGCGGCAGTCCTGTGGGCGAAAATGCCTTGTTGATGCTAGAGGTCAGAGGAGAATGGGCCGACTGATTCAAGCTGATAGAAGAGCAACTTTGACTGAAATAACCACTCGTTACAACTGAGGTATGCAGCAAAGCATTTGTGAAGCCACAACACGCACAACCTTGAGGCGGATGGGCTACAACAGCAGAAGACCCCACCGGGTACCACTCATCCCCACTACAAATAGGAAAAAGAGGCTACAATTTGCACGAGCTCACCAAAATTGGACAGTTGAAGACTGGAAAAATGTTGCCTGGTCTGATGAGTCTCGATTTCTGTTGAGACATTCAGATGGTAGAGTCAGAATTTGGCGTAAACAGAATGAGAACATGGATCCATCATGCCTTGTTACCACTGTGCAGGCTGGTGGTGGTGGTGTAATGGTGTGGGGGATGTTTTCTTGGCACATTTTAGGCCCCTTAGTGCCAATTGGGCATCGTTTAAATGCCACGCCTACCTGCGCATTGTTTCTGACCATGTCCATCCCTTTATGACCACCATGTACCCATCCTCTGATGGCTACTTCCAGCAGGATAATGCACGAAGTCACAAAACTCGAATCATTTCAAATTGGTTTCTTGAACATGACAATGAGTTCACTGTACTAAAATGGCCCCCACAGTCACCAGATCTCAACCCAATAGAGCATATTTGGGATGTGGTGGAACGGGAGCTTCGTGCCCTGGATGTGCATCCCACAAATCTCCATCAACTGCAAGATGCTATCCTGATGCTAACATTTCTAAAGAATGCTTTCAGCACCTTGTTGAATCAATGCCACGTAGAATTAAGGCAGTTCTGAAGGTGAAAGGGGGTCAAACACAGTATTAGTATGGTGTTCCTAATAATCCTTTAGGGGAGTGTACAAAAACATAGATTTTTTTCTTCTTCCGGAAAAATTTTAGTTGGATGTTTGTCTAACATTTTTTTATGTTACTACTACTTGCTTCAGAAACATTTCGAGTTCAAAGTTGATGATCCTTTATTGTTTGCAAAATGATCAAATTGAATGTTCCCGTAACAAATTTTTTTTTTTAAGTTTTGAAACAAAAAACCTGGAATATTTTGAATGTTCAGAGAACATTCAGAAATAACATGTAACTAAATGGTAACATTAGCAAAACGTTCTTAGAACATATTTTGTTATCACTGCAGTGTCAAGTAGTATTTAATATGAAGCGATGTACAGTGTAAAAAATTGTTTATTGAAGTTTGTTTTACTAGAAAATACTATTTCAGCATTTCTACTGTACTTCAAAATGTCATAGTTCAGTGTGTTTCTTTAATTATTTTTTAAAATTGACAAGCAATTTCTGATTGAAAATTGAAAAAGTAAAAATTTTCACTGTATCACACAAACATACACGCACTTCTGCACGTTAACTTGGAGTCTCACTCATTGCAGGGCTGCACTGAAACAGTCTCCATTGTTGGGTTAATTAAACACTTCAGGTTTGACACTTTGACCTGTCATTGAGCCAAATCACTCATCAGTCATTTAGACACTCACACATACAGCAAATACACTTACTTTGTTCGTTCAGTAAATTCACAACTATTTGCATTTGTGTAGTATGGTTTGACTTGTTTTATTTATTAGTGTATTGGAATGACAAGTTTTCATGTTTTCCTGTAATACAAAAGCATTCCTAATATGTTACATTCTAAATACCATTAGGGGCAACTGGAGGTATTTTGGTGCCAGTGTGAACAGCTTTCAAAGGGAATGACTGTGTCCACTGGCATCAGGCCTAACCAGCAGACAGGCACAATGCCACATGGGCACAGTGTAACAAATGTTCTGCCACAGGGACAAAGAGGCAGCAGACTGCTGTGCAGCTTCAGTCCCACGTTCAGTGAAATGCAGGTTGCATTTTTAGAGTTCAGTAATTTCTAAAGTAAAATAATCTGGTACAGATATTTTTTTTGAGTATATGTTTTTGTATTTTTCATATGTTCAACTAAGTAGGCTATTATTTGAATGAAAAAGCGTTCGCCTGTGGCTATGGGGCTCTTCGATTTATCGTTCTACAGACAGTCAGTTTTAGAGGCATCATGAACTGTTTAAGTTCCTCATATCTCCAGCAGGTGGCAGACTTGTGTTAGTGAATCCTCAGGACAGCGGAACAGAGTTCAGTAAACCGTACACTTGCATGCTTTCTGCATACTTTTGTTCAGGGGCATATGTCATTACGAAACATATCTTATAACATATTTATTTAAAAATATCAAATTAAAATTAATATAAAATGGTATTATTATTTTTAATATAAGAACATTTGTTTAATGATCTCCTAAACAATAAACAGGCACACATTTCTGTGTTTTATATGTAGGCTACTTGACATGGCTGCATCAATAATGCATTAGTTTTCAGTCTGTTGTTTTCACCAACTTAAAAAAACACTCAAATTTACAGGCCATTCACCATTACCTTCAGGGGAAATACGCGATTACATTAATGTGCCTTGCTTCAGTTAATTATTTAATGGTATTAGAATCTCTTTTTGTCTTTTGATGAGCTCTTTTTGAGCTCTTCTGTGATTCAACCTCTTAATTACACTGATTTGGAATCTAATTATTTGTTAGGCCTGAAGCCATTGCAAAATGTTTCACGAGTAGGCCTACATTCACATTTAATTTAGAGTCAAGAAATCTCTCATTTGTCTCAGTCTCTACTGTTATTTGTTTTTAAACTGCTTTTTCAAATCCAGTGTGTTCTCTAAATTATTTATATATATATATATATATATATATATATATATATATATATATATATATATATATATATATATATATATATATATATATATATATATATATTCATCACTGTTTGCTAGAGTAGGCACATTTTCCACCACAATGCAGATTGTTGCATATGCTAATATTTAATATTCATCTGATCATGATGAGACAATGGAAATGTGTGGGGGAAAAGTGTAATACCTATTATTAGTGTGTTTCAGTATAATTCCAGTATTTGCAGTTATGTGCTTTTTATGAGCACAATCTCTCTTTAATAGATGTGTGTAATTTTACCTCATGTCCATTGGCTTATGTTTTACTGTGACTAATCTGAAGGTTGTGACCCTCAACATAAGCCTGGATTGTTTGTTCACATAGCAGTCAAACAACATTGATCTCTGACCTTTAGGATATCCTGTTCTTAAACATTTGTTGCAACAATGAAATATAACAAACATTAAATATTGCAATATATCATTCATTGTTGTCCTTGTAGCTATAAATAAAAAAAAAAAAAAAATATATATATATATATATATATATATATATATATATATATATATATATATATATATATATATAAATATACACTTCAACTATACTTCTACTATTACTATGCTACTACTACTAATAATTTAAGTTTTTTAATGTTGTATAAAATATATATTTTTTTACAAAATACAACAAAATTTATATTTTTCTTAAATAAATACACAATTTGTGTGAAATTTGTTTTGAATAAAAATCATGTTGCAAAGGTGCCACATGTCCACCAGCATGGGGGAAAAGATCCAGTGATATAGTGAAGACATATGGCCAGTAGTAGGGATAAAAATGTTACCATGCATATACCATTGAAAACATTTTTAATATGGCAAGATAATTTTGGCTGAAAGATTTGTAGCTCTGTAACAATTTCTGCCAATGTCTGTAGAGCAAAACAAACCCTTCTTCCTTGATAATGGAAAACGATTAGTTGCAGTTCAGGCACATGCATCTTTTAACCAACATGGGTCATTGT
Source organism: Romanogobio albipinnatus (assembly GCA_023566225.1). Lineage (NCBI taxonomy): Eukaryota > Metazoa > Chordata > Actinopteri > Cypriniformes > Gobionidae > Romanogobio > Romanogobio albipinnatus. The sequence continues at coordinate 40,956,175 of CM042241.1, read as the reverse complement.
AGGGCTTTTGCACCTGCAAAATGGGGGCTCTTTACCATAAATCCTTTAACCTTTCATTTTTTTTCAATAATTCAATTATTTGATCACTTTGAACAAAACTGAAAATCATTTATCTCACAATATTTCCATTTCGAATTTCTTTTCTGCAGTGCATATTGACAAACAGGTGTTTGGGAAAGTCTTAGCATTAAGGAAGAAACAACCTGCAGTGATAAGTTCATTGTGTTTTCCTGATCACTTTGAATGTAACCAGAGATGAAGATAATCAAATTCTCTGTAACTCGGAAAACTGATATCAGATCAGTTTTCTTTTGTGTTGTCTTGTTGATTTATAAAAGTTTGTTTCTTTGTGACAGCACACACAAAGCTGTTTACCACATATTATATAACCATAATAACTGTTTAAGGTTTGTTTGCCCAAATAAGGTAATGTAATAATCAACATTAAACAATAACATTAAATTGTTCGTTTTTTGGAAACTTGTATGATACTTTTTCACTTTTTCATGGCCTCGTTTTCACATCTTATGAGCTGCCCAAAATAACCTTTATTGAACAGAAACATAAAGGCATTCTTAAGCAATCTAATTCAGATTCTTCTTTTTTTTTTTCTTTTTTTTTTTTTTGTAAAGTTTTATAAACATTTAATAAGAGTAAGAGTGAAACTGGATTTAACCATCTTATTTTTAAGCTACTGCATTAGTATAACTATCGATGAGCTATCTTTCTTAAAAAGTGAGATGTTCACTTTTCATATATTAAAAATGTGCAACCAATCAGCATGCATGATGACAGCTCTATAATGACCTACAGAGGTTCAAGCTGTTCCCTATCAGGGAATATTGAGATGTGAGATGAAACGCTTGTACACAGAAATAAACGTTTGGTCATACACAGAAAAATGTCACACCCTTATGTAACTCAATAATCATTGAAGGTGGTCTGTTTTTAGGTGTGGGATTTGGTGGATTACCACAAGCTCATGTTTCTCTTAGATATCGGATACTGTTCAACCTCCACCTTCCTCATCTCTCCAATTCAAACACACACTCTCACATTCACATGCATGAGATTGCACTTTTTTAAGTCAAAGTCATTTTAAATACATGGCCTTTCAATAACTTTTTTATATTATTTATCTATATCTGACACTTTTATTTATTCCTCTATTCATTGCCTCTTAATTTACTTGCAATGTGTGCCTTAATATTTGCCTCATCAGATCAGCTGTTTTATGATTTATAAATAATCTTTAGTTGAGCTGACATGCACTCCCTCAGAGGGACTCAGCTGCAGATGATCTTCCATATAATTGCTACACTGTTCATTCCCCACCCAGGCTGTCTAATTTACCCTTGAATATATACAATATGAGGCGAACATATTCATTTGATTCTTTTTTGATTGATTAATCTTTACGCTATGATAAATTTCAACCAAATTTCAACATAAAGCCTGGTTTCAGGCAGTCTTGTCCATGGGAGACAATGTGTAAAAGATAGGTGGGGTAACTGCTCTAGTAAATATTAATTCAACATCATGCATTTTAAATTAAGAATTTCTGGGAAAAAGGCCCCTTCCTCTTTCTCTTCTAATGAGTCTACTAGGCTTATTCCAGAATATTATTCTTTAATCTGAACAATATGCAAACAACGTGTTATTTCTTTATGTTTATGGCTGTTTGTAAGTGGCTTAACAGTATTCTTTTAACAATTCCTTCCATATCAGAAGTCACTAAAACCCGATTTACTCTGATAGAGTTATGGACTTTTTAGCCCCAGTTAATAAAGAAAAAAAACTGAACAAAGAAGGCAGCAAGAGGTCAAGAATGCCATTAACTCAACAGTCAGACTGCATTGACTGGGCTAATTCATGTTTCCTGCAGAAGCTGCAAGAATAGAGAGAGTATGTCTGTGTGGGTTGTTTGAAGGAGAATAAAAAAGAATAAACGATAGCAATCTTTGGGTAACAGACTCTCTCTCTCAAATTAAACAATCATGTCTGTTGACAAATTTAAAGTTCTTGCTCTTTGCATTTTAAAATCTCAATTTTAATAGGAGAAACGTGATTTTTCAGTTTGCTTGGTCTGCATGTTTTTAACCAATTTCACTAAATTGAAGTTAAAAGCTAATATAAAGTTAATAAGCTAAATGAGCGCATCCCACACTTTCATCCTCATCTTCTCTTTTTCCTTCATCCAATGGCAATTTGCTCCAGTCATTCACATAATGCGTTCATGTTTATGGCCAATTAGGTGCGCATGCTTCACCTCAAACCAGACTAACCTTGTTCTGTTAGGTACACTCTAAAAAAAAAAGGTTCTATATGGCACCAAAAATGGTTCTTGGCTCGTAATCATAGGGGAACCTTTTTTAGTGCTATATAGCACCAATTTTGGTGCTTCAGTGGTTCTTCAGCGGTTCTTCAGAGGTTCTTCACCGGTTCTTTGACTAAGGTGCTATATAGCACCTCTAACTAAGGTGCTATATAGCATCGCTACCATATACAGAACATGCTAAGATATGGTGCTATATAGCACCAAAAGTGGTTCCTCTATAATTACGACGAAGAACCATTTTTGGTGCCATATAGAACCTTTATTTTTTAGAGTGTATAGGTTGCATTTATATTGGGCCACTTCTATTCATCTCTATGAAGTTGAGAATCGATATTTATAAAACCTTATATCTTAATTCTTTTTAATTAACATAATTATTATTTGTTTTAATTCAGTAATGACTTTGGGGAACTATTTATTTGGTGAACGTGGTGAACTTTTTTTATTTGATAAGATGACATGTTTGGCTAGTTCAGAACTTTCAGACCTGACAGTTTTAGTAAGGATGCGCTTTATAATTTGACATATATAACGAGAAATTATAAATATAGCCTATAGCCTAATAAATGTGGTAATTAGAAATCGGGACAAATGCAAAAGCTCCGATATTAAACGGCTAACGAATAAAATGACACATTTTATTCAATATCAAATGCCAACATGTTTTATGTAATTAACTAATAACTAATGAATAGTAATACTTCATATTGTGTAGGTCAATAATTAATAAGCCGCAATCGCATATAACCTCAGAAAATACATGGCCCACTTGAAAATATCGATTATTTTTCGCACATGGGCATGTTTGAAAGACTCCAAGGCTCTTCCTTATGTGAATAATAACACGTTGGCTGCCCTGTAAACAATGTTGCACTGCAGTAGGCTATATATATATATATATATATATATATATATATATATATATATATATATATATATATATATATATATATATATATATATATATATATATATATATATATATATATATATATATATATTAAAATTATGCTAAAACAATTGCTACTTGGCGCAAAGGTTTTGTAATATTACTATCTCTCTAGTTAGGCTGGGTAAAACAACTGTAAAATTAGCCGTTGACTGTTTGTTTCTTGTGCAGAATGCAAACAACAGCCACCAAACACAAACCTTCATGACTTTACACGACTCCGCCTTTCCGTCATAGTTAATTAAGTGATCACTAAAGTCTCCTCAGCCTCCAGAACTCTTAACAGAACACAGAGCTGTCAAAGCACAAGGCGCACTGCTCATATGCTGTCGGGTGCTGATGGTGCGAGACTAACGTTGGACGTGCCATTGTAGCTGGGCACTCACGTGCTGCAAGATTATTGGAAAACTAGATAGTGATAGTGTATATTTTTAAACCAACATTATTAGAAGCGCTATCGCCAAAAATATTTTGATAGAACTTCACTTAAACACAAGTTTTGCGACCAAAGCTGCTTTGCAAAGGCTCGGATGGCGACCACCAAAGTTGTCAAAATGTGTGAGGCTATGGAGAGCCGCGGGATGAACGCCCTGGACCACCTTCCACCACCTGCGAGTTCCAATAAGCCCTTAACGCCCTTCAGCATCGCAGACATCCTCAGCAAACCTAGTGTCAAACGTGCTCACAGGATTCACCGGCTTCCAGCATCAGAGAGACCTCGACAAAGCATCACTATATCAAGGCAGACTCTCATCACCCAAACATCGCCTCTGTGTGCTCTTCAGGAACTGGCAAGCAAAACGTTCAAAGGTCTCGAATTAGGAGTGCTCCAGGCAGCAGAAGGTAAGAAAAGACTTTAAAAATCATTCAGAATGTAACATTATTAATAGCCTAGTCTACGGCCTGGTTTCACAGACAGGGTTTAGATTAAGCCAGGATTAGGTTTTAGTTCAATAGGGCGTTTAAGTATCTTTTATAAATATGCCATAGAAAAAAAAAACTATACTGGTGTTCATCTTGAGACAAAACAATGGCACTGGCATTTTTTAACAAGCGACTTTTAGTTAAAACAGCTCAAATATGCAATCCAATGCATAGTATGGGACTAGTTTAAGCCATGTCTGCGGGGGATAATGTTCATTTGGTCAAGTTTAAATGGACTTTTAATCTATTGTCATAGAATACATCATGAAAGTGAAAAATGTTATCAAAAGTAGGCCTATATTATTCGAAATATGCTCTATTGAACTTAATTACTATTATTAATGCAACTTAAAATCTGTCAGTGTAATGTTGCATCATACATGTTTTTCTTTCTTCTTTGACAGGGAGGGATGCGTCGACCCTGTTTGGTCAAAGGGACAGTCCTAAAAAGCGCCGAAAATCTAGGACGGCCTTCACTAACCACCAGCTATATGAACTAGAGAAAAGGTTTCTCCGTCAGAAATACTTGTCACCCGCCGACAGAGACCAAATTGCCCATCAGCTGGGGCTGACAAACGCGCAGGTCATAACCTGGTTCCAGAACCGACGGGCAAAATTAAAGCGAGACCTGGAGGAGATGAAAGCGGACGTGGAGTCGGTCAGATCCACAGGCGTAGTGCCTTTGGATAAACTCGCTAAATTGGCTGATCTGGAGAGGTGTGCAGCTGGAGCCACGGGACACCCGGGGCCCGAGTGCTCGCCACGACTAGGTCAGGAGTACAAGAGAGCGCACAAATTATGTCTGTCCCCCATGTCGTCTCTCTCAGACCACACAAGTCAAGACTACTCCGAGGACGAAGACGTGGAAATAGACGTCGATGTCTGATGAAAACCACTGTTTAAAATCACTTAAGACTCATATTTTAAGACGCTACCGAACGTAACAACACGCATGCATGATTCATGAACATGATTGTAGTGATTTTCTGAAACTGAATTAGTTTAATTTATAGCCAGACTATGCAAGTCTAACTCATATTTGTTCAAGTGTTTATTATATATAGGCCTAATATATTGTGTATGGCTTTAATGAGTGTAATAAGAATATATTTCATAAATCAGGGCAACAAACAGAGCAATACAACCTCCTATATGAGAACTATTTTTGCAGGTGTATTTATTGCGTATATATTCTTCATTTGTACACAATGGACAGTAACGCTTTTTGTAAAGTTTTGTACAGTTTACTTGCAGGATATAGTGCCTTTCAAAATGAGGGCATTGCACCAATGTGTCGTTTAATGTATTGAGTTCGAAAATAAAAACCTTTATACCTTTTATAATGATGATGTTGTTGCCGAGTCTGTAAATCCATAACAATCGTCATATTGTGACAAAATTGATATTATTATTTTTTATTATTATCATCATCATTTTCTTATTTTAATTAATTGTAAACAGGCTATTAAGTGATTATTGATAGCAGTACAGAAATAATATTATTATTATTTATTATTATCATCATCATTTTCTTATTTTAACAGGCTATTAAGTGATTATTGATAGCAGTACAGAAATAATATTATTATTATTTATTATCATCATCATCATTTTCTTATTTTAATTAATTGTAAACAGGCTATTAAGTGATTATTGATAGCAGTACAGAAATAATATTATTATTATTTATTATCATCATCATCATTTTCTTATTTTAATTAATTGTAAACAGGCTATTAAGTGATTATTGATAGCAGTACAGAAATAAAAGTCTGATCTTTATTTGTGCAGTTTATAAATGCTATTTAAAAAAAAAAACGTGAAATGTTTTTAGATGTTACTTCCATTTAAACATTCATTGACAGAAAAGTTAACGAACTTGTGCACGACGGCCAAAGAAGCTTCATAATTTTTTTTTGGTAATTGCTAACTGCCTTGATTTCTTTCCTCGAGAAAAAAAAGAGAAGAAGAAAAACATTCTTGCCCCTTTAACGCTATTGTTTTTGCTCTCTGCAGAAGAAACAGAGAGCCTTTGGCTTGCTCCACTCTCTCTTTCACTCTCCAATAGCGTGACTTGGCTTTTGACCCAACAACGTGTGTTTTTCCATTCGGGGCGAAATTTATGTGAGAAACACAAATCTGGGGCGCTGGGGAGAAAAAGGAGAAGAAAGACACAAAAACACCAAGTTTTGGTCCAGTTTCTCCAGGGCTATATAATCCTTTTTGTTCACGGGTGAAGCTGTAATTTCCAGCGTAAAGCATGAAAGCTGAGGACAAATGAGCCATCCACCCTGATGTGACAAGTGACAATGGCGCATGGCTGGACTCCTGCGGTTCACCATACTGAAACAAGTGTGTCCAGCCACATAAAAAAGACGCGAACGTTTGGAGGCCATATGGTTTCTGAAATTTTCACACAATTTCAGACAATTTGATGGATTGCGTTAACCCCTCTTTTAAACAGTTTAACGCAGCTCGAACAAAGGCCATACATTGGAGTCTCTTCTCGCGAAAGCATCTGTACCCATGAATGTCCGCTCTTTTCTTCTCGCCTTTTTAGCTTGGCTTTTTGAACAAGTCAATGAATTACAATGAAACTCTCTCTCTTTTTTTTGTGAGGCACCGAATTTCGGTCCCCTTTTGGTGATTTTAAATGATTTGTTAGACTTGTGTGGGGGTACTTTTTAGTTAAAGAATACGTCCTCATTTTGTTGGGAGTTGTTTCATGTTCAGGAAGGCACTCGTTAAGCGTTCAAACCAAGGCCCTCATGTCAGCTTGGCTAAAAGGGGGTCTTTTGTTTATAAAGCTTAATTCTCTCGCCTCCTTATACCTTGAGCCTTTTTGACTTTGAGGAGATTAACAATGCCAAAAACTGGATAATTCGCCAAAGAGCGTGTGAGTTTTAAAAACAAGACACATTGAGTATGCTGGCAGTAGCAGGTGTGTGTCACTCATAAAAGGAACAACGGTAGACTATAGACAAACGCCTGATTTGACCAGTAATTATTGTAGTTTAGCTTACCTTGTTTTGAAAAGAGTGTAGGCTTAAGAGTAAGGACAAATTCATGCTGTTATTGTGGTTATACATTTTACAATTTGTCCTAAGATTTCCTGGATTTTTTTAAACCATGCCTTTAGGTTAATTTTGCTACATTTCAAATGCATGTTTTATAGGCTGTTGTGTTTTAAACTTGTTTATTGGTTTAGCCTCATCCAGACCCAGGCTTTATAGATATTTTATAACTTTGATGATGTAGGCTAATCAAAGATCGATATCCTATATAAACCATTCATATCTTTATTGTGTGAAGATTATAACTGTCCATCAGTTGTGGAATAAATTTCACCAACTATCATGCCTCAAAAGCTTTTATTTATTATTTTTGTTATAATTTATAGTGTAAGGGTTGTAGTTTTGAGTAAAAACTCCTGGTCCTGGACACTTCTTATTTTTATTTTATTTCCAATACAGTTGCAATAAAAATTACTCAACCCCCTTGACCTGCAAAACATTTTGCTGCTGAGAACATAATATTATAAAAACAATTCAACAGAGGCATCAGTAAATTATTATGGAAATGTATTAATACACATTTGAGTGATTCTGAGAATGTAAAGTTGATGAAACATTCATGTACAAAATTATTAAAAGTAATTTAGTACATTTTTGTACAGAATCTTTTATTCTTTGCAACCTCAAATAGACGCTGTCTTGTAAGAAGCTTCTGTCACCTCTGCGATCTTGGCCCAGTCCTTTAATCCTTAAATAATCTTTGGTTTTCATGTTACAGTTGCTTTATTCAAATTCCACCAAATATTTTCAATGAGTTTTAAACCTGAAGACTGTGCAGGCCGCTCAAGAACATTCTATGACAGATCCCTAAACTAAGCTTCAGGGATGTATACTTTGGGATGGCTGTCCTGCAGGAAAGTCCATTGATCATCAGTCTGAAGGCATCACCATCTTTGCCAAAATGGCTTTATACTTCAAAGAATTCATGATGTCCTACAGTCAAGATTTCCACTTTCTGCAAAAGCAAAGCACCCCCATAACAAGACTGGACCACCTTTGGGTTTGACCATGGAGATGGTGTTCTTCTGCCCATAAGCTTGCCTTCTTTGCACCAGACATACCGCTGATCCGGATCCAAAAAGTATATCTCCATAAAAAGGTCTATGCAAATGAATTTTAGCATATTCAAGTCTGCCTTTTATGTTTTTCTTGCTCAAGAGTGGCATTCCGCAAGATGTCCCAACATGAAGGCCATGCTTGTGTTCTTCTTATACTCTGCATTATTATTATTATTTTTTTTCTCGTAAGACTTTGGCAGTAAATGGAGGGTTTTTCTCAGTTGCTCTGATCAAACATTTTATTCCCCTGAATGATATTGTGCTTTTTCTACGAAACCCTCAAAGCTTTTCTGGTACAACCAATTCTAAACTTATGAATAAGGCTGCCAGCTGACAGGAACTTTTAGTTTTTTGGAAATATTCTTTTAGACTTTATAGTGTAAAAAAACAATTTGTTCTCTATAGCTTTTATGAGAGCTCTTTTGACTTAGCCATTTTAGCACTTGCATGGACTAAATGTACATATGTGCAACTGTACAAGCTTCAGTTTTGTAAGGCTTAACTGTGTTTTAACCAACACAAGTTTGTACCATGCCATACAAATAAGTGACTTAAAAACAGCAGTGTTGAATAGGGGTTGAATAATTATGACATATCTGTATTACAAAACTCAAAAAACATTACACTATGTATTGACATTATAACTTTTAATTTGCAACTAAACTGTTATGCATTGTATGTTTAGACAAGCTTACATTTGTACATTTATACAGTTCCGGGGGCTTGAATAATTTTGATTGCAATATAAAATAGTAGCCTATAAAATTCTAGAAATGAAAACAGTTTAAGTTTCAACAAGAGAGTGTGATTTTATTTTATATGAAACAAAAAATGCTTCCATAATTGTCATAAACAATAGACTTTCCGAAAAATGACAAATTCTACTTTTATACATAGGCTACACTATATAGGAGTAGCCTACCATTGGAAATGGTTAGTAAACAGGCACACCTGTAAGACTTAACAGTAGCACCTTTTAAAAAGGGGGGGGGTATCTTATTTAAGACCAATCCATACACGTCTGAAAGTTTTTGCACAATTTAATTAGCCTATAGGCTAAATAATCAGATGCCATTGAATGGCCTTAATTTATGACTCATTCTAACAAGCTGCATTATTATATTCACGTAAAATAATCCGAATATTGAGCGAAAGACTCCATAAAACTCTTTAAAACCCATGCCATCTGATAGTGTCACTGTGCCAACAACAATTGAACTTCTCACTTAACATGCTCACAAGATTATAAAATATCAAAACTATTGGATTTCTATGTATTAGTGTAGCCTAATATCTATTTTAATGCACAATTCTCGCTTTCTCAGTCCAGGTTCTGTTATTCTGCTGCCCTCTTGTGGAGAACATTGTGGTATTGCAGTCCTGCGTGCTTGCTTGATATTTTGCAGTTACAACCGGAGATGTTTAGTCTTGTGTGTGTGCGCACTTACCTCAAATACACAGATTGTATATGTAGGCCTACATTTATTTTGGTGTCGTTTTTTAAAAGTATGTTGATGCAGTCTTTTATTATTATTTATGAGTCTTATATAGCCTATACGTCTCGTATAAATCCATGTTTCACATTCAAATATTGACAAATATTCAGTTAAGTTGTATGCAATATATAGGCAAACAGGTGCGATTAAACTATTCAACAGTTTTAATGTTTTTTGCGTATAAGCAGCGCATTTGCAAAACCCTTGAACGTCCACAGCGTGTGACGTCATGACGTTGTTGCTGGCGGTATTTTTTATTTTCGTTTGGGGTTTGTGTTTAGTGCCAAATCTGGGTGTAGCGTTCGCGTAAAACAAAACAAAAAACGATATATGGTGAGTACCAGCATGACTGTGCAGTTTAGATGTACCACATGATATCGCCCAAAAATAAAAACAAACTTTTGCAGTTAGAACTGTTTCGCGTTTGAAATCGCTAACTTAGCTGCACGGCTAACTTTTACCTTTTGTATGTATCTGGGTGGAGTTTTCTCTTTTCTGCTCTTATGTTTGTTTCGTGCTTGTTTGTCTTTATCACATCTGTAGACACCAGCACCATCAAAGGAACGTTAAACAGAAATGGAGCAGGACAAACAGTCCTCTCAGTCTTCAAGTTACGCAGGATGTATGGGCACTGCAAAAGCTGTGTTGTTAGAGGAGTGTGAGGAGCAATTTGGACTGTTACAGGAGGTAATGTGCTATGGTGTTGTTTTCAGATCGGTGGTCAGTTGAGGTGAAATATACAAATTCTTTGTCATCTAAAAACATATACAACTCTTTATGAATCACAAGGCGCACAGACCAGGGTGATGTATTTTTTATATAGTTGAATGTAATGACAAAACAAGTTACACGTTTGCCAGATTGATTCAGCCCTTTGCTATTTTATTCAGATTTTTGCTATTGTAGATTGTTTAGACAGCAGCTGTATAGAGAAATGCAGCTGGGATGCAACTGCCTAGTTAACACAAGCATTTATATCTTCCAGCTTCAAAATGAGATAATTTTGGCAGACACAAAGGCTAATGATGATGAGGCAAATGAGGTTTGTCTTTCTGCTTTTGGTACTTTTTAGTTTAGAAAGCAATTGTGTGCATATAAATGTGTTTTCAGTTGAGGCCAAACTAATTTTTAATTTCTTTTAGTTGTATTATTATTATTTTTTTGAGCAGGCAGTGAATCGCCTGATTGCAATCACATCTGAGCTTGAGCAGTGGCAAGACATGGACCCAAAACGTAAGCTATTATCTATTGTTTTATGTACTGTTTCAAATTATATAATTTAATAAATGCAAAATTCAAGACTCCGGTAACCACACTTTTAATTGCACAGTTTATGTTAAGACATTTATTATTATTTTAATTATTTTCTAGTGCTGACAACAAATCCTGAAGTCTTATTAGCTGTTGGAAAAGAAGAGGTATGTAACTAATTAATTTAATAACACGTAATAGGCAGGCAGGCAGTGAGTGTACCAAAATATAAATGCAGTTACAACTTTTTACACTTTTTCCTCACAGTTGCAAAGACTCAACAGTCAACTTAAAATGGTCCTGTCATGCTCACAAGCAAAGTTGGATGCCCAAAAACAGACTTTGAAAAGGTATGACACAGTTTTTGTTAAAGAGCCCCAATTATGCTTTTGTTATGTTACGTTTCATGTAGTGTGTTATATAGCTATTTGTGAGTGTAAAAGGTCTGCAGTTTCAAAGATCAAAGTAAATGATAAATGGAGTTCTAGTCGTCCAAAAGAAAGAACCGATTCTAAACTGCCTGAAACAAGTCGTCAATACTTTGTCTTTCTTCCTGCACAAGCCTGCGTAGGTTTGTAACAAATTTGCATAATGCCAGCCAGCCTATGGTCTTCTTTGGCTGCCCACAAACAACATCTAATTCGACCCACCTTCAAACACTGTAAGGCCTGGGGCCCGTTCTTCGTACCTCGCTTAATACATCTGAGATGATTTGACAGATCCCAGATCTTATAATCATGATAACTGATGTCTGGCTAATTTGGTTCTTCAAACGAATTTGCGGATTGGATTTAAATATCTGGATTAAATGATCTAAGATCACTGTGCGTTCTTGTTTTCCCTGAAGAGGGCAGATGTATCGATACTCGAAACCATGATCAGCAATGCAGCGATTGGCTGGCGTCAAGACAGCAACGTAATGACATCATATAATTAAAAAAGCCACCTGGCAAAAAACTTGGCAAAGTACACAAAAAAAACCCACGAATATCTGGACCTTTATAAGGAAACAGCTAAACGACCAAACCAACATAAAAGTTATAATAGATCAATGATAAATGTTTTTTTTACATGATTACCAATTATTTATATTCACGATTTTATACAGTATTTGTACACCCTTTACATTTTCATTTCAATGTTGTAATTAAATTTTTAATTCAATTTGAAGCAGATTTGTAACATGACAGTATTAAAGTTTCTTAAGGGTCAAGATCAAATTCTCTGCATCTCCTGCGCTGCATCAAGCCATCCCATAATATCCGTCATCACTTAAATTAATGCACGGCTCAGATTAACTGTACTACATGTGTGCAAACTTCCAATAAAATTATAAAGTAATTATTCCATCACAAATAAATCGCTAAATCAAGTGGCTGTGTCTATAGTATTATACACAACATTATAATATTATATTCATTCTCATATACATATACATGAAATAAGCCGCTCGCGAGCAGGTTTAAGCTTACGGACCTGTTGCTATGACAGCAAGTCCAGGATGAGTGTCGAAGAACCAAACAATCCAAGATCATGCCAAATCGTCAACAATCAAATCCAGCTAACTGAGTTAGCGAGGTACGAAGAACGGGCCCCTGGAAGAGTTTGGTTTATGTTGTCAACATAATAAGCTGCTGTTTTTTTTTCTGTGCTGCGAAAGCAAATCCATTTTGTGTGCACTTCCAAAGGATGAGGACTCGGTCTTGAATTGATATGGTTAAACCAATGCCATCATTACTGTTAGTATCACGTGCTGAGGAATCCTTTGGAGCTGAAATTCAGATTTGGTAATACTAATAGGTGTTTCATTTCTGACAAGTGGTAGACCAATCAACAAGACTGAGCCATCTGATCAATCAGAGCAGAGTAGGCTTTCGGAAAGGAGGGGTTTAGAGAGACCAAACCGTTTCAGGCACTGAGAAAAGGTGACGCTGCAATCTATATTATGAGAAAATTAAAGTGTTTTTTGACCTTAGATGCACATAAACCTACTGTAGGAGACTTAAAGGGGTGGTTGATCAGCTTTTTTTGAAGGCTTAATTGTGTTTATGGGATGCACTGTAACATGGGTTCATGCTTCGTAAAAAAACACACATTATTTTTCACATATTTTACCTTTATTCTACACTGCTGTGTCCCTTCCCATAAAACAGTCTATTGAGTTCCTGGTTCTATGAAGCCCCTCTCTCAAAAATAGTGTGCGTTGTCTGGAAACGTCAAGACCCTTAACATTACGGGTGTAGCATGTGCTCCTGCATTGTAAATAACGGCGTCAATATTGCCTTATCAATTTGAGTCCGAATCAGACCCAGAGACTATTAGTGAAGAGCTTAACCTGCGCAAGAACAGCTGATACAGGACGTTTCAGAATGGTATGTTTATTTTATTTATATTTCTTTGTAGATATGCTGTTATTTGTAAATGGTACTACTGTTAATGTTAATTTTTGATATTAGGTTTTAGCCTGTATTAAAGCTTTAGTACAGCACAATACATGATTGCCTTGTAGCCTTTTTTTTTTTCTTCATATAATCGTTCTAACAAATGATACTACAGTTCTTGTAGGGATTATTTGATTACAGACTGTGGACCTATAGTGATCGCTACTGACTGTAGAGCACTGTTAGTTTTGTCTTTATAGAACGAGTGTAGCCAAATATATGTCGCCAGAACTATTGAGACCATTATGAAGACCAACCATGGATTTATTACTGTGGCCATATTAAACACACAACAACCATGTTTAGCGTGCCTGTATTTACACGGATCGCTTAAACGGCAACAAACACCAACATTCGAAGTTCGCTAGTGGGATTAAAAAGAAGTTTGTAGATGTTTGTTGGATAAATTTGAATTCGCAATTAGGTAACTGGTTATCGGAGCAAACAGTGTTTGCCTTTGTTTTACGTCCTTGCTACAACATACAAATAACAATAGAAACTATTAATAGAAAACACAAAGAATAAAACATACTAGGCTTACTAGGGCTGTGCGATATTGAAGAAAAATGCGATATGCTATATCCTTGTTAAATAATGCGATATTCGATATGCAATACGATATTGCTTTAAGTGTGTCAAATCTATTTCTTTCCCCAACTGATATCTTTCACTTGACGTGACGTGCAGTTTTGATGTCCAAACCCCTTTATGAAGTTAAAATAAGGAAATGTTTAATAAAAAGCACATTTATTGAATCTATTGCTCTCTGTTTATCAAATGATATGAACATATATTGAGGGTATTACAAAGTGTAAGAAGTATTAGCATAATGTCATACCGGATAACTGTCCGGACCTTAGAGTGACACACAAAAAAGCCAAACAAACTGTAAAAAATCTAATAAACCCTAACATCTCATTATTGTATGAGTCTTGACAACAATATATTTAAATATTACTAAGAGTATGACATCCAGTTGATTGATTTGGAGCATTCTGTCCCAAAACTGGCTGTCAGCCAATGTCATTCGGGATAACAAGCGAACTGGAGCAATTTTATTGTGAATTTTATTTTGACACAATGTGAGACAGCATGTTACACAATCAGGAAGACCCTGAAGGACCCCCAAACAATGGTGAAATGTAAGTATGTCTTTCATAAAATGTGTTTAACTTGCCCTTTTTCCTCACTAGCACACTATGTAGTAAAATCCTGTCATATGGGATAACGCTAAAATAACATATATAATGTGGGTTTTATGGAAATATGTTTATTTAGCATAAATTTACATATTTGGAAGTTGAAGGTAAAGGTTGCAGATTTCTGTAGGTAGCCAAAAATACTGCCTGATTAAGATTTAATCTGAGTTGTCATACCGGATAACAATTTTGTCATATAGGATAAGTTATTTTCTGTTAGCCCATAATGTCATTTCGTTATCTTGGATGAAATGTGTTTGACAATATATACAGTTTTCAACTTTAATTTGTATAATTTCCATTCAAATTGTGATATTAACATATCATTAACATTGTTTAGTTGAATATTAGCAAATTATATAATTCATAATAATATTAAATTACAATTATTCAGTTTACACACTGAAAACCACATCAGTATTTCTTTACAGTGGAGCCTAATTAATTTCCTTGGAAAAACATTGCATAACATAAACATTAATTATTTATGAACATTATTATGTGTAAGTGTTGTAAAAATGACAATTCATGTGCTAACTCATATGGTGTCATACCGAGTAACAATTTAAGTCAGACGGGATAACGCTGTTTTTTTTCTATTGAAATGCATAATTTCACTTCATGGAGTTGAGGAAACAATAATAACATGATACCAAGTCCTGTAAAAAAATTTCAGACATTTTGCATTTTAAATCACATTGCAGTGTTAAAATGTGAGTAAAGAACTTGAACAAGTAGGGTCACGTTTAAAGAAATCACAAAATAATGAGAAAAAAATTGTTGTGCAAATTTTCTACATATTGTTTACTGCATCACTTTATATATTCATTAAGTATTATTGATTTGAAAAGTTTTAATATCATAATATTTAGAAAATGCATTAACGTTATCCATTATGACATTTTGACTGGTGTCGTCACATGATTCTCAGTTAAACAGCTTAAAATACATTGTTTAAAATTTAGATTTTAGTAATTAGTAAAAAAAAAACATCCCATAAAGATAATAACTACTTTGTGCAGTTTTAACCTATTTTAATTTTTTATCAGTTGAAAACCTTATTTGTCACTGGCCCATAACCGACTGTGTTTACATGAATACTCATCAAGACAGCCATTTTGACATAACTTGGTGTGTATTTGACAGTTCGAGTGTGTAACAAGGCAAGAAAAAAGTAGGGATGCACCGATCATGGTTTTACATGGCCGATTCCGATACCGATTTTTTTTTAGGCAAACCGGCCGATTCCGATACCGATTTCCGATTTTTTTTTTTTTTTTTTTCATTTTTTATTAAGCAACAAACAATATGAAAGTATACGTGAACAAGATGTTTATTTGGTGTTTAATAGGCTAAATTGGCTTTTGGCCAATTAAAACAAGTTTGTAATCTGAAATTAAATTGGGTTGAACCCATGTAAAAATCAACATATTAACATTAACAACTGCATATTCTGCAATCCAAACAACACAATCAACAAACATTCAACAATCCAAACAAAGATGTAACTTAAATCAGCATATGTTTTTAAATTCAGTGTAAAAAAAAACAGTATTTACCAGTTAAATGAAATTAAATAATTAAATTAAATATAAAAAAAAGTATATAAATACATTGTTCCAAAATGTTAAATCAAATAATGTTTAGTGCAACGAAAAAAAAACAAAAAACAAAGCTGCTACAACAGGTGCTTTTTGAAATTAAGTCAATGTAATTAAGGTTAAATAAAAATGACCATCCTTAAGTGACAGTATTTCACTTCAAAAGTGCAGGCATGTTCTTCTTTACAAAGAGAAGCATTTCGGCTTTGTCACAAGTTAGTCTGTTTCGTTTCTCATCCAAAACGTGAGAAGCTGAGCTGAACAAACGCTCACTATCAACGCTTGTGCAGGGCGCGGAGAGGTAAGCTCGCGCAAATTCAGCGAGTGCAGGAAAGCGGCTCTTATTTGTGCGCCAGTACACCAACGGCTGTCCGCTTCTTGGTATCTGTGCCTCAGACAGGTAGCTCTGCATATTTCAAAATACTTCCACACAACTGACATGTTCGCGAATGATTGCACGCGGGCGCACTTCCGGAAAAATCGGCGGAAAGAAAAAGAAAAAACCGATTCCGACCGGTTCCGATTTTTGGCCGGTCAACCGGTGCATCCCTAGAAAAAAGAATGGCTTGTGCGCACGGTTTGGCGTGTGTGTCAGACAGCAGACAGCACGAGACTGCAAGGAGTTGTTTTTCTCAAGTTATTGCGTTTAATAACTCTTTTTAACGTCAAGCAAGTCACATAAGTAACAGTCGTGTGCCCAGTCTATTCTCTGCTATATGCATCGACCTAAAACGTACACTTTTCACAATGTTGAAGTAGCCTATTAAAATCATTCAGATATTGCGCGCCCTTGCGATATGCATATTACGATACGTACATTTGTGATATTTCGATATATTGCGCAGCCCTAATACTTACAGGTTGTGGCCCATAAACAACAGTTTCTGCTTTTAAAGTGGCAACTGCTCCATCTTTAAAGACAAGCTTTTTTTTTGGAATCCGGCATTGAGGAAGCTGTCCTCTGTAAAATGTGCAGCACAGAGAGCTATATTTGGATTATAACGTTCAGGAATTGAGTTAAAAAATAAATTTGAACTGTTGTTCCCTAAGTCCAGCATCCACAGGAAGGCAGAACAAAGGGGTGAAAATGACAGCGTTTCGACAGCATGGCAACAACACTGTATAACTCCTGCTCTTCTTAACATGGCCTTTGCTGTGTGTTCGCGGAGGTGTGGTTTATGTAATTTTTAGGTTTAGTGATGTCACTAACCCATGAGAAGCTCATTGTAGTCCCTACCAGCCATTTGTTGTAGTCCTTAAAAAGCAATTTCTTTAAAAGAAAATTGTAACTTTGCTGTTACAAGTTTTAGTAGTTTGCTTTTAATGTCTATATTAGGGCTGTCACGATTCCTTGATTAAATTTGAATGTTTCATAAAAATAAAAAAAATTTAAATCCTTAATTGATATTTACCCGTGTCGAGTAACCGACAGTGTTGGGGAAAGTTACTTTGAAAAGTAATGCAATACAATATTGTGTTACTCCCTTAAAACGAAACTAATTGCATTACTTAAGCCCCATTTCCACCCAAATTACCAGGAAAATCCAGGAAATCCTGTTTGTTCTATATAACAAAAGTTATTTTAATTTTGGTGTGAACGGGCCTTTACATTTGCCCCAAAAATATAATAAGGCTGAAGGAAATGCAAATTCACGCCTGTACAGTAGAGGGTGCAGCTCAAACAGACCTTTCGGCTGTGCTGCTATTCTAGATTGCAGAAGAATATGATGCAGGAGAAGAAAGTTTAACACTTACTATACCAATAATAATAAAAAAAGTAATTTTTGCTAATGATTTAACTAAATCATCGAAGATCAGCAGCAAGTACATTGGTCAATAAAGTGAGATTAAATGTATACAAATCTTATTTATTTCACATTTTTTTTCCATCACTGAATTTATTCATTTTGTGCAAGTGAGATTAGTAAATGCATGATCACATTTAGTCTAGAACTACAATAACCATCAGTTTACACACAATGCCTCTGCACTTATGACGACAAGAGAGCTGTCAGTCAATAAATGGGAAAAGAAAGTAACTTGTGTTACTTGTTTGAAAAAGTAAATCCGATGTTTTGTTGTACTTTTAAAAGTAATGCGTTACTTTACTAGTTACTTGAAAAAAGTAATCTGATTACATAACTTGAGTAATGCGTTACCCCCAACACTGGTGACAGCCCTAGTCTATATAATCTTTACGTTTTAGTCATTTTAGTTTCAACTAAATTTATATATGTGTGTGCACTTATTTTCATGGTTTTGGTTAACGATAATAACTTTAAGATTATTATGCTTAAATTATCTTTAGGTCATTAGGTCTGAAAAATTATTGGTGAAGCATGATTTGATATCACAAATTCATGAATAATACAACATATAAAACTCTGATTAAAAATGTTTTTCAGGGAGCAGACGTGGCAAGCAGAGAAGAAAGAAGCATTGAATGCAGTGTCGGAGAAACTCACCAGATTACAACATGAAAACGAGAAATCAGAGCACAGGTTCTTATAATGCTGGGATTAAATGCTATTTCTCTAATGCTATTTCATGCAGTCTGAGTTTTTTACACTGTTAAAGAGTTGGATTCTCGTGCTAAACATGGCCAAAGTTTCAAAAAATTATTTGGACGTATGGCAGAGTATTTCTGTGCCAAAAATTCTCCTTCCGGTTTCTCACATTTTTCTGAA
Organism: Romanogobio albipinnatus; assembly: GCA_023566225.1. Taxonomy (NCBI): domain Eukaryota; kingdom Metazoa; phylum Chordata; class Actinopteri; order Cypriniformes; family Gobionidae; genus Romanogobio; species Romanogobio albipinnatus. The sequence continues at coordinate 40,937,157 of CM042241.1, read as the reverse complement.
GGTTTTTTTTTCCCGAGTATGGCCCTGTATGAAGTCATAAACGGCAGAAAATTCTTGTATGTACACTTCTCCCGGAAAAGCACGTGCGCACACCAACCAGAGCAGGAGGGTAACGGTAATTTGGGTAAGACAAGTCAAGAAGGATTTGTTAAATGGTAAATGGACTGCATTTATATAGCGCTTTTAACAGACCAATGGCCATCCAAAGCGCTTTACACATTGCCTCACATTCACCCATTCACACACCGACAGCCATGCAAGGCGCCATCCAGCTCATTGGGAGCAGCTGGAGTTAGGTGTCTTGCTCATGGACACCTCGACACTTGGTCAGGTGGAACCGGGGATCGAACCACCAACCTTCAAGTTTGTAGACAACCTACATGAACCACTGAGCCATTGGGGTGGCAGTTAACAATGTCACCAAAGTGTGTTTTTGGTTGTGAGGGAAAGATAACCTTGTTCAGCTACAGTGGGGACAGTTTTTTTCAAGTGTTCCTGGCATTTTCTGTGACAAATGTTTTATAAGGAAGGCCCGTTGGATTTGCAGATTGTTGCAGGCGATGAGTAAAATGCATGAAATGTCTGTTTTGTTGGCAATCGGCGCGTAAACGCATACAATGTAAACAACACGGACGTATAGTGACCATAATGCGATGCAGTGACGTAAATTTGTTTGTGGGTAAATGGGGGAAGTCATGTTTAATGTGATAGTTTCATCCTTAACTACTATGGCGGTATCTGTTGCGCCAGGGCAAAGCAATGTGTGTTACTATGGTAATCCAGGTCGAATGTTCAATGAAAAAGTCATCCCTTACACCCCAAAAGCACAAACACAGTTCTCATGAACAACTCGATAGCACAAGCATGACAGACCAACTAACGATCATATTACAAATATGACAAGATTAGAGGGTTATAGTGATCACAAAAAGAGGACCCAAAGAAAACAAACATATATTAGGAGTATATTTTTCGTACTTTTCAGACATGCTTGAAACAGTAAGCATCATGAGGGAGCATCAGAGGTTTATACAGTGTGGAAATGAATGGGTCTTTATCATCGCTGAAGTGAATGACGATACGATTGCAAATGGGCGAACATGACAAACAAGCATATTCAAGCAAAAGCCAGCATATATTAGTTCTGTGAAACAAAACAAAACCAATGTTACTCGCCTATCGAGAAGAAATAAAGCAACCATGGCGTCCGATTGTAGGCCTTAGCGCTCCTTGAGTTCTTTCCAGCGCTGGAAAGCTGATACTTCTTGCCTGATTGTAAGCCTTCTGTTCCATAGACATTTTCCATGTGTTTTTTATCTGCCATCTCTCTCTTTCTGTCATCGCTCGGCTAATGTCCGTCCTCTGTCGTGTATTTTGAATAATGACATGCACTGAGCGCTCTCTTCTCACCATCATACACGCCTCTTACTGCTGATTGGCTACAAGTTTGTTTTGGTCCTCGGCCTGAAACACTTTTATAAAGCAGTTTTGAAATGACACTTACCCCACTTTTAACCGGAGCGAACAGTCTATGATACGATGACGTGTGTGCGCACATGACTCTAGCACCACGTGCGTCTTTTTCCGGAAAGTGTCAGTACAGCTTATCTGTCTTTTATAAATGTAATAAAACTAAAGATTTTTGAGATATGAAGGATGCAATACTACTTTGTATGTACTCAAGATTAACATGAGAGAGCCTGAAACTGTGTGTGTTAGCCCCCCTTTAATAATCCAATCCTATTTTTTTCACATTATGTTTTACAGTATTTTGCAGGATATGAAGAGAAAGATTAACAATCTAAAGGACTATCATAGCATTCTCATGGAAATGCTGAGTGACATGTTAGCTGAGCACTTCCCACTTCCTGATCCCCTAGGAAACGGCACAAAGAAAAAAAGAGTAGGTGGCATCTTCACCCTCACAATCAGATCAGAGAATATTGGATTTGGATTTTTTTAGGCTGTTGTATATGAATATTGGATTTGGATTTTTCAGGCTGCTGCATATGATGCAGAGATTAACCTGATTTCACTGAGTGAGATTATCGAGGTATGTTAAAATACCATCACAATAATCTTCACCGTATGTTTGTAATCTTCTTAAAATAGAATTTGTTATTAAATTAATAGAATGGAAATTAACTTGTTTCTTGACACAGAGTGTTTAAATGTACAATAAGTGATTTCTGAGAAACCCTGTTGATATTTGAAATCATCAACCCAAACAAACACACCCCTCCCTTCATTGCTCCGCCTCCAAAATACACAAAGACACAATGCAAGAGTGGATGTCTCTCTATCATAGCTGAAGTGAAGTAAAATAATACAGGGCTCAACATTAACGCTTGTCTGGGACAAGTGTTTTTTTTGAAGGGGCAAGTGAAAGAGAATTTTACTTGCCCGACCGGAATCAAGAATGATTCTGCATTCATTCAGTGTAAGTGGCCATCGATAGTGGATAATGTATAATGAACTGACGGTAACTGCGCTGTTGAGGCTCGCGCTGCCTCTCGAGGAGAAATCACAACAAATGAGTGCCGCTCATACAAAGAAACTAATTTAACATACAGGGATAAAATTACAAATTGTGGAATTTTTATATTTATAACATATGATGGCCTACAGTTAAGCAACATCACAACCAAGAGTGCTGTTTTCCTGAATACCATCATGACTGAAAATGACACGGATTTCATATGACAGTTCCATAAACAATTAATTAACATTAAGTCACTTACATTTTAGATGCAATATTGACTGTTTTTGTTCGATTTCAGCTGCAAAAATAGTTCCAACCAAAGATCACAGCGGAACCGTAACACATCTCACAGCAACCAGCATGTTACTGAATGATTCAGCGTTTTGAATGAATCGGTTGAATCAAAGACTCAATGACCTATTCGTAAATGACTGCCTCATTCTTGAATGAATCATCCATGACTCAATGACTCACTCATTAAGACGGTCACCTGCTGCCACCTACTGGTGGTTTAGTTTCATCTTTCCAACATTTCTCATTTGTATATTCAAACATATTTAAAGCTGCTGTCCATAACTTTTTGTGTTCAAGATTTACAAAAATGATATAATGAGACTGTACAACATGAATCCATTTTCCAAACCGTGTTTTTGTCTTACCCTGAATCTTTATGGTACACTTATAATAAGTGTTTATAGTGGGACTATTTCAGACCGGTCTGGTAGGAACCGCTGGGGAGGAGCACAGTCCCTGCGTGACTCGCCATAGATATAAACAGAGAGAAGTAGCTCCGGCTGCAATGTTCTTCCGCAAGACAGTTCTGTGTATTAACCGCTAGAGCGCAAAAAGATCTCATAATCAGTGAAAATGATTTAATTTGATTGGTAAAAGCCCTATAGTGTCTTATTCGAATTTACTTTATAGATAAAAAAAGAAGAAAAAAAAGAAAGCTGAAGCATAGCCAATATTTAATAAGATTATGGAAAAAATTGCCTTTATAAAAGGTAAAAATATCACAAATATGCAGCTTTAAATATGTAAAAACTGATTGAACACTGCTGAGAATATTGCTTCAGAATAAATTATATTTACAACACAAAAAAAAAATTCCGGACAAGCACATTTTTTACTCTGACAAGTGAGTGACATATTTACTTGTCTTAATGTCGAGCCCTGTAATGCTTCATGAAAAAAGTGAACAAACAAAAGACGAGGACAAAACAAAACCATGAACATATACAGTACACACGAGTATAGCAAGAGTTGGTTGTTAGTCGCCAGCAGCAAACCAGCTCTAGACAAACAATGATACTCAAAACTGTCCTGTTACTATAGCTGACATTACAACAACAGCATATCTTGCAATGTTACTCATGAGTGGAGCAGAAACAACACAATATCTGCATCCGTTTTCAGGCCTTCCCGCTTAGGTCTCTCCAGTGCTAGAAAGCTTTTCTAATATTAACGAGGGTCCTAAAGCTCTTGCCTGATCATGACCCTTCTTTTTTCAGTGATATTCCTCTGACCTTTTCTCTTTTGTAATGTCTCTCAATCATCTCTCTTTCTACAATCTTTCATCAAATCTCCCTCTTGCTCACACTCTTTCCTCCCCCATCATGAGTGTAAACGCCCCCTTACTGCTACAAGGTTGTTGTGCTGCTCGGTCCGATCCACTTTCAGCAGTTTGTCAGAAATCGCTTATTGTACCTTTAATTTATTAACCTTCATTTAACACATTTAATCATAAACATTTGTCTATTGCAGAGATTGACCAATAAAACTTTAGAAACTCCACATGACCCTTATGTGACTACTGATGACACTTTCTGGCCACCGTACACGGAGATGCTTCTTCGTAATGGAATTGCAATAAGACATCCAGAAGATTGCAACAAAATTCGTCTGGAATTGTTTTTTTAAATCTAAAGAGCACTTGACTATAGTTAATTTGTTTGTCTATACTTAATTTGTTTGCCTATAGTTAATTTGTTTGCCTATAGTTAATTGTAAATGTCTGTTTTACTTAATCTGCTAAATATTTGCCATTATGGTATCACATTGCAGTTGATTTAGTTTTTTTAATTGCATGTCAAGTCCACCATTAAGAATGCCTGTTTCTCTTCTATATATTTGTGTTGGTACTTGTTTAACCTTGTATACATTTGTCAAAAAGAATTACTTCATTAAAACCAACCTAAACATTCAATTTGACTTTTAGCTGTCTCAAATGCGCATTCAAGATGTCAGTTTGGGAAATTCTTACGGTTTTTCCAAAAACAAAACTTCTCTATAATCTCTATAATTAGCAGTGTTGAAGAAGATGTATCGCTTTTATGTATCTTTTTTTTGGGTAAAATTTCAGTAATTCTCTTTCAAAAATACACCTAACAAAAAGGGTTCAGTAAATGTTTTATAATTTGAATATGTAATAATAAAATGTGTAATATTACAGTTAATAAGTAATACCATTTTGTTTAAAAAGTGCACAATTTGTTAACAGTGCAGTTTATGTGAGTAGGCTAATATTCTCTGTATCTGTTAATATTGACCACAGTCATTATGTGGTCTTAGCTTACACCGTCTGTTAATATCAGTAAATTTACAGTAATATACAAATTTTAATAACTAAGGCTGTTATTATATGGCATTATGATTTAACGACAGGAATTGAACTAGCCTACTAAAACACCATCCATAATGCTTATAACATTTTACAGTTATGTGCTTGTAACAGCTGACACAACTGCTGGTGTTGTAAAGTTAAAATATATCAAAAATATAGTGTACTTAAAAAAAGTGAAATATTAAATGGAGCAAAACCTAGCTTCGTGACAACTAGCCCCAGGGTATATTCCTGTGTAATGCCATGTCCTTTCAACAGAGGGCGCGAGATAACAACTACCTTTTCCACTTTCGGTCTGTTGCCCTTTAACTTACCTGTTGAAAATTCGACTACAGGTAAAGTACATTGAACCAGTTAGCCTAATGTAGGCCTAGTCGGTAAGAAGTAAACTTAGCTGCATTTATGTAATTGTTAATTTTGCTATTCGGAAACAACATTAGCCTAACTTACACTGGACAGTATAGACCAAATTTCGGCGACACCTTAGGAATAAAAAAATTACTTCTTTCATATTGTCCTTCCGACATATAGTCTAGGCCTACTGCTTTAAAAAAATGGTTCAAAACGCTCAACCGTGTGGAATAATGTGAATATAGCTTACCTGAGTACCAAACTTCAACAAAAGTAAGAGCATATGCGTCTTTGTTCATAGACTACTCGCTTACTTGTCTGATACCTGAATGATAAACAATACACTTACGATCAGTCACGAAAATTGTTTTGAGCATGCGCAATTCGCAAAGAGTTCCCGAGACTGTCTGGCACCCGACATTCGTCTCTTTACAGTTTCTGAAGTTAACATTACAAAATGGAGACACAATACGACCGTGTTAGTACTAACTTAGGCAATTACTTAGAAAATATATCGGTAAAACTTTAACTTTAATTAATGAATAATTAACAAACGTTATATAATTATCATTCGTTTATATATATATATATATATATATATATATATATATATATATATATATATATATATATATATATATATATATATATATATATATATATATAATACATACACACACATACATACACACACATACATACGCATACATAGGCCTACACATCTAGAAATATGAGATAATGTGCTTGTTAATTTTACTAAAGAACTTATTAAACATTACATAATGTGAAATAAAATCCCTATTTCAACAGTGGGTTAATTTGATAGCCTATATTTGATAAATTGAATAAATGAACAAGTATTTTCTTGAAAAATGAATTTATTTTCTCTTATAATTGTATGATTAAATGAATATCCTGTGTTGATGCGAAAAAAATGGTTTGGAGCATTATGAAATAGGCGTGTTGCGTGTCAAACCGCCAAACTGCAGAAATCACGTGACTTTAGCGTTTTGAAATCTGTTATCACTATATAAGTCGTTTTTTTTTTTTTTTTTGGCGTACCAAAAATATTCTCGTTGCTTTATAATATTAATATTGAACCACTGTACTCACATGAACTGATTTAAATATGTTTTTAGTACTTTAATGGATCTTGAGAGAGGAAATGTCATTACTGGCTATGCATAGCCTCACTGAGGATTTCAACAAAAATATCTTAATTTGTGTTCCGAAGATGAACGATGAGTCTTACGGGTGTGGAATGCCATGAGGGTGAGTATTAAATTACATTATTTTCCTTTTTGGGTGAACTAACCCGTACTGCAACTTATTTTTACAGTATAATAATTTGTACAGTAATTTCACTCTAAATTATTTTACACTTTTTATTTGACAAAATCTTTATTTTGAATATTTTAAATGAATGCTATAGAATTTATTCCAAAATAAATTCCAAATAAGAGACTTGAGTCCATAACCAGACCATTCTCAGTTAACTGAAGGCTTGTTCGACTTCACCCAGCGATGCGCAGACCGATCGGCGGCTGACTTGAAGCAGTGCATGCCGGTTAGAAATTTTGTCCGACTTGAGGCAGCGCCGACGCCACGTGACAGTGACGTATGTCAACAAAGTGTTGCGAGAGCGATTCGAGAGCAGTCAGTTAATACATCCGGTGCAGTTTCTACAGAGCAGCTGCAAGCAGGGTTGCCAGGTTTTCACAACAAAACCCGCCCAATTGCTACTGAAAACTAGCCCAAAACTAGCCCAATCTCGTTTCAGGGGGGCATCTCCAGTAAAAATCGCATTTGGGGGGTTAAATATGTGTTTTTTTTGGCATGGTTGCCTACTAAAATTCGCATTCCCGGGGCTAAATATCATATAATTGGGGTCGCTTCAACCCGCGGACATGAAAAACAGCCCGCGGCAACAGTGATGAAGTAGCCCAATTCCGCGGGAAAACCGCGAACTTGGCAACACTGGCTGCAAGAGGCTGCACGGACTCTGATGACGACACAGCTGTTCCACGATTGGCTGGATTCACCGCATGACAGCGATCACGTGTGTTTCGTGTTTATTCTGAAACCTTCAGCTCCACTAATGCGCACAAATCAGTTTTTTTATAACAGTAAAACCTCCTTTCATGTAGTCGAGATGTTATATTGTCATATTTATCAAAATAAAACTGATAAAAAAATGTTGACCCCACTTCATTGATAGTGTAGGCTTATATGTTGAACTCTATTCTTGTACAAACACACGCTGTATTAAGCAGTACATAAAGTATTACATGACAATAGTGTCTCTGAAACATCTGTGTATTGCCAAATATTGCATTTATTTCACTTCAGCTGATAAAGTATGCAAAAACACAGCGCGAGCGTCACTACGGGAAGCAGAAAGTGTCCAACTTCACGTCTCCGTTTGCAGCTCCTCCCCGCCTGCACGCGGCAACTCTCGCCGATCAGTTGAATCCGGCCGCAGCCGATGTCGAACACACCTTGAGTTATGGCAGAGCCCGTCTACGGAGAGCCTGCCCACTCCCTATTAAGCCCTGTTGTACAGAATTTTGGTTGTAGTACCACCAGAGTTCCACTGGGGGCGATCGCCATGAGTGCAAAATGAATGGAAGTCAATGGGGCTTGACGGCTAAATTTGTCTCTTTCACCCGATTGCCGTTGAGAAATCTCAGAAATGATTGTAGATTTTGCAAGTTCAACATGGGTTTTAGGTCGAAAGTTGAATGAACGAGTACTTATGTCCTTTTGATTTCTTACAGGTTGAGTTGTTGTTGTCCATAACACGCTAGCATTCTGCTAATGAACGCTGATTGGTCAGTGAAGGACTGATTACGACCAGAGATCCCGCTTGATGGCATCGTGTCATCTGAAGCGGGACCAGAAACAAACAAAACAAAAACTCTTCTAGCACGTGTATTTACCTGTGTCAGCTGTGTTGTCGATGCCTCGAGAGAAAAGAAAGTGCAGAGCGCGAAAGCACCAGAGCGACTGAAGGATTGCCGTTAAGCAGTATCTCTGGTCGTACATGTGTATGACGTCATTGACACTTTAAAAGACTTTTTAAAGCAAATAAGTGACTCTAAAAAATCTAACACCCAGCAATGTGTAATTTATTTGCATTTCCTTTCGAATACAACATTCAAATTACTAGATAAAAAATTATATCCTGAGAAAAGTGGATTTTTATTGGTATAGCGCCATAGACCTCCATTCATTCTGCACTCGTCCTGTGAGCGCCCTCATATGGAATCAGAGAGGAACTGCAACCAGTTCAGAAGCCGGAAGTTCAGTGAGAGTGAAACTTCTCGCCATATTAGACATTCTCTGGTTATGGTCTGGCAAAGCTTCATAGACAAATAATTTCCAAAGGGGCGTCACCAATGGGTGTCGCTCAAATGCCCCTGGGCAATTGGATAGACCTCAAACCAATCAGAGCAACGAAGGAGATGACGTATGCAGAACGGAGAAACGAGACTCTAGCCGTTTCTCAAAATGCGTTCTTGTCTGTACTTGTGTTCTCAAATAGGAAATGTCCCCGGTTTCCATTTCAGAAATCTGGTCACCTTACCTAAACCACATATTAATGTTTAATACATTATTTTTTAAATGTAAACGAAAAGAGGCAGGGTGTTTTATACTTCATTTTATTATAAATATATAAGATAATCATTGTAGGCCTAGCTACGCGTTGCCTGAACCACATTTGTGTGGCTAATATGTTTAAGTTTTTTTTTTTTATTAAATGAGGCAGTGGTGTTTTATGACATATTTTGTACGTAAACTTCTGACTTGTGTCCGTGACTTACCAAGTTTGAATCTGGAGAACCAACTCCTGAGGACGGGAGGACACTAGTCCACCTACTCTGCTAATGGACAAGCAGTGTTCTTGACGGTATCACTCAGTATGTCTATATTTTAGGCTACAATAAAACAAAATAATGATATTTTAAATATTAAACATGTTATAGCCACACAAATGTAGTGCAGGCAATGCATATTATCTCCAATGCATGTATATAACAAAATGAAATATAAAAAAAAACCTGGCCTCTTTTCGTTTACATAAAAAACAAAAACAATGTGTGCATATATAGGCTATGATTATCACTGTAATAAAATGAGATATGACATAAAACACAACCCAGTCTCTCTTTATTAAATGGTAGTTTATGTGTGCTCAATAGCCATTAAATAGCCAAGTAAAATGTATAAGAAGCTATACAATAAATACAGCAATTCAGTCAAACAAAAGTCAGCGCTATGAAACTACAACGGTAAAGTTTAATAGCTTACAAATATAAAGTTATGAAACTTCACTTTGCCCTCAAACAAAACTATCTGTCTGGGAACAAATTATAGATTAATGAGGGTAAAGATCAGCCGTTAGATCTACACCAGATGAATCATATCTTATGTTTAACCACTACAGAGACATCAGAGCCGACGGCAGAAGGACTGGCCGAGGAAAGGTGCCTCTCGGTGGGGTTAATGAGCGCTAAGCGCCGCTGATCCACCAGAGCTCACAACTCCGAAAACGGCAGATCACATTTTCAAAAAGGCGCTCACTTTATAAACAAACCACAGATTTGAGCTTTAAACAACTACATTCTCGCTTGAAAAGGACTTAAAACTATATTTTGGTAAACATTAACACTACCAGAGGGCTCTCGCTAAGACCCATTCGTTTAGCCACAAAAGCAAGCTGCTGGTATATCAGACTTTTGCCGAATCCATGCGGTAAGACAGCGATGACATCTTTTTTAGATATGAAGGCTTCGAGTGTTGTTCTTTGCTCGGGTTTTAACGGAAAGGAAAAGTTTAAAGCGCTTAAAACAGCCGCGATAGCTGATTCGAACGAGTGATGTTCCACGGCTGCATCCATCTTTGTAATGTACAGAATCTGCTTCACCGTCGCTGCGCTGTCGTCATCGTGTAAAGCCCGCCCCAACGTTTCTGATTGGTGCCGCGATTTCGAGGGATTAGAAATGGGTTTGAATCCAACAGTAGGCTTGTTCGACTTCACCCAGTCGATCGGCAGCTGACTTGAAGCAGTGCATGCCGGTTAGAAATGTTGTCCGACTTGAGGCAGCGCCGACGTCACGTGACAGTGACGTATGTCAACAAAGTGCCGCGAGAGTGATTCGAGAGCAGTTAGCTAACACAGCCGGTGCAGTTTCTAAAGAGCGGCTGCACAAGGCTTCACAGACTCTGATGACGACACAGCTGTTCCACGATTGGCCAGATTCACCGCATGACAGCGATCACGTGTGTTTCGTGTTTATTCTAAAACCTTCAGCTCCACTAATGCGCACAAATCTGTTTTTTATAACAGTAAAACCTCCTTTCATGTAGTCGCGATGTTATATTGTCATGTTTATCAAAATAAACTGATTAAAAAGTAGACCCCACTTCATTGATAGTGTAGGCTTATATGTTGAACTTTATACTTGTACAAACACGCTGTATTAAGCAGTGCAAAAAGTATTACGTGATAATAATGTCTCTGAAACCTCTGTGCATTGCCAAATATTGCATTTATTTCACTTCAGCTGTGATAAAGTATGCAAACACAGCAGGACGCAGAAAGTGTCCGACTTCACATCCCGGTTGCAGCTACTCTCGCCGATCAGTTGCATCCAGCCACAGCCGATGTCGAACATACCTAATATCTCTGCAACCTGCAAGACTTCAAGTTACGCCCCTTCAAGTTACGCCTTCTTTCAAATTACCGCGAGAGCGATTAGAGAAGTTTCTTTTAAAATCGCTCTCGCACGCGTTTAACATAAACTGAACATACTCGAGTTGATTAAAGCAGCACTAGGTAGGTTTTGCTCTCGGGGTCCCCCTACATTTGGGAAACAGTATTGTCCTCTACTACTGTCGTAAACTCTGTCATCCTGCATCAGGGGATGCATTGCACGTGCATTTGTTGACATGACGCATGTGCGCGAATATGACGTAGCGCCGGCGTTCGGGAATCCATGAAATGCACACTTTAGTCCCATTTTGAGCACTACGCCGAGACCTAAAGCACGATCAATGTAGAATTCAACAGCTTAGATATGGCGCGTCTTCCTCTGCGTGTAAACACATCTCCTCCTCGCTTATGGGTTATGTGTCTGAACGCCGGATCTGCGTAATATTCTTGCGCATGCGTCGTGGTGCTTCATGAGTTCACGGCAGAGGCCAAAGTTTGTGTTGAATAAAGTCGTTATTTAGATTTTTTTTTTGCGCATAAAAACTATTGTCGTCGCTTTGTAAAATTATTGTAAAGCCACTGTAGTGAGATACCTTTAGTGCCTTTTATGGGTCTTGTGAGTGTAAATGTACTGAATCCCTACAGTGGTTGGGCCTTTCTCAGCCATCAGCTTTCAACAAAAATATCTTCATTTGTGTTCCGAAGATGAACGGAGGTCTTACGGGTGTCGAACGACATGAGGGTGAGTAATTAATGACATAATTTTCATTTTTGGGTGAACTAACCCTTTAAGGAAGTGGGGGTGATGGTGGAAGTGACGTATATGCCGTAAAGCAGTTGAATTTTGTAGGGTTTTTTTTTTTTTAAAGTTTAAAAGTACGATTAAAAACGATACAGACCCCGTCAGGCTATGAAAATATATTTTTCCATTATTTGTCCCACCACAACTACTTTGGAGCAAGCACTAATATAGCTATCCTTTTGGAATTGGGCTTTGTGAATTTTTTTTTTTTTAAATAAATAAATATTTTTAAACATCTTTTCATGTCATATTGTATCCCTGATGTGCTCACAATTAATTTTTGACAACACTAATGAACAGCTAAATGCAATGCTGTCAAACACATCTTATGATACTTTGAGAAATTAACTACAAGCACACTCATCACAAAATCTTTTAATGAAGGGCAACACAATGCAGGTTTATGCAAACCCAATCTGTAAGTTCTGGCACTAATATTGTCATATAAAATTAGATTGTGCCTCCACCCAACCGCATAAAAACAGTCCATGCTGCAGTATCCTGCAAAATCATTTTTAGAGTAGAACCCTTGAAGTTTTCCTCTTTGTCCACATCCCCAGTATCCTTCACAATCTTTGTACACATCATTGCATTGAATGCAACGGGAGATCAGAGGGAGTTCGGTAGGTCCTTCTATACTCCTCTGAAAAGGAGTTCCAGTTTACCACACCTGTTGACAAAAGAAGAGAAAGGTTCATGTGTAAAATTAAAAAATAAATAAATAAAAATGCAAAAAAATGTAGTGTGCCACCACTACAAGAAAATTCAGAAATGAAAAGACCACTTATTGCCTAAAACAAAAAGCATTGTAGAATGGCATTGTAACATGTAATGTTAATAACGTAGAGAATGTTATATTATGATGATCAAAATAATTTTAGCACTAGAACCTTGACTTGAATCATAACTTAGGCTCACACATAGACAGATAAAGGACAAATGTAGAATTGTCAGACAAAAGCACCACAACTGCACAAAAATCACAGAGGAAACAGTCATATACTGGTATAGAAAATAATAAATTAGGCAATATCTCTGTACAACATGGATTTACATTTTAATAATGGCAAGTGACCACTCCAGGGGCCATCTAATGTGTTGTGTTGCTGGGATCTGCGGGACACAGATTGACAAGCACTGTGAGTGAGTTACTTTCACCTATAGATCAGAGGTGCTTTACCTCTAAAAATATGGAAGGAGGATAGAAGGAAAGAGACCAAACTTACTGTCAAGCCAGCAGAAGTGTGCTTCCTTCAGAAAGGATTCCTCTCTCACTATCCTCCAGAAACGAGTGCATGTGAGAGCAAGGGTACAAATTGCAGGATCACCATCTTGTCACTAAGTTAACGTTATGCTGCCTTCACGTGCTATCAGAAATGTGATATTTACAACTTCTGAAATCGTGATCACGAGCTCATAGCATTCAAGTTTCGAAATGGGAGGTTGTTCATGTACATTGTTATACCAAGGAAACTCTATTTATGTATTTACGACAATTCTGAGAGCACGAGAAGGCAACATTATTATCCCGCCAGAACGTAAAATATTGCTTAACAACGCTAAGCGAGGACGGTTGAGTTTTAATAGATTATGAACTCCAGAAACAATACCAAAATGTGTTACTACTGTATGAAAATTACTTATACATTTCAATTTAAATGGATATCTCTGGAAAATATTCTTACCGCTGTCTCTAAACGAGTTGCCATCTTGCCAACAAAATCTCGTTCTGACTTCTGACATCTTGTGTGGTTCGGTGTGATTTGGACAACTTCAAGTTACGCCCCTTCAAGTTACGCCCCTGTCTTGCAGACATCTCTTTGAATGGGCTCTTTGCCAGACTACTTGCAGAGCAAATCTAAATTTGCCGGAAGTTGTCTGGGTTTTCCCAGGCTATTGAGTCCATGTATATCAGTATATTTTTTATTCACTGTTACTATCAATTACATCCATTTTATTTATTTATTATGCAACATTACAAAAAAATAGAGAACTGAATTCATAACAACAAATCAAAGCAGAGATCATGACAATATGGCAACAAAAAACATGAACAAAATATCCCAGTTGTCTTGGCTGGCCTCCATACTGGTAAACTACTGATGGCTGATCTGAAACCTACCTACACATATTACCTACATACCTATTCATTAACAACATGTATTCTTATTTCACTTATTTCTGTGCCTTAATTATTATATTGATTAATAATAGATTGTTAGCTAATCTGTGTGCTTTGTATATGTGCATTTCTGAAATGCATAACATGGACAAATCACTTTAAATTGTAATGTAGACGCATGCATTTTCTGTGAAGCTGCATTGAAACGATATGTATTGTGAGAAGTGCTATACAAATACATATGAATTGAATTGAATTGAATCATGCATGCATACATACATACGAACATACAGCGAAAGCACTGGAAAAGCCATGCAGCTGGTTAGCTTCATACAATCCCTTCCCCTTAATGATAACCATCCAGTGGGTTGCAGACACCTGACTACTAAAACAAAGGCATCTTCAGCTAAATTGTTGCATTTAATAAAATTAAAGAATTAAATATGAATATAATTAAATTTATTTAAAGTACAGTTAAAGGTATATTTCAAGTATGAAAAATGTATACATTTGAACATAGTAGTATATTGAAAGTGAAAATATAAATAGTAAACTATAAGTATAATGTTCACTTAAAGAAAACTCACAAATACAGGGAGTGCAGAATTATTAGGCAAGTTGTATTTTTGAGGATTAATTTTACAACATTAATAATTAAACAACAACCATGTTGTCAATGAACACAAAAAACTCATTAATATCAAAGCTGAATATTTTTGGAAGTGGTTTTTAGTTTTAGCTATTTTAGGGGGATATCTGTGTGTGCAGGTGACTATTACTGTGCATAATTATTAGGCAACTTAACAAAAAACTAATTTATACCCATTTCAATTATTTATTTTTACCAGTGAAACCAATATAACATCTCAACATTCACAAATATACATTTCTGACATTCAAAAACCAAACAAAAACAAATCAGTGACCAATATAGCCACCTTTCTTTGCAAGGACACTCAAAAGCCTGCCATCCATGGACTCTGTCAGTGTTTTGATCTGTTCACCGTCAACATTGCGTGCAGCAGCAACCACAGCCTCCCAGACACTGTTCAGAGAGGTGTACTGTTTTCCCTCCTTGTAAATCGCACATTTGATGATGGACCACAGGTTCTCAATGGGGTTCAGATCAGGTGAACAAGGAGGCCATATCATTAGATTTTCTTCTTTTATACCCTTTCTTGCCAGCCACGCTGTGGACGCGTGTGATGGAGCATTGTCCTGCATGAAAATCATGTTTTTCTTGAAGGATGAAGACTTCTTCCTGTACCACTGCTTGAAGAAGGTGTCTTCCAGAAACTGGCAGTAGGACTGGGAGTTGAGCTTGACTCCATCCTCAACCCGAAAAGGCCCCACAAGCTCATCTTTGATGATACCAGCCCAAACCAGTACTCCACCTCCACCTTGCTGGCGTCTGAGTCGGACTGGAGCTCTCTGCCCTTTACCAATCCAGCCACGGGCCCATCCATCTGGCCCATCAAGACTCACTCTCATTTCATCAGTCCATAAAACCTTAGAAAAATCAGTCTTGAGATATTTCTTGGCCCAGTCTTGACGTTTCAGCTTGTGTGTCTTGTTCAGTGGTGGTCGACTTTCTGCCTTTCTTACCTTGGCCATGTCTCTGAGTATTGCACACCTTGTGCTTTTGGGCACTCCAGTGATGTTGCAGCTCTGAAATATGGCCAAACTGGTGGCAAGTGGCATCTTGGCAGCTGCACGCTTGACTTTTCTCAGTTCACGGGCAGTTATTTTGCTCCTTGGTTTTTCCACACGCTTCTTGCGACCCTGTTGACTATTTTGAATGAAACGCTTGATTGTTCGATGATCACGCTTCAGAAGCTTGGCTATTTTAAGACTGCTGCATCCCTCTGCAATATATCTCACTATTTTTGACTTTTCTGAGCCTGTCAAGTCCTTCTTTTGACCCATTTTGCCAAAGGAAAGGAAGTTGCCTAATAATTATGCACACCTGATATAGGGTGTTGATGTCATTAGACCACACCCCTTCTCATTACAGAGATGCACATCACCTAATATGCTTAATTGGTAGTAGGCTTTCCAGCCTATACAGCTTGGAGTAAGACAACATGCATAACGAGGATGATGTGGTCAAAATACTCATTTGCCTAATAATTCTGCACTCCCTGTATACTTGCAGTATAAACTACTAAACTAGTAGTTTACTGAGAGTAGCCTACACTTCAAAGTGTACTTTCATAAACTACAAAATGTACTACTTTTATTAAAATAGTAAACTACTAGTATACTTATAAGTTAACTTGTAGTACAGATGCAGTACAAATGAGAAACCTTGTTCACTTAAAGTTTACTACTGTACTGTTACACTTGTAGTACACTTAAACATATACTTTATATACTAAAATTGGGCCAATTTAGTCCCAAGCAGTATTGACTTACAAGTTAACTACTTGTACACATTGACATCACTGATATCACATGCATTGATTTTTTACATGATGTGGTAACTGAACATGATGCAGCAGTTTAAATAAATAGAACTGAGAATGATTAGAACCAGCCTACACTGTTATTTTACAGTTACTTATCGCAAAAAATCCCAGTAAAATACCATTTATATTATTTAAGGTTAACTACTGTAATATGCACTGCATTATGGGTATTTTAATTAATTTACAGCAACGTACTGTATATGAGAATTTGCAGTATTTAACGTAAAAGCAGTAGTGCTACTGTAAACTAAGAAGACAGATATATAGCCTACACACACACACACACACACACACACACACACACACTGGATGTTTAAAAGTTAAATAACAAATATGAATGGAAGGATCAGTAAAATCAGTTGTGGGAGAAAAGAGTAATTTTTATATTAGTATAACATTTCATTTATTTATTTATTTATTATTAATGCCAGGATAATAACAGTACAAGTGTGGTGGTCCACACAAACCTCACAAAATGTATGCATATTACAGAACTGTAAATAATATATGTAAATGGTGTTTTACTGAGATCGTTTTGCGGTAAGTAACTGTAAAATTACGGCAAAGCCTAACATTGTAGGCTGCAATCATTCAGTTCTATTTATTTAAACTGCTGCATCATGTTCAGCTACCATGTAAAAAATCAATGCATGTGATATCAATGATGTCAAACCTGGCCTAAGGCATTGACTTGCTGTTTTTGAATCTGAGTGCATGTGAAGAACATTCCACAACTTTGGCAGTCTTTTGGAGCTTGGCATATATGGGAACTATGAACTATATACACTCACCTAAAGGATTATTAAGAACACCATACTAATACTGTGTTTGACCCCCTTTCGCCTTCAGAACTGCCTTAATTCTACGTGGCATTGATTCAACAAGGTGCTGAAAGCATTCTTAAGAAATGTTGGCCCATATTGATAGGATAGCATCTTGCAGTTGATGGAGATTTGTGGGATGCACATCCAGGGCACGAAGCTCCGGTTCCACCACATCCCAAATATGCTCTATTGGGTTGAGATCTGGTGACTGTGGGGGCCATTTTAGTACAGTGAACTCATTGTCATGTTCAAGAAACCAATTTGAAATGATTCAAGCTTTGTGACATGGTGCATTATCCTGCTGGAAGTAGCCATCAGAGGATGGGTACATGGTGGTCATAAAGGGATGGACATGATCAGAAACAATGCTCAGGTAGGCCGTGGCATTTAAACAATGCCCAATTAGAACTAAGGGGCCTAAAGTGTGCCAAGAAAACATCCCCCACACCCTTACACCACCACCACCAGCCTGCACAGTGGTAACAAGGCATGATGGATCCATGTTTTCATTCTGTTTACGCCAAATTCTGACTCTACCATCTGAATGTCTCAACAGAAATCGAGACTCATCAGACCAGGCAACATTTTTCCAGTCTTCAACTGTCCAATTTTGGTGAGCTCGTGCAAATTGTAGCCTCTTTTTCCTATTTGTAGTGGAGATGAGTGGTACCCGATGGGGTCTTCTGCTGTTGTAGCCCATCTGCCTCAAGGTTGTGCGTGTTGTGGCTTCACAAATGCTTTGCTGCATACCTCGGTTGTAACGAGTGGTTATTTCAGTCAAAGTTGCTCTTCTATCAGCTTGAATCAGTCGGCCCATTCTCCTCTGACCTCTAGCATCAATAAGACATTTTCGCCCACAGGACTGCCGCATACTGGATGTTTTTCCCTTTTCACACCATTGTTTGTAAACCCTAGAAATGGTTGTGCGTGAAAATCCCAGTAACTGAGCAGATTGTGAAATACTCAGACCGGCCCGTCTGGCACCAACAACCATGCCACGCTCAAAATTGCTTAAATCACCTTTCTTTCCCATTCTGGCATTCAGTTTGGAGTTCTGGAGATTGTCTTGACCAGGACCACACCCCTAAATGCATTTAAGAAACTGCCATGTGATTGGTTGATTAGATAATTGCATTAATGAGAAATTGAACCGGTGTTCCTAATAATCCTTTAGGTGAGTGTATATATTCTTGAAAAAACAACATACAAAAACAAGTTTGGAACAACATGAGAGTGAATAAATATTTACAGAACTTACAGCACTGCATAATAATTAATATGGGTCAGCTTAAAAAAATAATTTCAAAAACAAATATAACCACACTATGGTACATATTTACACTGCATGAGGCTATTGTATGACCCTGGACATGAAGAGGTTATCCTAAATAGCCTAACCATACTGTACACACACAGGTACATATGCACATACCACTGTTTGTGTAAATCATGTCTTATGAAAAATTGCATGCTTATTGTATTTATCTCAGTGCTAACATCAGAAACAGATATGAATTTGTATTGTTTAAGAGTAAGGTTACTTACTCTTAAATAATTAGGGGAAGATAAAGGAAGACGGCCACCTTAAAAACGGTGCATTTATGACAAAGCTGCACTATATTTGGAAATGAGATTAGAATGTACAATATAATGATGCTGTCACGCTGTTATAGGTTCAAACACTCACTGGAAGCAGGAATCAAAATCCAAGGAAATTGTATTTAAAATCACAAACAGAAGGGAGTTACAGGAGAACTAACACAAGTCAACAGTGTAAACAAGACTAATAATAGAAGTTAGAACCAAGGGTAAACAAAAACTGAGAGCAAACACAAGGGCAATCAAATGAGGAACACCTCATCTAAAGGAATCAAACATTGTGTAATTGGAACAAACAGACAGGGGACAGAGAGAACAGGGCTGTGTTTCAGAAAGTTTTTCATAGAGTCTCTATGATCAATTTAGGCTTACGATGCTTTTGGTAAACGCAGTCCAGAACTAATAAAAACATAATAAAACAAACTCAAAAATTGACATTTGCATCATCCGATACATTATTACTAGAAATAAATGTAAATATTTGCCAAATAGCACAAAACTGGAAATCATGAAAAGGGATCCATACAAGAAATCAGCATGTTACAAACATTGACATTCGCAGAAATGCACTAAGTTTTATCACACACACAATGTTGTGTTTTATGTTTTAAGGGGATTTTCCATAGACATGATTTTTATACTGTACAATCCCTTACTAACCCTACTCCTGATCCTACCCATGCACCACAGAAAACTTTCTGCATTTTTACATTTTCAAAAAAACATCACTTAGTATTATTTATAAGCTGTTTCCCTGATGGGGATCAAAAATGTCCCCACAAGGTCAATGATTTTGAATGTTGCCATCCCCACAACTTAGGGTTTACCTGAACCACACACACACACACACACACACACACACACACACACACACCTTGGCTTTTCACGTCTGGAGAAATGTGAAATTTTAACTTTGTTGACTGAATTCGGAACAAGATTGTCCATCTGTGGAGCACGTGCTGAGGGTGGTTTCTGCATCATGTGTTGCTGTCCATGGTTCTGAAGAAAAAAACCCTAGCCTGCAGTTACACTTATACGTTAGATGTAATCATCAACATTTGACAAATGAATCAGCTAATCAAACCGGATTATTGATGGATTTTCTTTTTCTCTGTGGATTGTTGACTTGTTTCAACTCGGCCATGCATTCAAAAATCAATTGCACATGTTAGATTTTTTGCGGATAATTTCATTACAGACATCCCTCAGTCAGACAAAAGTCGAATTGATTGTATTTAAGTGGTCCGCGGAAGCGATTCTAAAAATAGCCTGGCGAGAGTGTGCACCGATCTACTGCCATATAGGCTACTTCTTAAAAATACAGAGATGCGAACGTACTTATGAAGGTGCGTGGTCGAGCACACACACGTCACACCGATATGAAAAAGGAAACGGGAGTGTAACTTGCATATAAATGCTTTTTCCAATGTCACACTTGTGTATGCGATGAGTGTAGGTATACACGGCCGCGGATCTTCATTTCCATTGACTCTTCTCTCAGAGAGAGAGAGAGAGAGAGAGAGAGAGAGAGAGAGAGAGAGAGAGAGAGAGAGAGAGAGAGAGAGAGAGAGAGAGAGAGAGAGAGAGAGAGAGAGACTCCGCCTTTGCCATCGCCCAATACCGAGCCCCCAGTTCAGTGAAGGGGGAAATCACAGATCTGCTAGCTAATGCCGGAGTCCCTCTGTTTGCGTCGTCTCCTGGCGTAGAGATGATGGGCTTCCCGTAACTGGAGGTGAGGGGAGAGGCGGGGGTGGGGATAGCGAGAAAAGAGGTGGGGTGGGTAAAAAAAAAAATACGAAGAGAAACAAAAGCACGGTTGTGGGTCCCTGAAACCATGAGAGATTTGCACTATTCTCAAAGATCGCTGCTCTATCCGTGGACCATGTCGTGAGGTGTGGCTCCAGCGCTCGGGATACTGCCAGTAGATACGCCTGGGAGCAGGGCAAAAGATGTCCGCGTCGGTAGGGCCCCAAAGCGGCCCTCGCCCACCCATCGTGCCGGCTCCCATGCCTGATATGCCGGACTTGAGTCACCTCACTGAGGAGGAAAGGAAAACCATCATGGCAGTGATGGTTCGGCAAAGAGAAGAAGAGGAGAAGGAAGAAGCCATGCTAAAGTAAGGGCTGGGCGATTTCCTTTGTGTATCCACAGACGTTTTCGACACTTTCAGTTTTCTTTTGAGGCTTAGCTTCATGTCCTTTCACTATCCGTCACACACGTAACGTGTGATTGTGATTCCCTAAAATCGTATGAAGTGCTTTTGGAGCTTTGCGCGTTAGGAAGTAGGCTATCCTGGATAAAAGCGTCTGGTTGCAATTGCCTCTGTATATAAAACGCGTGAGTTAATGCAACAGATGAGCTTTGTATAGCTTGGTTTTAACAGTCGTTGCAGTGTGTGAGTAGAAATGAGCCAGATTTGATGTCAGGCGAGTTACAGGTGCACCATGGAGAGCAGTCGGAGAGATGGGGCGTGACAGAGAGCGAGGATGAATCATAGCTACTTCGCAACTGCGAGCGACCCCACTCCACCCGATGCACCTCCGGGGGCAACACAAGGTGCTCTCCACCCTCAAGCAGTTGCCAAAACACAGGTTTATATGGTGGGATATAGCCTATCATACAACGAATGTCATCTTGGCGAAAGGCTGTTGTGTTATACTTGCACGCTGGTGTGTAAAGAAAGAGAGCACGTCTAATGTGATGCACGTTAAACGACAGAAGCTAAAACGGCTGTTTTACTGACAATATATCCAAAGATATCCACAATCTCAAATAGACATACAGTCTTTCGCCGCTTTACAACCGGGGTGTGGTTCGTGGTTGGCTCGCGATTATTTAATTCGCCTGGCTCAGGACGACTACAAACTAAAATGTACATTTTAAAGATAGGCTATAGATTACTGGAAGTTGCGACTGTAAAATGTATCGTGTTTCGAGATATAAAATACCATTTCTTCTCATGTGACAACCATCACCTCCCTCTTGTCGGCATAAATTATTTAGAGAAGAAGCTGACGTCGAGCGCTAGATGGCTCTGACTGAGTTGCGTTTCGCGTATTCCCTTCCAGTTACTCTTCAGACGGAAATGACGTGATAGAAAATTGAGTTGAGGTTATGTAATTTTTCCTATGACGGCTAATCTGCAACGGAAATGGTCATCTATAGCTTTGACCATGCGATGATTGAGTCATAGGCGCCACTACATCACGACTCACCAGCCACATGTGGGAATGTGTGCCTGTGCAGTGAATGCGCTGAGAGGAGAAGCACATTTAAATATGAACAATACACAACGTGTTTCCATATGCCACTCTCAGTAAGGTTCTCAGTGTTTCATACTATTCAGAAAATATGGCCTACATGCTTAATGAAGCGTGTGCTTTTTTCAAAATAGTTTTCACTTAAGTATTTTTCCATGAAATAAGCAACTGCTCTGTTCACATGCAGTAAACCTACTATTGGTTATTAAATAGATATATATTAAATATAAATAGAAGTAGCCTATGCTAAATTGAAAGTATGTTATGAAACAATTTCCCAGTTTTAGGCCTAAATGTTAAGGAGTCTGTTCACATAGGTGATGTCACACTTAGAGACCATATTATGCATAGAATTCATGCTGCATTCAAATATGCCTACTTTTCTACTACAGTATATGCAAAAAACATTATGCCAAAAGAGTACATGTCCAAATACATATTAGAAACACGATTGTATTCGATTGACACTACCATGATGCTACTGGGAGAGAAGTGGTGAATGCCAGTGAAGTACAACTGACACAGGTCACATGACAAAGCCAACATGGCAGATCAACTTTTAAACATTCTTGAAATATAGTTCCTCAGACAGTAGGCAATTTCATACATCATCACAGATGACAGAGAGCACGCTTAATTTTTACCACTCAAACCCATTATGTCCATTGATAGAGAAACGTGACCGTGGTGGCAAATAAGGGACCCTTCTGTAGTCTTTCTGTTATTTTCCCTTGTATTAGATTGGTTAGGTTGACTTATGTTTGTTGTAGTCAGCAGTATTTGATGAAATGCTTGTCTGAGATATTATATTGGTATATTTTTTGATGGGTAACTATGTTTTATCTCAGTCCTAGCTGAGAACAGGCCAGCTGGGACAGATAAAACCCTGTAATCAAGCTGTTCATATGGTTTTGGGCAGCCTTGAGAACAAGTCAGAGCTAATCATTGAGAGGTGATGTGTGAATGCAGCACCTGGTCAGGTCACATAGCATGTGCATTCACACACACACGATCACACTGATGCTAATGTGCTCACATCACATTTGTATATGCAAAGTTAAGATAAAAAACCCAAAAGCTTAATCACAAGTTCTATAAATTTCAAAACACAACTAAAATGAAAATATCTGGAATGCCACAAGTTTTTTTTTTATATATTCTCCAACTGTCACTTTTACTCATACATACACTTCACTGCAGTTTCCAGCTAAAATGAACGCTAGTGGCAATATAATACCAACCACTTGTATTCCTTTTCACACAAATTATGATTACAAAGGCAAATTATATATTAATAAACACTTATTTTTCGCGTGGTTCCTTGCACACGACTATATTATGACCTTAAACACAGTGCATGATTTGTTAACATGCTTTTTGACATTTGCGTCACCATGTTTGGCTTTTCTGACGTAGTAAACTTGTTTGGTATGATAAAAGATCTCAAAGACTAAGCAAGATAAAGTGGCATGGTTGCTTCAACAAATTAGTTATTATTTTACGCTTACTTTAGTTAAAACTATCGGTAAGGTTTTGTTTAGATAGTATGTTACGAGCCAGCCAGACATTTCTTTTCCTAACTGCCATGGTACGTACAACCAGCACAATAGAGGGTATGCATTGACGTCACTTTCCCGCTGGAACACGCCCCAGTGAGTGGCAGAAGAGCTTCTACATGAATTGATTTAATAGGGGAAACTGTGAAAATGCAAGTAAAACAAACGATTATCAGTTTAAACTAAAGTTTGGACTCCATATAGTGTTCTTTACACCTTACCCAACATCCAGTGATCCATGGATATTGACATGCAGTCAGGAATCGTGTTTCCTGACATTTATATGAGCCTGATTTTAGCGCCGGGGAAATACATGAAGCAAATTTGCCTGTGAGCGCTTTAAATAAATACAATATATATAGGTCTAAATCCGGGTGATCACTTCATTTTACATCAATGTTATGTGTGTGTGTGTATATATATATATATATATATATATATATATATATATATATATATATATATATATATATATATATATATATACACATATTGTCAATACAATATATATATATATATAACAATTCATTAGGGTATGTATTGGGGTATGTCTAACCCTAACCCCAAAATTCAACATGTTGACACAATTTGATAACAAATCCATGTTTCGCTGCCTGGAGTCCAGTTGTTTCTGTGAATTTTCTGTAGCTTTTGGCAGTCTGTAAGTAGTCAATCTCAATGCCCTTTCCCGTTTTAAATGTGTTTTGTGTGTTTTTCGCCGCATTCACGCTGAAAACTATGCTGCCACTCAGTCTTTTTGCCACTCAGTTGGCGTAACTGCAGCGACTCCGACCAACAGTGACATCACGTGCATATCCTCCATAAAAAGATTTTTTTTTAAACACACTTTTAGTGCCACTCAGTGGACATTTTACTTTGAAAGTGCAACAAAACGTGTAAAAGCAACATTTTCTGAGCAGCATTCTGCAATGTCTGTTTTTCCAATGAGCCTGGTTATGTATCTATGCTGAGGAAAATCAAGTTAAAGTCAAATAACAGAAATGATTGTGACAAGGTAAATGCCCCCTTCCCCCCCCCCCCCCCCCCCCCCCCCCCTCCTTCATTGGAGAGTGTTCTTCCTGGAACACCTCGTCCAGAACAGTGTCTTGCTCATAAACCCTGCATCCAGCTTGCAGTTGTATTGGCTGTGAGTTTGTGGATTCTGCTACATCCTACATGAGGTAATAAATACCATGTGTGTTCTTATGAGAAACCAGATAAAAAGGGTTTAGGATTATTTAAAGGTTAGGATAAAAGGTTGAAACAAAGGCAACAGGTAAAGCAGAAGCACAGTGCGTTGTATAGAAGATAAAGATGTATGCAAAAATATGGAATGAATATTACTTGGCTGCATGTGTACAAAATAGGCGGTGTAATCAGTGGTACACAGAAGAACACATTTTAGTCCTGTCCCGTCCCCCATCAAACAGGGAACGTTCTCCTTTTGGTAAGGTTCTCTCAAAGTTATGAACAAACGTTCTTCCAGTAAAGTTGATAAATGTTTGTTCAAAGTTAGCTGCTCTTTAATAATGTTCTCAAAATTATAGCACAAAGTTATTTATACATCGTTCATTGAGCGTTTTTTTTCTTCCTGTGTTTTAGTTGGACATTCTTCTAACATTATTTAAATGTTGCTATTTGTTTCAGAATGTTCAGAACATTCAAAGTTAACAACTTCATTCAGAAGCTAACATTCAGAAATAACGTTTTCATAAAGCGTCATAAAACGCTGGCAAAACATTCTTATTCAAATTTTTGTTAACTGGGATTCAGGGAAGGCATACAAAGGGATACAATGGGACATCTGATGATACAAAACCTGCATATTTCAAGCTAATGAAGTAAATACATTTGCATAATTTTAGAAATATGTGCTATAGGCTATAGCCCTCAATGTTTCTTTTCCAATGTGACTACTAGTGAAATATTGGCACTTTGGGAGCCATTTGTCCTTCTAGACTTACGAACAGGTTCAGTTGTTAAGGACAGCCTCTTGCCAGACTGCAATCTCAAAACAGTAGCTTGGTTGCTGAAGAAAAGTCCTTATAAAAAGATAATGTGTCTTACCAAAATCAGTTTGTTAAAAAGATCAGTTTGTTGGATCATCTTTTCTTGTTCCTTTCCTTTTTCTTAGCATATAAGGAAGGTTTCAAGGTTTCAGGGAAGAAAAATGTAAGCATTAAATTATGAATTGGAGCTGAAAATAGCTCACACTTGGAAGTCATTGCTGAAATATTTAAAAATTGAGCTTGGGCTTCTGTAGACGTTCGCAGTCTATTTTAAACCTGTTTTATTTTTTACCTTCCCTCATGAATTCTCACTTACATTTAATTGTGTGTGAGCAAGAGTCGGCTTATAGAATTTTGAATCTGTTTGCTTTGAGATGTGAAGAGGTTCGTCTGCTCTTCTAACACTTAACTGCCCTGACTAAGCACCAAATCGACTGGTTAATAATTGCAACAAACAGCCATTTCCTGTTTGCACATAAATGTTAAGGTCATTTGACCTCCTTTTAGACACCTAGTTAGTGGATGATTGATCATGATTCATTATCAGCTGTAGTTCACCGTCTTGAAGGTGTCTGGTATTAGCATAGGTTATCATGAGATTCTGGGAATAGGCCTGTAAAAACAGGGCATTCTCTTACATGATGTAAAAAGAGTAAAAATTGTCTGAGAAAAATGGTGAGAAAAGTTGCTTTTTAGCACTCAACAACATGCAAGTTTAATGAACAAACATTCTGCTTGCTACCCGGGAATTGTGTGTGTGTGTGTGTGTGTGAGTGACCAGTCAGAGAAATCCCCAGTTTACCAAAGCAATGCTCACCAATACAATCACCAATATCATCACATCAATTTATCAGTGAAGGCATAAATAGGCCTATACATGAGCATGCATACACATATATTTGAAGAAGAGTTTTAAAACCATTCAACTCTGCAGAAAACTGCAGAAAAAAACGCTAACACTTAACAATAAGGTTGTATTAGTTAACATTAGTTTATGCATTAGTTAACATGAACTAACCACGAACAACACCTCTGTTCAGCATTAGTTCATCTTTGTTAACGTTAGTTAATAAAAATCCAGCTGTTCATGGTTTGTTCATGTTAGTTCACAGTGCATTAACTTATGTTAGCAAGATTTTAATAATGCATTAGTAAATGTTGAAATTAACATAAACAAAAATTATTAGTTCATGTTAACTAATGTAGTTAACTAATGTTAACTAATGAACCTTATTGTAAAGTGTTACCAAAATAACAAACAGAAAAGGAAACCGGAAGTCTTGTCGTCAGTGAATATATCGAAAAATAAAGGTATGGAGAGAGTAAGTGAGAGAGAATAAGAGAGTAGGTATAGGGTCCATTACAAAAGACACTAAAGGCACCTTTTAGCAGTCTATAAATACATAAAACGTTCCAACAACAACAAACATGCTGCCATCTTTTTTTTTTTTTCAGGTACCTGTATGTGTTATAATTATAATTATATTAATTCCAAGCCTTTCTTAAAGGAATCATACATGCATTATAATTATTACATGGATACAGTTGACTTTTATTATCATGGATTGCTGTCAGTTTAGAAAGTTTCAGATGGAGTTAATGGATTTTTCCCATTTTGCATCAAATTTATATTAGTAACATTTATTTTCTAAAGAGAATGTGAGAGGTGCTTGCACAGGCATGATCTACTTTTCTAGAACTTGCACCCACATATACTTTCTCAAAAGTTTGAAAATGATAAAAATGTAATATTATGTATGCTGTTTGCCAAATGATTAATATAACAGATGTGTCTTTGGTCAGGTCACATCTGAATTGCCAGCTCATGGGGGTAAATGAGCAAGAGAAAAAGTGGGTGCAATTTTCCTGATCTGTGCGAAGTACAAATACCTTGTTACTGTATTCAAAGGTGAATTATGTAAGATCTTTTATGTTAAAATACATTCAGCTGAAATAAATGGCTAACGTTTGACAGGTAACTTTGTGAAACTTTAACTAGTGCTGTCATGTGAATAAGCAGCTGTTCACATCAACAGTGTTTTTGTGTCTAACCATGCTGTTTATTTTTTATGTATGCAAACGTGCTAGATGCCTTTGACCACTTCGCAGTGTTATTCTATTTTAGTGTTTTAAAAAATAGTCAAAATTGCAGACACCTTTGTGTGTGAGTTTTCTTTGTTTCTTTGGTCTAAGGGTCTCTAAATAAAAGAGTCATTTATGTAAATTCAGCTATTATTCTGTAAACATCTTTAATGTAAAATAGCTAATTCGTGGCCATGCTTTGAGTCTTCTCTCTCTCTCTCTCTCTCTCTTTTTAATTATAAACATTTAGTAGATTCAGGGTTTATGTAGACTTCTGACTACAATATGTGCACCATCCTGTAGTACTGTAGTATTCTCACTCACTCAATTGTTTGAGTTGTTCTTAAGTGAACTCTTACATATCCTCAATCAGTTACAGTATGCGATTATATATTAAATTTACTTTTACTGTTGATACTTTGATAGATTTAATAGCACACTTTCTTATATTTTATATATATTTATATTTTCTTAAGTATGACAATTGGATACTTTATACAACATTGTTTTCTCCCAGCAAGCAATAGCTGTCGTTTGACAGTCCCGGTTAACTATAGACCCGATATAGTCTGGTTATGAGTAACGCACTTCTAGCCAAAAATAACCTTGAATTTGGTTACATGTCATTTTTGGCAAAATAACTTGCGAGATGTATGAAATTCCATCATGTAAGCAAAGTCAACAGTGATTACCATGTGTTTGTTTTCATTTCTTTGACATGTTCATGTTCTAGATGACTAGTCAATTCTTGGACTATGGTTAGATGTCTATTAAATTTTCACTGACAGCCCAAATTTTGCCTTGTTTTAGCCTAGATGACTATTAGACGTCTTTTAAACACAAAATTAGGCCTACTTGCTGGGCTGTAACCATTGGCCATTGTGACTTAAGCCTCTCCTTCATTATCACCACTTTTCTCCATTGCTTCCTCTCTTTGCCTCCCTTATGATGGATAAAAATAGATGCTAACATATGAGCTGACTGAATGATCGATACTTGTCTTTCTTTCCGCTCCTCTGTATCTAGTTTCAAATGGATGTAATGGTGGGTGAATATAGATTTTGCTTTTATGAATGAACTTCACTTATATTTATACACAGTTATAATGAGTCTCACAACATGTAAAGGTCTGTGTACAGTACATCATTTCATCCAGGCTATATTGCAAGAAACATTCCCTTAGTTTTGTGTAACTACTGATCATTCTACAAATTGCTTTTTCCATCTGTAAATTCATTGAAAGCCTAAATGGGTGGTAAGTCCTCTTAGGGTTGAGCCATGTTTGTGTGGTTATTTTTCAGTGTGTATATGAGTTCTAAGTGTGCTGATCCAACTAGACACTTTCAATTAATTTGTGAAAAATAGAGAAAAAAAAAGAGACACCCAAGCGAGGCGGCAGCCGGGAATCAGCTATAGCGAGACGGAAAATGTCCCTTTTCTCTGCTCTCCTCCCTCTGTCCTTCTTCTCTCTCTCTCCCTTTCCCTATCCATTCTTCCAACTGTCCATCCTTCATTGCTCTTGCTTACACCTACCCTTCTGATGTAATCAACGGATGATAATTACTAGCCATGCCATGTCTGATAGAGAGAGAGAGAGAGAGAGAGAGAGAGAGAGAGAGAGAAATCTGATGTCTGAGGGGCATTTTAAGGCTATGCGTGGATCATGAAAACTAGAGCAATGAGGAGCTGTTTGGATAATACACACTAGGGGGGGATTTTCCTTTTTCAGACTTGTACAGATTCTTCAGCCTTTGTCTTTTAATTCAACAATATCACACAACTGATCGTTTTCACATTAGGTGGTTTGACAATAGGTTTAATATTGTGTACGTTATATTTTAGACACAATATTGCCAATTTTGGTCCACCAGCAAAAAATGGTTCCAAACAATTGTACGTAGGCTTATGTGACTTAACACATTAGTGGTATTCCTGAATGAATCTGTGTTTTTTAATGAGTCAGTTAAGTGAATATATCTCATAGGGGTGTAACGGTACACGTATTCGTACCAAACCGTTTCGTAGTTTCCTAGTTCCCACACGAACATATTATGTATTCAGTCCATTTTATCACAAAATTTAAACGATAAATGCCGTTTTGACGCTATTTAATGTGACATAACTGATCACTGTATAGGCGCGTCAGTTCCTAAAATGCTGGAAAATGCATTTACTTTTTTTTCCATTCCAGCACTTCCAGTGCTTTTTCCAGCACTTAAAATGTTATTTTAAATCTGTGAACGCGATCATCCCTTCCTAAAGAATAAACATGAATTAATATCTTAAGGTGTGTTGAGGATACATTACAATTTACTGAAACGTATCATATGTCGCTCAATCAGTGTTTCAACCGCGGAAAGGCGTCAATAAAACAGCTTGTAAACAATGTCACGTACGTAGATTTATACAGAAGTAATTTCTTGTCCACAGCTGTTAGTTCACTAGAGAGATGAACTCTTTTACTAAATATATGCACCATATTAGCCTATATATATATATATATATATATATATATATATATATATATATATATATATATATATATATATATATATATATATATATATAAATTATATTCTACTCAACCTGTTAGTGTTGTCTTGTTTATTTAATGTATATTTAAATAAATCTGTCATGAAAATTACAGACACTGTGTATCACTGATTATATTTCAACAATGAATTGGAGAAAACAATATTTTATTATTAGATTTAGAAGTTAATGCAAAAACTGTCTTATGTGAAGTTTACATTTTTGCATGCAATATGTGATGTGTTGATAATTATATCTAAAAATAAATAGCAACTGAATTTAGGCTAATAGTTTGGGCTCTGTTGTTAACCTTTAATATTATAGTAATGTGCAAGTAAGGCAAGGCAAGGCAAGTTTATTTGTATAGCACATTTCATACACGGTGGCAATTCAAAGTGCTTTACACAGAAATTAAGTTAAAATATTCGTAGTATAACAGTTATAATAGGAATTAAAAGAAATAAAAAATAAAGATGAAATCCCTATCTGGGGTGGAAGAAAATGGAGAGTCAGGTTTACTTTAAAAATATTTGTCAGGTAACTGTGCGTTTAGACAGTACCCTTACAGACAAATCTTCTTGGCCTAACTTGAGGGCGTTCTCTAGATGAGAGCAGATCTAAACGGGTATTCCTCGCATTGGAGGGAGTACTCAAAAAAAATATTTGCCAGGTAACTGTGCATTTAAACATTAAGTAAGGGCTCCCTAAATATGGTACAGCATTATCTTTTAAGAAACTTTTAGTTATAATTGAATTAATTTAAGTACAGACACATTTTTTTCAGTAAACCACTGTTGAATAAAAATAAATAAAAAGCAATTTTGTAAAACTGCTGTACCGAACCCGTACCGAACCGTGACTTCAAAACGAGGTACCAAACTGTCAGTTTTGTGTACCGTTACACCCCTAGTATCTCAGAGAGCCACTCATTTTGTTCCTGAATGAATCTGTGGCTAACATACTACTCTTTTAGCCTACTTTTTTTTACAGAAATAGTAAGAGTAGTAGTGTGCTAATTCAGTCAGTGTTTTTGAATGATTTGTTTGAGTGAATGATTCAGTGACTCGCTCTTGAAGACAGTCATTTGTTTTGTTCATAAATAGGGTTGGGTCGATAGATTTTCCCGCCCCGCCCACCCCGCAAATAATGAAGTTCCCAATCACAATACAAATTACATTCAAATTCAAACCAGTTCAATGAACACAATTTAAACACTAAAGATTTTATTGTGCAAAAAAACGGCAACCGAATTAGGTTACTAGATGTTTTACACAAACTAAACCAATGATATTAAAATGGCGGACCCATATGTTTCCATTCGCACTGCAAGACAGCGCTATTTTCCTATTTCTAGTTGAAGTGAGCAGAATGTCAAAACAGTGGTGCGTTCAGTACCGGTTCTAAAATGTGCATACATTCATGAGTTTCTGCTCAACATCGGCCTCACACACGCCGAAGCTCGGGCTGCACTGGCCTTCAACATCCCCGACCCCCAGTACTGCATCTGGCCCACAGCGGAGGCACCAAACGCGGCGTGAGATTAAGCAGAAGGGGGGTAAGTTAAGCGTGAGCATATTCGGGCTAGCCAGCCTAGCCCCACAATAAACTGGATTACATTCGATTACTGCTGTTGTGTCTTTGTTTGCGCTGTGTACTCAACGCGCGTCACTGACGCTTTTATTTTATTTTAAAAATAATGCTATTATCAACACTTTCTTTTAACTCGTTCATCTCGACAGCTGTAATGGTACTTTGCATGTGTTACAAAGTTGGTAATAATGATGAAGACGGACTCGGTGTGACTGGGACTCGTGTTTATTCAGAACTCTCAGATACAAACACAATAAACTCACAGCGCTGACTGGCAGCGCTCTCATAACTCAGAAGGTACTATAAATAACTTTGTTAGCGATCGCTGAGCTCCGTCTCTGGTACGTTAGTGATGTCAGGTTCGCGAACGATCTTTCTTTTGAACCTGTTCTTTTTAGTGAACCGAATCAGTTCACCAAATCGGACTGAATCGTTCTAGATGTCAGCCAATCACAACAGTGGGCGTTTTTACTGAAGTCTCACAGCAGACACGCCTCTTGAAGCAGGGCATTCAGCCACAGGGCAAACAGCAGTATTGAAAAAATGCCTTTTATTTCTAAATTATGACATTTTATGATGTAAAAGTCATACTAACAATATAAGTACACCTCAGGAAACATTATAAAATAATAGAAAAATGCCATGCCATGGGACCTTTAAAAATGAAATAACCTGATCCTGTTTGATCAAGGAATGCGACTGTTCTGGCTTTTTTCAGCATACATTTTTCATCTTGCATCAAAATTGTATTGTTTTTTATTTAGCATAATTGTATGAATTTGAAAATTAAAGCTGGGTTCTGTTTTAATGTACCCAAGTGTACCTAAAATAAAAGAGTTTAATATACAGGTTTGTGGCTTAATTTCTTTTTATTAATTACCCACTTTTAAACTTATGTTCACTGTTCTTTTTTATAAATATAGTATATGTATTAAATCTATATTCATTGAGTTGAATCGAGAATCGAATAAAGAAAATCGAATCGAGAATCGAAATCGAAATCGAATCGATTTGAGAGCTTGTGAATCGAAATCGAATCGATCTGGAACATCTGAATCGATACCCAGCCCTATCCATCGTGATATTTCACTGTAGACATCGTCTGATGCCAATTGGCTTTATGCACAGCTGCACTACTTCCTGAATTTCAGCCAGCTCCTTTGTTTCCTGTCTGCCATTATTGGACAAACTAATTATTCCAGGTATGTCTGATTATTGTTGTGACTACAGAGGTCAGGCACACCTGGATAAATCAGTTTGTCCAATAATGGCAGACAGGAAACAAAGGAGCTGGCTGAAATTCAGGAAGTAGTGCAGCTGTGCATAAAGCCAATTTGGTAGACATCGCCTAACCCTATTCCTGAATGAGTCAGTGGAGTTAATGATTCAGTTAGTCTCTCATACTCACTCACTTGTCGCCACCTTCTGTCATAGCAATACATGTATAACCTGCAAAAAGTGTGAAAAATCCCTGGAACCTAGAGTCTGTCTGGAACCTGTAAAACAGACAAGTGGAGTGATAAAAACAATAAAGTCTCAGTGCTGTTGCTGGACTAGCACTCTTATAATGCCGCTCAGGAAATCATTTTGAGGATCAGAACTAAATGTTTTATAATTGTTCATATTTTCTTGTGAAGTTGTTAAATCTGATCAGGTTGAGACATTTCTGTGAAATTTTAACAGATTTCCTAAACAATTTTACCATATTTAGTCAGGAATTTGGGGGATTTGGTCCCTATGGTTGTATCTTTCTTGGCAGAATGAGGTCATCCCATGTTCTCCAATTTTCTGACTAGTAGAAGGAAAGCTCAAAGTTCTCAGAGGTTTCCTGATATCTTAGTCTCTTTTTATGTCCCTTTTTTCTGTGTGCTCGTGGGATTTGGTTAAGTTACAAGTTTACAAAGTTGCAAGTATACGTCATAGTGATATCATCAGAGTTGTGATATCATCAGAGTACCGCCTTGGAGTTAAGCAGCTATTTTAGGACTTGTTTTCCCTTTTGGGAAGGTGTAAAAAGACCAAAGTTCAACCCTCAGTCTGTCCCAACAAAAATATATTGATGGTTTTGGTCTATTTACAGTATATTATATTATTGAATCAGTGGATCTAGATTTAGCTAGTGACACATCAAAGTAACAAAGAACAATTCAGGATGTCATTTACATTTCTATTAAGCTTTATACGACTGCCTTCCTGTAGATTCTAATGGTTACAGTTGAGTTTCTTGTCCAGTGTGAGATCCTGTTAAACAAAACTGCTCAACTAGAAGAGATTTCAGTATTAAAGTAGTCGTAGAGTAGTTCATCTAAGAAATTGTATTGTCATTATTTACTCACCCTCATGTCGTTTCACACGTGTGTGAATTTCTTTCTTTGCTGGAACACACGTTTTTTATTTTATTTTTAGAATACTGTTTATCCTGGCCATGCTTTTTATAGTATGAAAGTAAATGAGGACCGGGGCTGTCAAAGGTCTAAAAGGACAAAAGTAGTCCAATAACTTTGTATGATGAGCATACAGGAATTTATCTTATTTTGTTTTATTTTATCTATTTGAATAAGCATAAATTAAGGCAGTGAATTTTTTTTTTTAAATAAAAATATAATATGGATCACTACTATCTTGGATGGTCCTTTTACTGTAGATCATTGATTTTAATTTCATGGAAATGATTGGACTGCACATTCTTCAGTATTTCACCATATATATTTTACAGAAGAACGTTTTACAGGTTTGAAATGACATGAGAGTGAGTAAATGATGATGACAGGTTTTGAGAGGTGTGGAGCTGGCTTACTTGTGTTTCTTTGATGGCTGGAGACCTGGTCCCTTGCTATTCCATGACAGTTATTCCCAGCTGAGAGTGCTGACCTGAAAGCAGCCTCAACTCTCTCCACCTGAGGTTAGACTTCACAAGTCAATATCTTCAAATATAGCTTCATATTATCAGCTTATCATCTTATTCAGAGGATCTTTTTTGCCAACGTGATTCAATATGTGTGTATAATGCACTTAAAATGTCCATAAATCTCCTTAAGCATATCCTCCCATAACCTTAAAGAGGTCACTTTTCTTTTCTTTGATTCTCCTGCCAATGATTCATCCTTGTCGCCACGCCTTCGACTTCTCACGTAACAGTTTCATCCTGACTGCGTAATATAGCATCACTGGCCAAGACTCCCCAAAGTCACAACCTCCATCCAGATACCTGGGACTGCAGTCTGCTGTCTGATTTAAGAAGGGAAACTGCAAATGTAGGCAAGCAAGAGAGAATGCTAGCATTTCCAGCCATGGAGACGAGAAGTTGTGGGAAGTGTGCATTTGTTAGAGGGTTTCAGTGGATTCTGGAGTCGCTATTTTATGCAGGTTTGGGATTTTGAGAGGAAATCGCAGATCATGGCTGTTCGCCACAAACAGAGGTGATGCTTTGCACTTGCTTTTGAAGAACAATTTTTACCGCAGTGTAGCCAATGTACAATTTCAAATGACAAACGTTGTAACAGGGTGGAAGGAAACAGTTAGCTCTTGGTTAGCTGTCAGCCTATAGTGTTGGAGGCAACTTTTAGAGTGAAATGCATGCAAGGAATTCACAATTTACAATGAGCTGTGTCTTTTTTCAGGGGGATCATTTTAAATGGCTTAATGTCTTTACCGTGGTCATTAGAGCTGCTAACCACTTGCTATAAGAGAACTGTTATGCTAATGTGCTGTTCCTTTGAGAAATGTTTCTGGAACGAAGCCCCATCTTTTTTAAGCAGACAGCAGCGCCTCATTGGCAATTCATTAACAGCTTAATTTCATTCCAGTGAAGGGAGAAGACAAACAAAGTGGCGTTAAAATTCAGATGAAGTATTTTATATAAAAATGCTTGAAAGCAAATCCGAGATTGAATTCTGGCTTTACAGACTGATGACTATATGACACATTTTGGATGTAATATGATGCTGTACATGTGAAAAATACTGTCCATCAAGATAGCTTATGTACATCGCCAAAATTACTTTTCAGTGGGTTAATTTTAATCTGGGAAATAACACTTTTAGTTGTTTAGTTGGTAATCTGCAATACTACAAAACAACAATGTGTAGCCTACCTGTTGTGCTTTATAACGTAATTTCTTGCTAAATGTATATATACGTATATATACACTCACCTAAAGGATTATTAGGAACACCTGTTCAATTTCTCATTAATGCAATTATCTAATCAACCAATCACATGGCAGTTGCTTCAATGCATTTAGGGGTGTGGTCCTGGTCAAGACAATCTCCTGAACTCCAAACTGAATGTCAGAATGGGAAATAAAGGTGATTTAAGCAATTTTGAGCGTGGCATGGTTGTTGGTGCCAGACGGGCCGGTCTGAGTATTTCACAATCTGCTCAGTTACTGGGATTTTCATGCACAACCATTTCTAGGGTTTACAAAGAATGGTGTGAAAAGGGAAAAACATCCAGTATGCGACAGTCCTGTGGGCGAAAATGCCTTGTTGATGCTAGAGGTCAGAGGAGAATGGGCCGACTGATTCAAGCTGATAGAAGAGCAACTTTGACTGAAATAACCACTCGTTACAACCGAGGTATGCAGCAAAGCATTTGTGAAGCCACAACACGCACAACCTTGAGGCGGATGGGCTACAACAGCAGAAGACCCCACCGGGTACCACTCATCTCCACTACAAATAGGAAAAAGAGGCTACAATTTGCACAAGCTCACCAAAATTGGACAGTTGAAGACTGGAAAAATGTTGCCTGGTCTGATGAGTCTCGATTTCTGTTGAGACATTCAGATGGTAGAGTCAGAATTTGGCGTAAACAGAATGAAAACATGGATCCATCATGCCTTGTTACCACTGTGCAGGCTGGTGGTGGTGGTGTAATGGTGTGGGGGATGTTTTCTTGGCACACTTTAGGCCCCTTAGTGCCAATTGGGCATCGTTTAAATGCCACGGCCTACCTGAGCATTGTTTCTGACCATGTCCATCCCTTTATGACCACCATGTACCCATCCTCTGATGGCTACTTCCAGCAGGATAATGCACCATGTCACAAAGCTCGAATCATTTCAAATTGGTTTCTTGAACATGACAATGAGTTCACTGTACTAAAATGGCCCCCACAGTCACCAGATCTCAACCCAATAGAGCATCTTTGGGATGTGGTGGAACGGGAGCTTTGTGCCCTGGATGTGCATCCCACAAATCTCCATCAACTGCAAGATGCTATCCTATCAATATGGGCCAACATTTCTAAAGAATGCTTTCAGCACCTTGTTGAATCAATGCCACGTAGAATTAGTATTAGTATGGTGTTCCTAATAATCCTTTAGGTGAGTGATATACAGTATAAAATGTGTTTTTTAAATCTTCATGACATTTCTAACTTTAAGACAAACAAATTATCTGATAGGCAGTAAATGCCACAAAGTTATTTAATGTTATATTGAAGGTACCTGTAGTATTATGTACCATTTATTAATATTTTTGAATAAGCTTTTTTATATTTTCAGTTAAGTTTCAGCAAATCTGTGCATTTGTCATTTTTATATTTCTATAGCTTTAAATATAATTTTTTTACTTTTATTAATTTTAGTAGTTCATTTTAAACTTATCTATTTCAGTTAGCTGCAAAGGCAATATTTCTAATTTTGGTTTACGTTTTTTTATCTAATATTTTATTATATTTAATACAATTTATTTTTATTTTATTTCAGCTTTATTTCAATTACCCACATTTTTTTTAACATAGTTGTAGTTAATAAAAGCAACTCTGGTTGTTTTTCTAACAATACAAACAAACTTACAAACGCTTCTCTTTTCTCTCTCTCTTTCTCCCCATCTTATTTTCTGTCTGTCAGGACACTGCACCAGCAGTTTGAGAGTTATAAGGAGCAGGTGAGGAAGATTGGGGCGGAAACAAAACGACAGCAGGCTGTCCATAAAGATGATGCACCTACCTGTGGCATCTGCCGTAAGACCAAATTTGCAGATGGCTGTGGGCATCTGTGTTCCTACTGCCAGACCAAGTTCTGCGCCCGCTGTGGGGGAAGAGTGTCATTGCGTTCAAATAATGTAAGGACCCTTTTATTGATAGTTTTTCCCCATCATCCATGTTGTTATTCTCACTGTAGAGTCACTTCCATTGACACTTCATTTACCATTTTAATATTGAATTTGTTTTATTATGCTTGCTTTAGTATTTTACTGTTTGTAACTGCATATCAGTTGTTTGGTTTATTCCTTTATGAGGAATTTGCTGAATCTGTATAAATCATCGAATTTAGAGGGATTGGCGAGTCCAAATGCAGAATCCAAACAGTTAATCTCAGTTTCTCCTATCCAAACAAGTCTACAGATTTGTCCAAACCACCCACAGCTCCTCTGAGCTTTATAAAGACTCCGTTCTTTGAGTGAAATCTTCATTGACTTTGCTAAGCACCAGCAGGGTAATGTGTGGGACCGTTTCCAGCAGCACAACATGCAAGGGTCTATTTTAAGAGCTCATCCTTGCCTGCTGTCTCTAAAGACACCCTCCCTCCTCTAGAGTGACTTACCTGAGAATGGACTCATCTCACTGGGCATGCTGAGGAACAATCTGCCTTAGTTCCGTCCTGCCCAGCTGGGTGAGGGTCCCCTACTGTCACATACAGTCCATCTCAAAATTTTCAATAAGGAATAGTAACAGTGGGGCTCTGAAAGCAGTGTTCTGTAGATACTGATAATATGACAAAATATATTATAGCAGCTCAACCTTATAATGCTGTTTATATCAGGATGCACAGTATACTGGTATATAAAATATACCAGTATATAAAAAAAAAAATATATATATATATATATATAT
Source organism: Romanogobio albipinnatus (assembly GCA_023566225.1). Taxonomy (NCBI): domain Eukaryota; kingdom Metazoa; phylum Chordata; class Actinopteri; order Cypriniformes; family Gobionidae; genus Romanogobio; species Romanogobio albipinnatus. Next base: position 40,898,301 of record CM042241.1, on the reverse strand, counting down.
ATATATATATATATATATATATATATATATATATATATATATATATATATATATATATATATATATATATATATATATATATATATATATATATATATATATATATATATATATATATATATTAATAATTGACCTTGTATTGACAATTTTAAGCTAATATTGTTTCTTGTTATTTTAAGATGTAGATCTTTACTTATAGGGCCATATTTTAACGATCTAAGAACATGGTTTAAAGCGCATAGCGCTAGTGCACTTAGGGCGTGGCCGAATCCACTTTTGCTAAAAGGGTTGTACCTAGTCTCTCAATGAGTAATGAGTGTGTATTGGGCGTAACGTGCAGTAAACCAATCTGAGTCTCATCTGCTATTCCCTTTAAAAGCCAGTTGCGCTTGCATCATGGCGGATTCGCTATTTACGGAATATAGACACCCACAAGCTGACGAGTCAGTTTAAACACGTGACCACAAATTAAACAACGATTGGTTAAATAAGTAGCCAATTTCAATGACTATTCATTATGACATGTAGGCATAATCTTTTATGTTGTTATTTTTAATATTTAAAAATGTTTGTGTGCTGCTACACGTCCCTGTGTGTGTAATAAGCAGAGTGTACATGCGTTGTGCACCCGCCCATAGGCGCATATTACTAACGCCATTTAAATAACAATAATTTTCAGTTGTCTCAAAATAGGAACGCGTTAACTATGAGTCTGAACACACCTCGTTTTCAGAGCAAGCACGCCCATGGGCGAACAGATGGGCGCAAATGCATTTGCTATTATAACTGCGTCAGGCTGAAACACTTGCATTGCGCTTGGCGGCGGGTATATGATAGGGCCCATAGGGTTAGTTTGCCCAAAAATGAACATTCTGCCATCAATTACTCACCCTCATGTTGTTCCAAACCCATATAACTTTTGTTCATCTTCTAAACATAGATGAAGTGATATATTTTAATGACTCTACAAAATATGAGGAAAATAATTTATATATTTCTTTATATTTTAAATATGTGGGAAGAATAAAACCTTAATCTTGGTTAAGGTATTGTTTCTGACAAAATTATTTGGCAAAAAAGGCAAACTACAGCAATGTTTTATGAAAAAAAAAAATTAAAAGTATGCAAAAAAATGCATAGAAAAACAACAAGCTCACAGGAAAAAGCATACATGATTACAACATAATCAGTTGTTAATATTTCGATAGTTCTCTCTTGTTTTGCATGTGTTTATAATAGGGCTGGTCGGTATGACGATATATATATATATATATATATATATATATATATATATATATATAATATATCGTGGCAACGTTATAATGTATATCGTTAAAGATTTTGCTATATTGTGTATATTGCGGTATGTAAATATATATGTGTAGCACAGCACTATTGACACTTTAGATTGATGAAACGCATTAAATAAAGAGCAGGACGTGCTTGATGTTAAAAAGAGTTAAGTTATCATCTTATTTTGTTATATTGCATTTGTCCTGTTGTTTGTAATTTGCTTTTTTGTTCATATTTCTAATAACCAAAAAAAACCCTGTCGTTATCGTGAAATAAAATTCCTCATATCGTGATAGACGATTTTGGTCATATCGCACACCTATTTTCTTTTTATAACCGCCTGGCCAAAAATTATGTCCGCACAATTTGTGATGTTTCATTGCGTTATCACAAATAAAATAATTTATTCCAATGTTTTTTAAATGCATAGTTAACTCTGTTTCAGACCTTACACGTGGCATCCCTTGTATAATACACATTGTTTTTGGTTCGAAATATTGTTTTCAAGTTTTTTTTATCTAACAGCATCCCCGAGGGTTCTGCTCTTATTTATCTTATTCAAACAGTACTCTTTTAAAATAGATTTCAATGAATATGAGTCTATCTTTTATATTGTACATTGTACATGTGCTTGCTGTGATGCCTTAATTTTATTGTTTTAATTTTTTTAACAATACATATTTATTGGACCCACTTTATATTAGGTGGCCTTAACTACTATGTACTAACATTTTAATGAATCATTTGATACAATGCACTTATTGTGTACATACATTTTTTTGACATTGTAAAAAAATACCTGCATGTAATTACATCTGTAATTAATTTCTGTAGTTACATTTGTAATTACACAGTTGACACTTCCCTTACACCTAACCCTACCCTTAAACTTACCCATGCCACCACACCTGTCCCTAACTCTACCCGTATCCCACCTCAATATCAGCAAAGGTGTTTTGCAATACAATTTGAACACAGTAAGTACATTGTACTTATTTTCTGATGTAAGTACATAGTAGTTAAGTCCACCTAATATAAAGTGGGGCCTATTTATTTAATATTACCTGTTTATTGGTTACCACCAGCCATTAACGACAAAATATGTAAGATTTTTGCATTAAAATATCCAAAACCCACTAGAAAAATTTTATATATTTTGTTCACTTGTGCACTTGCATTATCCCAAATGGTTCAAACAATGTTTAAATGTTTTAACCAGTATAACGTCCTTCCTCATTGCGTCGCTTGTCAGTGGCGTCATGCGTTATCCTCGGTAGTAATTTAGCATTAAACAGACCCACTTTATATTAGGTGGCCTTAACTACTATGTACTAACATTTAAATTAATAATTTGTCACAATGTACTTAATGTGTACATACATGTTTTTACATTGTACTTAGATTTAAAAAAATTCTTGCATGTAATTACATCAGTAATTAATTTCTGTAATTACATTTATAATAACACTGTTGACACTTCCCCTACAACTAACCCTACCCTTAAACTTACCCATACCACCACACCTGTCCCTAACTTTACCCATATCCCACCTCAATACAATATGAACACAGTAAGTAGATTGTACTTATTTTTTGATGTAAGTACATAGTAGTTAAGGCCACCTAATATAAAGTGGGACCCAACTTTATTTTATTACCTCATCCATGAAGAAGATTTGTGAGTTCCATCGGCAGAGGAGACGACCACTCCTATCATTCCATGTCCTTCAAAGTGTCATCAAGCTACGCCTTTGTTATGGTTTTGAATATGCAAGCGACCTATAGTGGCAACAAAAATTATATAATGTGCCTTTAAATGAAAATAAATACTTTAGTTTTAAACAGAATTTCCATAGTGATGTGTCCATAATTTATATTCCTTAACATATATATTTTTTTTTATTAAAATGGTGTTTTACTGTATACGTGTGAGTAAAAGAAAACTGAGGTAAGTGTATGCACAGGTGTATGCTAGTGTTTTTATGCTTTTATGCTGGTTTTTATTTATCCAGTAAAGAGTTTCTTCCCAAGTCTCGCTCACTCAGACCCACTGTTATGCTAATTAGAAACCTATCATATCCTCTTCTAAAAATAATTGTATTCTTCCTGATAATTCTCATAGTAAAGATCCGTTTGTTTCAAATTCACCCTGCCAGCACCATGGTTCAATCAATACCTTGAAAGGCCAGGGCTGCAACAGAGCACACCCTTCACATGCTGTTCTTGTGTTTCCCTGTTGGGGGCATTAAGGGGTACAAACCTTAATCATCAAAAGGACTTGCCGCAGAATCAAAATCCTAAATTTGTATAACAAATATGATGCACAGACACAGATTCAGTGAGGCCTCACAGTGTTGGACAAGCATCCTGTGAGGTTGCTTGGACCCCTCATCTGTGTTTTGTGACTTTCTCGTTTTGGTATGAGTGGAAAACTTGTCTAGAGGTGTCAGTGTTCTGTTCTCACATTTCATCTCTAGCAGAAAGCCATACATGACCATTGTTGGACATGTCTGCTATTTTGTTTAGAAAAATACATCTGATCACACAGATTACATTTCAGTTCAATATGTCAATGCTAAACGTATTAAAATGACAAGTATTAAAACAATTTTGAATGCCCTTGACACTTTCTATGTCTATTTTGACGCACGAGAGAAAACTGGGTTGCTTCACTAACACTTTCCCACCTCCTTTTCCCTCCACACACTCTTCCCTCCCCCATTTATTTTTCACACACTCTCTCTTTCCATTTCTCACCATTTATTTTCAATTTTAATTTCACACTTTTTCTCTTCCACCTCCAACCCCCCACTTCTTCTGTTTGCTTGTCTTTCACTCTCTGCTTCCTGGACTGCATGACTCAAGGAGGACAAAGTGGTTAGAGTTTTTCTTTTCTTTTTGTTGCGTGCTCTAACTAATGTGATTTGAGGGAACTGTTATGCACAATCTGAATGTGCACAATCACTGGACTGAATGGACTAATGCCATTTCTGTTGCTAATAGAAGTAGTTGTGTATGTATGTGTGTGCGAGTGTGTGATTTGAATCTTTTTCCACATGCAAAACCTTCAGTGAAAAAGTGAGTTCATAAAAAATAAAAATAAATGACAGAAAATAACCTATTCAATTTATGGTAAATAACAAAGACAGCTGTGGTTGCTAAAAATTTCACTATGAGAAATACTGTGACAATACTGTAGAACCATATATTTAATTTATTTATGTAATGTTAATATATCTACTTGAACAACCAAAATATGCTTTACCTTAAAATGTACGGATAAGCACCATAATACAGATGGCCTAATAGAAAGCCACGATGAATCATTGTAAGTGGCCTGTCCATAAAACTTGGCCAATACTCAATACTTGAACAATATGGTTCATAGGGTTATACATACAAAGACAAAAAAAAAAAAACAACAACAAAAAAAAACATCAGGGTAACGCATGTAACACTAAAATAATGCAATAAACATGAACTAAATTACTAAAAAAGGTAACACATTAGGAAACAACCTAATGTACATTACCGATAACAAAAACAAGGAGAAACCAAACTATTTAAATATATGTAATCACATGTCATGAATGTACATCTGGGAATATCATTTTACTGTTTTTCACTGTAAATTGTACAATAATTCATAGTTTTTACTTTACTAAAATGTTACTGGCATTGTCACCTTATTGAACCTCTGTTGTTGATTTATGTTGCAAACTTCTATTGATTTTTTTTCTGCTGTATTGAGCACAAACAAAATTTGACTAATACTGCGCCCATTATTTGTCTTTTGTTCATGCAAAGTGTCTCATAGGGAAAGACAGGGTAAGACATTCTGAGTATTGTAGCTTCTGCATGGGCCACCAATTCTTTCCTCATGAGAGCCAGCTAATAAGAAACTAGCATGTGTTGGCTGAACCCCATCCCCCTCCCTTCCTTGTTGCTACCACCAGGGATACCGAAGTAGTTGCCATAGCAAGGGGGCTAGGGGAATAGGGTATTTGGATTTGTCGGAATATTGATGTCTCACAACTGGTTGCTCTTTAGTCAAATGGGTTTAATGTAAACACTATGTAAGCTGTGCTCTACATGATTCTCAGTAGAGACATGTTTCCAAACATGGAATGGACTCCCTTTCACTTAAAGTGCTACCAGTGATGAGAGAATGCTTATCTGTGCATGTTCACTGCACCTGCTTGTGCCCTGGGACTGCAATAGGCATGCCATGGGGTGAAAGTTCAAGGTCAAAAATCAGGGTTTTACCATGACCGCTATGGTAATGTCATATTCACAATTCACTTTGTTAGTATTGATGAAAGCACTCAGAGAAAAATACTTACCCTGCACTCCAGTGGGCACTTGCTATTATGTGTGTGATGTGTTTTCTGTCAGGTGTCTGTGTCTATTACTGTGTTTGTCTTTGTCGTAACTTTCTGAATGATTGGTGATGGAGTTGAATTTATGCTGCTGAAATAAAAATATTCTTCCTTTCTTGTTTTTAGCATATACTACTGAACACCACATTAATTAGTTCTAATGAATAATGTTGTTAAAGAGCTCAGCTTTTTTGCATACATTTAGCGTGTGCTTACAGCCCAGTGTTTGGCGTTTGAAAGTATTCTTCATTTGATAGCGTGCATGATCCCAGATGGCTGATGCATTAAAAAGTTTGTATCTCTGTCCAGTGTCAGCGCTACTTTTCTCCAGAAGTTAGGGCTGAAAAATTAATCAAAGTAACACTTAAATCGCAATTAGTGTGATTATCAAATCACAAAGACTGCTATTTATTTGAATAAATATACAGTATGCTCAGTGTTTCAGAGTGAAGTGTGGGACTGTGATCATTTACACGTAAGCAGCTCATGGTCCGATGTTTTCAGTGTCTCAGAGAAGCTCAGTTCACAGTAAATGCTGCTCCACACAAATTCATGTCTGCATATGCTCTTAGTTTGAGTCACTTATAATGTGCATTTTTTGTCAAGTTTGTGTGCCCATATAATTTTAGCATACATGGTAAACAGTTTTGGCTTGCTGTCCACTATAGAGGGGCCCGGGAGTATATTCTACTCAAGCCCCCCAAACTTGTAAAGTATAATTTGGACAGCAAGCAGTATTTACCTAATAGGTTAAAAAAATGGCATTAATTAATGTAATTAGGCTCAGTGGTCCAGAAGCCCCCTCCAAAACTTGGAGAGAAAGTTTAATTGGAAGGAATAATGTTAGCACAGCTCCTGCTGGATCCATGGCGGGGCACTGCGGCACAGTATCGAGTTAAACGGGGCACTGCGGTGGCAGTATTGAGCTCCTGCGGGAGCTCTATTTGGATTGGAGGTTTGCCGCTGAGGTTAGAGAGCTGCATCCACAACATGGAGCCTAGAAATGATAGAACTTGAGACTTTCTAGGATTTCAATATTAGGGGGTGCTCGGTCCCAATTCAAATAATTTTATCTAATCATGTTCATTATTATTCATTTGAAATATAGACAAACCTTATATTACTGTAATTGTCTATGGCTATTAAAAAAATAACAGCACATTTATCTATCAATTTGCCAAATCCCTTTACTCTAATGCTAATAAATGTATGTTACAATCAGCTGCTGGGTGATGTTTATCTGTCTCTGGCATTCACTCTGAAATAAAAATAACATTTTATAAAGTATGTGTTTGTGGATGTGAAGCGCTCTATTTTTACTGAAGGAAAAATACTGTAGTGTGATGAGGGGTGAACGCAGCAAAAATGTTTTACAGTAGATGGGAAACTGTCTTGTATTGTTCCCACATCATATTATGTAAGATGCATGTATGACAAAGAACTGCACAGATGCAGATATCATAACAATCTATCATATCAGGAGCTTCTAACCCAGGAAGAACAGGCCCGATTACCCATATTAGTGTGACTCTACACAGAACCTGATCTCACCAAGTGCAACATGTTACTGGACCAACATCAGATGCTTCTACATCGGTGTTATTCACCTATCATTTCCCTTTGATTTTAGGGATAACTTATGGGTAGGGTTAAGTTTAGGGGTAGGGACAGGGATATTTTTGGACAGGAATGTTGTTCCAGGTTCAACAAAATATGTTGAACCAGGAACGCATCTAACTTGGCAAAATCAGGAAGTGTGGCCCTCACAGATGGTGGAAAAGGAAACCATAAATTAACTCGCATGGCATTTACATTCCCTCCAAATGTGAGGGCATTAACTATAAGAGGATGTGAGGGCCTGTACTTTCCAGGTAGGGAGATTCTGGCACCTCCAGTCGCGAAGAGCTTGGACGGAAGGGCTCACACTGCAATCCAAACGGGAGAGCCCCCATGATTAGAAACATGAGGGATCACACTGAGATTTGGTAGGGGAGAGCCCCTACTGCATCCCAATGGTAAGCTCTCACTACAGGCAAACAGGAGGGCCCATACTGTCATTCGAACAGGAGAGCCCACTGTATATAACGCAAAGCTCAGTGCAATCGAATGGGAGGCCTGCGTGGCATCTGGATGGGAGAGCTCACACTGCGATTTAAATAGGAGAGTCCATGATTGGATCATGAAAGCTCACACTGCATTTGAACGGGAGAGCCCACACTGCATCCGGATGAGTGTAAGGGGGGGCTGGGAAACTGAGACCATGATAGACTGCCGGCTGGGTTGAGTGGCGGATGCGGAAGAGGTGGTAGCGGTTGTAGGCTGAGGCAAGCCGCCTAGTCCGTGTGACTTCAGGTTTCGGTGCTTCAGTGGGGGGTGGAGACCAATCTGTTTGAGGAAGGAAGAGTTTGTATTTCTGGAAGGTTGGAGAGTTTGTGTGGTACAAGTCTTGGCTCTCAGAAAATCTTCCCATACTTGGAATGAAGTGCTTGTACTACACCAGCTGTTGTCAACAAAAGAGAAGGTCCCTGCATTTTTCCTCCAAAATAAAAGCTTGATTGCTAAGCATTTAAAAATTAAGAAATTAAGACTAAAGAGTAATTATTATTATGATTACTACGACTACTACTATTTTATAGTCATGTTGATATATAATCACAAAATGCAGCAAATCAGAAAATAAAAGCCTTCATAAAAGTATTTACCTCCAAATTGTCTTTGTTTAAACTAGATTTGCAGGTATCACCTAACCCTCTCTCACAATAGCGTCTATTGTTGTTGCAGACCAGTATGTATGTGTATGTGTGTATGTATATATATATATATATATATATATATATATATATATATATATATATATATATATATATATATATATATATATATATATATATATGCACCATGTCACAAAGCTCGAATCATTTCAAATTGGTTTCTTGAACATGACAATGAGTTCACTGTACTAAAATGGCCCCCACAGTCACCAGATCTCAACCCAATAGAGCATCTTTGGGATGTGGTGGAACGGGAGCTTCGTGCCCTGGATGTGCATCCCACAAATCTCCATCAACTGCAAGATGCTATCCTATCAATATGGGCCAACATTTCTAAAGAATGCTTTCAGCACCTTGTTGAATCAATGCCACGTAGAATTAAGGCAGTTCTGAAGGCGAAAGGGGATCAAACACAGTATTAGTATGGTGTTCCTAATAATTTAGGTGAGTGTGTGTATATATATCTATATCTATATATATATATATATATATATATATATATATATATATATATATATATATATATATATATATATATATATATATATATATATATATATATATATATATTTTTTGTGATTAATGTATTTGTAAACATTTTAAGGAACATTGAATATAAATGCAATTAATAAATAAAGGTTGGTTTAAACACTTGATTAATGGCATCTTCCCATTTTCCAGATAACTATTTACTATAATTGTTTACTATAATAATTGTTATCACAACTTTTTTCTGTTGTCAAATTAACTTAGATAATTAATGTGGTTCAGATAACATAATACTTTAAGTTTCTGTTGATTAAACCAATCTCCTTCATTGTATTAATTCAATTTTTTTATTTCAATGAACTTTAAGGCAACCAACAGTTAAACCAACAATAATTTTTACTACGAGCTAATTAAGCAATAATAATTGTGTTAATTACATTGACAATTAATGAAGTTCTCACTATTTGTATATAGCCTGTTAATAACAATATTGAGCCTACAATATATTAACTATAAATTAACTATAAAATAATAGTTTGTGAATGATTTGTAAGTACTTTATTACTAAATATAAAGTGTTACCAACCTTTACATTACTTATATTAGTATATATTTTGGGCTTTAGCCATCAATATGTGATTAATCATAGAGCAGATTGGACTTAGCCCTTACCTGTACATATAGTATGTCTAAATTGCTCAGCAGCGGAAATATTTTGAAAGAAGAAACATGCTTGTGGCTTACTAACAAGATAAAGAAGCAATCTCTTCCTAACGGCCTTTTAGTGCGAAAACTGCTTAGCTTAGCCATTAGCCATGTTGTTAGGAAAAGGAATGAGTTTTATTTACCAGTGTAACAATCCCTTCTGACCAGCAGCTGGCTAGGGACTCTATTTATCCCTGTTCTGTTTACACAGAGTGCACAAATGCTGATGTACGCACATGCTATTCCTCCTTTCAGTCCTCCTTTAGCCAGTGGTTGAGCTGGCCAAGCAAATATGAAAGTCCTTCAGGAGTCTGTGAGGTGTCTGGATTGATGTGTGGCAGCTATTAGTGCATGGAGAGTATTTCTTCTGGAACAGAATGGGGCATTATAAATATTAGGAATTATGTATTTTTTAATAAGATCAGGGAGCAATTATGTTTTTCATGATGTGACTTTTTTAAACAGCACTGACATTAGACAGCCTGACACAGGTGTCTGTATGCTTTAAATTCCCTTGAGTGCATCGCTGGATCCAAGCTGTGTGTGTTTGTGTGATGTATAGGCAAGTTTTCTCTTCGGCAATGGAGACTGCGTCAGCAGATCTGTCAGTTTTTGAGAAGAAGGCAGTTATTTTTCATAACCCATTTCTTCTGAACTAGCACAGTTGAGCCCCAGTCCTTTTCTCCAAACCACTGTAGATGCAATAGACTACCTTATTCTTCTCTGTCCCACCTGCATTCATTTATCTTCAGTATACCTATGTCACTGCTTTTGTGCTTTAAAACTACTCATATCACTGTATTCACTTTTTTATGGCTGAATGAAAGATCTAAAATGTACCTGTATATTTTTTATCGTTAATATTTCTCAATCTATTTAGAGAAAATATATATATTATAAAAATCCCACCTAAGAACTTCATTGAACGTTTTTGAGTTATAATGCAAATGAGTTTTGAATTCACGGACAAAGAGTTTAAACTGATTTACAGAAATTATTAATTAAAACTTAACAACTTTATTTTCCATATATTTTTTCTAATACTTTTAAAGGAACACCCCACTTTTTTGGGACTTTAGCTTATTCACTGTATCCCCCAGAGTTAGTTAAGTCCATACATACCATTCTCATCTCCGTGCATCCCATAACTCTGTCTGACGCACCCACCGTTAGCCTAGCTTAGCACAAAGACTGGAGGTAAACGGCTCCAGATAGCCTACTGCTCAATAAGTGACAAAATAACACCCACATTTTCCTATTTACATGTTGTGATGTGTATAGTCACAGCGTGTACAAATAACAAGGTTACATGAGACACAGCCATCTTATAAACGTATACACACTGGGGACTATATTCTCAGAAGGCGCAGCACTGCTCTACTTCTGCAGAGTGCGGAGTGATTTGCTCGCAGGACCGGAGAAGCCCTGCTGTTACGTCTGTCAACAAAACCAACGTGACTAGGACGATAGTAGCCAATGTGACTGTTGCATGACTGACTTTGAGGAATTGTCAGAGGATTTTTTACTTTGTATCAAACCAAAATCCAGAACCATATCGTTTTGAGCCAGAATACACAGACAAGGAGTTACAAACTTTGGAAGCTGATAGACAAGACGCCGAATTACCTCTGGCACCGCTCATTTGTTACTGTGACAGTCAGAGCGCGTTCGTGACAACACAATTCTAACATACAGGGGATACATGGAGCACGGGAACAACTGCAATACAGTAGTGAAAACTGTATAGTCAAAATATAACTGCACACTCACTTCATCATGAAAAAGTGTGCAGTTATATTTTGCCTCTAACATACACACCGAGCAATGCTATCTGCCCATTCACAGCGTGATTTCTAGACTGCCACAAATACTGCCCTAACAAAATACAGATTTGTACCTGTTATTTTAATTGGCCTTTAGTTTGAATTTAGCTTTATTTTATGGTTAAAAAAAGTGTTACCTTGCCAAAGCATTGACCGAGTTCCTTGATCTAATGGTGTTGTTGAGCGCTCCAAACGCAAACTTTTTTGAGAGTAGCCTACTCTGATGGCATATAGGAATCGTCAGATTGACAGTTCTCTGATCCAATAGTGTGGGGGAACTAGTGGGGGCGGCAATCACATTTTAGGGTGGCCGTGACACCCTTTACACACAAACATCTAGTGCCAGATATGCGCTTATCGGCGCTCCCCTACTGATGGCGCCCTAGGCGACCACCTAGTTTGCCTATGCCTAAAAACGACCCTGCGTTTATACTATGGCTGTGTCTCATGTAACCTTGTTATTTGTACACGCTGTGACTATACACATCACAACATGTAAATAGGAAAATGTGGGTGTTATTTTGTCACTTATTGAGCAGTAGGCTAGCTGGAGCCATATACCTCCAGTCTTTGTGCTAAGCTAGGCTAACGGTGGGTGCCTCACACAGAGTTATGGGATGCATGGAGATGAGAATGGTATGTATGGACTTAACTAACTCTGGAGCTAAAGTCCCAAAAAAGTGGAGTGTTCCTTTAATAGATAAAAATGCCACATAAGGACTTCAGTGAAGATTTGTGAGTAATAATGCTAACTAATAATAAATCCAACTTAACATTAAACTTAAAATATCTTAACATTCTCATATTTTTAAGTACCTAGTTGCGTGAAATTAGTTTTCAGGAAATCCCCCCCCCCCCCCCCCCCCCCCCCCCCCCCCCCCCCCCCCAAATAAATAAATAAAATAATTGTGATATTCACGATTCTCTATACTGGAGATTCACACTGTCTTCTGCATGTCTCCTCTCACTGATTTGGTTGCCTTGGAGAACAGTATTCACCAAAGCAGGGGGTGGCTAGCACACTTTCTCTTAGAGAATAGAGAATGTATTTACACCCATATAAATGTACACACACACAATGCTCCGCGTCCCTTTCTCTCTCTCTCTTTCCATATGTGCTGACCTCAGGTCTGCAGTTAAATTAAACAATGCTTGTTTACTAATACTTAGTTTCTAGTGATCTTCCTGCACAAGAAAATTCTATTCATGCTATTCAGGAATTCTCTCTCTCTCTCTCTCTCTCTCTCTCTCTCTCTCTCTCTCTCTCTCTCTCTCTCTCTCTCTCTCTCTCTCTCTCTCTCTCTCTCTCTCTCTCTCTCTCTCTCTCTCTCTCTGTCTCTCTCTCTCTCTCGTGACAATGGCCAGGTCTTAGTCGCCTACATTTAAAAATATATATATATATATATTTTCCTCCGTTCTCTAGTTGAGAGAGGGGATCTAGAATCAAGGCTTTGCAAGATGAAAAGCTTTAATGGCTTTAACTGCCCTGGATATTGTTGTGAACTGGCCTTTGGAGAAAAAAATAAAAAAAATTAAATGGAGAGAAAGTGAATCCTCCATTGTGTATGTAGCTTGAATTAGATCTAATTCAAGGATTAAAGCCTTGGATTATTTTTTTTTTACCCATCCTCGGCTGCACAAAACTAGTGATGAGTAATCCAGCCATCTACACATCTAGTTTTATACAAAGCATATTAACATTTATTTGGTGTCTTTCAGATTCAGATTTTTTTCTTTTCCTACTCAAACTCTTCTGATCATGATCTGCCAAACCAGTTCTCACTTACACGAGTGAATTACTTTCTGTTTAGCAATAAGAACATGTTATATTCTTTAACTGAAAACATACTAGAGATCTGTACTAGACCCTTTTTTTCAAGATCAATGTTGATCAAAAGTAGTTTCCCCATGGCATTGAGGGGAAGAGCATTGTCTCATCAATAGATTGAATAATGGCGAAGGGTTAGCAATAGCGCTGTGGGATTAGCAGGGACTGCTAATCCTTCCTGGGAGTGTTTCTCTGGCTGGTTGACAGCTGTGGGCCTCTGCACATCTGATTTACCTCAGATTATGCTGGAGTCGTGCCAACTGGATCCAATCAGGCCATGATGCTCTCTCTTCCCTTCTCTCTCACTCTCCCTCATATCTATCCTGTTCTAGAACAGCCTCTCTCCTCTTTAAGATCAGGTCAACACCGAAATGCGACGCATTTGTCGGCAAGGTATCTTGTACTGGCGATTCTTTGAAGAATTTGTATTGGATTTTCATGGAGTTGAAGGTTGACCCTGTGTGAGGGGATCTATTATCAGGGAGGATGCTGCCATGTGAGTACAGGTGTTTTAGCATAGAATTGTTAAAAGTCAAACTGTTCACATTTAAATTTTTATAAAAATATAAAAACTCTGTTGTAACATCACAAAATGTGCATTTGTGGCCGTGTCTGTTGCAAAACATCCTGTTTTTGCGTATCATATAAGCTCTTGCTTTCATAACCAGTTTGCAATCATCAGGCGCTACAGATGACTACAACATTACAGGCTTTTTGGGAAATATCGCTTTTCCGTTCTCACGCCATTCATCCAAATGAAAAAAAAAAACACACACGCAGTGTCGGTTGCAGGGTGGCAGTTGCATGTGATTTAAATGGTTTTGGATTTCACAGACCTTTGGCTTCTTTCCTAAGCTTGTAGAATCACTGAGATCAGTAAGAAAATAAGGGTTGTTCTTCTCAACCAGATGTGTTTTAGAGGACAAGAGCCACAGCAGCAGTCATGTACTGCAATAGGCTTGGATTTACTGTGATTCTGAGGGTGCTTTAAGAGCCTAATGTTAGATCAATTGATTGGACCTCTGTGCTTTTAAAGCCATGAACTTGTTGTCAATGCAAGAGCTGTTTATTTGATTTAGCTTTCCTGCTAATCATGTCAGGTCAGGCCTGTATAGCTGGCTGGCTAAAAAAAGCAAGAGAGAGAGGGTGCAAAAATATGGGTAGAGGAAGTGAAGAAATATGGTGTTGGCTGAGGTATTTTAGGCATCATCAGCCATCCATCTCATGAATTAACTATTACAGGGCTCAATAGGGCTTCATTGGGGAAAAAGAAAGAGATGGGAGGAAGCAGATTGAAAAATATGAGGCGGTTGATATAATAACTTTTGCATTAGCAATATAAAAATCTACCTAGATGAAGAAAAAGGATGACTTCTTTAAATTCCTATTCAGAAGATACTTCACCTTCATTGTAACACAGAGAGAGAGAGAGAGAGAGAGAGAGAGAGAGAGAGAGAGAGAGAGAGAGAGCAAAACCAACTCATAGTAAAACAACACACAAAAAACATAACAGAAAAACCTGACATAACCATCCCCCACCCCCCCCTCCCTCAAAAAGGTGGGTCTACATGCCTTAAAGCATAAACAGTTTAACAGTGGAGGGTAGGAGGAGGCTCTGGAGGTATGCAAAGGTTAAACCAGGACAGGCAGGGCCAGGACGAAGAAGAAAATGGGAGCAGCCAGGGTGGAACCCCCAGCAGAAGGACCATAATGCAGGCCCACTGCAGAGATGAGGGAGGGAGTAGCCATGGGGAAGGATCGGTCGCTGGAGCTGAGGAGCCGGGTGGGAAGGCAGGGCTCAACGGAGCCATAGGGGTGGAGGGATGAGCCGCATGTAAAGGACCAGAAGTCTGTGGCACAGACAGAGCGACGACTGACAAAGGTGTAGCTGGAGGGACGAGGAATCCAAGTGGAGCCGAGAGGATGACGGTCCCAGATGGCGCTGAGGGAGAGAGTAGCCACTGTGGGGCCGACTGCTTGACAGGCCTAGGAGGAGTGGCTGGGACAGAGGTCCTAGGTGGAGCTACTGGGTTGATCATCATGGGCTCACACACCTGTTCACATGATTCGTCGGGCTCTGGGAAAATCTGGGTCCTTGATGCTGGTGGGCACAAGCAGCATCGTCGCTGGGCTGGTGGCTGGGGCTGGTGTGCTGATCTCCTCCTTGTTCTCGCAGATCATAAATGGGGAACCGTTGTGGAAAAGGACCCATTCCACGTAATCCTTAAAGCTCCCTGGAGGCTTGTCTCCGGGCAGGCATGCTCTGGTCTTCTTGGTCGTCGTAATGGACCAGATGTTGTAAGTCCAAGAACGCCTGCATGTGTGCCTCCAGGGACTGGTTCCCCTGCAAGAGCAGGAGGGTTCTGACTGATGCTATCTATAAGAGATCCGTTCTTCTGTCACATTGGAGCTAAGCAGTCTTTTATTATCGAAAACTCAAAAGAAACAGAACACTCTAGGACACCTTTCTCCAAAACATGAACAGAACAATCAACAAAGTAATGACGAGAACCGACAAAGACCAAATGGACAATAGACCAAACTAATCAAGTTCAACAATTCAACATCAGGTGTAAGCTAATCAATCAGTTACCAAGGAGCCAAACAAGGAAACAGAAAACAGAGCAAAGCCAACTCATAGTACACATTGGACCACCCTTAGGGTTAATGGGATAGTTCACCCAAAAATAAAATATATTTTTAATGAAATCTGATTTGGTTGTGTAAGCTTTTAATAGTGTAAAAGCTCACACAACCAAAACTTTGATGCTTCAAAAATGTTATAAAGACATCCAAAAGAAATCCATATGAATTGAGCGGTTTAATCCAAGTCTTCTGAATAGACACGTTTGCTTTATATGATGAACAGATTTAGTCTAGGCTTTTCAAATATAATTGTAACAAGGTTTGTTGTTATGGGAAGAAGAAGGCGGGAACCGGCGAAAGTTTAAAGACTTTAATCCAAAATAAACAAACTGAAAGTAAAATGCAGGCAGTCCTTCACGGACGGCTGCTGCGCACACACATAATAAAACGTAAACAAAACCTAATATAAAATCTAGGCCTGGTCCTCTCTCATCCTTCACTGTTGTCGCTCTTCCTTTAATGCGTCCGAGCTCCTCTGTGAGACACGAGACCGGTGTTATTATCATTATCACTCACCACCAGCCTCACCTCGTTCTTGCGGTTCCTCGACCTCGCCGCTTGCCACAATAATATAATATAATATAATATAATATAATATAATATAATATAATATAATATAATATAATATAATATATCAACAAACATTGATAGAGCACATAAAATATGGTAAAAGGAAGATCAAACGTGCTTGCTTAATGCGCAAGATCAAATGAGGTTTGTTCTCGCATGTGATGCAAGCATGTTCGCCCCCCTGACAGTTTAGAATGTTGAATGTCTTACTTTTATCTGCAGGACCAAAAATGACACAGTATTTTAAGTTCTTTCCGCTGTCCGCATGGACACTTGGATATGTGCCAAATAAAAGCAAACATTTATCTAGGCTAACATTAGAGCGAGCGGCCATGTAGTGGCAAACGTTAGGCTACCTTCATATTTCAATTGATAAGCCATAGTTAGGTAGATGAATGTTACTTCCACATGGACCAGCTGTGTTACGATCTGTCACGTACTGCATGACTTCGCCACTTCCTGTGGAGTTTTTTTCTTCTACTAACCAACTAATTAAAATTTGTTTGTCAACAAATTCTTGTCAACTAATGTTTGGTCGACTATTAGATCGAGATCTACAGTCTTGGAGTCACTTTTCAAAATATGGCCACCAACAGCAATTAGCGCAGTCCAGCAGGTGTAGGAAACTGTTGAGAAGTATGAAATTGAAAATAAACTTTTTTATACCTGATCGAGTTTGATTGTTTAGTGTGGTTGACTTGAATCTAAAATATCACAGCTCATATTTACACCTCTCAACATTGTCAGTTCCTATTCCTTCCTCGAAATTGCTAGATTGAATTTATGCTGGCTAAATATAGCTAACGAAAGTCCAGTGTTTGATGTGTTTCAGAGTGTGAATGTGTGTATGTATTGTATGTAAGTATATTATGTGTTTATGTATATATGCCTGTCTCTTTGTCTTATTTTAAATGTCTTTAAAAATCACTGTAAAAGAATAACATAATTTAAGTCAAGTATTAGCTGTACTGTACATATTGATAATTTACAATGATCATCAATCACTGCCTTCCTTAATAACACTTCCATTTGTCTATGCAGGTGATGTGGGTATGTAACCTGTGCAGGAAACAGCAGGAAATTCTAACTAAATCAGGAGAATGGTTTTCATCAGGGCCTGGGGCTAGGCCTCTTAGTGTGGGTGATCCCCTCAGTGTCTCCGAGTTGGAGAGGGACAGGAAGTTGCGCTCCAGATCCCAGGCTCCGGGCACTAACAACACTCTGCCACCCAACGCTGGTCCTGGTGACCCCACCAAGGGAGCAGATACGATGCCTGCCTCACGTTCCCGCAGTGAACCACCACGAGACAAGTAGGCAAAAATACTTTACCCACATGTATATCTCAGGGACCCTACTGATCAAAATGAAGTATGCAGTGCAATAGTGCATATTTACTGGTGGCACTCAACTGACTACAGATAATGAGAAACATACCATTGGGAATTGTGTCAACTAGGGATAGGTCACAGTGGTCGATTTGTTGCCTCTTGGGAAAGATCAACTAAGATTAGATTTATTTTTATTTAGGAATGCTGCATGGTAAAACCACAGTAAAATTACCATCCCTACAGCCATACATTTATTTTTGGCTGTTGTGTTACACCTTGCTCCATATTTTGAGCATCTTGTGCTTCTGAAGGGTGACTCCAAACATACTCGTGGAGGGCCACTATCCTGCAGAGTTTTAGCTCCAACCTCAATCAAGCTCTTCAGACAAAAAAAAAAGTGTGTTGGTGCAATTTGGAGCTAAACTCTGCAGAATGTTGTCCCTCCATGAGCAGGTTTGGACACCCCTGTGCTACTGTATGAGCATTGCAGTTTTGCAAACACTGTACAATAAGGTTCAATTCAATTAAAGTATACCGCTTTACACTATACATATTGTTTCAAAGCAGCTTTACAGAAAATGCTTGTTTCAGTTACAATTTAGGAATTTAGGAATCAAAGTAATGTCCATATGGCAGTAATATACAGCTATTATATAGAACATGTTATGTTGTTACACTGTAAAAAATGTAAGGCCTCTCCAATTCAAAATTTTCTAGTGACTGGTCACATCTAAATTTTTCAATTGGTCAAATTTAATTTCTGTGAATTGAATTTTATCCATTGTGGCAACAGTCTGTTAACATGGGCTCAATTAGAAATAATATGTTGAGCCAATGGAAAAATGTAATTTACCAACACTGTAACAAATGTCAGGCCTCTCCAATTTAAAATTTTCTAGTGAGCGATCACATCTAAAATTTTCAGTTGGCCAAATTGAATTTCTGTGAATTGATCAAATTTAAATCACAGAAATTCAATTTGGCCAACTAAAAAATTTAGATGTGATCGGTCACTAGAAAATTTTTAATTGGAGAAATGTTTTACAGTGAAACTGTGAAATTTCTCACTGCCCAAAAGACAAAAATGACTAAAAACATAGCCTAAATATATTAAGCAAAATACAGAACACAGACAACAGGGTTGACATTTTATCATTATTTTATCATTAAGTAAATTCCAACACAGGATATTTGGTGAAAATACCTTATTTTCAATAAGGAAAAACTCTGAATACATTCAATAAGTCTTCTGCATAAAAGGATGTCTTAATGTGGTGAAGAAAACGCGGCACTGCATAGGCTAAAAACCTGCAAATAACATTAATGACAAAGTTCCCCTGCATCACATCTGGCAAGTGTCAGAACAGAAGTTACTTCATTATATAATGAGGATTAGACGAATGAATGGATGAATAAGAAAATCACGAGCTTGACGTGTTTGATATTAAAAGGCAATACCTCAAGCCCTGAAAGAGGCCGACGCCAAACGCAACTAACGGCACGGCATCGGGTCGCATGGCACACATATCACAAAAATCACTTAATTTAATTATTACCTATTGTTTTAGACATATAAGACATGAGGAAAATAAAATGATTGGCTACCATTAGAGTAAACGAGGTTAACGAGAACACACGCATGAAACCAATGAATGCATGAACTTGTGATTCTACAAAATGTCTTTTAAACTTCATACTGGGTCATAAAGCAAAACTCTGGAGAATAATTTCATTGCTAAATACTCACCAACATCCTTGTGAGATGAATATCTCTATTCTCTTGGGAATGTCTGTTTCAGTCTTCAGCACCTGCTGGTTCGGCTCCGCTCGCGCTGCCGCTCCCGTGCTCCGCATTTGAAATCTCCACACGAACGGTTTTCTTCAAGTGCATTTTGCGCATGCGTATACCGTTTTTCGGACGTCGGACTTGTTCAGCCAACATGGATTTTTCACTTCGACTTCATAGATTGACTGAGCACAATTAAAAATGTTCTGTGAATATACCATTTTAATTTTGAGTGAAGACCTTAAGCTATGATTAGTACAATGCATCTTTTTACATGGGGATAATTATTTGGAAGTCATTTATTGGGCCAATATGTAATGATCAATTTTCAAAAAATTTCCCCCCAATTTTTTTTTACAGTGTAGTTAACTTAATGTATTAAACATAGAATAGTTAGAAGTCAGTTAAACTAACACAACGAATGTGTTAAGCAGCAATTACAACTTGTGCTCATAATAATTACAATATAAGGATACTATTGCAATAATAGGAAAATATTTAAGGTTTCAAGTCACACTTTCAAGTCCAGAAAGATAGTGAAAACATAGTTAAAATAGTCCAGTGGTTCAACCTTAATGACCTTAATGGTTCAACCTTAATCAAGGCCCAGAAAGGTAGGAAAGACATTGTTTAAATAGTCCATATGGCTATAGTTGTTCAACCTTAATTTTATGAAGCATGGAGAATACTTCTTGTGTGCAACAAACAAACAAAAATAACGACTTTATTCAACAATTTCTTTTCATCTGTGTCAGTCTCCTACTCAGTTTACGTTGGCCAGCTCCTTTGTCAGCATCACTCGCATGCGTCATGGTGCTGATGTGAACAGCATCGGCCAATAACCCGGTGTTCTAGTGTAGCTCTGACGTAACTCTGAAGCACTGCACTGTATTTACTATGTCAACAGTGTAGGAGATTTAAACAGACGTGAAGAAATTGTTGAATAAAGTCATTATTTTTGGGAGGGTTTTGCGCACAAAAAGTATTCTCCATGTTTCATAAAATTAAGGTTGAACAACTTTAGCCACATGGACTATTTTAACAATGTCTTTCCTACCTTTCTGGGCCTTCAAAGTGGTAATTAAATTTCTGTATATGGAAGGGTCAGAAAGCTCTCGGATTTCATCAAAAAATATCTTAATTGTGTTCCGAAGATGAACGAAGGTCTTATGGTTTTGGAACAACATGTTGGTGAGCAATTAATGACAGATTTTTCATTTTGGGTGAACCCTTTAAGTTTTGCTTGTCGATCTAATGTTGCTGTCATCTGAAATCTTTGCAATTGTCGGCATCACCTGAAAACATTGCAAAGGCTGGATCCAAACTGGAGCTGACTCAATCTTTAATTATTCTGGGATAGACATTCCGAGGTAAAAACAGGAAAGGGGTCAATTTATTAACCTTAGTTGCATTAAAAATAATGAACTAGCATGAGAAATATGTTTTTAGTAATTTTAGTTAAAGGGAAAGTTCATCTAAAAGATGAAAATTCTGTCATAGTTTACTCACCCTCATGTCATTCCAAACCCATAATTGTTCATCTTTTGAACACAAATGAAGATATAATTGATACTATCAATTTATATGATGAACAGGTTTAATAAGGCTTTTATTCACATTGCTCAACACACATAGAGCACATCAGATGTGGTAAACAGAAACTCTGTTGTTCTCACTTGGCACGTAAGAACAAACCTTATTGGTTCTTGCAGAAGCGTGCATGCCGAGTTCACACTGCCCGATTTTAGCCCTGATTTTGACTCGCCGACAGGTTTTGCGTAATCGCAGACAAATGCCCAAAATCATAGGTAAATTGGTGTTTGTGCACGTGAGTGACAATCGCGCAGTGTGAATGATCAAAGATGTGATCAGAGAGAATCGCTGATTAGTCGCCGACGCCCTTGAGATATTTGGCATGCTAAATATCTGGACCTGTCGGCGATTCAAAATCCTGCTGTGTGAAATGTGTTCTGACTGTAAATTTCATCGGCGATGACCGATAGCCAACGAGAGAGCAAGATACAGGGCAGCGGGAAGTTGGGGCGAGGTGTTATAGACCAGAATATCAGTATTTTAATAAATGTATTTACAATTATATCAAACAGAAACAAAGCACACACATTTGCTTTACCAGCCGCAACACCAGCACATTGCAAAATCCTTTATTTACCTCCAACTCTCTTTGCAGAACACAATCATTGCTCCCTGTGTCTCCCCAACCATTGTCTCCTTTTCGCTGCAAATCAGTGCACAGACAATTTGGATCACACCCATTCTGCACTCTATATTTTTAATAACAATTCCAGTCTCGCTCGAGAACTCCAGTCTGACGCACAGGTGATCTCGCGTTGTTTTCTTGTCACTTCTCGCGTATGTTTGCTGGTGAAACGTAGTTTGCGGACTGGAGTTGTCTGCGATTCTTCCTCTGACCTCGGTATTAGCATGACACACAAGAACAAACCTTACTGATTCGTGTGAGTTAAGCAAAAATGTCTAAGCGTCAGTTTACCATAATTCATACTAAAAAGACTAAAATGAAACCTGTTCATCATGTAAAGAGATTGTGTCTCTTCATAAGTCTTGGATCAAAATGCTCGATTCATATGGATTATTTTTACAATTACTTATTTTGGTAACACTTTACAATAAGGTTTCATTAGTTAACATTAGTTAATTACATTAGTTAACATGAACTAATAATGAACTGCACTTATAAAGCATTTATTTATCTTTGTTAATGTTAATTTCAACATTTACTAATGCATTATTAAAGTCTTGTTAACATTAGTTAATGCACTGTAAACTAACATGAACAAACCATGAACAGCTGTATTTTTAGTAACTAACGTTAACAAAGATGAACAAATACAGTAACAACTGCTCATGGTTAGTTCATGTTAGTTAATACATTAACTAATGTTAACTAATGAAACCTTATTGTAAAGTGTTACCCTTATTTTTAAGATGACATTTCAAATTCAAGTATTTCCAGGGTTATGGGAAACAATACTAGTTATACTGGCTTCTTCAAGACAGATTAGTCCAGTAGTCATTGGGTTCCCACTTCCCAGAACTCAATTTCCAAAATCTGTGGTGCTACATATCCCTACTCTCAACATACAGTTTGTTCTATTTTAAGCTGGACATTTCAACAAAATATGTTCATCCTGACCTGTTTTCAACTGGCAGTATGTGGACTGCAGCTCCTGACTTATAATCTCTTTTTAAAAAATGACGTCTGTTCCTTGTCTTCCTAACAGATGCATATTCAGCTAAATCTTTTTTGCATCTGAATACCCAACATTTGAAACACATGGGTTAGCAGGTGTTGCGCTATATATTATTCAAATAACTACTATTGTAGCAGTTGTAAATGCGAATTGGCTGTGGTACTTGGAAATTCTAAATACTATATCTCAAAGTCTTCCCTACTTCTTTTTAATCAATAATAGGAAGAGACCTGTGTCCCTGCACGAGCAGAATGGAAAGGTGGTTGGACGTGGAGAGAGAAGGCGGGGACCAGCCAGGTTGTCTTCGCAGGCTTCTGAAGATCGAGCTCCAGGTGAGAAGCGAGATGGCAGACGATTGGAGAAAGGCCACTCACAGGAATACCCAGAGGATGATCCCACCCATCCTGAGCGGCGAAGGAGGCAAGAGGAGGAAGAGCGAGAGCGTCAAAGACGAGAAGAAGAGTACCAGACCCGTTACCGCAGTGACCCGAACCTAGCCCGCTACCCTGTTAAACCGCAGAAGGAGGAACAGGAAATGCGTATGCATGCCAAAGTGTCCAAAATGCGTCAGGAACGTCATCACAGTGACCTAGCCATCAATGAAGTGGGATTGATCCAAGATGGGGGTGAGGCTGCTGGAAATCGAATTAGCAGGCAACGAGTAGCTAACAATGACGACCGCAAGGCCCTTTTAGATAACCATCGAGCTTATTCTATGGACAGGACCGTGGGGGGTGGTGTTGGGGTACAAGGATCCATTGTTAAACAGGGCCACTGTAGCCCTCACATGGGTCCTGCAGGGCCCCCAGACCTCAGGGACGGACAGGACTGGGGCCCAAAGGGGCATCTGGAACCTGGGTCCGCAGCTTTTCTGCACAGAGCTAAGCGAGAAAAGGCAGCAGAAATCATGCGTAAAGATTCTTCTCTTAGCTCAGACCAATCGGAGACGTTACGGCCACCTCCACCAAGAGCCTATAGACCCAAACGAGGCCTTAACAAAAGGCAGATGTCCATCAGTAGCTCAGAAGAAGAGGGTGGCTCCACGCCTGAATACACCAGCTGTGAGGATGTGGAGATCGAAAGTGTTAGTGAAAAAGGTAGGTGTATAACATTTGTTTATGTAACTAAGTGTATTGTCCAATTGTAGCCACACATTTACTAAAAAGTATTTCAGTACAAAACCTTATTTATATACACAAATACAGTGGTAAATCTGGCGATAAATGAAAATTTATTTGAAAGAATTTTTTCTGTACATTTTTAGTAAACATTTTTAGGCAGTGGTAAGTGTAAACAGACTGATTGTGTGTGTGTGTGTGTGTGGTGGGGGGGCTGTTTTTAATACATAGCACTGGCACTATTTTACATGAGGTTATTTAACTAGCATAATGAAAAATAGCATTATGAATGTTGCTTTTTTTGTCATGTAATATTGTTAAAAAAAGCAGCAGTTGGGAGGACTAAATTAAATAGATTAAATCATGGTGAATTTCTCCCTTACTTCTTTTTATTTCGTTAGCATTCCGGGATGGGGCCCGTAAAAATATATTAAGTAGCTCCTTCCCGACACCCTCACAACGCCGCTGTTCTAACCCTGCCTTCTTCTGTGTTTTGGGGAGCAGCGGTTTCCAGTGAAATGTTAAACGGATAGTTGACAATTTTATGTTTATCTGCTTACTTGAGGTCTGTACACGATCTGGCATAGTTTAGATTACTTCCTGCACTTGCGTATACTACGCCAGATCCTGTACAGACTTCACACACCGGAAGTGATTGCACGCTCAAGGCTGGTGACATGGTGGCGTATTAGAGGACATCAATGTGTCGTCACGAGCCACAGGGTTTAATTTGGATTTGTCTGTGCATGTTTTTTTTACTCTCATAGATTTTGTATGCCCTGGGGGTAAGCAGATAAACAACACAATGTCTTGTTGGGGGAATGTTAAATATCCCGTGTCTTGGGGAATGGCAGGAAGCAACTAAATATTTAAAGGGATAGTTCACCCAAAAATCGCATTTTTGGGTGAACTATCCCTTTAAATATTTAGTTGGCAGGTGTAAGGTAGGAGAGTTGGCAGTATATGAGGGGAGTGGATCAGCGAGGGTTTGAGTTCAATAAAGAGACAGCTCTGTGGAAAAAAATTTTCTTTAGTCTGCTGGTCCTGGTCCGGAGGCACCTGAGACGCCTGCCGGAGGGCAGGAGAGAAAACAGTCTGTGGGCTGGGTGAGAGGAGTCTTTAAGGATGTTGCGAGCTCGATGCAGACAGCATTTCCTCTGGATGTGCTCGATGGCAGGTAGTGGAGTCCCTGTGATGCGCTGGGCAGTTTTCACCACCCACTGCAGTGCCTTGCGCTCCGCAACAGAGCAGCTCACATTCCATACTGCGACACAGTTGGTCAGGATGCCTTCTATTGTGCAGCGATAGAAGTTCACCAGGATAGCCGAGGAGAGCTGATTCTACCTCAGTGTCCTCAGGAAGAAAAGGCGCTGGTGAGCCTTCTTGACCAGGCTGGAGTTGTTGGTTGTCCCCAACATGTCCGCCGAGATGTGGATCCCCAGGAACTTGAAACTGGAGACACGCTCAACAGCCATTCCATTGATGTGGATGGTGTCGTGTGTGCCTCTTTCCTGAAGTCCACGATGAGCTCCTTCGTTTTGGTGGTGTTGAGGAGCAGGTTATTATCAGCGCACCATGTGGCCAGGTGCTGGATCTCCTCCCTGTAGGCAGTCTCATCGTTGTTGCTGATGAGACCAATCACCGTAGTGTCGTCCGCAAACTTGACGATGGAATTAGATCCATACACAGGCTTGCAGTCGGAGGTGAAGAGGGAGTAGAGAAACTTCCCTCCGTCGCGTTCACTCTGATGTGCGTCATTGCTTACGTTGCATGAGTGCCCACTACTGGAGGAACATTTGCAATTGACTGAACTGGAACGTCCTAAGCCCTTCATCACTTCGAATCCACTATGGAGTTGATTTATTATTTATTTTTTTCCTTTACGAAATTGTTTAATGCAGCATTCTATACGTATATAGGTGTATTTGGGTTGTTTTAAATGTTTTTAAAATAAGAGTCGTTTGTGGTGGGGTAAATTAAACGCGATATGCGGTGACGTCACAATCGTGTTGCATTGTGGTATATGAAGCTGCCTGAAGTGTATATATGAAGTAGACTCGCTCCCTCGGTCAAAATCGGTCCATATAAACTTCTCTTGTCCACGTCACGAAGTGGAATGCACTTCAAAATGGCAGCGGGGATTCCCCCGAGGGGAAGTGCTTAGGGAAGTTCGCAAGTGCGTGTCTAAAACTGGAGTGGAACGCAGCATAGGGCTCCCTCCACAAGAAGGATCTATGCCCTTAAATGGGGTGTCTTTGAAAGGTGATGTACAGCACGCCGTGCAAACCTATGTCACTGCCAGATTGTTTCAGTGCTGGAGTTTATGCAGGAAAAATTATCTGCATGCTACCCTACTCTCAAGGTATTTGTATCTCTCAGGCTCGGTCAATTTCACCATCCTCTTTAGACTCTGCCCCTGGACTGGTGAAAGATATTTTGCACCCTCACCCTGATTATCTTCCTGAAGTTGCATTCTCAACCATGCATCCGGTCATTCTTGAAGCCGTCTGTCCTCCCCCATTTACTACACCAGAGCTGGAGAAACTTCAGCTACTGTGTCCAGTTCGTGCTCTTCAGACTTGCGTCTACCTCACTAGCCAGTGGGGTAAGTCAGAGCAATTTTTCATTTGCTATGGGGGCTGCAATTCAGGGATGTCCGCCACCAAGCAAATAATGTGATATTGGGTAAGGGATGCTATTGCTCTAGCCTATGAGGTGTTAGGGCTCATTCCACCAGGTGGGTTGCATCCTCCAGGGCTTTGGCAAGAGTCGCCATCTTGCAACAAGTATGTTATGCGGCAGGCTGGTCCTCTCCGCAAACATTTATCAGATTACATTTTTTTAGTTTGGATATTCATGTTACTCCGGGCTCACATACCCTTGAGTGGACATCCCAAGCTCATATCTGAGGCCTTTCTTTCTCTGTTTGTGCACACACACTACACAACTTTGAGGGGTCCAGACACTTCCAGTGCGGTGGTGTTGGTATTCTCATTCCCATAGCACAGCATTGAGAGTAGTTTCTGTAACCCTGTTCCCTGAAACAGCGGGAATGTCATGCTGCAGGACGTCTTTTCAGACAAAGTGCCCTGCATCTATTTATAGCCACTCACGAGCGCGCATTCCAATGATGTCATTATCAGATGTTATTTATAGGCAAGTTCTTGGCATGTTTGCCACACATACTTCACAACCGGTCAAACAAAGATGTTTTCCCATAGTACTGTCAGCGCAGCATCTCATTCCCGCTTTTTCAGGGAACAGGGTTATAGTCAAGTAACCCGAGACGTTTTTTATGCAGTGATGACTATGCAGTGTTAATTCCTACCTGAATTAAATCACCTCTTAATAAAATCATCATGACACCAGGGCTATAGAAATCATTAGCATTATACAGAAACGCAGTATAACAGGGCGTTGTGTCTCTCATGGAGCAAGAATGAATGATTCAATTATTCAATAATTTAAGAGTTATTAACGCAGGAAACCCAATTGACACAATTCAACAAGTCTCCTTTCACTGCAGCCACAGCTGCGGCACATACATCCTAACAGAAGCATCGATCCGCTCTGGGTTTTCCGTGCATTTGTGTAGTAACCTTACCTTTTGAGTTCTCCGACAACGGAAAGCAAATTGTGCATTTTTTTGTGCATATGTTACACGAAAGAAAACGTAACAGCATAAATGGTTCTTGAAAAATCTTACCAACAGTATGACAAATTTATTTCAGGTGAGGTTCAAAGATAATACAAAGTTTTTTTACATTTAAACCCCACAAAACTATATTTTAATAGTATGAAAATGTTGTAAATAATATATTAATAACGAAAATAATAATAAATTCATAAAGATCATAAATGTACAATTTACAATAAATTTTAAATTTATGCAGGAATTTTGAAAATGGCTTTGTAAGTATGTTAATTAATACAATAATTTCTTCTCCTCTGTCAGTCATTTGGGTTTGAAAAAACGCTATTAAAACTACAGATGTTTTATCTTGTGCAGTTTGCTGGTTATTCTGACTAGGCTACTAGTACGCTCTCTGATCATCCAATCAAAGGACGTGAAAATGCCGACGTTATTGTACGCCAGCTAGATGGCCCCGCTATCGCCAACACGAAATCTGATTGGCTGATTAAATCGGAGTGATTATCTGATTGGTTAAAGCGCACAGTTTCATTGCCATTCACTTAAGCTAGCGGCGCCCGCAATATTGATTCTGAAGGCCTCAAGGCAGATTTCTTTGACCTGGCAACACATGGACTGAAATATGATTGGATAAATGCTCTAACATAAACAAACACTACTGGAAGCAGCGCAACCAAGAGAAAAGCGATGAAGTTAATAAAAAAACAATATAGTAACATTTAATTTGTATCTTTGTTATATTGTATTTATTTGTGCTTTTGCTTGTAATTTGATTGTTTGTTTTTATTTTATTACTGACTGTTTACTTGTCTTTAATAATGTTTAAAATTTATATTAGGTAGGCTTGTAATATTAGCTGTGGTATCAGAACTGTAGCAAGGAATTATGAACTTTCACTGGTATCTACAATTTTTGTGTCATTACTGTCTGTTTTTGCTAAAAGTTTCATGGCCAGTAAAAAATATTTATGGCCGCTAAATTTTCTTAAATCACTGGCCATTGGCAGTTGTGGCAAAAGTTAGTTTTAGACCCAGAATATTCACACTATATTGCCAAAAGTTTTGGGACGTCTGTATTTATATGCACATTAACTTTAATGACATCCCATTCCTAATCCATAGGGTTTAATATGGAGTTGGCCCACCATTTGCAGCTATAACAGCTTCAAATCTTATGGGAAGGCTTTCCACAAGGTGTAGGAGTGTGTTTATGGGAATTTTTGACCATTCTTCTAGAAGCATGGCTCGCAGTCTCCACTCTAATTCATCCCAAAGGTGTTCTATTGGGTTGAGGTCAGGAGGCCAGTCAAGTTCCTCCACATGAAACTCAAAGTTGGGAGCATGAAATTGTCCAAAATGTCTTGATATGCTGAAGCATTAAGGGTTCCTTTCTCTGGCACTAAGGATCCAAGCCCAACCCCTGAAAAACAACCCCACACCATAATCCCCCCTCCACCAAACATTACTCTTGGCACAATGCACTACCGTTCTTCTGGTAACCACCAAACCCAGACTTGTCCATCGGATTGCCAGCCAGAGAAGCGTAATTCGCCACTCTAGAGTCCAGTGGTGGCGTGCTTTACACCACTGCATCTGACGCTTTGCATTCCACTTGATGTAAGGCTTGATGTAAGGCTTGATGTAAGGCTTGGATGCAGCTGCTCTTCAGATGGTAGAGTCAGAATTTGGCGTAAACAGAATGAGAACATGGATCCATCATGCCTTGTTACCACTGTGCAGGCTGGTGGTGGTGTTGTAATAATGTGGGGGATGTTTTCTTGGCACACTTTAGGCCCCTTAGTGCCAATTGGGCATCGTTTAAATGCCACGGCCTACCTGAGCATTGTTTCTGACCATGTCCATCCCTTTATGACCACCATGTACCCATCCTCTGATGGCTACTTCCAGCAGGATAATGCACCATGTCACAAAGCTCGAATCATTTCAAATTGGTTTCTTGAACATGACAATGAGTTCACTGTACTAAAATGGCCCCCACAGTCACCAGATCTCAACCCAATAGAGCATATTTGGGATGTGTTGGAACCGGAGCTTCATGCCCTGGATGTGCATCCCACAAATCTCCATCAACTGCAAGATGCTATCCTATCAATATGGGCCAACTAAAGAATGCTTTCAGCACCTTGTTGAATCAATGCCAGGTAGAATTAAGGCAGTTCTGAAGGCGTAAGGGGGTCAAACACAGTATTAGTATGGTGTTCCTAATAATCCTTTAGGTGAGTATATACAGGGCCTAAAACTTTTTGCTTTATATATATACACACACACACACACACACACTGTATATTGTGGCACATGTTACATACGTCATTGTAGCTGTTGAACCATGATATCAACCCGTAATTATCAGTCCTGAGCCTCAGGTCTGTGACAAAAACCCTGCTGATTCATGCAGTGAAGCTGCATTTGTTTATTTGGAAATTGTAGGGCACCAGATTTGGGAATTAGGTCAGCATCTCTCACAAAAAAAACACTGAGTGACTGACTGGCCTGCGTCAGTCCTGGGTTGCAGCATGTTCCATTTGGGGACTTTTTCATATTTATCCTTGGGTAAACCATTCCAGGTTTTGAGTGTGATTATGCTTAGGCTATTCCCATTATTCTCAGCTACAAGGCCACATGTTTTTAAAAGTCCCTGGCATGATACATTTGCGATTAATCAAGATGTAATTTTGGTCAAATTACAATTTTGTAAAAATTGTGAAAATATTATTTGATTGTGTGCATTTAGGATACAAAAAAAGCTAGCTGTGAAATTAGCCTTAGCAAAACAAAGGAGTTTGCCATTTTATTCAGGATCTACTGTCATTTTTATTGCAGAATGCAATTTATCACAGTACATAATTTGAGATTTAATGGAAATTATATTGTGGTGGAAATGATTATGTGTTTTAAGAGAGTTTATTTTAAGCTGAAGTTTAAAACCACTCTGAAGCTACCATGTGCAAACATAATGTCCCCTGTCGGAGCCATGGCCTTATAGCATTAAGGCTCCAACATGAATCGGACATGGGTAATTTCCCAATCCCATCTTCCCATCTTCTCTTTATCACCTCCTGTCACCTCATTCTATGCTGTCCTAAAAAGATGAAATGCAGTAACTACGCCAACACTAGAACTGAGAAAAAAGTTTTTTTGATTGAATTTATTGATTTGATGCCAATTTTCACACTCTGAATGAGAGCATAGCTGAGAACACAGGACATAAACCAATATAATCATAATGTGGCAGCACAATTAATTGTTTTCATGATTTCTGCTTATGCTTTATTTATCCTGAAATCTCCACAAGTTCTCATGACTAGTGTGGCCAGATGTCAAGAGTTTTTGTCTCTATGTGTTCCATGAACATACATTCTTCCTGCAAAAAAAGATGATCTGAAAACATTAGGGGGAAAAAAATGATAACGGATGTTTAGCGATCTCCATTGTGATATTCTGCTCATATAAACTTCATGAAGCTGATTGGGCTGTTTGCACATTGCGCTGTTGTGCTGTTTGCTGTTTGCTGCAACCAAATCTGTGACAAACTGTAATAAATCCAAACATGGATCTCAACTATAATGTTTGTGACACGTACTGGTTGCTGAATAAATGCACCTATTCAACCTCTGCACTACAATGCAACGTCATTTTTGTTGTTTTAACAGAAAAACGTTAACATAATTTAAATAGTTGTTCAAATTAATATTAATAATTTCACTGTTTCTTAAGGTTTTGTCAGGTGTCAGTGTTAATGTATATGATGAAATATAATGAATCAAGAATACAGAAGAGTTAAACTCTGCATATGAGTTGACGTTCTGTAGATGTGCTTATGTGAAAGTGCAATAATTCTAATGACGTAAAAAATGTCTCAAATAAAAACAATCGTGATTAATAATTGTGATTAGAATTTTTGAGCAAAATAATTGTGATTGTCTGTTTAACCATTATCATGAAATCCTTACTCGTAAATGTAAATGTAAATAACAAGTTGTTGTTCATATCGCCTTACAAAGTATCATTTAGTTACTGTGTTTTGCCTTTGGACATGAATCTTTTCTTTGGCATTAAGTTTGTAATGGCAGATACAGATCTTCATTCCTGATAACTAGGACAAGCAAATACTGAATTAAAGCTTATAATGTCAGTGATTGCCAAGGGAATAGTACATGTCTCATTTATGTGTGTGCAGAAGAAGTTGTATGACAGTTTTATGAATGCAATCAAGATGATCAAATGAAACTGCAAAATTTTATACTAGGCTGTACATTATCTTGTTTGAACTTTAAACATCGCCCACCTTTGTTGCTGAAGCCAAAAATACTCCGTGATGTGCCACCCTTTTCATGCCGCACAGCTGAATGAACTCTATTAATTTATAGCATTAGTGTAAATCTAGCTAATCTCAATGAGACTATCATTAAAAAGCGTGAGAAATCCCTCTTCCTGTATTGTAAATGTCAAATGCTGAGCCTTATTTAACCACCATATGTATTGATTGGGGCTGTCAAATTATTTATATAGGCTGTCGCCTATATAACAACTTGAAACAGCTGAAACCATAACCAGAGGTTATGGCCAGTACCATAAATTAATGCCGTATTATCTCAATAGTATTTTATCTGGCCCCCTATAATGCGATTGCATAACAACTTAGTTAAAGTCGAGCAGTTAGTCAGAATTCTAGAATCTTGCCAGATGTGCCCCATGCTCCATACAATCTGAGATCTAGTATGTACTTATCCCTGGTCGCAGATTTGCGGTAACAAAGGATACATCATAATGCACTAAAATCAATAATTTCAGAATAAATCAAATGTAACAATTTATTATTAGTCAGGTAAATGTATCATGCCAATAACATAATCAATTCAAAGATAATCAATACATAACATCAAATGCTCTGAAGTAAAGTGTTAGAGATGCATACCTGACCTCAAGGAAATAGGATACATAATGCATAATGAATAGCACTACGGGCTGATCTGTCTACAGAATCACACCCTGACCCTTGTGTAACATCTCTTAAATACTCAGACCAAGACAGAAACCTCTTTCAAATGTAAACATGAGTTCACAATGGGAATTTGCATTAATCAAGTCCTGTAGACCTGTAATTTACACCTTATTGAGGACCGGAGGTAAAGGCCAATTGGCAGAGGACACACCCACCACAATAAGCAAAATATCTCTAAACTCTTAAAACGTTTGTTACCTTTTGCTTTACTTCTCTGGGAATGAGACCTTTGTACCAGTTGCACTGAGACATTTCAAATGATTCCAAACATATATAATACTGTATAGTACTTGTTCACATTAACCCATATATATTTTGGGTGAATTTTAACATGTGGAGAGGAGAGATGAGGGTGATGGGGATGAAATGTAAATGAAGGTGATTGGCTTCGTGTGACTGAGCCTCGGGTGGGGATGCCACTTTCACAAGAGAGAGTTCAAATGTTAACTCCCCGAAACATTGTTTTCTCGGGAGTAGTCGTTCCTTAGCCCTGAAGTCCCAGCATCTTACATCTTACAACAGCCTTAGTATTGCTGTGTATTATTTTCTTTGTGTGTGGCGAGTCGAGATCAAACTTATCTGGATCTGAACTTCAAACTAGCAAAGACTCAGAATTCAAAAGAATAATTTATCACAAAGCAGTGTTATTAACGTTAAAGGTAGGACTATGTAGCGCTTAGACCCCGTGCATTTTGCAGAAGAAAATTGTTTTGGTTGTGCTTCGGCTCTGTATGCCTGTGTGGATAAATATGGTTCTTTCTCAACTAAAAAAAGTTTATAAAAAAATGTTCATAAAACATTCACTATAGGCTTAAGAGATATAACCAATTTAGATGGAAAGGATCTCAAGCTGAATAGCTGAAGACATTTGTAATGTGTAAGCAGGGACGAGATAAAGTGAGAATTCAAATGCGAGCACGAGTTTATTAGAGAAACACAAATGCAGAATAATCCAATTCAAGAGAATACTTCACACAGAGAAGGCAGGAGAGCAACACAGGAACACACATACAGAATCAACAACCGACAACAACTGAAGTAAAAGAGGTTTAAATAGACAGAGTAACAAGGTGCTGACATGGGACAGGTTTGTGATTAGTTGTCATGGGAGGTAATGAGGGTAACTATGATGACAAGCAAGGCAGGCAAGACAACAAGGGAAACAGGAACCAAACACAGAAAGAGTGCATTGAAACAATGGGAACTGAGAATACATTTCAACGTAAAAAGACCTTACAAAACACAAGACACAAAACCAGGATCGTAACAATATCACTGTAGCTACTGTATACCTATTAATAGATACGATACTTCCTTGAAAATGAATTCCACCACAGCGCTACAACAAACCATAATGAAATGGCCCTTCACAATAGATAATGCTTTACAATGAACTCTGTTAGAGAGCTACATATGGCAATTCATCTGTTCAACAAAATACCTTACTCACCTGTTGAGTAATACAAATTCTATTCTATTCCTCTATTCTGTGTTTGTTTAAAACAGGTGATTCCCAGAGGTTCAAGATTTTGCATGTTCAATATCAACCTTTCTCGCTTGTTGTGACAACTTACCTATGCCACTCCCACACCATATACGCGACAAAGAAGCCCTCGCAACTTTATATGGATATGGATATGGATATGACGAAATATTACAGAATTACATGTTTAACATTTCAAGTTCCCGCAAAAAACTCCCTGTCAGATCTAAAACATAAACACTCATTACAGGCTTACCATAGTGCAGGGTAAGACAAAAACACGTTTTGGAAGAAGGATTGATGATATATCGACTCATTTTGTTAATTCTGAACAAAAAAGTTGCATGGTGTACTAAAGCTAAAACCATTAATAATGTTTCTACAACTGCTATAGAAAGATTCATTACTGTTTATAATGTGCATTTTTATTTTTCAGGTGACTGGGACTGTCATCCTCTGGATCCCACTGTGTGGCATGTAAGTATTTCAATTTGATTTCAATCATATATTGCAAAAATGTATCAGTGACAATTGGGCGTAATAGCAGACACATAAGTTGTTTGATAACAGTGTGTTTCTGTAGCTGAACTCTCTGAAATGTGTGTCAGCACATGTATTTTCAGCATTAATGGGACTGAAAAAGCGTTGTTCGCTTCCTCATAGCATCCAGTGAGCTGGCAGCCATCCAAAGAGGGAGATCATTTGATTGGCCGCATCACTCTAAGTAAGCGCTCCACCATGCCACGAGAAGCCGGTTCACTACTGGGTCTGAAGGTGAGCTTGTCAATGACAGTTTACACCAGCTAATATCATTGTCTCTGTCTTGAACATGAAGGGTTGTACTACACTAAAGATGTGGTCATTTGCTCATTGAAATTTTGCAGTTGAAAGACAGTGGGGCCGAATAATACGGGAATAATTAAATAAACATCCATAGCTATTCTGTCAGCTAGCCAACGAACCAACCCTAAATAAATGCTTTCCAAACAGCTTTTTTATGTATAATTTTTATACAATTGAAGGGTAGGGTTGTACAAAACTAGCCAGAAAGAGTGCCTTGTCCATTGGAGCTTCAGTTACAAATCTCCGTTTCTATTGTCTGTGCTGCAAATTTGTTTCATTTTTAAATCTAAATTTATTTTAATGATTTTTATTGTTGATGTGGCTACAACATTATTTATTTATTTATTTAGCATTTAAATCAGACAATACTTTTTGTAACAATGCATAATAATACACATTTTGGTCACAATATACATTTGGAAGCTGAACACTTCCCCAAAATCTTTCCATTAAGACCTTAAAGCTTTTTCTCCATTTTTTTTGGTCTTAAAATATATATGGAGATTATATGGAATATATAGAACATGGAAACAATTTAAACTTTTAATCTGTAATCTGTACAATCAAATTCATAAGTATGCTTTTTTATTGTTCTTGTTCTGGTGTTATTAAGGTACTATACAGTCTGTACTCCTGATATATATATATATATATATATATATATATATATATATATATATATATATATATATATATATATATATATATATATATATATATATATATATATTAGGGGTGTAACGGTACACGTATTCGTATTGAACCGTTTCGGTACAGGGCTTTCGGTACGGTGCACGCGTGTACCGAGCGGTTATGAATGTAATGTAATCTTTAACAGTTAACAGTCGGCTTGTTGTAAGCGCGGAACACGATAAATGCCGTTTTAACGCTCTTTAATGTGACGTGACTGATAGACGCGTATCAGTTCAACTTAAAGTCAATGCGATCATCTCTTCCTAAAGAATAAACATAAATTAATATATCTTAAAGTATGTTGAGGATACATTACAACTGACTGAAATGTATCATATGTCGTGTAATCGCTCCATCTGTGTTTACTAGGGGTGACGTGACTGATAGACGCGTATCAGTTCAACTTAAGGCAGCAGCGCGAGTCAATGCGATCATCTCTTCCTAAAGAATAAACATAAATTAATATATCTTAAAGTTATGTTGAGGATACATTATAACTGACTGAAATG
Source organism: Romanogobio albipinnatus (assembly GCA_023566225.1). Classification (NCBI taxonomy): domain Eukaryota; kingdom Metazoa; phylum Chordata; class Actinopteri; order Cypriniformes; family Gobionidae; genus Romanogobio; species Romanogobio albipinnatus. Next base: position 40,862,133 of record CM042241.1, on the reverse strand, counting down.
TATCATATGTCGTGTAATCGCTCCATCTGTGTTTCAGCCGCGGAAAGACAATAAAACAGCTTGTAAACAATGTCATGCAGAATCACGTTTACTCAGAAGTCATTCAGTGTCCACAGCTGTTAGCTCACTAGAGAAATCAACTCTTTCACTGAATACATGCACTATATTAGCCGTTATATTCATTATATTAGCCTATATATACTCATTATATTCTACTTAGCCTGTTAGTGATGTCTTGTTTATTTAATGTATGTTTAAATAAACCTGTCATGAAAATTACAGCCACTAAATGATTATATTTCAACAACGAATAAAAATAATTAGATTTAGAAGTTAATGCAAAAACTGCCTTATGTGAAGCTTATGAGTGTTGATTATTATATCTAAAAATAAATAGCAACTGATTTAGGCTAATAGTTTGGGCTCTGTTAATCTTTAATAGCTATATGTAAGTAAGGGCTCCCTATATAATTTACAGCATTATCTTTAAGAAACTTTTAGTTATAATTTAATTCATTTAAGGACAGACACAATTTTTTTCATTAAACCACTGTTGAATAAAAATTAATAAAAAGCAATTTTGTAAAACTGCTGTACCGAATCCATACCGAACCAGGACTTCAAAACCGAGGTACGTACTGAACCGTCAGTTTTGTGTACCATTACACCCCTAATATATATGTATATATGTATGTTTTTTTTTCTTATTTTATGTTTCTTACATACTTTTAAATTCTTTTTTCTTTTGTTTTGTCATACTTCTTTATCCTATTTATGCATTTGGCAGACATTTTATCCAAAGCGATGCCTGTTTCACATTGGACGTGTAAGAAGAGCGAAAGCAGCACCATTTTTTTAAGCACCATATTAACAGATTAGCGCATTCACACTGCATTCACCAAAAATAACACAATCTTATTAGTGAGGTGTTCTGTGTTTTACACTCACCGTATGACTTTCAGCACTGTGAAAAAATAAATACTTTTTTCCAAACTCACCGCTCACCCCTCCCTTTCGAAGCACATAAAGAAGCTACGGTGGCCGACACAGGACAAAAATGTAATCGTCGGATACAATAAAGAGTAGTTAACGCTCTATAGAGCAGTTTGTCCGTTTAGGGGTACTGTGGAAACATGACAGCACAAAATGGAGATTTCACTGTAAGGGGACCCGCGGTTCATTCTAAGATAATAAAACATAACGGTTCATTGTGTAAGGTCTTTATACACCATGGAAAACATATATATGTATATCATATTGCATTTCTGTTAAAAGATCCTCATAAATACTACACACTGCACCTTTAAATGATTAAAACTATATATTAACTTTAAAATTACTTTTATCATATAAAATACATACAGTATGTATAGCATGCCATGTGCATGTATGTGGCAGATGAGCATGGTTGCATCACAGCAGTGTATGCTGCACATCATAAATAAAAGCACATGAAAAAGGTGACAAAATGAATGATACATGCATGTATTTGCAGTACACAAACCGCGGTTAAGCTGTGCACGACAAACGCTTCCGCGTGCTGCTTCCACTCTGAATACGCACAGCTTCTGCACTGCTTACGCCCTGCTTACGTGTCCAATGTGAAACCGCTGTTACAGTGCATTCAAGTAAAGCAGTTGATCAGTTTGTGTGTTTTCTAGGTGTCAAACCTATAAACTTGGTGTGGCTAGTGCCATGCTTTACAAAAGGTCTATGTAAAGATGCTGAAGAAAGTACTTAGTTTTTGTTACTTTAGTTGATTTGATTTGCAGATTTTGAGTAAACATGGTTGACTGTCATCTGTCCTATCAAGGTGGTAGGTGGGAAAATGACGGAGTCAGGGAGACTGGGGGCCTTTATCACCAAAGTAAAGAAAGGAAGTTTGGCTGACATTGTAGGCCATTTACGAGCAGGTAATGATTATTTAAAATTTGGCTAACTATGAAAATTGCAGTATTTTAAAATATTATTTTGACCATAGCCTTATGAATGTCTTTTTCTAGATCTCTGATGATATTTTTGGTTGCATATCTAGATGTAATTTTTCACAGCTCATTATTCAGTCTCTCTATGCAGGACACCGCCAAGTGCTAAATGTTTCTTCTTCTTTTTTTCAGGCGATGAGGTGTTGCAGTGGAATGGAAAGGCTTTGCCTGGAGCAACTAAAAAGGAAGTGTACAATATTATTCTAGAGTCTCAGTCAGCACCTCAAGTGGAAATAGTTGTGTCCAGACCAATTGGGTAAGTTAAGCAAAGCACAAAAATCAAATTTGGAAATGAAATAAGAGAAAACAGATCTCTGGATATATGAGTGACTCCAATGATTTTTCTTCCTGTTGCATGTTAAAGATGTATTCAACGTATTCTGTCCAAAAACTTCTTGAAAAAAGTCTATAGAGCATATCAGTAAGTAGAGTATCTGAGAGTGTTATTCCTCCCAGTGTCCCCATTGTCACCCTACATGTACCAGACTCTCCTCTCATGGTTAAAATGTTTCAGCCATTACATTAAAACGGTCCTTTGGTTCCCTATTCTTTCCTGTGACTGGACAATGTTTCCATGATGTCTGAAAAGGGAATACGCAGTCAAATTAGTGTTTATGTGTGTGGAAAAACTGACAGAGAGAGAAGCTAATGATCTGTCAACTGACATTCTTTTTCACTGTTTCAATTTTCCTACAGAGATACACCGAGACTTCCAGGGACATCACATCCTCCTCTAGAATCAAGTAGGTTTTGTGAAAGTTCTGTCATCTCACACGTTTAACACACTCATGTCTTACCTGGAACACAAAAGGAGATATTTTGTAGAATGTCCAAGCTGCTTTTTTCCATGTGGTGAAAGTCGAGTGGAACTAGAGACAGTCGTCATTGTTTGACATGAGGACACTGTTAAACACATCAACAAAGTTACTTGCGAAAATAGTAATTTCTTTGGTCATCACATAATTTTTTTTTTGTTAATATACTTATAATGAATAACAAAGAGTAACGAATTTACAATGTTTTCATTTAAATAGTTTACTCAATTTACAATGGCATGTTCATTCATGTTTAAATCAATACTGTATATTTTTTTGGGGGTTATACGGTTTAATTTCATATAATAGATATCATTTTAGTAAGAGTAAACCTGACTTAATAATTAAAAATAAATTAATCTGAATGACATGACAAAAATCATGCCTAAAAAATCTATCAAAACGAACTGTATTAAGGTGTGTAAATGATAACATAATTTACATATTTGCATGAATTATCACTTTAATTCCTTATTTGGTCCTTGTTATTAAGACATTTCTCCAATAAGCGTGCAATACATCTTCACAGCTGCACATTTAACATGTCAGCTATTTAAACTTACAGCTGGTTCAAGTTCTATAGATGAATCACAAAAGATGGACCGTCCATCCATCTCTGTAATGTCACCGACTAGTCCTGGGATGTTGAGAGACCTCCCTCTGGTACTGCCAGGCCAGCTGTCGGTAAGTGTAAAGCCACTTTGCAGAGAAAATATTTAGCCCTGTTTTTTCAACTGAAAAGGAAGGTAGTTTGGTGAGACATGACATATTTTATCTGCTAGCTCACATTTAAATAATGTATTGCCAACATTTTGTGAACTTTGAAAAAGTGTTATTTCTTTTTACCTAGGTGAAATTATGGTATGATAAAGTGGGCCATCAGCTTATTGTGAATGTCCTACAAGCACGAGAACTGCCCCCTCGACCTGACGGACGACCCAGAAATCCCTATGTCAAAATGTATTTTCTTCCAGATAGAAGGTACAAAATGTAAAATATTTTTACATTTACATAATTTTTTCAAGGGGTAATAGTTTGTATGCACGACCATACAAACTATTAAAAAAATTTACTTCTATTATATTTCAAATTAATTCTGTTCTTTTGAACTTTCTATACACAGTTTCCACAAATATATTAATATAATTAATATAAGAAATGTTTTCTTAGGTATGAATCAGCATTTTACAATGATTTCTGAAGGATCATGTTATTTTGAAGACTAGAGCAATGGCTGTTGCAAATTCAGCTTGGCTGAATCACATAAAAAAATTGCATTCAAAAATGCATTAAAATAGAAAACTGTTATATTAAATTGTTAATAATAGCGGTAATTATATTTCATAATGTTACAGTTTACTGTATTTAATCAAAGATTTTATCAAAGGCAAAATTCATTATGAGCATAAGAGACTCCTTTCAAAAGCACCAACGAAATCTTAACATTCCTAAATTTTGAGCGGTAGTGTAGATTGGTGGCATCAGAAATACTTTATTTAAAATGATTTTTTATTCTTTCTTTCATTATATATTTATCAATACACTAGCTTTGTACTGTAAGACCTGACTTGCATTTTCCTTTTTGGGTGATGCTGATTTTATAAAATGCATTCCATGTCAAAAGATTGAAAAATAAGCAGGCAGAATTTTTGTTGTTTTTTCTGTGCTGATTTTTGGGGAAAATTTGCAAAGTTTTGCAGAGTGTACACACTCTTTTAAACACACTACATTCCTCTAGTGACAAGAGCAAGAGAAGGACGAAAACGGTGAAGAAGAGTGCAGAGCCAAAATGGAACCAGACGTTCTTGTATTCTCACATCCACCGCAGAGACTTCAGAGAGCGCATGTTGGAGATCACTGTTTGGGATCAGCCCAGAGTCCAGGAAGAAGAGAGTGAATTTCTGGGAGAGGTGTGTGTGCTTCTATTCTTTTTGTCTTGACACTAAGATATCTATGTATTTATATCTAGGTTCAGAACAACATATTATATGTATTTGTATAGATTCATTTCAGAAGTGAATTAAATAAAAGTGCTTTTTTTGAAGTGTTCAATTCTCTTGAATCCACCAGTATCACTTAACATTACATCAAAAGAGCACAGGACCCTTCAGATCCTTTTGGCCTCCAAATTGTTGTTCTATCATTGTTCAAATTCTTCTTTCTGGCTTTCTCTTTGCCCAGATTCTGATTGAGCTGGAAACAGCTCTATTGGATGACCTGCCACACTGGTACAAATTGCAGACCCATGATGTGTCATCCCTACCGTTGCCTCAGCCATCCCCCTGCCTCCCCCGCAGACATGTTCATGCAGATAGTCCTAGTAAAAAACTGCAAAGTAAGTATAAGCTAGTGTATGTGTGCTAGTAGTGTGTGTGTCACTGTAAAAAGTGAGTTGTTCATAGAACTTAAATAATGAAGGCAACACTTTGCATGTTTTTTTTTATTTATTTCCATAATTTTAAATGTATTTACTGAACATAAAATGTCTTAAAATTTAAACTATATTCCCCTTTGAAGTGGAACTTTGATGCTGTCATGGCGTTGACACTGTGGGAACGCTCCTGCCTAAACCTGTCTGACAGAGATGCCAGAAATGTGCATGGTCAGCTTCTTTGTCTTCAGAAGCCAATTTTTTTTTAGCATTTATCTATTCCTGTATTGTGTGTATATTTTAAGTCTTTAGACAAGAGTTAGTAAACAATGTCAGGACTGAACTACAGGAGTTGTGTGACGCCGTACACTTGCTTTATTTCAGTGAGCGACTCACGCAACGTTTATTTTCTGTATGGGAGAGGAGCATGCTAGGTCAGTCCTTGAGTGGGCTGACTGTGTACACTGTGAAATCACAATATGCTTAAGCTCCGATCCCACTTGGCTCTCTTCCTGAGGGATGAGCGTGGTGTCTCTCAGGTCATGGGGATCACAGGTCAAGTTGGCAGAGATGAAATTTAAGACGTGGCAACACACTATCTCTCGCGGTCTCTACTGAATCAGAGGACCCCGTTTTGTATCTTGAAGCTTGCTCTGCAAATTCTTCAGACCAAAACTAGGAACTCATGCTGTCTACATCTGACTCTGAGGGGTGGGAGGTAGACAAACAGATGGGTGATTCGGCAGAGCAGCTTCCTCCATCTGCCGTATTTGAGGAGCTGCTAGAGGTTGTTACTTGAGCAGTGGCCAAGTTAAAGATTGATTGGCCAAATGAGAAGCAAGTGGTCATTCATTCCAAGCTTGATAATCGTTTCCTCACCTCAGCTAGAGTGCACCCTCCCCGCCTCCATCCCGCTTTTTTTTCGAGGGCATGTCGTGGCTATGGAAGAACCCATATTCAGCCTGTGTACATACCCAGGCCACCTTGACATATTCTACGGTGGCCGGGATGCTCAAGCATGAGAATGGGGCGATGCCTACTTGCGGGCTATCTCTACCTTGTGAGTGCCAATGGGTACATAGAAAATGTACCCCTCTCATAGAGAGAGGCAGGGTTTTACAGTCTGTACTTCTTAGTACCCAAAAAGGACAGAGGTTGCATCCAATTTTTTATCTGTGGGGACTGAACCATACTCTTTAGACATGCAGGTTAAAGATGCTAACCGTCAAACTCATTGTGTCTCAAATTAAATCAGAGGATATTAGCCCAGTCAGAAGAGTTAGCAGCATGGTATTGAGCATGAGTCGCCAATATAAATCTTCTGCTACTCGGGTTAAAGCTCAAGAAGAGTGAACTTTCTCCAAAACAGAGAATCACTTTTCTAGGGGCACTGTGGGATTCAACCACGATGCAGCCACATATGTCTCCTGCATGTGTAGATTTGATCCTAACCACTGTAAGAGACATCAGGCTAGGCCAGGTGCTTTCAGTTCTAGAAGTGAAGAGATTGCTAGGTCTCATGGCAGCAGCGGCCAACATTATTCCAGTGGGCCTGCTGCACATGAGACTGTTACAGTTCTGGCTCAAGAGCAGGGGTTTTCATCCTCTGGATCATCTTTCCATGTTTGTAAGTGTCACGGGCTGTGTGCTACATGCTCTTCAGCTGTGAAAGAGGCCACTGTTCCTCAACAAAGCTGGGCACTTGGGTCGTGATGCCGTCTCAAGTCTTTTTTTGATGGATGACTCTTTCCCGGGCTGGGGTGCGGTTCTTGATGGTTGACCAGACAGTGAACATTGGGGAGTCCCTCATCTTTCTTGGCACATAAATTGTGGTGTTTCTAGCACTGAAAAACTTCCTCCCGCAGCTGGGGGGCTATCCTCAGTTATTATTAATATTTCAGTAGTATTGTACATCAACCCCCGGGACGGGCTGCAGTCACGCCCCATTTTCAGGCAGGCACATCAGATCCTACTCTGGGCAGAAGGCAAGCTGCTTTCTTTAAGAGCAATTTACATTCTGGGATGAAATAATGTGGGAGAAAGTATCCTGTCAAGGCAGGGGCTGAGTCCTAGATAATGGTTATCCGCAAGTAGTTCATAGGTCAGAGGTATACGGCTGAGTGGAAGTGGATTTCTTCACCTCAGAGGAGTCGACCCACTGTCCTCTTTGGTTCGCCCTCACACCTTCAAACTTGGCCGAGACTTTGTCTGTATGCCTTTCCTCCGATTTCTCTGCTCTCGGGAGTTTCCTAGAGCTGAGTTCACCTTCTTCTAGTGGCTTCACTGTGGTCGGCCCGAGTTTGGTTGGCAGACCTAGTGTCTCTCCAGGACACTTTTTCCCCCCTAAAAAAATACATGTATGTGCTAAAGCAGGATGGTCCTCTTTGCAGACATTCATCAAGATTTACAGTTTGGATGCGGATTCAACCCCAGGATTGCCAGTCCTTCAGGGTTGATAAAGGTTTAAGTCTGTGCTCAACAATTGTCTGTGCAGATCTCACAGCCTTGTGGGGCAAGTTTACTTCCTGTGGTGTGGCATCATTGGTATTCGAGTTCTCATTGCATTAATTGCGTGATGCAGCGTCAAAGTTCCACTTCGAAGGGGAACGTCTGGACTTGCGTATGTAACCTGGTTCCCAGAGAAGGGAATGAGATGCCTCTGTTACACCGGTGCATCTTTTTCAGACAATTAGAATCTGATGATGCGCATTTCTTGCATGTTACGTTCGGCCAATCAGATTTACATTTTTAGACGCTTGCTTCAGACACTGGCTTACATCGGAGTGTTCCCATAGTGTCAACGCCATGATGCAGTGAGACCAGTTTTAGAAGATTTTCTAAGTAGAAATAATTTAAAAAATAAAGTTTTGCAAATTGTTTCCTTTATTTACATGGTTTTAAATTGGTCAATATTATTATTATGTTTTCTATGAGAAATTTACATGTCATGGAGAACAATGTGCTTGTTTCCCTAAACTATTAACACCATCACATGAATGCTCATCTCATAAAAACTGATGAGACAAAACACTCATAAAATATAACTTTTTTGTTTATTTTATTCGTAGTTTTTGTCTTGTGGCGAAAAAAAAGCCTTTCAATTTAGTCAGTATTTTGTCTTATAATTGATTTGACAAATGTTAGGTGGCAAAAAGAAAAAAATTGTCGACAAGAATCAAAATGAAACCAAAATTTCAAACATTTTATTTATTACTTTAAACGCGTAACATTTAAAACATTTTTTGTAAAAACTTGATCTCCTGAAATAACATTATAACTAACGCTGTGAATTCTTCAGTTATTAATTTAACATTTTGTAGATATGTTTTTTTGCATTGTTACAGAAATAGCATTTGAGTGAGTTAATTAAGCACTTCGGTTTACTGGTGTTTATTGTTCAGCTCACGCAGCTCAAGCGGGACAATCCCCAGCATATTTGAAAGAGTCATATTATTTTAAGATTTTTCTTCATCTAAACAAATTTTTTTTTGCTTTGTCAATATCTTGCTGTGCTATTTGTTTTCTTGTCATATTTTTGTTAAAAGTTTATCTTAAAAAGTATCGTCTTTATGTATATTTTTGTAGCCTTGTCTTTTTAATCATTCTCATAATCAAAAAACACTGATAATGAACATTTCCATCAGCAGTGTTGTTAATTAAAATAACACTGCAGCTAACTGATCATTTCAGTACAGGAACAAAGGCATCCTGAAATCACAGAACAAGAAGATACTAAACATGAAAATAAAATCTACAACTACAGTATAAATAAATCACGCAAATGCTCAAACAAGGCAACCTTATTAATTATTCATGCCCCAGTGCATACTAAGAAGAGGGTAATTGGGACTGAGCTTCAAAGCCATTTATAAAGCCAAAAAATGCCTATTTTAATCCCACAAATGAATTGCATTAATTTAATATACACTCACCTAAAGGATTATTAGGAACACCTGTTCAATTTCTCATTAATGCAATTATCTAATCAACCAATCACATGGCAGTTGCTTCAATGCATTTAGGGGTGTGGTCCTGGTCAAGACAATCTCCTGAACTCCAAACTGAATGTCAGAATGGGAAAGAAAGGTGATTTAAGCAATTTTGAGCATGGCATGGTTGTTGGTGCCAGACGGGCCGGTCTGAGTATTTCACAATCTGCTCAGTTACTGGGATTTTCATGCACAACCATTTCTAGGGTTTACAAAGAATGGTGTGAAAATAGAAAAACGTCCAGTATGCGTCAGTCCTGTGGGCGAAAATGCCTTGTTGATGCTAGAGGTCAGAGGAGAATGGGCCGACTGATTCAAGCTGATAGAAGAGCAACTTTGACTGAAATAACCACTCGTTACAATCGAGGTATGCAGCAAAGCATTTGTGAAGCCACAACACGCACAACCTTGAGGCGGATGGGCTACAACAGCGGAAGACTCCACCGGGTACCACTCATCTCCACTACAAATAGGAAAAAGAGGCTACAATTTGCACGAGCTCACCAAAATTGGACAGTTGAAGACTGGAAAAATGTTGCCTGCTCGGATGAGTCTCGATTTCTGTTGAGACATTCAGATGAAGAGTCAGAATTTGGCGTAAACAGAATGAGAACATGGATCCATCATGCCATGTTACCACTGTGCAGGCTGGTGGTGGTGGTGTAATGGTGTGGGGGATGTTTTCTTGGCACACTTTAGGCCCCTTAGTGCCAATTGGGCATCGTTTAAATGCCACGGCCTACCTGAGCGTTGTTTCTGACCATGTCCATCCCTTTATGACCACCATGTACCCATCCTCTGATGGCTACTTCCAGCAGGATAATGCACCATGTCACAAAGCTCGAATCATTTCAAATTGGTTTCTTGAACATGACAATGAGTTCACTGTACTAAAATGGCCCCCACAGTCACCAGATCTCAACCCAATAGAGCATTTTTGGGATGTGGTGGAACGGGAGCTTCGTGCCCTGGATGTGCATCCCACAAATCTCCATCAACTGCAAGATGCTATCCTATCAATATGGGCCAACATTTCTAAAGAATGCTTTCAGCACCTTGTTGAATCAATGCCGCATAGAATTAAGGCAGTTCGAAAGGCGAAAGGGGGTCAAACACAGTATTAGTATGGTGTTCCTAATAATCCTTTAGGGGAGTGTATTGTTTACATTGTAATAGAAAAGCTGCATCAAGATCCATTACTTACATTTTTGAAAGTTATTAAAGTGCCCCTATTATGCTTTATCAGATATTAGCTTTATATAGTGTGTTATATAGCTGTTTGTGAATGTAAAAGGTCTGCAAAGTTTGGACGATTAAAGTCCATGATAAATGAAAGATTCGATTCTTAACTGCCTGTGACGAGTGGTAAGTTATTTCAGGCTTACTTCCTGCACCATAGGTTTGTAACACATTTGCATAATGTCAGTTTATGGTCAAGAACATGTATACTTTAACCCACCCTCAAACACTGTAGTTGTAGCTGAGGTCTGGAAGAATTTGGTCCGATATTTCCCGCCACTATCCTCGGGCAGGGTCGGGCCGGGCCCTTGATCAAGCATTTGTGTTTTTTTAATCATTACTTTATTATCCTAATTGGGTGGGCCGAAAGCTATGCCATAATCAGAAATAATATATATATTTTGGCAAAGTAAGAACTAATACTACAACTAAGAAACAAATGTGCAAATAGTTGCACAAGTCTGAATTTGTCTAAAACTGCGTGTTAAACTCACAGCACATGCAGGCAATTGGCAGATTAATCAGAACATTGATTAAAATTAAGATACAATTTATACAAAACGAATTTTGTCTGTTTTACAAAATAAAACTTAATGAAGTTGTCAAAATCATTTCTGACCCACTCGGATCTTTGCACTTTTCATAATCAGATGAAATTTAAAAATAACATTATAATATTTAAACATAAATATGAAACAAAATACATTGTTTACTGGCTACAACAAGCTACAGTACAGATAAATGTCATGTTTGAGCAGGATTTGAGCGAACGTTGTTTTACCGGTGAGCGGTTCATGAGTGGAGCATATGGAATATTGTGGAATATTGAGCTGAGCGTCACACTGCCACTCCGTTCATTACAGGCCTGTTCTCGTCAGAGCGCCCACATATTAAAATGGGAGGGTTTAAATCAGGCTCGGACTCATAATTACAGTTAATGTGTCGGGCTGGCCTGGGCTCGGACACAACGGGCTTGGGCTCGGGTAGGGTCGGGCTTGATTTTTTGAGCTTGATCAAAGCTCTACTGTGAATGCAAATCCACTTTGTTCAAATGTATACAGTAACACCAACACCATCGTAAAATTCAAATATGGTAATAAACGTTTTGACACACTGTAAGCGGAGGACCAATCACAACAGACTGAGCCATCTGACCAATCAGAGCAGAGTAGGCTATCGCTAAGGAGGGGTTTAGAGCGACTAAATCCTTCATCGAAGCGTTTCAGACACTGAGAAAATTCTGCAATGTATATTATGAGAAAGTTTTTTGACCTTGGATGCATGAAAGCCTATTGTAGAAGACCTTCAAAACAAAATTAGTAACCTTTAAAATAGCATAATAAGGGCACTTTAAAAAGGCAAAATTGCAGCAAGAAAAAAAACCCTTTAAATCTATATTTTTTTTATACTATAAGTGAAAAATAGGGTAAAATTAAATAGCTTTGAAATTAAGTTATAATGCAATTATAATACATGTTGTTTTTATGTTCAGCAGTTGAATTGTATGCTGTGTATGTGTGTGTGTGTGTGTGTGTGTCTGTCTCAGGATCTCATCGCATCATTGAAACAGATTATGATGATGGTATAACAGTAGTGTCCTCAGGTGGGTGGGGGCAATGATTACTCTGTTCGAAGAGTAGAAACCCAACACAGGGTGAGAGAGAAAGCTAATGTCATTATAACTGCAGAGGTGTACTGTAACCAAAACAGCTGTTTGTTTTTTAGTTAGTAGAAGCCCATTCGTTGATATACAAATGAATATGATTCTTAATTGGCACAAAGATGAAAGCATACAATTAAAAAAATTTAAAAATGCTGTGTTAGAACAGCAGAATAATGGATTCTTAAAGAAAGTTGTGTTAGTTTTTGAAGTACAGAATATAATCTCTCTCCTCCTATGCTGGGCTGTAGTGTTAATTTGAACCACAGAAGCACCTCACAATAATTGTGCATGGACACTGTGGAGGAATGACTCTGTAAGTCAATCACTCTATAAAAACACCAAAACGTTTTATTACCTTCATAAGACCTGTTTAATTTTGTTGTCAAGCTGAAATAGCAAGAGTTAAAAAGTGATTATAAGATTGTATTAGAGCAGGTAACAGGATTAATATGGGTCTTATGACAATGGATGTTACCTCTGTTGCATGCCTGTAGAAAAGCTTGCTATAGAATTTAGAGCATAAAAGAAGAATATGCTGTGATTGATATTCCAAGTGTTATTTTTTATACGTTCCATGCATATTTTTAATATAAGAGTACTGCAAATTGTCAAACCTGCAGTAAACACTGTATATTGTTCTTAAACTGTAAATTTATCTTGGATATCCAAGATAAAATCGTTGATTGTTTTCTGGACAATCTGTGATTGACAATTTGCTATAGAGTTGCACCAGTATCATTTTAATAGTCAATTTCAATACTTTGGACTTTGGTTTACGTCTACAGTGCAGATATTTGAGTGCTTTCCGTTTATATTCTGTTTATTAATTAATTAAATAAACTGCACTTGTTCAGTGTTACTGCTTTGATGAGCAATCATAAAAGGTTTATCAGATGCATGAGTCATGAATTCTCAGAAACTCTGTAATGCTCAATGCTTAATTTCACTGTATTCTAATTTTCTTTCAACTTTGATTGTGAGAAAATTAATTTCCTTCCCAAATCTACATTTGAATGTAACTGCAAGTTATTAAAGTAAAAGTCAGATTTCTCAAAGAGCATCAATTCCTGACGACAGCTCAATCTGCTTCTCCAGTTCTAAATGTTCTAAAATGCGTTCGCTTCACGCATATTTCCATAAGTGAACTGTAGCAGTGGAATCTGTATGCGTTTCAGTGAAATTTATACAGAAACGATACATACACTTTTTAGGTCTAGTTAATGCTTTGTTTCACATCTTGATTTGATGGATTGGGTTAGTCTAATTAAATCTCTAAACTCTGTGGTTGTAAGCAGCAAATCCTTCATCAATTGTACTGTAGCATTATCTTTATCTGTTTACAGCTGTATTCTGGGAAATTAATTTATAACATTGATACTGATTGCAAGTACTTTTGGTGTTATTTGCTTGACATGAGAACTGTTGTGCATCAAGCCTTGGCGTATCTCTAATTTGTTTTTGCTGGTTAATTGATTTTTAACTGCTATGTCAAGAAATTCAAAGAGAGAAAACAAAGAGAGAAGCAAATGTTTATGACGCCTCTAAAGAGACATGGTGATGGTACAAATATTCGCAAGAACGCAAAAGTTTTGCGAGCGAATGGAAAAAAAAACGAAAGTTTTGAAGCATTTAAATGATCATATTTTTTCCATCGTCATGTGCACATAAAATCACACTAAACTCATGCACCACGTATATTTAACTCTGCCTCGGATAATATTGAAATAACACGTGAAACCAAATGATTATGAAAATAAAGGTGACAAAATCAGATGAACCTTTGTGAAAATTACAATCATATAGTGCTTATTTTTTTGCTTCTTTTCTTTCTAGCATGTGTAGAGCAGTAGCAGTTGTGCTGGTACCTCAGCACAATCCTTTGGCATGAATTGTTGTAGTAGTTATTAGAAATGTGAATGTGGGTGTATTATTGTCACTCTGATGTCCCTGCAAAAGGTTTCTGTATTTGACTGGAACAAGTCCATGACACAAAATGTATATGTATTAAAGCAGCAGAGAGGAACTCCAGAGACAGAGAGAGGTCAAGCACGCTGGCCGTACCTGAGAGACAGGCGGCCATACAGCATCGCTCGCGGTCAGTATCCCCACACAGAGAAGACCAATGTAGAGCCCGGTCACGACCTGCACATGTCCCTATGCAGAGGTGAGCCACATCAATTGAATACCACATATTTACATGTTTAACAAATTCAACCTAACTGACCACTAACTGAGGACACTTAATATTCTGCAATATTACTGATTTGACTTTACTGACATTTGGATGAGATCAGCTGCTTTATAGCTGAATTGAACTCATTTCATACTTTACACAGTTATTGAACTGAAATGAAACAACACTGAACTGATTTCAACTGAATAATGATCGTTTACTATTGTCTTTTTAGAGCTGCTTTACAGCAGAATTGAATTCTGTTTGCATCATTGAATCATCATTTTTTTGTGTATCACTGAAAAGCTGCTTTAAAAAAATCTGTATTTTATAAAGCCCAATATAAATAAAGGTGATTTGACTGGACCACTCAAAACAACAATTAACACCGAACATACCTTTATTATTTATGGTTTAAAACAAATGTTGAAAACATTTTAACAGTGTTCATGTGTTTCATACAGACTAGACAGATTAGAGCCCATTCATGCACACATTTTCATGCAGAGGACTTGCTTTCATAAGTGTTATATTGTAAGAATATTGTGCTGGAGGTGATATGGCAGTGTGAAGTGTCTTGCCCTCTAGAGGATGATTTATGTGTGCTGTACGACTCATCACCCTTCATCCTTTTAATCAGGAGTCTGGATGAGATCCACAAAAACCATCATCATTCCTACTCTCCCTCTCGTTACCATGACTCCCACCAGGAACATCGCTCCGGAGATTCTGACTATGAATATTCAGAGGACAGGTATCGCTATTTTAGTTCTTAATGCTCTAAATGCATATATACAAATATGTACAGTATGTGTGTGTTTTTGTGGAAAACATTGTAGCACTCTACATTTATTTGTGCAGTTGTATTAATTAATTGATTGTATGGTTTAGCTATATTGAACTGTATCATTTTATTCACACCTAGATCTTTTTTACTATTTATGATAAGTAGCACTAAGAACATCTGATGTTTTAGAAACGGAGTTTGACTTGATTTTCATACTGTGTCAACAAAATGTTTTATGCTATTACTTTACTAAATACTAATACTACTAATATGACTAACAGTCATAGTTTTTAGTTCATTCCCATTAATAATAGTACAAATATTGCTAAATACATGTCTATTATTTTCGACACATTCATTTTTCTTTTTCTTTTTTCCCCCCCTTTTTTCCACGCCATACTCTTTTCTTTTATGTTTGGTTGTCACTGTCAATGTGTCACCATCACCATGGCAACCTCAGCGAGGTCCTGGAGATGCACAGATCAATCCGAGGTGGGAGTGCGGAGTGCCTGCACACAAACAGGTAAAAATCCAGAGCTGTGAATCAAACCCTCACTGTAAGCTGCCACCCTGAGTTACCTGGCTGTATCCCAAAATCCTTTGCATTTCTGTGTTACTTGTAATATTTATTTCTCGACAATTTTAGATCCTTTGGCCAAAGCATATAATCAGCCAAATGAGGGTTTAGTGCAATACTTATTTATTTTGTGTCTGATTCAGTTATCTTTGAGTTCTTCTTCATTTTAAAAATTTACATGAAATCATTATTTATAGTAATTTTTCATCTGTTTTCTATACCTGCCATGTTAAACATTTCAAACCTTTTTGTGTTTGTTTGAGTAATAATTTTTTTTTTTTTTTTGTTCTTTTTTTTTATATGCCTGCTTGTTTGTGCTAATGTAATTAGGAAATTAGCTAGGCACTGTAACACACTTCCCCCAAAGATGCCATTGTTAGTGAATGGTATACATAAAGATATTTACAGGTAAGCTAGTTGAAACTAACCGAGTATCAGTGTTGTGCTTGAGCATATTCCCATTCTGTTAGTGAAGCGTTCCAGACCCATGCAATAATGCTAAATGTACCTCTGCTTATTGTGATTTGTGTGCTGTTTTAGTCATTACAGACATTGTTCCTCCTCCCTTTCATTGCGCTGTATCTCTGTATTGCATTTAACAAGGTTTTCCTTTAAAAGTAACTGTATGTATATCATGGGTGTCGGAAGCAAAACAAAAGTGGGTGGGTCTTCTCTCAGAAAACCTTTATTGGAATAGATGCCATTTACATTAAGTACAAATATTACCTTGTTTGCTAAACGTCTGGTTGGGCAAGACAAAATTACTGAAATCACCATATCATTGAGAGCAGCAATAGTGTAGGGGTAAGACGCATGGTATCCAGTTTTGACGCAAATTGAACTTTGCTGAACTCACGTTACTCCCTTTTCCCATCACATATCAGATCGGAAAGGCATTTATTTTCAATAAAAATGAAGAAAATAATAGAAAAGTGGAAATAAAGCATCTAACGTGTTTAATAATTTGTGTTTATCGGTTAGGGGTAGGTAAACAGACATGTGCTGAATTAGACATGATAAAAGTGAGTGGGTCCAATATCATTGATCGTAAAAAGTGGGTGGGTCTTGTCCCACCCACATACAATGGTTCCGACGCCCATGATGATGTATATTATTAATCTTCTGTTGAAAGATTTTAAAGAAAAAAAGCAGATTAACCACCATTCAGGGCAAGCTTTTGGTTAACAAACGCATACTAAGTTATTACTTTTCAACCTGAATTCAAAATCAGAAAGAACTATCTATATAGATAAAGCACCAATGACCAATGCGGATTAATGAGAAGCAAGTGAGCAGAAGATGAAATAAATCACAATTTTAAATAACTATACTCTAAAGACAAAGAATCACAATATTTCATGAATTACAATATTTTCATATCATGACCCAAATATCAATATAACATTGTACACTGAAGTTAGTATAGGGTAAAGTATTGGTACACCTGACCATTACACCAACAGGGACTGTTGATCCCCCCCTCCTTTTCAGCTATAACGGATTCCACTCTTCCACAAGATTTTTGAGTGTGTCTGTGGGAATTTTTGGCCATTCATCCAGTAGAGCATTTGTGAGGTCAGGTACTGATGTTGGACGAGAATACTGGGTTTGCAATCTCTGTTCCAGTTCAACCCAAATGTGTTAGATGGGGTTGAGGCCAAGGCTCTGTGCAGGCCAGTCAAGTTCTTTCACACCAAACTCATCCAACCATGGACCTTTGATTTGTGCACTGGAGCACAGTCATGCTGGCATAGAAAGGGCCCTTCCCCAAACTGTTCCGGCAAAGTTGGGAGCATAGCATTGTCCAAACTATATTGGTATGCTGAAGAATTAAGATTTCCCTTCACCAGAAGTAACGGCTAACCCCTGAAAAACAGCCCCATACCATTATCCCTCCTCCACCAGATGGCAGTCAGGCAGGTAACATACTCCTGCACCACTCCATCCAACACTTGGCATTGTACTTGGTGATGTGAGGCTTGCATGCAGCTGCCCAGCCATTGAAACCCATTCCATGACGCTCCAGCCACACAATTTTTGTGTTGATATTAATGCCAGTGGAAGTTTGGAACTCTTCAGCTATGGAAGCAGCAGAGCATTGGCAACCTTTACACACCATGCGGCTCAGCAGTCTGTGACCCTGCTCTGTGACTTTACGTGGTCTTTCACTTCATGGCTGCTGTTCCTAAATGCTTCCACTTTCGAATAATAGACTACCACTTACAGTCGACTGTGAAATATCTAGCAGGGATTCAATTGAATAAAACTAACTGCAAAGGTGGCATCCTATCACAAAGTACAGACTGCATGGCTAGGTGCTTGATGTTATACACCTGTGTCAAAAGGAATTGATTGAAAACCCTGAATTCAATAATTAAGAGGTGTGTCCCAATACTTGTGTCCATATAGTGTACTGAGAGCATCTGTAATTTTCCTTCTTGTGATGTTCGCATAAAAAAGCCATGCCCCTCTCTTCTTTTACTTCAGTTTTAGTTGTTATTTACATTCTTTCTGTGTCTGTTATGCATGCTTTTGTTTATTTCTTTATTTCTTTCCATGCTAAGCTCTACCCTCCCTGCATGCTTAAAGAACAAACCGTTACGGCGAACAGAGAGGGATGGAGTTATCCCTCTTAGTGCCATTCCACAACGTGTTCTCAGGTTCACAGATGAGGTCAGCTCTGGGTAAGGGGACAGTGCTCAGCTGACTAAATCCAAACCAGATAACTGTACAATCAATAGGTAGTGAGGAGTAGTAGTGAGCATTTAATATATTTTGTGTGGCACTGGAAAATATTTCGGTATTTATGCCTGAAAAATAATAGCAACAAGCAACTTTTATAATAGTAATACTAGTCATTTGACTTTTCTTTCTTTCTTTCTTTCTTTCTTTCTTTCTTTCTTTCTTTCTTTCTTTCTTTCTTTCTTTCTTTCTTTCTTTCTTTCTTTCTTTCTTTCTTTCTTTCTTTCTTTCTTTCTTTCTTTCTTTCTTTCTTTCTTTCTTTCTTTCTTTCTTTCTTTCTTTCTTTCTTTCTTTCTTTCTTTCTTTCTTTCTTTCTTTCTTTCTTTCTTTCTTTCTTTCTTTCTTTCTTTCTTTCTTTCTTTCTTTCTTTCTTTCTTTCTTTCTTTCTTTCTTTCTTTCTTTCTTTCTTTCTTTCTTTCTTTCTTTCTTTCTTTGCAGTGATCTTCAGCCTTCATTAGACAGAGTAAGAAGTGCCAGCACAACTTGTTTAAGACCAGAGTCAAACTTCCACTCACCCGAAAGAGAAAGGTATGTGAAAACAAAGGGGAATCCAGTACCTGCCAGTGAACTATTCTCACTCCACAACCAAACTGTGACTGTGTCTGTTTAAAATACGTTTCAAAATCTTGGGGTCAGTAAGATTTTTTTATTATTATTATTGTATTAATACAAAACACATAGCAAAAACACATTAAAATCATTGAATGTGACAATACATTTTACATTGATGCAAAATAATAGTTCAGCCTTGAACTGTTTTGGTTAAATCAGAGATCCAGCATCTTGGCCTCCATAATCCATAATCTTGGACTCCATAATACATTTCCATGGCATTTAGCTATTACATCCCTGTTTTGTTTTTTCCATCTGTTTTTTTTTTCTGGATCAGTCATTTTCCATCTCAAAGGCATTCTGGCAATTTGGATAGGCTAAACTGTCAGATAGCTAACAAGAAAACCGTTGATGGTGACAGGTAAGATCTCATAATAAACCTTTAAACATATATTTATCACTTATCCTTTTTTCTGTGAATCTATTTCAGCTTCTATTTATTTCAGCTTTTTCACTAGTTTTACCTTTGTTTGTAATTGGTTTACCTTTTTAGTTTTTTTTTCTTTTGCTTGTCTGATTGTCTCATTACATTTTTTTTTGGCCTTCTTTGCTGTGGCTGTTTAGACTTCAGCCCACCTCTATCCTGAGGGGCTGCAGGAGGAATAGAGAGCCTCCCCTCAGGCCCTTTGGCCAGACCAGCTTAGGGGGTTCCTGCCCCAACTCTCCGCGAGCTGACAGGTGCATGCTGGGAGCCCCTCAGAACTTGATTTATCTGCTTTAGTTTGTGCACTGCTGGTTATTGTAGTATAGCTTGACAACCACAATCCCACTTTTTGACACAATATGAAAATTAAGTCAAACTCCCACTTTTCTTAAGGGATATGTTGAAGGAAAAAAATATGAGATGGGATGAAAAATTGTTTGTCAATATTTTTGCTTTAATTGCTTTTGCATTCCTCTGAGAAACTTTGTGAATGCAAAATATATTTTTTCCTCCCATCTCATATTTTTTTCCATCGGCATGTCCCTTTAGGGACTCTGTAGGAATACACTACACAGAAGATACTACAGTAGTTGCTGAAAGTCATAACCAGTCTGAGATGCCAGGCAGTCAGAGTTGACAGATTTCACAGAAAATTATGTAGTGTATGATACACACAGATTTAAGAAATGTTTTGACTCTGATTCCATCCAGTTATGAAACATGTTTGATTGAGATGATTTTAGAACACATTTTGTTATCCTTTTTTATTCACCTCTTAGCACTTAGGAGCATTTTTATGTGTAAGTTTGTTGTGTTTGGTATGATTTGAAAGTCTGGTAGTGCGTGATCTTCAGTCGTTTAGTAGATGTTTTTTTCACTGTTTTCACTTTTTCAAAGTCGGCAAGTATATGACGATTTTTTTAAATGTTTTTTTTTTTTTTTATCTGTTCAGATTTTAAAAGTTGTGTAGTGTATTCCATACTTTAAAGTAAAATAAAAAAAATATAAAAAGTGGACAGTTTTTGCACCTTTAACAATAACAATAACAAAAAAAATGATCCTTGTTCCTCTGTAACTACATAGTGTTTTACAATAAACTCTTTAATCACATTATAAAATGTGGGTTCATCTTCAAGGGTTTTTTTCCCCTGTATTTTTGACAAAAAAATCTTTCTTTCCAGAGAACTTCCTCGTGGTGGACATTATTCCCCAGTAGGGACTACGTCGTTAGGGCGCAGAGGCAGACAACTGCCACAACTCCCTGCAAAGAGCAGCAGTATAGAGCAAGGTAAGCCATTCATTCTCTCTTTCCCTCTAAATACTCACAAAATCAGACAGCAGTCATCCGAAATGCTATTACCATTCAAAATCACAGCCCAAACCCATAATCTGTCCCAGTATCAGTTGCCTTGATAAATGGGAGTTAATTTCATGGCTTCTCTGTCCAGCCTTTTTTCATGTGCTCAACAAGATCACGCATGTTGATCTTTCTACCTTCTGTCTCTTCTCATGTCATTTCTAATTCCTTCAACCCCCATCTTCATGAAGAACATGTCAACAGTAAACCTGAGGACAAACCTAACTCAGGTATCTCATTCCATTCTCTGTGTTTTGCCCTAAAATTGATCACTTGCTTGTCTAGAGGTATTGAACAATATTATTTTTTACTCAGCTGTAAATTCCTTGTTTTAACTCCACAATATTTGGAACATTGTAGCTCTTCCAAGTAGGTTATTTGCTGGTCAACCAGCCACTTTGTTCCAAAAACAGACTGACCAGTTAGCTCTTTAGCTGGTTTGTTCCTGGTCTAAGATGATTTACCAGCTTGAACCATCTAATTACCTGCTTGGACCAGTTAACAGCTACCACTGTTCCAAAATGCAGATACCACCTCAAGGCAAGACCCCACCAGGTGAATAGAGTAACATAAAAAATAACTAATAGATATCTGTCCGGGTTCTGTCACGTCAGTCTGGTTTATTTTTGTTTGACACCGCGTGCGGTTTCATGTTCGTTCGGGCCGTAGTCTCTTCTGTCTGCGTGTGTTGGTGTGTTCTGTGTAGCACACTGTTTTTTATCGGCCACATGCTTACATGTTGTCATGTTTTGTCTTGTGCTGTGTTGTGCTTTCCCTATTTATTCTCCTTGTGTTTGCAGTACTGTGGCAGATCGTTGTCATATGTGGACCTTGTTTACCTGCTTTCTGTCCCACCCGGCTTTGTCTCTCCTTGTCCAGCCGGTCATGTTTTCCAGGACAGGGTAGTTTTTGTTTGTTTTATTTTATTTTTTTATTTCAAGGGGTGGTAAACCACTATTTTATTTTTCTAACTTTAGCTAGTGTGTAATGTTGCTGTTTGAGCATAAACAACAGCTCCAAAGTTACAACGTTCAAAGTTTAAAGCAAAGGGAGATATTTGCTCTTAAAGAAATCAATTTCTAAGGACTACAGCAAACGGCCACTAGGGACTACTACACATTCCTCCAGGGTTGCTGACATCACCAGCCCCAATATTTACATAAACCCCTCCTCCGGGAATATGAAATGCGGGGGGGGGCGAGGCCATTATGTATCGCCGCAGGGAAGCGTTGTTGTGGTAGTAGGCTGGAGTGTTGTTGCAAATGCCGACAAAACGCTGTTATTTTCATCCAGATTGCAGGTCCACTTTGTTCAGCCTTCCTAGGGACAGGGGTGCGTTGCAGTGCGTTTAACATACAACGTTATATGCATGCGTGTATGAGACAGAGGGGAACACGGTCGCATTTGCAGCAGATATATGCTGCCAATCATAAATCAAAGCACAAGACAGACAGGGGTCGGAGGAGAAGACGGGAAAATGTGACATAATGGACAATATTCGTCTGTATTTGCAATACACGAGCCGCGGTTCAGCTGCACAAGACAAACACTGCCAGTGTGAGAATGCACGACGGGCACGCGCGGCTCCCGCTGCACATTTCACGGAGGAAAGCTTCCACAATCTTCACGAGTTCAATGTAGGATTCTTACAACGGCTTGTCCTGAAAGATGGTTTACGGGCCACAACCTGTAAGTATGATTTATTTTTCGTCGATGTGTTTTCCTGTAATAGTTCGTATTGTTAATTGTACGTTGTAGCAAGGAAGTACACAGATGACAACGCTGTTTGGCTCTGCAAACCAGTTTGTTAAATGCTCATTCATACTTAACGTTATCCGACAAACACCTAACGTTACAAACTTTTTAAAATCTCAACAGCGAACTTGGCATTAGTGTAAATTATTCTTTGATTAGAGCTTTTATGTATTGTTTATCTACAGGCATGCTAAACATGGTTCTGTGTTTGATTTGGATACTATAGTAAAGCTAATGTTTAGTGTTCGTTCTTGCGACAGATATTTGGCAAATCGTTCTAAAAATAGAAAAGTAACGGTGCCATTCAGTAGCGATCACTATAGATCCGCAGTCTTTACTCTTGAGGACTGAACAGGTTCTGATTGATCATCTTCACTAAAATTGTCTGGGTCTGATTCGGGCTCAAATTGGTATGGTTTTATTGACGCCATTGTTTCTAATACTACCCAAAGCACAGTCTACCGGTAAAGGTAAGGGGGTAATAGATGAGGAGATCTATGTAATAGATGAGGAGATCTATGTCTCCTCATCTTCGCAAGTGCAGGAGAAAGCAAAATGGTTCTGGAGGACTCGACTTCAGTGGTCCCAAGTCTGCTGGTCCTAGAGGACCCAACTCTGGTGGTCCTTGTCATTTTGCTGCCTTTATGTGTTTGGGGCCTGATATGCCTCCCTTTGCCCAATCTCCCTGCACCGCAGACTTGCCGGAGCCTTGCTGGTCTGTCCTTCAGGCTCTGCCCTGGCCCTCAGTTAGTGTGTTAGGTAGTGTCAGAGTTCTGTTATTTCTGTGTGGTTTATTCTTGTTTGGTAACAGAGTCATTGTGAGTGTGCGTTTCTGAGTTCACTCGGCCCGTGCGCTCTCCCGTCCAAGTGAGTTGTTTTGTGTGTGAAGCGTGGTGTTTGGATCCCAGCACTTCAGTCTAGTTTCGGTTCGGTTTCATCTTTTTTTGGTTATTTTTAGTTTGGTGTGAGCATATGGCTTATGTTTGTTGCATTCTTTGCATTCTTGAATGCTCGCCTCATCCCTTCACCCCAAACGGTGACAACTTCACTATACTTCCCCAGT
The DNA here is from genome assembly GCA_023566225.1 of Romanogobio albipinnatus. NCBI lineage: Eukaryota > Metazoa > Chordata > Actinopteri > Cypriniformes > Gobionidae > Romanogobio > Romanogobio albipinnatus. The sequence continues at coordinate 40,838,581 of CM042241.1, read as the reverse complement.
TAATAAATCACAGTACATTAAGACATTACATTTTGTATTCAAGGTTTTATGAAATGTTATGTTTAAATATGCAAATGAGGCATTATCTAACTGTATTAATCTGCATGCATTTCCGGAACAGAAATCGGAAAACCTGATGAAGCCATGGTCAAAAGATCGAGAGAGCATCGGGGTGGAGCCCCGTATCAGCTCTACATCCTTATGCTCTCTACCACCTCTATCATCACACTGCCCAACCTCTTCTGAGGCTGAAAAACTTTGCCCACCTTTATACTCTGTCCTGATACTCCTCGGGAACCGTTAAGAAGCATGTTATCAAAGCCCCCACTATGTCCACACTATCAACTCTAGGTATAGTCTGGAGCGGTGACAAATGAAGGAGTGAGACGCAGAAGCTGAAAGCTCACTCGAGATCCTTTAGTAGGTCGGCTTGGTAAGCTTGCAGCACCAACATGATGTGCAAAGCTCCAAGCCTTGACATTGAGCCTGGATGCGATTTGGCATGGCTTTGATGGCAGGGGTGGAGCCTTCCACGAGGACGCTGCACCGGGGACAAGATAGCTTGCAAGCAAATCTTCAACCCAAGGCGTCCTTGTATAGCTGTGTTCAGCAAGTCCCTTCACATTATTGTAGCTGTTTGCTAGAGGGGGGTCCGAGAACGGTTTGTTCCATAATTGCACCACCTCATTATAGAAATTGGGGAGAAAGGGAAGGCTCACTGTCATGCTTATGACCCGTGAGGAATTGCTAAGCCAATCTACCTAGGACGGATTCCTCCCTCTCCACTGACCAATCTAGCTTTAATTTGACTGTGGTGTGGGTCATTACTAGGGGTGGCACGGTTCACAAAACCCACGGTTCAGTTCGTATCACGGTTTTAGGGTCACAGTTCTCGGTTCTGTACGGTTGTTTTTTTTTTTTATCGTTAACACTCCAGAAATTTACTTCAGCATATGATATATAGCTTAATCATCCACAATTTAGGATACAGTATTAAAAAATTGTTATATCATGTAGAAGCTGTTTCCTATCTGGCTGTCTACCGAGTCCGACACATTGCCGTAACATTTTTCATGTTAATCATGTCATGGCTTTAATTCAGCTGACCTGATTAACAAATTTCACCATGAAGTGTTCCGTGTGTTTCACAATCACCATATGCTTTATTTTCATTTCAGGTTGAACTATCCCAATATAATTCTAAACAGATTTCTGTAGTTCAAACAACTCGGAATTGTAGTTGAGAACGTCAGTTATAGCCATAGACTGTAAAAAAATATGGACGTAGTGTCCGTGACGTCACCCGTAGGTTTCTGAAGAGCGTTTCTGAAGCCTAGTGTAGGCCGTTGCCATCTTGGGAGCGCGTCACTTCCGGGAAACAGAAAATGGGCAAAGAGGCGGGACGTGGGCAGGACGCGGGTGGAGCTGAGGCGGAGGCGGAGCTGAGGTGCGCTAGCTCACGGGAATCCACCTGTCACTCAAAGTGACCACGCCCTTAATTATGCAGAACTTTAAGGCTCAATATAATGTAAACGAATGAGTTATAAAAAAATTCACCCCCCTCACAGTCGTCATGAAGGGCAAAATGAGCCGTATAGACCAAAACCACAATTTGTACCAGGCTGTAAACATGTTTTATTCTGCTCTAAAGTTGGCCATTTTAACATGGGGCTCAATGAGATTCTGCTCCCTTCTGGATCCTGTCCCTAGCGGCCAGTCGGTGAATTGCAGTTTGAGGCACTTCCGTATTGGCTTCAAGAGAAACTGCGGGAGGTTGCCGCTTGGTTATAGCACCTCACGTATTAAAAAATGGTCGGGTTTAAATCAGGCTCGGGCTCATAATTACAGTAAATGTGTTGGGCCGGGATGGGCTCGGACACAACGTGCACAGGCTCGGGCTTGTGTAGCGTCAGGCTTGATTTTTTGGGGCTGATCTGAGCTTTAATCAGAATTTCTGGCTCAATGCATGAGGAAAAAAGTCTTTAAAGATAAATAGCAAACAGATGAAGTGTAATACAATAAACACTTTCATAAATGTGTATTTCAGAGAAGAAAAAAAATTCACTAGTCCAAAAAAACTAAAAAAGCCCAAAATTGACTACAGTCAAAACCAATGTTTTTTCATGCTTTAGTGTCTTGCCTTAAGCTGGCTTTTCAAACAGGGAAGATTTCATGTGCATTTCCACCAAAAGTATCAACTCTAAAAGTAGAGTTGTCGACTGTTGACCAAATGTTCTTATTGCATTTTTAAATAACACTCTGATTTTGTTATTTTAAATGACCCCCCTTCTGTCCTTCTGTCTCATTTTAGCACTTGCTGTGGAGGAGCGGGCTCGTCAGTTGCAGATGAGAGTGCCCTCCTATCGTCCGGGCTCTTCTGCCAGCTTTGGTCGTGACCCAGAGGCAGAGCTCAAGAACAGGAGAGATGTGGGTCTTAAACTTGCTTTCATTTGTCTGGCAGTGCTGGTTGTTGATTAAATAATTCTTCACAAAATTTAATTCCTCACCCACATTCCTTATTGTAAGTTTTATTGTTTTTTCAGAATGGGTCTAAATATTTCTTGTTTTTCATGATTTAGATGTATAAAGACCAAAGAAGAAGTTGTGATAACATGTCTGCGAGGTCATCGGACAGCGACATGAGCGATGTTTCAGCCATCTCCCATGCCAGCAGTGCCTCCCGGCTGAGCGCCACCAGCTACATGTCTATTCAGTCTGAAAGGCCGCATGGGCGAATGAGGTTAGCCTATAAACATGCACAGAAACAAACACATGGGGTCCACATTTAACACTCTGAAAGTACTGCGTAAAAAAGGCTAATATTGGAGTTTTGCAGTGGCTATTAGAAAATGCAGCATTGTACATGGTTTAAGTCGAATTGTAAGAATGATAGAGTGACCATCATTTTTTTAAGCAATGCAAGCTACACAATCAGACATAAACCCTCAAAATGACTTCTAATGACTAGACATTTATACCATGCCTAAAATGCTTTTGCAGCAGAACATGTGGAATATTTATCAGAAAACAGGAAAAATAGTGTAAATAGTTGTTTTTAATAGCTACAAATAGTTTTTTTTTTCTTCTTTTTACTCTCTCTCTTTAGCTCTCTGCTATCTTTCCATACTCTGAAAAATAATATTCTGTTCTGTTCTCCAACAAATCATATTTTTCCCCTAGTAAAATTATTCTATACTAGCAGTAATTACTCAATTCAGAGTAATCAGTGTCCTCAATTTGTGATATTTTTTTTTTTTTATTAATCGTGTTTGATATTTGCATGCTTTTAACTGTCTGTCTTATGCATGGCTTGTTACTTTTGAAACATTTTTATTTTCTGCATGATTTACCTTTCTTGCTATTACGGCTTGTGCTCTATTGCATGCTTGCATATTGCATTGGGGGTCAAAGGTCAAAGTCGTTGGAGAGTTGTAAAGGAGAAGAGAAGAAGGAAAGAAGGATTTCATGGGGGGTGAATGGAACAGACAATAGGAGGAGTCTGGGAAAGAGACGTTTCTCTGAGGAGCTTAAATGCAGACGTCACACGGTGGCTGGAGATATGAGGTAACATGGACCAGCTCCCCCTGCCCAAGTCTTTCTGCTGATGGTGCTGTTTATTTGCATGTACATTCTGCATTGTTTTATCGTCTGATTTGCTAAAGGAACTATGCAAATCGAGTAACAGCACCCAGAAAATAGAAAGATAATCTTCCTCATCTAGCAGGCTGGTAGACTAATGCAATCTGTCATACTTCACTGGGACTTTTTGATCCCAGTGATCCAAACACCGTAGTCGGCTCTTTAAAATGCAAAACGTATGTTCGACTACACCACCCATCTGGACATATGCCCAGTTATATATTTTCTTCACAAGCATTTGATCCTCAGTTGATGAATTACTGCTGCCATGATCAGTAGAAAATGTCTCTTAAATTAAATTCCATTTACCACCTGCATACCATATGTGGTAATAGTGCAACATTAATAACACTTACTTTTTCTATAATAAGACTAATTTACAGCATGTATAATAAGAGCATGTACATATCATTAAATGCCTTAAATGAGCTTTCTATCTTTTCTATCTATTCCTGCCTCTTTCCTGACAGATTTTGTGCTTCACTAACCAGTTATATATCTTCAGCTTTTATTTTATTTTTAGTGATATATCAGTTTAAAGCTACACACTAGGTGTCACTGTTTGTTGGTTCAAACAAACATGGATAGTTGACATCCTTAATAGTTTGCCACAGCCGTTAGAATGAGTTGAGTCAGTGTAGACAAAAATGTGGTTAAAAATTGTGGAAATACTTAATAGAAATGTAATATGTTTTTATATATATATATATTTTTTTTTTTTTTCAAATGTATTGGAATATTTTCTTCTTAAAATAATCCTGTACACTACAAATAGTTTGAGACATGGTTAAGTGTGCATGCTGTGTTTGATTTCATTTGTTTGTGTCTTGCTTCATTCACATCCCACTCTGTGTGTTTATGTGTGTCCTGTGTATTGTATTGTGTGTATTAGATCCCTCTTTGCATGCCTCACCTCATATCTCCCATGCTTGAATACTGAGCCAGCACTGGATCCTCCCAAATCCAGAAGCCTGTCTTCTTACCCCTCTGTCACTGCCCTCAAGCCAGTGGAAGAGAGACCTACCTCCTTGCTTCCTATCCCCACCCTACATCCTATAGACAGGGGATTAGGGTGTAGACATGATGGGGAGAGTGCAACTGGACAGTCCTGCAGTACCTTGACTCCGTCAGTGGGTGCAGCAGACACACGGCAGCTCCTCCGAACCCCCAGGGGGCAGCAGAGGACATGGCTGCACTGTCAAAGTGTGCTGCTGTGTCATAATACAGACAATTTGAACAACTGATCCGAACATGTTGCTTTTTTATTAACACAATTCTATGAAATCAGATGTAAATCAAGTTTTAAGGATCTCATGAATCAAAACACTTTGAGGCTTTTAGTCACTTTGTGTACTCCTAAACATAATTCACTTTAAGTAGGCATACACTTTTAAACTGTACACAGTCTTTTCCAAGAAAAAGGATCAGAATACTGATATATTGATGACATTTTTGTCCAATCAAATGCTTTCCAGAAGAATGAAAATGTGCCTATATCCCAGTATTTTTCCCATAGGGATTTAAAAAGTTTATTTCACAAATGCTTATGAAGTTTAAGAGTTATAATCATGCACCAAACCAGCCAGCTACAAGGTATATACATTATATTTAGTTTATAATCTTTGATTTGAAACAAGAATGTTTTTTTAGTTTGAAAATCAGACAAAAAAAAGGCACAAGACTGTGTACTTAATAGCTTCAGTGAGGGAAATAACTACAATCCCATAAAGGATTGCAAATGGAAAAAGCAAATACAAATGATGGAGAAATATAAAACAATTGATTTAAAGATGTTTGATAATATTTAGAAACAATTATGTTTAATGTAAAATATGCATACAAATGTTTAAGTAGTTTAAGAGTGCTTCAGGAGAGCAATTAGATTTTCTGATTGGTGGAGATTTTGTGCAGAATTATGGCTTGTATAGTTTTTCACCAGGAATTACACTGCTGAACTTGAATGTATAAAAAATAGGGTTCAATAATGCAGGCTGATAGCTCAAACAAAAGCATATATCATCAATTAACAACCTCATAGCTGTCTTTAAATGTTTAAAAATTAACGTTCAAAATCAGTTCTCCTATGCATAAAATGAATGAGCTTAGAGTTAGGGTTAGATGTTGTATATTTTCACTTCCATACTGGTTTGGGCAAAATAATTTGATTGGACAAAACCAGCTATTACGTATTTTGTGCTAAGATTAGAATCAGTGATGTGGTTTGTAAGCTGTTTTAGCAGTGTTATAAATACACCTTGAAAAATAATAAAGCATAAAGATCTTGAATATGGTTCTCAACAGTTACTGTCTCTCTATTACCTTTATATAATGTAGCAACTGATTTGCCTCAAATATTCTTCTCTCGCTATTTCTCTTGCTTACAGTCATCAAGTCAGAGCCTCATCTGGTCGGAATATGCTAAAGAGCACAAGTGTTAGCGGTGACATCAACACATCAGAGCGAACCGACGGTAGCCAGTCTGACACTGCCCTTGGAACAGTCGGAACCGGAGCTAAAAAGCGTCGCTCCAGCCTCAATGCTCGATTCGTGGCTATTGTGGGAAACCGTCGCAGCCGAAGCACCTCACAGATCAGTCAAACGGGTCAGTGTCTGTAGTGCACGTCCTGATTTGCCAAGTTAGACACAAGTTAAACAACATTTCTGTCTGAAAATGTAATCCTTACCATATCCCTACCCCTACCCCTAAACCTAACCCTACCCATAAGTTATCCCTAAAATATGAGGGAAATGATATGTAAATAACACTGATGTAGAAGCACCTAACCCTGATTGTAAGCCTAAACTTGACATAAACTGTAAACTTGTCCCTCAAATCTGATTGGTTGATTGGAATGTTGTTCCAGGATCAACAAAGATGTTGACCCAGTAACATGTAGCACTTGGTGAAATCAGGTTCTGCGTCTGTAGCGGTCTATAAGACAAGAATTGTATGACAACAAACCTTGAAACCACTACTTTCTACTGATGTAACGTCTCGGTTACGTATGTAAGCCTCGTTCCCTGAAGGAGGGACGCCACTTCAGAGACTGACGAATAGGAATCCCTAGCAAAGCGCCATGGCCTCTGCCCCCTTCAAGTGCCCTGTGTGAGTCTCCTGAGCTCTCTTACCTGATAAGATGGAGCACCAGAGCAAGATCCCAAGAGGGTATAGAGGGAGGTTGAGGAGGATTTAACAGTCTTGTCCCCCTGAGGAACCTGATGACCAGGTCGTGCTTCCCAACCGACTTACCTTCCACATGGTTGTGATAAGCAGATATTGCAGCAACATAGACTTTGATGGTGGAGGGAGACAGCCTTCGCTCCAACCCTTGCTGCAGGAAGAAAAGCACAGATGTGATCAAACATCTTTGTCGGCAAGAAGAACACCACTCGACGAACAGGTTCCACTTCAAGGCATAGGCTTGTCTCGTAGACGGTGCCCATGCAGAAGTGATGGTTTTAACTACCTCTTGGGGTAAGTCACCTAGAACCTCAGAGTCCCGTCCAGGGACCAGAAGTTTCCAGAGGTCTGGAGGCAGGTGCCACAGGGTGCCCCTTCTCTGAGTAAGAAGGTCCTTCCTCAGAGGAATCTGCCAGGAAGGGACTGTCGCGAGGAGCATTAGTTCTGGGAACCAGGTCTAGTTGGGCCAGTACGACGCCGCTAACAGGACCTGCTCCTCATCCTCCCTGACTTTGCACAGGGTTTGTGCAAGTAGCCTTACTGGGGTAAACAAATATTTGCGCAGACCCCAGGGCCAGCTGTGTGCCAGTGCATCCGTGCCGAGTGTTCCCTCGGTCAGCGAATAAAACCACTGGCAGTGGAACATTTCTGGAGAGGCAAACAGGTCGACCTGCGCTTCTCTGAACTGTCTCCAGATCAGCTGGACCACCTGGGGGTGGAGTCGCCACTCTCCCGGGAGTGCAGCTCGTGAGAGCTCGTCGGCCACGCAGTTGAGCACACCGTGGACATGAATGGCCCAAAGCGACCTCAGACACTTTTGACTCCAGAGGAGGAGATGGCGGGCGAGTTGCGACATGCGACGGTAGTGCAGACCACCTTGTCGGTTGATGTACGCAGCGGTCGCAGTGTTGTCCGTGTGGACCAATACATCTTTGCCCAGTAACAGCCTTTTGAGGCGGCTCAGTGCAACATGTACTACTAGAAATTTGAGGCAGTTGATGTGCCAATGCAGGTGCGGGTCTGCCAAACCCATGATGTGGGGTACGTGGCCCCCCAGTCCACGGCTGAGGCATCCATGAATACCACAGCATGCCTGGACACCTGTTCTAAGGGCACTTCGGCCCGAGGAAACAAGGGGTCTGACCACGGGCTGAAGGTTTGGCGACAGGCCAATCAGGTGATCGCTGCAAACCAATCTCGGGGACGGATGCATTTGAAAATACGTTTCTGCATGAGCATCTTGAACGGTAGCTTGTGAAGGCTCCGATTAAGAACTCGCAGGTCCAAGATAGGCCGTAACCCACCGGTTTTCTTGGGTACAATGAAGCACGGGCTGTAAAACCCTGTCTTCAAATCGGTTGGTGGGACCGGTTCTATCGTGACCTTCGCCAGTAGGACTGCGATCTCCGCACGCAGCACATGGGCATCCTGATGGTCCAAGTGAGCCAGTGAGACTGCAGAGGACGTACAAGCAGGAGCAAGCGGTGGGGTGGAGACAGTAGCCTACTGCCGTGGCAGGATGTGACTGATCACCTGCTTCTGTGTGGCCGAGAACTGCTGGGAAAATTCATTACTGTGTCACAGAAGATGCCAGTCTGGGACACGGGGGAATTAAGAAACCTGACTTTGTCGGTTTCCCTCATGTCGGCCAGAGATGACGTTTCTTAACCAGTATAGTGGATATTGCAAGACCCACCGACCTCGCCGTGACCTCTTTTCACACAAAGTGTGAGATCCGTAGTGGTCCTCAGTTCGTACAGAACTGCAGGATCATGACCACCCTCATGCAAGCTCTTCAGTGCCTGGGCCTGATGAACCTGCAACAACGCCATAGCATGTAAGGCAGAGGCAGCATCCCCACAAGCCTGGTAGGCCTTTCCATCAGATCGGACGAGTACCTACAGGTCCGGGAGGGGATACACAGGTTCCACCTAGAGGTGGAGTTAGGGCACAGTTGCATAGCAATGGTCCATTCCACGGGAGGAATCTGCATGTAACCGTTTGCAGCTCCGCCATCGAGGGTGGTGAGGGAGGAGGAAGCCACTAGGTCGGTCCCTGGCAGTAAAAGGTGCCGTCCATGACCTAGTAAGCTCTTCGGGTACCTCTGGAAAGAAAGGAACTGGAGTGGGACACTGAGAACCAGCACGGGCCACCCAGAGAAACCAATTTTCCAGCCTCAAGGGTTCGGGACACGATGAAAGGTTCCACACGAGCCCGACGGTGGCCTGGGAAAGCATGGCCATTATCTCCATATTCGTATCGGGCACAGCTGACACTCCCGAAGGAGGACCCTGCACCAACATGTCATCTCCAGAGAAGTCTGACCCTCCCTCCGATGCAGCAATGGACATCCGGTCATCGAGAGGAGCCCCAAAGGATACGGATGGTGTACACCTCGTGGGTGGCCCACCGTGTTCCAGTGGCAGCTCTACTGGCTGCGAAGTGCATGAGGAGTGAGGGTTCCCCAGGGGTTGGTTCAAAATCAAATCACCCATGCACCCATCCTCTGTGGAGGGTTAGATCTAGGCAGAGGCATGGGGACTCCACCCCTTGTGAAATTGAGTTTTGACCGCAACTCCAAGATGGTTATGTTCCTGCAGTGGGAACATGAATAATCCACCAAGGCTGCCTCAGAGTGCTGAATGCCCAAACATGAGAGACCGCGCTGGTGACCATCCCTTGGTGACAAATAACCACCGCATCCAGACACAGATAGAATGTTATCTTGAAAAAGACGCAAGCTCTATCTGTGTAGCTCTTTTAGAAGGACGCACTCCTTGTTGCTGAAGCACACAGGGGAAGTGGTCGCGGTGTCACAGACAGGGAAGTAGTGCAGCCTGATGTGCACGCTTTCTCTCATGAAGGAGCATGTACATATCACCAGCCATAAGAACGGCTTTTTAGCGCTCTCCACTTAGCGCATGAAACCAGCTGTGGGAATAGCTTTTGTGTTTGCTCTTTCAAACAAAAAAGAGAGATAGTAGAAATACCATGCGACCCGCTGCTGTGCCATCACACCAACACCGACTGAAGATAGCCACTTCCAAAAGGCAGGCTCAGTCAGTTCCACCGCTTTGTAGAGAGGGATTTCTGGACAAACCTTCCACCACTCGGCTCCGAAGCGAAAAGCTGATTTGATGCAAGCACCTGTGGCTCATTTATACCCGTGCTGCGTGGCATGAGCAGCTGGTGGAATCATTGCATGCCAATGTCCATTGGCTCATTTAGTTACACTCAAAGTAGATTGGCTCTCACCAGCGAGATTCCTATTCATCGGTCTCAGATGTGGCGTCGGAAGTGACCGACTGAATGGGAACCAAGGCCATTTGGGTGTTAATAAAAGTTATATTAACCAATAAAATCACAATCATATATATATATATATATGTATGAAAATTCAGCTTTGGATTGTCATAAACATTAAGCCTACTTTTCCTGTTTCCGCCATTGATCAGTATCCTGCTACGAGTTCAAATGCATGATTTAGCTATGGTTTGTCCACATCAAACCTGAACAGCATCTTTTCAAAGGGGCACCTGTGGCCATTTTAGTACTCTCAGATGTTATGACTGACTTTGCATTGTTTGGTATAATAAGACTTTCCATCAGGCGACTCATGTCACTGCCACAGGGCTTGTTCCTTTTAAAAAAGTCTTGAAAGCACATTAGAGGAGTCTAAGACCTGCGGGGGAACTGCATTTTGTTCTCTCTGTTTTATGTAAGCAGACAAAAAGAGACTCAGGAGGAGACATGCCCCTTTTTTTTAAGAGATAAAGGGAGGTAGTTAACGCAGTACTGTTAGCTCTCATCCCAGTGGGAGCTACAAGCACTGTCAAATTATTTCGCTGTTAGCTTCAAACATCAAAAAGTATGTAGCATGGTAAAGAGATAGTGTGCAGTTTGACCAGAATTGTTTAGAAAGGATCTCATTGAACTCTTTAAAACTCACAGATAATCATGTAGGAGAGATATTTTTTTTTCCAAATGAATGATACAAATTTATCTTAAAAGTCTTAAAAGTACATTTCTTGATTGCTTTTGGAATCTGTCCATCTTCAGAGGCGTCCAGTAAGAAGTCGAAGGGCAGTCAAGGGACAATCCAGCGCAGTCAGGAGACAGGAATGGCTGTGGAATTGCAGAGGAATATGAGTCGTCAACCCAGCCGAGAATCCAACAACGGAAGCATGAACAGCTACAACTCAGAGGGCAGGTAAGTTTCCATCTCCTGCTTTAATTCGATTTTTTTATATATACTTTTAAATGCAGCACTTACACCCATGAGAACACAATGTTTTTGTATATTGCACTGTATTGGTCACATACTTCTCCAGACATCTGTTACACATTCTCTAAAACAACATGGGAAAATGTGTTCTTGTTATCTTTTCATACTAGTTGCCAGTTCTTGTATGTACATGTCTGTCCCAAAGCAGGGGTCAGTTGGAGCAATTTCCTGTTCTTGTATTTACAGTAATCCAACATAATTTTACATTTCCCATATTTGTTTCCATTCTGAAATGTCCCATCTTAAACCGGGATTAGTATTGTCTAGAAATAGCAGTCTCTTTAAGTACGGTTCCTGTTACCGTAACAACAGTCAGTCAGGCATTGCCATAATGGATAATAAAAGACATTCAAAACATTCAAAAAGACTGCCCGGTTTGTGATTTAATTAAATTGATTAATTACTATAAGTCAGAAAGAACAACACCTGCAACACCTTTTTTCATTACAATGTTTGTCTTTGTCAGTCAAATTTTTCCAGCAGTTCGAGTTGAGACTCAGTTCAGTGACTTCCTGGATGGACTAGGCCCTGCTCAACTAGTTGGTCGACAAACCCTAGCCACACCAGCAATTGGTAAGATTTTATTTTTTTGTGATTTTTTTAAAATTATTTTTTCCAAATCTTTCTCCCTTGTAGCATCCTATCCTTATCCTATTTGCAGTCAATTGTTTACAATTTTTGTTCAGTTATATGATGTCATGGAAAAGTATTTTTTAATATTAATGGTGAGACTAGCAATGAGAAACCAAGAGAGCAAAGAAGTCTTGTAAAAGTTTATTCTTGCAAGAAGGTCATCTGCATACAGAGAGTCTTGAGCTCCTGTCTTGGGCCTTGGGTGAGAAACTCATAGCACAGGAGGTTCAGACAAAACATGCAACTCAGTTCTGGCTGGTTAGAGCCAGATACAAATGAAGAAGTACAAAAGTTCATAATAGGTCATAGAATTACATATACTTTCTATAGATATTTAAAATGTACAATTGTAACAATTGTAAAAGTAACTGCATACTGTGTATAAATATTAGGGACACGTCCACAACCTGATTGGTCGACTTTTATGACATATTGACTATTTTGAGACAAAACTTTTCCGAACATCCAAAACAATGCTGTGTGCTGGGATAAATGTGCTCGTTGTGTGTGCGTAGCCTGCATATGATGGTATTTTGACCAGCTGAGAACTCGTGAAGAGCTTATAAAATATGTCAAAGGAGTCAAAACAGCGGCAAGAATCCCTACGTACTAAACCGTGATGGGCAAACTCACAACTATAACGAGAAAAAAAATGATATGGGTGAACATTCTGACAGGGTCTCATCTTCCTGTTTTTGGTTCATTTACATGTCTTTGGTACATGTTACGTTCATTTTGGAAGCGGACCGAGACCCATCTTTTCAGTGATCTCGGTCCGCTTGTTTGGTGCGCACCAGGGTCCGGTTCGGATGGCAACGCTCACACGTGTAAAAATGAAACGCACTAACAGAGCAATTGCACCAGGGGTTTGTTTTAATCGGGAAAAAAACATGCCAAGTGTGAACACACCCTTAGACCCATTTTATGTTGGATGCGTTTCAGTGATCTATAAAATATATCATATGGACATCTTTGGCCACTGCATCGTGTCACACTGTTTTTAGCATCTCTTGTGTCAAGTAAAATACAGTTCTGTTGTATTCTAGTTGTATCAGGTTTTTTTCTTTCTATATTTGTACTAAATACAGTACAGTAAGTTTACAGCCATAATTTACTTACATATTTCAGTTCAAAATACAAAAGGTAACTGCCTAGGGGAAAACTGCAGTATGTAAAATAATGTTTTTTGCATTAACCATTTGAATAAATCCATTAAGCAAATGTACCATTTAAATAAAATTGCTTTATTTGTATATTCTGTGATGCCCAGGTGACATTCAGATTGGCATGGTAAATAAGAAAGGCCAGCTGGAGGTGGAGGTGATAAGAGCACGAGGTCTCATCCAAAAACCAGGATCTAAATCACTCCCTGGTGAGTCATTTTTGTTCTATTCTGAACTCACAGCTTGTGATTCAAACTCCATATGTATCATATTATTTAGCCACATAATTCATCAAGCAGAAAACAGCCAACATTGACAGAGCAAGTCATACTTGATATGTTCAGTAATGGCAGTAGTATACATTGTGTTAATACATGTCTAATGTGATCCAATCTGTTCAATCATAGCTCCATATGTCAAAGTCTATCTTCTACACAATGGGGCATATGTAGCTAAGAAGAAGACAAAAATTGCACGCAAGACACTCGACCCTCTGTACCAGCAAGCTCTTCAGTTTGAAGAAAGTCCACAGGGTAAAGTGTTACAAGTGAGTCGTGGCTTATTTATCTTTTTTTCTACATTTAGTTTCTTTTTGCAGCTCCTGAGATTCAATCCACTTGAGTTGAACAAAACTTCTGTGAGAAAATGTCATTGAAGCCCTTAAGGGTTGCATGAAAAAGACAATTGTCTAGTTTAAATAGATCATATTAGTGAGATTATACATTATTATCTTTGATTATGTGACCTGAGAGTTCCATCCACTGATGAATCAATAAACAATGTGTTGTCATCCTATTAGGTAATTGTCTGGGGAGATTATGGGCGAATGGACCACAAATCCTTCATGGGAGTTGCACAAATCCTACTAGAGGAGCTGGACCTTTCCAGCAATGTCATTGGCTGGTACAAACTTTTCCCGCCTTCTTCCCTTGTCGACCCAACTCTTGCCTCTCTAACTCGACGTGCTTCTCAGACATCCCTGGACAATTCACCGGCACCTGCGGGGGTTCGATCGTAGTGGACTAACAATATAAAGCACAGTCAATACAAGCTGAGAGACAACAGGACAACAATAAGAGCCAGGCAGAAAATGCGATGAAATAACACAAAGCTTTGTTAAAATCTGACAATCACTCCTGTGACTTTGTTTTTATGTTTTCCTCTTTGTGGGTAGCCCGTGTTCTGCCAAATTTGTTTGTCCTAAACTAAATAGTTTGTTTCTCTCACTGTTTGTTGCGTGAGACTTACTCACACTAGCACGTTAGGGTGACCTAGAAAGCAGGGTGATATTCAGTCAAGTCTTCATTAAAGAAATGTACGTTAGCTAGTTTTTAACAGAGCATCAGAATGTATCAACCCAAAAACAAAGGTGACCTCTGACCAAGGGATTGTGGGGCCTCAGCTGAGGCCCTGTCTAAACCCTGTTTGTACTGAAAGTCAAAGGTCAGGCACTGGAAAGACGTAGGGTGTCCCCAGGGGGGGGTTGTCTGGAAGGGCAGGGCCTTTCTTGGTGCCTATACCTGGAGGACCCAAAGCCATGCTTCATATCCTCCAAAAAGTTCCTCTGTTTTCAATGCTTGTGACAGCTAGCAGAGGCTCTCTTCTAGAAGTTATTTTTATTTGTTTTGTTTTATTTATTAATTTATTTTTAACATCTCTGGCACGTTTAATGAACAGGAAATGCTAAAAATGAGATTGAAGACAACGTATCTGAAAAAATACACACTTCTTTGCACAGTATACATTTTTATTTACTGTTAATTGAAACTATTACATTATCCTACAGTACGTTGCCATACATCAACTTATTCAGTGAATTCAATACAATGTGTAGGTATTTATACTTATCATTAAATGCTATTAAAAAGTATATATTTAGTTCATGAAAAAAAAACACTATGTACCAAGGTAAACATATATGTACGTTTTCTAATTTAGAGTCTTTGGTAAAGGAAATCTATACAATTATGTTTTCATCTGTTGAGCAAATCTTGATACATGGAGTTTTTTGGACTCTAAACTAACTTTTTAACTGTGTTTGATGGTAAGTGATTGCGTAGACGTACATTTTCCTTTTTAATATATGTGGTTTAGCAAAAGCCACTTTCAACTTATACCACCCTGCGGTCAAACGATTGACTTTTCAACAAGCCCTTGCACAGAATGTCTTTATTTGAAATTAGAATTACAAGCACAAAAGCTTGATTTTTAAATGAGATGAGAAAAAATGCAATTTCCTCTTGTGTGTCTCTGTAAATGTTGAAGTGACCAATCAGACTTTGCCATCACAAACATAAACACCAATCGTCTATCAGGCCACTGGCCCCTCCCTCCGGTGGAGCAGCATGACTCGGATCAGTTCCCAGCTGCATGCACATTTTTGTAAAACAGACTACACAAATGTTAAAAAGTAACAGAAATAGATATGTGTTAGTTCAACATACTGTAGGCCAGCTTGTATGTTGCATGTATTGTACAGTTTGCTTGTACTTGAATATAAGAGGTAAACCAAGAAAAAGAAGCCATTTGCGTTCACTCAGACTTTTAAGATCAGCTAAAAAAAACTAGTACATGTCCTCCATTCGGTGCTGAATGTTGCAACATTTTTTACGTTTTTAATTATTTATTTTTAGTCTTTTATATCCCTTTGGGGAAATGTGCTGTACTGTAACACTGAACAAAAGCTAACCTCCCTCATGTTTTACAGATTTACTGAATCATAATTTACCTCAAAACCACAGAAATTAACCTATAAAATGTGTATACATCCCATCAAGTTATTCAAGAGTATACCGATATCAAAACAGGAAATGTCAAAAATATATAATACATACATAACCGTATCCATGTTAAATATAAATGTAGATGCACAGAGACTAATTAGCGCATGTGTTGTAAATATGAGATAACCATGTGGTTAAGCCATATTTGCAAAGGGGCCAAGGCTTACTTTTGAGAACAACCATCCCAATATGGGACCGCTGAGCGGACACCTTTCTTATCATATGGGTCCAAATCTAGAGCTCTCACTGTCACTTTTAGAGGGCCAAACCACTCCGCTCTGAAGCTGTAGCCAGATCGTCATTTTCCCTGTGCTTTCGAGCCAAATTCTTCACCTCTGCTATGAACACGAAATCAGAAGAAAAAAAAGATTGTTTTTATTTATGAGACAGGTTTTTATTTTACTTGATCAGTATTCATGGGTAGAGGGGGAAAACAATGCTGACTGTTTACAACTTCTAGTATGTTTCACTGAGATGATGAAAAAGAAAAAGTATTCACTGCAACATTTCTGTTTGTATACAGGTGTGACTCATACGATGTGTATGTTTTATATTTAAAAAAAAAAAAAAGAAACAGAAAAAAGTTAATTTTTATGATTTCCAAATAATAAAAAAAAGTGTGTGGAAGAAATTTTCAACCCAATGTTTATGTTCTTTTCTTTTTCATTTAACTTTTTATTCATCAACAGTGGTTAGACAATCAAACCTCAGCCCAAATATTATCACAGATTTGAGAAACACTTGATTAGAGTTTGAAAGTAAATAAATGTAATCGCTGATTTTGACCTCAAACATTTCTGACCCATATATTCAATCGTGTAATAGTGCATTCCTATAGTGTTGGCTGACATCTTTTAAGATATGATTTAGGAAAAATAACGTCTGTATGCAATATGCCTTATATGACCACATCTGTGACCCTTGACGGAACTGGCTATCTGACGATCCCCCAATCCCTGAGGATTTCCCACCAATCATGTTTATCTGCATGGTTCATAAGTGCAACAATAGCAAAAAATATTAAATATAAATCATTTCAAATGACACTGCTACACATATATGTGATTGAAAATAAATAAATATACAGAAAAAACAATGCCTTATATGACACGCCATCCAACTTGCAGTAAAATTGTAAAAAAATAAAAAAATAAATAAAGCTAAATGTACTGTAGACTCTACACAATTCGTAATTTTACAAACTACTCTGAGACACAAGGTTGAGGATCCAAATGCAGCATTAAAGGGTAATCCAAAGATGTAATCCAATTAACAGGCAAGAGGTCATAAACACAGGGTAAACAGTCCAAACAATAACGACACAGGATCACAGGAAAATCCAAGAATGGACAGAGATCAAAACCATAGACCTGCTCTGGAAACCAGGATAACACTCAGAAATGCAGTGTAACAACATACAAGATTTTGCAATGACTGACTGAATAAATAGGGCATATACTGGCAGTCAACAAGGGTATTGACACAGGTAGAAGAAGTGATCAAACAATGAGTCCAGGCAATGGGTTATGATGGGATGAGTGCCCTCGAGTGGAAATCAAGGGCACTCCAGAACATTTACGGAATCCAGAACAGCAGGGATCCAATGTAAAAACCTTGCCTCACTCATATCACGATTTATAAATAATAAATGCTGCAAAAGCCTGTAAACTGTGGACTGCTCAAAACTTATAAGCACCTTTTTGTTGGTGTGACCAAAGTGACAAAGTAACCTCACATTTAGATTACACATTTAGATTAAATATGCTACATGAAATCATTATCTAGAAATAAAAATAATTAATTTAAGATGAAAATAGCGCGGCTTTTGGATTATATTTATGTTACATATTATTAGGCTACTTTCTACATTTAAAGTCCCCATGAAATAAAAACAGACAACTCTTTTATGGAATATTGCAGTATTTATTATTATAATTTTTTTTTTATTTCATTCATGTGCCCCCATAATATGTAGTCAAAATAGCTTCCCCTCCCTCTTGCATCAACATCTCTTCTCTGATGACGTGTTTACTGTCACGAGCGCGGGACAACCTGCTATAGCAAATCCCAATGATCCAACAATCCAATCTCCCGGCCAAAGTCCCGCCCTATTTGTTTTTTTTTTGAGGAGCCACTCATAAAGCCTGTACATCACAATAGGGAAGAAAAGGCTATTGCAACTTCCATAATGCCGAATTTAAAGAGCAAAAATGCAAAAGGTATTCAAATATATTAGATCATTTTAGATCAACAAATAACAAAAACAATATTGTAATAAATGAATTGTTTTAAGACACGGGACAACTTGGACCAATAGAAATGTGGCTTGCCCCAAATGTTTGATCATATTGGAGTTTAGTATTAGGGGTTTGGATTGGGTAATTGAAACCAATATACAAAAGCACTGCTCTGGAGAAATCAGTGTAATAGGACTTTGACTCTAAACTTAACACTTCCCTGTGACGGTCTCGCTCAGCACTTTTGCCGTACCAATGCTGAATGCATTGGCTCCGACTCACCAGTAGAGGGCAGACGTTTGTTAGAATTCTTCAGAGAATCAGCAGCACGTGTAATTGCGCTGTTGATGATAAGCCCATCACTGTCATGTCAGGGCTTGTTTGCGATGCACAGACTTAACCCTGCGGTCGATAAAGAATTATTTAATTACAAAACATTTGGACTTGGACATAATTTTAGACCGTATATTTTAGAGTTAATTAAAAGCGAGATTTAGCCCAAGAACCAATACACCCACGTCAAGGCTTCTTCAAACACAGATACCGGTAGGCTACAAGTAGCCAGAACTCACTGGTCTGAGTGAGTAATGCTGCGTTTTAATGCTGAGTAGCTACTTAGCATTAAAAACAATTATAGTTAGGCTGACGCTGTGAAGCAAAAAGTAACATGCAATTCACCTAACCTACTGTCCATTGTTCGTCATCTATGTTGCAGTGCAACACGACTGCACGTCCTTCCTACCGCCTCGCGAGCTGGCGTCACAGCAATTAGCCTGATACATGTCTCTGTGTGCAGCCAATGACCCCAGTGCTTCTCTCGTGACTGATAGCAAGTGATGGTGGTGGTTGCAGCAAGAGAGGTCATGGCAAGCAGGAATGATTTCCATTGTGGGCTTTACTAGGTCATTTTATTAAGTTTCTCACAATATAAAATACATAACAGAATGCGTCTTATTCAGTCCTGTAGCACGCAGATGGGGAAGTGTATTTCTATTAGCCCTTGATGCGCCAGAATAAATGTGAGTCTGAGGGCATTATGCCTCTAATGTAGCCGTTTGGAACTCCATCACATGTTGTTTTCATATTTGCTAAGTCTGAGTCACTGCAGGTGGATAAGCAAATGGAATGCAGCCCAAGACATTATCTCATCTAAATAAATAAATAAATACATAAAATAAAATACACATGGAAGAAAAATGGATAAACGTAGAAAATTACAGAAATGTAGGCCTAGATTGTGATTGTGATGCCGATGTGAGTCATGGGACAATGTTAAAAGGTTTTTGGTATAATTGCTTTTGAAATAAATATTTTTTAGGTGAAGAAAAAAAAAAAAAAACCCCGGAATAACTGATTTTGGTTTCACAGTCCTGGTAGCGCTCCTAATTGAGTAATTATACACTCTAAAAAAAAAAGGTTCTATATGGCAACAAAAATGGTTCTTTGCTCGTAATCATAGGGGAACCTTTTTCACCAATTTTGGTGCTTCAGCGGTTCTTCAGAGGTTCTTCACCGGTTCTTTGACTAAGGTGCTATATAGCACCGCTAACTAAGGTGCTATATAGCACCGCTACCATATACAGAACATGTTAAGATATGGTGCTATATAGCACCAAAAGTGGTTCCCCTATGATTACGACGAAGAACCATTTTTGGTGCTATATAGAACCTTTTTTTTTTATAGTGTAGACATCAAATTCAGCACAAGATGTTGTTTACCGTAGCACACAATATGCTAACTAATTCTGAACGCAAGAAGGCGCTTTGAACAGAAAATGAGAGGAAGCAAGTGGTCAGAAGGACACAAATCATGAGCCATCGTTTCCCCCAGTGACAGCTCAGCATAACTGAAGCTTTTCTCTGAATTACACATTTTCTTGTGTTAAATGTGTTGGTCTGCTGCGGATTAAACGTTGTTTCTCCCTTAAGCACTTGAGCAAATTTTACATGACAGTTAATCTCAAGTGTCTAATTTGAGAATCAAATGGCTCTTTTGCATGTTAAGCCGATCGATAGCAGACTTCCCGAAGATAATAAGCATGTAGCCTAAAGGGTAAAAGAGGCCATTTTTTTCTGCTCACAGATGGATCGGTATGAATTTAACTGTAGGGGAGGGCGAGCATGCCCACACAGGAAACAGTGTTCCTGTGGATTTTATTTTGGGTTCAGTCACATGGGCTATCTGAAAATGTGATAGCCTAAATATTTTTTGCAGAGCGTCCTTTTAATTCTAATAGCCAAGCCACAATCAATTTTCAATTTATTCAAAATGCAATTAATGCAATCACTTAGACCTACCCCGAATTCCTATAGCCTAGATAATTCACGGGGCTCAGTTTGTTATCAATATTGCAAATGTCTTTTGAAAGAGCGGACATATAGGCTATATTGTTGCTATGGTTACCCCCTGAGGCAAACGCGATTTCTGGTGTATTTCGAAATAGAATAAACGTTTAAAAACAATTTAAAGTTCCGTAACCTATAACATGCTAACAGTTTCCTTTGAAATGTCAAGTTTTAAAGCATCGACTAGCCTACATCTTAATAATTCGCATCCGCTTTTATTTTATTTTTGACACGATGATTCCTGAAAGGTCTGTCATGGCACTGTATAAATTCAACTTTAGGAACTACGATATCAAGAACGAGTTGCTATGCAAATAATAGACATTTGACTATGTAAACACATGCATCTTCAACCGTCAGCTTACGTCAGCCGACAAAACGCTGAACTTAATTCTCATGTCCATAATGTCATTATTTTAATGAATGACCAGAAGTGTGAGATTACCGCAAGCTCGCGTCGAAAAGGACAGCGGGTGCTGATTTTGAATATTTGCATGATTATATGGTAACGCATAATTGACAAAAATGTAAACAATGTGTACCTTGAATGCAATGTAAGTAGCTTTGGATAAAATCGTCTGCCAAATGCATAAATGTAAATGTAAACGCGTTATAGGCTGTGTGGCACAGTACAAACACGCAGAATGGCACTGTTGATTTCCAGTGCGCAGGAAGCGTGTGTGAGTTGAGTGACATCAAAAGCGCGCGCGCTGGAGTAACACGAGCTGTACACGCAAGACTCATCTGGAGACATATAAAGTCACTTTGACGGGCTCTTCCTGTGGGTCAGCGCCAGCAGTGACTTTGTACTCTTCCCATTTACTGAATTGTGTCCATAGAAGCGAAGAAAGTGGCGTTCGCTCGTTACGAGCGGAGGTAAATTGTATATTTTGAGTCTTTTTGACATTTCGCGTTGGTAGTTTCTTGGCTCTCCCGTTGCATCTATCGGAGATATAACGATACGCATGCCACGCGCATTTGGGACCGCATTGGTGATGCCATGCCGCGCAACCACAGCGGAGATGAGGCCGGCTCCGGCCTCTGGATGAACACCTCTCCCGGGCACCACGCCGAAAGTTACGGATTGGAGAATGTGGAATGTGGTAACAGAATGAAGAACAATTGTTCACGGCCGATGGACGGCCTGTTGTCCGCGTCGCATGCCGGCACAGGTGCATCGGGAACGGAAAGAGACAGGGGGAAGCAGGGCGCTCGACTGAGTCTGCTCGGAAAACCTCTGGTGTACGGCGCGCAAAGCGGCCGGAGAAACGTGCGCTACCGGAGGATTCAGAACTACCTGTACAACGTGCTGGAGAGACCCCGATCATGGGCTTTTATCTACCACGCGTTTGTGTAAGTGCAGCGTTTATTACCAATGTGCTTGTGTGATATGGAAAGCGTTGCTCAATTTCTCAAAGTTTTTCAGCTAGAAAATGTACCTGTTGCTTTTAAGATTTTTCCGTACTCTTGCCACGTATGAAAGGAAACATCCCTGGGATGTGCGATATATAAAAACCTATGTATATTTGATAAAGCCCTAAGCGAAAAATATAGCTAGAGAACAAGATGTGGAATGAAATAGTACATTATACATTTCTCTTAAGGAGAATATGATAATCGCATTTAACTTCATGCTGTGTTTATTCTGCCTTTTATTCTGAGAGCAATGATAACAGCAGAGCGTGTTCAGCTGACAGACTACACACATTAACATCACAGCATCGAAAGGGTTGTATTGATCTTTTGAGATTGGGTCTTGAATTTTCAGGCATCGCAGGAATTCCAGTCTAAGGAATTCCAGTCTCAATAAGACTGATAGTTTGATTAGTATGTGCTCTGATGGGGAAGCCTGTAAAGAGCTTTTCATTTGTGTCAGACACAACACGCTCAGCAGGCACAAACAGACAAATATATAGGAACAAACTAAATTGGTCTTTGTGTCTTTGTAAGGAACTGGAGCACAACGGGAGAAGTTTTGCAGCATGTCCTGGTTACTCTTTTCCACACAGTTAGAATGAATTGGGGACTGGAGCTTCCAAGTATCATGGAAGTGGTGCTGTTTATCTGCTATATTCCAAGTCTTCATTCATAAAAAAACAGACAGATTTGGTTCACAAGTTTAACTTAACGGCTTCCACTGAAGGGGAAGATATTCAGTGCACAACAACATTCATTTTGGACTATTCCTCACACAAAGCTTTTGTATTATTCCAGACTTGGATTATCAACACGGGTTTGGAATGATCCGAGGGAAATTAAGCTTGTATCGTGGAGTTTATCTTTATTTGTATTCAGTCAAGAGGAGTGTTTTTTTTCAGCTACGCTTTTCCATTTTAATTTCTAAAGGCACAAATAGATGGTTTATGTCATGGTTAGTCAAATTGTGTGTGTCAACTATTTCTTCTTTTTCTAAAGAAATCTAATTTCTTATAAAGGCTGGTCCATATCATTTTCTATGTCATGTGATGGCATGAGGTTTTGTGCAAATCTTGTGTCCACGCTGAAAGACAAGGACATGCTTCAACACCTGCACGTATTATCTAACACTTTTAAGGAGGAGCTTTTATTTTCATTCCTTCAGTGCTTTGTTTATTCGTGCAATTGCTTATAAATTCTCCCTCAAGTCAATTTTATTATTAGGATTTCATTTCACTTTGTGTTGCATTGTTTGTCCTCAGATGAGCCATTTAAAAGGTTGGGGAGTTGAGACAGGTTTTCTCTGTCTTGTTGTTGTGTGTTCCACAAGGATTAGGGCAAGTCTCAGTTTAATTCATTCCTCGCCAAGTGTTCTTTGCAAGCCCAAACACTGCGTTCTTCAGATGATGAAGGATAATGAGGAGGTGTGTTATGTGAGTGTGTGAGAAATGTAAGGCTTTTGCTAGAAAATAGTGATATTACGGTCAAATGTTTGCAATAGGATTAATATATTGGTCTACATCAGGGAATATTATTCATTATTTTAAAATTGGCATCATATTATTATTAATATTATTATTAAGCAGATATTTAATATCTTATTATTATATTCTTTTCTGTCAGATCTTTTTCGTGAATGGTTTGCAAGAACAGATTAAGTGTAAGAGAAGCCACACTGATGTAAAAACTGTCTCCCTCTTTTAAAACCCTCTCCTTTCATTGTTGTGCCGCAGCCCTCACGCGACCTCCCTGGGACGAAACTTGGAGGTGCGACTTTCCGGGTTATTCAGGAAGCCATCTCCCATACAACCAGCATATACTGACTAAATGCTCGGGCTATGCTACTGGTAGTTATAGGTGCATTTGAGCCGAGAGAGAGAGAAGAAAGGAAACTCAAGAAATTAAATCAAAACAGAATATAAAATGATTTAACAATCTAAGCAGAGTGGGACCGCTCTGTACTGTCATGCATGCATCCTATATGTATGACTTGCCTTAAAGGTGCATTTCAGAGATGAACATCACTGTAATATTACACTGTTGTTTTAATTTAACTTTAAATGGGAAAAATTAGAAGTCATTCTTGCAAACCTTTACGCAAGCTGTGTCACACTAATGTCAAAATATGACATCAAATCATTAAAACCCCAATCTTCCCAGAATTGTCCCTTCTACTTCCTTCTGCCCTGATCATTTTCAGCAGATGCTTGGCCTCAAAGCCTCATAAAAGGGTGACACTTGAAGGTGATTGAAGGAGAAAGAGTCAGCAGGCATTTGAATGGAAAGTGACAGAAGCCATGTTGCCCTTATTTGTGTGAGTCAGAGGGGCTTTTATGAGCACCATTTCTAAAAGGGGCTTTTAGAAATGGCGCTCATAGTATCATAATACTAACTAGTCTATGGAGTGACACCATTTTCCCATTGTTTGGAGAACCAAAATCGGAGTTATATTACAAAAGTCCAGGCTAATCCAAGCATTAGAATTGGATTAATAGTTGCTCTGTTTTTGAAGTCCATAAAAAATGCATCTGCCCATCAAATAACATGCTCCACGCGGCTCTGGGATGTTAATAAAGGCCTTCTGAAGTGAATCGATGCGTTTGTGTAAGAAAAATATCCATATTTAAAACTTTATGAATTAAACTTTCGGCCGACCGCCTTCCCTGTTCAATTTATGGAAAAATTGTTGAAAGTTCCCCTGCCGATTGAAAGACTAACGTGACCAGGTACGCTCGTCATGATGTCACATACGCATCTTGAGTTTAACTTTCAACATTCAACACTTTTCCACGGAAGGCGGTCGGCCGAAAGTTTACTTGGTGACGTCACGACCAGGAAAGGGTAAAGCACTCCCGGGAATAACCGGCATTCACTTCTGTGCATCAGCAAGCGCTCTGTCTTAAACTGTTTTTCTGAATTACTGTAGTATTGTTCCATATAGTGAGTTCACTATATCAGTATATTATGGCGAATAAGCAAACATTCAAGATGTGTGCTTTACGCAACCTCCTTTTATTACCGATGGGGATACACATGACTTGTGTGTTATGTGTTTGGGAGTGGACAATGCTCTGTCAGCCTTTGAGGAGGTTGACTGTGAGCATTGTGAGAGGCTGCCGCTTTGTACACTCCGCTCCCGTTTATCACTTTTTGAGGAAAGTGCAGAGGTTAGCGTTGCTCATGGTTCTGGCCCCCGCTGCTGCTGAGGCAGCACGGAAGCTGCAATCATGGGGTTCGCAAATGGATCTCTCTGAGGGTTAGAGACGGGCTTGCCTTTACCCGGGGGATCCAGCATTCTCTCTCAGGGATGAGCATCGAAGTGGGGGAAGAGGTTTCACCACATCTCCCTCCTGCCTATGAGGAGTTGGTGGAGGTGATAACTCGGGCTATGTCAAAGTTAAGCATTGAATGGCCAGCAGAGTGCTACACCTCCACCACGGGGCCTTCCATTTTTCCTAGATCACCATATTCGTCCCGTCTTTTCAGCCCACAAGTTCATGTGTATTCAGATATCAGAGGGTTGAAAGAATATGGTTATGGGGCAATGATTAGGGTTGCGAGCAATCTGTCCCCTAGTTCAGCATCGCCCCAACGCTTAGGCTTACCACAAGGTTTAGGATTGTGTTTATGGGAATTTTTTTCTAAAAGCATATTTGTGAGGTCAGGCACTGATGTTGGATGAGAAGGCCTGGCTCGCAGTCTCCACTCTAATTCATCCCAAAGGTGTTCTATCGGGTTGAGGTCAGGTCAATCAAGTTCCTCCACACCAAACTGGCTCATCCATATTATTATGGACCTTGCTTTGTGCACTGGTGCGCAGTCATGTTGGAAAAGGAATGGGCCATCCCCAAACTGTTCCCACACAGTTAGGAGCATGATATTGTCCAAAATGGCTTGGTATGCTAAAGCATTAAGAGTTCCTTTCACTGGAACTAAGGGGCTAAGCCCAATCCCTAAAAAACAACCCCACACCATAATCCCCCCTCCACCAAACTTTACACTTGACACAATGCAGTCAGGCAAGTACCATTCTCCTGACAAGTGCCAAACACAGACTCGTCCATCGGATTGCCAGACAGAAAAGTGTGTTTTGTCACTCCAGAGAACACGTCTTCACTGCTTTAGAGTCCGGTGCCGGCTTGCTAAGGCGTGGATGCGGCTTTTAGCACAGTCAGAGCAGATGGTTGTTCGACATCAAGATTTTGTTCTCACCCACATGCGAAAACTGGGGTTGTGGCTGAACGCCAAAAAGAGTGTGCTTTCTCCAGCTCAGAGGACCACCTTTCTAGGAGTGATATGGGATTCAGTGACGATACAGGCCGTTCTCTCACCTGTTTGCATCGCTGCTATCCTCACAGCTGTAAACAGATTAAAGCTAGGTCAGTCACTCACTGTGAAGCAGTTTCAGAGACTGTTGGGTCTGATGGCTGCAGCAGCCAACGTGATACCTTTTGGCCTGCTGTACATGAGACCCCTGCAGGGGTGGCTCAAGACTAAGGGGTTTTCCTCGATGGGGAACCCACTTCATATGATCAAGAGCATGCTGCGGTGTCTCCGCCTTGGTTATATGGAGGAAGCCTTGGTCATCATCTCTCGTGGCACATAAAAATGGCCTGGAGATGGTGACGGTCTTCATGGCTTTGAAGCACTTCCTCCCAAATCTAAGAGGCAATCATGTGCTTGTCCACACAGACAACACATCAGTCGTCTCTTACATAAATCACAAGGGGTGTCTGCGCTCGCATCCACTATGCAAACTGGCGCACCAGATTCTCCTGTTCTCCCAAGGGGAAACTAATCTCCCTGAGGGCAGTGTATATCCCGGGGTATCAAAACATGGGAGCAGATATCCTGTCGAGGCAGGGGCTGAGGCCCGGGGATTGGAGGCTCCACCCTGAGGTGGTGAAGCTAATATGGGATGTTTACGGGCAGGCAGAAGTGGATCTGTTTTCGTCTAAGTGTCCACTTTGGTTTTCCCTCACACATCCAGCCCCTCTGTTATGGTTCAGGCGTGGCCGAGGCTTTGCCTGTACACTTTCCCCCCGATTGCTTTGCTCCCAGGAGTTTCTGGAAAAGGTTCACTGGGACAGAGTAAGTTTACTGTTGGTAGCACTGCACTGGCCGAGCGGAATATGGTTCTCGGACCTAGTGTCCCTTCTCGATGGCTCTCCCCTGGAGATTCAGGTCAGGAGGGACCTTCTGTCTCAGGCAGGAGGGATAATCCTTCACCCCCGCCCAGAAATATGAAACCTGTGGGTTTGGCCTCTGAGGGGGCCCAACTCATAGATTCTGGTCTCTCAACCTAGGTTATGGAGACCATACTTCATTTCAGAGCTCCTTCCATGAGGAAACTTTACGCTTTGAAGTGGAGAGTTTTCACTTCTTGGTGCAGTTTACGGCAGTGGGATTCAGTTAGCTGGATTCAAGTTTCTGCAAGATCTGTTTTTTGCAGGATTATCCCCTTCCACACTGAAGGAGTATGTGGCGGCTTACCATGTACCTTTGGGTGGTATGTCTGTGGGAAGAAACCCTTCTGTGTCTTGTTTACTTTGTAGTACTTTGAGGCTGAGGCCTGCAATACATACCAGAGTTCCAGCCTGGGACCTGGCAACTGTGCTAGCTTATCTACTGCTCCCTTCGAGCCCCTTGATACTGTGTCTGTAAAGTTTTTGACTCTTAAGACAGTGTTTCTTCTGGCTATTACTTCCCTCAAAAGAGTGGGAGATTTACAGGCCCTGTGGGTGTCCCCAACGTGTTTGGAGTTTGCATCATGGATGGTCAAGGCATTCCTTCATCCTAAGCCGAGTTATGTCCCTAAAGTGCCGACTAATGTACAGCATACTATCGATTTGCAAGCCTTCTGCCCTCTTCCTTTCAAAGATCAGGACCAGGAATACCGATGTCCACAAAGCTGCCCTGTGGAGGAAGATGGATCAGCTCTTTGTCTGTTTTGGGTCGCCTAAGAAAGGTCTTCCAGTGTCCAAACAGACAGTCAGCAAGTGGATAGTCGAGGCTATTTCTTTTGCCTATGAGTCTTCTGGCCAGCCATCTCCTTTGGCTGTCAGAGCTCAGTCTACTAGGAGTATGGTGGCCTCTAAGGCCTTTTTATCCTTTCCTGGTCGTGACGTCACCCACCCATGATGTTCACTCTCGCCATTGGACTAGTTGATACACGTGTAGGGATGGGCGATATGGACTTAAAAATTTATCCCGATATTTTCTAGTATTTATTGCGATAACGATATCAATGACGATAAATGTAGTATCATTCCCCATGTTTTTGGATACAAGTGAAAGCTGCATGCATTCTTGCGAGTTTCAGAAAAACAAACAATCATCTAAAGTAAAACGTACGTCATCAAATAGGCTCCTATAATACATTAAAAAATAAAAAATAATATATATATATATATATATATATATATATATATATATATATATATATATATATATATATATATATATATATATATATATATAATTATTTTTTTATGTAAAATTCCACACCAGCCTTTTCAGAAATGGAAAAGTTGCAGATATAATTGTCTTCTGTAAAAGTGCAGGTAATGTTTAAATAGTGCAACTGTGCTGAAAAACATCACACAATACAAACAATAATAATTCAAATCAATGACAAGTTTTACATATAAACCGATTCTGTATTTATTCATACACTCATGGTGCAAACAGTGGTAAAAATAGCAGAAACAGCAAAAGTAATTATCCCAAAAATGTCTTCAGATTACAAAAAAGTTGAAAATAATGATTTAATGATAGAACTTCAGTAATT
The DNA here is from genome assembly GCA_023566225.1 of Romanogobio albipinnatus. Classification (NCBI taxonomy): domain Eukaryota; kingdom Metazoa; phylum Chordata; class Actinopteri; order Cypriniformes; family Gobionidae; genus Romanogobio; species Romanogobio albipinnatus. The sequence goes on along the minus strand of CM042241.1, from coordinate 40,810,108 downwards.
TGAGTTGATAAGATAATAATACCACGAATTGTTCTACTGATAAAAAATAAACTGGACTAAGGAATAATGAGCTTCTGGGTTCATGAATATTAATCATGTTGTCAGCGCTCATTCAAACTGATTTGCTGAAATCAAAACAGGCACAGTAATAGGTGCACACCAGCCAATGAGATTCCAGTTTGTGCATTCGTTTCTTCCTGATCACGAAAGGCTGAATAATTCCAAATAAACGCCATTATTTTACAGGAAAATACAACACAGGATATTGTTTACATGTAGCACATCAATTCTGTGTGGTATAAGACTCTCTCGCTCTCTCTTTGAGTGTGTGTGAAACACTGAGCGCTCTCAGTCGCGCGCCTCACACTAGTGTTTACTGTGCGTCAAATACACTGCGCAGATCAACTGAAATAGTATGCTTTACCGATCGATTGAGAAGGACTGAGCGCTTAAGATATTCGCTCTAAGTGCTCAGCGAGTGAAAATACATCTGTATGGTTCAGATTGCCCTCAGGTAGCCCCTCGTTTAGCTATGAACTCTTCCGCAGCTTCCGCCATGGTTGTTTTCGCTCTGCACGTGAGATGCAGATTCAGTGCCGCCGCTCCCATTGCGCGGCTCTTAGGGCACCGAGTGCTGCGAGGGCACTACAAGAAAATTCTCTCTCCAACCCCCGTTCAGCTATACAAATTGACGAACGCAGCCACCGCGGCCATCATGGTGAGACGGCCAGCGGTGGCACGGTGCGGATGGGTCGCGCTATCAACTAGGGTTTATCGTTATTATCGCGGGAAGACAAATTCTTATCGTGAGGAGAATTTTTACCGGTATATCGCAAACGATAAGATATCGCCCATCCCTATACACGTGCTTCAGACACAATCACGCAGGGGCGTTCCCAAAGCGTCATTGACACAGCGTCTAGGGTTACAGTTATAACCTGAGACTTTTCTCAAATATACTGGTGTCTATGAAGGCAGAAAATCAGGCAAAGAAAACCATTTAAAAATAATTTGAAGATGTGTTTTATTCATGTCAGAAACACATTGCATAGGTAATAATAAAGATTAGTTTATTCTTCTCCCAGTTCACCAGCCACTTACTTTCATGTCTTTCTAAAGAAGTGGATGAAATTACCTGTTGTAAATCTAACAGACTCTAATTCTATGCGTTGCAATGTAAACTAACTGGACAGTGCTGATCAAATAACATGATTATTATAAATTAATGTATTATTTATTTATTTATTATACATTTATGATTATTATAAACTTACATATTTTTGAGAATTTCAGATATTTCAAAATCTACTTAAAAAGTTTGTGAATATTTTGAATAAAAAATAAATTAAACTGATACATCAGTCATTAAGTTATATTGTGGTTGAGGTGTGTCAAGCTTGAGGCGTCTCAATAGAAATAGAAATGTGATACATTCTGAAATAAAGGCTACGTTAAAAAACTCAGCCATGGGGCTCAGCTAGAATATTTTAAACTTGTGTGTAACTGAATTCAAATGAGACACACCACTGTCATATCTTAAGTCTGTAGGCGTAGTTTTTATTCACCTCTTAGTGGCTATGCTGCTCTATATTGCTGTAACATCTAACCATACTCTTTCTACCCATACACACACTTGCACACATATCCTACCACATATTTACTCATATGCAGATCACTGTGTCACCATTTCCTCTATACAGCTGTTTTCTAGTCAGGTAGGCTATTGCATATTGCATCAGGACAGTTCACCCAAAAATGACACATAAAAAAGATGTGTCTTTGCAGTGAAAGCCAACACTGGGCCTAAATGACTTTCCATTGTACAAACAGAAGACTTTTTCAGAATATCTTATTCTGAAATGATCCCTTTAAAGTCTAAATAAATTGTGATTCGCAATCCACTTACATCAATAATGTGACTTATTTCAAAGTGAAATGGTATTCATTGAGAATAAATGTATGGGGGCAGGAGTGGATTGGATTATAAAAAAGTATGAGTTTTACACCAGAATGCAGCCAACTGACCAAATATGAATTTGCTAACACAATGCCTAAATAGCGATTTGACCATGGGCGTCGGAAGCAAAAAAAATTTGGGTGGGTCCTTGCTAAATGTATTGTTCGGAAAGACAAAGTTACGGAAATCGCTGTATCATTGAGAGTGGCAGTAGTGTAGGGGAAAGATGCACGGTGTCTAGTTTTGACACAAATTGACCCGCGGTTCGAGTTCGCCTTTCGCCGAACTCTATCTTCTCCCTTTTCCCATCACATATCAGATCGGAAAGGCATTTATTTTCAATTAAAATGAAGAAAATATTAGAAAAGTGGAAATAAAGCGTCTAACATGTGTTTAATAATAAGTGTTTATCGATTAGGGTTAGGTAAACAGACATGTGCTGAATGTTAGAGACAATAAAAGTGAGTGGGTCCAATATCATTGATCATAAAAAGTGGGTGGGTCTTGCCCCACCCACATACAATGGTTCCGACGCCCATGGATTTGACTATTGGTTAGCATTTTCCAATAGCTGTGATAGACTGCATCCATCCAGGGTGTTTTAATATGGGATATGGCTCCAGTATCCCTGTGACCCTACATAGGACTGGCAGTTTGGAAAATGGACAGGTGGGAATGGATTAACCAGTAGCCTGTGTGAAGAGACAAATAAATTGCTCACTTTAAGATCAGGAACATGCTTGTACATGAAAGGAACTATTGTAATTGTTCTTATTGTTTACTTTGTTCTTCTATTGCCAAAAAGAGCATGGGAGATAGTCCTCTTTTTTCTTCTTCTAACAAACAGGAAATAAAGTCTCAGTCTCAAGTCTCAAAGTCAGTGAAAGAGTTAGTGAGGTAAAAGGAAAAGAAACTCACATCACATCACATCACATCACATCACATTGATCAGGGAGAAAGTTATACACACATTTAAGTTTTAGAAGACTTTCTGTAGTGTCTTACAAACAGACACATCCTCTCACACACTCAGCTCACACACCACCAGACAGGAAGCTGCTGATCACATTGTGAAACCGCTTTCTGCTGCTTGAGCACTTGCAGATACAACTCTATCCAGATACACTTAGATAAAGGGCAAACTGTACTTCTTCTCACAATGAACTTCCTTTTAATAGGCAAACCAATGTCACACCAATGTTTTTAAAGATCACAGTTTCAGTAAATGAGGCATTCTGGATTTTCTGTGTTTTCCCCAGTGTTTCCGGGCTTCCCCCACTGTTGAATATATTTACCACAACGAGAGCCGATTGCAGGTGTAGAGGTACTTTCTGCAGCTGCAGTTAGTTCAGATTAATCATACAAAGCCAATACATAAATGTTGCACTCTTTCTTTCTCTGTATGTCTCTGTCGATTGAAATATGAAATATATGGAAGATCGAAACACATATAAACAAAGCTGTCGTTAAGTCCGGAGCTTAGATTTGGTTTGATGACTGTTATATTGTGTCTACCAGTTCAGTTTTAATCTGGCAACTAAACAAAATACAATAGTCTCAGTTTGTGTTTCTCAATAAAATTATTAAGTAAAGGTGAAAAAAAAAAAACAGGCTCAAAGGAAAAATTAGCTTGTGGCAAAATGATATCACCCTGCTTCTTGCATTGTTGATGACACTTTCCACAGTGAAATATCCACAGAGGCACTAAATAGCACTAAAAGTGTATTCAGCTTTATCTGAAAGGTGAACGTTTTATTATGTTGGTTGTATGTATTGCAGCAGTTCGGAAATGAAATGTCAGGTGAGTGGCACTACAAGGTTAAAAGGTCACCCACACAAAACCCTACCCTACCCTAAACCTAACCACTAATGTTAACAAAAACAAATGTGAGATAAAAATGCATTTGCTATTGAAATAATGCTGTTTTTAGCTTGCTTCTACAAGTCTTCAAGCTTTTTTATTGTGACTCTTGTTTCATGAAATTCATACCCAAGCACTCTGCATCACAAGTGCAGTGCTTTACTAGTTGAGCTATCAAGCAAGTTTGTTACGTCAGAAAAGCCATAAGTGTTGTCACGATACTGGAATTTCTAACTTCGATACGATACCTAAAAAAGTATTGATTTTCGATACCATGGGGGAAAAAAACGCTGCATATTCTGTCAAATAGATATTTTTTATATAATTATTTTTTTTGTCCGTCTATTGAAAGTCTAGGCAATTAAACTTTATTCTGAATAAATCACTTTATAGGATGAGGCTTTTAAGCTTTTTCTCATATATAAACGTTGATCAATTACCATTACAATTATCTCACAAATATTTGTTAACTAATTGTGTTGCAAGAGCTTACATATAGCACAAGGAAGCTTGATTTCAAATAAAAAAATAAAAAAAACTGTAATAAAATAAGAACAAATAACAAACAATAGCACAAATAAATACAATAGAATAAAGATACAAATGAAAAAGACTGCTATTTTTTCAGGTAGGTCTAACAGTATTCAGGTAAGAAACTAAACAAACAAAAAAAAAGTAATCAAATTTAAAATAACATTGGATAATCTTCATTGTAATTTTTTTATACAGATTAATCCATTAAAGTTACACAAGTTAATGAGTCAAGAGCAGTAAGTGATCGTTTGTCTTTTTGTAGTTTGAATAATAAATAACTGCTGTCCCTTTAAGAAATGACACGCATGGATTCCAAACACTCCTGTTACACATTCTTCTGAACTGTTTACGACTGTGTTTACTTTAATACTCACCGAGATGGGCATTGAGACATGTTTTGAGTGTATTTGACCATTAATAAGCTGGAAAAAGGAGCTAATCTTTGCACTTGTATGTCAGAGGCAGCATTATCATGGTAGGCCTATGTGTGTGTGCTTCAGATGCGACAGCGAAATCTGCGGGAATTAGTAGAATTAACGTTATGTGCAATCCCATGCGAAATTCAGACCAGTCACACCAATACTAACACGCTGTCATGAAGAAAAATCCAGCAGAACACGCGTTCGCCATGTTCAGAGGGTTAACTGGACTGAATGAGAGGAGGCGGGTGCTTGTAAACTCGCTGTCGGTCGGAGAGGAGAGCGCAGCTGATATCGATACTGTAGAAAATGAGGATCGTATCGTTTCAGATATTTCAGTATTGATACATATTGGTAAAAAAATATTTTGGGTCATAACATATATCGTGAAAGGAAGGGCATGAAAATAGGTCTTTATTAATTGATTTAATCATAATTTTGTGTGAAAAGGAATACAAGTCATTGGTGTTTTACTGCCTTTAGTGTTTATTTAAAGCTGCAGTCCGTAACTTTTTTTGGTTAAAAATTATCCAAAATCTATTTTTGAGCAAGTACACAACAAGCCAGTATTCAAAATGATCTCCTTACCTTAGCCCCATTCACAACGGTAAGCTTGTAATAATGTGTTATAATTAGAGTGGTATGGTGGAATTTCCGCAGGAAATTTAAGCATGTCTTAGCGTCATTACATCACCTCTGTATACATAAAGCAAGAGTCTGGCTAGTAATAGTAATGCACGTGAGGAGCGGACCGCATGATCTTCAGCGGATCATTTAAAGCCTTTTCTCACAGCAGCTGGAATAATTAAACATCATTTTGATGGTGGATTGTAATCCAGAAAGGTCCAAAAGACAATCATCAGTGACAATTGGAGATTCACCCATAGTCAAAAGCAAAAAATTAGACTGTACGGAAATTGAAATCTACAGGTAAAGCTAATACACACTAAATACACAGTCATGCAATGCTGGCATTAACATTAACAATTTGAGAACAAAGTATAACAAGAATAATAATTTGCACGGTTTGATGTTATATGAGCGATCGTTAGATTTAATCACCGTTGGAAATGTGATTTATTGTAATGTTTTGTTCCCAAAAGTGGCAGACATGTTACTTACTTGTTCAGATGACATTTTCTGGTGAAAATTCTTAGGTTATACTCCAAGATGTAGAATCTGTGATTCTGAAGTACAGTATCCACATCGGTGTGGTGAGTCGGTGACGGACAGCTTTAATCTAGAAACTTTCCAATGAGTCAGTGTTGGAAAAACACAATGCTAGTTGATGAACAAAATGAGAACAAAATGAGGACAAAAGGAATAGGGTTTGAATGGAATAGGGTTTGTGCAAAAAAAAAAAAAAAAACTATGAGGTCCAAACCTATTAGATGGGGTGACCAGACAATCCCTATTTTTGAAGACCTGTCCCCGACTGGAGTTCTCCCCGAAAATGTCCCTTGTGAAATAACACTTAATGTGCTAGATATGCCACATGCTTGTTTAAAAAAGTTCGTTTTGAATTTTAGAAAAAAAGATGACTATATATATATATATATATATATATATATATATATATTAAAAATGTAATTTAAAAATGTAACCCAACGGCTGGGTTTGTCCAACTTAGGGTTGTGTGTGTGTGTGTGTGTGTGTTGACCACTCACTTTTTCATATTGACCCTGGTTATTATTTTAGAATGTTGCCCTCTTGTTTTTAGCCTTCAGATTTGAAGCATGCAATTGAATAAATGCTTTAGTGTATATCTGTGTATGTATTGGGTGAGAGTGTGAAATGAGAGACAGAGAGAGCCTTGTTTGCATGTTTCCAAATGAAAGAACCTCTCTTACCAACTTTGGCTTGTCATTTCCACTAGGTCCAGTCCAACCCCCGATACCTTCCAAAATAAACAATCCAGCATTTAACACACCTTTTTTCACCTTTAATGCTGCCAATGTTACTTGTGGAGATTTATACATGGAAAAATAAGCATACGTCTGATGTATGTCTGATTAAAAATTTTGTGTACTTTTGAATTGTGTTTAGAAGAGTCTTCATATTTGGTTAATAAGGGTTTAGATGCCAAAAATGGCAGTTTATATATCAAATGTGATTTACTTTTCATGATATAATATGCATAATCATGTACATGTGTGTCTGCTTTGAATTCATAATTGAAACATGCCCATGTTCCCAGATAGTGGGCCTTTGTTGACCTTCTGTATTTCTTTAGATTTATTTGCGATGATGAAGTTTGAAGTCAGAGGGCAGCTCATATTTAAGGCCTTTCTCTGTGAGAGGGAACCAGTCTTAGAGGTCAGTCAAAGTTCCCAGAGTGGTTCTCAGGTCTGATCTAATTCTCCTTTGCCCTCTTCTATCGCTCTTAACCAGTGAGAAAGAACAGGCCTTAGCATGTTTCTGTAATGCGCTACATGATGTGGGCCAATCAAAACTTGATCTTATTTGTCCTCCTGGAAGTACGGAAATTAGCTAGAAATTCCTTACTCGTATAGCATGTTTGTGTGTCTATGTTTGTGAGTTAGTGAGTTAGAAATTATGTATGTCACATTCAAATAAGTTTATCTTTTGAGTGGATTGTGGACACACTTATAGGTGAATAGTTTCTTCCATCACATTTGTATCTTAGTTCCCCTGAAGATCAAAGACACTAAGGGCCCTATCTTGCACCCAGCGCAATTGACTTTGTACACCGACGCATGTGTCATTCCTATTTTACACCCGCGCAAAGCGCGCTTTTCCCTCCACAGAAGCACGTCGCTAAACTAGTGAATGAACTTGCGCTCCCTGGGCGGTTCAGCGCAAAAAAGGAGGCGTGTTCCGGCGCAAACAATCCCTGGTGCTATTTTGCTGTTCCATTAAACAATTGCGCCACTGACCAGAAAAAACCTAGTCTAAAGTCAGTGGCGCGTTGCGCGTTGTTCATTATGCTATTTTAAGGGCCCATGCTTGACCATAATGTATAGCGTGCACAACGCGCATACACTTTGCTCATGTAATCTACACAGATGCAACAGTTATTTTTGCAAATCATAAATTGTTACACTAAAAAATATTAACACATGAGATGACGGAAATCATTGTGGTGTGCCACGAAGATGTGAAAAAAATGGGCATAAATCTAGCTTACAAATTATCCAGGCTAATTGTAGTCTAATAATTAAGGAGACCTGTTTGCCCAATAGTGGCAACTTCTGGCAAGACATATTTGTATATAAGGACATCTAACAAATTGGTTTGTCCGTCAAGAACCAGGAAAAAAAATCAGTGAGGGTGGACGCAGCGATGTCCTCTGCTGGCGTCAAGTCCTGAGTAGAGGCAGATCCACCTCCCGTTACACGGCGTGCCCGATTGATGCTGGCAAGCTTGGACTTTCCCCGTCTTCTGATGTCATTGTAGCGCTTGCGGCACTGGTGCGACGTCCTGGGGATGCCAGCTGATGAAACAATTGTGGCTATTTCCTCCCACGCCTGTTTAACGACGCTATTTTGGGTGGGTTTCTCCCATCCCCATACAACACAACTTCTCTGTCTTTCACTGCTCTTACAAGAACATCAGTCTCCTCGGCTGTGAACCGCTCCTGGCGTGCGCCTGGTAAATAGCCATAATAATAGCAATCCATAATGGAACTTGCGCACCTGCTTTTACAGGGAATGTTGGATGACGCTCTGATTGGTTTATTCACGTTACGCCCAAACCACACCTATGAATAATGAAGCTACTTCAGACCAACCCATTTTAGATTTGCGCCGGGCGCAAGAGCCATTTATCCCGCCGGGAAAATAGCAACAGCGCCGGGACCCGCCCACAAAGTTACTTGCGCTTTGCGCTTTGACACTTGCGTTTCAGATCGTTAAAATAGGGCCCTAAATCTCTTTGGTGTGGTGCAACCAACATGCAGAGCCATACAGGAAAAAAATTAAATAAAATAAAGTAGGAAATGAGATCATATACTGGGGCCACAGCAAACCCTCACGACTGTGTGTTATGGTCAAGTCTTGTGTAATAATTTGACCTTTTTCCATGACCAGGCAATGCTAGTTCAGGTTGTAAAATGCCATGTGGTATGACTCTCCAAATACCAAATTATATTTATTAATAAATATTTCATGATATTTGTAAAATAAATATTTTACCATAAAAAATATATGAAAATAAATGAAATGAAAATAATCATTAAAATGTACACTCACCTAAAGAATTATTAGGGACACCATACTAATACTGTGTTTGACCCCCTTTCGCCTTCAGAACTGCTTTAATTCTACGTGGCATTGATTCAACAAGGTGCTGAAAGCATTCTTTAGAAATGTTGGCCCATATTGATAGGATAGCATCTTGCAGTTGATGGAGATTTGTGGGATGCACATCCAGGGCACGAAGCTCCCGTTCCACCACATCCCAAAGATGCTCTATTGGGTTGAGATCTGGTGACTGTGGGGGCCATTTTAGTACAGTGAACTCATTGTCATGTTCAAGAAACCAATTTGAAATGATTCGAGCTTTGTGACATGGTGCATTGCATTATCCTGCTGGAAGTAGCCATCAGAGGATGGGTACATGGTGGCCATAAAGGGATGGACATGGTCAGAAACAACGCTCAGGTAGGCCGTGGCATTTAAACGATGCCCAATTGGCACTAAGGGGCCTAAAGTGTGCCAAGAAAACATCCCCCACACCATTACACCACCACCACCAGCCTGCACAGTGGTAACAAGGTATGATGGATCCATGTTCTCATTCTGTTTATGCCAAATTCTGACTCTACCATCTGAATGTCTCAACAGAAATCGAGACTCATCAGACCAGGCAACATTTTTCCAGTCTTCAACTGTCCAATTTTGGTGAGCTCATGCAAATTGTGAGCTCATGCCTCTTTGTCCTATTTGTAGTGGAGATGAGTGGTACCCAGTGGGGTCTTCTGCTGTTGTAGCCCATCCGCCTCAAGGTTGTGCGTGTTGTGGCTTCACAAATGCTTTGCTGCATACCTCGATTGTAACGAGTGGTTATTTCAGTCAAAGTTGCTCTTCTATCAGCTTGAATCAGTCGGCCCATTCTCCTCTGACCTCTAGCATCAACAAGGCGTTTTCGCCCACAGGACTGCCGCATACTGGATGTTTTTCCCTTTTCACACCATTCTTTGTAAACCCTAGAAATGGTTGTGCGTAAAAATCCCAGTAACTGAGCAGATTGTGCAATACTCAGACCGGCCCGTCTGGCACCAACAACCATGCCACGCTCAAAATTACTTAAATCACCTTTCTTTCCCATTCTGACATTCAGTTTGGAGTTCGGGAGTGTAGCATCTGGAGTCGCTCTTGACGTGAGATCAAAGTGGTGGGTCGTTCGAGAAACACCGGAGATGCAGATCTTTTCCACAGCTCTGCCTGTGAATTAGTATTAGCATATAAATGAGTTGTAGTGGTGCCATTGAGTCTGACACAAATGGCCTCACTATCACCTTTTTACGACCGGCAGAGGTAATGCAGGCCGCACCTCGATGGCCCCGTGAGGACTTCAAACAGATCCTAATCAGCACAGCCCCCTAACTCATCTCTCTGTCCAGAATGACCAAGAATGACACCACACACACAAGTATTCCTCTTTATTTAGCCTTTAATTAAACTATCCCAGAAATTACATATATGATGATTTCTTAAATGTTTGCATGCTCCCTATATTTCTTATGTTCATGTGGTGTAAAAGCCATCTTAAATGCTCAGAATGGCTCTGTAAAGGAGATACACTGCCCTTTTTGCGTTTAAGACAGGGCATGTTTGATGTCTAAAGATTCCTCTTTCTATGTCTTAGTCAATGGTGCAAAATATATGATTATGAGATGTACCGTTAGTATGTTTAGCCCTTTTGGAGCGAAACCTTACTCGTTCTGGCTGCCAGCGAGAACATTCCAATGAGTGATAAAAGTCAGAACAAAGGAACTTTCCCGCCTCAAATTCAAATCAAGGATTGGTCATCTCAGAGAAGAGGGGCGTAGGTTAGTGGACTTTAAAGGACAGTACCTCAAGCACATCAGCGCTCAGTCAACTTGCAAGGACTCCGACGAGACAACTTATTTTCCCTCCCTTCTCGGCAAAGACACTCGCTTTAACCTTTGAATCTCCCGCGGACCGACCAAAGGACCTGACAGAGAGAGAGCTTCAGGGCACGAACAACTCTGAGAAACTCCAACGCACGCATCTTGCTTAATTCAACACAAAACCCCATGCAAGTATATCTTATCGAGCTATGCGTTAAAAGATTTGTGCCCCTGTTTTCAGGCGATATTCGTTGCTGGCTCTCTGTGGTTATTTGTCGGTGAAATTGCATTGCTCTGTCTTCCCTCTATTTCTATCCTCTTCCTTCTTTTGCGTTACTTTCCTTATTTTGTATATACACGTATTCTTGATTGTAGTCGTATGTAATCGTAGTAACCATCATTATTAAAACCAGTTTATCCATGTTTAATTGTCATTGGTCCTGCTCACAAGACATAAGTCCCTTTAATGTTTAAGATCGTGCTACAAGCTTACACATAGTATTGTTGAATACGTAAAATTAATATCTGGTTCGAAAAGTTATTCTTCGTGGCAGGAGGATAACCTTTCTGAAGATTGGATAAGAAAGAATAAGACCTTGCGAGGGCTGATAAAGATTGTGTCGGTTCGTTAGACGAACAGACCCGATTTGAGTTAATTCTTAAAAGGATATTCTATAGCCTCCTGACTTGGCTTATATATTCGTAGTTAATTGCAATTTATTGTGGTTAACTGTGTATGTATTTGTTCAAATATTTAGGCTGGGTATTCCCCCCTTTTGGGTGATTTTGGAGATTTGTGATTCAATTATAACCCGTTGTGATTAATCATAAATCCCTAAAATATAAATACCCAAAAATTCCCTATTGAGCTAAATTTAAGTTAATAATATATGTAACCCTAAGACGTTACAGGAGATTGTCTTGACCCGGACCACACCCCTAAATGCATTGAAGCAACTGCCATGTGATTGGTTGATTAGATAATTGCATTAATGAGAAATTGAACAGGTGTTCCTAATAATCCTTTAGGTGAGTGTATACATTGCCATGTATTCAAAGTATAAGGTAAATATGTTATTATTTTTAATGAATGGTTGACAGGACATTTTTAGAGTTGTTAATTTAAATAGACTACTTGCACAACATGCATATAAATAAAAGCACTGATCTTGAGCGATCACCCAAGTCACGTGACATGCACTTAGTTAGTGTATATTTAGTAAATAATATTATTATAATAATATTTAGTAAAGAAAATACCGCTCTTGTTAGTTGTTAAAAGTGTACTAATTACTATTTAATCAAATATCAAGGGAGAAAAAAACAATGTGGCATAAGGTGAAGTGAGAGCTGGGCAGGGGGCAGGGCACGTTCGGTTTGACATGAGAGGATCGCAGTTCGAACTGTGGGTGGTGTATCGTGGTTTTTCGGTTCAGTTTGAATATCGTTACACCCCTAATATAGGTCTCTACAAACTCCAATGTGCTGCTTGTATAGCAGTGGCCACTCTGCCAACTGGTCTGCCATGAGAAATCAACATCCAATGACGTTCCCCTAAACACACACACACACTTGAATTTGTGGTGTATGGGAACTCTTCATAGCCGTAATTATTTTTCTACCCCTAAACCTACCCATCACAGCAAAATTTTGCCATTTTAATAAAAAAAACAAAAAAACAGTTTAGTATGTTTTTTCTTAAGCCATTTGGTTTACAAGGACATAGGGAGTGTCCTCATAAACCGTGTTTACATTGTAATACCTATGTCATTATACACGTGTCCTCAAGAAGAACCATATATATAAGAACACACACACATGCTGTTATTTTGTGATCTAGTTGAATTGTGAACCAGTATTGTTGATCTTGGCCTTTAATAAGAAGAAAAATGGAATATGTGTAGGTTGTATGTATAGATACTTTCAGAATTCAGATAAGTTTTGAGCTCCATCAGCCCCTGGTGCTGTGTTATGTTTACTTAAATCAGCAAACCAATGATTTTCTTTTCATTATTTATTTATTTTTTAAATAAAGAATTTCATTAAAGAATAAAGTTATGGGAAATTAAAATTGTATAATTGTATTATTGTAAATTGGGTAATTGTATTATAAAACAATGTTCATTGTGTGTGACAGAATAAATTTTCACATTCATTTTGTTCCTCTTACTGCTCTCATTTCACATGCCAAATTCTTCATACATCTCCACATGGGTAGCTTCTCATCCACTTTCATATCACCACTTCCTGTACCCTCTCCCATGATGTTCCTCCTTGTTCCCCTTTCTCCTCAGTTTACTCTGGCCCAGCCTTGACTGTTTCCAGGTCAGCGTTAATTATCTTCAAACCCTCAGTCTGCATTAAAGTCATGCCATGCACCAGACCCAGGCGTCATCCACTTCTACCTAAGCTTCACACATACAATCTGAAAGAACTGGGTTGCCAGTGAACCTTTAATTGCCTCTGAAATGATGTCGCTCAATTTGCAATGGAAATTGTGACTTTTTCCCCACTACTGTCATATTAAGTGTTCTTCATACAGTATATGCTAGGGGTGGCACGGTTCACAAAACCCACGGTTCGGTTCGTATAACGGTTTTAGGGTCACGGTTCTCGGTTCTGTACGGTTCTTGTTGTTGTTGTTTTTAATCGTTAGCACTCCAGAAATTTACTTCAGCATATAGTATATAGCTTAATCATCCACAATTTAGGATACAGTATTTAAAAAATTGTTATATCATGTAGAAGTTGTTTCTTAACTGGCTGTCTACAGAGTCCGACACATGATGTTAATCATGTCAATTTTGATCAGAACAATGCACTGTGGCTTTAATGCAGCTGACTTGATTAACAAATTTCACCATGAATTGTTCCGTGTGTTTCACAATCACCATATGACATCCAGCGCTGTGAAAATAAAATAAATAATACACGAAAACACAATTTTACGTGAATTTTACGAAAACATTTAATTTTTAAATGTTACATTTTTCATGTGAACTACTTATATACAGCATGTTATATGCATGTGTGTATGAGACCGAGGGGAACACGGTCGCATTTGCAGCAGATATACCGGTATGCTGCCCATCATAAATCAAAGCATGAGACAGACAGGGGTTGGAGGAGAACACCGGAAAATGTGACAGAATGGACAATATTTGTCTGTATTTGCAAGAGCCGCAGTTCAGCTGCGCGAGACAAACACTGCCAGTGTGTGAATGCGGGCAGCTCCCGCTCTCCATACGCACTGCATCTGCCCTGTCAGCTATACGTCGCTGGCGCATCCTCCAACTCCGGGCAGCCTTCCTTATCTCTCCCACTTGCATTTCTACACGTGACGTGACCTGCAGCACTCCACTTTTACTTTATTTTACTATATGTCCACACACACACACACACACACACACAAACCTCTTACTTCGCGCGAAAAGGACTCCCACTGTCTGAGGTAACATACGGGCACGAGGATACATTGCGCATGTGTCGAAACAGTGCGACGCACACGCTCCGAACCAAGACAAGCGAACCGAACGGTTCGTTTTTTTTTCATGTACCGTGCCACCCCTAGTATATGCTAGTAAAAGATGGATTTGGTATGGGTTCTCCCCATTGTGTTTTACTGTCCAATTTTTTTGCAGTCTTTGAGAAATACAGTCATGGTTGTCAGTGAGAGACTACTGGGTATTAAAGTGACAGCTTATGTTTTGGGTGATCTCATCAGCTTCCATTTCTTCAGCTGTATTGCATTGCTTTGATTTGACTAATTTGTGAAGATTTATAGATATTACTGATCAATAACATTGTTTTGCAGTTTTACAATACTTCCATGATCTTTCCACCTCAGTGTGCAGATCTGGAAGAAATGGAAGGCTCATGAGAGCTGGACGATTATGACTGTATAGATATTGCTTGTGTAGCCGGCTGTGAGCCAGTTCACAGTTCTCGCTCTACCATAGCAGATCTAATCGAGTTACCATTTGAAAGGGAAACCCTGTTATCACTTACTGGCACTTCAACTTTTTTTTTGTTGCCATTTCCTGTTCACTTCTATAAATGACATCTAGCTTTGATATGTGGCTTCACCAGTCTTACACTATTCTTCAATTGACCCCTGTCTTCCAATGTGGTCTTTATCTTGATGCAAGCTCTTTTAAAGGTCCCGTTCTTCGTGTTCTTTTGAAGCTTTGATTGTGTTTACAGTGTGCAATATAACGTGTTCATGTTTTGTAACAGTATTTTTAACACAATGTACTTATCTGTATACCGCTGTTTTCACTCTCCTAAAAACGGCTGATGATTTCCTTTATTCTATGAAGTCCCTCCTTCAGAAATACGTAACGAGTTCTGATTGTGCCAGCGGTTCCCGTGTTGTAATTTGACCGCATCTTAGCAAACGTGGCCCGGTTCCTGTGTTGTGATTCGACAGCAGCTTAGCGCACGTGGAAAGGTCACGCCTCTTAACGGAAGATAAATGCGCTCAATGATCTCTACAGCGTCCCTGGGAAAGCCAAACAAAGGTGATTTGACTCCGGGATGAAAATAACAGCGTCTCGACGACATGGCGACAAACACAGTCAAACGCAACACTTCCTTTTCTCCACGCGACCGTCCTCTTCTCCACGTGGGACAGCAACAAGACCACGCCCCCTTTTTTCACGTATTCTTGTGGGCGGAGGTTAGTCTGTTCTACTGTTCTACTGACGTCATTTATGAAGGAAGTACCAGGATGTAGTCCAAGCCAGCCGTTCGCTGTAGGCTTTGAAAGGGAACTTCTGTTAAATAAAATATCTCGCTTGGCATTGAACTTTGAGCTTTATAATTGTACAGGTATTATTTATGCTCTAACAGCAACATTACACACTAACTAAAGTTTGAACAATGGGATCACGAAGAACGGGACCTTTAAATGATCTTTAAAAGCTCCAGATCACTTTACCCCACTGCCTTGAATTGCCTTAAATAGTTTGATCTGAAAATTGACTGTGGGCATTTAGTCCCTTGATTCCATGTTCATTTTCCCTGTTGAAAGAAAAAACAGCTTAAACAAGGTTTATTTGCTGGTCTTAGCTGCTTTAAACTGCTTAAGCGGACTAGGTGGTTCTCCCAGGTCCTCTAAAACCATCAAACCAAACTAGCCTGACCAGCTAAGACCAGTGGAATCACTACACTAGGGCTGTAACCTCCTAGTCGATTAGTCGATTATTAGTTGATACGTTCTGGCTCGACCAAAATTCTTATTGGCCGCGTTCATTTCATCAGTTTTGCCGTACCACGTTTATTTCATCAGGTGGAGAGCACTAATTGCTAATGGGGGTGTTTTCAGAGCAGCCCTGTTTCACAGGTAACAGTCTGTCTTCAGAACACCCCCTTGTTTCCACTTCTTTTGGATTAGCCCAACCCACTGGAGAAGAGAGACAGATTGAAGACGGCTAGTTTGCTGTATATTATTTATTTAATTGTGAGAGCGTTTTTTCTGCTCTTGATCTGGCTTGTTTAATAAATATTCCTTTTTTATTAAAGTGGACGTGCCTTTTGTGTTTAAGAGTAAAATCTTTAAGTTATTAGTCTATTCGTGTCTCAGCCGCGAAGCTGAGCTGTGCTCCTATGTTCGAGCTGCACAGAGCGGCTGAAATGATAGTGTCTGTCAGTTAGTATAATACATATGACAAAAACAATTGTCTAAATTATGTTGCATATTCCTTAAAAGTTCTTTTGATGATATCACTAGTTGACAACATCAGGGATGTGCACAGGAATTTTGAGGGGCATTTGCTCTGACCTAAAAAAAAGGGCACTCCCCTATATCCATCATTCATTCTTCTTGCTAAAACGAAATGTGAGAAACTAACTATCAGCAGACATGTAGCTTAGTTTGCCTAATGCCTACCAAAAAAATAGTAGCCTAGGCTGCTTGTCTGCAAGCTATCTGTCTGATTATTTAGGCTAAACGTGGCAAACTCATCCTGGATTTAAGAAGATTTTAATTCATTTCATAAAACTTGATGATGATGATCGTCCGTTTATTATACCTTTCCGACAACGTTAAGTCGGAAGTGAAGGAGGCTTTGCGAATATTTTTTTTAATTTTTTTATCTAGGCCTACGTGAAATTCTGCATCCATTGTACGATTTTTTTATTTATTTTTTTCCACTTCGGAAGGGCAACGTGAGTCAAGAAGGGCATATGGGCAGTTGCCCGGGCAACCTGAGCAACCCCCCTGTGCACGTCCCTGGACAACATAGTACTATATTTTCGAAAATCATAGGCTATAATGGTGCACGTGATGCAACGCTGTCATAGCCGAAAGACTCGTATGTCAGACTCATTTCAGTGCAAAATAATCAGGTCAAAAACGATTTAATATACTGCAAATAGCCTACTAGTTTTTTATGTTTATTTATAATTCATTTAGGCAGACAACAAGGCTACCAAGTACTGCGCACAGTGTGCAGCTAATTAATTTAACGTTTTTTTTCCTAATGTCATTTTTAGTCTATTTTTTGTTGAAAATGTCAGGACTTCAGTCGACCAAGATTTTCTTTGGTTGATTACAGCCCTACACTACACCTTTCACTCTTAAACATTAAGGTTCCAAAAGGTGGTTTTTACAGCAATGTCATAGAACAACCATGTAGGGTTCCCCAAATAACTTTTTGGTGAAATCCATTTTGTTCTTAGTACAACGAAAATCTAATAATCTGATATAAAGAACCTTTGTGCAATGTAAAGGTTCCATGGATGGTAAGTGTTCTTTAAGGAACCATCATTTCTAATAAAAGTATGGGGCACAAGTTCCAGTGAAATACTGCTGTGCCCCAATAAATTATAATTGATACATTTTTTTCTGATGTGATGTTGGATATTATACCGTATACTGATATTTCAGCAATCATGTCATGTGTTTTCTATCAGATATTTACAATCCGAACTAGCAATGCCAGATTTGCAAATCAATCACTATTGATCTAATCAGTCAAATTGGCCTGGAACATATTCTAAAATAGTTCACAATTCAGTTTGATTCATTTGAACAGGTCACTCATTCAGAGAAATGTTTACAGTGGTTTCTGACACTGTAACGGGAATACTTTATAAAACAGAAATCCTAAAGGGCTGGAAAAGGATTTCCTACAGTCTATTCTAACAAAAATCACAAATGTCTTCTATTGTGTCAACGATGAAGCAGCTCTTTATTGCTTATGATCGACCCTGTACTGCATGTAAAGACAATTATAGCCTTTTAATATATCTATGAGAGTATCAAAATATGGGGAAACTTTTTTTGATATGGATTGAATTAGGGACGATAAGCTAGAAATGCATCTGGCTACGACCAGCAAACGTCCTTAGGGATCAATCAAGAATCAGTCCCATAGCAGTCAGTGAATCATTCAACACCCTCTGTTCCACCTGCATCAACAGGGGATTCTTCAGTTTCATACCAGACTACAGATTAATCCACCCCAGCTCATGCTAAAACCATTGGGGAAATCAAAAAAATCTCTTTGACACTTTACAGGAAGATAGTGTGTCGTTGTTTTGACTAGCATGCTAGAATTTCTTCCTGATAATGAAAATGCAATGCCTTTCTGAATAGTATGTTTTGTCCAGGATTGCATATACATCTATGCTAACCTGCTCCTGCATTGCAAGTAATTCCATGAGCTTTAGTACTCTAAAGCAAGGATTATTTTCGTACAATGTTACATGCTAATGTAACTGTAGCCATTTCAATCAAATATTGGAAAGGCACTCTTATAGAAGTATCCAGTTAGAAGAAAGCAGTTTTGGGTCCCAGATGGTGGACTTGTTTTACAATTAAAACTACACATAATTTAAAGTAGTTGAACTACAGTCAAGTTAACCATTTGAAAAGCGGCAGCTACAATGCTAAAAACACTGAAGCTACATAAGGGGATATTATCTTTTTAAATAACTATTCAATGACATCCTGATTTATTTTAAAATCAGTTTCAAAGTACAGTTGACAGATTGACAGGGAATTCCCTGCATGGTATTTTATTTGTATATTGAGATATTCTAGATTAGTTATTTGACAACAACACTAATAAAAACTATAATTTTAATAGAAATTGAGGTGGAGCAGGGAATAATTTTCTCATAAGTGATGTAATCAGTTATATACGTGTATTGTGATTTTATACCAGATATTGTGAAAAACATCCTTTTTTATCATGACTTTGCTTTGTGCTTCACTTTTGGGTTCACAGAATTTTTCTGTTGCAAGACAAATGGATGACAAATAAAGCTCTCTCTCTCTCTCTCTCTCGCTCTCTCTCTCTCTCTCTCTCTCTCTCTCTCTCTCTCTCTCTCTCTCTTTCTCTCTCTTCTTTTTGCATTATCCATGGCCAAACAGCTGCTGACAGCAGGGTGTAATCACAGACAAGCAGCCAAGAGGCAATTTGAAGCCTAATGAATAAAATGCTTTTTATTTGCACTCCATGTCTCTCCATGGGAAATAGCTTTTAATAGCTTTTGGTTTAGTATCTTGAAAACCCTAGCGTTATTCACCTGTGGTATGTCTGTAGGTTTAGAGCAGAGTTTTGTCACCGTAAATTGATAAAAAAAATAAAATAAAAAATATTATATATATATATATATATATATATATATATATGTATATATATATATATATATATTATTTTTAAATTTTTATTTTTTTTAAACCAGCCTCCCTTATGCTTTTTGGTTTAATATTTAATGACCCATTATGTTCCTGCATGCACTCTCTTTTTTTTATTATTTTTTAAATTTAATTTCATGTCAGAACCTGCTTTGTAAATGCTTGTTATAGGGATAGCATAAACCTCATGTTACATGTCATCTTGATTCTTTGTTCCTTGAACTTGTGCACAGCTCTAAACAAATGTTAGAAAAAGAACATAAAATGATACATTTGTGCCTTGGTAAAGTTTAGTTGAAATAATTAATTTAACAATTGTGTGCCCAAAAAAAAGAAGAAGAAAAAAAATATTGTATTTTTTGCTAAGTATACTAGAAATATATTTACTTATTGTGTAAATACTCTGCAGTTGTACTTTTGGTATACTAAACTGATATACTTAAAGTCTGCTAAATTGGAACAACTAATTTTAGGCTTAATATTAAGAAATGTACATTGTGCAATAAAAAAGTACTCCAAATAAAGTTTAATTATAATATTTATATCAGTAAGTCTCAAGCGATATATCAGTAAATATGGGTTTGTAGTATACTAGTATGAAATAAATGTATTTTAATTACATTTTGGTATAGGGTTTTTTTTCACTAAGGATAATTCATTTGCATGTGGTCAGTCCAATTGAGACGCACCTTCTGCATATAATTTGCTTTAAAGAGATTTCACCAAAACTGTCATTCAAAACTTATATAATATTTTTCCTTTGGAGTTATTTTGTAAAGTGTATCTTATAAAGCTCCTCTTCGCATGGTGATTTAGTGCTGGGTGGCACTGTATATATCGTACAAAGGTATAAGTCAACTGTTTACTACGGCAGCCCTGAACCACAACAAAAAAGATTGAGATTATGAGAATAAAGTTAAAATTACGAGAATAAAGTCGTAGCAATACAAGATAAATCCTCCACACCCATGCTGTTGGAACGGCTTTCTATTGATTGTGATAATCACGCTCGTTTCTCGTAATACTGTGATTTTCCCCCTCTCGAAATAATCAAGTTTTTTGATTTAATATACTTGATTCTCAAAATATTTCAACTTTAATCTCATATTGCAAAGACTTTATTCTCGTAATACTACGACTTTATTCTCGTAATACTACGACTTTATTTTCAAAATATTACAACTTTATGTCAGGGTCTGGGTTGCTTCTCTGTTCTCTCTCACTCTCAACACACACACACACACACACACACACACACACACACACACACACACACACACACACACACACACACACACACACACACACACACACACAAGAGACTTTCTGTTCAACGTTATCTCTCCTGACAAAGTATCCACTGTGAAACTGTCTTCCTGGAGAGCGTTTTTTGAGTTCCAGTTCTGAGCAAGCTACATTTTTGTTGAACTTTAAAGACTTTATATTCAGTTACCTTTGCTTTTGGATCTTTTGTTGCACTCTGACACTTTATTCTTGTAATTTTTACTTTATTATCAAAATGTTATGACTTTAATCTCGAATTGCTACTTTATTATGATAATCTTAGATTAATTAGTTTATGTTGTGGTTCAGGGCTTTCGTAGTTTACTAATTTCTGTGGCACAATTTAAAAAATCTGAAAACAGACAATGACAAATGCTTTCAGTTTGTAACTTTTATATCTAATTTTAACTCAGATTTTATACATAAAGCTTTGGTAAAGATTCACTGTTTTATGAATAAGTTTGTGTTGGAAAGTGGGGCATTTTCATGTACCCAGAATGAAAAGGCTGCTTCTAAGTACCCAGAATGAAAAGGCTGCTCCTAAGTAATTGACTAGACATATCAAACATACAGTGGGGAGAACAAGTGATACACTGCTGATTTTGCAGGTTTGCCCACTTACAAAGCATGTAGAAGGCTGTAATTTATCATAGGTACTCTTCAACTGTGTGACGGAATCTAAAACAAAAATCCAGAAAATCACATTGTATGATTTTTAAGTAATTCCTTTGCATTGTATTGCATGACAAGTATTTGATACATCAGAAAAGCAGATGAAGAGTTTCGTTGCAAAACGAGATATATCCATTTTGAGAAAATTGGTTATTTGCCATTTGACATCAACAGTCAAGTTCATTCACATTTTTTTTGTACATTAAACTATTACTTGAGCTCAGTGAAGGCCAGGGACACAATATTCTTCAAATCCAGGATATTTTTTATTTAATTTTATGTCCATAAATAGTTCATAAATAAGTCAAAAACCATGCCAAAATGCAACATATTTATCTTAACATTGTCAAACATCTTAAATTGGTTAAAAAAACAATACATCATAAATATATGGAATAGTATATACAAAGATTGATTAATAATAATAAGATTCTGAGTTAGTTTTGGCCAGAACATACACAACATAACCACTTTTTTTTTTTTTTTTGCAAAACGCTATATATCCCCTGAATGCCTTGCCCGTTTGGTCTTCTCCCTTTGATGATTTTCTTTAGATGCCTTCCTCTTTCTCCCAACAGCAGCTGGAATGACCGGCTCCAATCCGTCATCGAAATCCATAACGTTACTGACTCTGAAGCTTTGATTCTCTGACTGACAGACAGCTGTTGATCAGTGACGTAACCTACGTGACTGACAGCTCGCCTACAGTATAAACAATTAAATGATAAACGTTTTTTAGTTAGCCTATTGAATCCTCTTTTTAAAAATATGTTATTTGTTTTGATATTATCGTTAAATCACTGAGCAAACTCGGAGCACTTCACCGGCGGTGACTCTCTCCTCGCGTGACATCCTGAGCTCGCGCACGACGCGCAGCATCCAGAACGCTCTATAGCCTAACCGTTATATCGCACTTTGTAAAGAAACTGGGCTGGCGGATATCGCGTTTTGTGAAAAAATACATTTTGTAGTAGGCTTAAAATGTACATTTTTAAATCTTATTAATGGCAGCAATTCACACATAGATTAAGGTACATCTGAACATTGATTTCCAATAATAAAATGCAAATGTCAAAAAATGGTGTTTATCGCGTTTTGCAACCAAACTCTTCAGATCTTAATATTTGGTACAGAAACCTTTGCAAGTTTGCAATTACAGAGATCATACGTTTCCTGTAGTTCTTGACCAGGTTTGCACACACTGCAGCAGGGAATTTGGCCCACTCCTACAGACCTTCTCCAGATCCTTCAGGTTTCGGGGCTGTCGCTGGGCAATACAGACTTTCAGCTCCCTCTAAAGATTTTCTATTGGGTTTAGGTCTGGAGACCGGCTAGGCCACTCCAGGACCTTGAGATGCTTCTTACAGAGCTTAGTTGCCCTGGCTGTATGTTTCGGGTCGTTGTCATGCTGGAAGACATTTATGCGTTTGGCAGACGCTTTTATCCAAATGACTTGCATTACATTCAAGGTACAAATTTTACATTTTGTCAGTTCTTGCTTTCCCTGGGAATCGAACCCATGACCTTGGCGATGCTAACGCCACGCTCTATTGTTTGAGTTACAGGAAAGAATTATTAGAAGCCTAATGTGGTGTTCACACCGGATGCAATTGATGCGAATAATCCGCGCTATTCACGCGAAGTTGGAAGCTTGAACATTTTGAGTTTACTCGCTTCATTCGCGCTTGAAATTCACTTAATCCGTGTATGACTTTCACTGCACAACAGACACGAATTTGCGTCATGGGAGGGGCTTCTGCCAGCTGTCTCGTTGAGAAATGGCTGACATGGACTGTGTTTACGTCTTTTTTTTTTTGTTAAAATCTACTGTTAATGTGTGACAAAACGTAGTTTTAAGACTATAATGTAATATAATGCGATAATGTAGTTGTTTAAAGCTCAAATCTGTGGTTTGTTTATAAAAAGAGTGCCTATTTGAACCTTTTATAAAAGTTGTGAGCTCCAGTGGATCAGCGGCGCTTGTTTAGCCTGGTGAGAGTAGCCTTTCCTCGGCTAGTCCTTCTGCCGTCTGCCGCTGTCTCTGTGGTGTCTCAAGCTATAATGTGTTCCCTGGCAAATCGTTTAGGCTGAGGGCAAAGTGAAGTTTCATTACTTTTTTTATTTTTAGGCTATAACTGTACGTTACAGTTGTAGCCGACTAGCACTGACTTTGAATGTTTGACTGAATTGTTTGCTTTATTTCATGTATACAGCTTATTATACCTTTTACTTATAATTTTGTATTATTGATCATACATAAATTTGCATTTAACTAAAAGAGACTGGGTTGTGTTTAATGTTATCACAGTGATAATCATATTGTCTGAACCAGATATTAATATACAGATTTGCCTTGTGCAGGTCTACAATTTTATCCCTGATGTCCTTACACAGCTCTCTGGTCTTGGCCATTGTGGAGAGATTGGGGTCTGTTTAATTGAGTGTGTGGACAGGTGTCTTTTATACAGGTATTGAGTTAAAACAGGTGCAGTTAATACAGGTAATGAGTGGAGAACATGAGGGCTTCTTAAAGAAAAAACTAACAGGTCTGTGAGAGCCGGAATTCTTACTGGTTGGTAGGTGATCAAATACTTATGTCATGCAATAAAATGCTAATGAATAATTTAAAAATCATACAATGTGATTTTCTAGATTTTTGTTTTAGATTCCGTCACTCACAGTGGAAGTGTGCCTATGATAAAAATCCTCTACAGACCTCTACATGCTTTGTAAGTAGGAAAACCTGCAAAATCTGCAGCGTATCAAATACTTGTTCTCCCCACTGTATATTTAGAAAGCCAACACTTGAGAGTTCACAGCTGAAGACTCAGAATTACTCAGACTGTTATTAATATGGAGATATATAGGCTCAAACATAAAAAAATTAAGAATAATATTTAAATGTATAAAAATATTATGTGACTGTAGTATAACAACTTATAACCACAACATTTCAAATCTGAAGATAATATCTCTAAAACTATGAATTCTAAGAAGCATTTTGTAAGACCTTGCCGGGAGTTTTTACAGAAAGCTGATAAAGATGCTAATGCAATATGTTATTTCCCTGTAAACACCCATTTGCAGTCTTTTGTCTAATATCTGGCGAGGAGAACAGCTCAATTCATGCTCTATTGCTCTCAAGTGACAAACATTGTACACCTTTGTCGGTATGAGACTTAATCCTCATTATTCTTTTATCGTTATTCTTTTGTTTGTATTTTATGATAAAAATCCTCTACAGACCTCTACATGCTTTGTAAGTAGGAAACCCTGCAAAATCTGCAGTGTATCAAATACTTGTTCTCCCCACTGTATATTTAGAAAGCCAACACTTGTGAGTTCACAGCTGAAGACTCAGAATTACTCAGACTGTTATTAATATGGAGATATATATAACATTTATGCATTTGGCAGACGCTTTTATCCAAAGCGACTTACAGTGCCCTTATTACAGGAACAATCCCCCTGGAGCAACATGGAGTAAAGTGCCTTGCTCAAGGACACACTGGTGGTGACCGCTGGGATCGAACCAGCAACCTTCTGCGCGTCAGTTCCATGGTTTAACCCACTGGACCACCATCTAACAGTATTATTTACACCTTAAAATAATACTGTACATCCCAAACATATTTATTACAGTATACAGTACAAAATCTCATTAATGTTACAACTTTTAATTAAATAGATCAATGTTAGATGTTATTTCTCACAATTGCATGATCTTTCAGAAGACAATTTAGTACAATTATGCATTTGGCAGACGCTTTTATCCAAAGCGACTTACATTATATTCAAGGTACACATTTTACATTTTGTCAGTTCTTGCTTTCCCTGGGGATCAAACCCATGTGTTTGGCGTTGCTAGCGCCATGCTCTACTGTTTGAGCTACAGGAAAGCCTGTAGTACTCTTAGTAAAAATGAAAATGACATGAATATATCCAATTCTAGAAATAACTATTTAGCACACAATCCATTCTGACAGAAAATAAAAAACAAAACGGCTTTATTTACACTGTAAGAGTTGCTCACTGATGAGTGGAAAAAAATCCATATTTTCTCACAGTTTTTACTATTTGACATTGCTCACTTTTTTAAATATGATTTTGAAGACTTGGTAAATGTGTAAAACTCATCCCACACTGAGTACAGTAGTACGGCTTCTCTCCTGTATGAACTCGCTCATGTGATTTCAGGTTTCCAGACTGAGTGAAACTCTTGTCACAATATGAGCACTTGTAAGGTTTTTCTCCAGTATGTATTTTCTGGTGCCGTTTCAAATTGTTCAGCCTTGAAAAACTCTTTCCACAGTGAGAACACACATGAGGCTTCTCATCTGAATGAACATTCAGGTGTAGTTTTAGATCTGATGATGAAACAAAATCTTTCTCACACTGATCACAGTTAAATGGTTTTTCTCCAGAGTGAATGCGCAGATGTCTAATGAGACTTGATGTTTTGAAATTTGAGGCTATATAGGCTCAAACATAAAAAAATTAAGAATATATATTTAAATGTATACAAATATTATGTGATTGTAGTATAACAACTTATAACCACAACATTTCAAATCTGAATTCTACATTTTACACCTTTGTCGGTATGAGACTTAATCCTCATTATTCTTTTATCGTTATTCTTTTGTTTGTATTTAGCCATTAGCCTTTATTCTGGCTTGCCCATTAAAACCACATACAGTAATCCACATGTTATCTGAAGTCTTTCTAGGAAACAAACAAACTTAAAAGCATATTCTTGAGACCTTATGTGAATTCTTGTAACAACATAGATCATGAAATAGATGAAGACTTCAGATGCAAAAGCCTCTAAATCCATCTGATGTTTGTCCTTTTAAAATAAGCATTTTTGTCAGGCTTCTATGTATAGGTTTCTACCTAAGTACACACACACACACACAGGCCATCTCACAAAATGTACGCAAGTACAAATTGTGCTGAAATGGTCAAATGCACACAAATGTATGTACTAAATTACCGTCTTGACGAGTATGCACTTAAACCCCGTCGTGACTCACGAGTGAACATTTGTGCAGCTGCATGTAACCGTATCAGTGTTCGCTCTTAAAGTGACAGCAGTCGAATAAACTGCTGCTGTCTCTGAGTGTCTCTTTGTCTTGTGTTGTTTAATTAACCTTTATGACACTCACTGCTCTTGAATGACTAACTTTTGCAACCTTAAGTGTAAGGATTAATCTAATTTAATATATTCAGGGAAGACCAATATTAATTTACATTTGATTTCTTATTAAATGTCTTTAGTATTTCTTACCTCAATACTGATGTTAGACCTACCTGAAAATGTGTCTTCTAAAACAAAAATGCACTGCCTGATCAAATTTTTAGGTGAGATAATTATATACATTTATATGACAAGAGTCACCTAAGGGGGGGATTCCCCCATTGTCAGAAATAAAATTCAGGCCCTGAATGAATGTCTGTAAAATTCCCTATCAATAATTATACATGATAAAAAGAAGGCTTCAAAGAGATTGGTATCGGTGATCGTATCGGCAGGTACTGCTTCCTGTGATCGACGATCGGCTCCAAAAATCCTGATCGGAGCACCCTTACAAAAAGCACAACCAGTTTTATTAATAATGTTACCCTGAGTGAGAAGTGTTACCAGAATGTGTTTTAATTAAGGTGAAAAATTAAAGTTTTGTGTTTAATGTATTTTTGTTGATGTTGAAATGGATTTTAAAACATATTGTATCGAAAAAAGTTTAGTTAGATAAGTTTAGTTAAATCAATATATCTCCAAATATGCACACTTTTGAACTAAGAGCCATAGCAAACACTGTTCCCTTTCATTCAGTCACTCCGAGTAACGTCAGTGACTGACGAATGGGGGTTTCGCCTAGAAGCCTATCATCTTCGAGATGTAAAAAAGCGCCCAATGGCGAAGAAATGCTATGGGCATGCGGAATTTGCATAGCATAACTCCGCCCCACCTCATGGGTATATAAGGAAGTACGCTGGCAATATCGCACTGTTTCTGCTTCGGAGCCAAGATTACCTCTTCACTCCTCAAGCCTGATACTGAGTCTTTGTCAGCCTCTTCGAGACGAGCAGCTTTCCAGTGGTGTTGGTGTGAGTTTTATTAATAATGTTACCCTGAGTGAGAAGTGTTACCAGAATTTGTTTTAATTAAGGTGAAAAATAAAAGTTTTGTGTTTAATGTATTTTTGTTGATGTTGAAATGGATTTTAAAACATATTGTATCGAAAAAAGTTTAGTTAGGAACCGGTATCGAAACTGAGGTATCGAAATTGGCACCGGATCGAAAGATTTTGAACAATACCCAGCCCTACGTATACTATATGCAGAGAGCATTCACTCAGTATCATTATCTCATTTTTGACAGAAGTGGCTTTTAGAGGCTTTTGCATCTGAACTCTTCAGATATAGCTCCTGGCGCAACAGGTGCATTAGAGCTACAGTTAGCATTAAGCTACATAACACAATTTAAAAGATAAAAATTACACTTTCACTCAATTTCACTTTAGACCACCATTGAGTGTTTGCATTCTGCCGTAATCTAATGGGAATTTCATTCATAAGGTGATGTTAAAACATGTTATATTTAGCATTTTTTATGGAGCTCATCGTTACACCTGCTTAACATTTATAATGTAAACATCCATTATTGATATACAAATAACCGAAATCACATGAAAATCACACAACAACCTTATGCCATAGTTATCGTATGTTTATTAGCTTCATATTTAATGTGTAGAAATGTAGAATTGGTACGTTATTCACAAGCACAGGACAAGGAAGCGAACAGAGGACAGCGTCATGCAGGAGGGCAGTATTGAGTCAGATGTATTGACAGCTCCAGACATCGAATGAGAGCGTGATGACTCATATCTGATGCAAATTAGGAAGAGACAGAGCTCACTGTGTACACTGTTTTAGCTCTTTAGATCGGATAATTCAGTGCAAAATTAATAGAAATGGTATTCTATATGACAAAATAGTTTGCAAACATGTGATAATAAATCAATATTTCTCCAAATATGCACACGTTTGAACTAAGATCCATAGCAAACACTGTTCCCTTTCATTCAGTCACTCCGAGTAACGTCAGTGACTGACGAATGGGGGTTTCGCCTAGAAGCCTATCATCTTCGAGATGTAAAAAAGCGTCTCGTTTCTACAAGAAGGGTTGGAACAAAGGCTGTCTCCTTCCACCCTGAAAGTCTATAGCCGCGTTTCCACCGCAGGAACTTTACCCCGGAACCAGGAACTTTGGGGGGGGACTCGGTGTGTTTCGACCGCAGGAACCAGGGTCTAAATGAAGTTCCGGGTAAATATTTCCCCCTCCAAACGGCCCTGCTTGCGAGGTGGTACTTTTGAAAAGTTCCCGAACTTTCGGGGGTGGGACTTGGGTGCTGAACATGCTGATTGGTTGAGCTCACGCAGCATTTTATTTCAACCGGCATTTTTAAAAGTCTTTTGCGAGGATCGAACAGCGTTCAGTAAATATCAGTCTTTCTGTCCGATGGCGCGCGTTCGTCTCAGCCATCTCACGGTCAATGTCCGTAATAGCTGATGATAACATACTTTGTCATATTTTAAATATAGCTTTACGAATACGCTTTAGTATCAGTGCTCGTCTCTTTTCCGCCGTTTTGTTTAGTAAACCGATACATAAAAGCAGCGCTGCTTGCATCTCCTCCACTTGTTATTGTTGCAGACATGTATCGCGCAAAAATGATTACTGTCCGTCGCTGACTGGAAGGAGCAGTCGCGCCGCGCGCAGTCCTACATCACCGGATTTGCCTAATCTTC
Source organism: Romanogobio albipinnatus (assembly GCA_023566225.1). Taxonomy (NCBI): domain Eukaryota; kingdom Metazoa; phylum Chordata; class Actinopteri; order Cypriniformes; family Gobionidae; genus Romanogobio; species Romanogobio albipinnatus. Next base: position 40,780,861 of record CM042241.1, on the reverse strand, counting down.
CCGGTACTTTAGACCGCGGTGGAAACGCAGACAGTAGCAGGTCTGGGGGAGAAAAAGTTCCTGGGAAAAAAGTTCCTGGTACAAATAGTTCCGGGTAATTTCGGTGGAAACGCGGCTTATGTGGCCACTATCTCAGCCTACCCTGACCTTGTAGAGACAAAGACGGTAAGTCAGCACGACCTGATAATCAGGTTCCTGAGGGGGACGAGAAGACTAAATCCACCTCGCTCTCCCCTCGTACCCTCTTGGGATCTTGCAGTGGTTCTATCTGCCCTGCAGAGAGCCCCCTTCGAGCCTCTGCAATCAGTTGATCTTAAGTTCTTGTCAATGAAGACAGCGCTTCTGATCGCACTGGCCTCCATCAAGAGAGTAGGGGACCTGCAGGCATTTTCGGTTGACGAAGCGTGCCTGGAATTCAGGCCGGCCTATTCTCACGTCATCCTGAGATATGGAAGTACATCCCAGATATGTGCCCAAGGTTCTCACCACTCCGTTCAGGGACCAGGTGGTGAACCTGCAAGCACTGCCTTTGGAGGAGGCAGACCCAGCCTTGGCACTGCTCTGTCCAGTACGTTCCCTTTGCGCTTACGTAGACAGGACGCAGTGTTTCAGGACCTCAGACCAGCTGTTTGTTATGGTGGGAAACTGAAGGGAAGAGCTCTCTCCAAACAAAGGTTGTCACACTGGTTAGTGGACGCCATTGTTTTGGCCCCCTAGGGGTGAGAGCTCACTTCACTAGGAGTGTGGCCTCCTCCTGGGCTCTAGCGCATGGCGCCTTGCTAACAGACATCTGCAGAGCTCACAGAGAACACATCCGCCAGGTTCTATAACCTCCGAGTGGAGCCTATGTCCTCTCATGTACTCGCCTCAAGTAGTGGCTGGTAGCTGGACAGGCTCAGGTGTCTTCGCCTGCTCGCCATTCCTCTCCACGGACTGGGTACGTGCGATATTCTCCTCAGGTGAGCTCCTGGAAGCCCTGAGTTCCTTCAGCACTGTTGATGCCAACACCAGAGTGCATACTCGATCCAGTCAGCCCTCGTGTCCGGCTAGGTGCCCCATGTGCATGGTTCCCCTGCGGGGTGACCTCCACATGTGTATTCCCACTTTAAGTCTCTCCGAGCATGTGTCTTCCTTGGCAAGCTTGCCACCCCTGGGGGTAAAAGTTTTTCCACCTTCGGCTGGTTTCCCCAGATATTCTCCATATGCAGCCCCTCTCCGGGCCATATGTGTGTCTAAGTCTACCCTACAGGCAGGCACTTGGTGCATGTTTCCACATGGAATATGCTTCCCAGTGTACCTCGGTATACATGTGATAAGTGGGGGTCCTTCGTCCGTACTAGTCTTACGGCAGGGAACTCACACTTATGCAGGGCACTGGATGACAGCCGAGTGGCGTGATTAAATTGGGACCCCCATTCGTTAGTCACTGACGTTACTCGGAGTGACTGAACGAAAGGGAACGTCTCGGTTACGTATATAACCCTTGTTCCCTGAAGAGGGAACGGAGATGTAACGTCCCTCTGCCACCTCCGCTGTACAGCTGGAACGGCTGGGAGTTCAGTCTCGGCTCCTCAGCAGGTAACATAGTGCGATATTGCCAGCGTACTTCCTTATATACTGACAAGGTGGGAAGGAGTTACGCTATGCAAATTCCGCATGCCCATGGCATTTCTTTGCTATTGGGCGCCTTTTTACATCTCGAAGATGATGGGCTTCTAAGCAAAACCCCCATTCATCAGTCACTGACGTTACCTCTCCGTTCCCTCCTCAGGGAATGAGGGTTACATACTTAACCAAGATGTTCTTTGCAGCTGTGTGGCCACAACTGAGCTGCTGCAGACGAGAGAGAATTCATTTGCGTTTGATATTCGATTCAAAATAATGTTAATTACAGATTGATTATTTTGCACTCCTGCCATAAATTAATAAATGAATGTCACTGCAACCCAGTTTTATCTTAAACAGTGGTCAAATATCAAAGCTGGAGTCTTTAATCTTTATAATGATACTCAGTTTGTCCAGATGAAGGAAGTGTGTGATGTTTTAAGGAGCAGTGAATGTTGAACAACAGTAATCTGGGGCCTTTGGCGATTCTTGACACTAAAGAGGTTTTTAAAGTTGCTATCAAATAATATATTACTTCACATTTATGTATAATAAACAAACAAACTAAAATGTACATATTTACCAAAAAAGGTAATAATTTGAACCCCTGTAAAAAAAATAGGTCATAATTTGAACCATGTAAATAAAATCAATACCACTATAGGCTAATACTTCATAATAACGATACTCGGTTACTTAACGTAACCTCGGTTCTCTCTAGAAGAGGGAACGAGTATTGCGTAAGTTCCTTACGCTACGGGAAAGTATTCTTTCTTCGAGATTTCTGAAAAACCCAAAATTATCCTTAATTTTGTAACATTGTCAACGCAGTGCGGCAGCCTGGCAGACCATAGCAGGCTATTCCAGCGTGCCATTGGCTGCTCTGCTGGCAACTGCAGCAGCCTATCGGTGAGCCCGCGTGACGTGGCGACCAATGAGGGCGCTTCGCGCCCACCTGGCTTCATTTGCCTACAGGTGGGGCGTGGCCACGTGTATATAAGCAGGGCTCACGGGCTGCATATTCGGTTTTCGTAGTTCTGAAGCGTAAAAGCCCGCGGGGCGCACGGCAAGGAACGCAATACTCGTTCCCTCTTCTAGAGAGAACCGAGGTTACGTTAAGTAACCGAGTATCGTTCTCTTACGAGAGGTTCTCTCGTATTGCGTAAGTTCCTTACGCTACGGGAACATATTGTCAACGCCGTGCGCGCCTCGCATACAGCATATGTATCCCAGGGAACCGGGGACCATAACACTGCTCGGGCAGGGTGGCCGGTAAAGGAAACGGGCCACCACATATACGGACACTTCGTTTGAACTGACGGGTGGTTACAACGGGTGGTTACAACACCCTGCCTTAAGAATGAGGGAACGGCACCTGCCGGTCGCCTTCAAATTCACCACACCTTGTCTCATGAATGAGGGAACGGCAAGGCCGGTCGCCTTCAAATTCACAATATCTTGTCATATGAGTGAGGTAACGGCACCGCCGGTCACCTTCAAACTCACAATAGCTCTTTTCGTAAATGAGGGAACGGTACCGCCGGTCTCCTTCAAATTTACATAAGCCTTGTACCGAACTTACTACCAGTATGTGAGCTATGTCTGCGCAGAATCACCGGGCAGAACCAACAGCCTTATTGAACTGATAACACTTTCGCCTGTAAGGCAGGAACTTCCAGATTGTAAAATCTCACGAACGTAGACGGGGAGGCCCAGCCTGCCGCCACGCAAATATCGTGGATGGAAATCCCTCTGGCCCAAGCCCACGAAGCGGAGCGTGTGACATAAACCCTCAATGCCCTGACAGGGCAGAGGATATTGCCACCGTCCCCCTCGTCGGATGCTGGCAGAGCCGAGAGGGAGATAATCTGCGCCCTGAAAGGAGTGCCGATCGCTTTGGGGACATAACCATGCCTCGGTCTGAGAATGACCTTAGAGTCATTAGGACCGAACTCCATACACGTCGGGCTCACTGAGAGCGCGTGTAGATCCCCCACACGTTTCACTGAAGCCAGAGCTATCAGGAATGCGGTTTTTAGCGAAAGGAACCTTGGTTCCACAGTCTCGAGCGGTTCAAAGGGATGAGCCTTCATGGCCTCTAGGACCAAGGCCAGATCCCAAATAGGAACCGATGGGAGCCGCGGGGGATTCATCCGTCTAGCTCCTCTGAGGAAACGGATGATGAGCTCGTTCCTTCCTAGCGTGCTGCCTAGCGTCGTCTGGGCGAACGCTGCTATAGCCGCTACATACACTTTGAGCGTGGAAGGGGACCTGCCCAGTTCCAAAAGCTCTTGGAGGAAGGAGAGCACCCGCTGGACCCCACATTGCTGCGGTTCCAATCCCTTGGAAGCACACCACTCAGTGAACACCGACCACTTAGAACTATATAACCGCCTCGTCGAGGGGGCTCTAGAGTGTGAGATCGTGTTCATAACCCCTTCGGGCAGGTCAACGGGTATCCGTTGGTCACCCATACATGCAGAGACCATTGCTCTGGATGGGGATGCCAAACTGACCCTCCTGCTTGAGAGAGGAGGTCTGCTCTCAGCGGAACTGGCCAGGGGGGTGAGTGCGACAGCTTCACCAGCTCTGGGTACCAAATCTGGTTCTCCCAGCGCGGCGCTATAAGGAGCACCGGGCGGCGCGTTTCCCTGATTTTCGCTATAACCTGGGTCAATAGGGAAATCGGCGGGAAAGCATACAGCGGGAGGCTGGGCCAAAGTTGGGACAGCGCATCCTCGCTTTTGGACAAGAACGTCGAGCAGCGGGCGTTCTCTTTTGTTGCAAAGAGGTCGAGCTCCGCTCTGCCGAATAGGCGCCATACCAGCTGGACTGTCTGGGGGTGCAGGGACCATTCTCCTGGGAGAATGAGGCCCCTGGACAGCTTGTCCGGGCCCACGTTGAGGTGGCCCGGAACGTGCGCCGCTCTCAGCGAGCGCAGCGAGCTGTGTGCCCACACGAGCAGGCGTTCCGTCAGATTGCCCAGACACCTGGACCTGACATCGCCCTGCCGGTTCACGTAGGACACCACCGTGGTATTGTCCGACCGGACCAACACATGGTGTCCCCGTATAAACGGGAGAAACTGCTTGAGCGCGTTCTCTACCGCTATCATCTCCAAACAGTTTATGTGTAGGAGTTTTTCTCCGCTCGACCAGAGGCCCGAGGCCGGTCTGCCCTCGAAAACGGCGCCCCAACCCGAGGTGGAGGCGTCCGTCGAGATGACTTTGCGGTGTGAGATGGCTCCCATTGTCACTCCCCGCTGGTACCAGTCGGCTACTAACCAGGGCTCTAGGGCTGCAACACAGCCCTGAGTCACTCTGATCCTGAAACCTCCGGCAGCCCAGGCTCTGTGAGGCACTCGGGCGTTTAACCAGCGTTGCAGCGGGCGCATGCGCATTAAGCCCAGCTGGAGCACAGCTGCAGCTGAGGCCATACGTCCCAGCATCCTCTGAAAAAGCTTGAGAGGTGCGATTTTGCCCGGCCGGAAGTACGCAGCCATGCGCCGAACTTGGCGCGTGCGTTGTGGTGACAGGCGGGCAGACATAGCCACAGTGTCCAGATTCAAACCCAGAAATGAGGTTGATTGCGTGGGCACTAATGAGCTCTTGGTCCAGTTGACCGTGAGCCCCAGGCTGTCCAAATGGCTGAGCAGCATTGCCCTGTGGGCGAGGAGCTCGGCCTCTGACTGCGCCAGGATGAGCCAGTCGTCCAAGTAGTTCAATATTCGCATCCCCCGGTTTCTCAGGGGAGCGAGGGCCGCGTCCATGCACTTCGTAAATGTACGGGGTGCTATTGACAGGCCGAACGGAAGGACGGTGTATTGATAAGCCTGGCCGTCGAAGGCGAATCGTAAGAATGGCCTGTGACGCGGCGTTATCTTGATTTGAAAATATGCGTCTTTCAAATCTAGGGAAATTAGCCAGTCTCTCGGGCGAATATGCGCGAGGATCTGCTTGGTCGTAAGCATCTTGAACGATCTCCTCAAAAGAGCTTTGTTCAGACGCCTCAGATCCAGAATCGGTCTGAGCGACCCGTCCCTTTTTGGCACGAGAAAATATCGGCTGTAAAAGCCTGACTCGCTCATAGAATGGGGAACCGGTTCTATAGCCCCTTTGCACAGCAGCGTGGCTATCTCCGCTCGAAGTAGATGTGCTACTTCTTCGCTCACTCTCGTCTCTATACGCGCACAGAAGCGCGGAGGGCGGCGAGCGAACTGCAGAGTGTAGCCGTGCTTCACTGTTCTCAGCACCCATTCTGATACGCCTGGAATGGCTTCCCACGCTTTCGCGTGTGCCAAACGGGACAGAACGGCCTCTGGGCTCGAAACGCCGCGTTTCGCGGGTTTGACGGCCCGTATAAGAGGGGCGGGCGCGGTGCGCGCGCTCTCTGTGCTGTGGGCCAGCCGCTCGCTTTCGGTGGCTGGCCGCCTTACACACTGTGTCTCTACCGCTTTGAGCGGGGAATGTCTTGTGTGTGGCCCTACACTCATCGCTTCGGCCACCTTGGGCGGAAAACAAATGGTGTGTGGCGCGGCGCGTAGCGCCTGGGGCATAATGTTCGCGAAAATGTGTGAGCGCGTTTGAGCGGGCACAACTCTTACGCGTGGAACATGACCGGTTAAGAGTGGCTGTGTGACAGCGCGTGTGGTGGCTAGGCGTGGATGCAGACAAGCGGACACGTGACGTAACTCTAGCACTCGAGCGGCCGGAGGCCGCTTTATGTGAGTGGGGGACACGGGGTTTATTGTGCTTATGTGCAGGGGTGAACACAGAAAAGTGGGCACATTTACTGCATTTGAAACACATACGGCGTGAGCCGTGCAACCAGAAATAATGCAACTTTTGTGATTTCTCTGGTTCGCCGTAAAAACGGCGGTGGTTGACAGGCGAGAGGGCGTTTTTGCCGGCTCGTTGGCTGCGTGAAATTCCTCTGCAGCAGCCACAGTGGTGGGGGCTGACAGGAAAAAGAGTTTTGACGGTGGTCCGGCCGCAGCGGGACTTAACCGTCGTTTCTTGCCTCTGGCTAGGAGGGCTTTGGAGGCTCGGACTTCAGCACGATCCTAGGCCGGGGGCCCCGAGGGGGAGGCGGCTTACCGTGGCTGGAAGAGCGCGATCTGGGGCGGCCGCTCGGTCTTCGCTGAGACGAAGGGGGCCGCGCTGGGCGCTGCGTGGAGCTCGGTGCTGGCTGGTCGCGAGGACGGCGAGCAACGGAGCTACCGCTGGCGCCTGGGCGTCGAGGCAGGAAGAGGTTCATGGCCTGCGTCGTCTTCTGTACTTCGGAGAAACGGTCGACGATCCCCTTGACCGCTGGTCCGAAGAGCCCAGATGGAGAGAGCGGGGCGTTTAAGAAGGCCGCGCGCTCTGTTTCTCGCATGTCCGCGAGCGTGAGCCAGAGGTGGCGCTCAGCTACCGTGAGGGAGGCCATGGAGCGTCCGAGGGCCTGTGCTGCGGTCTTGGTAGCGCGGAGGGAGAGATCCGTCGCGCTTCGCAAATCCGTGATCAGCTCAGCGTCACAGCTCCTCTCGTCCAGATCACGGAGGAGATTGGCTTGGAGGATTTGCAGCACGGCCATAGAGTGCAGAGCAGACGCAGCTTGACCGGAGGCAGCGAAAGCGCGGCCGATCAGCGATGACGTCACTCTGCAGGCCTTAGACGGGAGGGCAGCCTTTGAGCGCCAACCAGAAGGCGGGCAAAGGTGCGCTGCGACCGCCTCTTCCACCGGAGGGATAGCGTTGTAGCCTTTCTCAGCCGCGCCGTCAACTTGTGAGAGCGTCGAAGAAGCCTGAGACGAGACCCTCGCGGAGAATGGCGCGTTCCAGGACTTCGCGAGCTCCTCGTGAAGCTCTGGCAGAAAGGGTGCAGTCCTGGCGGTGGGCGCACGGCGGCGACTGTTCAGGAAGCATCCGTCGAGCCGATTCGGCGCTGCCACCTTAGGCGGGGCCCATTCGAGGCCTAGCTGCTCGACGGCCCGGGTGAGAAGGCGCAACAGTTCGGCGTCCTCACCCGCTCGAGAGCGTCCGGAGGCTCGGACTGAAGAGGTCGCGGAAGACCATTCCTCGCTGTCGGAAGCCATGATGGAGCAGCTGTCGGCGCGTTCCGCGGCCGCATCCGCCTCATCCCCAGAGGCGGCAACAGAAATGGCGGCCTGGGGTGGGGGCGGGGAAGGCGAGAGTGAAGCGGGCGGGAAGGGTTCCGGCGAGCTTCTCTCGGCCAACTCCGGAGTCCGCTGCGAGCGGCGCTTTTTCCTGCGCGGCTTAGCAGAGACTGGAGGGATGTCATCTTCGAACTGATCGAGTCGAGCCCGCAGGGTCGACATCGTTAGTTCTTCGCACTCCGGGCATCCGCCGGCGAGAAGTGCGGCGGCGGCGTGATCACGGCCCAGGCAGAGAGCGCAGATCACATGGCGGTCCCCGGAACTGAGCTGCGCGTGACACGAGCCGCAGGTGGAACGAGACATTTTTAGAAAAACGCTCGGCTCTTTTTGTGAAAGTGTGACGCAGCGGCGACAACACTGAGCAATAAAAGGATATAATGCTGCCGGATAGCAGAGCAGGCACGGATGGCTGAAGGTGGCGCGATGCTGCCGGCTTCTTCAGGCGCTGTCCTCTGCTTGCTCGTCTGCACGTTCAACGGCGGCGGGTTCCAGATCCAGCGATGCGAAGGGCTTCGCTGAAGAAAAGAAAATCGAATATGCAGCCCGTGAGCCCTGCTTATATACACGTGGCCACGCCCCACCTGTAGGCAAATGAAGCCAGGTGGGCGCGAAGCGCCCTCATTGGTCGCCACGTCACGCGGGCTCACCGATAGGCTGCTGCAGTTGCCAGCAGAGCAGCCAATGGCACGCTGGAATAGCCTGCTATGGTCTGCCAGGCTGCCGCACTGCGTTGACAATGTTACAAAATTAAGGATAATTTTGGGTTTTTCAGAAATCTCGAAGAAAGAATACTTTCCCGTAGCGTAAGGAACTTACGCAATACGAGAGAACCTCTCGTAAGAGAACTACATTTCTACTAATATTAGTATCATTCTAAGATTAGTAGGTCTGCCACTGGTGACCCTTCAAAAAATAAAGATGTATGACCCCGTTTGTACTCAGTCATCGATAATGTGTTCACTGTTCTTCACATATTGGCTCTGTTTACATCTGGTATTAGGATTTTGGTTGATCGCATCACAAGTGGACGGTCTAAATGTTTTGAGCTTTTCCACTTTCTACCACTTCCAGAGGTAGCTGAAAACACATTAGATTGGATTGCTTTCGTAGTGTAGATGCTCATGTGGTCAAACGTTCTTTTGTGGCTGTTCAAACACGTCTACTCTCCGCCTACTGATTTAATGTGTAAACATTATTGGAAGTGCGCTAGCTAGATGGGATTTAAACTTTGTCAGCTGAAGAGCCAAGTTTGCACAGTGATCTTTCACCATTCCTGATTTCTTGGTGTGGTTTTGCAGCTGTCAGAGCAGAAATTAAAGTTGCTGCTCTTTGTATGTTTTTTGTATGTCGTCGCCGGGCGCTTTCATATGTAAATTGTGTGAGCTTATTTTGTTCATTAGATCAACAGATCTGGAAAAAAACACATTTATCTACCCATAGACCCTAGAAAAAATCAGGACAAAAGTGGTTGAAAGTGAACAAAAGAGACGGATTAAAATACTAGGTGTAAATAGGTGCGTGTCTCATGTGACTACTGATCCAATCGAAAAAGCACTGCAGGTGCATCACTGCATCACTGTCTCAGTTACTCCTAAGAGTGTTTCTCCTGTCTCACAAACCAATTGGTCCTTTATTGTGCAATAAAGTAACAAGTTGTTGCAGAAAGTGTCACTGTAATTTAATTTTGGAGACATTAACTGCTTTACTACATTCATAAATACTTGGGTTGTTGTAAAGGTGTCTCTCGTGAATCACTTTACTTTATTTGTTTGTCTGTATGTGAAATAAGTGGTCCCAAAAACCGGTTAGAACCTACCAGTTTGGCCATTAATGTCAGTATGAAAACATATTGGTTAAGGGTGTGTTCCAGACCCCTCAAAACCCACACAAACACACTATCTCCCTCTTTCTGTCCCTCTTGCTATCTCTCTCTTTTCATACACACCTGTTGTGTTTGGATGTCAGACAGTCACACAAGTTTTGCATTCCTAAAATCTTCTGGAAGGGCTAATTTAGAGTTAGCAGTGTAATGTTTTTAGTGCCTGTGCTCCCAAAGTTTATTCTTTACAAGGGCAGTTCTGACCGTCTGATGTGATTACTGTGTTAAATTCTTGAAATATGACAAACACAATTTCCATAATTTATAACATTTGAAGACTTAACAATGAAAGCAAAGTGACACCCACTGGTTTATGTAATACTTTGTACTTTGTTTTTGAGGTTTTTTTATGTAATTGAATTCCACTTTTTATTAGCCCTCTGTTGAAGTCTTCACATTATTACTGGCTTGTTTTTCATCAAGCTGTGGTTTCAGATGAGAAAAGGATTTTATAAAATGTGTTGCAACAGTGCAGTTGCGGGAGTAACTTTATTTCTTCATGATTGGGTGGAGACTTGACACACTAGTGGCTGCACATACTTTTCCACACACACACACACACACACACACACACACACACACACACACACACACACACACACACACACACACACACACACACACACACACACACACACACACACACACACACACACACACAATTGCGCACAGCGTCGATGTTCCCTCGAACGGGTACTTTCAGCATTTTTACATATTCAAAGAAATGTTAATTTAAGTACAATGTAAACATGTATGTAAAACAATAAATGCATTGTATCAAATGATTCATTTAAGTGTGGTTTCACTTTATTTTAAGGTGACGTTGTTACATTGTATTTACTCAACAAAAAAAAAGTACTCAGTAATATAAATTAACTACTGATGTACTACTAGTATAGATACTATAGAGTTATGGTTAGGGTTTGGTTTAGTTTAGTTGTAATTTTGCATAATTTACTGTTATTAATATAGCTAGTGAGTACATGCAGTAATGTCACCCTAAAAATGAAGTGTTACCAAGTGTTAGTACATCGTAGTTAAAGACACTTAGGGCCAGATTTACTAAACAGGGAAAATTAGTGTGAGCGTAATTAAAAAAAAGTGCAGATGGGAGTGGAAAGTTCTGCGCGTGATCTACTGAACTTTCCACTCCCATCTGTGCTTTTTTGGAATTGCACTCTCATGCTAATTTGCCCTGTTTAGTAAATCTGGCCCAAAAACTGTAAATTGTAACTAGTAAAATGTAAATTGTACATTTTTTACTTTAAAACTTTAAAGTGACATCACTCATGAAGAACATGGACAAACGTTGTCAAATATTTTCACTATCAATTATAATTGAATTGCAGCCCTAGAATGATCGCTGACACTCATGAAGGTGCAGTTGTCCTGGTGTTTTCGATCGGCACTGTAAATCAAGAGCAACTTTTTAGTTCCTAATTACAGGGAGACACCTAGCCAGAGTAGGCGGAAGGACAGAGAGACAGAGAGGGTGTGTGTTTAAGAGAGAGAGAGGTACTGGAAGGATGGCATGAGACTAGCAGAGATCAAAAATATTCCTGACCTCGTCATCGGCTGGAGGCCAAACATGTGATCATGTGACAGCAGCTGCAGGGGCACCTCCAGCACTACTGAACCCTCTACAGCTCTCATGCTGCTTCCTGCTCTCCACCTCCATCTTCTTCTTTTCTGCCCTTTATCGTCTGCAGTTTATTGGTTCTATTTTTTGGAATTTAAACTTTCAATATTTATGAGTACTCTTACCATCCTTTTTATTTCTTTTTCTCTCTGTTTTTGTTTCTTGCTTCACTCTTTTCTGCATTCACTCCTTAGCTCTCACTTCTCATCTGCATCTTCCTACCTTTTTGTCTCCTCTCTTTTTATATACAGGTTCTTGCAACTCTCCATCCTTCTGCTCTTCCCTGATGTCTCATTTTAGGCCCACAAAAATATTTACACTGTGAACAGTTGCGAGAGTTACAGTGATAGTGCTTTCTGATGATGGGCTACCACAGTTTCAGTCTAGGTAATACAGCAGTCAGTTTCGGACAATATTTAAGTTATGGGGGCCAATATTGGGATGCTCATTCATAGTGACGTAATATTTATTTTCTAATGTTTTTCTACTTTTAGTATTGGTTTACACCCTTTGAATGGCTGACACACAGATGTGCAGTTGAGTAGCCCACCTTAGCTTGCTTTATAACAATTACTAAGGAGCTATGTCTAGAACTAAGGGATCCTCAACTAGCCTCCCTGTAATTTGAAAACTGGTTCTAGTCCTATAATTTATTTGCATAAGTTGCTTTCCAGGACTGGTGATTTATGTCATAACAGCATTAGACACAACAATGTTAAACTATATTAATGTCTTGGTTAAAGTATCAGCGGTATCATACTGCAGCAAAGTATCATACTGTTAGATCAGCATGACAACCTTGTGCTTATGGCTGAATCCCAGCTGTGTTGATATTCTGTGCAGCACATTAGCTTATGTGATTTTACTTGATTAATGCTTTATTTGCTTCATTTTATTTGTTAGTTGCAGTACTGATTTATCCTAGGATCTGAACTAAAGAAGGACATTTCCTCAATGTGTTTCCTGATTGTTCTAGATCTGTTCCCTTACATTGTGCTTATATCAGCAGCCAGCAGGCAGAGCATGATGAGAGAGAATCACAACTGTCCTCAGAAACACATCACCACGCACTGACCGGAACGGACACCCTGTTCCCTCCACCACTGAATGAAACACATAGTCAGCACAGAGATGCTCCGCTATTACTGTACATGAATGATGCAATGGAGTGGAATGAATGAAAACGTGAATGAAAGGATAAATCAATGACTACATGAAGAAATTTGACATCCCAGGCTTGCACTTCAGCTGCATGTAAATGTACAAAACTCACATTGTTTCTTTAATATATTATACATTTATGTACTGATCCCTTTCAAATTTTTATTCTCTAGACATTCTCTAAAATGTTTATTCGTTGCGCAACCCTCTACGGACACACTGAAACTCGAGTCACCATTGGCTATTTAAATTTTGTATTTTACTCGCCAGACTTTTTACATGAAATGTAAGCACAATGCAAATGAAAAAAAAAAAATCTTCATAAATATATTATATACAAATAGAGAATATAATTTTCAATCAAAAAATATAAAATAATACAAAATTAAATAAAAAAAAATAAAAATAAATTTTTTTGTTAAATAAAATAATAACAAATAGACAATAGCACAAAAAACAAAAAAAACAAAAAATAGAACAAAGATTTTGTTGAAAATTGGGTCTCCAATTTTTTTGAAGATCTAACAGTAGTTAGATAGAGATGAATCCTTATTGAATTTATAAAATGTATTCAGTCAGAGCATTGCGCAATTTATTTGCAGTGAGTCTGTTGTTTGATGAACATTAAAAACACAGACAGCAACAGGAATATTAGGCTGCTGTCACCTTAAGACATAATGCACAGATCCAATATACTGATGTTACACATGCGCTTTATTTCTCGACTGCTTACGTTCATCTAAAACATAACCAACTATGTTTACAAGAATACCCGCCAAGACGGGCATTTAGGCATAATTTCGTGTGAAATTGTCTGTTCAAGAAGTGAAAGAGCTCAATTCAGTATTCACATGCTTTAAGACGCAGCTTTCTGGTTGTTTGATTTGGATGTGCAGTTTGTGGCCACAAAACTTCTCACACTTATCTTTTGCATATTCTTGCGCTTCAATATTGAAATTGGCAAGGCTTTAAAATGTGTGTAAATGATAAACATTCATGATGAGTCAGCACTGGTCTGATCGGGACAGTGACAGTCTGTCAATGAGGGCTCACTCTTTCTCTCACTGTAAGTGCACGTGTGTGTGAGAGAAAGCGACAGGGTGCTCTCAACCAGGGTGCCCGGAAGGCAATGAATTTATATCTGTGCAAAACTTAAATTACAGGCGACTGTAATCATACAATTTACTAGCCATTGTCTAATTAAAGACATTGTTTAGTCACCTCTTGAAATTTGGTTGCATATGCGAGTGAATTACTCGTATTATAGAGGGTTGTTGTGGAAATCAAATCAGTTCCCTTTCCAGAGGTCTCTCGTATTGCATTATGGGAAAAACTCCTTTTCTCGAGAATATGAAGCAAAAACTTTATTCTATAAAGTGTCTATGTAAAACGCAGTGCGGCTGCACAGCTGGTAGAACAGTGCGAGCTGTGTGCTGATTGGCTGTGCTGCGGCAACTGCAGGAACCTATGGCGAGGCGGCTGAGAGAGCGAACCAGTAGGAAGACCTCGGGCTCGAGTGGTCCCACCCTCAGGAGACAACGCGAAGTAGGCTGGGCGAATGGTTCCTGCAAAGCCGTCGCCTTTCCTCCCCTCAAAAGCCCGCCCCCTTCTTCCCGGAGGTACATTACGAGCTGACAAAGGCTTGGAAAGCCCCCTTCTCAACTCGTGCAAGATCCTCGCTTTCCCCAGCGCTCTCTTCTGTCTCTCTTCTGCTCTCTTCTGTTGAAGAGGCCGTCGCTGCGCACCTCTGCCTGCCCTCCTCCAGAGGATGGCAGGCCAGGGCTCAACACCCCTCCAAACCGTGTCGCTCCATTTCAGCTTTCGCCAGTCGAGTGTACGCCTCCGCTGGCCAAGCTGCTTCAGCGCTACACACCATGGCTGTCCTTCAAGTTTACCAGGCTAAACTCCTCCACTCTCTGAACGAGTCGGTTCCTGACAGCGCAGTGCCACTGATCTAGCCCTACGCGCTACCAAATCCAACGCGCAGTCTATCGGAAGGACTATGGCCAACCTGACAGTTCTGGAACGCCACTTATGGCTGAACCTTACAGAGATGAAGGATGCCGACAAAGCCTCCTTTCTGGATGCTCCCATTTCCTCCTCTGGTTTGTTCGGTCCGGCTGTGGTTGGCTTCGCTGAGCGTTTTACGGAAGCTCAGAAAGCGTCGCAAGCGATGAAACACTTTTTCCCTAACCGCTCCAGTTCTTCCTCTGGCCGTCACAGAGCGCCGCCCCCTCAACCCGCCAAGGCTGCTCCGCCGACCTCACGGCCACACTCAACGTCCAGACATCGGCAACGCTCACGATCTGCGAGCCACATTAGGCAGCCCGAGCTTCGGGGACATCGACCCAAAGCCGCGTTGAGACCCGAGCCACCGAAGCCGTCCTAGCCGTAAGAGGGAAGAGAAGGTGGCCAGGTCCCGCCTCGGCCGGACCCCCACCACACTCTCTAAGTCTCCCAGTTCCCTTCAAACAGGTGACTGGCAACTCAGTTACTGCAGCCAAAGAGCGCATTATCAAAAGCATTCGCCTGCACACAAACGCCGTTTTCACGGCGACCCAAATAAATCTCAAAAATAGTTTTTTCTCTGTAGTCGATGTGCCCACAGTATACACCCCTACACCTCCCACACAGCTCACACGCTGTCCTGTGTCACAAATGTAATGTGCGCGCCCACTACTCAGTGCACGCCGCCAAGCATAAACACTATCCCCAAAGTGATACAAGCACAAAACAACCGGGTTACCGGGTCAAATCACTAAGCGACCTTCCCCCATTTCTAATTCAACCCCTGGCTTCACGGGCACAGGCCGGGCAGGCCATTCCCGGTATTTCAAATTGGGTGTTGAACATAATAAAACGAGGTTACTCGCTACAGTTCGCTCGCAGACCCCCGCGCTGTCGCGCCGTGGTCGAAACCTCAGTGAAAAGCAGCGTAAGTCACGTGCTCCGTGTCATAGACTCAATACAGATGAGGGCGCGGCTTACGTCACAGCACGCCCTCTCTATTCAGAGCATGGCGGCGTCATTCAAAGCTGGCGCTTACGTTCCTCTCAAACGTTTTCAGAGGATGCTAGGTCTTATGGCCTCGGCATCGGCAGTACTCAAACTGGGTCTATTACACATGTGCCCCCTTCAACGCTGGCTGAATTCCCACGCAGGGCGATCAGGCCAGTTTCGCATCAAAGTGAACCACAGCTGTGGCTCCTTGGAGGGCGACCACCTGGTATCAGACAGGTGTTATTATGGGTACAGTTACGAAATGGAAAGTGGTCTCGACAGATGCATCCAACCTAGGTTGGGGCGCCCTGCACGAGGGCAAGCCAGTCTCTGGCCAATGGGCATTGTCAGAGAAAAGGCTGCACATAAACTGTCTAGAGATGAAAGCGGTCATCCTATTACTGAGAGCTTTCCTTTCGTACATAAAGGGTCACCACGTCCTGGTCCGAACGGACAACATGTCAGTGGTATCCTATATAAATATAGGATAAATCGCCAGGGCTCTACATTCCATGGCGAAACACCTCCTTATATGGGCAGAGCACTACCTGAGCTCCCTGAGAGCGGCTCACGTGCCAGGTATCCTGAATCAGGGTCCGGATATGTTATCCAGAGGCGGCATTCCCCCCGGGGAGTGGTCCCTTCACCCGCAGACAATTCAGTTGATTTGGAGCACCTTCGGCGATCCGAAAGTAGATCTTTTCGCCTCAGAAGACAATGCTCACTGCCCAATATTTTTCTCCAAACGCAGGGATGCGCTGGCCCATGCCTGGCCCAGACTCCCTCTTTATGCTTTTCCTCCGATCGCGATGTTGCCACAGGCCATCAAAAAGATCAGGGAAACTGAATCCACAGTGCTTTTAATAGCCCCGTTGTGGAAGAACCAAATATGGGTCTCCGAACTGACTCTCATGTCAGACACAGCCCCATGGCCGATTCCACTGACGAAAGACCTCCTCACGTAGGCGAGAGGGAAAATCTGGTGTCCCCGTCCCGAGCTGTGGGCTCTACACGTATGGCTCATCAACGGATACCCGCGGACCTCTCTGAAAGAGTTCTGAACACTATTTACGAAGCTAGAGCCCCCACAACCAGGCGGCTCTATGCACTGAAATGGTCGGTATTCTCTAACTGGTGTACAGCACGAAAACTTGACGCACACTCGTGCGAGGTAGCAGAAGTGCTCGCCTTCCTTCAAGAGCTAATGGACGCGGGTCGTTCCCCCTCCACACTCAAAGTATATGTTGCCGCCATAGCAGCTTATCACGCTCAGATCGCGGGACAATCACTGGGGAAAAGCGAGCTTATCGTAAGCTTTCTTAAAGGGGCCAGAAGGATTAATGCTTTCTACTCCCTTTAGGGCACAGGTAATTTCTCTCTTGGCCCTGCCCGCGTCGCAAGACGAAAAGGACGCTAATCTGCTCTGCCCAGTTAGAGCACTGAGACTGTATCTAGAGCACTCTGCCCCCTTCAGGCAGTCGGAACAGCTCTTTGTATGCTTCAGTGGCCGCACTAAAGGACATGCTGTCACGAAGCAGAGACTCTCACACTGGATAGTAGACGCTATCTCAATGGCTTATAAGTCTAAAGACCTCATTTGCCCTATAGGCATTAAAGCCCATTCTACCAGAGGCATGGCCTCGTCATGGGCATGGTCATGTGGCATACCGCTGGAAGATATCTGTGCGGCAGCAGGCTGGACCTCTCCATCCATTTTTATCAGATTTTATAAACGGGAAGTCCCCTTGAAAGTTATTTCCATTTAATAGGTATTGCCTGTCATTACTAACCAGACCCGATTCTTCCGGTCTCCCTGTTTTTATATATGAACAGTACCCACAAGCATGTGTTACACTACATAACTATAAGGCCCGACTATGTCCGGTCATAGTTTACTATAATCATATGGCTCGATTCTATCCGGCCTATATTTATATACTCATCGTGCCCTTATTGGAGGCCCACTTTGTTGGCCTTCCTGGGCCTCACTGTTACCCATTTTACGTGCCTCAGGTTCTCCTCAGGTCACAGTGTGGGTCAGTCAAGCACATAACGCAATTCGAGAGACCTCTCGAAAGGGAACGTACTCGGTTACTCACGTAACCTCGGTTTCCTGAGAGAGGGAACGAGTATTGCGTAACGTGCGTGCTTGTGTTTCTCAGGGTATCGCTTCAGTCGATTTTAACCTGAATTCCTATGGCAAAATACGGTCTTTTATAGCCTCAAATATGCTAATTCTAGCGACCTTGTTTGGCGGGAATTCTAGTGACCCCTACTGGTTCGCTCTCTCAGCTGCCTCGCCATAGGTTCCTGCAGTTGCTGCAGCACAGCCAATCAGTGCGCAGCTCGCGCTGTTCTACCTGCTGTGCAGCCGCACTGCATTTTACATAGACACTTTATAGAATAAAGTTTTTGCTTCATATTCTCGAGAAAATGAGTTTTTCCCATAACGCAATACGAGAGACCTCTCTCAGGGAACCGAGGTTACGTGAGTAACCGAGTACGTTTTCTGTCAACAACATGGAAAGAAATCCATGAATGTAATTGAAAAAGTTACTAGGCAACCATTTGTAGGAATGCCAATTAGCAACCTAACTGCCAAGCGACTTGCAGCGACAAAGTTGCTGGCGGTGTGAACAGTGTACTTTACACTACCTAAAAAATACAAACTTGTGTTCAGCACAAAGGTACCAGCACAGGTAATTATAGTAATTTAAGTGTGCAAACAATCATAGATTAAAGGTGATTTGTAACCTTGATTTTATTTGTTCAAATGTGGATCGGCACACTTTGTTTGGTGTGTTTTAAACCTTCTGACAGAAAATTAATTCCAGATAACCGATTATTCAGATAACTGATAAGCTAAGCCCAAAATATAAAGAAAACATACTTCAACTCAAATGGTTGTCTTTCCTAAACCCTTTGGAGTATGCACATAGTTTTTGGATAACACCAATTTTCTTTAATATTTTCTACCTTTTAATCTGTCTCCCTCTCCTTCTCTACCTGCTTTATCCTTTTATAATTTTACACTTTTGTTTTTTCCTCCAAAAACAATCAATATGACTCCCTCATCAGTTAGCCATTACAACTTATTATCAAAATATGATGGTTATCCTTATCTCCTTCTATCAATGCAGAATTGCAGTGCATATATTTGAGCATGTGTTTGTGTCTGTGAGTGTTGGTGTTAGTGGGTGTGTATATGTGTGCTTAGCAACCCTCTATTATTCGTGATTGTTTGCTATGAGGGAGACAGTTTTGAAAATGTCACTCAGATTTTGGCTGTCATTGCATTTGAATGGGCTGTTATGTAAATGCACTATGGGATGTGAGCTAAAGTGGCTCTTAAATGGAGAAATTGAACATTGTATGTGTATGTGAGGGGGAGAGGCTTTGGTGAATACTGTATACATAAAAAAAAAAAAAACCCTCAATGTCACATACTCACCTCCCATAATTGAGTTATTGGGAGTGAAAAGAACATCAAGCCTAATCAAATGGCATATGAAGCAAAATATACTTCCATTTAATAAAGGGCATTGTAAAAAAAATGGTGAGTGTGTGTCTGTTTATTGGCTTTAATAAGCAGTCTTGTATGGCAGGAATCATTGTGTGTGTGTGTGTGTGTGTGTGTGTGTGTGTGTGTGTGTGTGTGTGTGTGTGTGTGTGTGTGTGTGTGTGTGTGGTCCTGGTAAACTCTATGTTGTGGGGACAAAATGATCCCATAAGGATTTTAATACCAGTCATTTTTGAGAAAACAGCTATAGATCATAGTATTTTGTTGTTGTTGTTGAAAATGTAAAAATGCATTAAGTTTTCTGTGAGAGTTGTGTTTAGGGTGAATGTTAGGGTTAGGGGATAGAATATACAGTTTGTATAGTATAAAAATCATTATGTCTATGGACCCATAAAACATGAAACCCAACATGTGCCTGTGTGTGTGTGTGTGTGTGTGTGTGTGTGTGTGTGTGTGTGTGCTGTATGCACGTGTCATGGAGTAATATGCTGTCTATAATTGTGCTACTGTGTGGCTGTCTGTTAAGAAGAGAGAAAAAGACTGACAAAGGGAGATAGAGACCCTTAGGCAGTAATAACATCTGTGACCATCTTGAGCCCTCTCAGCTGCCCACACAACTCATATGAATACATGCACACACACATTTTCAAGCCTGACATAAAGACAGATGCATCTGTTGGTCATGAACGTCAAATAATAAACCATAGAATATCACAATATGTGACTGGTATGACAAGTAATACTGTAGTTAATTGTAATGTCATTTTTTCTCAGTTTCTTGAAAACGACGCACTGAGGAATCACTGAGGACTAGCTCAGTCAAAGAACGTTTCTTTGATGGATGAATAGTCTTTCATTGACCATATAAAGTACACGTAGAAATGCAGAGTCATGTGTGGAGGATGCCTTTAAAAGGGTCATATATCATGAGGAATCAAAATTCCCTTGATAGTTTCATATAAAAGAATCCATTGTACTAAAAAGACAGAATTTAAAATGTCCTTTCCAGTAAAATGATTTTTCATTGAAACTAAAATGTAAAAAAGATTAATTCTTACATTCAAATACCTTAAAATAAAGGTAAGAGAGATGATGGGAAATTATCACAAAACAAATAAATCATGAAATTTTGGTGAAAAACAGTACAATGCTGACTGTAAGTGAGTTTGTGCTAAGAAATATATTATTTGTGCTTGCAGGAGGTTGTGAAACTTAGAATGAACTTTATACACGTCAACACATACTGCTTTTCATACACACACATACAAACAGTTTTATTTCTTTTCATTTTGTATTTTCTCTTTTTTTTTTCAAATGTCCAGTGGCTTAAATGTGTTCAAGCATGAAATAAGTGTTTGTTTGCTCAGCTGCCCCACAGGCACCTACGTGGTGGGCAAATAGAAGACACATTTCTTTGGTGCAGTAGTGACTTTTGCATTCAGTCAAAAGATCCCATGACCCATGATTTGTGTTTTAGTTTTATTTACTCCTCATCAACTGAGTTGGTGCTTTAGAAGGTTTGTGTGAAGCATCACTACAGATTAATAAGTTGTTACTTAAAGGTTGAAGGTTGTTATGCTGACAGTTGAAAGTTCAGTCAGATGAAATAAGTTGAGGAAAGTTACTGAGGGCAATGCTGAGTTATGCTGAATTGCATTCAACTGTGAATTTGATTGAACATTAATTTATTTGTACAGAGTTTTCTTTAAATATGCAATAACTTCAGAAATAATTTTTCACCAGGGGTCTCAAGCTCAGTTGACACAAGCCAGCTGGTTCTCTATTTAGAACAAATAAGTGTTTTAACACAACCATTAATTTTAAACTATACATTTATTGTTGCAGCTGATACATGGAGAGACTTTTTTTCACTTTTTGGAAAAATTCTCTTATACCTTGCATACTGTTCTGCATGTTTCAGACTAAAGCCCTATTCGGACGGGATTAGTTTTACATGGGGAGGTGGGGGTAAAGTAATTTTACCTCAGGACGTCTGTAATATGAATGGCCAATTCACACGGGATAAGACATCTCAGTAAAACTAGCAGAAGTGGGAGGGGTCGCTTTACGCACCACCGTAACCTCCTTGTCGTCATGTGCGTATGACTTTGCTTCCTGTTTTCACGTGAGCAAACACACAATATATGTGTGTGTGTGTGTGTGTGTGTGTGTGTGTGTGTGTGTGTGTGTGTGTGTGTGTGTGTGTGTGTGTGTGTGTGTGTGTGTGTGTGTGTGTATATATATATATATATATATATATATATATATATATATATATATATATATATATATATATATATATATATATATATATAAAAAACAGGTCCAGTCTAACGATTATGTTTGGATTGTGTTGGTAATAGACACTTACCTAGAGCTAAAAGAAGTGGTGTGCCTCTAATAAGTGCTTTCGATCTTCTTTTTGCTTTAAATGGTATGCGGAAATTACTGGAGGTTTGCCACAGAGTTGTCCCACCCAGTGCCGCCACTACCACCACGCGCTGCGCGTAGGGCACCAAGTGCTCCGGGGAGCACCACAAGAAAATGCTCTCTCTTCCCTTCCGCAGGTCAGCTCTGCAAAATTTGCGAACGCCACCACCACGGGCATCATAAAGTGATCGCGCTTAGGGTATCAAAACGGCCAGCGGCGGGACTGGTCCCACCAACTACAACGAAACCGAGTGCTTCTTCAAGCACTTCCATGCTTGCAAAACGCGCCAAAAACTACTTTTAAACAGGAAATTATGGAATTTATGGAATTCTATTCAAACGGGATTAGTTTTACCCAAGGTAATTTTTCCGGACCTTTTTACAGAAGGTAAAAGTCTCCGTAATCTTTACTGACATTGTCTGTAATGATTACCGAGATTCGGACGGGACTAAAATCACTGAGAACCTCTGGTAATAATTACTTCACCCCCACCTCCCCATGTAAAACTAATCCCGTCCGAATAGGGCTTTAAGTGTGATCACATTTACTACCGTCGTTCGGCAAATTTTCATGGGCAAAATCCAGTCAAATTTCAATAGGAATCACAGTCTGGAATTTCATGTTTGGGGTGAGAAAATTTACCTACACAGATTTTGTAACAGGATCAAGTGATGTGTTTCAGACATCAGACAATGTGTTTCAAACACAGTATAGACTTGCCGTGTTTTCAATGGCATCCGCTGTAAAAAGCTGTATAAATCTCCTCACTTTTTTTTTTAGATTTTTTTACACAGCTCATATTGACGGGAGTTGTTTGTCTACTGAAAGTTCGTCACTTGAAGAATTCAAAAACGCATTAAAAAAACAGTAACCCACTGAAGAGATGTACTGTATGTCTATCCATCACAGCCTTGCTTTCATTCCTGTTAAAAATGCGGAGAGCATTTTCTTATGGTGCTCCCCTCAGCACTTGGTGCCCTACGTGCTGCGCGTGATGGGAGCGGCGGCACTGTTTTTGTCAAATAAACCATTCACAGCAACCTCATTGAGCAAAGAAAATGCACAAATGCTATCAGTAGTAAACACACTCACACAAAACAACCTGCATTTATGACTATTTTTCTCAGTCGCTCCTTTAAACACATGCATACACACACACACACACACACACACACATTGAAGCACACACACTGAAATATACACTTCTATAACAAAATGGATTTTTATTATGCAACACCCACACACGTCTATAAGCACAAGACAACATTTTTCCTCCTCAGGTGCAATAGCAGTCTACTACACACACGTAGATGAACACTTAGTCTCTCTCTTTTCCATTCCTTATGCCACAAGGCACTGTCTTTCATCCACTAGCAGTTCGCTTCACTAGTCTGTCTCGCGCTCATGTCTGCAAGCACTCAGGAACATTGTCTCAGCTCATCTACTAAAAGGCTTTCAACTTTTGGTCAAAACATCTAAAAATGCTCCAGCACTGAAAATGAAGAAGTGAATATATCTTAGTGCACAGAAACTTTATTTCTGTGAACTGTGGCGAATATGTGCTTTGTCAACTGCAATCCTGCTAATAAAATGACATTACTATGTTGACTGTGTTCATGTTTTTTCATGTTTTCATTATGAGATTTGTGTGTTAAGCTGGTATCTGCCCAGCTTTTGCTGTTGGTTGTTGATCATGGTGCACCTGTTCACTTATAACAGATCTAAATTCTCTCTCTCTCTCCTCTCTCTCTCTCTCTCTCTCTCTCTCTCTCTCTCTCTCTCTCTCTCTCTCTCTCTCTCTCTCTCTCTCTCTCTCTCCTCTCTCTCTCTCTCTCCTCTCTCTCTCTCTCTCTCTCTCTCTCTCTCTCTCTCTCTCTCTGTGTGTGTGTGTGTAAGGGCTTCTGTCATATAAAGGAAAGAGAACTTCCCTCTTTTAATGGGAAATCCTCAGTAGCTTCTGGTGCAGCTGACACACAAACACATGCTCTTACACACTCTCACAGTCTCTGGCATGGTAACGCAGCATGTCAGGAAACTAATAAGTTAAAATACGAGATTAGTGGTCATGCTTAAGATAATTATCTGTTCAAAATAACAATTGTGTTCTTGCATGATGTCTTTAAATGCACATATCTAGGGTTATAAATGGTCTGAGTGGATTTGAAGCTTCTTCAGTTGTGGAATGTCATGGTCAACAGTTATTTCATTCTGGTTAATAGATCCCTCACTTCTCTCACATGGGCTCTGTCATGGATTAAAATATATATTGCCAATTTGAGTGATTATACAGATGAAATGACCTCCATTCGTCCTGCTTACTGTATAGCAGGACAACATTTAAGCAAAATAATTAATTTCTCTAAATTCCAATGAAATTTGAATATACAGTAATAATCAATGGGTTCTATAAGTTGCATGCTTCTAAAAGGACTCGTGACATGGCAATGAGGTTTGATTGATGTACAGTATTATTGATGTGTCGCTCTGTATACACAAGTTGATCAATGATTTAATTTGATTTTGAATAACTATCTAAATTTTCTTACATTTGTATAGTTTGATGTTGGTATAGCAGTTGTTTTAGCTGTAGCATTAGCTGTGATAGCCGTACATGTCTTGCAGGAGACATGCTGTTAACAGCGATACTTGGTGAATTTATTTATAAGCTCTTCACTAATCTTGGCCTGCTGCTTACTCTGCCAGCTAAGGCATCAGACAACCAAACAAACAATGTGATGCTCTAGGGGAAAAAAAGGAATTACCTTGACAGAATAACCAGATTAAACATTAAAGCCCAAGTCAGCACTCACTTGTTCAATTGATGCCCATTCTGTTCATATTTTAGTGCCAGATCAGCTGGCTGTATTTACTCTTTCAGGCAGGTGGTTGTTGTAAAGAATGTTTTATAACAGCTGCAGACCCTTATGGTGTTGATGTGATGGTACAAAACTACAAAATCTGCACTGCAAGCACTTGCAGCATTCAGGTCTGTGGATTATAACAGCGTTCTTCTAGTTTTCACTGTAGACAGGGAATTAGGATAATAGACGTCAATAAATTATATGTATAAGTGTCAGGGTTCTGTTACTTCGGTCTGTTTATTCTCAGAACTCTGACCCTGCTATTGTCTTGTCATGTCATGTCATGTCATGGTGAGCATGTGCACTCATCTGTCGACGTGAGTTGTTTGGTGTGCAGTGGTGTTCGAATCATGGCACTTCGGTCTAGTTCGGTTTCGGTTCTGTGCCGGGATTCGGACATTCATGCTCTGTGTGTTTGTCTTCTGTTGTGAGCACACAGGATGAGCATTCACTCATTCCTATGCACTCTGTCTTGTTTGTGTTAGTGTGTGGTTTTGAATTTGCTTGGGTCGTACACTCTTCTGTCCGCATGTGTTGTGTTCTGTGTAGCACGTGGTTTGTGTTTACATCTGCTGTGTGAACACGTGGCTTATTAGTTTGCTGATTAGCTGCTTGTTGGTGTCTTACTTTGTTTGAGCACAAGGCTTGGTTTCGATTTTGCTCGGGCCATACGCTCTTCTGTCCGTGTGTGTTGTGTTCTGTGTAGCATGCTGTTTGTGTTTACGTCAGCCGTGTGCTTTCGCGTTGTTTTGTGTTGTGTCACATGTGGCTCATGTTTTTATCTGCCACAGGCTTTCATGTTAAGTCAAGTCGGTCATGTTTTCCCCAATAGGGTAGTTTTTTGTTGTTGTTGTTGTTTTTATCATTAATTTAAAAAAAATATTTCTGCATATTGAGTCCTCGCCTCATCCCTTCACCCCAACCATTCACCATCTTGGAATGGCATGCATTTCTGTTTTATGCTTTAGCGTGTGTGAGATATGTGATATGTGAGATAAATATATATAATCTCAATCAATAACTATATTGACAAAAGTTTTGGGACGTCTGCCTTTACATGCACATGAACTTTAATGACATCACATTCTTAATCCGTAGGGTTTAATATGGAGTTGGCCCACCCTTTGCAGCTATAACAGCTTCAACTCTTCTGGGAAGGCTTTCTACAAGGTTTAGGAGTGTGTTTATGGGAATTTTTGACCATTCTTCTAGAAGCGCATTTGTGAGGTCAGGCACTGATGTTGGACAAGAAGGCCTCCACACCAAGCTCGCTCATCCATGTCTTTATGGACCTTGCTTTGTGCACTGGTGCGCAGCCATGTTGGAACAGGAAGGAGCCATCCCCAAACTGTTCCCACAAAGTTGGGAGCATGGAATTGTCCAAAATGTCTTGGTATGCTGAAGCATTAAGAGTTACTTTCACTGGAACTAAGGGGCCATGAAGCTCTCTACGCACTGTTCTTGAGCTAATCTGAAGGCCACACGAAGTTTAGAGGTCCGTGGCTATTGACTCTGCAGAAAGTTGGCGACTTCTGCGCACTGTGAAATCAGAATGCGCTGACCACTCTCTGTGATTTTACGTGGCCTATTACTTTGTGGCTGAGTTGCTTTTGTTCCCAATTGCTTCCACTTTGTTATAATATCACGAACAGCTGACCGTAGAATAATTAGTAGTGTGGAAAGTTCACAAATGGACTTATTGCACAGGTGGCAACCTATCATGGTACCATGCTTGAATTGACTGAGCTCCTGAGAGCAACCCATTCTTTCACAAATGTTTGTAGAAGCAGTCTGCATGCCTAGGTGCTTGATTTTATACACCTTTGGCCATGATTGCAACACCTGAATTCAATGATTTGGAGGGATGTCCCATTACTTTTGGCAATATCTTGTGTATACTCTACGACATAGATTATAATCTAATTACATGCGATATAATCTAATTGCATTTAGAGCTACTCTCTCTTTTGGAAAATAAATAAATATCTTGAGAACTGTAACCTTCTTTTAGATGTCTATAGTCTCACATATCAGACAGCAAATAAAATCAACACACAATATTATTATTATATCACAACATTATGATACAGTATTATAGGTGGACTTAAAATAATAATATTTGAATGGAATTCCCTTTTAAATGTTTTTGTCATGTTTTGAATTTTATTGTTTTATGAAGCAAATTTGGGGATATTTGTTACATTCACTTGTTGTTGATTTTTTGTTTGTTTTGTTTTATTATCATACTACCATTGCTTTTCTCCATCTATGTTTTAAGTATTCAGGATGTACTGTTATGATCAATAAACACTATAAGAATGTTTTACCAATACTCAGATTAATTTTAGAGTTCCAAAAGGAGCTGTTACTGTTGAATAATACATCTGTCAGTTCACTTGCATGCATTAGTGGGTGGATCTTGACCTTTCCAGAATGGTGGATGTGAAAACATATATAAAATATGAATATTTGCTTATCTTGGTAAGGATGCCTCTGATTTCTGTTGGCTTGTCTGATTGATAGTATAGTGTCATTTTCTCTGAGGCACTTTTGGATATCAGCTCTGCAACTGCATGTTAATAGCATCTTATCTCAGATACTTATTTTAGATCAGATAATGTTTCAGACAGACATTACTGCTCATTATTTCTTCCTCTGCAATTCAGAGTGATTAGGGAATCAGAGGAAGGTCCAGTAGGTGGGCTCATACTAGAGGACATCTGTACATGCCAGGGTTGTTGGCACAGCAGGTGCTGGAATGATCCAGCAGGCACATGGAGAGGCAGTGCCTAGGGTTCTACCCTTGTTTTGTTTGTGCTGTTGTGCCAGTTCACACACACTGATACACAATGAGAAATTATTATGTTGAAGGTGAGTTCTGTATCTTCTGTGTGTGTGTGGGTTTGAGTTTGTATGTTGTGGCCTTGGGCTGATAACAGTTTTCAGAGCCTTTTTGCCCAGCTCTCGCTCTCTCCCCCTCTCTCCCTCTCCCTTCTTCCTTTAATATCCCTTTAGTCACAGAGCTACATTAGGCTGACAAAACATAAACACCCTTCATCATCCTAATTGCTGTACTGGGAACAGTTTAAAACTTTTCTATATAATACGTCTAAACAAATAAGCAATTTAGAAACACTAGTCTAGGATCAGTCCAGAAATAGAGAAGACAAATGTTCTATAAAGTATCTCCTATAAAGTCTCTTCATTGTCTCATCAAATAATCTCTTCATTGGTCTTCTTGTGTAATAGTGCATCCCATTTGCACACTTTTTGCTGTGGCTCTCAATGAGAGTGTTATGAAATGCATTCATCCTAAAGATGATATGCTGGGTCCTGGAAGTACCTGATAACTTTAGTGGTTGTAGTGAAGAATATGCTGTCAGCGCTGCTGTTATGACTGTATTAACGGTGCAACCTTTTTCTCAGGGATTTAACAGACAGCAAATAGCTGCTCCGGTGCAGCTAAAGTATTCTTCTGTCTGCACTTAGGGATTATGAAGACAAAGCCTAACTAAAGTGTGTATATGAGCATGTGCTTGCTTGTGAGCATTTCTTTGAAGTGTGTGCGGTTTTCGTATTTGTGTACGTTAAGTACTGAGCGAAGTGAATGAATCCAAAAACACACTTTCACTTTCTGCACTAGTTTATGGGTATTACTTTCTAATGAACTGATAACAGAGAGAGAGCGAGAGAGAGAGCGAGAGAGAGAGAGAGCAGAGAGAGAGAGAGAGAGAGAGAGAGAGAGAGAGAGAGAGAGAGAGAGAGAGAGAGAGGGAGAGAGAGAGAGAGAGAGAGAGAGAGAGAGAGAGAGAGAGAGAGCTCAGAGCACACAGGTGGCCATGGGGGTTGCCTGCAGTAATTGTCAGAGTTTGTAAGTGTTTTAAGAGGATTTGACTCCGGGTAGCAGGAGTCGGACCAGCTGAGAGACGCTCTTGAAGAAACTGGATAGGAAACTGGTATTACAGAAGCATCCTAACTCAATAAAATACAAAAAAAGCTGTCTTAACTTTATGACAACCCCACTGGTGTCCTAACTTAAAAACATTTTTGAAATCCAGTGGTAAAAATCACAGTACAAAAAGCCTTTTTTTCTTGAGAATGGCATTACATGTATTGATTATACAAGACAAAGAGCAGCTACATTTGATGGTGGAGAGACTTTTGGAGGACCCAGAGGATGTGCTGTGCTTTGATGATAAAATACTCGTAAATAATTATAGACTCCCCCGACACATGATTTTGCAGTTATTTGAGGAATTGCGACCAACCTTACAGAGGCCAATGAGCCGTCACGGAGCATTACCGGTCAGCCTTCAAATTACTTTTTTTTTGCAAAAGGTGATTTATAAAACAGGCTTTAACTTTTCAACGGAGCTTATCAAAATGTCAATCTCTGCCGCACTGAAATTAAAAGCATGCCGTTATTTCTCCATTTTGATTTTAAGTTTATCTCAGAAGAAGTTTGCGTGTTGTTGGTTGCTTGGTAACAGACCTGACAGTTGATTACCAAACTCGATGGAGTGGTTTAAGATTTCCCAACTACAGATAAAATGAGATTTTGTATGATAGGATAAGAATCCTAAATCAAGTTAAGATTTGCTCCTGTTATACAAAATTGTGAAAAATACTAAATTAACTTATCATATCTTAAGTTAAGACCTAAGATAGAAAGTTTCTGTAATACGCCCCCTGGTTCACAAACCATACTAAGAGCGGGCAGAATGGGGCTACAAGAATCAACCGCAACTCCTCCTGAGGAACCCTCGCCAGAACTCACAGGAGCAGAGCGATTGGGGGAAAGGTGTACAGACGCAGTCTCTGCCACATCCAGCCTCAGAGGTGCTGGAGGATAGAAAGAGAACCAAAGGGGACAGTGAGTTGACTCCTCGGAGTCCACTTCTCAAGTCAACTTCCACCTGGCCGAATTCTGCAATACTCCACTATTTGAGGGTTAAACTGTCCTCATGGCAAGCCGTTTGTCTTGAGTGATGTTGAGACAGCCAGGTATGTCAGAATGCATCTCGCACCAACCAGCAAACGTCAATGGCGGAGGAGAAAACCGTCATTTGTGTCACGAAATATAGTTTTACAGGTTAGAATGTAGGTTGTTTAAAGCTCAAGTTGTTTAAAGCTCAAATCTGCAGTTTATTTATAAAGGTAATGCCTATTTGAAAATTTGCTCTGACATTTTTTGAGTGGTGAGATCCAGTTGATGATCTATTATTTGTTCCCGGGCAGATCGTGTTGGTTGAGGGCAAAGTTAATATATTTATATACCTTTACTAGAGCGCTGACTTTGTAGGTTTTACTGAATTGTTTGCTTGTCTTTATTTTCATATTGTGTAAACTTCTTATACTTTATACTTTCAAAATGGCTATTATTGCTCATTAAAACTGACATTTAACAAAAAGAGACAGGGTTGTGTTTTATGCCATATTTCATTTTATCAAACATATACATACAGTGAAGATAATCAGAGTACATATGCACATATTGCCTCATCTGAACCACATATTAATACGCAATGAAAATGAAAAGAGGCAGCTTTTTAAATCTATTTTACAAAGAAAACTTCACAGTGTGTTTTGACCTTTAAAAAGGCTCTTATATTGCACTCTGGATTAGTTCGACCACAGGAAGTTGATGGCACAAGCTACTTTTAACAGATCTAGCCAATAAAAAGCAATATCTTTTAGTATTTCTGTTGTATTTACCTTCCAGAGCCTCCTCTGGATCTCTCAACTCATTTGTCTCTCTCGTTCATCTTATTCCTTTATCTCTCCCTTGCTGCCTTGAAATATTTTTTGTCCCCAACCAGCCGCTTTTGTCATTCGGCACATAAGTAAATGTCACTACAGCTCTCATTCTTCTTCATTCTTCTTCTGTCTCCTCTCATTTTCAACCAGAGAATGACAAATAGCCTTTGACCTCCCTTATACCTTCAAACCATAGGGAGACGTAGAAAAGTAATATTGGGTAATGTGTATAAATACCAGCCAACAGGAGAGCAGTTGTGGTTAACAATTTTTAGAAACAATATTCACTTGAATATTGATAGTAAGTTACAATGAATCTGCA
Organism: Romanogobio albipinnatus; assembly: GCA_023566225.1. Lineage (NCBI taxonomy): Eukaryota > Metazoa > Chordata > Actinopteri > Cypriniformes > Gobionidae > Romanogobio > Romanogobio albipinnatus. Next base: position 40,750,530 of record CM042241.1, on the reverse strand, counting down.
AGAAACGGATTGAATTAAACATGACATTTTGTAATAGACTGAAATTAAGCTTATGCACAAGTTCTGGTAGGAAGATTCAATGTTACGTCACTTATCACATTCAGACCTATCCAATCAAGTCATAATTATCAGAGTATAAAAGATCGGTAATTACACATGTCTGAGTTCACCGATGCTGACGCCAACATTATTTTGACGATCCGGACGTTCCATAGCGGTCGATCGCTGGTCTTATTATAAAATTAATAATGTGCAATACAGTGGCGTTCAAAGTCCATGTCAGCCTATCATTCTGTTCATTGGGCTGTCGCGGCAACAGACACGCGTTTATATCCAGAACAATCACTTTCAATGGAGGACTATCTGGGCATGTTATCAAAGACACGGCTGTGATTTTCATCACCATTCTGGCGTCATCACTTCATCAGCATTCATCACAGTGATATGTATAAGATTATGCATTTCCGATGTCGATTGGGTGTGGTATTTTACTCTTTCTCAATTTGTCGCAAGCATGCATGCACGAGACGCGCACCTACTTGTGCAACATTGCTCGTTATCGCTTGCTCGTGTTGTAAACTATCCATAGTGCCTCGTAAATGATTCGCATGACACCGGTTACCGTTAACGATTGTATTTTGTTTAGAAAAGCTGAAACAGAACAGATGGCACAGCATATTAGCCTCTATCATTCTCCCCACGAATGCAAGGAAACCAACATGGGTTTTAAAGCAACATGCACCCAGTTAATCGGGGCTTCATGATTAACAGAAGTTAAGCTGAAATCACGAATGGGTTCAGTGTTATCAGATCGCTAAAGTTGAATTAACTATGCTAATATGCTCAGCATAGTTTTTAAAGTACAGCACCGACATCAGTGCTTGATCCGTTCTCATTCAATCGTGCTATTCATCTTGCAAGGACTGAGTTCGTCACATACAAAATGCAATTGAAACTGACACAATAGTTTCAAGCTTAGAAGTGTTTTGGGCCTGTCATCCAGCAGAGTACATATTTTGCTCAAACATATGGGGCACCCAGTGTTGAAATGGCTTCCTTGTGTGATTCGACATGGCTTCCTTTACTATGAGGAAGAACTGCGTTCTGCGCTCATATAAAGGTGCCGTTGCTTATTGCTTTATAAATATGCGCTACATGTATAGTAATTGTGCTTTTGTCTTTGCGTTACTCCAGTTAATTTGACTCTATTCGTGTTTTATTCCGCTACTGATATCTGGATGCCGCTGTCTATTTTTAGGAACTTTAGAATTTAGTGTTACGTCTCACTTAGTTCTTCTGTACTACGATGCCATGGCTACACTTATGAATTAAACAAAGTGTATCTCGCTAGTACTCAAATCACCATATGTCAAGTAAGGTTTGCATACAAAACAAGGTTTGACTGGATATTCGATAGCAGCAATAATTTAATTCCGTACTCAATCCGACCCATTTTACATAAAGATTGCATCCTGTACAGCAACTAAATCGCAGCACGGGAATACAATTATTCAAATATTTTATTAATATAGTAAGTGAGCAGAGTGCGCTCCCTTTATAAACGCATGAAACCGTCAAATGCTTCAGTTCAACTAAACTCCGACACTAGTGGAAACCGTTTTCGGTCAATCTGACTACACCAAATCATAAATCTATAGCATGTTCTACTCTTCGTTGGTCAAACGTATGCACTAGAAGGCAGAATTAGTCAGTGAACAAGCACTGAACCATTCAATCCTGATTGTGTATATTCCGTGTTATGTTAACTCCTCCAATTAGCCATTGCATTCAAGCACTCCACAGACATTGACATTTACGCATTTGGCAGACGCTTTTGTTAAGGGTGACTTGCATCATATTCAAGGTGCACATTTGATATTTTGTCGGATCTTGCTATCCCTGGGAATCGAACCCATGGCTTGGCGTTGCTAGTGCTACGCTCTACTGTTTGAGCTACAGGAAAGACGTGCCTGTGATTGGCTGCGCTCTCATTGTAAACACCAACATTTGTCAGTCTATCGAGACTAACACAATATACAGGGGAGTAAATATAGTGTGACTGTTTGACAAAGTCTGCACATGCGTACTGATTCCCGCAAATGACGAGCTCTCTCGCAGTGAGCTTCTTTTTTTTCTCTTCACCAAAGCTGGCACACACGGTGCGGCTTATAATTATTGTGATTTGTTGCTTTTCAGACTGTGATCCTGATGTCACACTGTGGGAACTCCGCTGCATTAATGTCAGACTGCATGATAATCAAACGCACAAAAATTTGTCATCAACCCACTCACATTTGTTTAATTTACTTCAGGTTACAACTTTATCATGGCTGTTGGTGAGTATGTCAAACATGCTATCAAAGACAAAAGATTTTAGCCTAGGGTCAAAAGAATTTAGGAATGCGATATTTGTCTGAGACTGCCAAACGTGGCCAAAAAATCATACAGTATGAACTTGGCTTAGGTTATCAAACGATGACTCTCACATTGATTATTGTTTTTCATTGGTTCGGTTGCTTTGCAGGGTTCTATAGCCAGCTATGGTTTATTAGCTAGTAAAGCGTCTTCTAAAACATTCTTATCCTTCCGCAAGGGCATTGTTTGAGGTTTTCAATTGTCGGTTATGTATTTGTCATGCTGTTCTGGTTTATTTTCTTCTGGGGGTTCTCTCAACAGGTTCTGATGGTTAGATGGTGTTCTGTCTAGCTGTGAGCTGGAGTCACGCCCAATGGTTTCGAATCCTCCAACTGCAGATGCTAAGAACTGCAGTTCCCCAACTCATCTATGCCTAGGTCATTCTTCGGATTGGGGCTGCTACTTTGCAGCTCAATGTGTGGAGTCCGCATACTCTATCAAGGTGCTGTGTACATGCTCATCCTCAGCATTATAGTACAAGCAAGATCTGACTCAAACACTCAGCGACTTCAAGTAATAATTTTCATGCAAATACTGGTGGTGGCATATTTCTCCTTTATTACTACTCATCAATCCTGTTTTCGTCAGTCTCTAAAAGCCTTTCATGAATTTCTCTGTGGCCTAACGTGATCTCTGTCCAGGTGGCCTGTTGTAGCCTTCATCTCTATGTGGCCTACTGCGGCTTCATCAGCGTGGCCTTCGTCTCTGTAAAAGAGGATATCTCTTAGCACATCCATGCACCCCTAATCATTCTGCAATTTTTATATTCCCCAACGGGTCTCCCATATCAAGAAGGTGGTTAAAACTCACCTAGAGACAGACCTACAGACCTCGCATCAGTATACCGGACATTCATTCAGGGTTATGTGCTGCTACAACAGCAACTGAACGTAGGATTGTATGATGGTCAAGATGGTCGTCAGCATTCTAATATTATAGAATGCTCAAACCTTCAGGTAATCCTAAGATTACCTATGTGTCTTAACAAGCATCAGGTAAGTTACAGTTTATTTAACTCCTAATACGTTTTCATGGGGTCTATCGAGACCAACTCATGCACCCACGCTGTCTTCTCCTCACTATGGGCTATCGCAGCCTTCTCTGCACAGTGGCTTATCATTCTCAGTCGCCGCGTCTTTCTTGTACCCTCTCCTATCAAGGCTGTATACACGGCCTAACCTGGCAGTCATACAGCCTATGTGGGTTTTTTTCGCACCCCGGCCTATTGAGGCAGTATACACGGTCTAACGTGGCAGTCAATACAGCCTACGCAGCTTTTCGTACCCCGGCCTATTGAGGCAATATACACGGCCCAACGTGGCAGTCCAAACAGCCTATGCGGCTTTTCGTACCCCGGCCTCTTGTGGCAGTATATACGGCCTAACGTGGCAGTCCATACAGTCTACATGGCTTTTCGTACCCCGGCCTCTTGTGGCAGTCCATACAGCCTACGCGGCTTTTCGTACCCCGGCCTCTTGTGGCAGTATATACGACCTAACGTGGCAGTTCATACAGCCTATGTGGCTTTTCGTACCCTGGCCTATTGAGGCAGTGAATATGTGGCCAACGTGGCAGTCAATACAGCCTACGCAGCTTTTCGTACCCCGGCCTATTGAGGCAGTATACACAGCCTAACGTGGCAGTTCATACAGCCTACGCAGCTCTCTGTACCATGGCGTATTGAGGCAGTGAATATATGACCAACGTGGCAGTCCATACAGCCTACGCTGCTTTTGCAGTAGTATAATAATTCCCTCTGTTTATTGGTTTAACACCTATGTCAATATCCATATCTATTGCATGTTCAATGTCCATATTCTAAGTAATCCTCATGCAAATACTGGTGGTGGTGTCACAGTGTCACGTTCTCAGATTATTACTCATCCCGTTCGTCAGTCTCTATAGCTCTTATTCTTCGTCAATGGCCTAACGCGGCCTTCGTCAATGGCCTAATGTGGCCTTTGTCAATGGCCTAACGTGGCCTTCGTCAATGGCCTAACGTGGCCTTCGTCTCCAGGTGGCCTAACGTGGCCTTCGTCTCCAGATGGCCTTCGTCTCCAGGTGGCCTCAGGTGGCCTTCGTCTCCAGGTGGCCTCAGGTGGCCTTCGTCTCCAGGTGGCCTAACGTGGCCTTTGTCTCCAGGTGGCCTAACGTGGCCTTCATCTCCAGGTGGCCTAACGTGGCCTTCGTCTCCAGGTGGCCTTCGTCTTCAGGTGGCCTAACGTGGCCTTTGTCTCCAGGTGGCCGATCAAGGCTCTGTCTTGTGGCCGTTCAAGGCTTTCGTCTCTACCTGGCTGATCAAGGCCCCTCTGCGGGCGTTCAAGGCTTTCGTCTCTACCTGGCTGATCAAGACCTGTCTGCGGCCATTCAAGACTTTCGTCTCTACCTGGCTGATCAAGACCCGTCTGCGGCCGTTCAAGGCTTTCGTCTCTACCTGGCTGATCAAGACCCGTCTGCGGCCGTTCAAGGCTAGTCAGTGGCCGATCAAAAAACTCCTTTCATGGTTTCATTTTATCATGCTCAATTTATGGCTAAATAACATCTGTCTTTTTAATGTTTCAGGTATCGCAGCATTTACGACGGGCGAGTATACAATTTTCAAATTTTTGGGGGGTGAGTAGGTCCCGTCCTGGAGGAACTAATTTCCTCCACCAATTCTTGGGGGTCGGCTGCGCCCCTGCTTTCATCTTCAGGCAGGAAATGCAGATTCTGTTACCCTCTTGACGAGCGCTACGGACGGGGCCTACGCCAAAGAACCTCTAATTCAATACTTGCTGGTCTGCTAATAAACTTGCGATGTTATCATACTTCATCTGGTCTCCTGAGTCTTCCTGGTAGAAATAGTATTTTCTTGTAAAATGTACTCCAATTTGTTTTGTTTTCTTGTTTATGCTTTTTATAGTGTAGTGGAATTTAGTTAGGGTTTGCGCTTGGCTGGAATCGCAGCATAGCCAATACAGTATGTTGCAGAAAATAATTTTCCATGCAAAGCAGTTTAGTCTTTTTTATTGCCTTTCTTTCTCTCCACCCCCACCTTCTTTTCTTCTTGTATCATAACTTCACTAAGAGTGAAAATAAAAGGATAACTTTGAACAATTACCCTACCACATTAAACTGCACACACACCATACACACACGTGCTCTCACCACCACTTGTCAATAAGTGGAAAATTGTCTCTGACAGGCTATAACCCTCCACCTTGGTTAGCTTTTAGAGTGCTCATAAAAGTTTACACACTGCAGCTAATCTTGGTAGCACTTGTTTTCCATTGTAAAAAGAAAGAAAGAAAGAAATGAAGGGAAAACACAATCTGAAAAGTCTGCAGGAGATGCGAGTAAGCCCAAAGGCCCATGGTAATTCACTGAATGTCAATTAGTGTGACCAAATTTCATCATATGGACAACAGAATATTGGAATATATAAAACAACAGTTTATGGCTCAGCAGAGTTTGTCTTGGTCGTGAAACACAAACAGGCAGTTTTTTTTGGAATGATCCACCTACAAGAGCATTTCGAGTGGAGTATAATAAGCAGCAATGTGTATAGAAAGTGATGGCCTGAAATAAATCAGCTCCAGACAGTGTGTGACTCTGCACTCCTACCTTCCCTTCAGTGCATAAAGGTGTCATTCAGACCAGAGCAAATTTTAGTTGTGTGTTGAGTCTGTATCCACGGTCTGCTGTTTATATAATCATCACCGCTAAAAATTAGACTCAGGCAGCTCTATTTATGTTTCAAAAGTATAAATATTTATTATGTGAACCTTGTAAGCAGCACCTTTCCATCTTAGGACTATACAACCAAAATTATGCAAGAGTAGCCAGTTAAACAGCATTGTCTAAGAAATACTTGTATTGCATAATGTTGCGGTGACCAACAAAATGCAGTAGTTTATTTAAAGGTGACATTTCATGGAAAACAGGCTTTTTTAATGTAAAAGTATATTTATGTTGTGTAACAAACACAATACAAAGCTCCCACTCTAGTCCAAATAAAACCATTTATCGAAATTAATCTGCAAAAACAGATACATAATTGTTATATGTCTTATTGCATGTCTTTCTGGAATATAGATTGCGATTGGTCAATCGCAGCATTCTGTTGTCAAATATTTAGTATAATGACCACTAAGCTGTATGACTGATGTTTTTTTGTAAACATCTTCAACCCTGTGCTAGTTTCTCGTAACACTTTGTGGTCTCATTCTTCTCACATAAAACAATCATTTTAACTCAGATCAACATTTCATGGCCCTTTATTTATTTACTTGCTAACTAGCCGTGTAATTAGCAGGGTAATGTACAGGTAGCCAGTTATTATGGCAAAATAAACTTCTTCAGGATGTCACAAGATCCCCCGGGTTTATTTTGCAACAATAGTGGGCTGACAGTGACTTCTTCTTTATAGAACTAGTAGAACATGAACATATGACCACTCAAGATGCAATATTCAGCCAATCAAAGCAGGATTAATCTTTAACAAACAAACAAACAAAAGTTAATTCTAAAGGTGTGGTATAGTATGAAACACAACTTTGAAACCAAGCAGATTGCAGATGGTAAATGCAGCAAATCGTTGGCAAACTTGGACCAGTTGCGAAATCTGTGCGGGAAAATCTTTTGCCCCCACACTAAATTCCCAAATCACATGGATTCCAATTGAAATGACTGGATTTCCCCCACAAAGATTTGCTGAACAACAGTAAATGTGATTGCACTTTAAGGGCCATGAAGAGGGTGGAAATGGTCAGACTGTATTTGACTTCAGTACAAGTATGGCCCCATTGAGCTACTTACTGTAAAAGAAGCTGTCATATACACACACATACTAGCTCTAGCCAAGGAAATGTAGACGACACACATACATCGAAATAGCTTTGCAGTTCCTATGGAAAATACATCTAAAGAGGATTAGGAGAAGGCAGGCTGTCTCTCTCTGTCATCCTCTATTTGCCTCTATTTCCATCACTTCTTACTTCCCCCCTCTCTCTCTCTCTGGATGTGGTTTCAGTACGGTCCATATATTTTTATTAGTCTAAATGGTAGACTCTGGTCTTGCGTCCTCTGTCTATTTTGGGCCACTGTAATGGACCCTCATTAGCCACTGTATTAGCGCACATAAGTGAATCAATTGGTAGGGCAGATGCGCAGCAAACATGTGCGGAAACTCCCAGCTTGCTTGCAGGATTGATTGAACGATGGTGTTGCAAATGTGTTGGTCACCTAATATATGTGGGGGATATGAGCTCTGTAGATCCTGACTAGCCATTCAGTAATGATGTCAATTTGTAGGCAAACAGCTACTTTGCTATGGGTTCCTTCTGGAATTTTCTATGTAATACCTGTTTTAAGTTTTATGAGTAAAGGTTTGTTGTTTAAATTATTTTAAAAGAATTTCACATTTTGTTCTATAATATAAAAGTTTTTTTTTCTTTTTTTCACGCTGCTGTGGTTTGTTTTTTTCATGTAAGTTTAGGATTTGAATTAAGATTATTAAACCTACATCCTTGTGGTCGTTTTTGTGGCAACTTGTCATTGTACGTTTAAAGCACCGTTACTTTTTGAGTGTGACTTTATGTAATACATTTTGTACATGAAAAAATCTCTTCAAGTAATGCTAACAGCAATCAATCTAATTTTACTCCTAAATGGAAAACCTCTATTTTAAATACCATTCACATGGACATTTTATTTGCATTTATGCATTTAGAAGACACAAAGTGACTTGTAACAGAAGAGCATAAGCAATTTGTGGCAGAGCCAACAATTTTCACAGTATATAATGTCACATTTATTAGAAAGGCTAGAATAGGAAACAAGCTACACCAGAGGGAACTATGCCTTTAAATGCTAATTATGTTCCTGGATTTAATTTAGAAAAACAAACTTAACAGCTGTATTATCCTGTATAGCTTTAATGAAGTACAATAATGTTCTACAATATCATCTTGTCACTGTCACATCTTGTCACTTGTCTGAACCAGCTGTTCTGCTTAGGTAATTAAATGAATTATTCTCTTTTTCCAACATGAAACTCTCTCCCCCCCATTTACATGATAAATTAGTCTCAAACTCTATGAAGTTGGAAACATGAAAACCAGACTAAGATCAGTGTGCATATAGGGTGTAACAAAGTACAACAGTGTCTAAAATTAACACAAACATCAAGCAGCAAATGTGAGTCAAATTTGGACCTTGCCGATTATTTGAATAAAAGACACACAAGCGCTCACCTCAAGTGAATGTCTAATGACAATGCAATAGGTTGTTTTTTATTTCGTTTATTTTATTTCATTGCATGTCTATTTGATGTTTTCACTTAAGTTTTGAAGAATTTGGTTCACAATGTTGATCTGGTTAGTTACCGTAAAAACCGTGTCATACGCCGCTGCTTCAGCATCATTATATGGTTAATGTGTCCAAATAAAAATGTGTTAAACAAGCTGACAGAAGTCGATCTATTTCTTTGTTGGAAAGATGTAAATGTACTGAAACTTCACGCAGGAGAGTCGGAGATGGTCACATTCAGCGGACAGACACCGACACTGTGTATTTTTAAAAATATATAAGAAATCTCAAACAAAACTTAACTGGGCTCATTAAAATATTTATTTATATATTTATTTCCAAAAATGACAATCAAAGTCACATCTATGGAAGCTTGTGAATAGTTTTGAAGTGGCTGCGTGCAAGTTAAGTGAGAATCATACTCGCAAATGTAATGTCACTTATTAACCCAAACAAAATACAGAACCTTAAAAAGCAATGAGATTATTTTATTGAGTGATAGGCAGTTGGTTTAATCAGATATTATTACTAGATTTGCTATCGTCTTACCGTCACCTCCTCAACCTGTGTTTTTACACCTAGAAAAGCGGAAAAGTGTATTACATTGTCCAGTTTTCCACCTGAAATGGTGTGAGTTCATATGGCAATTCTCGATGCAACATAAATGACCTACAATGGTGACATTTTTCACAATTACGAGTGGACAGAAAATCAAAATAACCTAAACTCACTAGCAGAAAGTCAGCGCGATATAAACAAACCAGACCAGAACAGCGTGACGGCAGCTTCACATTCTCTAACTTAGTTATATCAACCGTCTAGATGGCAGGTAAGTCTTGCAATTCAGTAGAACAATCGCTCCTCTTCATAACATAAGGATCATGTCCAACATATGTTGTGATTTTTCTGTTTTATAGCTTTCTAAACCAGCACTTTACAGACTTTCCTCCATCTCGTCCATTCTGTTTTCCACTTCCTGCCCTCCATCTGAATATCGTGCGTCATCAGAACCATGTGATTGCAAACAAGCTATTATGATGTTTTATGTAATTAAAGCTGCAGTCCGTAACTTTTTGCGCTCTAGTGGTTAATAAACAGAACTCCATGCGTCTTGCGGAAGAACATTGTAGCCGGAGCTACTTCTCTCTGTTTATGTCTATGGCGAGTCACGCAGGGACTGTGCTCCTCCGCAGCGGTTCCTACCCGACTGGTCTGAAATAGTCCCAATATAAACACTTATTAAAAGTGTACCATAAGGATTCAGGGTAAGACAAAAACACGGTTTGGAAAATGGATTCATGTTGTACATTCTCATTATATAATTTTTGTAAATCTTGAACACAAAAAAAGTTACGGACAGCAGCTTTAAGTATTAAAGATAAACAACTTTTATTTATAAAATGTAGTGCAGTAAAACTACATGGCTACCATTGGCTTCCAGAAAGTAAGAAAAAAAAAACACTGAGACATATCCTCACCATATCTTCTTTTATGTTCCACAGAAGAAATAAAGTCACTTTTGGATGAACTATCCCTTAAGGGTCTAAATTAAATGTAAGGAGTAAAAAGTATATTTTTGCAGGTCATCACGGCTTTCTTCTTTGTGTCCATTTTAATGAGATGACTAGTTAAATTATTTCAGTAAATCCAAAATTCAAATTACACTTCTGACTGAACTTTTAAAGCCAGTGACATCCATTTCTTCTCTATTTTTACAAAAATATGGTCATTGGTCCAAAGTATTGGCTAGAAAATGTTGACAACCATAGGGGGTAATTATCTTTTTGGTATGTGTTCCACAGAACACGTGTTCCATGAGAGGGGGGTAAATGATTACTTGTGATAACTTCATTTTTGGTTGAACTAACCTGACATATTTTCAAAATCGACAGTTGGTGGGTTGCCTTAAAGGGATAGTTCTCGCAGATCTTGACCCCCAATGACTTCAGTAGTATTTCTTTTTCTTCGCTATTATGGTAGTCAATGGGGGCAGAGATCTGCTTGGTTGAAAAAGATCCTTCCAAATATCTTCCTTTGTGTACAAAACAAAGAAATTTTCTTGAGAGTGATGACCGAATTGTATTTTTTGGGTGAACGATCCCTTTAATGAAGTCCTAAAGAAGTAGGGTGATTTTGGGTTAACCTGGACCTGATTAACTGTTGCAACTTGCACATCTTTACTTTAGTTTCTACTATCAGAAACATAGATGGAGGGTGAACCAACTTCAATGTGCTTCACCTTTAAAAACGCATACATTTCCTTGTAATAGTTTTAATTTTATGTCACCGCAAAACCAAACATACGCATTCCATCATAAATGCTCACTATAAATAAAAAAAAAATGAAATTTACATTCACAAACCACTGTTAACTTTAACACAAAACATGCATACTTTGGCTTGGCAGAAAGTGTGCAAAGAGTGCTCCCTTTATAATCACTAAAAAGCTGTCTAATTGGCTAAATTGCTCAACGCTGCAAAAACACGCTGTTTATAGAAACCTTTGATGCTCTCCTGTGCGCAAACACAGATGCGCACTGGATCGTTTGCCAAATCTATTTTGCCAGTATGCAATTTTTACGGAGAAAACTGATCCTAGTCCAGCAGCTATGAACAGTTTTCCCTCTAAAAGCAATCAGAAGCCACAGCAGGCTGTGGTTTGAGTAGTAAAATTCCACGCTAGTCTCAAGTACGTGGCCAGGGGAACGCTAAAAATGATCAGAAATTTATTTAGAATTGCTTCTAGTTTATTAAGAAATACGTTTTTCCTTGTGAACTCCATGTGGCCGGCAACATACTGAATGTGCTATATTACTCGCATTAAGCCACCAAGCAAGCATGTGCCTAATTCTACCATTACTGCTAAAAAGCAATATAGAATAGTAACAACAAGCTGGGAGAACCAGTACTGAATTTATCCATTAGCTTTCCCTAATGGCCCTTCTGTTTGGGTGAGAACTATGGCTCAAATGGAAATTGCACTCATTTCCTCGGCTCCTTCCTTCCCTGTTTAAAAACATCTCTTCTAATTTCTGCAGTCCTCAGACTGGATACAAGCGTCTGGTGTCTGGCAGTCATTGTTATTGTCATCGGTCTCTCATTAATAGTATATTGATGTGAAGTTTTTGGTTGGTAAAAGAAATGTTTCAAGCCCAATACAAGTTAAGCTCAATGAAAAGCAATTATGGTATAATATTGAAAGAAAGAAAAAAACAGACTTCCTTTTCTGTAAAAGGCAATAATTGAGGTTACATTGGGTTTCTTGGAAGAAAAGGGGGTAATTTTTTGGGGAAGATCATTTATGGTGTTAAAGTTGTGCAATTAGATATAACTTTACACAGAAAAGATTAGTATGTATTTTTTTACACCCAGAAAACTTATTAGCATACATTATTTATGTCTGGTAATTACTTTTGAAACAGCAAGTATTTGACAGTTTATGAATTAGCCTCATTCACACCATTGTATCAGTTGTATTGCTTATATTGAACACAGAATATTCCTTTAATTTTCTGTTTCATAAAGTCGGACAGTCAAACTGTTGTTCTCAGATTTCCCAGCCCCACTGATCATGTGTTGTGCCTGTATGTGTGTCTCTCTCCTCTCTGCCCTCTCGCCTGTGGAGATACTAAATAAACTGTAATGACGCAATCTGCCTTTACTGTTATTTTCCCCTCTCTCTCTCTCTTTCTCTTTCTTTTTCTCTTTCTCTTTCTCTTTCTCTGTGTGTTTCTCTTATTCTTCTTCTCCTTTTATCACATCAGTTAATTTGCCTCCTATTTTTCTCTGCCCTTTCACTGCTCCAAACAAAGCAAATATCGAAATGTCATCAAGATATTTTTAATTTGTTGACTGTATGTGGATTGTAATTTTCACGTTTTGTCATTTCTCCCTGATGTTCATTTACATCAGCACCATTAGCACTGATTATCATTCAGAAATTTCATAGAGCAGAAGGATAATTACATCTTTACCTAGGTAAATTACCGTTGTGTCCTGCTTCTCTCTTGTCTGTTCACAGGAAATGATGTAGCATGGGACTGGTTTCGCGTCAGCAAGTAGATTTTCTATAGAACAATCCATGCAGTGCCAAAATAATTTCTTATACATATGTAAACATATGTAAACATAAATATAACATTAAAATGTATTAATGATAACAATGATTATCTTCACTGTAAGTGAACTAGCATTTCATATATTGTGCACTCATAGGAAGGGCCGTAAAATGATGCCCCAATGCACTGCGTTGAAGGAATTTTCCATATTGATTTTTCACACTTTTCTATAGAACTTAACGGAAAAGGTTGTGATAATTTTCTTCCAGGCTGTTATCCGTTTTTTTCTATTGTTTTCTATTGTTTATAGTGTGGGTCGTATTGTCTTTACCTTGCATATAGTTTTGTTCATGGCTTTCTGGGATGAGGGCATGTCATGCAACCTGTCCCTATTGGCATCTGGCTAATTTGGCTAGCTTCTACCAAGTGACAGATGAATTTGCATCACAGTCCCATAGAGGTCTTTGACGTCAACAACAACAGCACGGGAAGCATTTTCTCCAGCCTTTTAAAAATCGATAAGCCTATTTATTTGTACTATTCTAACTAATCGTGCTTAATTATATTGTTAGTTGATGTTTATTATTATTTTTCTTTGCTGCTGATGCTCTTTGCTGCAACCCATTTTTTGGTAAAATGCAAAAAACCCTTTTTGGGTCCCGGTCCATCAGTTGAGATTCACTAGATTAAATCTTTTTTATGTATTGTTATGTAAAGTCATGTAAGTGTATTGTTTAGTGATTGTGTTGAGTTTATGGATGACAAAAAAAACAAATATATATATAATATATATATAGCCTCTAAGCATTTTTGTCAGGCTACTATGTATAGGTTTCTACCTAAGTACCGGTACTTCTGAATGCTGGGATTTAGTGGGTTTGAAGTGAAAGTATTGTATGAACGTGTGTGTGAAGTATTAGTATTAAAAGGTTAAGCATTTTTGTACTTTATGTGAGGTATTAAAGGTGAAGCAAGCTCTAGTGCTGATTGGAGGGCAAAATACATGGATTGGGATGCTGAGAAAAGACCGTTTCATCACAAGATATCCAAATAATTTGCTATTGAAACATACATTAATATAGTGTCACATCATAAGATACCTTTTTCCTGGACAAAATCTATTTAATTGCACTGAGAAAAAAAGAGTGTGAGAAGAAATAACATGTTACAAACAATGATGCAGTATGACAATTTTGATATAGAACTCTTTTGAGATGAAATTTAAAACACACTACTAGTACTTATTGCTTTGTATATATGCCTGAATCTTCATTTGAGAGTATGTTTTATACATGAGTTTATGTCCTCTGGTATTTCACGTTAATCCCAATTAGTGCTGGGTTAGCTTGAGGACAAGGAATGGCACATACCAATTGTTCGCGGACAAAGTCAACCTGACAAATGCTCATGCACACGCATAGCTCTCCTCTGTTAGTCCATGTGTGCTGGGACCAACAGCTGCTGTCCCCAGGCAGTCATACAGGAAGAGCTTTTGCGGGCTAATACACAAGCCACTGGCGCAGGGCAGATTGGCCACATAATTCCATGAGGTGACATGAGAGATAAAGAAGAGGAAAATGTTAAGGCACAAAATACAGTGATCATGTTTTCTTTAGCACATGCTTGTGTTATTATATTGTCCCCAGAGTGATCTGAGTGAACCTGACAATCTTTTCATGTCCAAGTATGCATGGAAGTGTGTGTGTGTGTGTGTGTGTGTGTGTGTGTGTGTGTGTGTGTGTGTGTGTGTGTGTGTGTGTGTGTGTGTGTGTGTGTGTGTGTGTGTGTGTGTGTGTGTGTGTGTGTGTGTGTGTGTGTGTGTGTGTGTGTGTGTGTGTGTGTGTGTGTGTGTGACTGACTGACTGACTGTGTGTGTGTGCGTGTGCGTGTGCGTGCGTGCGTGTGCGTGCGCGTGCATGCATGCGTGCGTGTGTGTGTGTGCGTGCGTACTGTTCGTGTGCTTTGGGTGGTTGGTTGGGTAGGTCATATTTCCTATTAGAATTAACACCTGCTGCCAGTATTCATTCCAGGCAACAGACATTTACGATAATGACTGTTTGTGTGTGTGTGTGTGTGTGTGTGTGTGTGTGTGTGTGTGTGTGTGTGTGTGTGTGTGTGTGTGTGTGTGTGTGTGTGTGTGTGTGTGTGTGTGTGTGTGTGTGTGTGTGTGTGTGTGTGTGTGTGTGTGTGTGTGTGTGTGTGTGTGTGTGTGTGAGTCTTTATAAAACTGCTGCATAGAGGAGGTGATTGTAGCCTATACTGGTTGATTAATTACAGAAGTTGCTGAATGAGGCTTCTAATGGAAAGTCTCTCATCTCTGTTATATTTTAGTTATGGAAATGCTTGTATTTGTAGTTTAACCTCCACTTTAACAGACTTTCCTTTTCGTTTTCAGTTTACGTTATGAATTTCCCAAAGTCCGTCATTTGCTTTACTGACTTATGTACTCATTCCTTTGTATAATTCGTAATTTAGTCGATTTTCACTTTTTACTGTACCTTTCAGTGATTGAAAGCTTTTAGCTGATGTCACTGAACAGATCATCCAGTATGTAAATTAGTTAATTTATAGGCTTTGTTTGTTT
The DNA here is from genome assembly GCA_023566225.1 of Romanogobio albipinnatus. Classification (NCBI taxonomy): domain Eukaryota; kingdom Metazoa; phylum Chordata; class Actinopteri; order Cypriniformes; family Gobionidae; genus Romanogobio; species Romanogobio albipinnatus. Next base: position 40,735,185 of record CM042241.1, on the reverse strand, counting down.
ATTCGGTCTCGCTTGAACTATTAGGTAATTACATTACAAGTTAAGTGATCTGTTCAATTAGATTCAGATTAGATTTTTTATTTTATTTTTTACTTTTTATTGAGTGTTTAAGATGTTCTGCATGATTTTCCTCACTGTAACTGTAATATGTGAGAAGTGGTGATTTATATGGTGCTGTGTGCAGAGGCATTGTGTCAAATGAAATGGACTTAACAAAGTTTTTCCTCTTCATTGTAAATTGACACTAGTCTAAATATTACACTTTTATGTAGCAGCTACAATTATTCATTAAGTCTTTTAATGGAAATGTTTAGAAGAAAGTGCTATGTTTTAGTGCCATACACAAAATGTTCTAATAAAATTTAATTAGAAGGACACAACACACAACATATGGTCTTTTCCACAGCACTCAGGATTTTAATTTTGGCTTTCATTATTACTTTTTTATTATGTTTCTTTTTCTTAATTCCATCTAAAGAAAAGAAAATTAAATGCAAAGTATTTTTTCCTTTTACTCCCTGCTAATCACATTATATATATAAAAAAGAAAAAAGTGCTTTTACAGACACTGACATTCTGCATTTCTTTCCTCTCCTTAATTCTGAGTCAAGGAATTTTATTAATGGAAAATTTTGGAGAGGGTCAGGTTTTCCAAGCCTTTATGGACCGTCACTTTTTAGCAATGCTACTGTGTCTGCATCTGGGCTCTTACACACACACACACACACACACACACACACACACACACACACACACACACACACACACACACACACACACACACACACAGGTTTGTTTTGCTATCTAAGGGAGGACATTCCATATAGCATAATGGTTTTTATACTGTACAAACTGTACATTCTATCCCCCTACCCCTAAACCTACCCAACACAGGAAACATTCTGCATTTTTACATTTTTAATAAAACATTGTTTAGTATGTGTTTAAAGCTATTTTAAATATAACTATAAATCCTCATATTTCATGTTTACGTCATAATGCCAGTGTAATACCTGTGTCATTATACAAATTTGTGTCCTCATAAATCAAAAAACTAACACACGTTGGGTTTTCATGTTTTATGGGGACTTTCCATAGACATCAGGATGTTTATCACATGACAACAACAACAACAACAACAACAACAACAGAGTGTCTTAAAAAGCCCTCTTGTGTGTGGAACTACTTTCTTCCGCCATGGATTTAAATCTCAAATTGACAGTTTAACAGATGAACCCAAGCCTCTTCACTTTAAAACTACAGTAGTAACGAAGGAATACTGAGCTGCTTCATTGAAGTTAAAAGCTATTATGTAAGGGATAAATAATCCATGGCTAGCTGTGCATTAAAAACTATTTTAATGCATGACATGGAGGCAAAGAACCACCTGACACAAAGCGGAGTGCATTCTAATAGTTTAATGCACAGCTAGCCATGCACTCAAAAAAGTGAACTATCACTAATGTTAGTTTCACTCAAACCATCCTTGTTCATATTACTTAAAAACGCATGTAACTACATTAACTTAACTTAACTTAGTTGTTTCTACAGTCAAAAAAAATAATTGTTGGATTTACTTAAAAGGGTCATAGAATGGTACATGCACTTTTACAAGTTGATTATACGGAAATGTGTGTTGGCAGTGCCTGTACACAACCATCCTATAATGATAAAAATACATCCAGTGTTTTTTTTTAAATCTCCTTATATATTTTCCCCTGTCTCAAATCGAGCCGTCTGACCGTGTGACGTTACACGGTGTACGCCCCTCCTAAGATTGTTGATTGACAGCAGCGTTTCAACACAGACCCGCCCTGAGCGAGCTGTCATCAGTCCGCCATTGTTGATACTCTGGAACAGAATGGCGTCTAAGCGATTGTGGTGTTGTGTTGTGTGTAATAACGAACACAGCAGTCATTTTGATGTTCCTAAATCCGAACTGCTGAAGACCCAGTGGCTGCTGAGTTTTGTTTTAGAAGGGAATATTCCCCCCGATCAACGTCAATGTTTGCGCGAATCATTTCTCAGCAGACTGCTTTATAAACGAGCGTCAGTATAAAGCAGGTTTTGCTAATAAGCTGCTCTTGAAAAAAGGATCGTGTTCCTGCTGCACCTCAGGAAGATGTGAGTATAACGTTTTATTAACCTTTATATTAATCTTTGCAAATCGCTTCACGATGAATGAGGCTAAAGTTTACAGGGTAAGTTACATTACGGCATGCTTTCTGTGTATGATGTTCTCAATATAATTCATAATCCCACGTTTATAATGAACAACGCGTTATGTTTGTTATTACAAACTGTGTACTCGGGTGATAAAGTTAACGTGGTAACACTACACTAAGCTTACTTTTGTACATGGTTTATAACGGTGTCTGTTACTGATTAAGAAGTAATGTAAAAAAAAAATCTTATAACATAACATCAATCTGTCAATTAACTAACACATCAGTAAACACATAGCAACTACACTACTCTGCCAGTACAAAGATAGATCAAAGTGACATGACGTTAACCAACCATTCAGAAACGTCCTGTTCGAACTTCGATGGGTTCGTCATCTTGTTCCTAGTCCGACTCCGGTTCAAAATGATAAGGTTGCTCAGATGTTTCCTCAGAGACTCCCGTTGCCATTATTTCTCGAAAATATACCCTCAAATGTTGTCAAGGCAACACTCCACGTGTGTTGTGGTGTTGTGTCGGGTCGAACTGAACGCCCCACAGAGCAGAGGGGGCGGGGTGAGCAAAGCTCATTATCATTTAAAGTCACATGCACTGAAATGACTTGCTGAAAACTGAGCTGGTTTTGACCAGGTAAAATGAGTGTTTTCTTACAATACTAATGAGAATTTTTAATTAAAGTATATAACAAACTTTTCATTTAGACACTAAAGAATCATATTAACTTGTACAAAAATGTCATTCTATGACCCCTTTAAAAAAGCAGTGTCAAGTGGGTTCCACGCAACTATATTGAGTAATTTGTACAAATAACAATTTAATTGTAATTTTTTATTTTTTTTTGTGTGTGGATTATCCTACTCGATAATTATCGAGAGAGAGAGAGAGAGAGAGAGAGAGAGAGAGAGAGAGAGATGAAATATGCGTGTGTGAATTACCTGCATCTGTTCAGTGCCTCTCTTTATTAACAACGAAGTTGTGAGCTCAAAACCAGCAATGCCTCTGTGCTGAGAAATATGTGACCCATGCTGGCAAAATGAGCCACAATGAGCAAATAAAAAAATAAAAAAACCTTTTCAACAATTTTCATTTTCTATTAAACCTTCAAAGTGATGTATGATTTGTTTTCGGACAAAAAATAGCTGAGCTACACCTGTTTTAAGTCAATAGAGTCAGAAAAGTAAATTTAATTAGTTTTCTGAAAACTTTAAAGGTTCCAAAACAAAATCACCTACCAAAACCATACATTAAAATCCCTTGTAATGACACCAAATTTGACACACATCAAGTCAACACCAAATATCTATAGACAAATATATATTCAACTTTTTTTCCATGATACCACAATTTCTTTGATTAAAGGTCCCGTTCTTCGTGATCCCCTTGTTCAAACCTTAGTTAGTGTGTAATGTTGCTGTTAGAGCATAAATAATACCTGTAAAATTATAAAGCTCAAAGTTCAATGCCAAGCGAGATATTTTATTTAACAGAAGTTCCCTTTCAAAGCCTACAGTGAACGGCTGGCTTGGACTACATCCTGGTTCTTCCTACATAAATGAAGTCGGTAGAACAGTAGAACAGACTAACCTCCGCCCACAAGACTACGTGAAAAAAGGGGGCGTGGTCTTGTTGCTGTCCCACGTGGAGAAGAGGAAGTGTCGCGTGGAGAAAAGGAAGTGTTGCGTTTCAGTGTGTTTGTCGCCATGTCGTCGAGACGCTGTTATTTTCATCCCGGAGTCAAATCACCTTTGTTTGGCTTTCCCAGGGACGCTGTAGAGATCATTAAGCACGCATACATCTCCCGTTAAGAGGCGTGACCTTTCCACGTTCGCTAAGCTGCTGTCAAATCACAACACGGGAACCGCTGGCACAATCAGAACTCGTTACGTATTTCTGAAGGAGGGACTTCATAGAATAAAGGAAGTCATCAGCCGTTTTCAGGACAGTGAATACAGCGGTGTACAGATAAGTAAATTGTGTTAAAAATACTGTTTTTTTTTACACGCGAAACATGAACACATGTTATATTGTACACTGTAAACACAATCAAAGCTTCAAAAAGACACGAAGAACGGGACCTTTAACATTAATGAAACAGACAGTCTGTATATTAAGACCTACTGTACTGCACAGATCTAAATTAATGTTACACATCGCATGTTTTTTCCCCCAACAGTTAACCAAACGTTTACTTCAGACACAACAGATAATATTGTGTGATATACATATATATAATATATCTTTTATATGATTGGTTTGTAGTTCAGGTCTATTTAAAAGGCTAATAATGACTTTAGTTTAAAATGAATAATTACCCATTTTATTCTCCAAAAATTATAAATAAAAAAATGTAATAGAGGTATCAATATTACATTTATAGTACTTGGTATCAGACTTTATTGAAAAAAGGTATTGATATTGAATAAAGAAATAAGCGATATTGCCCTACTTGCTAACACAAAGTAAACTTGAGAGGCTATGTTTCTCATCTTCATATTGCGATTCTAACCTCAGAACACCTGCCAGTGATCCGAAAGGAAGAGCAGGAGGTAAGGGAGAGTGATGAAAGAAAGAGAAGTGTACAGGAAAAGAGGAAGCTGAGAGCATGCATGTGTGAGAGGAAGGAGGAAAAGATGACTTGTAGCAACTTTCCTAGGACAGATTTTATCAGATGCTCATACCTCTGGCTCACAGTTTTCTGTGTTTTGACAGAGAGTAGGCCTACTTCTTCTGACCTTCACTTGTTTTTGTTTACTGCACATTTACTGTACACTGAAAAAAAAGATAATTTAGACCAACTTACAGACTTAGACCAAAAAATATTGAACTCTTTCCCTACCATTGATGAGCATCTTCTGAAATAGCACAGAATCTCAGGATGCAAAAAACAAGAAAATAAGAAGCAGAAACATGCAATAGAAGATTGCTTACACACATGTACGCTACCATAAACATTCAACAGCATAAAAAACTTCCTAACGTTAGCTAATTAAATGTTGAACCTACAAAGGACTGTGACTTGATGTACTTAAATATAGTTTACTTACTATAAATACAGACAATTTCGAAAGACCTTAATTGTTTCTGTGGGGAGTATTATTTGCTGTAAGACCAACTGAAAAAAAAGGTTAAAACCAGAAAAAATGATTTTTGATTAGGCCAAAATAAAAATGCACTTTAAGTAAATGACATGGTTGTTTCACTTTTTTCAGTGTAGCTTTTGTGGTGGATTGTGGATTTTTTAATAATTGGAGTACTGGAAAAACAAATCTAAGGGCTAGAACTGCACCACGGGAGGACAGATATTGAGAGGGGGTATGAGTGTGACAGACAATGACAGAGGAAAGAGGAAAAATAAAGGGAGAAAAAGATGAAAAGAAAAGAGAGTGTCTGTGACAGATGGGCAGAGTTTTTGCAGACCTTATTGTGACCTTTACATCTGTGTTAAGAGTCTCTGTGGGAGTTCAGATGGGACAGACTCACTCTAAAGCAGCCACCCTCCTCTAACACACACACATGTACTGTACACATACATACACTAATCTTTCACATTTGGTAACGGACATATCAACTAGATGACAAAACAAAGAAGATGAGGCTAATATTAGTAACTGACATCTGATATTATGTACGTTTTCATTCCTGTAGCTTCTAGAAAGGTCATTGGTTTAATTCCCAGGGAATGGAATGGAATATGAATATAATTGTTTTGCTCATAATATGCCAAAATTAATAAAAGGTAACTGTAAACATACTTCAATAAAAGTTTTGCAGAATAATGAAAATTCTTTAATATTTTACTGTACTCTCATGTCATTCCAAACCTGGATGACTTAATTTCATCTGTGGAACACAAAAGGAGAAATTCTGAAGAATGTACTGTACTGATTTAAAAAAAAAAAAAAAAAAATTGGCCCATGTGTGTTACATGTCTAGTCTGTTTTGCTTGTCTTTGAGTTTGTTCCTTTGTTCAGTTTTCCCGTCACTCCCTGACCATTGTCATTATGAGTTAATTCTGTTCACCTGTGTCTAGTCAATTACCTCGTTTGCCTCTGTGTATTTAATTCTTAGTGTTCCTTCAGTGTTTGTCTATCGACGTTCCCGTATACTGGTGTTTCTGAGTGTTCCCTGTGAGTTCTGTCATTAAAGTTCCTGTTCCAAGTTCTCCTTCGTGAATCTTGATTAACACTAAGTTTGTAACAATGTGACAATGTACATATTTTATGGTCATACGATAGCTGACAAAAAAAAAAAAAAACAGACAAAAAATGTAAGTAATTATTCTCTGACAGTCTTGACATCTGCCCTAGCTCTATTCACTTTTATTCAGACCGGTTTTGTAAATGGACCACCCAAAACTATTCTATAACTTTAGAACGGCATGTGTCATATGGACTACTTTTATTATATGTTTATGTCCTTAGAAGCTTGAAAGCTTCAGTCCCTGTTTATTTTAATTGCATACACTACTGCTCAAGTTTGTGCTTGATAAAACTTTTAACTTTAAGTCACACTGAAAAAAAAGTGCCTTTAAATGTGTAGCATTATTCAATGTGTTGACGTAATTTCCTCTGAAACTGGAAGACCGGGTGGAACATATCGAGCATCACTTCCCCCAATAGCGTTTCGTTTATATTAGAGTTGTTCCGATTCCCATACTAGTATCGCAAATATCACTGATACCAAAACAAATTCTGGCATCGGTATCGGCGAGTACTTGAACCTATGTACCGATCCGATACCATTTTCTTAAACAAGACCTAGTTATTATAACCGCTAGCTTTGCCTAACTGCTGCACGGTTCTTCTTCACTGCTCAGAATGCAATGCAAACACAGGAAGTTGTGCTGTGTTGCCACAAGCAACCACTGTTTACTGTTTAGAGCAGCGAAGAAGAAATGAAAACGCGTTAGCAGTATGTCCGCTGTTTAGCAGTATTTTCTCTCTGTGTGGATGCTGGGCGCCGTGTCAGATAATATTTATACAGTTGTTCACTGTATGTATTTGTTCATCTTTTAGTAAGGGATAAGTCTGAAGCACAACATAAAATAATTCTAGCAATTCATACAGGGCTAGTGTATTTACAGCTGGTATCAGGAAGGGAAAAAGGGTATCGGAACATCTCTAATTTATATCACAGCTCAGCCAGAGCCGTTGAGCTCAGCCAGAGGCGCATTTAATAGCTTATGACAGCCACAGTCTAATAGATTACCCTTTTAGATTTAATATGAAACTGTTGCTAAAGCAAAACGGTGATTAACTATTCTGAGGAAGTGTAGTTTGAAAAGTGAATTGGTTCTAGAGATATTTTAGAGATAGAAATAAGATGGCAGGAAGTAATCAGTAGGTAGGACTCCAAACGAGCCAACTAGTGGTGAAAGGTGGTAAGACTCTAAGCAAGCACTTTTGAAGCACTTTTGAACAGTAGTGTAAGAGCAACCAGTATATTCTTTAAAATTTCTCCATTTGTAATAAAGATTTGAAATGACATGAGGGTAAGCAAATGATAACAGTTTTTAATTCTGGATTAACTAGTCCTTTAAAGGTGCGGTATGTAGGATTGACTAGTGGTTGAAATGGGTACTGCAGTCCAAATTAAAAATATTGGAGAGAGTTGTTTCCCCGCCCCCTCCTCCTCAGACTCGACGCTCACGTGGGTTGCCAGCTTGAGGACACGCAACAGGAGCGAGCATAATTGACAATGAAAGCTACACAATAAGTTGATGAGTTGATTTATCCGCTTTTTAATATGCTCTAGTTCATAGAGGTTTTTAGATGGATGCTGAGGCTTTTTAAGTCTTGTAGAATCTGCGATCTCTGACCCAGTCTGTTTGCTGGCTTCCATGGCAGCAATACACTGTGCTGTAAACTACAACCTGTGGTGTAGAAATACTAATGGGTAAACTGGCAGCGTTTGTAAACAGACATTCCGACACGGAACGCACATTTTTAAAAGTAGAATTACTGGCTGAAGCATTGTTTTTCGTAGAAACAAGTAGGTGAATTTAGCATGTTTCCTAAATATCTTCAAGCATATGGTATTTTTTATGCTTTAGTAACGTGAAAAAAACTTACATACAGCACCTTTGACATTACAACTGAACACAGATAACACTCACAATGTAATATAGCAGTGTGTCCGTGTGTGAGTACACCCCATAAGTCAGGTCTGGTGGACACACATTATACAGCAGAGCTTTAACTGCAAGGTTCTCCATGGCAACAGACAGCCCAGCATCTGCTACACTGCAGATTTGAGCATTTTGAGTACCACTACACCAGCAGCATTATTTTAATGCATATGTTGAAATGGTAGTAAGTCATTAATACGTCCATTTCAGTTTCATGGAGGATCACCATCAGCGGTTTTGAACCCTGACACAGAACTGATCGTAGAACAGCATGCATCTATGACTGCTACAAAGAAACCGAAAGCCTATATTGTATGATGTGTCCCAGACTTGCTGTGATAGATAAAGACGGCCCTTTTCAATTTCCCCTGATAAATAATTCATGATGTACAAGCAGGTGATGAGTATTTTTTCTTAGCTTGAGGTTTCTTAGGAACTGGCTTACTATCTTGTAGTTCTACAGATGCACGATCTTGGTTTAATCATCGTGTTTATTAAAGATGAAACTACTAGTGTCAACCGTTAGTAATAATTTCTGAGTAGCTATATCAGTGAGGGTTGATACAGAGATGAAGGATGAGAATTAAAAATGAGGTGGACTTCAGCTTTGTTTAACAGAATCAGGGAACAAGAACAACAGCAGAACATGTAATGTGTATTCAGCTGACATTTGACAAATGAGAAAGCAATGGCTTTCAGATGCGTCCACAGACACTTTTGGTTGAAACAGGTTGGTTGGAGACAGATATGTTTGGCAAATGCACAAACACATGTTTATACTTTATTCACACCTGCTAAACATAATATGATTTATATCTATGTGCCAAACTGAATCTTGTTTGGTGGTTTTGACAGTTTTTATAACTTGATATAACATTTCAGGTTGCAAATGCAACCCGGTTCCATGAGAACGGGATCGAGACACTGCGTGTTGGTGTTGACACTATGGAGAACACTATCAGCATGTGAGCATGTGTAAACAAACACCAATACTCAAGATGTGGCATGCCCTGAAGCATGGCAATGAGGCACAGCATTGCATTCCCCTTCTCAGGGAAACAAGTTACATTCACAACCTGAGACATTCCCTTTCTAAGCGGAATTTCAACGTTGCGTCTTGGCGTTGATGCTATGGGGAACACATTACCCACTACGCCATGCTGAAAAAAAATCTTATCTCACTAGGACGCATGTTCTGTTAAACATCTTATCTCACTAGGACGCTGTTAAACCCATCCACAAGGGAGCGCATTATACTTGACTCGTATTCATAAGGGAGGATAAAAGAGAGATCACTATCTTCCTCATTAACTCCAGGAATTGAAGTGGAATAGCTGTACTAACAGCCATACTGGACTTCTGATCCTGTCACCAGTAACGTTCAGGAGTTTTGGAGGAAGCAGAAGGTTTAGAGGAAGCGGGGGCATCTTTATATACACATCACACAACCCTTCCACATTCGAATAATTACGTGTTTAGTCTGTAGGCACGTAGTGTTTCTTTTTTTTAGTCGTTTTTGCAGATCCGTGTAAACAGGGATCCTTTTGACAACATTGTTGTCTGTACACTGAAAATGCAATGTTTTTAGTACATCATTGTCGTGTAAACGTACAGTGAGTTATCCCTTTAAATTACAGAAAGCAGTTTCTTAAAGGGAACCTATTATGCAAAATTCACTTTTACATTTGTTTTTGAACATAATTATTTGCTCAGTGTGTGTACACAACCACCCTATTATGGTAAAAATCCATCCACTTTGTTTATTTTCTCCATAAACCAGTGTCTGAAAATTAGGTGTTCAGGAATGCATCCATTGTGACGTCCCAGTGAAACAGGCCCCACCCATAACTGGTGATGCAATCGACCCTATTAACCTATTAGCCATGTCGCTTAATAGGCTTAATGACATCATATGTCTAATAAGTGGGAACACCTTCTTTCCCATCTTTGGTGGGAAAACAGTAGTGAAACATAAGCAATTATCTGCACTAGAATTAATTTTATCTATGATGTTTTTTTGAATACGCTCCAGCACCCATGTGATTCTACGTATGGACAAGCGGTTTGGAGAATTGATTTGTCGCCCTTTAAAATATTCACTCCTGTATTATTAAATTGAAAACAAAAAATCTATATGAAATTATCCAAATTTAAAGATATTAAACAAGCAAGAACTTAATAAACAAGTTGACACCTTCATGAAAACTAAATCTAAATCCTTGACTGAGCTTTATTTCCATACTGTTTCATCCTGCTAGGTCCTGTTATTTTGCCATCGCTGTTATAATGACTCAATTTCAAGTGCATCAACTTCACCAGAACATTTCTGAAAGTCTTACATAACCTTCTATATAACTACTAACTTAAACTTAACTTCAACATGATCAACATAGTAATGACCTACATATACACAAATGCACACACATTCATTCTAATCAACCAGGAATGGAAATAGCTTTTCTTAGTGAAAGAAGGATTGGAGTTGACAGTTATCTCTCTGTCTCTGCAATCCTGAACCTGGTGTAAGCTAGCAAGATTAATTCACTTATTTGTTTGAATCATATACGCACACAAAGTTTGTTTTGTTTAGACATAATGTCTTATCATGTTTGCAAGACCATGATCTGCTCTGGATACATGAAACCGTGCTGCTTTTGAAACAATGTTTGATTTCTGTAGTCTAATTTTGATCTACAGCTAAGGATCAAGTACAGGATCAGGTGAATGCTCTAGCCGCATCTGTTTTTCATTCAGACTGAGGTGTAATTGTACCTTTTTAGTTTCCTGGATTTTATTATGTTTGTCTTTTTGGCTCCGTCTTTCTCTGTCTGCTCATCCATTCCGCATTCAGCCATCCATTCTTCATTCAGGACATTTGCTCTGACTTTCTTTCATTGTTCTTATCTTATCTCAGCCTCTTTAAATCAGATTCTGAGGAAAATGGTTGCAATATTATTCTCACATTTTCCCCATTATTTTCTTTCCTGTCATAAGATATAACATTCATAGTTTTCGTTTGTTTCTGTATTGCTTAGCTGTCTTTAGCTCTTATAAGACCACACAATTTTGGCAGGATAGTGTGTTTTGCTTTCCTCCCCGGGCAGATCTGAGTGTATTTGAATTATGATTGGGCCTGTCTCCATTATGATAAGATTTGTAAATGAACTGAAGATGTGTGGAATGACTTATGTGAGCACATCTGGCTCTTCTATCATTAGATGGAAAATATCTTCACTACGCTCCGACCCGTGGGCTTCCAACCAAGTATCTAGATTAGTCAATTCCATTTTAGGATTTATATCATCTTTCCACCCAGACTCTTGCTGGTTCTCGTTAGCAATGGGCACTTTTTGAATTCATGGTCTCATCTCTGTTGTTATTGTAAAATAAACAAAAGATTACTTTGGGATGAATAGGTTTTCTCTGGCATAGCACATATCTGGTATTGCCAAGAATTCATACTCTTTATACTGATAATTCACTGACAGCAGTGACTAATAAATATCAATGACTAAATTAGTTTTATTAAATGGCATTATAAATATTAACTCCTGAATAAACTCCTTATTGAAGTAGCCATTGTTTAAAAATGTTGAATTCTTTAACATTCTTACCTGCCCTCAAGATATTATATATCTAATATTTCACTTCAGTTATCATTTTAGCTTGAAAAAAGATTGTTTTCGTTTGTCTAGCTGTAAATAATCCTTCACAGCCAAGCTTTCCACAGTCCCATTTAAAAGCTATTTTAGTCCCTTAAACAGACAGCTGCCGTTGTGCAAGTGTTGGCAGGAACCTTAAGTAGCTGTATTAAAGACAAACACTAATTTGTCCAGGGGTCTGAGCCCATCATGAAACTTCCAACATACCTTCTATAAAACCTTTCCACTCAGTGGAATACATCCAGTCAGCTTGTCTCAGTTCTTAACAACAAACCTCATGAAACATCCAATGTTAATTGAATTGACCCAAGAATTTAAGTTTTTAATTATATTTCAGCATAAACATATATCAGTAATGACAGGTAATGAACATAATCTAACATGTATAATTTATTTATGGCTAGGGTGGGGATAAATTAAGGGCGACCTGCTGTGACATCGCAATCATTGCATTGTGCTCTATGGATCTGCCTGAAGTGTACATGTTGCGTAGACTTGCTCCCTCTGTCAAAATTTAAGAAGCAAGGGTCTGTCCAAATAAACTTCCATGGCGGTGTGGATTCCATGGCGGCGTGAATAAATGCAGCCTGAGTCTACTCTCTAAGGGTGGTTCGCTGCAGGGTTGCCGAATGACTAAAGAAACTTTATTAGAAAGATAGTAGAAAACTGTACATTTATCGTCTATTATTACCCACTGCTACTTATACCAACGACGGAAATAAGCGCAGTTACAATAGCAAAATATGTGGGAGAGTTTTGCTATAATGTGACAATATTGTAATGCAATAGTTAACACTTCAAAGTTAATACCGAATCAAAACTAGTTAGCACAGCATTTGTAAATGAAATTGAGTTTAATGACAGTATCTGGTTATGGTTACACATAAATAGTTACAAAATAGATGTATGAGATGATTAAAACTTATACCATTAATCATACCCAGCATATGCTACCTGATTGAGAGAGAGAGAGAGAGAGAGAGAGAGAGAGAGAGAGAGAGAGAGAGAGAGAGAGAGAGAGAGAGAGAGCAGGCCCCCAGAAAATAGAGAGTCAGAGAATAACAGAGAGCCAAAGCAACAGTTATCATCTTCTTTTATCCTTTCCTTGACCATGTGACTGAAACCCAAATGTGAGACATTCAAACTGACCAATCAGATAATTACATCTGACCCACTTTATATTAGGTGGCCTTAACTACTATGTACTAACATTTTAATTAATCATTTGATACATTGCAATTATTGTGCACATACATGTTTTTACATTGTACTTACATTTGTAAAAATACCTGCATGTAATTACATCTGTAATTACACAGTGACACTTCCCTTACACCTAACCCTACCCTTAAATGTACCCATACACCTGTCCCTAACTTTACCCGTATCCCACCTCAATATCACCAAAGGTGTTTTGCAATACAATATGAACACAGTAAGTGCATTGTACTTATTTTTTATGTAAGTACATAGTAGTTAAGGCCACCTAATATAAAGTGGGGCCATTACGTCTTCCCCCACTGTAAAGGTGTGACAGACATTTTGGCCTACAGGCCTATCAACATCTTATAGTTTTTAGGAACTTCAAATGGCCCTTGTGAAAAGAAAGATGGCGGTTGAAACAATAAAGCAAATGTTTTTGTTCAATTTCAAATATCTAATTATTTTCAATCCTACAACACAATATGTACACTTCAGGCAGATCCCCTTCAGCAGAATGCGCTTAATTTACCCCCACCCCATACAACTCAACTAGTGTATGATTTTGGACATTTAACCCCATAATACTTGTAGCTACCTTAAGCTGATTGTTCTAGTTTATTGTATTTTCATTTGTGTAAATAAATTATATTTTCTACAACAGCCCAAGCATATATATAGGCCTATTGAATGGCGTGTAAAACAAATTCATAAGGGAAACTGTAAATAATAAATCAGCTCCATTGCAGATTCCAAGTAATCAAGGGCTCAGGGCGTTCCATTTAAACACATTGCAAGAGTTCCACAGTGGGCACTAATGCGACACAAGCAATAATGTGCATCCAGAAGTTGGGTTAACTTCTACAGTGGTGAATGTCAATATGAGATAAATCCGCCCTGGATAGGACCATTCATTAGCCTGAATGTGCGTCAGGTTTATGGTCACAAACAATGTCATACTACACATCATACATGTTTTAAACCTTGCTATTTCAGGAAGGCAAGCTGGAGGAACAGTGCTTATGGGGACAGATATGTGTATTTGATACATTCTTGATTCGGAAAGACTTTGCCTGGCTTTGTTTCCTTGTAAAGAATTGATGTCAAATGGAACATTCAAATTACAAAAAGATATGTTCACATTTATCTGTTACTCAGGTGCCCTCTAATGATTTAAGTTTTGCATGTTTAGTGTACATAATTTTGCAGAGAACTCTGCTCTGATTCAAACAATAACCATAAGATTTACAATGGTAAATAGTTTTTAAATAGTTCTAAATCCGATATTTAGTTATAAATCTGATATGTATACAATGTCTGATCATCTGATCTGAAGTGTAAACAATTGTATCCAATTCAGAATTCTATGCAATTAAAATCCACTCATAACTGAATATTTGTTCATATCTCTGCATGTCTAAGTTATTCTGGAGCCACAAGCTGTTAAGCATTGTGAAATGGCAAGAATGCATTTTGTAATGAGAATACTTTTTTCAAACTAGATTTATGAAACTAAATAAATCAGTAGTATAAAGATCTGAAGGCATCATAAGTATCTTTTGCAGCACTTTTGTGTATACATATTTAGCATAATGTGAAGTATGTGAATTTTGAATGCATTATTTTATTATATTTCTTTCAGCACAGCATAATAAATTATGCATCTTGTTAAATACTTGTGAGGACTAAACAGTTCTAACAATGCTAGATAGAGCTGACTTAGAACAGCTTAGAAAAATATCTTATCTGGGTAAGTTCTAATATTATAACCATGACATTAAGTTCTCAATATTATGACCAAGTCTCAAATTTAAACATTTGTGTATGAATAAAGAGCTACTAATTTACACAAACAACATATAAAAACAACAGGTTTTGATTAGAACAAAAGAGTAAGAAAGTATGTAGTATTACATTTTCTGAAAAGTTCCTATAAAAGATCCCAAAATTTAATTCATTCTCATGTTTTTTTTTTGTCTCAATCACAATGTTTCACTGTTCATAACCAGGGAGAGTAAAAGCTGCTATGAAGTCTCAGTCTATTTTATGATTGATCAGTGCCATAGCAGCTTTATTGATCCTTAATCTGCCATCATTTTCTGTCTGCTGGCATGATCAATCATAAAATAGATGAGAGTCCCATAACAAACTGTACTGTGCGTGCGTGCGTGCGTGCGTGCGTGCGACTCAAAAAGTAAGAAAAAGTAAGGAAAAAAGTTTCCATAGACCAATAGACCATCTATCATCTCATGCTGTCATGCCTACTCTAAATAGCTTTGGACTGAGGTCTGTTGTATCAAACAGAATTGATAGGAATCTATTTTGGCTAATGCACATATTTATTGAAGACTTTTAGACAAATGACTTTCAGCAGTTTTAGAAAACGGCTCGGGTTATGTATATAACCCTTGTTCCCTGAGAAGGGAACGAGCACTGCGTCGGAACAACACTTTGGGGATGCTTCCTAAGCATCAGCGTATCTGAAGTCTGAATGAAAACTATTGGCGTGCGTGATGACGTAACTGTGCCGGCATACCCGGAAGTATAAAAGGGGAGCCGGCGCATAGAAACGGCAGCTATTGCACTGAAGCATGCGCTCCAGGCGTGCTGAGGTGTGGTGACGTGACGCAGTGCTCGTTCCCTTCTCAGGGAACAAGGGTTATATACATAACCCGAGCCGTTCCCTTTCGAGGGAACTCTCACTGCGTTGGAACGACACTTTGGGGAACAATAGCCCACACCGAGGGTAGCGCCTGCCCTAGTGTGAAGCCAGAGACCGGGCACAACTAGGACTGGAGCACCCTAGCGCCAGGCGCCGCAGGGAGATGCAGGCTATAGAACCTGATAAAGGTGTGTGGGGTAGCCCACCCAGCCACCTCGCAGATATCCTGCATGGGGACCCCAGAAAGGAGGGCCACCGAAGAGGCCATGCCTCTGGTGGAATGAGCCCTCACGGCCATAGGTGAAGGCAAATTGCGCACCTGATAAGCCATGGTAATTGCCTGGACAATCCAGTTACTGATTGTCTGGGTAGACGCAGGCAACCCTTTCTTGGGTGAACCAAAACACACCAAAAGCTGTTGAGATCTCCTCCACTGCGCAGACTTCTCCAAATACACTCTAAGAGCCCTAACCGGGCAGAGCAGGTGAAGTCTCCCTTCTTCCGCCGTCACGTAAGGCGGAGGATGAAATGCCTGAAGAACCAAAGACCTGGCCACCCTTGATGGAACCTTGGCCTAGGGTGTAAGATGGCTTTAACTCCCCCAGGGGCAAACTCCAGGCAAGTCGGCGTTACCGCCAAGGCCTGGAGGTCCCCCACTCTTTTCAGAGATGTAATAGCCAGGAGAAAAGCCACCTTCAGGGTCAGGTTCTTTGGTGCAGCCTACTCCAATGGCTCAAAGGGGGCCTCAGCCAGCCCTTCGAGAACCACTGCCAGATCCCAGGTTGGAACTCTGGAACGAGCCGCAGGCCTCATCCTCTGAGCCCCACGGAGGAACTGTACAACCAGCTGGTGCCTACCCAAAGGCCCATCACCCATAGGAGTGTGGAAAGCCGCAATGGCAGCCACGTACACCTTGAGTGTGGACTGGGTTAGACCCGCAGAGAAGCGATCTTGGAGGAACTCCAGCACTGAAGCCACTGTGGCCCGAAGCGTCATAGACGGCGGGATTACCACATCAATTTCCCCAGAGCACCACAGAGGAAGCAACCTCGGTTGCCCCTCTGCAGGGGGGACCGCTCTTAGAAGTCAAGCCGAAGCTAGGACTTCTTCCCAGCAGCCTTCCGCGCCTGGAGTACGTTCCTCAGATCGCCTCTAGGAGCGGAAGACTGCTGGTGAGAACACCGCCTCTGTTGCCAAGCTCCCGGAGGAGGGGCTCTAGAGGCGACACTCTCCTTCTGCACCTACCGGTGCGAGGAGCTGGCAGATGGCTGAGGCTTCCCCCTAGGCTGCCCCCTTCTTCGCCTCCTGGTATCTGGCGACGGTGGTGTCAACCGCCAAATAAGCCAGAAGGCGAAATCGGGGAGTCTAGGAGGAAGGATTTATCCTTCTCCTTAATCCCAGACAGATTCAGCCAGAGATGTCTCTCCACAGTCACCATAGAAGCCATGGAGTGGCCGATGGCACGTGCCGTCTCCTTGGTGATGCGGAGAGACAAATCTGCAGCCTTCCGGAGATCCAGCACATCCTCCGGAGAGGGACCCCTGCCCTCATCAAGCTCTTTCAGGAGGTCAGCCTGGTAGGCCTGCAAGATGGATAACGTGTGCAGGGAACTACCAGCCCGTCCAGCCGCCATATAAGCCTTGGAATTGGGCGAAAGATAGCTCGCGAGAGCTTCCTCCACCCGAGGCATCGTCCCATCGTCCGCCTCGCGTGCCCCCAGAACATTGGAATAATTCAAAACTGGAGGATTGGACACACGCGAGGAATAGGGCTTCTTCCAGGAAGAATGGTAAGCCCCGGCGAGGTGTTTGGACCCGGCGAGAAAGGAACCGGTCGTCCAGCCTACTGGGTGGCTGAACTTCCTGCTCTTCCTGTGGCCAATTAGTATTTTAGTATTTTAGTATTCTCCTCGCAACCGGAGAGAATAAGCATCGGATCCTCGACCCCGGGGGAAGAAGCCGCAGCGCAGGCTTCCACACGGGGAGGAAGATCCTCAGAACTGTCAGACGAGGATTGGGAAAGTGCTGCAGCGGTCCCAAATCCCGCTGACAAGTCCTTCTGTGAACCCCATGATCTGCGATGCCGAGCCGCCTCAGCGACCGCTGGTCCAGAACCATGGGGCTCACGAGGCTGGCCGGCCTCATCGAACATGGCCATCCGAGAGCGGAGCAGCCTGAGTGTGAGCAGCTCACAATGCTGACAGACAGGCTCCCTCGAGAGCCGCCCGAGCATGCTCAACACCCAGACACTGCACACAAAGCAGGTGTGTATACGAGCCCGATATGTAACGGGGACACGGATGCACACACTGCTTAAACTCTCTCACATTCTCCATCATTCACACACTTTTGCAACTGGACAAACGACAGTAAATAGACAAAAACAGAGAGCACTATGCTGAAGAGCAATAACTGCTGTTTCTACGTGCCGGCTCCCCTTATATACTTCCGGGTATGCCGTCACAGTTACGTCATCACGCATGCCAATCGGATTGGTTTAGTTTTCATTCAGACTTCAGATACGCTGATGCTTAGGGAGCATCCCCAAAGTGTCGTTCCGACGCAGTGAGAGTTCCCTCGAAAGGGAACTACAAAATGTAGGAGTAACAAATTCAGTGTTTACTGACTTATTTGCATCTAGCTCTGCTCCGAGCTCCTTGAGAACTGCTCTGCTGAAGTGTGTGTGAATGTTTCATAAATCTGTGTTTCCTTTTATTAAAATAAACATATCTTAGAGCCGAAGCATAATCATATGAATAGCAATGTTCAGGCTCAGTTCAAACACTTCAGTAGTTTGTTCAGTGTAGAGATCAAATCATTAGCATTCAGAGAGTAGAGGGAAGTACTACACTGATTGTTCAGTGGATGAGAAAAACAACATGGATAATTGATATCCCTTTAAATTTAATGGTGATCATGGCTTTGTTCAGACTGATCCCATGTACGATTTGATCAAAAGATCAAAAGCTTATCTCAATGCTACGCTAATGTGCTATGCTCTTCAGGTTTATTTGTCTTCAGAGACTGCATTGTGTGTGTGCTACACTCTCTATCTGTCCAGTTTGTTATAGGAGTTAGAGTTCCAGTTTTTCAGTGTGCAGAAAATATCTCAGTGTGAAAAAAGAAAAAAAAGAGAGAACACCATGTCGAAAAAAAAGAGATGCGTGCCTCCGTGTCTGTTTTAAATAAGCATTTTTTAATCAAACTTCTATGTTTAGGTTCAGTAATTTCACTTTAATGGCAATGAAAAATGTATTAGTCAGTTATTGAAATATCTTATTGTCAAAAATGTCACTTTTAATTGTCTTTTGCTGCAAAACCAGCTAAGTCCACCTCTTTGGACAACAAGATAATAAACAGTTAAGCACTTAAGATACAACTGAAAACATTGCAAATGATGAAAGAAGAATTCAAAATGTAACAATGAAGAAACTGATATAGTGGCTGTCACGTCTGTTTTTGTCAGAGTTTTACAGCAGCACAAGGAACACTGTTGTGTTTATTTGCCACTCACGAAGTCCTGCCATTGCCACTGTAACGATGGACAAAACATGATAAAAACTTTCAGCTCGGCAATGGAAAGCTGCCATATCCGCACACTGCCATTCATCTTGAAATCATATGATTCAATTAGCAACTTCGGATTAGTTTCTGTGGACTTAGACGATTGGAAGGACTTAGAAGTGACGTTTAGCCGTTTTTGTCAATGAACCGGTATTTCTGAATGGGCTGACACTGGGATTTAGCTGAACGTATACTATATGAGGAGAGCATTCGCTCAATATCATTATCTCATTTTTGACAGAGGTGGCATTTAGCTGCTTTTACATCTGAACTCTTAATTTCTTCTTGATGCCCCCTGATGCATCCGATTTTAGATATACGTGGTCTGAACCGTTCTCTCAGAACATTCAAGTTCAAGATGGCTTAGCCTTGTCACCCTGCACAATGGCAAAATGCATGGATGCAGCTCTGGCTTCGCTGTGACTCCAGGGCACTTTGAATTATATAGGAGACTGGCTGATCCTGACCCAGTCTCAATAGCTTGCGCTTCGATATCGGGACGCCAAGAAAAGCGCTCTCTCCTTCTCAGAGGACAACATACTTAGGAGTTGTATGGGACTCTGTCACCATGCAGGCACAACTGTCTCCCACACGCATCAAGGCCATTTTAAACACCCTGAGCAATATCAGGTTATGTCAGGAAATGATTTTGCATCACTTTCAAAGAATTATAGGTCTTATGGCAGCTGATTCCATGGTGATATCTATGGGCCTTCTGCACATGAGACAGCTTCACTAGTGGCTTTCATCCAATGGTCAATCCCCAAAGGCAAATAAGACTTATGTGCCGGGGGTTCATTCCCTTTCTATGTGGCCCTCACCTTGGGTCCCACTCTAGGTGCATGTTATAGCTTCCTGTACGGGCTGGAGAGCGGTCTTAGATGGCCGTCCAGCCCAATGATCTGCAGAGGTCATCATCTCGATTGGCACATCAATTGCTCGAATTGATGCCTGTATTTCTAGCCCTGAATTACTTCCTCCAGCTGAGGTGAGGAGCAGAGGTGCACCTTAAGGCGTAGGGCTTTCAAGAGACAGTGCAATGTCCCCTCTACTTCTCTCTGAATCACCCAGCCCCCCTGGGTCTGGATGCAATGGAGCATATGTGGCCCAGGCTGCATCTATATGCGTTTCCACTGATTTCTCTGCTCCCGGGAGTCCTGGCCAAGGCCTGTCAACAAGGGTCTTGCCTTTTATTAATAGTGCATTGTTGGCCAACCAGAGTTTGTTTCTCTGAGATAATATCCCTCTTCGACGGCTCGCCCCAGGCAATACCGAACAGGAGGAACCTTCTGTCTCAGACACAGGGGACAATATTTCATCCCTGGCCCGAACTCTGGAACCTTCACATTTGACCCCCAAGGGAGACCAACTGAGGGATGCTGGACTTCCAGCTGATGTCATACAGACTGAGAGTAGCTTTTGAATGGGAATGTCTCGGGTTACTTGACTGTAACCCTGTTCTCCTTAAAAAGCTGGAACGAGATTGTGATAATGGTTCGTTTAGGTGAGGAAGGAAGAAGACAGGGGTCGGCGTGACTGGGACACGTGCTTTTATTTACACTCAGATTCTCAAAATAAACAGCACTCGTGGGCGCACACAGGGCTTCAAAACTCAATACTTTTATAAACAGTCTTCTACAACGGACTACAACTTGTATGCAGCAGTGGTGTCCCAGTCCCTCTCTCTCTCCATCTCTCTCTCGCAGCGGCTTTATAGCTCTCTCCACGCCAATTACTGTAATCAGAGACAGGTGTTTTTATCAGCGCTCAAGCCGCTTACTCACCGCTCGGATCCTTTCCCTCTCTCCGCCCGCAGACCTCGCGAAAACCACGCCCACCTCACCACAGAGATGCTGTGCTACATCTGGACACGGCGGGCATGTCCAGACATCTCTTCAAACTGATACCTAAAGGCTGTTTCATGTCTATTTATATCCTCTCATGAGTGTGCATTTCAATGACATCATCGTCAGAGGTTATTTAAAGCCAAGTCCCTTGCCGTGTTTGCCACACATGCTTCACAACCAGTTAGACAAAGTAGTTTTCCCATAGCGCATTAGCGCAGCATCTCGTTTCTGCTTTTTCAGGGAACAAGGTTACAGTCAAGTAACCCGAGACATTTCTCAAATTCAATCTTTAAGACTGACTGGTCACACTGTCATTTAGTAAGTGATAGATTTGTTCTGCATGTTCAGAAAGTGTATTAATCCAGTTTAGCAACCTTAGTTGCTATAATACAAATTTCAGCTTCAACAATGTCATGATCATTTATTTTGCTACAACTGAGGGTATAAAGCTGGTCCTGAATTAATAAAATACTAAAAGTTTTACTCAGTACTTCAATTAAAGTTCCTCAATCAGTTTTCTAAGGTGGCTCTAAATTCTACTCCTTCAGACTTAACTTGCTTCTGCGATAGCTGAGCAAAAATGAAAGAGCCGTGTTTAACTGAAAAGCCATTTCACACCCTGTCTTTGATTAATTCATGATTGAGTGGACG
Organism: Romanogobio albipinnatus; assembly: GCA_023566225.1. NCBI lineage: Eukaryota > Metazoa > Chordata > Actinopteri > Cypriniformes > Gobionidae > Romanogobio > Romanogobio albipinnatus. The sequence goes on along the minus strand of CM042241.1, from coordinate 40,713,289 downwards.
TTCTATATGAAGCTGTGCCATCAGACACATTCTTTATCATCATCCAGATTTAGACATACAGATACAGATAGACTCTAGAGTTAAAGCCCAGAATCGAGATTTCTTTTCATGGTTCAACAATAAGGAGTTACTTCTGTTGACCCTGCCAAAAATATGTTACATTTTTAGTAACATACAAAAATAAACTACTGTTCAAAACTTTAATTTATAATTCTTATGCTCATAGGCTGCATTTATTTGATCAAATATACATTACTAATTCTGATGTCAAATAAATGGTTTCTATTTTATATTTTTAAATGTTATAGTGATTGACTGATTTGGTGTTCAAGAAACATTTTTAGTGTAACGGTGTAAATGGTTTATTTGTATTTTGCCTTAAATGTTAAAGTTTTAAAGAAAGAGAAACCTATGACAGCTAAAGAGAAAACAGTAAAGAGAAACCTATGACAGCTGAAATTAATAAAAATAGTCAAGGCATGAAAATATGCATGAACAACAACATAAGATAAGATAGTGAACCTCACTCTTGGCCATTGGACCATCTTTACTGTATTATTCAACTGCATTTATTAATAGAATAGAATAGAATAGAATAGAATAGAATAGAATAGAATAGAATAGAAACAGATGGGCTGAGAGCAGCAAAACACAAATTTCTAAGGCTAGTACAACTAAAATGAAAAACATTTTATTTTTTAATCTGACTGCTTTGTTGTAATGTTGCCTCTGTGCTCAGAGAGATTGTTGGCCGCAGGCACTGTTTTTGTCTTTTTTTTTCTTCTTGTAACTGAACATTACTCTAAACAAGTACCCAGGTGACTTTTTAGGGTATGTAATATATAGAACAGCTACAACAGAGATGGAATCATGCACTTTTTGGGGCTACTTCTACACATGCATATATATATATTTTTTTAAATCTCATTGAAATCCTGATCCCACGCAGGTCATGGTTTCATAACTCTCATTGACACACATACACAAAGATAAACACAAACAGATTAGCATTTAAGACGTAGTGATAGAATGATAGAGTGCTGTATTCTGGATAATTAAAGTTTCAGACCCCTTTGATGACCCTGTATGCCTTACAGGAACCTTAACTCCCCATTCGTATCTGAATGACGTACAGGGATATATCATCTCCATCTTAAACACAGTATATTCACAGTCTAATAAGCTCAGTTCTATGGCCACTGTGCTGTAGGTACTGTACAAAAAGAACATGCTGTACTATAGTATACCCTGTGTTTTTTTTTGTTTTTGTTTTTTAACATTATTTATATGTGTTTTTAAACTTTCCAGCTGACCAGCGGCAAATGTTGAGTATTGAGTTGGTATGGACTCAACATTAAAAAATCGTTTTTAAGTCCGAGGCTTTAAAGCATCACAAGCATGAGTGTGTCATAGATAAGTCAATGATAAAGAAAAAGAAATGAAAAACTTCTTAAGGAGTTTGACATAGGCTAATGTATGGTCCCTTTTCACTTTTCTGGGGTTCTCAGAAGCCTTCATAAGCCGTCATTCTATAGAAGAAGTCTTCATAGTATGGTAAACAGTGGTGAATGGAAAATACAACAAATATATATATATATATATATATATATATTAGTGGTGGGCATAAATATTTTTTTTTAATATAGATTAATCTAGATTAATTCCAAAATTAATATAGATTAATCTAGATTAAAATGGCTCATTTGAATTCTGCCGAAGGCATTCAGAATATGTGTGCTCGTAAGTGATCATTTGTCTTTTTGTAGTTTGAATAATAAATAACTTCTGTCCCTTTAAGACCTGACGCACGCATGGATCCCAAGCACTGTTCCTGTGAGCTGGTTACGACTGTGTTTACGTTAAAACTCACCAAGATGGGCATTGAGACATTTTTGAGTGTATTTGACCATTAATAAGCTGGAAAAAGGAGCTCATTTTTGCACTTCTATGTCAGAGGCGGCTTTAATATGGTATGTGTGTGTGCGCTTCAGATGTGAGCGTGAAATCTGCGGGAATTAGTAGAATTAACGTTATGTGCAACCTTCACACCGGTCACACCAATACTAACAAAAGTCCAGCAGAACACCCGTTCGCAATGTTCAGAGGATTAAACGGACTGAATGAGAGGAGGCGGGTGTGTGTCACTCGCTGTCGGTCGGAGAGGAGAGGAGAGCGCAGCTGATATCGATACTGTATAAAATGAGTATTGTATCGTTTCAGATATTTCAGTATCGATACATAGCGAAATATGGATATTTTTGACAACACTAGTAGGCATACACACAGGTTCGAAGACTTGTTCTCTCGCCCCCTACAGTGCAATTCGGCTAGGTGTACATCCGCGCTAAAATATCAAGGTCATCATAGCTTGCGCAGTATAGACCCAGCTCCCAACCCAACTTTGAGATTAACGGCGATATTTTTTTTATCGCCCGATAAGAGTCTAATGGCCCACCACTAATATATAGTATATAATTATTATTATTATTATTTTATTTTATTTTATTTATTTTTTTTTTCAGTTCTGACTTTCCAAAAAAGCCAAAAGTATACAAAAACAGGAAATGACTCAAAAATGTAATGATAATTGGTAAAGTAATTTACCAGTAATTGTAATTGTAGTACAAGTAATTGTAGGACAAATTATTATTTGTAAATCAACGATAATAGTTATACTAATAATTTCATACTTTTTAAAAACATTTTTGGGGTTTAGCACTTTATTTTAAGGTGTCTTTGTTACACTGTAACTATACATTTAAGTACTGAGTAATATTAAGTAACTAAATGTACTTTCTATAGGTTTAGGGTTTGGTTGCGGGTTAGTTGCACGTAATTATGCATAATTTATAGTTATTACTATAGTAACTACATGTAACATGTAACAATGACACTGTAAAATAAAGTGTTACCATGTTTGGTTACATTTTATTTTAAGGTGATGTAGTTACATTGTACTTACTCAAATAAGTACAGAGTAACATTACATGTACTTACTAAAGAGTTGTGGTTAGGGTTAGGGTTAGTTACTTGTAATTATGCATAAGTAAATGTTATTACTATAGTAAGTACATGAAGTAACATGTAACCAGGTCACCTTAATATACCAAATATTTGTTGTTACTAGAGCTGCAACAACTATAAAATCGATCAAATTCGATAATTAAATTAGTGGCAATGAATTTCATTATCGATTCGTTGTGTTGCGCGACTATTATGCCCCTCAATAAGACGCGGAGATGTTTGAGTATAAAAAAAAGCACGGTTGAGCGCAAAGCAGAGTGGAAGCGGGCGAGCCGTGCTGTACCCGTCGTACCACGCAGTGGAAAAGCACACCGAGCCGAGCCGTACCAGTCGAAAAGCGCCATTAATAAATCGAAAAAGTGTGTTAATTGCAGCAAAAGCGACGCGACATGGCATGGCACGGGAGCACCACGGTGGTGATTCAGCACCTAAAACGAAAACATCTTGGAGTCCTTGATGAGGAGGAAGGGAGTTCAACACAAAATCCCACTTTTGTTCCGTTACGAAGTGAGGAGCGTGACGTCACTCCAGTAGCTCTTCTGGTGCTTGTTTACTCGTTATCCAGCTTGACAAGCATGACAAGTTAGCGTTAACTTAACAGTAGTAAAGCAGGGGTGGTATATTTGTCTTAAAGTGACAGCAGTCCAGTGACCTGCTTCCATTTGTGCTCTTAATATTAATCAAACAACAAAAGACCTCTTTAGTTTTAATAAGGATTCACTATATTTATTATACATTAATTATTTAATCCATAATCTATAAGGAATGTTGTATGCAAGTTGTTATAAAGAATGCATATCATTCATTGAAAATAAGACGTGTTCTTCTTTAGGAGGAGTAGTTTTATTTAATTGTTACATAATATTTGTTTATATGTCACAGCAGTTAAATCTGTGTCTGTATTGCATGTTTAAACTTTAATATCATTCATATTAATAGGTTTATACAGTAGATGTTTTCTCCAGGAGTATATAATGGGTTTAGACACTTTAGAGAAATTCTTAATGCATTACAATTTAACTAAACCCATTACATTTTGTGTGTGAGTGAGTGTAATGAGTGTAGTGTAGAGAACAAGTTCTAACATCCTGTTAAGTTTTCTGATTAGTATTTTTCTTTATAAAAAAATAAAATAAAGATTTATAGATTTACTGTAGCAACCTATGCACTTTCTGAAGATTTTTTGCACTGTGAATTTGCACTGTCAGTTCTGTTTTTGAATAAAGGGTTGGAAATTAATGTTTTTTTTTTTTATATATATACGATTCACCTTAAATACACACATGTATTTAAGGTGTAAGGAAATATGTTATTACTTTTTTACTCACTTTAGTTTAAAGAATTGAAAAATAAATGTTTTTTAGAGTGTACTTGATGGTTACACTTTATTCAATTAATATTTTTCTTGAAAATAGTTTAGCAAAACCATATATGAAACCAACATGAATGCAAAAGTAAATTTATAAGAAATACTTGCATGTGTAAACTGAATTGTCATCATCACAGACACTCTTTTATTTCATTGAGCCAGATACAAGTTTTTTAATTGACAATTGTGGTAAATGTCAAGAATTTTAAAAGCCATTATCATCTTTCACTAAGGTTGTGCAGCCTATACAAATGTATTTCCCTGGATACACGTCTGCAGAGAGAACTAGACCCTGTCCCTTGAGAGAGAAGCCAGCATCATTATGAGAGTGAAAGAAGGTGTCTGGGCGTCTCATTACCGTGTGACCCTCTGTCATTAATACCCGTTTGTGGAGAGGCAGAAAGAGAAGGTTGCGATCAATCAGATGAGATTTAGCTTCACATATAAACAGGTCTGATGAATGGTTGCCGTTTAAAGTGGGGCGACAGACTTACCACAATTTTCACTAAATGTCTGGGTATAGAGTCTGTGCCTTTACTGCCAGATGGCTTTATAATCCAATCCAGTATTTTTTCATAGTTTCAAGTCTGTGTGAGCATATGTATTTGTTTAATATCTCATACTAACATTTAAAGCAATTTCCTGTCATTTTAGTAATTCTTTTATGTACATAAATTGAGATATGTCAACTATTATAGTACTACAGTATCATGGCAACAGACACCATTATATAAGGCCTGAATTTTAGACTCCCCAGATTGGGTGCCAACAATTTAGCCAGTGAGATCTATGATCACACCGGGTTCTGTTCACCAGCTCTGCAAAGCGGAAGAGATAAATCTTCCAAATATTTTTTTAATTTTGGCGCAATCTTTTTCTATTAATAATGTTGATATGGCAATTAGTAAATACAACTTGGTAGTTTACTATTAGCTAATCAGTAACTACTATTTGTAGGGCTGTAATCTCCCAGTCGATTAGTCGATTATTAGTCGATATGTTCTGGCTCGACCAAAATTCTGATTGGTCGATTTTTTTGCCGCGTTCATTTCGTTAGTTTTACCGCGTTCATTTCATCAGTTTTGAAAAAGCGAGGCGCTGATTGCGATGACTAACAGGTGCAGGTAGACAGAGAGAAGATGAGCCTAAGGAGCGAGTGAGAAAGTGTGTGTGTGTGTGTGTGTGTGTGTGTGTGTGTGTGTGTGTGTGTGTGTGTGTGTGTGTGTGTGTGTGTGTGTGTGTGTGTGTGTGTGTGTGTGTGTGTGTGTGTGTGTGTGTGTGTGTGTGTGTGTGTGTGTGTTATTCTAAAGTGTTACCCATTAACCTTCTAAAGTGTTTGATGGATGTGAGACATTCATATTATGTATTGATTTTTTTTCTTAAACAGTTGCGGTGATAATAGACTCTGTGAACATATTGTGTGATCTCATATATTAGCTATATCAGCTCTAGCCAAGATCCTTATATAGTTATTTGACCCTCAGAGTTTGGGTGTATGTGTCCATTACCTGAAAGAGCAAGAACATAGCTTTTCATAGCTAATAAAGATATTCTGCATTTAAAATGCCTTTTAATATAACATCAATTGTATCATTTTATATATAGCACATTTTTCAGCACACAGATTTGATTTTGTATTTTTAAAAAAGAATTAAACATACTTTTTCTCATTTCTGCTACTAACTAAATTACACTTCTCAGTGGTCTGTGAGCAAGCTGTCATGACAGAGCATTTAAAGAAGTTATTCAACGGACTTACTAGGATTATAATGTTGTTTTGTGTACCCAGCTGTTCCTCTCACTCCTAGTGTTCTGCCTTGCTAAATATCATTAGGCGGTTGATGCATGCAATCCATCTGTTATTCTTTAATTGTGGTTTGTCAGAGGTATCGGGCTGGAGGGGGGTGGGGGGATACAAGGAGAGATTGTGGGAGGTTGATGGGGTAATACTAGGTAGGTGTTACAATGCAAAGTCAAGGTGAAGGGATAATTTGGGATATGGGTGGAATTTAGCGTAAATATTTTAAACGAAGACTTTAATGTTTATAGGAGCTCTGCTATGACATAATTATTTCATGTAGGGCATTCTGTCATTTGGAAACATAAACCTCTTTAAACTGTTTTGAAGATTTCAGCACATACTAAACAGAGTGAGTTGTTAAATTATGAAGCAGCTGGTTTAGAAGTGGAAGAAGCACTGCAGTAATCCTCTAGCCCTCTCAGCATCTGGACCCCTGCAGTTCCTCAATTACTATGCCAGGGCTTTATTTCAGGCACGAAAACTGCAGGGCTGCTGTCCTCACAACATGGCTAAAAAAGCAAAACAAAAAACACAGTTTCTTCTAAGAAGCACTGAAAAACAGTTTATATTAAGATAAAAGAAGCCAGTTAGCAGAGGGGATTTTATGTTTTACTCTGATGTATACTTTCTTGTTATAATTTCTGAACATTTGGAAAGCCATGAAAAACTTCCTCTTAAACAGCCATGAGCTGTACTTCCTTTTCAATGAGTTTTAATTTAAAATCTTCACATTGACAGGCACCTTTAAACCGGGTTGTGGATTATGAAAGGAAAAAGTTGACTTGCAAATGAAAGATCTGTCATGTTTTTTTCCACAAAAGGAGAACTTTTGAATAATGTACTGATTCCTCTTTTTAAAGACTGAAACTTAAAAATGCAAAAAGCAAACTAGGCTTATCAGAGCCGGCCCAAGGCATAAGCAAACTAAGCAGCTGCTTAGGGCCCCGTGACCACCAGGGGCCCCCAAGAGCACATGAAATTACTTTTTGCTGCATTTTATGATGATTGAAATCGCGAAATGGCCTTAAACAATTACTAAATAAACTGCAAAATGTTACATTTTCTAATATATGCACGGATTGATTCTGACAGCGCTGCACAAGCTTGCGGCGCCATCGCCCGGACACTATTCGCTTGTTAGTCAGGGTTCAAAGTCTAAAGTGCGAGAAAATTGGCGCTAAAACGTACTCGTCTGTTGCCCTGAATGCGCTGTGGTTTGTTGCTAATATCTTGTCTGACGTGCTGCATGTTTTGGCGTAGCCTACAGCATAGCTTCCAGTTTCTCAGTAAACGTTTTTCTGCAAGTGTTTTAGCCTATCGTCCTCTTGGAATTATAAGTTGTGTAGCCTACATTTTGGAAGTTTTTATTAAGAAAATAAAAATTTTCTTTCTACACACAGGGTTGCCAACTTTTAAGATCAGGTTGGAGTGAGATGGGGGTTGTTGAGGGGCTGACGGTATTCGACGGTACATCGATTTCGATTTCAGTATCAATTCATAGCCTACTGTACATATAAGGAAATAAGGATATGTACGTTATAGCACTTAAAAATTTCACATTTAAAGAAATCTAGTGTTTGATTATTAAAATGCATAACTGCATTACTTTTTTGAACAACTAGATTACAAATTGAAATTTATATTTTTCGAGCCACAAAATGACTCTAATTTGCCTCTTTGAATAAGAATTCTCTATTTTAACCTTAATTACTATACTAATTGTAATATAAATAATACAAATATTAGAAGAAAAATATTTTAAGTGGTCATTAATGGACCATCATTATTGCACAAATAGTATTTAGTACCAAAATATATAATACATATTATTGAACTAAAATATAGAACATTTATTCAATTGAAAAATAGCTAAGGTGTATGGTCACATTTGACCATCAATGTGTATGAGTGTGACCAATTAGTAAGGAATACCTGAGGACTAAATACAAGAAAAATATTAACATTAATGTTAACAATGTTGCATCTCCATCACTCTCCATTATAAAACGATCCTGTATGGTTGGCGTAATAATCAATGCACACTGTGCTGTACTGTTTACCAAAACTTGCTGCAAACACCTGTAAAGTGGAGCTGTTGTGTATCAAGCCATTCAAATGTATTGACACAGCGCTAGAAGTATTGAGAGCTCCGTGAAGCTCGTGACCGCGCGCGCGCGCCACCGGGAGATGAGAGAGCATGTCGCAATTCCGTTTTTCAACACTCTGGCTTTAACTGTTATGCCATATTAGCGCCAAAACTCTATTTATTGTTTGAATTTCGCATTAAAACTTAAAAAAAATTTAAAAGCTTAACAAAAGCAGGTTTGGCAATTTGGCGTAAGATTAAGTTGGGCAGCGTGAGAGCGTGAGACAGAGCCTGAAAGCGTGACTATCACGCCAAATGCGTGAGAGTTGGCAACCCTGTACACAGTCGAATGGAATGTAGAAAATAAATGTTTATTTGCACCAAAATAAAAGCTCTGTTTAATATTTGAAAGAAATCAACATTTCTTGTTTTTAAAAGAAGTCTCTTCTGCTCAGCAAGGCTGCATTTATTTGATCAAAAATAGCATCGAGGGGCCCCCAAATAAAATTTTGCTTAGGGCCCCTTAAGGGCTTGGGCCGGCCCTGAGGCTTATTCATCTACATTAATTTTTGCAATGCTCCAAAAACATAGGCCTACCTATTGTCCTATTGGGTTAATGTTCGGGGGCAGGAAGACGAAAAAGATGAAGAGGTTGAATATAAGCTTCAAATAGGCATCAAACGACTGGTAAACAAACAGACACAAGTGCTAATGTAAGGTATACCGGACAACTAGGAACTGAAACAGAGTGACATTATATCCGGAAGGTAATGGGGTGAACAAAGCTGAAACGAATGACACATCATATTAGTGTTCATGACAACAAACAAAGAGTGGTAAACAGGAACTACCGAATACAAACTAAAAGTTCATGAAAGTTAAACTAAAATGACTAAATATTCCTGACACCTATACATACAATTCACTGTAGTTTCCAGATTAATTGAAAACCAGCTTCATATGTGACCCGTGCTGGCCAAATGAGTCGGAATTCACACGGGATCATTTTGAGCTACAGGCAAAACAAAAATCAGTTCATTTAGCCTTCGTCTAGCAATCCCAATGCTCCAAATAACAATGAAACATCTAAAAGTATCTTTATTTGTACGTTTTCTGAGAGGAGTACCTCTCCCTTGTCCATGAAAAATGATCTTACTCACGTTGAATGACAGATCCGAAGCGCGCACACAATGCTCAATCCCGATATACACAGAATTACAGTATTTCAAAATATCTGTCTTGGTGAGTATTCACAAACATTATCTGTTATGTCGTAAGTGAACGTTTTGTTAACTGTTGGGGAAAAACATCTGATGTGTAACATTATTGTAGGTCTTAATATATAGGCTGTCTGTTTCATTAATGTTAATCAAACAATTGTGGTATCATGGAAAAAAGTTGAATATATATTTTTTCCTATAAATATGGGTTTTGATGTGGTGTGTGTCAAATTTGGTGTTATTACAATGGATTTCAAGGTATGGTTGGTAGGCGATTTTGTTTTGGAACCTTGAGAAAACTTAAGATTTTTCTAAAAACTCTATTGACTTTTCTGACTCTATTAACTCCAAACAAACAAATCATACATCATTTTGAAGATGAAAATAACAATAACAAATTTTTGAAAATTTGCTCATTGCGACTCATTTTGTCAGCACAGGTCATATATATATATATATATATATATAGCTTTTTTGTAGTAAACTTTCTAGCTAACTTATCTGGTACAGTGTTGTTACTTGAAGCAAGCTAAAATACCATGGTTTCTTCAGCAAATGCATTTTAATCTCACGTTTGCTGTTGTGAACACTATCGGATAGGTTTAGGGCAGGGTTTAGTGTAGCTGCCTGGTATTTATTTTCAAATGCAATAGAGCATTAATTGGACACGCAGTATATTTCAATTACAACTGCTGCATCACGTACAACCAATGTAATACAATGTTGCCATATTTATGTTCATCTGTTTCTGATAAAATTAAACTCGCCTTTTGTTGCATTAACTTCGAAACTGTCACAAAACTTGAAGCACCATAATATTATTTTTCAGAAATGTTGCCGCAAGCAAGTTTTTCCAATGACCAGTGAATGGGTTGAAAACATTTTTTGAATAGTTTGTTCAACCATGCATAACTTCCTCCATTATTTAAGTTAATATATTTCCTTTAAGTAATAGTTTTCAGGTGGTGAGGCAATGAGCACTTACTCATTTTTGTACAAGACCACCAAAGGCCATAGTGTTCTGAAGTTCATGGTGTCCTACAGTTCTCTCAGCGCTCATCATTAGTCTGCATGAAACTAACTGAAACTAACTGTATAGCTAAATAGCTCCCCAGGGCTTTGACCCTGAAGTCAGGCAACAGTTGACTTTTATATTAGGCATCACACAAATCTGCAATAAGTCCTCATAGAATGAATAAAGTAATTTTTGTATAACACACATCTGTCAGTTTTTACAAATAAGCATGCAGGCACGTGATTATACCCACACAAACACCTGGCTCGATTTTCTGTTGTTGATTAAATGATCAAAAAGCATTTGCACCAGAAATATATACAGTAAGCACACTAGCGGTGAGTAAAGGCTGGAATACACTACATGAATTGTAAAATGTGAAAAGAGGTATTATGCACTTCATGAAAGTTTACATCATACACTAAACCTCTGACGATCCCCCACTTCCAGAATTGTACATCATTCTGAACTCAAACTCATGCAGAAACATTCGCCGCGCATGACAAATGAAAACAACGTGTTCTAAAATTGGCTCATTATATAAAACATGTTTGATATCCTTCAACTGGATGGAATCATAGTCTAACCCAGTCTTTAACCCAAGGACATTTATAATTTCTTGCCAATCAAATAGTGACCAATATGAAAATATGATATGCTCACTGCAAACTTCTGCCTGGTAAACCAACAGTAGCTCAGAGACTGTGCTATGTTCTTTGATACTGTGAAGATTAACCTCTGGCACATCTTATCTAAGTGTGCTGCTAAACACTAAAATCTACAAGCACAGACTTGCTAAACTATCTTTCTGTTTTGGTGCAAGTGCTTTTACATGTGCAGTCTACTGAAACTTATTCTAGTGCTGTATGCTAATAAGCAATTTTGTCTTGAGTTGTTGTCATCAAAGAGTAAGCAACACTTTCATCTCTTCACTTTTATCAGCCATTAATTGATGGAAAAATAAACTAAGACATCCCGTGACTCCCTCTCATGGGAGACTATATAATACAGTGGAGGGTTATCCGTGGTAGTATTAGTAACAGACTTTGACTTTATCACTTTCTCTCCCTTGCATGCTAACTATACACTTAAGAGTGGTAAAAAAAAAAATACTAGTGGTGTTTGGACTGCACTGCACTGTTAAAAATATCCTGTTAAAACTATAAGAGAATTATATGAGAAGTAGAATGCTTTGGATTTAATAAAAGTTAAGCTTTATTGACAGCATTTGTGGCATTTATGCTAACTGACAAATGAATGCTAAGAGCATATTTCTTGTGGGATTAAGTGTTGGTTGGGCTGGATGCAGGATAAAACATTCCCTGCATTGATTGTCCATCTGTGATGTCTTCAAAAATCTTTCCAGTGCACTGTAAATACATTTCTTCATAAAGATTTTTAAGAGAGAAGAGAGAATCGTTTTCTCAGTAGGAGAAAACAATCAGCACAGCAGTAGCTGTAATGCTGACAAGGAGCCAATGACACGCCAGCAGTGTGGTTCACATGGCGAAAGGGGCCGATGACAGCCTGTTACTGCTAGCATGGTTTAGTCAGAGAATGAAGTAAAGACATTGTTGAAAAGGGAATTGTAGACATATGAGTCTAAAGAGAGACTGTGTACAGACTAATTGTTGGGTTATGTTGTGATTGTTTGTTTTGTTGCTTGGAAATTAAACCTCATGGTGTAGAATAATGTTAGCTAAATGTCACAATTGTACAAACAGATTCTGCACTTGCTTTAAAGGACAGCTGGCATCGATGTATAATTTTGTTTTTGAACAAATTTACATACAGTCCCTCCCTATATGCACAGTCCTTCTGTCTCTGACATAGAGATACCATGTAAGCTTCTAAACACATTTTGTTTTACATTTGGTCAAGTCTGTAGGTTTTACGGTTAATTATAGTAAATTAGTAATGCTTATAGTAATGTCTATAGATAAGCTTATTTTAAACCTTGTTTTTTCTAAAATAATTTTGAGGAACCATTTAAAGTTTGCTTAGACCCCCTAACACTAATTAAGAACAACTGATCTAAACTATTTTGTTTTAAATTTTGGATAAGTCAGAGATGTTTGGGAGCAACTACTTGCAACGTTACAATGTCACAGCCAGCTATCTTCTAAACAAATGTCAATCATGTCAACTCTTGGAATAGCATTTTATTGTTAAGAGAGGAAAGTACATAGGCTTTGTCTTGGCAGACTAGATATGCTATGCTGCTGCATGAGTGAAGGCTACTGCTGAAATATATGCATAATTACAGGCAACAGAATACAGGATTTGCAGCTGCTGCAAAGTATATGGAGAACATATACTTTATTTAGATTTAGGCAGGTACACTCTAAAAAAAAAAGGTTCTATATGGCACCAAAAAAGGTTCTTGGCTCGTAATCATAGGGGAACCTTTTTTAGTGCTATATAGCACCAATTTTGGTGCTTCAGTGGTTCTTCAGAGGTGCTATATAGCACCTTAGTCAAAGAACCGGTGAAGAACCTCTGAAGAACCGCTGAAGAACCACTGAAGTAGTGCTGGGGAAGGAGGAGGGCTAGGACTAGGTTAAGCCTGATCAGGATAGAAATACTTAGGTTACGTAGATTGGGGGGGGGTTGGGGGTGGGGGGTTTGGGGGGGGGGGGCATTGATTGGCCACTGTGCCAGCTTTAGGAGTACTAATTAGCTGCTTGGAAAAGTTTCATGACTGAACTATGTATTTAACTACCATTTATCAGTAAAACAAAATGCAGAGGTCACCTCTTTAACTCACTTGGGGCCGACACAGCTTTGAGAGGATTTTTGTGATCATTCCCTGTATGTTTGTTTCGTTACAGACCTTCTGTGCAGCTTTTATAATTGTGTGCAGGACCTTGGACAGCTCAGTAGTGTTTGCACGATTGCCTTTCTGTTGCTGAGTGATCCAGTGAGCCTCACACATGCGCCTAGAGCGAATGCTAGACAGTACATCAGTGAATAAAATAGCTTTTATGTGCAAATACCAAATTTGTCTATCCTTTCTCCTGCGTTGCATATCATTTTATGTGATTTTAAGACATGTAGACTACTTGTATCACTTTTTACAGCATCTTGTGTGTTCACTACTACATTGCTTGTTTTCTACTTGCTTAAAAAAGGCATAGAATTGATAATAAGTGAGAGACCTGCTTTTTAACTATATATAATTGGTAACACTTTACAATAAGGTTTCATTAGTTAACTATATTAGTTAACATTAACTAATAATGAACTGCACTTCTACATCATTTATTAGTCTTTTCATTTCAACATTTACTAATACATTATTCAAATCAAAAGTTGCATTTGTTAACATTAGTTAATGCACTGTGAACTAACATGAATAAACAATGAACTGGATTTTCCAATATTAACAAATACAGTAACAAATGTATTGCTCATGGTTAGTTCATGTTAGTTAATACATTAACTAATGTTAACAAATGAGACCTTATTGAAAATTGTTACCATATAATTGTATGTGTACATGTTTAGTGATATAAATTATAGTGACAGGGATTAGGGGAAATATAATCTCAGTCTTCCATCTGCTGTTTTGAACATCAAATAAGAAACAATGATATGGCGTGATACATATCTGTTTTAGAGAGGGAGATTTGATTCATTAGTCACTCCTCCCTGGCACTCACCTTCAAAATAAATCAATTTAATTATGCAAAATGATGCCTATTAAGTGCCACTTCAGAGAGAGAAAGTGTGTGTGTTTTCTGTGGTCTGCATGTAAATGTTAAGACCCTCTCTTTCAACATCAAAGGCTGTGACACTCTACAGACACCAACTGCCACCCACCAGGGCAGGAAATGACATGCAGGTACAAAAGAACAAGGTAGGAGATCAGGGTTGAGTAATTACCTAGCAGATGATTGATGAGGGGAGATACTTCAGTTTCATGTACTTATTATTTTTCCCCTTTTCCTCAAAAAAAAAAAAAAAGAAGAGTAGCCCTGGGAACTGCACAGAAATAGTCCTGTCTGAGTGAGCTGACAAGAGGCAGGAGAGTAGAAGAGATCTTTTTAAATACCAGCCCTAAAGAACAGCAGGAACTGGCTGGTTGACAGATAATTGTAATGTCTATTGCAGTCTACTTTCTCCACTACTTCATTTCAACCATATGTGGTTGTTGCAAATGTCACCCTGAAATTTTTATTTCATTTTTATATATACCTTTTCACTCTCAATGTTCTATCGGGAGTTTTACAACCTTTATTACTGATTGGTCAAGTTGAACAGAACCTTTATTAATTCAGGAATGATTCCAAATTCACAAACGGTTGTCTTTATCAGGGAGTCATTGAATAATTTACAAAATTGTTTCATTCAAAATTGCTCATGCATTCAGGAACTAAACAATTAATTTCTGATTGTCTTTATGAGTCACAATTAATTTCTGATTGTCTTTATGAGTCACTGAATAATTCACTCAACTGTTTCGCTAAAAACCACAGATTCCTTTAGGAAAGAAAAACACCACCTTGGCACAATAGCTCTGCAGGAGCAATATTGTGCCTAAAATTTAAGTAATTCAGTATTAACTTGTTGTTCAATTAACTGGTGTATAAATTAGTGTTTATTTTATTAAATCCACTTAACCCTCTATGGTACGGTGTTGCCTCCTGGCAACATAGTCTATTTTAGTTTATTTTTAATAAAATGAAACACCAATTTATTGGCCAAGCCTCAGGGAAGAAGAATTCAAATATTAATCAATAGGTGTGTTCGATATCGGCTGTGGCTGGATGCTACCGATCGGCGAGAGTATACAGGCGGGGTGGAGCTACAAACAGAGACGTAAAGTCAGACACTTTCTGCTTCCCATAGTGACGCTCGCGCTGTGTTTGCATACTTTATCACAGCTGAGGTGAAATAAATGCAATATTTGTCAATACACGGATGTTTCAGAGACATTATTGTTATGTAATACTTCATTGCACTGCTTAATACAGCATGTGTTTGTACAAGTATAAAGTTCAACATATAAGCCTACACTATCAATGAAGTGTTTTTTTTTACTGTTATAAAAAACAGATTTGTGAGCATTAGTGGAACAGAAGGTTTTAGAATAAACACGAAATGCACGTGATTGCTGTCATGTGGTGAATCTGGCCAATCGTGGAACAGCTGTGTTGTCATCAGAGTCCGTGCAGTCTGGTGCAGCCGCTCTAGAGAAACTGCACTGGCTGTGTTAGCTAACTGCTTACGTCACTGTCACGTGGCGTCGGCGCTGTCTCAAGTCAGGCAAAATTTCTAACCGGCATGCACTGCTTGCTTCGCTTCAAGTCAGCCACCGATCGGTCTGCGCATCGCTGCATCAAGTCGAACAATCCTATTGAAAGTGCAAAAAAGTGATCACAGTAAATCACCCACAAAAAATATGAGTCACCTTCACTGGTAAGTAAAGAAGTATTTTCAAGAACTTTTCATTATATATCATCAAATGTTTTAGAGTAAATAACAAAAAACTGTGTTGCACACTGTACCATAACGGAATTGCATAAGGCCATACCAGACACACTAGGTTGGATACAAATATAGTATATTTGCAAGGAAAAGAGTTAGAATTATATAAATATTATGATCTGCACATTTTCTATAGCACTTAAAAAGGTATAAAACACAACTGCCAGTTGATGAGGGTGAGGATAAGGTGTCATACTGTAATGAGGAAGATGAGGTCATAGTGGCAATCTGGCAGGGAGAGAGTGAGGGTAAGATCGAAGATGGAGATGAGGATGAAGAAGAATGTTTGCTGAGAGCAACAGCTGAATTTGAAATGTTACTTTTTATTAAATATGAAATTTGTAATACATTAAAAACTGGATAAATGTGTTTGTTCAGGTGTCTGGTTAAAGAAATTGATGTTTAAAAAAAACAAAAAAAATGTATTTCTTTTGCAATAGTGTCCAATTTTAAGCAGGAAAAACACCACACATATTTTTTTCCTCATTGAAATCATATTGCATACCATAGAGAATTAAACTTATTTTATTTCAGTTGATTGCCAAGGCAATATTTCATGGTTTTTCATTTTATTTAAAAGTTATATTTCAATGTACAATTTTTAATAGTTTTAGTTAACAATAATAGCTAAAACTGGTATAAAAGCCGTTTTACACTTTCAATCATGCTGTTTCACAGAATATTAGCATGACTGTGATTACCCACTGCCTTGTGCCAACGGCCGAATCACAGTTGTACTGACATTCATAAATATGCTCTCCTGAGACATTGCTTAATTATATTGTTCAGGAAGGACTGGAGATACAAGCAAATCCAGACATGCTGGAATTACATTGCCATATGACATATGGAAAACACTGCCCCTGCCCTCTGCCCTGTGTTCTCTGTAGCGGAGCTCGGCCGCTGTTTCCGAGTGGAGGGCAGGTCAAAGGGCGAGGCGCCCCATCACGCCCACTGCTTTCACACAAACGCTACACCGACACTGGATGAAGCCTTTAACCTCTGTTTTATAAGCCCCTTCTCATACAGTCTTAAATTACAGCCTCTTCTAGTTTACTTGGGTAAGTTCAGACAAAATCCAGCTTAACCACATGGCGCCACTCAAAAGGAGTCTCAGGAGCAATGCTCAGCTCCAATTTTCAGTCTTAAAAAAAAATTCTGTAAACACATCTGATGAAGATGGTGCTTAATTATCTCTAATGATAATTTTGCAAAGTAGAGCTGTTTTTATAGAAAACATGAAAGTACAGAAAAGAGGGTGGCAGTTTATTTCGTAGGAATAATGATTGTCCCATCAATGCGGTTGGATGCAAAGCTCTTTGATAACTGTACACTGCAGCAAAGACTGTTCATCTCTGTCAAGGGGTCAGTCAAGGTTGTATTTTCTCTGATCTATTCAGTTCTGTCCACTTGTGTTAGGTCATAGGAATGTATTTCAAATGCCTTCAGGCTGTGAAGCTCTGTTAGATCTCCGCTGTTTATTCATACTTGGTTTTAAAAGTTGGGTTTTATCAAAGTTTGAGTCACTGATCTTATCAATCCTTTTATTATGCATGTATTTACAGTCGATAAAAGTGTGATTTCAGCTTACTAAAAATGCTAGTACAATGTCCACATTGGTGTGACCTAACACTTTATCTTACTCTGAATGCAGCAAAAACCGACTAAAAGAAAACCATTTTTTGTGAAGGTTTGTTGCTTATTTATTGATTTTATAATATATTTTATGATACTTTTATAATAATTCTTAATTTTGATCAAATATGTTATTAAATGTATTTATTTATTTATTTATTTATTTATTCTTTGTTCATAAATGTTCCTCAATGTGTCATCACCTTCATACAATATGTTGAAGAATACAGCAGCAAGAAAGTAAGAAGGAAAGAGAAGGAGGGAGGCATGAGAATTTGCAGGGAAATGGACAAATTAATTGAGAAAAAGAGACAGTGGGAACCAGACTAGATGGAGCAAGAGGGATAAAGATAATGTAAGGGAGGGAGAGAGATCAGGCAGCTGACGTAGGAGTCCAATGATCAAATACAGATGTCTCCCACCCCTTATATGAAGGGGTCAATAATGTAAATCTCCTGGCACAGTTATTCTCTGAACAGCGGTTTCCCTAATGCCATATTTCATATTGATGATGGGAAATTAAAGTTATGGTACTTAGAGCTTATTAAATATTTGGAGAAGGGTTTCTGGTTAGTGTCTAAACAAACCTAAGATAAAATCAGATAAGTAATTTGAAGGAAATTATATATTTTATCAATGTCAATTTAATTTTAATGTTGAATCTTAAAGGCATACATACATTTTTTTCAATAAAATGTATTTTTTATAGGTTTGTCCTGGTATTTGGCTGCTTGGTGCTGTCCGTCTTCTCTACCATTCCACTTCACCAAGAAATGGCCTCTGAAAGTCTCCTGACCTTGGTAAGAGCTTAACTAGTGTCAAACATAAACCAAACAAAATGAAGCATGAAAACAAAAGAAAAAACATTGCATGAACTTTGTGTTAACTACATTACTGTCAGTAATTGTATGTTTTGAGCCTTGTATATTCTGTCACAGCATGCAAAATTCAGATTTTATAGTGCCCATTTTAAAATCCATCTTCTCTATACATGCAGTATTTTCCTCTGCCATCCACCAAATTATGTACCCATACATACTTGAATTCAATTATAGTGATATTTTAATAGTACCATACAGCACAGGTTATATTATTCCCTATCAGTCAGTCACGTTCGGCATTACATCAGACCTGACGATCTCGCCTGAAAGGCCAATCACCTTAGAGTTGTAACAAAACAAGCCAATGTGCATTGGCGAGTGAGATTTGCATCGCAAACCAATCCCTGTATGCACAGGTATAAAGGCAGCGTGCAAACACTCATACATTAAGCTTCAGAGCTGTGCATTTCTGAACTGATTCCCACCATCGTGCAATCACCATTACTGCTCGCTCTGACTCATTGCCCCATCCCCGTGCCTTTCTTCCTGGATGTCTATGAAGAACTTTGGCAGTATGGAAGCACATTAGTGCCCGTATGGAGGCAAATGTGTACCAAAATCTGCTTCAAAATGTTCTCAGGGGGTCAGGGGGTTTGTGGGGATTCCCCAGGTGGAATGTGCAGTTGCTGTGCATTTATGCCCGCAAAATGCTGCCACTTGGTGAGGTCATCCACAACTCCCAGGAGGTAGGAAAATAGCTAAAGCATTGAAAATTCCCATTTCTACCATTAGGGCAATAATTAAGAAGTCCCAATCAACTAAAGATGTTACAAATCTGACTAGAAGAGGACATGTGTCTATATTGTCTTAATGCATGGCGAAGAGGAGAGTTTAAGTGGATAAAGACTCTCCAAGGAATCACAGATGGAGAATTGCAGAGATTAGTTGAGTTTTGGGGTCAGAAAGCCTAAAAATAAAAAATAAAACAACCCCTACATCACTACATGTTGTTTGGGAGGGATTCAAGAAAAATCCTCCTCGCTCATCCAAAAACAAACTTCAGCATATTCAGACATGGCTGGAACTTAAAAAGGGACCAGATTCTATGGTCAGATGAAACAAAACAAAAAAAAGCTTTTGGACAGCAAACCCACCATATGGGTTTGGTGCAAACAGGGATAAAAAGTACCCCATGCCCACGATTAAAAATATCACTGGATCTGTGAAATTTTTGGCCTATTTTTTTGTTGGAACTCCTGGAAATACCAGCAGATAAAAAAATCAAAATCTGAAGGCCTCTGCTAGAAATCGTCTCCGGTTACGTATGTAACCTCTGTTCCCTGAGAACAGGGAACGAGACGCTACGTCAGAAATACGCTACGGGGAACGCTCCAGCGTGACAGGTGTCTGAACTACTATCGAATCATGGCAATCCTATTGACCGACGACAGCCTATGATCATCAAGGTGCAGGAAGTATACAAGGGCGCCTTGCAAACATGACACCGCTTTTCGTCTGAAGGGACTGTTTGGCATGCAGGCCCCGAGGCATGGCAATGAGACGCAGAGTCTCATTCCCTGTTCTCAGGGAACAGAGGTTACATATGTAACCGGAGACGTTCCCTTTCGAAAGGGAACTTGCGCTGCGTCAGAAAGACGCTACGGGGAACAATATACCCACACCGCCATGCCGAGGGGAATGCATGCCTACTGGCAGTGACAACTGTCAGGACAAGCAAATTCCAGTGAAATGCCTGAACCACTCCCCCTTTGGTCACACAAGGCAGTCAGTAACAGCATTCCCTACGTTCATAGCCCAAGCTATAAGCCTGAGTAGGAAACTTCGAACACTAGAGAAGTCCTACCCTGGCCGCTCAAAGGCCTGGATCCAACCAATTCAACAGAAGGGGCTCCTTTAAGGGAATGTGGCTAGGGGGCCCTAGGGCGCCCCAGCCAGCCACTAATGCCACCAGGAAGGCCTGGCCTGGTGCCACTTCCGTGGGACACTTTGGCTGGGCCATCCTTGTCTGTTTGAGAACAGAGCCTCTGGACACTTGCCTCCTGGGGAGGCATCCAGCCCAAGGTACTGCGAACTCCTACTCAGACCGGATCTCAGAGACGGGCATCCTGGAAAGCAATACTCAACATAGCGCTTTCAACCCTTGCTAGCGAGGGGAATTAATCTGCTCGATCCTAGGATCTACTGAGCTCTTATCTTTATAGAAACACTCAGGAGGCCAGATTGGCCTTCAAGCTGATCTAATCGGGAGGCCTTGCGAGGGGCCTACGACCGTCTGATCAGAACCCGGCAGCTTCGGGCTCACAGACGACCCTCGAAAAGAGGGGAGCTCAAAAAACTGCCAGGTAGGTAAACCAGGGTGTAGGCTAAATTCCCTCACTTGGGGACCAAGAAACAGAAGCAACACTCAGTCGCGCTAGTTTAAGACCGACCTCAGATGCTGCCGGCTAAAGGCCAGATTACTGATAGCAGGTCCCCACTAGCTGTCAGCGTCAAACCAGTTAACAGTTCCCGAACTGAGAACCCAACCCCCTTAGGCCCCCCATTATCTGATAACAGTACATGCTAATTGCCAGAGAAACTCAGAAACTGAAACCTGGTGAGGCCTACTACCTGATAGCAGCCGAAGCCAACTGTCAAAGTAGCTGGAAAACGGAAACTCGTTTTCTCAGGGAGGCCTAGTGAAGGCCTACTACCTGATAGTCAAGCTATGCCAGCTAGCCGAGCGTCCTGACACGGGAACTCACCCTCAAGGAGGCCTAGTGAGGCCTACTACCTGATAGCAAGCTATGCTAGCTACCCGAGCATCTTGACTCTGGAACTCACCCTCAGGGAGGCCTAGTGAGGCCTACTACCTGATAGCAAGCTATGCTAGCTACCGAGCATCCTGACTCAGGAACTTGGCCTCAGGGAGGCCTAGTGAGGCCTACTACCTGATAGCAAGCCTTTAGGGAGGCCTACTACCTGATAGAAAGCTATGCTAGCTACCCGAGCATCCTGACTCGGGAACTCACCCTCAGGGAGGCCTGGTGAGGCCTACTACCTGATAGCAAACTATGCTAGCTACCGAGCATCCTGACTCAGGAACTTGCCCTCAAGGGAGGCCTAGTGAGGCCTACTACCTGATAGCGGGCCTGCAGGGAGGCCTAGTGCGGCCTGCTACCTGCTAACGACTTATGCTAACTGTTTCTCAAGTGACTGAAGCCCAGGAACATGCCCTAAGGGGAGGCCTAGTGAGGCCTACTACCTGATAGCAAGCCTTTAGGGAGGCCTATTAGCTGATAGCAAGCTATGCTAGCTACCCAAGCATCCTGACTTGGGAACTCACCCTCAGGGAGGCCTAGTGAGGCCTACTACCTGATAGCAAGCTTTGCTAGCTACCCGAGCATCCTGACTCGGGAACTCACCCTCAGGGAGGCCAAACATGCCTCCAAAGGAAGGCCTAGTGAGACCTGCTACCTCACGACAAGTCTTCAGGGAGGCCTAGTGAGGCCTACTGCCTGATAGCGAGCCTTCAGGGAGGCCTGGTGAGGCCTACTACCTGCCAATATCTCATGCTAACAGCCAAGTGACTGAAACCCAGGAACGTGCCCTCAGGGGAGGCATGGTAAAGCCTACTACCTGATAGTCCTATATGCCCGTGCCAGAGGCATCCTGGTCCCGGGGCTCACCTTTAGGGAGGCCTGGTTTTATTAAGGCCTGCTTCCTGCTAGCAATATATGCTTGCTGTTAAGGTGGCTGGGGGCCAGGAACTCGCATCCAGGAGAGGCCTGGTGAGGCCTACTACCCAACAGCGAGCCTATAGGGAGGCCTAAAAGGGCCTACTACCTTCTAGCAATCCCTGCTAACTGTCATGGTGACTGGCGACCGGGAGTCCACTTTCAGGGAGGCCTGGTGGGGCCTACTGTATGATGGCACAGTCTTACCGGCAGCGCCTACAAGCTTTGGAACCTAATTACATTGCCCACAGCAGAGTACTCGGCAGAAAACGCCCTGGACCCTATAAACGGGGGGAGTACCACATACACCACCCACCTCCATGGAGGTCCTACTTTTATAGCGGCCTACCATTCCGTGCTAGGGCGTCAGCCATGGCAATGCTCTGGCTTCAAGGGAGATTACTACCAAACCAACACATAACTAAGGTTGCGAAGTGCTGCTCAACCCAAGCCATGGGTGAGGCAGAATGATACAGAGCTAGGAGTGGGGTACTCAAATCTACCCTGCCTTATCAGAGGAGTACTGCCACCTGGCCAGGACATATAAACAGGGCCAGAGCCTGCCAAAAGTTGGCGGCTTTTCTAAAAAAACTAGCTCTGGGGGGCAGGGTTGAGCTACACATACAATCTCTTCGTATTTGTACGAAAGATGGTCTAAACCCTGCCCCATGACCACTGGCTAAGTCACAATCAATTCTGCACAGCACTAACCTGCATTATTAGTGAAGACCCCAGAACGCAGATAAGGGGGCGGGCCTTGGCTGAATGACTCTTCATGAGAGGAGGCTGACATTAGGGATACTAAAAAACTACATTCACTCAGTGAAGGTTTCCCAGGGCGCCAGCGCTTTTAGCACACGCCTCCGTAATCCCTAGAAAGCCTAGGCCAATATAGATCTATACCCGAGGCCCGAGAGGGCAACTTTTAACCAGACAAAGGCACTCGGGCAGAAGTGCCAGTCATATACTAGAGCTGGCTCTAGATCTTACTGTAGTTCAAGCATTAATCTGAACCTGCATTCTCGAAAACTTAAACTGAGAAAGGATACAAACTGCCTTACCCCGAGGTGGCTACCAGTCACCATCTTAAAACTAGGAGAAAATATACGCCTAGCAATACACTAGCAATACACAATGCTGGCTCTCTACTAGCAACACTAGCTCACCATGGAGCACAAGCAACTGGTGTGTAATGATTGTTCTAGCCACCTAACAGGGGAACTACAGGCCCTACAGAAGTATCCAACGATCCACAGTGATCCCCGAAGCCCTCTACAGGGAGCATAAGTCAAAAAATATATTAATATTTTCCCTCGAATAGGGGACTTACCCGCTCGCCTGCGACGCGCCATGATATCCACCCACAAGCTTAATTCACAATATG
Source organism: Romanogobio albipinnatus (assembly GCA_023566225.1). Classification (NCBI taxonomy): domain Eukaryota; kingdom Metazoa; phylum Chordata; class Actinopteri; order Cypriniformes; family Gobionidae; genus Romanogobio; species Romanogobio albipinnatus. The sequence goes on along the minus strand of CM042241.1, from coordinate 40,689,707 downwards.
TATGCTTAGGTGCACCACTACCATGCCCCGCACTCACAGTAGAGATGGTGGTCCAGTGGGTTAAACCACTTAACTAATATGCAGAAGGTTGCTGGTTCAATCCCAGCGGTCACCATCAGTGTGTCCTTGAGCAAGGCACTTTACTCTATGTTGCTCCAGGGGGATTGTCCCTGTAATTAGTGCACTGTAAGTCGCTTTGGATAAAAGCGTCTGCCAAATACATAAATGTCACAGACCAGCCAGGCGGGCCCTAGAATATTATCATCACGGGTGAGGGTCAATGTAATTCTTAGCTCACCCTCAGGGAGAAGACCCATCATCAACGCTGACTGCGTTTTGTGATACACAGCTCCTACTTCTCCCAGGAGTCCGCCTCTCTGCGCCCCACCCTCTGGCCCTCGGGCCCCATCTCCGGTCTCCGGTCTTCGGACCGTGACGCCTCCCGTCTGCCTGGGACCCGGATCTCAGTGGTATGCAGGTCCTCAGACTCTGCCGAATGCGCCTCCGCGATGCTGGCCCTCGGGCACAGTCTCCGCCTGTTGCGCGACCACCACATCAGGAAAACATCCTCTGATCGAGATCTCTCAGCAAACCTGCCCGGTGCGCATGAAACACCACCATGGTGTAAGAAGTAGCACTTGGCTGACCTGCTGCCGTGTATGCCCTGCCATTAAAGCGACACATCGTTTAGGTGGCAGGGTTGGAGCTCTCAGTGTCCTCGCCCACCCAGATGCGAGATTGCAAACATCCCGTTAATCGGTGGCGACGACACATACCCATGATGACACCGCTGATGTCAGTGAATATGAGCCGAATATGGGTTATTCCATGCCCTCTCGATCTAAATTGGAAAATCAGGAAGGAATGAAAGCCCAACTGAGCCGATGATTTATGGCTGGGGAGAAATCGATCGTTTAGTCTAACACGAGCGATCTCTCCTCTAACGCGCCAACATGGCAGCCGCAGCCCGCCTGCAGCGCGTTTCATAACATTCAACGGTTCAGCATACACAGTCGGGATGGCTGAGAAGATTAATCCCCCTTCTCACAGCCATCCCTAGAGCACTTGCAAATAAGTCTCGTCAGCCGCCAGATCGTCTGAGGGAAGCATTCCCGTGACAATCAGCGAGCTCTATCCGAGAAACCCGTGACGTGCGCCCGCGCTCAGCCTCGGCATGAGCGGGACCGCATCATCAGTCTCGGATGCCAAACCCTCTTCCCTCAGGAAGAGAACCGCGTTCCCCGTAGCTTTCTGACGCAGCGCGAGTTCCCTTTCGAAAGGGAACTTATAATGGGAATGAATTGTCCATCAGGCCAATGTTCCAAAACAAACATCAAAATCAACACAAAAATGTGTCACTGAGCACAAAAAATGAAACTTGTGCCATGGCCGTCCCAGTCCCCTGACCTGAACCCTATAGAAAATGAGTGGGCTGAACTGAAGAGAAGAAGCACCAACATGGATGGGAATCTGAAGGATATGGAGAGATTCTGTATGAAGGAATGCTCTCTGATCTCTTGTCAGGTGTTCTCCAAACTCATCAGGCATTATAGGAGAAGACTCAGAGCTGTTATCTTGGCAAAAGGAGGTTGCAAAAAGTATTGAATAAAAGGGTGCCAATAATTATGGCCAACGTGTTTTTGAGAAAAAACATTTATTTCATAATACGGTTTACCCCCACTTTCAATTATTTTACTTCAATGAAAGGTTAGAATTTTTTGAATTTTTTGAATGAAAGATCAAAAGGATGAACAATGCAGATTTATTTTTACAACCATTATTTTTTAATGTACTGTGATTTAATCAACTGGGGAGGTATAATACTATCAATTAGTTAAATTATGTACCCTATCTTTTCTACCCTGTCTTGACTGCTATTCCTGGACTGATGTATGTAGCATAGTTGTAATGTATTTGTTTAACAGTGTTATCATTTAAGCAACCAACCACATATGATAAAAGTACACACACACAAACAAACTTGAAAATGTCTTTCTTTGTCTTTGTAGGAGTTTGTAATGATCGTTGTGTTTGGGGTGGAGTTCATCATTCGAATCTGGTCTGCTGGTTGTTGTTGCCGGTACAGAGGATGGCAGGGGCGACTTCGCTTCGCAAGGAAGCCTTTCTGTGTCATAGGTGAGCTTTCAATGAATGTACAAGACTACTTTTCCTCCGTTAAATCAGAATCTTTCATGAGTCTTTCTGAGGATTTTTTTTTATTTCTAAACAAGGTCATAGAATGAAATTTGACAGAAATCGCATGTCAAAAAATTGTGAAGACGTTGTGATTTGGCTCCTTATATTATTAAAAGTACAACTGAAGGGAAAAAATGTTACATTTACTCACCAAAGCCAATTTGTACCTGCTTTTGGCAGACACACACACCCCATCACTGGTTCCCATTCAGTCGGTCACTTCCGACGCCACGTCAGAGACTGACGAATAGGAATCTCGCTAGCGAGAGCCAATATACTTTGAGTGTAACTAAACGAGCCAATGCACATTGGCATGCAATAATTGCACAGCTGCTCATGCCACGGAGCGCGGGTAGAAATGAGGCACAGGTGCTTGCATCAAATTAGCTTTTTGCTTCGGAACCGAGTAGTAAATGGTTTGTCCTGAAATCACTCTCTACAAAGCGTGTGTTAACATTATAACGAGTCAAGCTCTTTGGGTGGACCTCTCCTTGTTTAGTGTTGGAGTGATGACCACTGGTCGATTTTCTCTCTTTTTCTATTTTTTTTTATTGAGCAAAAACAAAAGGCTGTTCTCACAGCTGGTTCAGTGTGCTGTTAAGAGTACTGAAAAGCCGTTTTCACGGCTGGTATGATAGAGAGAGCACTCATGATAGGCTACACATTTTCACTGCATGACAGGGACTTTTCCCCTGTGTGCTTCAGCACCCCGGTGAGCAGTTTCTCTAGAAGAGCTACACAGAGAGAGCTTGCTTCTTTTAAAAGATGACATTCTGCCTGTGTGTTTCTGGATGCGGTTGTTTCACATGTCTGGGCGTATGCATGCTGAGATGCTGTAGTTCACGTTTTCTAATGAGAACATGACCACGTCGGCACGCCGGTCGCGACTCTTCTTTCTCTGGGAAGCTTGAGTCCACTTTGTTGTTGGCCAGCCGCAGCTCGTGTGTAAAAGTGTGATGGACTTCTCACTTCTCTGCGTGTCGTGTGCCGTCGAGCTGCCGGGCTGCAGCACGGGTTGTCATGGCAACCCAGCACTCGCTCTGCGCTCTAGGTGAGCTGACCCCTTGCCTATTTCCTGTTGTAGCACCCTCCCTGGTGGCCAACAGGAGAGGTCTACTTCGGTGAAATAGCTTGGGTGATCTGAGGAGGGGAGGGCTTCCAAACGTCAAGAAACGTCTCCCAGCTTGCCTTGCTGAGGTGCAAGTGGTCGTCAAAGTACACTTTCTTGATGCTCCCATCTCACAAGGTGGCCTTTTCGGCGCAACACTGTCAAGTACTGGGCCGAGCAGTTCTTCGCAGTCGGTAGCAGGCTGAGGCAATCAAGAGCTTCCCCCGACGTACTATCAGAGTGCCTCATGGGCCGCCCCTCAGTCTGGTCTTCACCAAAGGCGTTGCCCCCTGCAAAAAAAAAAAAAAACTTTGGCACAGCCTGCTCTACTGTGTACACCACAGGGAGACGATGCCACCCGTCTCTGCTGCTGTTTAAGTGCTTGGTGAAACATTACCTCTGAGACGGGCGACCCGGAGATGGGCTGGGCTGCTCTTACCCGGGGGAGGGCCGGGCAGAGAATCTTTTGAGTCAAAATTATGTTCTGCCGCTGGTGTCACAACCATTGGTACCCAAATTCTCAACAAAAAAAAGAGTGGTTTCTCTATCTCTGGGTCCCATGCAAGGGGGTTCGGAGAGCTGTGGACGGTCCAACGCCGGACCACATTCATCCTCCTCCGTCGCCAGCGGACAGCAGTGGGACGCAACCTTGGACCTGCGAGTTCTGAATCGGAGTCTTCACAAGCTACCGTTCAAGTTGCATTTTCGAATGCATCCGTATCGAAATCGACCTGAAGGACGCGAAGGACGCGTACTTTCATGTCTCGACACAGGCCATTTCTGCGCTTTGCATTCAAGGGTCGAGCATATCAGTACAAAGTCCTGCCCTTCGGCCTGTCCCTGTCCCCCTGTGTCTTCATGAAAGTCTCAGAGGGGGCCTTGTGCCCATGAGAGAACAGGACATTCACATTCTCAACTATCTCAACGACTGGCTCATTCTAGCACAGTCCAGGGATAAGTTGTGCAAACACAGGGACCTGGTGCTCAGACACCTCAGCCAGTTGGGTCTTCGGGTCAACTGGGAAAAGAGCAAACTTGCCCCCGTGCAGAGGATCTATTTTCTCGGTATGGAGTTGGATTCGGTCGAACAGATGACACGCCTCACAGAAAAGCGTGTCCAGTCGATGCTGAACTGCCTGAACAGGTTTCAAGGCAGGGTGGCGGTCCCACTGAAACAATTTCAGAGGATCCTGGGGCATATGGCGGCCACAGCGGCAGTAACACCGCTCAGTCTGCTTCATATGAGAGACCCCTTCAGCATTGGCTTTACAGCCAAGTCCCGAGATGGGCGTGGCAGCGCGGCACTCACCAGGTGAGTATCACACCGGCTTGTCGCCAAAACTTCAGGCTGTGGTCAGACCCCTTGTTTCTTCGGGCCACAGTGCCGTTAGAACAGGTGTCCAGGAATGCTGTGGTTTTCACGGATGCCTTTGCCATGGGCTGGGGGGCCACGTAGAGTGGGCATGCAGTGTCAGGGGTTTGGATGGGCCCACACCTGCATTGGCACATCAACTGCCTCGAGTTGCTAGCAGTACGTCTTTCACTGAGCCACCTCCAAAAGGCTGTTACTGGGCAAAGATGTATTGGTCCGCACGGACAACACTGCAACCATTGCGTACATCAAACAACAAGGTGGTCTGCGTTCCCGTCACATGTCACAACTGGCCCGCCATCTCCTCATCTGGAGTCAGAAATGTCTAAGGTCACTTTGGGCCATTCATGTCCCCGGTGTGCTCAACCGTGTGGCCGACAAGCTATCATGAGCTGCGCTCTCGGGAATATGGCCACTCCACCCCCTGGTCCAGCTGATCTGGAGACACTTTTATTCACTGACCGAGGGAACACTTGGCATGGATGCACTCGTGCATTTCTGGCCACGGACCTGCGCAAATATGCGTTTCCCCCAATTAACCTACTTGCACAAACCCTGTGTAAAGTCAGGGAGAACAAGGAGCAAGTCCTGTTGGTGGTGGCATACTGGCCAAACCGGACTTGGTTCCCAGAGCTAATGCTCCTTGCGACAGCCCCTCCCTGGCAGATTCCTCTGAGGAAGGACCTTCTGACTCAGACACGGGGCACCCTGTGGCGGAGGTTCTAGGTGACTTACCCCTGGAGGTAGTTAACGCCATCACTTCGGCACAAGCACCATCTTCGAGACAAGCTTATATTATGCCTTGAAGCGGAACCTGTTCATTGAGTGATGTTCAATCGTGTCTGTGCTTTCCTTCCTGCAGCAGGGGTTGAAGCGTAGGCTGTCGCCCTCCACATTCAAAGTTTTGCTGCAATATCTGCTTGTTGGGAAACACGACTTGGTCGTCAGGTTCCTCAGGGGGGCAAGACAGTTAAATCCTCCTTGACCTCCCTCTGACTGTACCCTCTTGGGATCTTGCTCTGGTGTGTCCGAGCACTTCAGAATGCCCCATTCAAGCCTCTGAAATCGGCAGAGCTAAAAATAAAGACGTGGCGTCAGAAGTGACCGACTGAATGGGAACGTATGTAACCCTCGTTCCCTGAAGGAGAGAACGGAGACGCCACGTCCTGTCGCCATGTCCTCTGTACCCTGCTGGGGTGCCAGTTCACCTACTCGGCTCCTCAGCAGAAAATAATTTGATGCAAGCACATGTGCCTCATTTATACCCGTGCTGCGTGGCATGAGCAGCTGGTGCAATCATTGCATGCCAATGTGCATTGACTAGTTTAGTTACACTTGAAGTAGATTGGCTCTCACTAGTTCAGTCTCCGACGTGGCGTCTCCGTTCCCTCCTTCAGGCAACGAGGATTACATATGTAACCGAGACATTATGGGTTGACAGTTCAGATAAAAGGAACATATTTGGTGGCCTTAAAATATTCAGTTAGTTAGTTTGTTTGTTTGTAGTAGCTCTAAATCACAGAAAGGATGCATTAAATTTAAGTGACAGTAAAGATATTGTTTCAAAAGATTGCTATTTCAAACAAATGCTGTTCTTTTGAACATTTTATTCATCAAAGAATCTTGAAAAAAAAATGTATATTGGTTTCCACAAAAATATTAAGCAGCACAACTATTTTAATTGTGATAATAAGCACCAAATCAGTATATTAGCATGATTTGAGAGGGATCATGTGACACTGAAGACTAGAGTAATGGCGGCTGAAAACTAAAGGTGCAGTGTGTAGTATTTATGAGGATCAATTGACATAAATGCAATATAATATACATAACTATGTTTTAAGTGGTGTATTAAGACCTTACATTATGTACTGCTATGTTTTTATTACCTTAGAATGAGCCATTTCTATCTACATACATAGCGGGTCCCCTTACAGTGAAATGTTTCTAAAGTAGCCCTAAACGGAAAAAAACTTCTCTACAGAGCACTAGTCACTCTCTGCTCTCTCCGACGACAACATTTTTGTCCTGTGTCTGCCACCGTAGCTTCTCTATGTGCTTTGAAAGGGAGGGGTGTGGGCAGTGGGTAATTGCAATTCACACACTGCACCTTTAGCTTTGCTATCACAGGGATAAATTACATTTTAAAATAAAATTGTAAATTATATTCACAATTACTTTTTTTTTTGTGTGTGTGTTTTTTATTAAATAAATACAGCCTTGGTGAGCATAAGTGACTTCTTTCTATACTCACTGTTCCCAAACATTTGAATGGCAGTGTACACATCCCTGATCTGTTCTATGTATATATTATTATGTCATTTGGTTTGGCAGGTATTTTTAACACTAATAATACCGGCCAACATTACAAATGCATTCCTTCTATCTAGCAACTTCCATCCTTCCAAGATGACACAAACCATGTTCATTCCTCAGTAACCAAGGCAACAGCCTCATAGCTGATCACCAGTAAGGAACTATCTCATGCCTTTTAAATAATGCTACTGTACTTAGCCCTTGACCTAAAACCATTTACTCAGCATCCTCCAGTTGTGGCAGCCAAAACCCAACAAATCCATTTCAGAAAACAGCTCTCATTCAGTGACCCCTCAGCCTGTCTAATGTTTTCCAGACTGTTGTTACACAATGTGAGTTCATTAATACTGGTTTGACTATTAATGAGGTTTTACATTGTTTAAGTGGGTGTAGGTGCTTGTGGTGTATGTTCTTCAGTGCTAACACTTAGCCCTGGCCCTATCGATCTAAATGGGGAACGATGAGAGTAATGAACGTCATGAATAATGGGAATAACGTGTCTGTGTGTGCATACCATTCAAATGCTGTGTTTCATTCTGCTCCCTAGTTTCCTTTTGTTAGTATATTGTAAACACTACTAAATGTCTTTATCTTCTTACATTTACATTTACGCTCATCCTTGACAGCTTGGATTGAATATTTTATAAATATTATAGTGAATATTTAGGTGGGCATTCTGGGTATTTATAGTGAGTAATTTTCCCTGTATTGCAATAAGTTTGACAGTGGGACAGTTCTAGAAATAGTTGACTCCCTTGCTAGTACACTTACAACTATGGAGCCACTAAAACTTGTTAAACACTGCAAAACAGCAACTTAAAACAAACCTTTTTTTAAAGAAAAATATGGTGATAATCTGAGTAATGGTTGGACTTTAGGCATTCAATGTCTGGGTTTTCATGTGAAACTTTTGAGTTAACAGGCAGGGGACACTCATTCTTGGTGTTACTGCTGAGGGGTTTTCCTGCAATAGTCTACAACAATATCACATACATCATTTTTTCTCTGGCAGGGTTCATTCATCAGTTTAATGGAGGCTAATGACTTTTTGAATCAATTAGGAAACGTACACTTAATTTAAACTTGACAAAGCAAAATAAACCCTGTCTGAATAGATTTATTCTGAAAACAGCTTCCCAACCCATTTGTTGAAAAAAAAAAAAAAAACTGCAACCATGTAGCTGCTAGTCAATTGTTAGCAACACTGTTTACCCTCAGGTCCTGTAAGGCCCCTGGGTATAGAAATATTCACTCATAATAAGTTGTAAATTATCTAAAATGAATCAATTCTTAGTGCTAAGATCTGCTATTAATTGTCAGTGGCGTTCTATTTCCATTAACGTCATATTGATAAAATGGGGTGTGTGTGTGTGTGTGTGTGTGTGTGTGTGTGTGTGTGTGTGTGTGTGTGTGTGTGTGTGTGTGTGTGTGTGTGTGTGTGTGTGTGTGTGTGTGTGTGTGTGTGTGTGTGTGTGTGTGTGTGTGTGTGTGTGTGTGTGTGTGTGTGTGTGTGTGTGTGGTATCAAGTGACTTTAACCAGAAAGAAATTGACATAAAATGAAGTATCTACATGCTATAAAATCTCCTTCACAATGTTCAGAAGTCTCTTGGACATCAATTACATTCACATGTGTTTGTAGAAGTAGCCTAATGTTTATATTAGTTCACCACACACTACTTTTTTTTTTTTTTTTACAGATTTAGTTTGCCGGCATAAACCTGTCAAATTACTGTAAATATATTCTGTCATTCAGTTTAAGCCAAAAACATTTACACAATATATTGCATTGTATAGCAAGCTTTCTTATTCAGGTAGTATACCATCTGTTGATTGAAATTCTGCTATTCAAAATCTATGTTAAATCTGAAAGTAACCAAGTTTGACTAATTGTTGGATAGTAGGATGTATAATGAAAAGAAAGTTAGAATTAAATTAGAAAAAAGTTGTTTTAGACTTGTTGACCTCTAATTCCATAATAATCCATCATTCTTGTTTTAAATGGACATTTCTTTATAAGATAGTGGAAGAAAATCACTTTTCAACAGGCCTGATTTTGGATTGTGGTGGTCTATTTCATTTGAAGGACTTATGTATTTTTCATTGAGTTCATGAGTCATCTTTCTACTGAGCTACAGCGTCATAATTTATACATCTAGAGTGCACTTCTACACCTAAGTAAGCATTTTCCCTCCCAGCTCGATGTTCCCTGAAGACTTTAAGAACACATATAATGTGATGATTTGACTAAGAACGACAAACTACAGCAGAGAACAGAAGAACGGGGGACCACAAAGGCCAATTTGCTGCAAAGTTTGAGTTCATTGATTACAAAGAATATAAGAAATGAGAGGCGGGTTTATAAAGAGAAAGAAAATGTTATTGCAGTTGAGTAGTGCTTTGGAGTTATTTGTGTTCTTTGAGGGTTTGATGTCACATCTCCAAGTGGATGTGGTTTCTGTGTGAACTTCCTGTGTCCTTCCTTTCTTTCTGTTTCTTTCTCCCTCTTGTCCCTTCCCTTAGCCCTCTTTTCCCACAGAATTTGGGCAAGATACCATCGCAGAAAACAAATTGCAAACATTTTACCTTTATGTTTGCAAATACATCTTTCCGATTAATTAACTAAATTGTCTAGTCTGAGCGGATGTGATGTCATTCTCATTTACCTGCATTAAAGTTCATTGACAAATTTTCAGGTTCAATTAATTATATAAAAATAATATAAATGAATTAAACGCATACAATTAAATGTAAGCTGCAATCATTTATTTCTCATATGTCATACAGTATTTAAAATGTGTTTTTTCCTAATAACTATTGTTTTTTTAAGTACAGTATATACTGTTCTTGGAACTTCTTCAATCACAAATTAATCGTAATAAATGAATTTAAAGGGGACCTATTAGGCTCCTTTTTACAAAATGTAATAGGCTATACGTCTCAGGTGTCCCGAGAATGTGTCTGTGAAGTTTCAGCTCAAAATACCCCACAGTTAATGTATTATAACATGTTTAAATGCCCATTTTTGAGTGGAAGGAAAAACATGCTGCTTTTGTGCATAATGTCTTTAAATGCAAATGAGCTGCTGCTCCCCATCCCGCTTTCCAGAAGAGGGTGGAGCCTTTGTGCCTTGGAAACTCTGCCAAAAACTAAAACTATTTGGTTTTGATCTCAATCGTGGCCACGCTCATGTGACATTGCAGTTCTTAATCTTTTGAAAGTGTATTATCTGTATGCGTTGTAAAGCCATATCAGTCTAAAGTCCTGATAAATGGTTTTCTGAGTGCACACATTCCAAGCATGCGCACAAAAAAGCTGCCTGTCCGATGGTACGTCACGTATTAAACTAAGTATTAACTATTTCCGCGCCAAACACAGAATTTTCCATTATTTGTGAGAAAACACTTCCCCGTCAAACAAAATGTTTAAAATCAGAGGGTCTGCTCTTTCTTTTGATATATTGCATGCTCAGATATTCATACAACAAACTATACTATGGGCCATTACATTTTTGTGAAAATTATCTGGCAGTGGCTGGCAACTTTTTTTTAAAATGCTGGCGGGGAAAGAGTTAAACTGAGTATAAAACTAAGTTCTCTTTCACGTCTTATTGTGCTTAAACTGTCAAATACACATAAGGTTATGTCAAAAACACACAAAGCTCCCATAAACAGTCGGCCATGTCTGTGATCACAAACAGCAAGTAAAGAAATCTCATGTGTATATTAGATCTGTGTATTAAAGCAAAAGCAGCATAATATACAGTACCTACTGCTTTATATGCTGTTAATATGAAACAAACAACAAAAGAAAACAGAAAATCACTCACTGCTCTTGATTGAATAACTTTAGTAGCTTTAATAAAAATAAATTTCTTACTTGAATGCTGCTGATAAATGCTCTGGTGAGGAGATAAACATGGCGGACTGTGTACAGCTCACTCAGGGCAGGTTTATACTAATAGGGCAGAGTCTGTCAGCAGTTGTGGATGAGGCCTGTGAAATGTGACGTCACATTGCATAGAAACTGCAAATGCTTATTCTGAGACACTGCTTATGACAAAACAAGGAGTGGGTGTATTTTTACCTTCATTAGGTGGTTGTATACCAAGTAAAAGTGAACATGTTCAATACATGTTCAAACACTAGCTATGTAAAAGTGAATTTTGCATAATAAGTCCCCTTTAATATATTCATGCTTACAGTTATTGTTATTGAAAACCATAATTACAGCAGAAATGCTGGGGGAAATATTATTGATGGCCTTCAAGTCAAAAAGGTTGAGATCTACTATTAATTAATGGATGTTTTCGTCCAAAGGAATTTACAGCATAATTATTACAAGGATAAGTGTCCTAGGAAGTCAGTCGCTGTTTTCATAGATTGAAGTGAAAAAGTAAAAGAAAAAAATGTAGATATAATGCAGGTTAAATGTATTTTTTTTCTTTAATAGCCTCATATTTCAAAACTTCAAACATTTATCTTTAGGTATTGGTAGGATTAAGGGATGTAGAATAAGGTCATGCAGAATAAGGCATTAATATGTGCTTTATAATAAATAGCCAATATACTAGTAATATGGAAGCTAATAAGCAACTAGTTAAAAGTGAGAATTGGACTCTAAAATAAAGTGTTACCCATGAATTTTGTTCTGTTTTTTCCCTAACCATCAGACATTATAGTGCTGATTGCATCTGTTGCTGTGGTTTCGGCGGGGAGTCAAAGCAACATGTTTGCAACATCTGCACTGCGAAGCTTAAGGTTTTTACAGATCCTGCGAATGGTACGCATGGACCGCCGTGGAGGAACTTGGAAGCTTCTCGGATCTGTAGTTTATGCACACAGCAAGGTAAGTTTATTGACAAGTCATCATCCAGAATTATTTGCTTAATTGACTTTGATATAAAGATCTTGGAATAATTTAAAACCACACTTTGTTTTATTAGCAGAAACTCCTGTGTCAGACATAGCCATATCAAAAAGTACTTTTTGTACTTTAGTAAATATCTTCCTGGTGTGCATGTATCCTTTAAACAGTATTTGCTTCTCCTTCTAATAGGAATTGGTCACTGCCTGGTACATCGGGTTCCTTGTGCTCATCTTTTCCTCTTTCCTGGTTTATCTGGTGGAAAAGGATTCTAATAAAGACTTTGCCACCTATGCTGATGCATTGTGGTGGGGCACGGTGAGTCTCCACACCCCACATCTCTGCACAATGGTATATCCTCACTTAACAAGTAATATTCTGACCTATACTGAGCTTCACAAAAAAAAGTTATTCATATCTGATGTGGTAACAGACACGTGTTCTAGCACTTCTGTGACTCTGATGCATTTATTCCTGGGTAATTTTTTCCCGCTCTTGTTAATGGTCTACATGACTGAAAAATTGCAAGATGTACTAGTTTCAGTTTAATGTGATCATTGACAACACATTTCAGTTCTAATTTCAGGCACCCATTTTTTTAAAGGTTATACGGAGGCCCATTAGATTTTATTTCCATGGAGATAGAAAGTAATAATGATGGCACAAAATGACAAATACCATCTCTGGTGTCGCTTGGATGCCCTTGATGCTTCAGAGAACAGACTTCAGGCTCATACAGATTGTTTCAAGCCAAAAGAAAAAGACAAAGGCCACATAGGCTATATGCATATTGCATAAGTGAAGAGATAAACACATACAGATATACAGTATAGAGAATCATCTAGTACAGTGGTTATCAACTGCGTGTTTGCAGGTCTGTTTTGATGAGGTCGCAAAGCAGGGAAAAAACAATGTTCAATGTAAACAATACAATTAACCAGGTAATTGTGCATAATTTGAATAGCTAAATTAATAGACTTTCTGGCTTTAAAAAGAGGCAAAAACGCATCCCATATCATTTGTTGTTAAGGTCAATGTCAATCAAGCTTTATGCTAATTTGACCTCAATTTACATCTGTCACTTGGTAGAAGCTAACCAAATTAGCCTGGGCAAGTTGCCACCATTTATAAAAATTACACAAGGTAAAGAGAAAATTTACCCAAACTAATAGCATCTCACCTGCAGCGAGGATAAACATGGTTTATGTCAACCATATTGTGTTTTATATAATCAATTAATGACACCTTAGAGCATGAATTAAGACATTTTGAAACCAGAATGGTTCATTCTCTATTTACCCTCCCTTTTATTAATTAGATCACCCTCACTACTATTGGTTATGGAGATAAGACCCCTAAAACCTGGACTGGACGAATGCTGTCTGCTGGCTTTGCCCTGCTTGGGATCTCCTTCTTTACTCTGCCTGCGGTAAACCTTACACACATATTCTCATACCTTGTTTCCTTACACTACTTAAAGTATTAATTCAGTGTTTGTGTATCTTATCCACTTCTCCACACTAATAAAGAACCACATTGTAAATAATTTGCATAAATGAGACCATTCCTAATGTCCTTCTTGTTTTCAAGCCTGCGCCACACAATGACATCTTATTTGTAGCTGCTTAGTTTTGATAATGCCAAATTTTATTTGGCGTCTTCGTCAAGACTGAGAGCCCGGGTGTTGCACACAGCCCTATAAACAACATTTGCAGGTTTCCTGCCAGCATGGTGTTTCAGAACCCCAAACAAATGACCCCCCTTTTTCAAACAGAAATCAAGAAACTGATTCCATTCTTACAGCATTTGACAGTATGGAAACTTTTTGGACAATAGACTTGTACTTCACCCCCTTATTGGCTGATATTGTCCAGTCTTCGACTTAACAGCCATTTTCTGAGGATATGCCTTTATAATCAAGTTCAGTTCCTCTACAGGGCTATTAGGTGTGCAGTATGCTTCGCCTCTAGGCACTAGGGCACTAGGCACTAACTTCTTGGAAAGGTATTCTAAGAATGTGCCCCTTTCAGTCTTATAGTAGGCTCTCTCCTTGGGTAATGCTTAAAGTGAGTGTATGTCTCTTGGGATTTTTTTATACCTTTTAATGTTTGTGTTGTAGCAGGCTGGCCCTCTCCACACACATTCATGGAGATTATTATTGTTGAATTGACCCCAGGCTTTGACTTCTTTGTGTTAATCTGTTCCTTACGCCAAAGGGTTTGTGCTTGTGCATAATTCACAACCTTATTTGTCAGGCATTTTTTTCTGTATGGTGACATGAGTATTAAGGTTACCATATAACGCCAATGCCATAATGCAGCATTGAGTTCCACTCTAAAAGGAACGTCTCAGGTCATGTATGAAATTCAGTTCCCTGAGAGGGGAATGTGACAATGCGTCGCTTTGCTATAATTCACCCAATTAGAATCTGTTGATGTGCGTTTTAGGGATCTATTTATGGTCTTGGTGATACGCATGCTCTAAGTCACCTGACCCTGCTGTTAGCCAATAAAATTGGTGTTTTTCCACATGTGCTTAAAACACCAGCTCACACAGGTGTCGCAGGTCCAGAGTGCCAACATTATGACACTGCGTCTCATTCCCCACTCAGGGAACCAGGATACACACGTAACCTGAGAAGTTTCATATAGGCCTATTGTCTAATTAAAACCCAATAGTATTACTGACATGGTTCTACTTTACTTGCATTGCAGGGCATTTTGGGTTCGGGTTTTGCCCTCAAGGTTCAAGAACAGCACAGACAGAAGCACTTTGAGAAGAGAAGGAACCCTGCAGCCTGCCTTATACAGGTTAGACACTAGAGCTGTGAATCTGCCTTTATAGTGTCATTTTTATGACAGAATTTTATGGAAAATGTCTCTAAGTAGAGTACTGTTTGCTTATGGTACCGTATCTTTTTTATTTACTGTAACTGATATGTGTCTGAAAGCACCACAATTTTGTTGCCTGATAAATCTTTTATGGAATGGCTGAGACTGTGGATAGTTTTACCTAACAGACAAATAGTTCGGTTTATTTCACCGCAAAGGGATTTTATTTGCTTGGACTAGTGTTTCGGTGGTTTTTATGTGGACTTATTTTGTTTTGATACCAGCAATTAAGAGTTGTAAAAATCTCCTAAATGTGTTGCAAAATATATTGGAGGAGCTCCCCTTTGTGTGTGTGTGTGTGTGTGTGTGTGTGTGTGTGTGTGTGTGTGTGTGTGTGTGTGTGTGTGTGTGTGTGTGTGTGTGTGTGTGTGTGTGTGTGTGTGTGTGTGTGTGTGTGTGTGTGTGTGTGTGTGTGTGTGTGTGTGTGTGTGTGTGTGTGCAATGTTTCTGCTCACTTATTTTTTACTCTCCCTAACCCTGAATAAGGCTGCGTGGCGATATTACTCCACCGATGGTAGTCGGCCTTACCTTGAGGCCACTTGGCGTCACTATGAGTCTACAATCCCTGTCCTGAGGCATGTATTGGTGCCTGCTCTGACCGAAAAAAAACCCTGTGTAGTTTTGTTTACTAATCTGCTATTTTTCTTTTTGTTTCGTTTTTTCTTCTTCTCTTTTTCTTCTACGGGCTTGTTCTTCTTCTGTCTTTTCCTCTTTTTCCTTTATCCTTGTTCTTTTGGTTTTTATATATTTTTGCATGTAGTGTGTGTGGCGTAGCTATGCGGCTGATGAGAACTCGGTTTCCGTTGCTACCTGGAAACCTCATTTGAAGGCGTTGCATACCTGCAGTCCTACAAAGTAGGTACAAACCCCCTGGCAGCTGCTATTCTATTTCCTATCTTGATCATTAATTTTTTCACAAAGGGAAACTTTCCTCTTTCCCTCTATTTATTTTGTTCAGTATCCCTGTGTAACTTTATTATGCCTGTCCATTCTTCTTTTCACATCCTATTCACTTCAACATTTATAAAACTACATATGTCAGTTACATATGTTTTATGTCCATTTCACATTTATCTGATACATTCATAGCCATTCACAAGAATCATTATAGACCAGGTTCTATTGTTATAGACAATAGCAGGTCTAATGTAGGTCTAGCGGTCCATAAAATCACCTGCTTGCAGTCTTTCTCTCAAAGTGAAAGGGGAAAAAACAAAGCGAATGGACAGTAATGTTTCTCTCCATCTTACATTTATGCCCACATTCTGTTTTATAATGGCACAATCATGGATAACGTGAAAATGCAGTAGTGTTCCATCTTGGTAAATAGTATAAGCAGCAGTCAAATTGATTGTGAAAAAGATTTGATTGCCTTTTCCTTGTCATTCATAAATGCCCTTATATCACATAAGACAATGACATGTAACTAGACCTGCTGAAAGCATTACTTTAAACTTACAGAGAATAAACTAGACATTCAGAAGGGCTCCAAATACATATGTCACATTGTTTGCCTGAGCTTCTGAATTTCTTGCAATATACTGCATGTTTTGATTGGCATGTATATGCATTATGTTTTGAACTGGCTGTTGCTTTTGGTGCATTAGTATGCATGAAATATTTTATGATAAACTGGATCCCATGAATCTGAACTTATGTCATGTGTAGTTTATAACAAGACTGTGTACTGAAGATTTATCTAACATCTCACATTTAAATATTTCTCTTTTTACATCACCTTCTTACACCCAAAGGAAGGATCAAGGAGAGTCGTCTACAAGGTTTGTGTTGTTTCATATCATATATTTACTTTAAATAAATTACAATTGAGACAGACTTTTGAAAATTGCTGTTGGTATACTAGTGTAATACTTTATTTGTCCATAAAAAAAGCACACTGATACGTTATGTCCCAAAAACTGGCCTTTATTTCTTGTAATTCAGACAATATTTCTAATAATCATTAGACTTCATATCTTCTAACTGTGACTTTATATCTCAAAATGTGACTTCATAATTAGCATGTGACTATATTTTATTCCAGCTACTAAGGCATAGTGTCATTAATCCAGATAACAGAAAGAGCTAGTGGTGTCATTTGCATAATTACTAAAATACAACTTCAGATTGTCCCATAATAGTGTGGCCAGTATGAACAAGGCCAAACCAATCATTTCCACATCATTATGAATTTAAGTACAGAACAAATACATGAAATTCATCCATTTGTTTTGGACCATTGTCTGAGTGTGAACAACAGATTTCAAAGAGGTGTTTGGATATGGCACTTCTGTGGGTTCTAACCAGTTGTTTGTGACAACCATCCATCCACTCATTTATGATGCACTACTCATCAATGACCAAGAGGCAATGGTACCATAATTAGCATAGTTGCTAATGTGACATTATTGAACAGAAGTGGATGACTCACTGCAGTGCTTCATTTTTGAGTGGCCGCTGCTCTTTTCTATGACCTGGACTAGAGGTGTGGTCATATTTCTAGTTTCTCTGTAAAATTGCATGTTTGAAATCCAGTTATTTCAATAGAAATTTCAGAACAATGTCCTCATGTAGATTTCTCATTAGGTTCAAGTTGGTCACACAATAGACCAATAGATCACATTTCCTATTTCCGGTAAGTGAAGAAGTGTATCGCTACTTCCAGTACTATGGCAATGCAATCAAAACTAATGGCTGAATCCTCTTGCCGGTGTTACTGCAGCAATCCGGCTGCTATAATTCTAAACAACAAAACCCTTACCTCAGTTTTTTGAGACTGATACAGCGGGATGAAAGTCCTTCTTTAAAAATAATACGCTGGAGTATGTTCGTGTGTAGTAGCTATGCATTTCGAAACTGAGGATTACATCTCATATTTTCAACCTTCTGAAATGTTCCTATATATATATATACAGTGAGGAAAATAAGTATTTGAACACCCTGCTATTTTGCAAGTTCTCCCACTTGGAAATCATGGAGGGGTCTGAAATTGTCATCGTAGGTGCATGTCCACTGTAGGAGACATAATCGAAAAGAAAAAAAAATCCAGAAATCACAATATATGATTTTTTAACTATTTATTTGTATGATACAGCTGCAAATAAGTATTTGAACACCTGTATATCAGCTAGAATTCTGACCCTCAAAGACCTGTTAGTCTGCCTTTAAAATGTCCACCTCCACTCCATTTATTATCCTAAATTAGATGCAGCTGTTTGTGGTCGTTAGCTGCATAAAGAAACCTGTCCACCATACAATCAGTAAGAATCCAACTACTAACATGGCCAAGACCAAAGAGCTGTCCAAAGACACTAGAGACAAAATTGTACACCTCCTCAAGGGTGGAAAGGGCTACGGGGAAATTGCCAAGTAGCTTGGTGAAAAAAGGTCCACTGTTGGAGCAATCATTAGAAAATGGAAGAAGCTAAACATGACTATTAATCTCCCTCGGACTAGGGCTCCAAGCAAGATCTCACCTCGTGGGGTCTCAATGATCCTAAGAAAGGTGAGAAGCCCAGAACTACATGGGAGGAGCTGGTCAATGACCTGAAAAGAGCTGGGACCACCGGTTCCAAGGTTACTGTTGGTAATACACTAAGAAGTCATGGTTTGAAATCATGCATGGCACGGAAGGTTCCCCTGCTTAAACCAGCACATGTCAAGGCCTGTCTTAAATTTGCCAATGACCATTTGGATTATCCATAGGAGTCATGGGAGAAAGTCATGTGGTCAAATGAGACCAAAATAAAACTTTTTGGTCGTAATTCCACTAAACGTGTTTGGAAGAAGAAGAATGATGAGTACCATCCCAAGAACACCATCCCTACTGTGAAGCATGGGGGTGGTAGCATCATGCTTTGGGGGTGTTTTTCTGCACATGGGACAGGGCGACTGCACTGTATTAAGGAGAGGATGTTAGAGCATTGAAGATGGGTCGAGGCTGGGTCTTCCAACATGACAATGACCCGAAGCACACAGGCTCTGTAAGAAGCATATCAAGGTTCTGGCGTGGCCTAGCCAGTCTCCAGACCTAACCCAATAGAGAATCTTTGGAGGGAGCTCAAACTCTGTGTTTCTCAGCGACAGGCCAGAAACCTGACTGATCTAGAGAAGATCTGTGTGGAGGAGTGGACCAAAATCCCTCCTGCAGTGTGTGCAAACCTGGTGAAACACTACAGGAAACGTTTGACCTCTGTAATTGCAAACAACTAAACTACAGGCTACTGTACCAAATATTAAAGGTCCCGTTCTTTGTGATCTCACTGTTCAAACTTTAGTTAGTGTGTAATGTTGCTGTTAGAGCATAAATAATACCTGTAAAATTATAAAGCTCAAAGTTCAATGCCAAGCGAGATATTTTATTTAACAGAAGTTCCCTTTCAAAGCCTACAGCGAACGGCTGGCTTGGACTACATCCTGGTACTTCCTACATAAATGACGTTGGTAGAACAGTAGAACAGACTAACCTCCGCCCACAAGACTACGCGAAAAAAGGGGGCGTGGTCTTGTTGCTGTCCCACGTGGAGAAGAGGACGTGTCGCGTGGAGAAAAGGAAGTGCTACGTTTCAGTGTGTTTGTCGCCATGTCGTCGAGACACTGTTATTTTCATCCCGGAGTCAAATCACCTTTGTTTGGCTTTCCCAGGGACGCTGTAGAGATCATTAAGCGCATATATATCTCCCGTTAAGAGGCGTGACCTTTCCACGTGCACTAAGCTGCTATCGAATCACAACACAGGAACCGGGCCACGTTCGCTAAGCTGCTGTCCAATCACAACACGGGAACCGCTGGCACAATCAGAACTCGTTATGTATTTCTGAAGGAGGGACTTCATAGAATAAAGGAAGTCATCAGCCGTTTTCAGGACAGTGAATACAGCGGTATACAGATAAGTAAATTGTGTTAAAAATACTGGGTTTTTTTAGACGCGAAACATGAACACGTTATATTGCACACTGTAAACACAATCAAAGCTTCAAAAAGACACGAAGAACGGGACCTTTAACATTGATTTTATCAGGTGTTCAAATGCTTATTTGCAGCTGTACCATACAAATAAATAGTTAAAAAATCATACATTGTGATTTCTTTTTTTTTTAGATTATGTCTCTCACAGTGGACATGCACCTACGATGACAATTTCAGACCCCTCCATGATTTCTAAGTGGAAGAACTTGCAAAATAGCAGGGTGTTCAAATACTTATTTTCCTCACTGTATATACTTCCAAATGTGCATTCTGACCTGCCACAGTCCAGTGCTTGTCTTCTCATTAAGTCGATTTTCACGCACAACCATTTCTAGGGTTTACAAAGAATGGTGTGAAAAGGGAAAAACATCCAGTATGTGGCAGTCCTGTGGGCGAAAATGCCTTGTTGATGCTAGAGGTCAGAGGAGAATGGGCTGACTGATTCAAGCTGATAGAAGAGCAACTTTGACTGAAATAACCACTCGTTACAACCGAGGTATGCAGCAAAGCATTTGTGAAGCCACAACACGCACAACCTTGAGGTGGATGGGCTACAACAGCAGAAGACCCCACCGGGTACCACTCATCTCCACTACAAATAGAAAAAAGAGGCTACAATTTGCACGAGCTCACCAAAATTGGACAGTTGAAGACTGGAAAAATGTTGCCTGTTCTGATGAGTCTCGATTTCTGTTGAGACATTCAGATGGTAGAGTCAGAATTTGGCGCAAACAGAATGAGAACATGGATCCATCATGCCTTGTTACCACTGTGCAGGCTGGTGGTGGTGGTGTAATGGTGTGGGGGATGTTTTCTTGGCACACTTTAGGCCCCTTAGTGCCAATTGGGCATTGTTTAAATGCCACAGCCTACCTGAGCATTGTTTCTGACCATGTCCATCCCTTTATGACCACCATGTACCCATCCTCTGATGGCTACTTCCAGCAGGATAATGCACGATGTCACAAAGCTCGAATCATTTCAAATTGGTTTCTTGAACATGACAATGAGTTCACTGTACTAAAATGGCCCCCACAGTCACCAGATCTCAACCCAATAGAGCATCTTTGGGATGTGGTGGAACGGGAGCTTCGTGCCCTGGATGTGCATCCCACAAATCTCCATCAACTGCAAGATGCTATCCTATCAATATGGGCCAACATTTCTAAAGAATGCTTTCAGCACCTTGTTGAATCAATGCCACGTAGAATTAAGGCAGTTCTGAAGGTGAAAGGGGGTCAAACACAGTATTAGTATGGTGTTCCTAATAATCCTTTAGGTGGGTGTAGACGAGCACTGACACCGTGAGGTGAAATAATCACGTTTGTTTACGAGCATCGGCTTATGTTGGATTAAAAAACTGCAAGTTCCTTTGAGTTTGGAAAATCCTGTACACAGTAACCATCAGAATATCTCTGTCTCTGAAAATGTCCGGATTTTGAAATCATCCTGCGGATGTTCATTTTAAGATGTGCTTGGTCAACTAAGTGTTATCAGCACATTGAAAATATACATATCCCGAAGAATCGATACACTGCTCCGACGAGCACTTCAAGTCCATTGCCAACAGAAAGCTGCTTGGATAGATAGATAGATAGATAGATAGATAGATAGATAGATAGATAGATAGATAGATAGATAGATAGATAGATAGATAGATAGATAGATAGATAGATAGATAGATAGATAGATAGATAGATAGATAGATAGATAGATAGATAGATAGATAGATAGATAGATAGATAGATAGATAGATAGATAGATAGATAGATAGATAGATAGATAGATAGATAGATAGATAGATAGATAGATAGATAGATAGATAGATAGATAGATCGATCGATCGATCGATCGATCGATCTATTTCTTATTTCATGGAACATTGTAATTATTTCCGAAGGATTTTTTTATCCCTCTGTCCTTGACGTTTCTCTAGGGTATTTCATCTTACATTACATTTTGTCTTGGTATATCATATCTGAAGGGCCCTTTCATAATGATTGTTTAGAGTTTGTTTGACTTCTAATACTATGAGGGTCTAAGCAAGCAATGCAGAACTAATAAATGACTTGGCCTCTGCACTATTTGTACTTCATGCTGCTCTTTGATGGTCATTGCCATGGCTCATGGCTGGAAGGAAAGTGCTGTTCTTTCTTTCACTCTCTCATTCTCTCACTTTTTCCCCTTTTAGTCAGAAACTGAGTTTTAAGGACCGGGTAAGAATGGCAAGCCCACGTGGACAGAGCTTTAAAAGCAGGCAGACATCTGTTACAGACAGACGTTCGCCCGGAGCTGAGATCAGCACTGATGGATCGAGTCCTACCAAGGTCCAGAAGAGTTGGAGTTTTAATGACCGCACCCGATTCAGACCTTCTCTCCGCCTCAAGAGCCAATCACGGTCTACCCCTGAAGGTGAAGCAAATTCTGATTGGAGGATTACATTGAACCACTATGTGTATTGACAAAAATGTTGCTCTATAATTTTTATTCTATGCTGTCTTGTGCGGCCTTGTAAGGGACCCATGAGCATCCATAAGTGGGGTAACTTCTGAGAATTCTACAGTCAAGAATCCTTTTGCCTCAAAGCACAAAGTGGGAACCTTCATATTTTAGCCAGAAGCGTATATTCCTTCCTCTGTGATGCCCTATGGTTGTAAATATTTTTAATTTTTACTAGACCCATCGATTTCAGCCTCTCGAGTCAGGTTGTGTGAATCCTTTATGTAGCATAGGGCAAGATTAATCTGCAACCAACACCACTTCTCCTTCTGCAGTCTCTGTTTTACGTCATATGTGTAGCCATAGATCACTTTTAGTGTAGAAATGAGCTTGAATCTGGGTTCACCTCTTTAGAGCTCCCATGGTGTAGATGTCTCCCATCCCATTAAAGGGATAGTTCATCCAAAAATCTACATCCTAGTCATACGTCGAGCCAGTTACGCTTTTTCCGTAAGTTGAATACGGAAGGCAGTCTGTCGGAGCTAGATATTTTACTTGTTTTTTTACTTATTTACTTTTTAAGTTTTAAATATGACTATTGTTCTTACACAAATGCATCGCTTCACTTGAGAAGGCCTTTATTAACCCCCTGGAGCCGTATGAATTACTTATATAATGGATGGATGCACATTTTTAGGCTTCAAATTTTGGGCTGACATTATAATGCTTGAATTAGCCAGGACATTTTTTAATATAACTCCGATTGTATTCGCCTGAACAAAGAATGTCTCGAGGGAGAGTAAATCATGGGGTAATTTTCATTTTTGGGTGAACTACCCCTTTAAGTCACAAAAAAAAACGAAAAACTGTGCACTATTTGCAATTTAGATTGTAAAGTGTAGGCTATACAGTACAACCCCATCTGTTTAAAAAAGGAATTAACATTTTACACTGAAACAGATTTCATTGGTTATTAAAGTAATACCTGTACTTAAATTTGTACAATTCACAGGAATGTAATTTGACTTATCTCAGAAAGACAAAAAAATATTTTATTTTACAGGCATAGAGATCACGAGGACAAGTAAAAATATGTTCTCTGTATTGTATGCATTCTGAATAAATTAATTTTGCATAATTTTAGAAATGTGCAGTATTTGAGTAAAAGTACAATTGATCAGTTCCAATTCAAGTTAGTTTGGCCTTCACTAACAAAGTAGTTTATATTCCACTTCAAATGTTTTATCAAATGTTTTGAGTAGATCCTCTTGCCCTTTTTAAAATAAAATGTATGAAAATGAATGTTATTATTTATGTTTTTCTCTTGCTTATTACTCTTTAATTTTTTCCCAATTCTTTGAATTTGATGATGGCTTCCACATAATCTCTCCTTTTTGACTCTTTATACTTCACGTGCTGATGACTTCTTTGGAATTTTCATTTTGTTTCTCACAGGTGAGGCTAATGCTGGTGTCAATGAGGCTTTTGATGAAAAAGGGTGTCATTGTGACATGTCGGCTGAAGACCTGCCGTCCGCACTGAAAGCCGTCATCAGAGCAGTGAGGTAAGAGCAGTGATTCTT
Source organism: Romanogobio albipinnatus (assembly GCA_023566225.1). Lineage (NCBI taxonomy): Eukaryota > Metazoa > Chordata > Actinopteri > Cypriniformes > Gobionidae > Romanogobio > Romanogobio albipinnatus. The sequence goes on along the minus strand of CM042241.1, from coordinate 40,665,971 downwards.
CACTTATCTTCATGCCGCAGTATTTTAGAGCTCTGAGACATTACAATTAAAGCTCAGAATTTCATGAGCTATCAGTGATTATTGGTATGAATTCATTGATCAAGTTCAAGTTTTAGCAAACAGTATCAACCAAAGATACGTCCAAGCTATAAATAGTGAATTAAATAGTGAAATAGTGAATTTAAATAGTGAAATAGTGAAATAGTGAATAGTTAAATAGTGAATAGTTTGCAGTGAACAGCTAATTATGTGAATCACAGATTAATGTTGCCTGGTTTTGCCACTAGATTGTATGAAAAAAGTGACTTGCCTTTCTAGAAACTGCATCTGCTACTCTGCATCTGTTGTTGATTATTGCTGCTGTTGGTGGACTTACTACTAAAAACTAATAAATACACAGACAAGCTGCTGTGAGCATGTAAGAAATGCTGCTGCTGCTGCATAAATAGACATACATAAATCCCCCAACAAATCAGGAACAATAAGAATGGCACAATACAAGCCAACACACATGTATGGTGCTGAGAGTATGTAAAGCATGCTTCTGCATTAATAGACATAGAGAATCCCATACAGAGATAGGACAATATAGCCCGTATTGAACAGGTGTATTTAATGCTACTCAAAATGCATACTCATGCTAGCTTGCTTACAAGCTTAATTATCCACTCAATGTATCAGACGCAACTTATAAAACATCAAATATGATTTTGAATAGGTATATGTTTGTTGCATAAATAAATGCAGACCATGCAACATCTTTAATTGTTTTGAAATAATAAAAAATACTTTTTGCTTATCTTAAGCAGATGAATATCAGAGGAACTTACCAAGTACAACATGTTCCTGGATCAGCAATCCAATCAACCAATCATATTTGACTGACAAGTTTACAGTTTATGTCTAATTTAGGCTTAGAGCCAGGGTTAGGTGCTTTTACATCAGTGTTATTCACCTGCCATTTCCATCTGATTTTAGGGATAACTTATGAGTAGGCTTAGGTTTAGGGGTGGGGATAGGGTACATTTTCAGACCTAAATATCTTACTTGGCAAAATCACAGTGACCCTGCAGGACCAGTTTACAGCAAAAACTGAACCAGACTATTTCAATGTTGAGCAAGCAATCTTATTGGCTGCAGGATCAGCAGAGGCCAATCAGCTTGTGCCATGCTGTGATGTGATTACTTGCAGATTGCATGTAATGGACCTATCAACCTGTGCCCTCTAGAGTGCTGGTCATATAATTAGAATATCATCAAAAAGTTGATTTATTTCAAAAAGTGAAACTTGTATATTCTATTCATTCATTACACACAGACTGATATATTTCAAATGTTTATTTATTTTAATTTTGATGATTATAACTGACAACTAAGGAAAATCCCAAATTCAGTATCTCAGAAAATTAAGTAAGAAATTAAGACTAAAATTAAATTAGTCTTTAAAAAATTAAGACCAATACAATATAATACAATATAAAAATTAAGACCAATACAAAGAAAGGATTTTTAGAAATCTTGGCCAACTGAAAAGTATGAACATGAAAAGTATGAGCATGTACAGCCCTCAATACTTAGTTGGGGCTCCTTTTTCCTGAATTACTGCAGCAATGCGGCGTGGCATGGAGTCAATCAGTCTGTGGCACTGCTCAGGTGTTATGAGAGCCCAGGTTGCTCTGATAGTGGCCTTCAGCTCTTCTGCATTGTTGGGTCTGGCATATCGCATCTTCCTCTTCACAATACCCCATAGATTTTCTATGGGGTTAAGGTCAGGCGAGTTTGCTGGCCAATAAAGAACAGGGATACCATGGTCCTTAAACCAGTCCTGTTGGAAAATGAAATCTGCATCTCCATAAAGTCGGTCAGCAGCAGGAAGCATGAAGTGCTCTAAAACTTCCTGGTATACGGCTGCATTGACCTTGGACCTCAGAAAACATAGTGGACCAACACCAGCAGATGACATGGCACCCCAAACCATCACTGACTGTGGAAACTTTACACTGGACCTCAAGCAACGTGTTGTGTGTGCCTCTCCTCTCTTCCTCCAGACTCTGGGACCCTGATTTCCAAAGGAAATGCAACATTTACTTTCATCAGAGAACATAACTTTGGACCACTCAGCAGCAGTCCAGTCCTTTTTGTCTTTAGACGCTTCTGACGCTGTCTGTTGTTCAAGAGTGGCTTGACACAAGGAATGCGACAGCTAGGGTTGCCACCCGTCCCGTAAAATACGGAATCGTCCCGTATTTACAAGCAAAATGACGTGTCCCGTATCAAACCAATACGGGACGCGATTTGTCCCGTATTTTTACACAGGTCCACACATAGTTCAATAAACACATATGGATTTTGCAGTGTGGAGAATACTGATAGCAAATATAAAGAAATCAATTTAACAATAAGTAGTACAGGAGCTCATTTGTGCGTGATTGTGTTTTAGTTGCCGGAGTCTCGAGAACATGCGCTGTGCCAGTGTGCCTGCAAACTTGCGAGGTGTTTTAAAAACATGTCGAGCTTGCGCCGCGTCCACCGTTTGAACGCAAGAGGATCTCCAGATATAGAGCTGAATATCAAAAAGGTATCAGTGGGTCTGTCCAGTAACTCACGATGAACCTCAGGCCAACTGCACACTTTATGAGAAGCATTTCAGTTGCTCAGACTGTCTGACACATCCGTGCTTCTAAAGGTAGGCCAATAGTTTTTTTTAATGGATAATATATTAATATAATATTCCATACATTATCAGAGCTTGGCAGACAGAATTATAATTTTTTAGACAGGTTAATTAATAGATTATAGCCTTATAAATGTTATCATTAATTTATAATTCATCTAGGCTATATTCATCATGCATAATAAATAATCCTGTCATATAAAGTTTGACATTTAAAAAAATATTTAGATATAAATGGGACAAATAATTACATGATAATATAGTCATAATTTAAGTAAATTAATAAAATAAAATATATATATTTTTTAAATTCAAAAAAGTGATTACAGGTTCAGAATGACTGCTTAAAGGGACAGTTCACCCAAAAATAAAAATTCTGTCATCATTTGCTCACCCTCAAGTTGTTCCAAACATGTATACATTTCTTTGTTATGTTGAACACATAGGAAGATTACTGTGGAAGTCAATGGTGGCCTCAAAGTAGCCTGCGTACAGGCTGAACTTTGAACTTTCTTCAAAATATCTTCTTTTGTGTTCAGCAGAACTCATACAGGTTTGGAACATCATGAGGGCGAGTAAATGATGACAGAATTTTCATTTTGGGTGAACTAGCCCTTTAAAGTGCACCAAATAGGTTACTAAAGAGTTATTTTGAAATAAATAAAATCAAATGTAAAATAATATAAAATGTGTTCTGTTGCAAGTTCACATACTTGATCTCATGTTTTCTTATATGGTTTATTATTGAGCTGTCAAATTGTAAATGTTGAAATACTCATTTCATGACGTATTCTTTATGTCTGTCCGTTATGCAATTGTTTTTTTTGGGGGGGCGGGTGGGTGTCATGAATGGGTGTCCCTTATTTTGCCACATTGAAGGTGGCAACCCTAGCGACAGCTGAAACCTATGTCTTGCATACGTCTGTGCTTAGTGGATCTTGAAGCACTGACTCCAGCTGCAGTCCACTCTTTGTGAATCTCCCCCACATTTTTGAATGGGTTTTGTTTCACAATCTTCTCCAGGGTGCGGTTATCCCTATTGTTTGTACACTTTTTTTCTACCACATCTTTTCCTTCCCTTCGCCTCTCTATTAATGTGCTTGGACACAGAGCTCTGTGAACAGCCAGCCTCTTTTGCAATAACCTTTTGTGTCTTGCCCTCCTTGTGCAAGGTGTCAATGGTCGTCTTTTGGACAACTGTCAAGTCAGCAGTCTTCCCCATGATTGTGTAGCCTACAGAACTAGACTGAGAGATCATGAAAGGCCTTTGCAGGTGTTTTGAGTTAATTAGCTGATTAGAGTGTGGCACAAGGTGTCTTCAATATTGAACCTTTTCACAATATTCTAATTTTCTGAGATACTGAATTTGGGATTTTCCTTAGTTTTCAGTTATAATCATCAAAATTAAAAGAAATAAACATTTGAAATATATCAGTCTGTGTGTAATGAATGAATATAATATACAAGTTTAACTTTTTGAATGGAAATAGTGAAAAAAAATCTATTTTTTGATGATATTTTAATTATATGACCAGCACCTATGTGTGTATATATACTGTATATACTGTATATATATATATATATATATATATATATATATATATATATATATATATATATATATATATATATATATATATATATATATATATATATATATATATATATATATATATATAGTTGCAGCTGTGGAGCAGCACCACAAAGCACTTCTCAGGGAAATCCTACTACAAAAGGTTTACATCAACCCTGTAGCCTATAAAGCTGAGATGGGAGAAAGTATTTTAACATACATACAGTAAATACACAAACATACACACATTACCTTTAATGAATACGCCATTGTCAGCTTGTCAGTCTTATTTAATTATTCTCACACTCACAGCCCCTGAGAGCATGAGATGAGTCAGTGTCTCATTATCTCATTTCACTAATTTCACTTACAAGAAAGAGTACTGTCATCCACACACTTTACACATATTAACCACGCTCTTTTCTTTTTGTTTTGTCTAGTATGTGTGGGTCAGTGGAAAGTTGATTTCTAGATTGACAGTATGTGCTCATTTTTTCCAGCCTCTCTACTTTGCTTTTATTATGAGGAATTAAACATTTACTTACAGTCTTCTATAGGGTGTCCTGCTTCACAGAATATTCCAGCCTGTAGGTGAAGTGCTGTGGTAACCCTGTCCTGTAGCTTTCAGCTGGGGTCTGGTTGGACCCTGAAGTGTACTGTATATGATGCCAAGCTTAGACTTTCCCAAGGCATTAGATTTGTCCATGCTATCATTTGGTCAACTTTGCTGACCAAACATTGCTGGTCGTGCTGAGGCAACCCAAAATGCAAATAATTTAATTCAAGACATTGTTTCAGTTTTTGAATTGTTCCATTAGATAATTTAGTCACTGAAAGTTCATCAATTCATTCTCATTCTACTATATCACTCGGAAAAAGAAGACAAATTGGCACATAAAATATCTGTTGTCATATTTGTTTTGCGCTGTATATTCCTTAATGGAAGAATAATATTATATGGTTCTGCAGGATCATGAAATTCCATGTGGCAAAGAAGAAGTTTAAGGAAACTCTACGCCCATATGATGTGAAGGATGTAATAGAGCAATATTCAGCTGGTCACCTAGACATGCTCTGCCGAATTAAGAGTCTGCAAACAAGGTAAGACAAACCAACTGAACATGTTTTTCCTTATATGCAAGTGTGGGGTCTGTAAAATTTGTATTTTATTTATTTATTTATATTGGAAGAAATTAATACTTTTATTCAGCAAGGATGTATTAAATTGATAAGAAGTGACAGTAAAGACATATATAATGTTACAAAAGGCTTATATTTCTATTCATCAAAGAATCTTGGAAAAAAGGGTATATCACAGTTTTCACAAAAATATTAAGCAGCACCATTTTCAACACTGAAGTGACACTGAAGACGAGTAGAGTAATGGCTGCTAAAAATGCAGCTTTGTCATCACAAAAATAGATTACATTTTAATATATTAAGTTATTTTAGAGTTATTTTAAATGTATAAACAATTTTACATTTATTTAAAAAAAAAAATCACAATATCACTGTTTCTGCTGTATATTTGATCAAATAAATGCAGTCTTGGTGAACATATGAGACTTTCAACCAGATATTCACTGATATGGGGACAGACAGGATGTTTAAGTGGAAGATGGCTGGTTTTTAATGAATACGTATTTACAAAACCTATGGTTATTTGTTATCAAGCTTAATGTGTGTATGTGTCTCATGCAATATAGTAGGTCCACAGGTGTGTATGTGGATTTAAAGCATCTTCATTTTTTACTTAAACTCTTTTTGCCACTGGAAATAATTGGAAAAGGGAGGACTCAAATTTGCATCATCCACATGAGTTCAAAGCTTGTGCATTAGCCTTGTGAATTATAGCTAATAACAGCACAGTAGGAACATGGGTCATACCCAATACCCAGTCAATCAAAACTCATTGCAACATTCTAATTATAAATCAACACTATCAAATATATCACATGACAGTCAGTGCTATTTATTTAACAGTGCACAAACAAGTATTTCTATATGCAGCCCAATCAACAGAGGTTAACAATGGCACAGGCAATCAAGAATTTGATTAGTCAAGATCATTTATCTTGTTTAACATCTGGCTGAACATCACTCTATAATGTTCGATGTGAATTAAACATTTAATCAAAAATGAAAATCAAAGAGATTATTAGTGGCCACTTTCATAACCTCTATATCATATTCTGACTGGTATGTCTTCATAGTTCATATTAATGCCATCATGTCACATGTGTTCTGGTGGCCCTGAGGCAATGGTTCTCCTTGGTCATATATGGGTCACTGGGTGGTGGGGAAGCCCAGAGGTTCTGCCAGACAATTTGATGTGGAGCGTTTAAGAGGCTATATATTAATATTGCATATATCATTATGTACCATTATTCATCAGGGCTATATACATTTTCAAAAAGGAAAGAAAATAACATTATTAACAATGCTTGCATTTTAATACATTGTATTTTCAGGGCTTGCATTTTAGGGGGCTGAAATTCAACATGGTTGTATATTTAAGTTGTGAATATAAAAAATATAAAAAAAACATTCATACACAATTTCATTATTAAAAATTCAAGAATCCGTATTCTGCCTTTAGTCACCTAACCAGCAGGTGGTGCAAGCAGGTGATGAGGAAGACCAAATCAACAGTTAGAATCATTCATTCCTTGACAAAAACTGATTTGCAGAAATGGAGTAAGCGGTAAGTGTATGTTATTGTAACCCAGTCGCCGGATTTAACAGAAACGAAAAAGAGGAAAATATCTACTTGGGTCTGGGCTCACCAAATACAGCTAAATTCTATTTATACTAATATTTGGAGTCCCGGGTTCGGGGTCTCGCACCATGCACCGAAGAAAAAAAAATCAATTGTGTCTAATGTGTCTGCACTTGTATGAGTTTAGTAGTTTACAGTACAAACTAAATAATAAGAAAAATAAAATGTATGAGTAAATACAGTAAAAAATTAGATAAAGAAAAAGGAAATGAATTATTGAATGAAACATAAATCAATTTACTGAGCAGTAACTGTATTTCCTTGATTCTCCGTTTCCTTTCCTTCTTTCACTTAGTTTCAAATTCAATGTGCACTTAACACTTAGTTTGCACAAATCACGAGAATATAATTTTCCCTTTTCAAATCACAATTGAAGGTATTTCGTTCAACAATAACAATCAAAAATATAGCTGCAAGAAGCCATTATCGGGGCCAAGCTCAAAGAAGAAGACAAGACATGCCAAAATGGCTGGCAATGTCAGATCAACTGCAGCAATGAGCAATTAAAGACCTATTAAGGTGATTTTAGGCAAAATATCTGTAAAATGATAAATACAGTCAATAATAATGATTTATCACTTTCAACCAAAAGGTGGCACAGTTACAAAATTGATGTGGTGTGGTCAGAATAAGGGAACAATGACACATGCAAAGATTGGTGTCAATATATCAAAGCAGGGTGTCAATATAGTGTCAATATGTCATTGCAGAGATCTAGCCTCAAGAGGCCTTTTCATTATAAGTATGGACCACATGGCGGTGCTGTTTTGAAACCTTTTAAATTCCTTAAAGCCATGGTGCTGATGGAACATACCAAGTTTCGTAATGATACAACAATTCTTTTGTAAAGAATAGCATTTTATATCATAATACTGCATTGTAGTCAATGGGAATTTCATGTTTTGTTCTATTATAGCACCACCAAGTGGCACAATCCTACCATTTTTTTTATGTGTCCTCGGAGTGAGCCCATACATGTCTGTGTCAATTTTGGTGAAACTCGGAAGAAAAAATTATTTTGTTTCTAGCCCTTATGGTTCCATAGTTATTAGCATAAACATGAGTGCAACTTTGGACAGGTCGTGGCACTAGAGGGATTGAGTTAGAGACTCCAAATTTGCTATGTTGACACTTCAGACTGTCCTCTATGAGTGTTCCAAATTTCATAACTTTTTACCATACGGTTCTATGGGCTGCCATAGACTTCGTGGTGGAAGAAGAAGATGAATAATAATAATAAGAACGGGAACGGTTTCAATAGGAGCCTTCGCACCTTCGGTGCTTGGCCCCTAATAAACAAAAAAAAATACAATACAAAACAAAACAACAATGTGTGTACAGCAGTCATGAATGCAATATGAGTGGATGTGTCTCAGTTCAGTTTGTGGATGTGTCTCAGTTCAGTTTGTGTGAATGTGTGCATGCCTACAGTAATTGCAGGAATGGATGAGAAAGAAGCTTTGCCTCCTTAAACGCAGTCCTCCTTAAATCGAAGTCCTGGGATGACACAATAACTCGATAGCGAATCCAGCGTTGCTCCCTCGCTGTGCAACTCCAAAACGATCCTGAACGCTGAGACAGTCCAAGCACTAATGCAATTAAACAGTTCAGACCGATGTAGGAAAGTATTGACGAAGATGGATAAGATTAACGATAGCCACACCTGTGGCTCACATATCGAAAGCCAAATGGGTCAGAATTTGCATGCTTTTCACCGCCATATAAATATTAAAACGCCGTTTTCATAACGCCGCCAAGCGTTAAATAAGCAGCGTCAGACATTAAACCAATATTATACCAGTAGAACCAATATTAAGTGTCATTGACTTCAAAAGAGTATAGGCTACATCCTGTTTTTTTATTTATTGTATTTAGTTAACAGTCAACAGTTTAGAGAATCTAAGATAAAAACTACTAATAATAAATATTACATTAATACAATTTTCCCTCTCGCACACACACGCTCTCTGCCAGCGCAATCGCTCCACTCATGAACCGTTCACAGGTAAACGACGTTCTCTCAAATTCCGCTCCGACATACAATTTCTCTGTATTGCACTATATAGCCATTTAAAAAAAGGAATTAGTTTCATATTTAAGTTTAAATATTATAATGTTATTTTTTAATGCCATGTTGATTGAGTGAACAGCATGAGATAGGACACATCATAAGTGCAATATGGGTCAGAAATGGTTTTGACCCCTTCAAGTTTTGTTTTGTAGAAAGCCTTTCTTCGAAGTGAATTTCGTTTTGTATAAATTGTATCTTAAATTGAATCAATGGGTTTTTTTAACTGAATTTAATAAATAAGAATCAAGCAGACAATAGCAGAGGCGATGGTTTAGAATACTCTCCAGTATATATTGAAGTAATTAAATGAATATAAATGTGTGCTTAGTCGACTAATGGCTTAAATTAAATTAAATTAATTCAAATGAATTAAATTAAAAAAAAAGTTATTCTTAATACTTTCACATATTTTCAAACCAGCATGTCACAAAAGGGCATCTGGCGCTCCGCTCACATGTTCTGGATCACACACTGATCACACACTTTCAGAGCTCAGATCCAGTCTGAAGCAGACAGTAACTTTACATGATGATGAATGTATGCATCACAAAAGCAGAATGAAGCTATTATGACATTGGTGATGATGACATGCGTATAATTCTTTCCTATCCCAATTTTAAAAAATTATATTCTTGAAGTAGCCTAACTAGTGTTTCCCAAATTGGTGTAGGCTATGTGGAAAGATTTTGATGTTGCTTTGTTATCAGACCGATTATTAATCAATATATTTTAAATAAGTGGCAAGAAGAGTGGAATATGTACAAGACTAATAAATTGTATGGAATTCATCCAGAAATTACAAACAGATTTTTTCAAAATTTTAAAACTAGACTTGATCAAGTGGTTTATACCAGATGTCGTATGGGTCACACAAGTTTGACCCATGCTTTTTTGCTTAAGGGTGAAGACCCAATTTTATGTATGTTTTGTAAAATTCCTTTATCTGTTAAACATATTTTATTGGATTGTCCTGGAATTATTACAAGCAGAATGCTCTTTTATGAAGTTACTTCACTTAAGGACGTATTTAATGAGATTATGCCTGAAAAGGTTTTGGATTTTTTATCATATGTTAATTTAAAACATCTTGTATAATATGACTTGCTGTTTTGTTTTTTTATTGCATTTATATGATATTTGTATTTTTGTAGTTTAATTTTTGCCATGAAAATAGCTTTGAATGCTCACATGGCATTAAATAAAATAATCTGAATCTGTTGCTTTGTTATATGTACAGATACAAGTAAATGTGCATTCACTTGTTACTTTAATTATAATTTCACACATATCCAGTATAATATGAGAAAACAGGAAAAGTGTAGTTTGGTGTTGATATGTATGAGCATTTACACTTCACATATACAGTATATATCATATACAGTGTGTTAACGTTGCAAACCATTGCCATTTTTGTGCTCTTACAAACTAGATGCTCTGACTTGCCGTAGAGTCCTCAAACCTAGTAGAGGTGTGCCCATGTAGATGAGCCCATAAATCTGCATTTTGAGTGGCGTGTGGCGTCAATTTAGCGTCTTTCGGCGAGTGGCGTTATTTTAACGCGTGGCAGCGTGAGACGTTAACTTAACAACTTAATGCCTGACGCCGCTTATTTAACGCTTGGCGGCGTTATGAAAACAGCGTTGTAATATTAATACGGCGGTGCAAAGCACGCGAATTCTGACCCATTTGGCTTTCGTTACTCACATCTCTCTCTTCAATAGTGATGTGTCGTAGTGATGTGTCGTTCATGAACGAGTCTTTAATATGACTCAAGAACAACGGGTTGTCTCAGAGAGCGATTCGTTCATTTTGTGTTGACTGTGCATGCGCAACATCCCATATGCTCTGTACAGGAAACAGAATTGATTAGTTCACCAGTCTCGAGTCATTCATTCATCAAGTCCCAGCCCATAGGCAATGCAGTTACCGGAAACAAAAAAGATTAGTTCATCTCTCGAGTCTTCTCATTCGATTCGTTCGTTCAAGTCCCCATAGGCTGAATGCAGAAACAGCTCATCTCTCGAGTCTCGTTCTTTTGTCACGTGACGTGACAGCCGTGTTGGATTCAGAAATTAGTTAAAGAAATTCCTTTACAGTCTATGGTTAATTCACAATTCCTTACAAACAAGCAAGGGTTTTTTATGTTTGTTTTGTTCAGTTTTTATTAGCTAGTTTAATTGATTTTCGTATGAAGCCTGGACACACTGGGTTGTTCAGAATGGATAGGCATAACAAATGTTTATTGCACATATCTTCTGATGATTTTATAATAATTACAACATGCAGTCAATAATACGACTGTAATATTGTATATGTTGCGAGACACTGAACAGGAAAGCGGTCATGTGAAAAAAGAACGAACAACTTAAATGAGAAGACTCGGGAGATTAACTAATCTTTTCTGTTTCCGGTGACTGCATATTGCATATGGGTCTGGGACTTGATGAACGAATGACTCAAACCTGAAGACTCGAGAATGGTGAACTAATCAATTCTGTTTCCGGACGCATGTATTACACGAGGCTGTCACGGCCCAGATCAGACATGATGACTGACTAACGGCTCATACCCGAGAGGTGAACTAAACTTTCCAGGGAACAGACATGTTTAAATGTAAAGTGACAAAGGAAAGCACGGTTTGGATCGGGAGGTGAGGTGAACTAACAGACTGCATACATAGACTGAAGCAATTTAAGCAATTAATTAATAACTTATTTCTCAAAGTTTGGCCATGGCTGCATTAGCTTATATTTTATTTTTTATTCCAAAAGTACTTAATGTGTTGAAAAATGTAGCATGCAACGTTTGAATTAGATTCTGCTGAAATGAACGAAATGACTTGGAAAAAAGATTCGTTCATTTTGCTGAACGAGATTCAAATATCCGAGTCAGTAAAATGATCTGAACTTCCCATCACTACTCTTCAACAAGCTGGCGTGCATGTGACGTCAGCATCCATCACCGAAATGCATATAACCTTAATAACTTTTAAACATACATTATTTCATAACATAAAATGTGCAAACAGGTTTAACAAGTATACAATTACAGTGGAAAACACTTTACATGTATTGTATTGCACACTTTATACCCGTGTAATAGGCTACCATACTTATATACATATATATTTGTTTGTTTGCACAGTGCAATTTTAGTATTATTACCGAACAGCATTAACCACATTTCATTATATGAACAAACACATACTTAAACAATATTTATGAAAATATGAAACCATAGTGACTTACCTAATGCAATAAAACCGATTTAGGAAAGTATTGACGAAGATGGATAAGATTAACGATAGCCACATGTCACACACTACATTTTTCAACTAAATATCCAAATAAATCTAATTATTAAACTAAATTAACCATATAAACTAAATTACTGATCTAAAGCCCACACTGTCACTGTATGATAATTGAAATGAACTGATGACATCACCGTTTTCTCCAGAATGGCTATACGGCTGAATAAAATTATGTTGCATTATTTTCCTGTTTAACACTGTAAAGCTGCTTTGAAACAATCTGCATTGTTAAAAGCGCTATATAAATAAGGTTGACTTGACATGACATGTGGCTCACATCTCTCTCTTCAACGAGCTGGCGTGCATGTGACGTCAATACCCATCGACTCACTTTACTTATTACCTATTTTCACCCCTCACAAAAACAAAATAATAAATAAAATAAAAAATAATAAAACCATGTGTCTGAACGTTTTATGCATTAGGCAACAACAAAATAGGAGAAAAAAATACATGAAAATAAATAGTAACAGCCTCAATTTATGGGTGGGTTACATCATGATTATCAGGGCCAATCTATATGCAGAAACGCTGATTAAGACACGAAAGCTGCATTTATATTACGTTATTCCACCCAACACTGAACAAACATTACATCTTAATAAGACGTGCTCAATTTCTGTTGGCCTAAATCAGTTTTGTGAATGAATGAATCTGCCTGTTGTTTTGGTCTTTGTCATCACCCGTTTTTACCACCTGATAGGTGCACCGTTAATGCAATGCAATGTTTTCAGTTAGTGCAATTCAGCATGCTTTTTTTCCCGCAGACATTAGTCATTATTTTACTTACATACAAACAATATTCAAATTACATATTGCATCTACTGAGATTCTGAAGTGTGCAGTAAGTGGACATTGCTATCCCATAAGACGAGATGCAGTCTACTTTAAAAAGTAACAAAAAAGGCAGACAATATGTGGCTCTTTTTAAGCCATTTTGTCTTTATAACCATGGTAGGTCTTCTGGTCACTTAAATCTGTATCTTTTCATTTTATTTCTTAACTGAAGCCTAGTGAATTCAAGTTGTCAAGGTTTCAACAAAGTGAGACTAGTGCCACCATGTGACCAAAACCGGGCATTACAGTTCTTGACATTCTTTATAGTTTAAATCAGGGGTGTCCAACCCTGCTCCTGGAGAGCTACCGTCCTGCAGATTTCCGTTACAACCCTGCTCTAACACACCTGTCTATAATTATCTAGCACCCTGAACACTATGATTAGCTAGTTCAGGTGTGTTTGATTGAGATTGGAGCTAAAATCTGCAGTGTGGTTGCTCTCCAGGACCAGGGTTGGACACCCCTGGTTTAAATGAACAGCAAGTCAAATGAGCTGCGGGTATATATCATTTTGAATTCCTCACTGTATATTTCAGTGTACGTAGGAAAAATAAATAAAAAAAATAAAATCTTAAATCTTGTAGTATACTAATAGAAGCAATTTCTGAAGTGTCATGGGATTTGTTGTGGGCACGACTTTTACATTTTCACAGCTTGATACCATTGACATTTTGTGAGGTTTTTTTTTCAGTTCTCTATCTATTCTTTAGAATGTAAATCTTAATTTATTTTCATACATTTTATTCTTGTGTCTCTCTCTCACTTTCAGGGTGGATCAGATTCTTGGTAGGGGCCAGATGTCTGTGGATAAGAAGGTCAGAGAAAAGTTGTTATCTGACGGAGACATTGTGGAAGATGTGAGCATGCTGGGAAGGGTGTGTAAGGTAGAGAGACAGGTGAGTTTAGAGACACTCTCTTAAAAAATGCATTACACAATCCAATGTGTTGAAATAATCATTCCATCTCATTGTAATCTTTGAATACCGCACTGGCTTTCAATATGACAGAAATGAGACAGTTTGTTGCTTCAACTTTGGGCAATTTAAGCCCTTTGGATGGTTAGAAAATTAAGTCTCTTACAACACCTTTTTCATACTTTGTACGTTTATCCACTAACAGTGTTCCATATATCATTTCTATAGGTACAGTCTATTGAAGCTAAGCTGGACTCTTTGCTGGACATCTACCGGCAGGTTCTGCAGAAGGGATCTTCCTCTACCCTCACTCTCTCCTCTCTTCCTCCTTTTGGGTTGGAGGAGACTTCAGATTATCAAGGCACCATCCTCAGTAAGGATCTCTCTTGCTCCTCCCAGGTCAGCAAGTCCATCTGTGGCAATCATCCCAGGGCTCTCCAACTAATATTAGCCCCCAATGAACTCAACCTCAACCAGAACAACTCCACAACATCTTCCCCTGGGCTCAATCCAGCATCTGCCTCACCTTTTAACCCGTCATCCTTCCAGGTTCCTTCAACCCCATCCATGGAGTGTCCATCAGCACAAGGCAGTCCATCTCAAATCCTCAATGCCAACAACTTTCACTCTTCTGTAGGCCACTTTCCATGCCTTAGTCAACAACCTCCACCTCTTCCATCCACAACTTCTTCAAAACTTCAACTGTCCACTGTTCCTCCACAACCAGGCCATGCCCAAAGCATGGGACCCTCTAGGTCAAACCCTGCCGACTACGCTAAATCCTGCTTTAGAGGAGTCGGGATAGACTTTGGGCTTAACTCTAGTATGGGCTGCAAGCTTCAGCAGAAAATTAGGCCGAATTCTAAAGAAGACAGTTCTTGGAGGAGACATATAAGCCTGGATGCAGAGGTGGAGATGGACCCGCTTGTTCCAATTTCACCTCTTGTCCCGGTTCAAGGTCAATGCAGTGGGGATAGAGGATTGGGAAAATCCCTCTCTGTGCAGGACCTCATGCAGCCCGCTCTAGAGGCTCTAGACAAGCATTCTAGTCAGGCTAGTTTCTCCACTAGCATTAGCAGCAGCCAGAACTCTTCAGCTGGGGGCATTGAGATGGGGGTAGTGGGCTGGGGAGAAACTGATCTTTTCATCAGCGATGGAGACCTGGAGGTCTCAAAGACACATACTCAAGGGTTCGACTTTCTTTCTCAGCCCCCCATTGATGCATCCTACTCCTCTGAACTGCTTAGGACAAGTACTACAGCTGGTGCTAGTCACAACCTAGCAAGTGGACATTCACCCAATACGGGCAGCAATGAGACTATGAATATGCCACATGTTCAACTAAAATAACGCAATCTCTAACATGTTCTTAGAAACTGCATCTGATGGAATGAAACTTTGATACGAGAGCTTATTTTATTTTGGAGGGTTTTTTTGTATTTTTATGAGGGAAAAGTAAATTTAGATCATTTTTATACATGTTTTATTAGTTTGGTTTATTTAAAAGAAACCATTACAATTTTGTATAGGTCATCGTACATGACATACCATTGCATGCATTGTTCTTTTTTCAAATCTACTGTAACATTTTTAAAAAATCTAATAGAATGTGGTAGATTAATAATCAACCTGCTGAAATGATCAGAGATGGCATGAACTTCATTGGACTGCATGAACACTGCATGTCTTCAGCATACAGAAACACAGTAACATTACAGAAAGCCTCATCAACCCAAAATTCACAACCTGCCTAAAAATCTGGATGGGGGGTCCATTTAAACATTCAGAATTTATCATATCGTGTTAAAAGGTAATTTACTTTTCTTATGTAAAAAAAAAAAAAAAAAGTGCCAGAAAGCTGCTGAAAATTTTACAGTTTTGATAAAGCAGATTAAATGTTGAGAGAAGCACCTGATAGTTTTACATACTACATTGGTTGCTGTTTTTGTAATTAGTCCCAACTTAATATCCTACCTATTAGTTTTGTGAATATAAATTAATAACAATAATAAAATAGCAATTATGAAGAATTTTAATACATTGTATATATGTGTGTAATTTATTATAATTCATAATAAATGGTATTTTATTATTGTTTTTAATTATAGATTATTATATTTGCTAATAATTGTTATATATTTTTTGTCATTTTAGCAGTGAGTATTTGTGTCAGATCTCTCCAAAATCTGACCTAAATACAATAGCATAAATGCCTATACTCATCAAAGATGATTGTGAAAATGTATTTTTGTTATTTCTTTGTCTTGTAATTTTAGAAGCAGACATCAGCGTTCAAATGTATTTTATTGTTGGTTATGAACCGACATACATTAGGTAACGGAGAATCATATTCTCGTTAAAGTACATGAGTGCAAGTGCAAACGGGATAGCTCATGCTTGTTAGGAGCGCTGTCAGGGTAGACAGTAAAGTGCGCTAGCTACTTTAGCTTCATGCACAGAAAAAAATCTATGCACGCAGAAAAAGACTTATAAAGCACGACACATCAAATCAGAACAGACTAGCATAGAATCTTCTACCTATTGGACTAGAAGCTGGAACAGTTAGCTACTATTGTAAGCAAGGTCAAATAAACAATGTTAGCAAGAGGGTTTTGGGAATGCACACAAGCTGGGATTCAGGATAAACAAAGCTTACTCCACACTCCCACTAGAGACAGATCTTAAAGTGCTTATAACAATTTAACAATAGAACAAATACCACAACGAAGACTTAAAATTCAAACTGAACATACAATTAAACATAAATATACTTTACTATCATAATCATTGTCAAGCAGGCACAAGTTTTACTTTTCCTTCTTCTGCTTTTGCGATGCATTGTGATAATGATCCAAGCTTTCTTTATGGAGTTGAGAAGAGGAGGGATGCTGAGGCTGACCCAAGTGTTCGCAGCCCAGCACAACATTCATTTGTTCTTCTGGGCCTTTTGGGCAGATTTCGTGACCTTCCCGGAGCTAGAGGTCTTCTTCTCTACACCCTTGATGACGCCCACTGCTACAGTCTGACGCATGTCACGCACTGCAAAGCGACCTGGGAAATGAAGATCACCAGAAAAACAGAAAGGCTTAGTTATGATTATAAATCAAGGATCTTCAATCTCTGAGGCCAAAAATCAAGCCACACCCTGTTTCATACTGCATTTTAAGCCTTATATTTACATAGTACAATAATGTATTTATATACACATTTTTTATGTGTTGACGTACATAGATTACATACTGTACATTACCTTTTCATTTTACTAAACATTTTGAGATGCATTTACTGTTGCATTTGCACATTTTCATAGCTAAAATTTGGGTTTAAGTTGGTCACACAAATTTGCCATACTGACAAACAGAATGATTTGAAATTGACTTCTGTGTGAGCTGTGCTTCTTGAATTGATCCACTACTGACAATAGACAATGGACCCTTTTTGCCCACAACATTTTACATAACATAAAAGGCTGACCCCCTGTGCAAGTTTCAATCCTGGCTAAAAGTCTGTCCAAACTAACCTGTCAAAGAAAATGCTCAAAATAAAACTTCAAACAACTATTATGAATTAGTTTGTGCCTGCTCTGGAAAAGGTGAAATATTCTTGAAAAATCACTTGGAAAATAAAGGTATCTATGCTGTAGGAGTGACTTTGGTAATGAACTGTTGTATAGTAAACACTAGAGGAATTCATCACTAAATCCAAATTAAGATATGACCCTTACCAAGAGGAGGATACTCAGAGAAGCTCTCCACACACATGGGTTTGCCTGGTATCATATCTACAATAGCAGCATCCCCAGACTTCAGGAACTTGGGATTATCTTCTAGCTTCTTCCCAGAGCGACGGTCAATCTTCTCCTTTAACTCGGCAAACTTGCAGGCAATATGAGCAGTGTGGCAGTCCAGCACTGGGGCATAACCAGCACTGATCTGACCTGGATGGTTCAGAATGATCACCTGACCAGAGCAGAAAGATCAATGAATAGTTTGTAATGACAACCCTATAAACCATATAAAAACACCAAACTAAGACCTTTACCTGTGCGGTAAAACTCGCTGCCTCCTGTGGGGGATCATTCTTGCTGTCACCTGCGACGTTCCCACGTCGGATATCTTTGACTGAGACATTCTTCACATTAAATCCCACATTATCACCTGGAAGAGCTTCAGATAGAGCCTCGTGATGCATCTCCACAGATTTCACCTCAGTGGTCACGTTCACGGGTGCAAATGTCACAACTAAACCAGGTTTCAGAATGCCTGTCTCTACACGTCCCACAGGCACAGTACCAATTCCTACACAGTGACAGAAAGAGTGCAAATGTAAAAGATTTTGCAATGTCAGTTCCTTTAGCAATTCTTAAAATATCCTTGTGGGATTATCATACGTAAAGGTGATGTGTATAATACTTTCTCCTATCCCATCCTAATACTCATAGAAAACTATAAGTCATTCATAGGTCACATATCTTTTACAAGAAAAAGATTAGCTATACTATGGATATTATCTTAAAGTTGTTTTTTTTAAACAAGTGTTCTTATTGTGACCCTTTCAGTTTGGATGTCCTTATACCTCCTATTTTGTAGACATCCTGCAGTGGGAGTCGGAGGGGTTTGTCAGTGGGGCGGGTTGGAGGCTGAATGGCATCCAGAGCCTCCAATAGAGTCGTCCCGGAGGCACTCCCATCCTTACGAGTGATCTTCCAGCCCTTGAACCAGGTCATCTACAGAGACAACATATTATTACAGCCAGTTAATGGAAGGTTTTTGACATTTGGAAGCTCTTAGGAAACACAATGTAGAAGTTTCATACACGACAAAAAACACATTTAGCATTTTCCACAAAAATATTAAGCAGTTTTCATAATTAATAGTAAAAAGATTTTTTTTCTTGAGCACCAAACCAATAAATAAATGTACAAATGCAAATGTAGATGAGCATATTAGAATGATTTCTGAAGGATCATGTGACATTGAAGACTGGAGTAATGGCGCTGAAAATTCAGCTTTGCCATCACAGGAACAAAATCCATTTAAAAAATATATTAGAATATAAAACAGTTATTTTAAACTGTAATAATATTTCACATTTCATTGTACTGTGTTTTACTCAAGTAAATGCAACCTTAGTGAGCATACTTCTTTAAAAAAACATTAAATAAAACAAAAAATATATTAAAAGAATTCATATATATATATATATATATCAATAGATAATATAACACTAACATTGGGGCTGGCCTCCAGCATGTTATCCCCATTCCATCCAGAGATTGGCACAAATGCCACTGTATCTGGGTTGTAGCCGATTTTCTTGATATAAGTGCTGACTTCTTTCACAATCTCCTCATAGCGCTTCTGGCTGTAATTGGGTTCTGTAGAGTCCATCTTGTTGACACCCACGATCAGTTGTTTGACACCCAGGGTGTATGCCAGCAAGGCATGCTCACGCGTTTGCCCGTTCTTTGAGATGCCAGCCTCGAATTCACCAACACCAGCTGCCACGATCAGCACAGCACAGTCTGCCTGTATCAAGAGAAATTAAAGATTGTTAAAATACTCTGATGGAATAAAGAGAAACGGATGTTATGTGATTATATAAAAACCTGTGAGGTGCCAGTGATCATGTTCTTAATAAAGTCTCTGTGTCCTGGAGCATCAATGATGGTGACATAGTACTTGCTGGTCTCAAACTTCCACAGGGAGATGTCGATGGTGATTCCTCGCTCTCTCTCAGCTTTGAGCTTGTCAAGGACCCAAGCGTACTTAAAGGAGCCTTTTCCCATCTATAAAAGGTGAGGAAAAAATATATGTTTAGAGAAAAAGTTCTGGAATGAATTGCCTCTGTCACACAAGTGCAATAGCTATATTCAGCTTAATAGGTCAAACAGCATTCAAACAGCAGTTATGTCACTATTTGTATCACTTCACTGTTGTTGTTGTTGTTTTTTGTTCCAGACCACAGTATGTGAGTGGTGAAAATATGGAAGTGGAATGGGAAGCAAAGTTGTGCCATTTTACCAGGAAATGTTATCAAGAAAGAAGCTATTTGTCTCAGTGTTTTTGTCTATAAATTGAAAGTCAATGGTGTCTAGTGTTGTTTTTGACCTCACTAACTTTCCTTGTTTGGACAAAAACAGTTCTTCATTCTTCAAAATATACATTTTGTGTTCCACTGAAGAAAGTCATACA
Organism: Romanogobio albipinnatus; assembly: GCA_023566225.1. Taxonomy (NCBI): domain Eukaryota; kingdom Metazoa; phylum Chordata; class Actinopteri; order Cypriniformes; family Gobionidae; genus Romanogobio; species Romanogobio albipinnatus. The sequence goes on along the minus strand of CM042241.1, from coordinate 40,645,616 downwards.
GAGGGGTGAAAGCATCATGACAGAATGTTAATTTGGGGTAATCTATCGTTTTAAGTTATTGGACCTTAACTTATTGTTTATAGAATTTATGATTAAGCAAACTTACACTCAAAATTAGTTATTCATGCTGATATTCAGCACTGCTTGTTTGATATTGCTTAAGGTAATCTTTCACATAGTGGGCCTCTTTGAATAATTATGCGATAACACTGCAACAAATTGTAGTAATATCTATTTGGTCTTGCATATTTGGACTGCTATACCTCTGCAGCTTCCTTCTCAAACTTTTCAATGGTCCTCTTGTCGATGCCTCCACACTTGTAAATGAGGTGGCCAGTGGTGGTTGACTTCCCAGAGTCCACATGGCCAATGACCACAATGTTGATATGCAGCTTCTCCTTACCCATCACTGGGCTCTCATTGGGTTACAGTCAGCCTACAACAGGAAAAAGGAAACTAAATAATTCATCATACAAATAAGTTATTTATGGTCGAATTGCACTCATATGTACAGCAACAGCCACATAATAGCAGCACTATATACTTTTGCATATTTTGTCAACTCTTCTTTATTCAGTTTATTTACAATACTGGGTCAAATCAATATTTGGCTGAAAGCTTCTTCTTTTAAATCAGTATAACGATAAGCCAACTATCAGTGGTTTCATTGTCATACCAAAAGCAAACACTGTAGCTACAGTACAGACGCATATGATTAACTCATGATACCTCATCATACCAGTAGACAGTAAATCTCTTCATATTATGTTGGATGCAGTTATATAAAAGGTTATATAAATGTGTAATTTGTCTTTGAAAGGAATCTGGTGTAGAGAATTTAGAAATGATATATTGTTAGTACAGCAATGACCTCTAAAATAGGCTTAATTCAATTTTATGAATTACAAAATTTCCCATTTGAATTAATAATATTTTAAATCATGCCTCTGCCACTTTTGACCTACATTATTCCAATAGGCTACTTGAGATAAATCTGCTAATGTCACTGTATCATTAAACGCTTGTCTATGTTTGTTTTTCCCCCCCAGTGTTGTTTGGGTTACAATGTAGCAGCACGTGCCACCTGCAGTATGCGGCAAAACTTGACATGTAGCCTAAATAAAACGTAAAAATATATATATTTTTTTATATGGTATTATTTTATATGGTCTCTTTTAATAATAATGCATAATAATTCCGATATTCAACTCATAAATATGACATGGTTATGTAATACTGTCATGCATGTGCAGGATAGATGCCACACCAATAAAAGCGTGTGGCCTGATAGTCTGCTTGCCAAATAGAAAAGATGGGAGAATAAAATTATATAAAATGTTTCCACAACAGACAGTATCAGTTACATCAGCGCCATGCTCTATGTCCTTAGAAACAAAACTCAAATACAGCACATCATGCATTCGCAATACCCAATAAATCATCCGACCGCTACTATTATAAAGCGTTAATGTGTACATAAAACGTAGAGAGGGGGTGTTTTTCAGGTGTCCAACCTTGGAGAGAGGCGCCTGTAGTCCAGGGCAGAAGCGAGAGTCGCGACGCTACTCTGTTGTATCAGATACTGATGCCTAGGTGCCGCTGACGTCGTCGTGTCATGAAAGGAAGTTTCTAGCTGTTCCACTAGAGGGAGCTGTCGAACAACTCATGTAGCCTACAGTAACCATGGTTGTCAAACACTGCCCATGCTATCCAGAATAAATGACAACATCCCAATCCCATTTATTTAACTTTTTTATCTCCTGGTAATCATTTCTAATTTAAATCATTTTATTTTTACTTTTTTAATAGCTTGTATTTTCTTTCTCACTTTATGTCAAGCACTTAATTACCATTGGTATATAAATAAACTTGCCTTGCAATGAAGCTAAATATATAAATAAATACATCATCATGTTGATTTTATATATATAGGTATTCTAATACCTTCAATTGTTGTGTATACTGAGCTGCAGCGGACACATTTGTAAACATATTTACTTGGACCCATTGTGCGAGCTGTCTCTTTAATACCGCGTGATTTAAAATACATGTTGCTACTGATTGGGCTGACATATTTGACACACCCACCAAACGCATCTCAAACCCGTTGCACATCGTTACACACCGTTTCCAGGAAACATGACGTTCAACCGGAAACTGTAGCAAAACGTTGCGTACCGGTTTGAGCTTTGAACGTGCCCCATGTGTAAGTATTTTGGTTTTCGATGTGTTAAAGGGATAGTTCACCCAAAAATGAAAATTCTGTCATCATTTATTAACCCTCAAGATGTTCCAAACCCATATTTATTCTGCTGAACACAAAAGAAGATATGTTTAAGAATGTGGTTAACTAAACGGTTGATGGGCCCCATTGACTTCTAAAGTGGCCTACACTGTTATCCCTGAAATTGTTTTAATTCAAATTAATGCGACTACCACCAATTCGAGCATACATGGATGACATGACAACCATGACTACAACAGTAGCCTGCACCAATCGATTATTGGGCAAATTAACCAGTAACATTGAATGGGCACGAATGCAATTCAAGCCCACTAAATCAAGGAGCATCTCTATAATTAAAGGCAAAGTAGTAGATAAAACATTCTTCATTAATGGTGAGGCAATACCAACAGTGTCTGAGAAGCCAGTGAAGAGTCTTGGGAGATGGTACGACGGGGATCTAAAGGACACAGTTCGTGTAGGAGAAGTTAGACAACAAACAGTGGAAGGGTTGAAGAGCATAGACAGCTGCGCTCTACCAGGCAAACTAAAACTCTGGTGCTTTCAGTTTGGTCTACTGCCGAGGTTGCTGTGGCCACTGACTGTGTACGAGGTTTCTTTGACAACAGTAGAGAAGATGGAAGCTTTAATTAGTTCATACATAAGGAAATGGTTGGGAGTTCCACGCTGCCTTAGCAGAGTGGGACTTTATGGTAAAGGAATACTGCAGCTACCAGTCTCTGCTCTAACCGAGGAGTTTAAGTGCGCCAAGGTCAGACTGGAAATTACATTAGTAGAGTCACGCGACAAATGCGTAAGGGAGGCAGCACCTGTGTTGAAAACTGGAAGAAAGTGGGTGGCAAAGAAAGCGGTGGAAGATGCAAAGGCTGCCCTTCGAATTGGTGATATCATGGGGCAAGTTCAGCATGGAAGAGGGGGTCTTGGTCTCAGTTCAGCTCCTCCCGCATGGCACAAGGCAGCCCCAGCTCAAAGGAGGAAGCTGGTAGTCAATGAGGTGCAAAGGCAGGAGGAGAGGATGAGGTGTATAAAGGCCATTTCCCAGGCCAAGCAGGGAGAATGGATGAGATGGGAGAGTGTAGAACAACGCAAGATTGGCTGGCAAGACCTATGGTCAATGGAACAGAGCAGGATCAGTTTCCTCATCAGGTCAACATATGATGTTCTCCCATCACCACAGAACCTAAACCTCTGGGTAGGAGAGGATCCCTCATGTCCTTTGTGTTCATCACCTGCAACATTAAGGCACATTTTGACAGGATGTAAGGTGGCTCTTAGCCAAGGACGGTTTACTTGGCGCCATGACCAGGTGCTGCGATGTTTGGCCTTAGCATTGGAAGACAAGCGTAACATGACCAATAAATTGCCACCTGTCCCATTAAAACATTACACACAAAATACAACATTCCTCCGCCCAGGAGAGCAACCACCAAGAAAAGGTGTTAAAACCAATCCTCGCCCAGGACAACTGGAATCTGCTAGAGACTGGAAAATGCTGGCAGATGTTGGTCAACGGCTTATTTTTCCACCCGAGATTGCCACCTCTAACCTTCGACCAGATATTGTCTTGTGGTCTGGATCAGCACGCCTTGTTCACCTGATCGAGTTAACGGTGCCATGGGAGGATGCTGTAGATGAGGCGTATGAGAGGAAGAAACTGCGGTATGCTGAACTAGCCACTGAAGCGGAACAGCGAGGATGGAGAGTCCAGGTTTACCCAGTGGAATTGGGTTGTCGAGGATTTGTGGCACACTCTACAACCCGGTTTCTCAGAGATGTCGGATTCAGTGGCCAAGAGTTGCGTCGCACAGTGAAGAACTTATCTGAAGCAGCAGAGAGGAGCAGCAACTGGCTGTGGTTGAGACGGAAAGATTCTGCCTGGGGATCTCAAGCACAATAGAAAGAAACGCTGATGTACAGATAAGTAAGCTGGGCTGAGTTGAGTGGGGGACGGAGGGGGGTGATGCTGGGACGCCAGAATCACCGTTGAGCCTTCTTGAGGTGTCGTGGGCTAGTCGATGAAACACTGAGGATGGAAGGTGCCCACTTGAAGACCCCAGAGATGTACCCTACTTAGCTCAATCCAGACGGTTGTCATGCTGATGCACTAGGGAGGCCGCACTATCGTTGATCCCCGGAGCTAGCATCGCAGCCGTTGTGTGTGCTGATGCGCCAGGGAGGAGAAATAAGCTGATCCCTGGAGCCAGCATTACACTTCAGCCATTAACACCAGACAGAAGGATATCTACATCATCATATGGAAGGAAATGTAAATGGATGGAGACACATATGGATTACATTAGTTTACTGTAAAGCTACGTCTTAGTTGGTGCTTATCTTGGCGAGAGCCGGGTTCAAATCAGCATGAAGTTTTAACATCTACTCTCGTGTAATGGAAATCATTTAGGTACAATAAACATAAACTCCAACAGATTTGTTCAATTACGAAATGTTTTTCGTTTGTTGTACGATTTGCATGATTTTTTTTCATTCTATTGTTTAAATTAAATGTACTTAAAGAAGCCTATTTTAGTCGGTTGTCAATGCAACGCAATACAAGGAAGATGCTGATTGGCTCTTTGAAATGAAGTCAGGCATGGATGCTAGCTGCACGCATTTTTATCAACGTTTGCTGCAGTATAGGCCTTGCAACTTTACATTTTGGTCTCAAACAGCTAATACATTATTAATCCCTAATAAATTAGATGTATAACAGTTAGCCAGTAAAACAAAACGTAAGTTTAGGCTGTGTTTACACTCAAAAAATTATTTTACGATACTGTTGACTTTATTTAAACAATTTATTTTGTTTAAGGTTTTCATTTTGAAATAACTAAATAAATCAACAGAAGATAAAAGAAGACATTAAATCTCTGAAGATCTCAGCAGAGGATGATTAAACAACTCCACACACAGCATTACCAGCTTCACACACTACTAACCAGACTGACTTTATTTCTGTCAGACCATGATGGAGATAAGTGTTTGTTTTAGTTGGACTCTTGACCCTTGGCTCTTTAACATTATTTTTTTTCTTTGGCTGCTTTAACTGTGTGTTAGACAAGCCAAGTCAAGCCAAAGAGAAAATTTGATCAGGTGAATTTGCCTTATTGATGATGATGACATCATCATGTAGAGGCTGAATCACTAATCTCATTCAGACTCAAATGTTCTGTTTATAGAGGTAATGTGTTATCAATTTTGTGTTTACGTGATGTAAACAATTTTGTTTACGTTTAAAGCAGTCAGCGAAACACTTAGTTAAAGAGTCAAGGGCCAAGAGCCCAACTAAAACGAACACTCATCTGCATCATGGTGACCTAAAATTTAAGTTAGTTTGTTAGTTCAATTAACTAAAAGTTTTTAATTAAATGCTGTTGAAATCTTAAGTACATTAAACTGGAAAGGTTTTGTTTTTTCAACAAGACAAAATTTACTTTTTTAGGGCAACGAGTTTCCATAAATGTTTTAAGTTCAATCAACCTATATATAGGCTTACAAGTGAATGGGGGAAAAAATAGTATGGAAGTCAGTGGGGTCTATCAACTGTTTGGTTACCAACATTCTTCAAAATATCTTCTTTTGTGTTCAGCAGAAGAGAGAAATTCATACAGGTTTGGAACAACTGGATGACAGATTTTTCGTTTTTGTACGAACTAGCCCTTTAACTTTTACATGAGGTTGTTTCTTTAGCTTTTTTGTTACCACAATATCATCTTAAAACCATCGTATTTTACCATGAATCTATCTTTTATTTTACTATATTTCACATTATTTTTATGAATCGAATTTATTAATACATCATAAACATTCATTATTACATCACCTATGATGATCTCTAATGGAAAGGGAGACAATTCAAATGACAATAAATAGAATAAAAACTAAATAAATAAATAAAAATGCTGCAACAACCTGTCAGCATCCTCGACCTCACTTTGTGTTTGACGAAAATAAGTGATTTTACTCTAAATCCTCCCCTTACCAGACATGAAAAAGTGTGTTGCATTAGTATTATTCTTTTTCATTTTAGCCACTGAAATCATAATAAAGTACAATCAAATGTACCCTCAGTACTTTACAGACAATCAATGCTATTTAAATTTGTTTAATTAGAACAAAAATGTATTCATGCAAGAAATTGAAATTGCAACCCAAAAAGCACAGCACATTCCTCTGAGCATGAGAGCCTGAGCCCATCTAGAGCCTATTGTCCTGCAGCTAGGCTATACAAGAATTATATATGGCATTTGATATATTAAAGACGACCATAAGCCAAGCCACTGTGGTACAACTATGTAAATACGTACACTTATTGTTTGGTGCTGTTATCATATATTATGGCCTGTTAAATCATCTTTCCAGTTGTTATTACATGAAGTGACTCGAGCCAGTAAATAATAGGCCAAATCATTCACAAATGGAATCCCACTGTACCTGCCAGTAACTTTCCAAGAGCCCTAAATGTCAGCCTGAGATGAAAAACTATCAAAATGTTCATCTGCGAACATGCCTCCAACTTGGGCCTTAAAAACAGACAAGCGTAAGCTTAAAAACAAAAGTGATGTGCTCAGATACACTGTGCACTATAAATTGGAGATTTACAATGTACTTGTCTGAGTCTGAGAGCTTTGACAACACAAAAAATATGTCCCTTTGTAATCGCATGTTATAATTGTTCATCAGGTTTATAGCAAATCAAAATCAAATCAAATCAAATCAAATCAAATCAAATCACTTTATTGTCACTCAACAATATGCACAAGTGCAACAGTAGGTGAAATTCTTAGGTGCAGTCCGAGCAAACATAGTAGTCATGACATGACATGTACAACATTTAAGCAACAACAGATTACACATCTGATGCGCACACAATTACTCACAGCACAGTATACACTACAATAAACAATAAATAATTTACACAATGTGAGTGTAGTTCTCACAGCTTTAAACAATATACACATACTTACAATATACATATACTTTAAACAATATACACTAAACATACATTAAACAATAACAGTATACATTAAGCTATAGTAATAATATACAATGTACAGTATACAATATGTTCACAAATAGAAATCCGATGTACAATAGATGCTATATGATAAATAAATGTGTATATAATGTGTGTGTATCTCCAGTGGTTTGTGCTGAGTGATATTCTGTCCAGTGTGTGTTATGATACTGATGGATCAAGAGTTAAGTAGTCTGATTGCTTGTGGGAAGAAGCTGTTCTGGAGTCGGCTGGTGCGTGTTCTGATGCTGCGGTACCGTCTGCCTGATGGCAGCAGTGAGAGCAGCCCATGGCTCGGGTGGCTAGAGTCTCTGATGATCCTCTGAGCTCTTTTCACACACCGCCTGGCATAAATGTCCTGGAGGGAGGGAAGCTCACCTCCGATGATGCAGCTGGCCGTGCGCACTACCCTTTGCAGGGCCTTGCGGCTGCGGGCGGTACTGTTGCCGTACCAGGTGGTGATGCAGTCAGTCAGCAGGCTCTCTATGGTGCTGCTGTAGAAACGTGTGAGGATGTTGTGGCTCATTCCAAACCTCCTCAGTCGTCGTAGGAAGAAAAGGCGCTGATGAGCCTTCTTCACAACGGCCTCAGAGTGGACGGACCATGAGAGTTCCTCTGTGATGTGGACACCGAGGAACTTGAAGCTGCTGACTCTCTCCACCAGTGCTCCATTGATGGTGATGGGGCGGTGTTCTCTCTCATTCCTCCTGAAGTCGACCACCAGCTCCTTGGTCTTGCTGACGTTGAGGGAGAGGTTGTGCTCCTGACACCATCGTGTCAGAGTGTGCACCTCCTCTCTGTAGACCGTTTCATCATTGTCAGTGATGAGACCTACCACCGTCGTATCGTCAGCAAACTTGATGATGGTGTTGGAGCTGTGGGTTGCCACACAGTCATGTGTGTACAAGGAGTACAGGAGTGGGCTGAGAATACAGCCCTGAGGGGCTCCAGTGTTGAGAGTCAGTGATGAGGAGATGTTGCTGCCCATTCTGACCACCTGGCGTCTGTTTGACAGGAAGTCCAGGATCCAGCTGCATAGCAAGCTGTTTAAGCCTAGAGCCCGGAGTTTCATGTCAAGTATGGAGGGCACAATGGTGTTGAATGCTGAGCTGTAGTCTACAAACAGCATTCTCACATATGTGTTCCTCTTTTCCAGGTGGGAGAGAGCAGTGTGTATTGTTGATGAAATGGCATCATCAGTGGAGCGGTTTGTGCGGTATGCAAACTGCAGTGGGTCCAGTGAGGGAGGGAGAACAGAGCAGATGTGGTTTCTGATTATTCTCTCAAAGCATTTGCTGATGATGGGGGTCAGAGCAACAGGACGCCAGTCGTTTAAGCAGAGTGTTTTTGATTGCTTCGGTACAGGAACAATGGTGGACGTTTTGAAGCATGTGGGGACCACGGACAGGGAGAGGGACAGGTTAAAGATGTCCGTGAAAACTCCAGCCAGTTGGTGCGCGCACGCTCTGATGACCCCGGAATGCCGTCTGGACCCGCGGCTTTACGGATGTTCACCCGCCGGAAGGATCGGGTTACATCCGCTACAGATACGGAGAGTGAACTAACCTCTGCATCTTCAGCCACGAGCTCTCTCTCCGCGAGGGCGGTGTTAGTTCCCTCAAAGCGAGCATAGAAGGTGTTGAGCTCGTCCGGGAGAGAGGCAGCGGTGTTCACGGTGGAGTTTGTGTTCCCTTTATAGTCTGTGATGGTGTTGATTCCCCGCCACATGCTTCTAGAGTCGGTGGTGTTGAACTGTCCTTCAATCTTGTCCCTGTACTGGCGTTTTGCTGCTCTAATGGTTTTCCGGAGGGCATAACTTGTTTGTTTATGCTCCTCCGCATTACCGGAGTTAAAGGTGAAGGTCCGCGCATTGAGTGCCGCCCAAAAATTGAGTGTTTTGGTCGGAACAACGTCTTCTACGCACTTCCTGATGAAACACGTTACGCTATCAGCGTAGACCTCGATGTCGTCATCAGAGGCCGACCGGAACATCTCCCAGTCCGTGTGATCAAAACATTCCTGTAGCATAGAATCTGATTGGTCCGTGTAGTAAAGTTTGATCGTACGGGAAGAAGGAGGCGGGAACCGGCGAACAATCAAAAGAAGTTTTAATTAAACAAACACAAACTAAAATGGCGGCGACAGCCCCTCGCGGACGACTGTCGCCTACATACAAACAAAACACAAAATGAAAATAATAAGCTGCAGCCCCTCACGGTCGACTGCAGCAACACATAACAAAACATAAATAAAATACAACATAAAATCCAGGCCTGGTCCTCTCTCGTCCCTCACTGTCGTCGCTCCTCCTTTATACTCCCGTCACTCCTCCGCAAGAGCCGAGATCGCTCTCACGGTCCCTCGGCCTCGCTGCCCGCCACATACCCCCAACGCCCTTCGCAGGCCGGGGGGCACTCCTGATCCTGCGCTCTACTCCCCCCCCCCCCCCCTCCCCGGGGGGGCCGATCACGGCGGCCGCGGGACCTGGGGGTAAGAACAGCGAGGTGAGAGAACGGAGCGGGGAGCATGAGGAGCGACAGAGACGAGAGAGTGGAGAGAGGAAAAAAAAAAAAATTCTGGTCCGGTTCCCAGACACACTGCCGCTCGGTCCTCAGCCAGCCAAGAGGTTCTTCTTCGCGGTGCCATACGGTGGTACTGGACGGCCGGTGGACGGCTCGACGCTCCTCCGCCCCCTGGCGGCCGGCGGTGGCTCCTCCTGTCGAGGGCAGCCGGCAGCGAGTCCCGCGCGCTCCCTGCCCCTCCCCTACACGGCGGAGGGATACAGGCTCCGGCCCACGGCGAACGCCGGTGACTCCTCCGCGCTCCCTCTAGGACGGCAGCCACCCCACCTCGACCCAGGGGCACGGCAGCGAGCTCTCCGTCCCACCAACCTTCATCCGCTCCAGCACCACCGCTTCGGGCAGCCGCTCACGGACTTCTCTCCTCCGCGCTGCCCGAACTCCGCGGCACCGTGATCCCCCTCAGCTGCGAGGGCTCTTCGACAGCGCGTCCCTCCTTCCTCCCGGGCTTCGGCACCACTGTAGTAAAGTTTGATCGTACGGGAAGAAGGAGGCGGGAACCGGCGAACAATCAAAAGAAGTTTTAATTAAACAAACACAAACTAAAATGGCGGCGACAGCCCCTCGCGGACGACTGTCGTCTACATACAAACAAAACACAAAATGAAAATAATAAGCTGCAGCCCCTCACGGTCGACTGCAGCAACACATAACAAAACATAAATAAAATACATCATAAAATCCAGGCCTGGTCCTCTCTCGTCCCTCACTGTCGTCGCTCCTCCTTTATACTCCCGTCACTCCTCCGCTAGAGCCGAGATCGCTGCGGCGCGCAGCTGGCGCTCATTCCCACTGATGAGCGCCGCCTCGTCCCGCTCTCACGGTCCCTCGGCCTCGCTGCCCGCCACAGTCCGACAAGCACTGGATGGTTCTGAGGGCGGGTGCTTCCTGTTTCAGTCTCTGCCTATAAGCAGGCAGAAGAAGAACGGAAGCGTGATCTGATTTGCCGAATGGTGGGCACGGGAGGGACTTGTAACCATCCTTGAAGGGAGAGTAACAGTGGTCCAGAACTCGGTTCCCTCGCGTGTTGAAGCTAACATGTTGGTGGTATTTAGGTGCAATGCATTTGAAGTTGGCTTTGTTAAAGTCCCCGGTCACAATAAACGCAGCCTCAGGATGCGCGGTTTCCTGCTCACTCACTGTCCTATACAGTTCCTTTAGTGCCCGGTCTGTGTCGGCTTGTGGGGGAATATACACAGCTGTGATGATGACCGCTGTGAATTCCCTCGGTAGCCAGAATGGTCGGCACAGAACCATGAGAAGTTCCAGATCAGGAGAACAGAAAGACTTGATAGAATGTACGTTCCTCTGATCACACCAGGATCTGTTGATCATAAAACATACACCCCCGCCTTTGCTTTTCCCTAAGAGATCTTTTTCTCTGTCCATTCGGTGCACGGAGAACCCCGTGGTTTCGATGGCCGAGTCTGGAATCTCAGCAGACATCCAAGTTTCATCCAAGTTTTATAAATAAAATAGACATTTTCCCCTATTTAACTCACACTTTAAAATCCCTTTTTAGTTTTGCATAAGCAACAGGAGAAAAATCCAAAAAAAAAATATATATATATATATATATATATATATATATTTTTTTTTTTTTTTTTTTTTCCAAAAGATATTTTGACTTTATTTTCTAAAACTTTCTAAGATCTGATTCTACAAGTACATCTTTTTGTAAATAAAAGAGATTAAATTTAGCTTTAAATGGGAGTTGTCATTGTTATCAGTGTTATGGGCATGATTAATTATGAACAAAGTGTAGCAGGCCAAAACATGTGAGAAACTAAGAGTTTAAGAGTCTAAATTAAGAGTTGTAAATAGATCACCATCTGTGTCTCTATAGTGCCATCACCCCTCGGATCTCTCATAACTTCTTACTGAAAGCTATATAAAGTCCTTTCATATATCTGATCCTGAGAGTATGGAAATGTGAGATTGCAGTGTATTCATGAACAAACACCCCAATAGCATAACTATTGCAAATAATTGTCTCAGTAAATATTTTGAGATGTCATTGTGTGGGCTGGTTGTCTATATACAGAGAGAAAGCCTATTGTTAGACTGAGATGGTTTATAAAAAAATTCCTGTTGAAACTTCAGTCCAAGAACAAGGTTTATTTATATCCCTAATGAGGTCAGAGAAACTCTTACAGCCATTGACATATGCTTGCATGTACAATATACAACAATCCATTGCTGTTAGAAAAAAATGTAACAAAAAATAGCGCTTTAATGACTTTTTAAGTGGGGTTTTTTTTATTTTATTTTATTTTATTTTTTTATCAGAACCACGTGTTCCCCCTGATTCAATCTGATTAAATCTGGCCATCAACACAGAGAGTTTGTTTTTATATCATCTCTCATTTGCTTCAAACAAGATTATTTTATTGTGAAGATGGGAGAGCATTCATGCAACAGTTCATTTCTTTATAAATGTGTGAAATGTATTGTAATCCAGTTCTAGCTAATTTTCTTGAATCTCTCTCTCATTCTCTCATCCTTGCTGCCTCTATGATTGGGTGATATTTTTATAAATCTAGGTCCTGAGGCCACCTGGGGAAAACAGCACCAAATTCAGGCCATGTAACAAACCCGGGCAGAGCAAAAAGGACTTTGACGATGATGCGTCTTATCATCACAACTTTCCACAAACAGAAACAAAACACAGGTCATGACATACTGAAACAGGACGAACAGCTCAACAGCGCAGGCTACAGACACCTGTTTCATTCATCAAATCTGGATTGAGATGTAAAGCTTTTTTTTTTCTCCATTGGAACGGAATATCAAAGATATGGTAAGTGTCCCTTTTCCTTTTTTGCCTGCCAAAACTCTTTCTCTTGGAATGGAATGCATCTGATTACATAACTGAAGTATTGTGGGTTTAGTTTAAGACAGTTTTCTCAATGATGCTCGAAAAGGAAAACAGAGCAGAGATCTCTAAGAATGAACCTCGTGACACATCTAATTAGAATTATTTCTCAGGATAAGCAGTTTGTTGCTATTTCTGAGGGACCCGCATAGCAGTGTAAGCTGTTCTGACCTGCAATACACAATCTCAGAGAGCATTTAATTCCAATTAATATTGCTTAGCGGTAATAAACCCTGCAGTTTCTGGAACATTTTTTTGTATTTTACATCAGTAATCACCATGCAGTTTTAAATGGAACTGCATGCTTCGGTTATGATGATTGTCACTGTGAACAGCGGATCAGCAGAGATAATCTACTTTCAATATGTAGTTACAAAATGCCATCTGTTAGAGGCTTCATATGGTCACACATTACACTGAAATTTACAATGGAACACAGTCCACACCAAGACAAACAGGAGGAGACAAAATGTCTAGAGCAAAATGCTTTATCATCTTCATGTCATTTTATTGGTAGTTTACAGTGTCAGTAATTATTTTATTTTTTTTGCTTTGTTCTCTTTTCTTTTGCATTATGCTCAGGTTTGTTTTGTGTTAATGACATTTATATGCAATGCTGTTTCAATCCTTCACTCCTTTACGTTCAGCTTCTTTTCTTTTCCTTTGTCCTCTGCTCCACTTGACTCATCTCAGAAGCACTAAGATGGTGACCTACTTGTAATTGTCAGGGAGATTAAACTCAGATATGGCAGCCATGTCCCCGAAAATGCTGGTGCACTGGAACCAGTTTGATTTGAGGCCTATATACATAGGCCTATTTCTTAGTTTTGTATTAATCACATCCAAAATAAAAGTTTGCGTTTACATAATATATGTGTGTACTGTGTATAATTATATATATTTATATATAATTACATATATATATTTTAAGAAATATTTGCATATACTGTATATATATATATATATATAATTTATATTATATATAAATATAAAATACTTTGTAAATATATACATGCATGTGTGTATGTGTATTTATATATACATAATAATTATACACAGTATATATTATGTAAACAGAAGCTTTTATTTTGGATGTGATTAATCGCGATTAATCGATTTGATAGCACTATCTATCTATCTATCTATTAGATCCAAGCAAAGAGAAAATCTGGATTTTACCTTTACCTTTAACCATTTAAATGTTTTAAAACAGTTTCCTTTAGTCAGAGATGCTTTTGGGATCATTTTTAAATCATTGTATCTTTATACATTTCGAAGCATGGTTCCTATACAATGTACCAAATGTATTATTTATTTTTTGTCATTTTTGTCAAATATGTAGCTAATGTCTATAATAGGCTACATTCGCCCCAAGTCCTTATCTGGATTTAGCTGTTACTGTATGGATGAGATTACTGACTTTCCCACGGTTGTCCAAGTCTTTTTTTCCCCCCCTCTGCCACTCCGTGCGCGTGCTTGCCTGAGTCGCGAGCTCCGGAAAGAAGCAGCGGGAATGACGCTGAAGGAGGGAGCGCGCATGTGGGGATAATGTTTGTTGAGCTGGTTACAAGGAGAAACAAGACATGTAGACTTCGGAATGAGGAATGACGACGCGTCTTACAAGTTTGAGATTGTTTGCGCTTTGGTTATGGTTTCTCAGATCTTCCTTAAGTCGCAATGAATAAAGTTCAGGTAGGTTTAAACTCGTTTATCCGGTCGTGTTATTTTCAAAAATGTACTAAAGACAAACTTCCTTACAGACATTTAAACTTGTCAAGCTTCATTAGGCTCAAAGGTGGTTACAGCAGTCAATGGGAACAGATCGACTGTCAAAAGAGGGATATACTATGATCATACGATGCATTTGAACACCTGCTTACTCCTGTACAAAATGTAAATATGTTAATTAAGAATGTAAAAAGAACCGGTCAATTGGTTAACGTTAAGCTAAACAAATTTTGTATTTAAGATTTTTTAATGTTTTGAAGTGAACAGTATGAACAATTTATGGAAGAATATTTGGTTAAAAAAAGTATGAATCACCTTGGTAACTTATTAGAAAAGGGAACTATCAGAACTACATTTGTGTAGTTTCTTGTTGTGTTATCAATCATGCATGTTTTATGTTAGATTTCATGTTGTTTACCTGATGATGGTGGTTGTGTGGATAACCGTGTCCTCTGTCACGTTAATAATGACTAAAATCGCTGGAGATGCCTTCCATTGTCCATCTGCTATCAGTACATTTTACAATATCAAAATATTTTATTAGATCATTTAGATATAGGTATATTACACTTATACAATCTCTGGCGACCACAGCTGGCAATTATCTTACAGTAAACTTAACAAAAAATGTACAGTGCAACTTGGAAGCATTTGAGAGGAATTAATACTGAACCATAATGCATTTACACAAAAGCACTGATATAGTGTATACAATACATATTTGGGTAAATGTATTGAGAAGAGGAATAAATAGTTGATGTAAAACACAGACTGACCGGTTTCTTGATTTCTCTCTGCTGTAGGTAGGAGCGGTTGTCACTGTGTCAGTCACACAGCAACATTTGTGTCTACAATCTCAGCCAGTGTGAATGTGGACGTACCATGCACCTGGATATACACTGCTTTTAGCCCCATTTTTTATCTATTTTACATACTGAAATCTTCAAATCAGTTTTTTAAAAATCTGTGATCATGATTAAAAGTGAAAACAAAAGTGAACGGGCACTGAGAAGTGCATCTCCTCACAGGAATGCCTATAAATCAGACTTCCATTCCATCAAATGCTCATTTGATGGGAGCGCATCAATCAGCTCGACTTCTCCCTTCTCTAATGGTGGCAGTGAGACCCGTGGCAGACCGTCGGGCAACAAAGTGAGCAAAATAAAAAATATATTCTTGCAAATGGATGGAAAACAGAATCAAGACAGTCCCAATGTCACCAAACCCACGTCACCCAAATTTCCTCTGGATTCCACCCCTTACAGAGCCAGCCTGAGTAGCGTTTCCAGTCTAGATACAGCATCCTTCGAGGCACGGAAAACAGAGGATGTTTCCATTGACAAGGCAGCACTGGCTGAGAAGTTCTCAATGACCAGGAAGCTGTTTGAGAGTGGCCTTAAAGAACAGTCTCCAACGGAGAGATCTGCCTCGGTTAAAGGTATCTGGCCTCAATCATTTGAGAGACAAGACAGGAAAGTGTCAGTTACTGCAGAGAGAAAGGAACAACCTAAAGAGCTTGAGGGACAGGCAAAAGAAAGGGAGGATGAGGAAAAAGGGAGAAGCGAAAGTGAGACACCACAACATAAGCTGAGTGTGTCCATGAATGCCGGGCCGATATCGAGACGTCTGGAGAGTTTTATGTTGGACAGCGATAGCGAGTCGGTATCAGCTGCTCCCTCCACCGAATCCCACAGTCCCATCAGTCATTCCCAGTCACCCTCTGCTGCTAGTGACCATTCAGATCCCCCTTCGTCACCAGACAGCTGTAGTTCCCCTACCTCTTATTCACTATGGACTGATTCTCCGGCTGAAACGTGTTTGCCCAAGTTAAATGGCTCAGATTCACACAGTACCCCTCTGAATGGAGTCTGTACGGAGATGGCATTACATAATACTAGTTCCACAGCAAAAGAACATATTAATGAGTCACCAAAAGATACCGTCTCCTCAGATCCCACTCTTCAGATCCACCACTTGTCTACAAGGAGTACCACTAGTCATGCATCTGTAGCAGAGGATCCTGCACTTCAACAACAGCAAGTTGAAGGCAATAACTCTGAGAAGGTTTCTGGTTCATCCACAGTCAGAGCTGAGCTGGTGGTGGTGAAGACTGAATCATCCGAGAGTGAAGGAAATGAGGAGGAACATGTTGACGATGATGTTTTTGAAGAGCCTGGAAAGGAAAAACAATCCCCAAATCACAATTCTGGGAGGCTGTTGACTGACATTGATGAGCTCCATTTAACATTCCTTGGGAAGGAACCAAAACAGAGCATTAAGGAACATGAGGAGGGATGGAGGGCGTGTGAGGAATTTGTACAGACTGGAAGAAAGGAAGACCATAGAGGGGAGGGAAAGTTTCTTGAGGCGAACATAATGGAAAAACAAGACGAGGAGGAGGAGGAGGAGGAAAAAGACAACGAGGAAGTAGAACTAAAAACACACCGAACTGAAGAGGAGACCATACTGGAGACTGTTATGAAGGAAAGTGAGCAGAAAGCTACCGATGTTGAAGATAAGGAACAGCAGGATGAACAGAGGAAAGGAGAAGAGGATGAGGGAGTAGAGGAATCTGTTGAATCTATAGAGGAGGATGATGATGAACAAGAGATGGAATATGATATCTTAGCAGGAAAAGAGAGGCAACAGCAAGATGATCAGTGTCTGATGGGGAAAAGATCTTTAATTTGTGGAATTGAGAATGCAGCCTTTGTGGATGACAACAGGGCCGATTTAGAATGTCAAGTGAAGGAGGAATCCCAGGAATTTGAGGAATTTCCAGGACTCTCTGATGAGGAAGACCTCCATCCAAAGAGAAAGATCAAGTTCTCTACCGCACCAATCAAGGTATGTCTCAACTCTTTCCCTATATTTGGTAGAAACCTATCAATTAAAGAGTTTAAAGTACTTCAACTTTTTTGCTTTATTCAGCTTTAGCATTTTTTTGTTGATGTTGGTTTGTACTCCCTCTGGAATGGTTTAGAAGGTTTTCATTAAAGCTTGAAGGAATTACCCTGCCAGCAGTGACCCAAATCTGTTTGCACCTTTACCAGATGCCCGTGGCTCAATTCGGTCACCACCTTAGCTCTTACATTTATGAAGCATTCTTATGATGGTACTATTTCAGCTATCATTCAAAGTTTATATGTCAAGATCCTACTTGTTTGAAGGTATTTGGCACCCACGTCTTTTATTTGTTTTGCCTCAAAATACAGAAACACTTTATTTTTTGCACAAGGAACCTAGCATACCCCTCTGAGACTTGTTTTACTTGTTTGTTACTTTAATAATTCATAAGAATTGTGACTTCACCAATGGTTCTGGATCAGTGTAAAATATGTTCTACCTGGAACATTTAAGATAACAGCTCTCAAGAGAGGTCATGTCTGAGCTTGCATCACTTCAGGCATGTGATATCCTATGTCTCTCATGTACTGACAGTCCCCCCCCCCCCCCCCCCCCCGCCATAGAAATGTGTAAGGATTTAATTCCATATCTAGAGGTTTTATCTCTGCCCTCAGTTGATATCACTCAAATTTGAACTCTTCATGTAACAGACAGACACGATTCTCTGAAACAGAAAATGTACTGTATAGGGATCCCAACATTTGTTTCTTCACTAAAGCTTTTCATAGATACTGACTGTTTAGTGAATTTTGAATCTGTTAGCATACAAGTGATTGTAATATTGAGGTCAGCCTCAGAAGCACATCCACACCATGAGATTCAAAAACTGACACAATCCAAAAATGGACAGTTTCAGTCTGATTGGCTGGTTTCTACACCATTTTCAACAGTCCAGCTGGTAAAAAAAAAGGCATTTACAAGGTATCTGTTGATATAGTAGGTAAATTGAAGTGCTTAATAGCAAGTAAAGCAGATATCCACAAGCAGAACCATATATGTCTGTGAAATCACATCTGTGAACTTTTTGGACTGTTAATTTTTAACACAAACTCTACATAATTTCTACTCATTTCTTCTTTGTTCTTATAATCTCTTTGATAATGCTATGCAGATATTTGATTATTTAATTATTTGATTGATTAGAGTTTTTTTCCCCCATTTTATATTATTGTGTGAACTGTTTAAGATAAACCTGCCTCAAACAGCACATAAATACAAAGCAAACTGTGGTTTGTTGATTTATATGTGTTTTCTGGCTACAGGAGACTTGTGCTAGTCATTACAGATTTTAATATTGTAATCAATATAACTGATCAAAGCAAAACACACAACTCTTTGATCTTGCATACAACAGAAAGTGCATTGTGCTGTCATTCATGTGTCTGACTTTGGAACCCCTTGAAAGTGGAGTGCTTTAAAATGATCCTGTTTAGGGAAGGAAAGGTCTTCTGTGTGTGCCTGTGTGATTGATGTGCAGTGGAAGCTTTTGCATTTTATTCAGAGTATAAAATAAATCTATTATACCTCACATTTTTCAAAACAAATGAACGACAGACAAATTTAGTGTGTTACAGTACAAAAGGTGGCAAAAGTCCACATTTTTGTCCAAAACCAGTCAGTAACTATAGGCTGTATGTGTGCAAGGTTGTTTCATTCCCTGTGCACTGCAGTTGTTCTCAGCACTCTTAAAAGATCTCTTAAGTTTGGAAACAAGGTCATGTATTTCTTTAGAGCCTCACAGACTGAAGATGCCATGGATTTATAGGTTAGGACACATACCAAGTCAGTAACATTTCAGATTACCATATAGCTCAATGTTCAATACGTCACTCTACTCGACATCATTTCCTCCTTGGTGTGCCCTCTTTGAGTGTATGGATTAGGTCAGGGCTAGTTCGCTTTCAGTGTATTTATAGAAGCGGGATGAGCAGGTGGTAACTAAACATTTGTCTTGCCCTATTTGTTTTCTCTCTAAATTGGGAAACGCAGGTCTCCCTTTGTGTACATATCATAGTGTTCCAACATTTCCCTCCTCCATGATTCCATTTCCCCCACCTGTTTCTTTATTTGTGGACCTCTTGTGTTTACTCATCCTGTTTCCCATATAGGATCAGCAGGAAGCGAGTTGCCTGTCTCATATAGGTTGCAAATG
Organism: Romanogobio albipinnatus; assembly: GCA_023566225.1. Lineage (NCBI taxonomy): Eukaryota > Metazoa > Chordata > Actinopteri > Cypriniformes > Gobionidae > Romanogobio > Romanogobio albipinnatus. The sequence continues at coordinate 40,626,113 of CM042241.1, read as the reverse complement.
AGGATTTCCTTTCAACAGATGTTTGTTTTAGACATATTTTGGACTTAAATGAGACAATGGGCTTTAAATATTAGCTCATAAACTCATGGTTTGATCCCAGCTGTTAGACGAAATGTTGTCTTCAAAATCCATCTTTAACTCAAAAATGCTTTTTTTTTTTTTCATCATTTTTTTTCACCCAAAAAAGAAAATGATCTACACATTTAATTACCCTTATGTCATTTCAAAGCAATATGTTTTCTTTTTTCTGTGGAACATAAAAGAGGAATTTTGAGAAAGTTAGTGTGTGTATTTGTGTGTGTATTTGTGTGTGTGTGTGTGTGTGTGTGTGTGTGTGTGTGTACTGATTTGACCTATATTATGAGGACGCAAAAAGTTCTTATATTTTGGTGTGTATTCAGGTTTCAGGCCACGCCCCTATATATTATGAGGACATGCTGATGTCCTTGTAATACAAAACGCAAAATAAACATACTGAACAATTTTTTTATTAAAAATGCAGAAAGTTCTATGTGATGGGTAGGGTTAGTGTAGAGGGATGGAATATACAGTTTGTACAGTATAACCATACACCTATGGAACGTCCCTGTAAACCACCTATACCAATGTGTGCGTGTGTTGTGTGTGTTGTTTTGCTGTCTGTACAATGGAAGTCAATATAGTCACCAAACTCAATTATATGTTGCTGACTTCACTTGTTTTTATTGCACACCAACTTGTTAATCTTTTTACCGCTGCCAATTGATCAGATTCTGATAATATTTCTTGATCATGCTGCTTTTGTCATTCCAACTCTGGCTTTTAGGTTTGATGCTCAACCTGAATGCTGAGACATCTGTTGTTTCTTTTATTGTAAGTCATAGTTCACTGACAGTCTCTCTCAGTCCCAGGAAGAAATAGTCCTGTGTTCTTGCTAAAAAGCCACAGCTTAAAGGAGGGAGGGAGGGAGGAGATACTGAGAGAGACACTGTGCTTGAGCATGTTTGGGAAGAAAAGGACATTGTTCAGAGGTGCACGCTTACTCCATGACAACTACGGACGCTAGACAAAAGAAAGCAGGAGAAAATAAATGAAAGAAAGGGAAAAATGGGATTGTGGTCGAGAAAGAAAGATGGAGGGATGGATGGATGGTGGAAGCAAAAGTGAAATGGTACAAGAAAAGAAAAATACAGAGGGAATACTGTTATTTTGCTGTCTAATTGATTTGGAGGCAGTGTTTTCCTTCTGTTTAATTCTGCTGCTTTAGTCCAAGCTTGGTGCCAGTATTAGGAATGCATGTCATTGACTGACCTGCTTTTTTAACTGCCTAAACCAGCCACTGAAGTTCTGTGGACATGTCATTCAGCTATAGTGCTATAGTTTCATAAATGTGCGGTCACGTTTACCTTTGTATGGTGAAATACTGCAGGTGAAATGTAGTCATCTCAGTAAGAATCTGTGCAATCAGGAATTTTTGTGCAAGGTAAAACAATTCATCATGCAGATTTCATATCGAATTCAAGTGTTTTGAACTTTGAACATGCAAATGTGCCATGTTTACTAGTAGAAAGCTTCTTAGTAAGCAGTGCTTCATGTATCTGTACACTGTTGACAATAGACTTTCTTTGTCTGTGAAATTTCACTGTAGTTTCACTATCATGCAGTTTTAATCCTTTTTTGTGCTGTTTTTTTGTTATTTCGTCATGAAGTTTTGGGCACTCTTTTTTTTCCCCATGTGATTACAAAGATAGGGGAGCTTGTCGGGATGTGCGATTTAATCGAAATCGGGATTTGAGCATACATGATTTCTAAACTGCAGAAAGCACAATTTTTCCGCCAGCCCCTTCAGTGTGCAATCTGTATGCAGTGTGCCTTAATCTAGCATGAGAACAAAACAGAACAGAGTGGGTTTACTGTTACGACAACCCGCAAACTACAAAAACAACCCATGGCAACAATGTAAAAATAGTGTAACATTTCACTGGAAAACTGTAAACTTTGCAACACTGGCCAAAACAAAAATCAGCACAATCATCATGTATCATTTATGCAAAGATATAGTGCCTGCAAATATCGTCAATAAAGCCGGCTTCTAAAAGAGATGGTACAGTTGTTGCTTTATGTCTGGAACAGCACATTGAATTCTTTACTAACTGAAAATCTTGATATCCTGGCTAACTCTTCAAGTGTTCTTGAGAGAAATAGCGATGTCTGATTTGTGAACTAATCACTCTTGAGTCACATCTTTTCAAAGGAATGTTTTGTCAAGTTCACAAAACTGCTCTGAATGATTTATTCACAGATCAGATAGACCCAGTTCTTGAGTTCAGCTCAATGAATGGTTAATCCAGTCTTAGCCGTTAACAGCTCACTGAAGAGAAAGATAATCAGTCAGTAATTTCAGTCTGTTCCTCACACAAAGAACTTGTATCGCTTTTGAAGATTTGGTGCATACTGTAATGTGGGAGCCATATGGACAACTTTTGATGGTGTTTTCATGTCTGTTTTGAAGCTTGAATGCCTCAGTCCACATTCATTAGTATGGGCCAATTTGCTAAATACTGAGTAGCTATTATGCTACATTCACATGCTATCGGAATTATCGTAAATAAAAGTTTCCTAGTAGGAAATTAGACATGAATGCCCTCTTAAGTCATATTTAATACTGGGAATACAATACTTTAATACAATTTTTTAATATGTTTGTGAGTTGGTCATTCCATAAACTTTATACATGGCAAAGGGGAGAACAATTTCTGAAGTGACTGGTAGTCTTTATTTGTTTTTTCCACAACAGCTACATTGCCTTGTCTTGTCATTTAAAGTAATTAATAATAATAATTTGTTACATTTATATAGCGCTTTTCTGGGTTCTCAAAGTACCATTTTAAACATATCGGGCCGTATCATACACCCAGCGCAATGCGACCAGGCGCGACGCAAGTGTTTTTTTGATGGTTTCAGCTGACACAGTTATCATTTTCACGTCCAGCGCCACGTTGTTTAACGTTCACCCATGGCCGTGATGGTCTGAAAATGAGGTGTGTTTAGGTGCATTGTTTGCTCGTTACTATTTTGAGGCAACTGAATCCGACTGCGACATTGACCAACAAAAACCTGGTCACAGTATTTTTTGTGTTATTTAAAGAGTGTGTTAGTAATATGCTCTTATAGGCGGGTACACAACGGGCATACACTCTGCTTATTATTACACACACAGGGATGCGCAGCAGCACACCAACATGTTTAAATATTAAAAATAAAAGGATTCCTGTCTGGAGAAGCGTTCAGTCTTTCCACTCGCAAATTCCACCATGTGAATAGTGAGGTGGAAGCACAATTGGCTTTTAAAGGGAATGAGAGATGCGACTCTGATTGGTTTATTGCATGTTATGCCCAAAACACACCCATAACTCATTTATTTATTTATTTAATTAGTTTATTTGTCTGGGACAATGTACAAAATACATTAATCTTAGGAAAAGATGTTTTGTACCAGAATTAGCTAATGCTAGTTTCCATCTGCAGTCCCCGGGCAGGTGCACACAATATTAAAACATTACATTACAAATAACTTTCAGTAGCACTAACAAATACATGCAATATTAGGGAAACACTAATCCAAAAAACATCACAACCTAAAATATATACTACATAGTCAAAAACATTTTACACTTATAATATTTCAATGTGCTGATGCTGACACAACTGGTTATCGAGGATGTGTTTCTTTAAGTTTCGAGAGAAATTATTCTGATCTACAGACAACTTTAGACTGTCTGGGAGTTGATTCCATTGTTTAATGGTTTTAAATGAAAAAGCTGTCTGTGCAAAGGCAGAGGATCTTTTCGGGATAGCACAATTTCTGTGAGCAGTAGAGCGAGATGTTCGGGTCCTTAGATCAGAATAAAGTTTTATGAATTTTTTCATTGAGGGTGGAGCAATAATATTAACAATTTTGAAAACAGTTCTTAAATTTTTATATCGAATTAGGGAGTTAAAACTTAATATTTTATATTTACTAAGAATATTGCAATGATGATAGCGAGGAGCTTTTCTGTCAAGTACCTTTAACGCCTGATTATAGACCGATCTGAGCGGTTTGAATGTAGTCTCGTTGCCTTGAGACCAACAGGACAAACAGTAGGTGATGTGTGGAGAGATCATGGCATTAAAATACATAAAAGATGCTTCAATTGTCAAACTATTCCTAATATGTCTAAAAATAGAGATATTATATTTAATAGAATTGCACATTCTTTTAATATGTTTTTTAAAACTTAGCGTTTGGTCCAAATGGACACCTAGATATTTTATCTCTGTCACAATGTTAAATAAATGTTAGGCATATCTTTAACTTTATTGGACTGGACAGTTTTTTCAAAATTTAGTGTTAAGCAAAAAGATTTCAGCCAATTACTTATTTCGTCCATGGCTGAGACTAGGTACAACCATTTTAAGACCATGTGCCTGGCGTGCCGACCGTTTTTTTCCATTGTTAAAAACGCCCTAAGTGCACCTGCACTATGCGCTTCAGACCATGTGCTCAGATTGTTAAAATAGGGCCCATTGTATGTTTTATACACAACAAAAATAGCTTGTATATGACTGAAATACCAGAATCATCAGCAAGCTGAATATCTAGATAGTGGTGAACTAATGGGAAGCTTAAAATAATTTTAGCTTTAATAAGATTTCCTCAATAATTAGGCATGCAAGAACATACCTGGTGCCCTCTGATTCCTGTTCTTTCTGACAACAAAGCACGCGACAAACTCGTAATCACGACTTCCGAAGTGGAAGTAGGACATTTCCGATAGCATGTAAAGGCAGCATTAACATGTAAATGTGGGCAGTCATAAACGGGAAGATTTCTGAATGACTTTTTTTTTTTTTTTTTCACAAATTATCTGGGTGGACTTTTTCTTATCAGAACAGTTTTCATCAGCATTAATTGTGAAATCAATACATCACTTATTCATCAGATGTGGGTGTGCACAGGTGTGGTATTTAATTGTTTTTCCTCTTTTTCAGGTGTATTTTACCTTCTCTAATGAAGATTATGATCGCAGTAATGATGATGTGGACCCTGTGTCTGCATCTGCTGAGTACGAGCTGGAAAAGAGGGTTGAAAAGATGGATGTTTTACCTATAGACATTCAAAAAGGTTTCTTTGAAACATTTATTCCAAAATGTGTTTCCAGAAACCTGCTTAAGTACTGTATTTGAGCTGCCCTCTGTTGTTGTGTAGGTAATGATGGTTTGGGAATCAGTATCATTGGGATGGGGGTTGGGGCAGATCAAGGACTAGAGAAGCTGGGCATTTTTGTGAAAACCATCACAGAGGGAGGTGCAGCTCACCGGGATGGACGGTAAGAAATTGTCATATGAAGTTCACTTTTGAAATTCAGAATTAAACCAGAATAAAACAGATTCTGTGCCCTAATGAGCTTTGTTGGTTTTTCTTAACAGAATTCGGGTAAATGATCAGATTGTGGAGGTAGATAAAATCAGTCTGGTTGGTGTCACTCAAATCTTTGCTGCCACCACTTTGAAGAACACCAAAGGTCTGGTCAAGTAAGTATTAACACACCAAACAAAAGCTAAAGTGAGTTGTGTGGAGTTGTAGCTAAAGTTCAGGACCAGTGACACTAGCCGCGTTTCCATTACAGATTTGCGCAAAACATTTGCAATATTTGTTTAAATGTTGATAAAAAACTATTGTGAAATGACAGCGTTTCCATTAACCAATGTTATGCGACTAAAACTTATTTTTTTCCTCTCGTGATAAGTCATTCAAAAAATAATGCCACATATGTTGGTATGTTTATGTATATCCCATCCACCGCACTGACCGTTGTTTTAATGGAAGGAGCGTGTTATCCAAGCATTAATGGCAAGGAAAGCCCCTTACATTTGAGTGTATGAGGTGTGTGTGTGTTTCTCCCTCATATCTGCTTCAAGGTCTTCATGATAATGTGGCATTTCTGTGTTTAGAATCCATTATTCCTGTAATTCTATTTTCTATTATGAGTTTAATAAAGAACACTGTCTCATCTTCTGTCCAAACACACAGCGTCATCTGTAAAGAATGATCCACTTTTACATACACCAGGTGACCTGTAAATGCATTGCAGGTTTGCGAAAATTTCCTTTTTCGAATTGCCTGAAAAAAACACCTCATGCGAGCGTAAAAACAATTTTGCGATAGATGGGAGTTTTCACAAAATGTACGTGTTTCCATTGGGTGTATTTTCAATTCACAATTTTAATTTGTGCAATTTGAAGGGTAATGGAAACACGGCTACTGTTGCTTTCAAGCTTCATCAGGAATGAGCTGTGAGCTCACAATATTGTGCAACTCACTCCAGGTTGCTCTCGAGGGATTTTCGCTGTATTATCTTTACTGTACGTTATGAACAATGAAAATGCATTACCTATTAAGTAGGAAGTGTCTAGTAATGATTCACCAGGCCAAAATCTAATCGCATAGTCAGTATAATACCAGCAAGGTTCATAGTCCCAGAACTTTGTGTAGGAATTTTACGTCCTCCAATGCAGGTTTCTCATTGGCCGGGAGAAACCAGGAGTGGAGAGCGAGGTGGCCCGTCTGATCAGTGAGACTCTACAACACGAGGCAAGTCCTGAAAATAATGAGCCAAAAGATGAAGACCATTACGAACCCCAGAACCATCAGCTACAGGATGAAATCCAGATTTCTCAAATCCATGAGCAATATCAGAATCAACAGGAAATTGAGCCACTAGCTGAAAAGAGTGTTGTGCAACAGGTCTGTGAACATATAAAGATAAGCTTGTCGTCATTAATAAATGAGTCACCTAAGTCATTGTTGGGCCCATATTATGATTGATACAGGATAAACAGAAAGAGACTGAAAAGGAGCAGAGGACAGAGGATGAATCCAATGACTTGGCACAGCAAGTGTTTTCACAACTGAGGAGCCAAGGCATTGATCTACCTGAAAATATCGATCCTACTGAGCTAGAACAAAAATTCAAAGAGGTATAATGTCAATTTACATCTATTTATATATACTATATTCATCATTATGAAGTGCTCACTCTTCAGTCTCACTTGAATTCTCTTTTTATAGCTGCAGATAAAACACAGTGTCACAGTCACAGAACTCGATCAGTTGAGAGAGACGGTAGGATAAAAATGCAAAGTTTTTTATTTAATAACATCTGGAACTGCAGAGCTATTTAACTCTTTAGGTGTATGTTTTTTCACAGCTGCAAGTGAGTGAAGCAGAACGTAAGTCTTGGGAGACTCGAGGTACAGCTCTTGAAAGGAGTGTGGAAGAGAGTAGAGAGCGCATTGAAAAGTTGGAAAAATACTGGCTTGATGCTCAGGCCCTCTGCAAAACCATCAACCAGCGTTTGAATGAAGCCCAGAGTCAAAATGATTCTCTGCAACTCAAATACAATAAGACCATCACTCTTCTACAGGAGCACCAACAGAGGTGTGTTTGAGGCGGTGCATGTAATGTGTTGTCATAGCAGAATCATTCTGGGAAGTGTTGGTGGGGCGTTCTCGGAAATGTACTGATTAGTGAAAATATGAATAAAGCTGAATAATTGGAATGTCTTATGTTTCAAACAGCAATAGAATGCACAAGCATCTTAAGCAGAAATACATGTATTCATGTTTTGTTAATGGTGGGGCTGTTCTTGACTTGTAGAGAGGCTGACTGTGCAAAGAAAGAGGCAGAGCTGAAGAGAAAACTGGAGCAAAGGGAGAGAGAATACAAGAGCAGTGTGATGCAATTACAGCACAAGGTAAAACTACATCCTGTTCATGTTCACTACACACTAAACATTCATTTTTTTTATTTATAGCGCTTTATACAATACAGATTGTTTCAAAGTGGCTTTACGGTGTTAAACAGGAACACAATGATGCAAACATTTGAATTCTTTAGCTCTAAAAAGAAAAAAAGTATCATTGTTCAGCTGAAGTCAGTTCAGTGTTGATTCAGTTCCGTTGTAAAGATCATATATTATTAAATTAGTTAAATTCGGCAATAAAGCAGCTCTGCATAAATCATCCAATAGTGTCAGTACAGTCAAATCAATAATATTGTTGAATATTAAAGGAGAACTCCGGTGAATTTTTAAGTTAATCTTGATCGTTATACCTTTGTAAGTACTGTCTATAGAAGAAAAAAAAAACGAACCGGATTGGTGCTTGCAACACGGAGCTGTTACAGTTAGTGCCCAGAGCTCCCACTCAGCTAACATGGCAGCTATGGGGGCATATACATAAAGAGTGTATTTGTGCCTCTTAACAGACACAAAATGCAATTAAAATGTCTGTCCAACATGAACAGGGCCCTTACGTGACAACGAGATGCGTTTAGCAACTTAGCCATTGTTTAAACTCACCGAAATGTGTTTTAGACTGCAAGCGGTAGTCTCGGTGAGTTCTCACGGGACTTCAGCGTCTGTTAAGAGGCACAAAGACACTCTTTATGTATATGCCCCCATAGCTGCCGTGTTAGCTGAGTGGGAGCTCTGGGCATTAACTGTAACAGCTCCGTGTTGAAAGCACCAATCCGGTTCATTTTTTCTATAGACAGTACTCACAAAGGTATAACGATCAAGATTAACTTAAAAATTCCCCAGAGTTCTCCTTTAAGTGTCCCCGACTATGCAAGCCAGAGGAGACCGTGGCAAGGACCCAAACTCCATCAGGTGTCAGAATGGAGAAAAAAAAGTAGGTGGCTCTTTTAGAAAAGTAGAAATATCCCGGTGAATCTTATTGGTCAGTCAACTTTATTTTCAATTATTAGAACACCTCATTAATGCACATTAACAGCGGTTTAATCAAATGAAAATGTTTGTCACACTGAATTTTCGCACTGAACATTAGTCTTGGTGTGAACAGGCCTTGGCCACTGTGTTAGTTATCCATGCAAAATCATAACAAAAAAAACTGAGCCTTTTCTACCTGATGCTTAAGAATTATGAAATATAAATTTAATTATCAGTTTAAGAATCAGTTTTAGTGATTATAAGAAACAAAGATAACAGGATAGAGTCTTATGAGTGTATATGCATTTCTCAGATAGCTTGTCTGGAGGGCCGCAATGGATCAGATCAGCCCGAAGAGTCTTGCAGCCCTGCAGGAGAGAGTCAACCTAGCAGTCCGACCTCTGGTTCATCTGAAAGAAATGGACTGTCTACAGACGACCTTCACTCTGGTACAAAAGATCTCTCCGATCATTTATTCTGTAAAAGCTGTTAAAAATAAAAGACTTGCAGTTATATCTTGCTCTAGTTACTCTAGTTTATTTGGCTTGTAATACCTTTATTAATTATTATTTTGTTCAGAAAAGATGTAAACAGGCTTGTCTGAAAGTGTAGTCTCTTCTGGTTTTGAGATATTGGTGTCTATCTATCCTCAGATGCAGACTGGGGAGATGTTCCTCACACTGCTCGCCTGGACTGCAGTGTCTACAGAGCCAAAGCTAAGCTGGCACAGGGATCCCAACGCAAGCGGCCATCCAGAAATAAACTTAGAGAGTCAGCGAAAGGCTCACAGGCACCTAGCCAATCACAGGTACGTTAAAGGTCCCATGGCATGGCATTTTTCTATTATTTTATAATGTTTCCTGAGGTGTACTTACACTCACCTAAAGGATTATTAGGAACACCATACTATTACTGTGTTTGACCCCCTTTCGCCTTCAGAACTGCCTTAATTCTACGTGGCATTGATTCAACAAGGCGCTGAAAGCATTCTTTAGAAATGTTGGCCCATATTGATAGGATAGCATCTTGCAGTTGATGGAGATTTGTAGGATACACATCCAGGGCACAAAGCTCCCGTTCCACCACATCCCAAAGATGCTCTATTGGGTTGAGATCTGGTGACTGTGCTATCAGCTTGAATCAGTCTGCCCATTCTCCTCTGATTCTGTTTCTTTCCCATTCTGACATTCAGTTTGGAGTTCAGGAGATTGTCTTGACCAGGACCACACCCCTAAATGCATTGAAGCAACTGCCATGTGATTGGTTGATTAGATAATTGCATTAATGAGAAATTGAACAGGTGTTCCTAATAATCCTTTAGGTGAGTGTATATTGTTAGTATGATTTTTACATTAAAAAAATGTCATAATTTAGAAATAAAAGGCATTTTTTCTATACTGTTATTACCCCTCTGGCTGAATGCCCTGTTTCAAGGGGCGTGTCTGCTGTGAGACTTCAGTGAAAATGCCCACTGTTGTGATTGGCTGACATCTTTGCAATTGAAATAAGTGTTAGATTATGTTGCGGAGGGGGCGTGGTTTAGCGAGGCACTGCACGCACTGCATGCATGAGAGAGAGAGAGGCTGACTGCGCACTCGTGAACCACGGAGAGCTGGAGGAAGTTTTATTGTACTTGAGCGTACTTTTATTGTAAGTTGTTGAGAGCGCTGTGCTGTTAGCGCGAGCTTATTTGTATCTGAGAGTTCTGAATAAACAGTCCCAGTCATGTCGACTCTGTCTTCCACCTTATTCTACGAACTTTGTAACACATGTAATGTACCATTACAGCCTTCGAGATGAACGAATCGTCAAAGTGTGGTTCCCTTTCGTTCAGTCACTACGACGTACGTTAGTGACTAACGAATGGGGGTTTCGCTTAGAAGCCTATCATCTTCGAGAATTCAACAGCGCCCAATGGCAGTGCCAATGCCATGGGCATGCGGAATTTGCATGCGTAACTCCGCCCCACCCTGTGGGTATATAAGGAAGTACGCTGGCAACATCGCATTATGTTTCTGCTTTGGAGCCAAGAGCATCTCTTCACTCCTACAAGCCTGAATTCTGAAGTCCTCTCTTCAGTCTTCGAGACGAGCGGTTCTCCAGGGTGTTGGTGTGACGGCGCATTCCAGCGATCTCGCATTGCCTGCCTGCTGATCTGTGCAGTGATCTGCAACAGCTGTGTGTGTTATTACTGGGCGCTTCGGCACTCTGCAGAGCTTTCCTCTCACAAAAAGAGCTTGCGCGTGGCACGTCTTTTTCAAGACGGTTCGCCCGTGCACTTCCGGGTGCGATCGATCTCCGTTGCTGTCTATGGGCACATTCACTGCTCGACGTGTTTGGGCTTCAGCACGTTCGGGCAGTGATTGTGGATGTGTCATGTTCCCACTGCGGGAACGTGACCATCGCGATGTCGCGGTCGAGACTCAGTGATCTCTGCAAGGAGAGAGAGTCCCCTCTGCCACACCCCAATCTACCGTCTCTGAGAGAGGTGGTACTTTGGCTGGTGGCCAGGGTGACCTGAGGGCGGTGCGTGGTTTAAGAACCCCGACGATCATTCCTCGGGCCACGCCCCCCTCTCGCACATCGCTTCCCGCGAGTGCTGGACTGAAACAGCGGCCCGTCTCTGACGCCTCGTTCGTTTCGTTCACACTCCAGATAGCGGCGAGATGTCGATCGCCGCATCCCAAGGTGGGCTAGATCCTTTGGGGATGACGATTAGGTTGTGCTCCGCCTCCGGGTGTGTCAGCACTGCCTGATCTGACCTAGAGTTGATAGCCATGTTATCTCGGGCAGCCGCGAGCCTCGCGCTGGTGTGGAACTCCGCCCAGTCGCGAGTGCTCGTGGTTGCGCGATCGGTTTTTGTGGGCGGCACCCGACAGCTGTTGGGCCCCGCCCCCAATGCCTTTCGCTCCCGAGGTGCATGAGGAGATCACGCGATCCTGGAAGTCCCCGTGCTTCCCGTGACCGTTTGGTGGCCTCCTCCGCCTTCTCTGCCCTTGATGGGGCCGCGGCCTAGGGTACACTGGGGCCCCCTCCCCACTGTTAAACAACTCTGTTGCGCACTCCGGTGTCCACAGAGGGCTTTGACGTGGTGTGGCTGTCCTAAGCACCCTCCCTAAGCCTGTGGGCTCGTCTACTTCGGTGGCGTGGTCCTGCAGTGCTATGGGGTAGGCCGCCGCCCCTTTGCACATGCACAAGGGTGGAGCTGACCCAGGGCTCTTTGTTGAGCTGCGTGCCGCCACTGATCCCGCCCTCTGGGTGGTGAAGGTGGCCACACGCTCCCTCGGTCGGGCGATGTCCACAGCTGTGGTCCGGGAGAATTTCCTGGCCTTACCTGGTGATATGGGGGGGTTGACTGAGCCCGCCTCCTCAACTCGCCCATATCCCAGGCTGGCCTCTTCGGCGGCGCGGCCGAGAACTGCGCCCAACAGTTCTTGGCCGCCCCAGAGCAGACTGAGGCTGTAACACGTACTGCCCCGGCGGCTGGCTGCTGCACCAGCCGCCGGCCCAGTCGCCTCAGTCCGCTCGCCGCCGAGGGCGCCCTCCCTCCTCCCGTCCGGCCCCAGCAGCAGCCTTCTCCGGGCCGCGCCGTGGAGGTGGTTGCAGGATGTCGCCCAGTCCGCTCCTCAGCCTGGCTGAAACGCCAGGCTGGAGGTGGACAACTCAGAGATGGGTTCCAGTTCTTTCCAGGGGATGGTTGCAGGGCCTCTCCTTCCCCCGGTGGAGGGCCGGGGGAAAATCCTTCCGCTGCTGGCCCCCGGGCTAGCAGCGCTTGGAAAGAACTCATGTTCCTGTCTCTGAGGGCCCAGAGACCGGTGATGGCAGTGTGTGCCGCCTCCGGGCCGCGCCACTCTCGTCCCTCTCTCTCGCCAGCCTCCTCTCAGAGCAGACCCCAGTGGAACGTGCGTCCTTCCCTGGTCTCCTCTGTCAGGACGCAGCAGTTAACCGTGCCCCCGCACCGGGACGCCCAACAGCCTCCCATGTCCGGGCCGGTAACGCTGCCTCGCTGCCCCACCCTGGGTACGTCTGTGGTCCGAATGACCCCGCTGGTGCAGTTCCTGGGAGTCTGGCTTCAGCTTCCGGGACTGTTCCGCTGGGTCACGAAGACCATCAGGCGCGGCTACGCGATTCAGTTCGCGCAGGTTCCTCCCCGCTCTGGGGAGGCCGCCCGCTATGATGGGGCCTATCCCCTGTCATGCGTGCGGAGGTTGTCACCCTACTGGCGAAGGGTGCGATCGAGCCTGTCCCTCCAGCCGAAGTGAAGTCCGGCTTCTCAGCCCTTGCTTCATTGTACCCTAGGAAACCGGTGGGTTATGGCCAATCCTGGATCTGCCCGTCTTGAACCGATCCTTCTCAGGCTTCCGTTCAGGATGTCGGTAGCGAACGCCTCTTTGGACACGTTCGTCCGGTAGATTGGTTGCAGCGATCGACCTGAAGGACGCTTACTTCATGTCTCCTTCCTCGACGCGGACCGTTCCTACGGTTTGCTTCGAGGGGCGGACATTCAGTACGCAGTCCCCCCATTCGGGCAGCTCTGTCCCCTCGTGACTCTACGTAGTCTTCGAGGCAGCCCTTGCGCCACTCGGCAGCACGGGGTTCGCATCCTGAACTACTTCGATGACTGGCTCATACTGGGTCACTCTCGAAGCAGGTCTGCGGACACAGAGTCCAAGTGCTCCAGCACTTAGCCCGTCTGGGCCTTCGGGTCGACTGGGAGAAGAGCGACTCTGCCCCGTGCAGAGGATCTCCTTTCTCAGTGTGGTTTCCAACTCGGTCGCAGGTGCGTGCTGCTTACCAGCGAGCGCGCACACAGTCTCTGCTGACTGGCCTTTGTCAAATCGAGGGCGAGAATGCGGTCCCACTGAAGCTATTTCAGAGGCTCCTGGGGCATATGGCATCTGCAGCCGCGGTGACGCCGCTCGGATTGCTACATATGAGACCGCTTCAGCACTGGCTACGCGATCGAGTCCCGAGATGGGCATGGCGGTCTGGCACGCTCCGGGTACAAGTGACTCGGGCCTGCTTACAGACTCTCACCCCGTGGTCGAACCTCAAGTTTCTACGGACCGGTGTGTCCCTAGAACGAGTTTCCAGGCATCTTGTTGTTTCAACAGATGCATCATCCACGGGCTGGGGTGCCATGTGCAATGGACAAGCAGCCGCGGGCTCCTGGACAGGACCCCAGCGCCTTCTGCATGTCAATTGCCTCGAGTTACTGGCAGTACGGTTCGCCCTGCACCGCTTCCGAGCGTTGCTGAAGGGTCAACATGTGCTAGTCAGGACAGACAACACGGCCGTAGTAGCGTACATCAACCACCAGGGCGGTCTACGCTCCCGCCGTATGTCTCAACTCGCCCGCCATCTCGTTTTATGGAGTCAGAAGCATCTGAGGTCCCTTCATGCTGTCCACATCCCGGGAGTCCTGAACCGTGCAGCCGACGAGCTCACGGCTTCAGCCACTTCCTGGAGAATGGAGACTCCATCCCCAGACGGTCTAGCTGATATGGGAACGGTTCGGCGACGCACAGGTAGACCTGTTGCCTCCCAGGACTCTTCTCATTGCTCCCTGTATTATTCCCTGACCTATGGTCAGCACGGATGCACTGGCGCACAGCTGACCGTCGGGGCTACGCAAGTATGCGTTCCCCCAGTGAGCCTTCTCGCACAGGTACTGTGCAAGATCAGGGAGGACAAGGAGCAGGTCATGTTGGTCGCCCCGTTGGCACGGCCAGGCCTGGTTCTCAGAACTGCTACTCCTTGCGACAGCCCCTCCCTGGCCTATTCCTCTGAGTCAAGACCTTCTCACTCAGAGACGGGGCACCCTTTGGCACCCGCGTCCAGTGTTCTGGAAGCTCCACGTGTGGCTTCTGGACGGGACGCGGCAGGTCTGAGTAGCCTTCCACCTGCGGTGGTCGCTACCATCACTTCCGCTAGAGCAGAGTCTACACGACACCTCTAGGCGTTGAAGTGGAACCTCTTCGTCACATGGTGCTCTTCCCGCCAGGAAGACCCCTGGAAATGCCCGATTGGGTCCGTGCTATCGTTTCTCCAGGAGGGGGTGGAAAGAAGGCTGTCTCCTTCCACCCTTAAAGTGTATGTGGCCGCAATATCTGCCTACCACGATCTCCTGGGAGACAAAAAGGTAAGTCAGCACGACCTGATCATCAGGTTCCTGAGGGGGGCGAGGAGACTGAATCATCCTCGCTCTCCTCTCGTTCCCTCTTGGGACCTCTCAGTAGTCTTAAGTGCTCTGTAGAGGCCTCCCTTGAGCCTTTGCGGTCGGTTGAGATTAAGTTCTTGTCTATAAAGACGGCTCTGCTGACCGCATTGGCCTCTCTTAAGAGGGTCGGGGACCTGCAAGCATTTTCGGTTGACGAAGCGTGCCTTGAGTTCGGGCCGGCTAACTCTCACGTGATCCTGAGACCCCGGCCCGGATATGTGCCCAAGGTTCCCACCACCCCGTTCCAAGAAGCCAGGTGGTGAACCTGCAAGCGCTGCCTTTGGAGGAGGCAGACCCAGCCTTGGCATTGCTCTGTCCAGTACGCGCTCTCCGCGCCTATGTAGACAGTACGCGATGTTTCAGGACCTCAGACCAGCTCTTTGTCTGTTATGGTGGAGAGCGGAAGGGAAGTGCTCTCTCAAAGCAGAGGTTGTCTCACTGGATAGTGGACACCATTGTTTTGGCTTACCAGCAGCAAGGTCGACCATGTCCCCTTGGGGTCAGGGCACACTCCACCTGGAGTGTGGCCTCCTCTTGGGCTTAGCGCATGGCGCCTCGCTAACAGACATCTGCAGAGCTGCAGGCTGGGCGACACCAAACACATTCGCCAGATTTTACAATCTCCGAGTGGAGCCAGTGTCCGACTATGTACTCGCCCCTACGGGTGGCCGGTATGGGCCAGGCTCAGGTGTCTTCGCTTGCTCGCCATTCCACTCCACGGACTGGATACGTGCGATATTTTCCCTCAGGTGAGCTCCCCGAGAGCCCTGAGCTCCTCCAGCACTGCTTACGCCGACATCAGTTCAGTCTGCCCTTTCGAGCTCAGACCCTCATGTCCGGCCAGGTGCTCCGTGTGCATGGTTCCCCTCCGGCGACCCCCACACGAGTATTTCCACCGTAAGCCTCCTCAGTGAGCAGGTGTCTTTCCCTTGGCAAGTCCCTGCCACCCCTAGGGTTAAAAATCCACCCTCTGGCTGGTACCCTAGAGATCTTCCATATGCAGCCCTTAGCGGGTCATATGTGTATTCTTAAGTCCTCCCTACGGGTAGGCATCTTGGCATTCCCGCACTGGGATATGCTTCCCAGTGTACCTTGGTAATCCTGTGATAAGTGGGAGTCCTTCGTCCGTACTAGTCTTACGACAGGGTACTCACACTTACGCAGGGCACTGGATGACAGCTGAGTGGCGTTGTTGTATTGGAACCCCCATTCGTTAGTCACTAACGTACGTCGTAGTGACTGAACGAAAGGGAACGTCTCGGTTACGTATGTAACCCTCGTTCCCTGAGGAGGGAACGGAGACGTACGTTTCCTTTGCCACGTCAGCTGTGTTGCTGGTATGCGGAGTTCAGTCTTGGCTCCTGCAGCAGTAACATAATGCGATGTTGCCAGCGTACTTCCTTATATACCCACAGGGTGGGGCGGAGTTACGCATGCAAATTCCGCATGCCCATGGCATTGGCACTGCCATTGGGCGCTGTTGAATTCTCGAAGATGATAGGCTTCTAAGCGAAACCCCCATTCGTTAGTCACTAACGTACGTCTCCGTTCCCTCCTCAGGGAACGAGGGTTACATACGTAACCGAGACGATTATAGCATTATTTTATGATCTATTCCCATCACAAGAAATGCTGCAGTGATGAGCATTGAGTAGACAGACAGTCTTATTTTGTATATTCTGATAATAACAGCATCAGATGGTCTTGCAGGTGACAATGTTTAATCTGTGCTCCGTCCTTGATCGCGTGAATGCAGTGATCTCGTCATTGCAACGTGTTTTCTCTCACAAAATGCATTCACCACAACTAACAGCAAACACGACATCGACAGGAATACAGTAAGAGCTTTGTGCAGCATAACGGTGTCATTCATTATAACGGCAGTTTGGGCAAGTGTGCAGATACACTCGCGACGTGTGATTGACAGATTGATTGTCATTTGCCTCCGGTAACCTGGACTAACCACAACAAACAGACCGCGACCAAAGACAAAACATAATATGCAGATAAGTCCAATAAACATCTATTGATTAATTTATCTGTTGTCTGTGTGTGTTTATAAAGGGAATTTGGAAAAGGATGCGATAATGGTGTGAATATGTGTGTTATGTATGCTACTGAAGCGTTAACCTGACCCTCATGTACACCCAAGGGTAGGAAACAATAAACCGGGTGGATAACGGATCAAATGTGCGTGTAAAATGTAGTGCTGCCATGATCGTGACAGAGCCCTCTGTCACACGAATATTATAAAGAGTGTTCTCTGATCGCTCTCTGTAGTTGAATCACTTAAATAAGGGATTTGTTTCATGCTACTAACAGAAACGATTGTTTTAGTCACTGGCTTGATTCACTGATGCATTACGCTTAGGGCATCAAGATGGCGATCATTAAACGATCTAGAAAGAAAGTCTGAGTGAACTTGAATGATTAGCTACACATCAGAAATCACTGATCACAGATCAGGCATTAATGAACACTGTTACTCACTGTTTGTCGTGGTGCTGTCGAATCCATATCGTAAAGTCTGTTTGTAAAGCCTGTGCTGACATAAACTGAATCCATTAACTCCGAATGCTCTGGGCGGGAAAACAGAGGAAGGGGAGGTAACCTTTCCTGGTATGACGACATAACAGGCAAGATTCCAGATCGGCTCGTCTGAGCTCTCATTTTCTCAAAGGCAGAGAAAGACAGCCAGAACTCGGTTTATACCCATCAAATTTTCTAGCCACTTGGGGACCATATACAGGCTAGGGGAACTCATATTAATGCTAAAAAACCTTTAAAAAACTTAAAAAACATTACAGAGTCACAGAGTTTCATTGCAGCTCACATAATTGTAAGGTTAAACTAGTCTCTCCAGTAGGATCTCTGCCTCTTTCTTTCTCTTGAGTTTAAAAGAAAGTCTCACAATTTCTTAAAATGCTGATGACTCATACTTGTGTGGTCTGTCCTGTTTTTTGTAATTTTATTTTATTTTTATGGTCATGGTTTTATTTTTTTATTTCACAATTTTCAGTTGCTTCTTAATAATTGAATGCTGATATTTACAAATATACACTTTTCAATTATTAATAATGTACTACATAAAATTATGATAACAGGTTTGACATTTTAAGATCCTTTCTTACTGACAAACAAGTTTTGAAGTTTTGATTACTTTATTGATTGTTACAGACTTTTGTTTCCATGATTCCAAAATGATGCACATGTTCTATTAAAACAAGTAGCGGTCCAAAAAAAAAGAATCAAAAGAAAAAACATAAAATAAACATATTGGATTTAATTTTTATATAAATTTTGTACAACTTTACTGTTATTTACACATGTACTGTATGCACAGAACACAAATGACACCTGTTTATTAGATATATCTTTATCCTGTATATTATGACAGTAAACTATGATTTCTTCAAATCAAATGTTATCAAATTAAATCAAATGTTAATTTTATGTCGTTTATAGGAATCTGTGTGCATACAAGACAACAATCCGGAAAGAACAAACAGTGAAAGAAGGCGATCTTACCTCGAGAGCCTAGCCATACCCATTCCATCAATGCAGTTTGGTCATGACCAAGCAGGTGAACCGGGAAGTGAAGGTGGAGGCAATGTATTCACTAAGAGCCAAACACCCCAAGGAGGAAGCAGCACACAAGCTAGCCTGTCTCCACCTAAAGACTCCTCCACTCCCCAGTCCCCATCCTCCACACAGTCCTCCTCTAGTCTGTTCATCAATCTGAGAAACAGGAGGAGCAAAGGCAAGGAACGCAGCAAGAGCAGAGCTAGCAGAGGTATAGCTGCAAAAATAACAATTTCCCATGTTTTCTTGGAGCACTTTTTCTTTATATCCCCTACTTCCACTGGTTTACCTACTTAGGCTTTTAATTTTGATTGTTATTGTTCTTTTATTTTTCAGATGAAGAGAGTGATGGTTCACCAACTCGAAAATCCAAAAGACGATTCCCAGATTTCAGGTATGGCCTGGCGCGCAACTTAGTCTTGTGTGCCAAAATCAGTGATATTACAACGTGGAGGAGATGGACCATTTGTAGGAAAATGAATAGGAGAAATCATACAACTAAAAGTCCCAACGTTTATTCGGCCACATAAACTCGTATGGCTTTCCTTCTTCTACAGAACACAAAAGAAGAATTTTGAAGAATGTTTCAGCTGTTTTCCCCCCCCCCATTTTTATGAAAGTCAATGGGACCCAAAACTTTCAGGCTCCCTAAAAGGTATTGAGAATTTAATCCATACAACTGGTTGTCTGGCTATCACCAGACCAAGCTCAATTTAAGATTGAACATTGGTCTGGGGAGTCTGCTATGTATTTTATACTGCACAAGAGGTATGATACACGAGCATAAACTTAAATGACCCTCTACGCAATTGGATAGTCCTTCAACCAATCAGAACACAAGAGGCGTGATCAACAGGCAACAACCCATCGCTTCTCTATCCATCATCGTGTTAAACCCGCCAATAGTGCGCCAGGTGAATAAGCCAGTCTGTGATTGGTTCCCGCAAAAGTGTAACCGAAGCAGTAGAAATTAATGTACAGGTTTCCAGACTGAGTTGCAGGGCGAAATCAAATCGCTGGCAGATCAGGCTGGGTTTACCCAGTCTATACAATTCTAAGAACCTCAAACGTCATGGTATTTGGTAACAAGCGGTGCGAGAACCAGTGAGGTATGACGTTGACGTTTGAGCATTCACGTTAATATTTGACATTTGAGCTTTGCGTATTTGATGATTTTGATGTAATTTAAGAGTGAATAAAGGACTTTTGATCCGTACATTAAACAAAGTAATCAGGAGACTTTGAATATATATCGAAATGTATAGATTAATTTCTCGCTAACTTTATGTCCTTTTTGGACCTCATTGACTTTCAGAATATGAACAAAAACAGACAAGAATTTTTTCACAAAATAAACAAAGAAAGCCATAAGAGTTTGGAATTACGACTGGGTATGGGTATGTACTTTATGACAGAATTTTCATTTCTGGGTGAACTTTTACTTTTGACAGGCTTTTCATGGGCATGCTTGTATTATTAAGCATGGTTTAATTTTAACAAAAATGTTAACAGTTCTGACTCGTGTTCTTTCTTTTGTGTTGGTCTTTAGTGGTATCCGCAGGTCTGGAGGCAAAGGCAAAAAACGGGAGAGCATCACACTCAGAGGATCTATAGGGAGCAGGTTTGAATATTAAATGTCCTAATATCATCCTACTACATGTACTGAAGTTAATGACTTTAAAATCATTTACAAGTCTGTAGGTCTCCTCTGATATAGATCAGTTTGTCTCCATTACTTAGGTAGCTTCATTAGAATGGCTTCTTTGTTGTCTAACCTCAGGGGATCAGGAGACTTACTGGATGAGTCCAGCAGCAATGTTTCCCCCTCTGGCTCCATCTCTTCCATCCCTTCCTGCATGCCTTTTTCATGGTTTGGGGACAAAGACAAGGGAAAAGAGAAAGAACGTTCTGCATCTAGCTGCAGTCTGCCTCGTACTCCTTCAGAAGGATACATGGAGGATCGTACAAACACTGTGAGTAGGGACCACATAAGTGTTTTTTTGTTTGTTTGTTTGTTTGTTTTTTGTAGACCCCCAAGATGTGGTTTTCATATATATTGAGTAAGAGGAAGAGATTAGTTAAGATGTTGTGTCTTCAGTAATTGAATGCATTCATTTTCAGGTGGTTCATAAGGTTTTACCCATTTAACTCTTTCCCGCCATTAACAGAATTTTATGGCTTTCCATGTTTTCACTGCTATACAGTAGGGGATGCTATTAGGCATCTTCGGAAAGAGAGCTGAATCTCCTTATCAAAACACAGATGAAGAAGAAGCAGAAACAAGCAATATTGTTAGCAGATGCATATGTAAAATAAATCCATCATCAACATTAAACATCATATAAATCAAAACTGCCTAATGTTGCCTAGTGAAATGTCGACCCAGTACGAGCTTTAAGACTATGCAAGTTTTGGGGTGTTGATGGACTTGATCTACTCCATCTATGTTTTGATCATCATTCTAGATGTGTTCTATATCTGATCTGGATGTAGTCTTTGACAAAAAATGTTTTTCTCGGCTTTTTGCTCAAAAGTTTTTTTTTTTTATGAAACTTAACCACATTCAAGTGTTGATAAAAAAGAATGCATGAATAAAACTAGAATATTTTTTTGTTTGTTTGTTTAAAAGCAGAGGGTCTGTTCTTTCTTTTAATTATATTCAGATATTCATGCAGCAAAATATTTTGTGAGCCATGAAACTTTTGTGAAAATGGTCAAAAATACTGGCAGCGACTGGTAATTTTTTTTTTTTTAAACACTAGTGGGGAAAGAGTTAAAAGGGATTCAGTTTGCCAGTTTGCAGTTAGTTGCATTCCTGGATGTCATTTAAGGTTAATATTTAAGCAATCCCATCACATTTAGCTTTTGATCCTAACAGGAAGTGGAGTTGTGTAATTAGGCATATTCTGAAGGCTGTACTGTACTGTTGTGGTTTTGAGAAGACTCTGGGATTCAAGCAGTGTTAATTTCGTCAACTACCTTTTTTCACTGACGAAAACGAGACGATAACTAAATAAAAACTAGTGTTGGATGACAAAAACTATGACAAAAATCAACTGTCATTTTCGTCAACAAATAAAAACGAGACGAAAATGTTAGGGAGGGACGATTAGTGAAGTGATCCAGTTCCAGTCAGAACTGATATATCCTGTGTAACAGATGCGCACATTTGATTTGAACGTGCTGATCTAACCGGCGCTGTTGCGCGCTCTACATGCTCACGCATCCCCAATACAGCGCTCCAGAACGGCTCACAATCAATGAATAGCGCACATTTATGCCAGGCAATTGTTTATGAACTAATGCTGATGAATAATGACAATGTTTACTTTACAATGTTTATATAGTAATATGTTTTAGACGGTTGTAATAGTGCTTATTTTATGTCATCTGAACTTGAATGAGCAACTGCAACAGAGGCGCATACATTTCAAAATAAGAGTCCCGGTGTATTTCGAGCTTGTTTATAATTACAAGTCACACATTATATATTCGTTTTTGGTTACACAATAAACTGTATTTAATTTAATTCCCATTTAATTCATAGTCCGGAGGAAAGACCAGTATTTGACACATATTCAATAAAGTATCAGGGTTAAAATAGTTAACTACAACCATTTAAAAAATCTTCATTACTTAAAAATAAATGTTAACTTAAATAAAAAAATAAATAAAAATAAACAAACTTATTTGAAGCTTTAGCTTAACCTGATATTGCCTACTGACTAAAACAGAAATACAAAGTTACAAACTATATAGCTGTGTTTAAAAAAACAAACAAAAAAAGTGAATTGAGCTCTCTTTCGTGTATTTTTAATGTCAAAAACACACTAATGTCAAAATGTCAGTTCAAGTGACAGTCGGTTATGTAAGGCTTAAATGCTTAATGTATTATAATTTAACTAAACTAATTAGGTTTTAGGAGACTAAATCTACTGTAGATTTAGTCAACTAAAATCTTATGATATTTAGTCGACTAAAACTAAAAACAATTCAGGTGACTAAAATATGACTCAAACTAAATGGCATTTTAGTCAAAAGACTATGACTAAAACTAAATCAAAATTTGCTGTCAAAATTAACACTGGATTCAAGATCTAATTTTAGGCTGCCAATAAACAAAGAAACTTTATTTATTATTAAAGATGACTTCTCACTACAATTCCTTTGTACAAAAGGTCAGCTGTTCTTGCTTTCATTGAAGTACAAAGATGCTCTATGGAAAACTCAAATCATGCCAGGCCCCGCTGTATGTAATTTTGTTTATGCAGAATTTTTTTTTCCCGCAATCTCTTCTTTCTCTCAGACCAACCTCTCCTGGCCTTCTCTTCTCTCTCATTCCTTAGATTTGGTACAGTATGCATTCAGTTCTCCAGCTAATGTGTCTGTTGTGTGAGGACAGTAGTACACTTAGTTGATGGCAGTTGCTACTAACCCTAGTGGACTTGTTTTTGGTGTGGTTTTGCTTAAAGATGAAATGCTCAATTGAATGCATTCTTTCACGATATACCCTTTTCCATACACTAATAAAGCCCAATCCCGTTTTTATAATGGAGCATTGCCATAGACTGTTAGTTTAGTGACGTAGTTTGTGTCTGAGAACCCTAGTAGGGAGTGATAGTTGATGGTTTTCTAATAACTGTATTTAATTCAGGTTTAGTCATGCATTATTTTCACTATCACATGAGACGGATGCATGCTAGTAGTTGTAGTGTGCGATAGTGCCCCATTACCAGCTTTCACAAGTGATACAAAATAATTTTGTGTTTCTACTGCTTTTGGTTTCTGGAACTGTTCTCCACTGGTACTGCTTCCAAGGCACTGAAGGTAATATCACTGCTTGCCATCGGCCCATTTTTCCACATTTAATTCAAACAAGCATTCAAGAGAAGAAAGTAACAAACCAACGAATACAGTAAATAAAAGTATTTAGGAAAATTTAGAAATTGAGTCTATTACATGATTTTTTTTATTTTATCTTTTCAGCTACCCTTTATTTTAAAGTGCCCTTGTTACAGTGCAATTATACAAAAAAGCAGAGGAATATTAATTAACAACATGTATTTGTTTAATTAGGGTTACCACAGTAATGCAACTTTCTTTCTTTCTTTATTTCTAAATGGTATTTTGGGAGGGGTCATAAAGTAGAAATTAATTAAATGTATTAATTAATAATAATTAAATATAATTTACATTGACGTATGATATCAGTAACATTTTTACAAGTCACTTTTTACCTAAATTGTTTTATCTTTTTTGATAATTACGATGTGTACATGCTCATGTGTTCAGGGTATAAGGAAAATATGTTTCATGTAACATTGATATAATTAAATGTACCTACATACAGGAATTGGTTATATATATTTGCATTGATATTACACATTTAGTAACCCTTAAGCATGCTGCAATCTGCATGCTAATTCATCCCAAAGTTCGTCTTATATCGAAATATTATATCGGTAAAAACTGTTTGTGAGAAAATCGTTTGTTGTCTGTTTGTATGTGTTTATGTGTGTATGTCCTACTTGTTACAGAGCTTATCTGCGACGGATGATTCAGTCGCAGGTAGTCCTCGCTCTGTGTTGGCGGGGTTATTGAAAGAGCCCCGTCTCCTGGGGCGTTCGCACGCACATACCTTCTCCTCCTGTGAGGTGAGTGGCCGTGGGGTCACCACTGCATGAGCTTTCCTGTAGTTAATGGTTAGCGTTCATCACACACACACATATATGTACAGTGAGGAAAGTAAGTATTTGAACACCCTGCTATTTTGCAAGTTCTCCCACTTGGAAATCATGGAGGGGTCTGAAATTGTCATCGTAGGTGCATGTCCACTGTGAGAGACATAATCTAAAAAAAAAATCCAGAAAACACAATGTATGATTTTTTAACTATTTATTTGTATGATACAGCTGCAAATAAGTATTTGAACACCTGAGAAAATCAATGTTAATATTTGGTACAGTAGCCTTTGTTTGCAATTACAGAGGTCAAACGTTTCCTGTAGTTTTACAGCAGGTTTGCACACACTGCAGGAGGGATTTTGGCCCACTCCTCCACACAGATCTTCTCTAGATCAGTCAGGTTTCTGGCCTGTCGCTGAGAAACACGGAGTTTGAGCTCCCTCCAAAGATTCTCTATTGGGTTTAGGTCTGGAGACTGGCTAGGCCACGCCAGAACCTTGATATGCTTCTTACAGAGCCACTTCATGGTTATCCTGGCTGTGTGCTTCGGGTCATTGTCATGTTGGAAGACCCAGCCTCGACCCATCTTCAATGCTCTAACTGAGGGAAGGAGGTTGCATGCTTCACAGTAGGGATGGTGTTCTTGGGATAGTACTCATCATTCTTCTTCCTCCAAACACGTTTAGTGGAATTATGACCAAAAAGTTCTATTTTGGTCTCATCTGACCACATGACTTTCTCCCATGACTTCTCTGGATCATCCAAATCATTGGCAAACTTAAGACGGGCCTTGACATGTGCTGGTTTAAGCAGGGGAACCTTCCGTGCCATGCATGATTTCAAACCATTACGTCTTAGTGTATTACAAACAGTAACCTTGGAAATGGTGGTCCCAGCTCTTTTCAGGTCATTGACCAGCTCCTCCCGTGTAGTTCTGGGCTGATTTCTCCCATTTCTTAGGATCATTGAGACCCCACGAGGTGAGATCTTGCATGGAGCCCCAGTCCGAGGGAGATTGACAGTCATGTTTAGCTTCTTTCATTTTCTAATGATTGCTCCAACAGTGGAGCTTTTTTCACCAAGCTGCTTGGCAATTTCCCCGTAGCCCTTTCCAGCCTTGTGGAGGTGTACAATTTTGTCTCTAGTGTCTTTGGACAGCTCTTTGGTCTTGGCCATGTTAGTAGTCGGATTCTTACTGATTGTATGGGGTGGACAGGTGTCTTTATGCAGCTAACAACCTCAAACAGGTGCATCTAATTTAGGATTATAAATGGAGTGGAGGTGGACATTTTAAAGGCAGACTAACAGGTCTTTGAGGGTCAGAATTCTAGCTGATAGACAGGTGTTCAAATACTTATTTGCAGCTGTATCATACAAATAAATAGTTAAAAAATCATACATTGTGATTTCTGGATTTTTTTTTTTTTAATTTTGTCTCTCACAGTGGACATGCACCTACGATGACAATTTCAGACCCTCCATGATTTCCAAGTGGGAGAACTTGCAAAATAGCAGGGTGTTCAAATACTTATTTTCCTGTATATGTGTATACGCATAACATTATGTTTTGGTTGTGTTGGTCCCCCTTTTGCTGCCAAAACAGCCCTGACCCATCGAGGCATGGACTCCACTAGACCCCTGAAGGTGTGCTGTGGTATCTGGCACCAAGATGTTAGCAGCAGATCCTTTAAGTCCTGTAAGTTACGAGGTGGGATCTTCATTAGTTTGGACTTGTTTGTTCAACACATCCCACAGATGCTCGATTGGATTGAGATCTGGGGAATTTGGAGGCCAAGTTGTGCTCATTGTTGTGCTCCTCAAACCATTCCTGAACCATTGTTTGCTGTGTGGCAGGGCGCCTTATCCTGCTGAAAGAGGCGACAGCCACCAGGGAATACCGTTTCCATGAAAGGGTGTACATGGTCTGCAACAATGCTTAGGTAGGTGGTACATGTCAAAGTAAGGACCCAAGGTTTCCCAGCAGAATATTGCCCAAAGCATCACACTGCCTTCACCGGCTTACCTTCTACCCATTGTGCATCCTGGTGCCGTGTGTTCCCCAGGTAAGCGACGCACATGCACCCGGCCATCCATGTGATGTAAAAGAAAACGTGATTCATCAGACCAGGCCACCTTCCCACTGTTGGTACTTTCGCCGGTGGACAGGGGTCAGCATGGGCACCCTGACTGGCCTGCGGCTATGCAGCCCCATACACAACATACTGCGATGCACTGTGTATTCTGACATCTTTCTATCAGAACCAGCATTAACTTCTTGAGCAATTTGAGCTACAGTAGCTCGTCTGTTTGATTGGACCTCATGGGTCAGCCTTCGCTCCTCATGTGCATCAATGAGCCTTGGCCACCCAAGACCCTGTCGCTGGTTCACCACTGTTCCTTCCTTGGACCACTTTTGATAGATACTTACCACTGCAGACCGGGAACACCCCACAAGAGCTGCAGTTTTGGAGATGCTCTGACCCAGTTGTCTGGCCTTCACAATTTGGCTCTTGTCAAACTTGCTCAAATCCTTACGCTTGCCCATTTTTCCTTCTAATACATCATACTTCGAGGACAAAATGTTCACTTGCTGCCTAATATATCCCACCCACTAACAGGTGCTGTGATGAAGAGATAATCAGTGTTATTCACTTCACCTGTCAGTGAACCTGAACGTGAACTTTTGGTTTGTGAGGTATTTTGAAGAGGAGAGTAAATATCACCAGTGGAATGTGTGTCGTGAGGGTGGAATGGAAAGAATGAGATCCTGCTCATAGCTATGAGACAGAGAGGTGATAGTTCAGCATGCACGTTTTTCTGTTTCACTATTATAGCACAGCAGTGTGAAATGTCTGTGAAAAATTTGTGGGCAAAAAATGTCCTTTGTCAAAAGTGTAGCAATGCATGAAGCACAGCTCACACAGAATTCAAGAAGTCTGTTGGTCAATACTGCGAATTTGCTTGACCAACTTGAACGCGAGTGGATTCTGCATAGGGACCTTTTTGCCCTCACCCAAAATTCCAATTGCGCAGATTGTTCAATGACTGGATTTTGCCTGAGGTGTGTGGAATTTCCCAAATGATTGCAAAAGTCTTCCTACGCCCTGTTGGTAAGATGTTGCCACAGGTAACATTATTTCACAAGTTGTGTAAGGTGTGTCAGTGGCTCAATGTTAAAATAATAGTTCAATCATTACAAATTCCCTCTCATGTTGTTCCAAACTTCTGGGAGATGAAGATCTTCTGAAAAATGTTCATACTGCTCTTTTCCATGCAATGGAAGTGTGGACTCACGCACTATATTACAAGCCTTCTAAAGTCATACAATTACTGTAGCTTTATGTAAAAACAAAACTTCTCGCCTACCAGAAACTGGCTGGTGAATACTCAATTGTATCACCTTTAAATGTATGAAACTCACTATATATGAAATTAAATACATTTGCAAAAGAAATCTAAACATTTTTTTTATTTTGTTATCTGAACAAAAGAAGGGTTTTTTTTTGTTGTTGTTTTTTTGTCATAATTTTGCCATAAAGCAATTTAAGATATCCTACTTGCCACAATGGCCTGGCAAAGGCAAAATTGCTGTCCAAAAAGTAGCAGAATTTTGTTGTTTTTGGGTGTTAATTCCCCACTCTGGCTACAAAATGTGTCTGGCTATTGACATGAATAATAATTTATGTGAATAATGATAAATTTAGTCAGAGTCATATTCTTATGGGTAGTACAACATTCTTGAGGTCCTGGCTTATGGTCTTTCCTAGTTCTGTTTCCCTCTATCATATTTCCCATTGCTTTTCTTACTACTGTATCATCAAAAATATGAATATATAAATACAAATTGACTATGTTCCACTATTGTAAGTCACTTTGGAGAAAAGCATTTGCTAAATACATACTGTACTGTATAACATTAGAAGACTCCAATAGATTTTATGATTGATCAATGGTCCTTTTTTGTCAATTGATTGTGAAGTTTGCAGCCCCTGGTCACTACATGTGTTCATTTTATTGAAAAGAACTGTGAGAAAATTTTTCAGAACATCTCCTTTCAGACTTCAGTCTATCTTGGTCTTCCACTGTTTCTGACCTGATTTTATAAGTGTGCTCCAGATTCTGTCTGCCCTGGTAGGAATCTCTGTTGATCTGTAAACGGGCACATGTAATTCACGCATACAAAATTAAAAGGAGGTTTGCTATGAAGATTAGCATTTGTTATTTGATTTTTTTCATGGCAGGTTGGTGGAGTGCAATCTTCCGCACCTAATGACTCTCTCATGTTTCCAGTTCAAACATAACTGCAGTATAACCAGCATATGCATATTCTTGTTCTCAGACACTTGATGATGGCCCTGCTCCAGCAGCAAAGCAATACATGTGGCAGAACCGCCCCCTTTCAGAGTGGACCAATCAGCAGGTCTGCCACTGGTTGATGGGCATGAACATGGAACAGTATATAACCGAGTTTACAGCTAAAGGTGTGGATGGCCAACATCTCTTATGTATGGAAAGCAGTAAACTTAAGGTTGGTCCGTGTATTTTTATTAATTGTTTTTGTATTGTATTGTATTGTATTGTATTGATTTAATATTACACTGAAACGTGTTGTCTTCCAGGAGCTTGGTTTTTCTAGCCAAAGAGATCGTGCCACCATTAAGAGGAGACTAAAAGACATGAAGAAGGCTCAGGAAAAACTTGAAAAGCAGCAAGTAAAAATAGAGAAGGAAAGGGGGAGAGAGAAAGAGACCAGGAATAAAAGTGGCCAGCCAACAAAGATTGAATCAGACTGCTGAGGTAGTAACCAAAACCCGTCCGGTCAAGAAACTGCAAATGTGCACACTCACCAATCCAAGTAATGTTAACGTGTGCCGATAGAATGTAGTAGACTGTCTCACACACACAGGTGATTTATAGACTGGTGAGAAAGTAGCAACATGGGTGAACACTAGAAGTCTTCTGCCAGTAAAGCCTGTAAATGCAACTTTGATAAGCTTGTCGTTAAACATCTATTTTTGTTAAAGAATCGATTCCTGTCTGCCACTGACACTTAACATGCATAATGGCACTTTGAGAAAATGGGAACTCATTAATAATCTACCGTAATTATCCAAAAGGATATTTCATTGGCTTTAACTGATTTGCTTGTGTTGGTGCTGTACATGATACTAAAAATGATTTTACTGCTGTCCACCAGAGGGCACCGATGTTATCTGGCACTATGGCATGATGTTGAGATAGTGAGTCTGATTCTTCAGAAATAAACAGCAAATAATCACGTGCCAAGCTGCTTGTGCACAATCTGCACTTTAGCCAAAAGTCAATTAATAATCCATGTGTGGACGTCTATAAGTGATGCACACACATTCCCAGGGTTAGTGTGCACTTTTAAGTGAGCACTTCATCACCCTAGATAGACTTTTTTTTGTGGAAATAATCTTTTTTTTAATGTCTACTGTACATAACTCTTAGCAATGTACATTTTACTGCAGATAGAAGAGCAATTGATTGTCTGCCACAAATGTTGATGATTTTACATGTGTATTAATAAATAAATATTTTACAACTACAGATTTTTATTTATTTTTATCTGTTTGATTTTAGGACATTTGTTTTTGTAACTCATGCCACATGTAGCTGCAAAGTTATTCCAAGCACTGTCAATTAAATTATCTTTCAAAATAATCTTGGTACATTCAGTTGTAACCTGATTCATTTATTCAGATGCATCAAAAATGTTGCATCACTGACTAGCTGATCTGCATTGTTTGCCGATTTGATGTTTGTTTTGGATCGTTGTCCTGATGGAAGATCTAATCACGGCCCATTATAAGATTTCTAGTTGAAGCGGTCAGGTTTAGATTTTGTATCTGTTGGTTTTTGCTAGAATTCATGATACCATGTATCTGAACAAGATGTCCAGGACCTCCAGCAAAAAAAACAGGCCCACATACTTAACTGCATGGGGTACATTTTATCCATCTGGTGGGTTTGCTGCCAAAAAGCTCTTTTTTTTTGGTTTCATCTGACCACAGAACCAGGTCCCTTTTGAAGTTCCAGTTGTGTCTGGCAACTGAATATGCTGGAGTTTGTTTCTGGATGAGCGAGGAGGGTTTTTCATGAAAGCCTCCCGAACAACTTGTGGTGATATAGGGGCTGTTTAATAATTGTTTTAGGCTTTCTGACCCCAATACTCAACTAATCTCTGCAGTTCTCCATCTGTGATTCTTGGAGAGTCTTTGGCCACTCAAACTCTCCTCTTCGCCGTGCATTAGGACGATATAGACACACGTCCTCTTCCAGGCAGATTTGTAACATCTTTAGTTGATTGGAACTTCTTAATTATTGCCCTGATGGTGGAAATTGGGATTTTCAATGCTTTAGTTTTTTTTTTCTTCTTACAGCCACTTTCTATTTTGTGAAGCTCAACAATCTTTTACTGCCCATCAGGACTATATTCTTTGGCTTTACTCATTGTGATGGATGTTTACATGAATTTGGCTTTTGTGTTTCCTCGTATTTATACACGGCTGGACAATTTCATGCTTCTAGTCTCCCTGGTGTAAGCTAAAACAAATGTAAATATGAATGGGTATATACTTCAGAGATATTTTACTCGTGATAATTGTGGCCAACATGCATTGGAGAAAACATTTAGTTTCCCTCTACCTTCAATTGTTTTACTTCAATGAAAGATTAGAATTTTGTGGATTTATTTTCACAGCCACCTTTGCTCATATTTACCAAGGGTGCCAATATTAGTGGAGAGCATTGTAGCCATTCAACGTTACAGTATAATTGAAAGCCATAATTTCTAACATTTAAAAAAAAATTATTTTAAAAATATAACTTTTATTTAAGTCAAATTAAAACTATCTTAACATAAACTATAAATATTAGTGCTGGGCAATAGATCAATCACGATTAATCACATCCAAAATAAAATTTGGTGTTTACATTATATGTGTGTGTGTACTATGTATAATTATTATAAATACACACTCCTTCATGTATATATTTAATAAACATTTGCATGTATAACCTATATATATATATATATATATATATATATATATATATATATATATATATATATATATATATATGGTATATATATATATATATATATATATATATATATATATGGTATATAAATTTACCTTATAAACAATTTGTATATAAATATAACCTATTTCTCTTAAAGTTTTAAAGTTAAAAGAGTTATATTTGTTGGTTTTCACCATGTAACCTTATATTGTAAAACACCATTTTACAAACCACAACAAAAACTATTATCCTAATATAAGGTTCAAACATTTTAAAATAAAATACAATAAAATCAATTTTTTATTATTATTATTATTTAAAAGAAACACATGTAACAAGTAAATGTACTTTTCGGTAACAAACATTTTAGAGTTTTACATTAAGAGCAAGGATCTTAATCCTTATTTATTGCAAGAAAGTAAAAAGATTGTAGTTTCTGTGTATGTCCAGCACATAAAATAACAGCCATTTCACACTATACTTTGACAGTCATGCTAATCACTAATCCTGTGCTCATCACTCAACCCTAAATATCAGAGACATTGTTTGTTGTAGCTCAACCTTGATTTGTCTGTAGACTTTAAGAAAAAAAAGTATTAAAGATGTCACTGGGTTACACCTTTGTACCTTACCCCTAAAGGGTGCATTTTAGTACCATTGAGGTACATATTAGTACCTTTTGAAAAGGTACCAGTGACAGCTTTTGTACCTTTTCTTCTGAGAGTGTACCTTCTGTTCAGGTATCTGTGCTTTCAGACCCAATGTGTTTATTTGTCTTCATATTTCATTATATTGTCAAACTTCACAGGTTCTTTACCTGTCAGTTTTCCATAACACCATCTATTCAGATTCACAGCTGACAAAAGCCCTAAACCATTGTAGGCTATACTGTTTATTTGCCAAGTTGAATAAAAAAATGTGTACCTCTTGTCACTTTTAAGACCAGGAAAAATGTTTATTTGGAAAATGAAAACTCGAAAACGAATCTCTAACAACCAATTTCATTACTTCAGTGTCAATTTTGTGTGAGCTAATACATTTGTAAGTGGCTAAAATTTAAACAATACAACTGTCCAATTCATCACCACTTTAGAAACCAACAGAATTAATACTTTTCATTATTTGCCAACAGCTGCTGGTTTAAAAAAAAATAAAAGCATTTATACAAAGACACTTACAAATTGCCTTCAAAATGTTAAAGAATCATTTAAAAGCTGATCTAATAATGCATTGTAGAAGTCAACTGATATTATATCAAACATCTGATTATAACAAATAGTTCCTAAAAAAAAATCTGTCCCAGTTGTGGTAAAGTACGATGAAAACCTGCCTATGAAATGAAATATGTACCTGACTGGTTTTAACAAATAAGCAACACATAAAAAAAAATATCCAAAGACAAATATTTACATTCATCCAGGCAGTTTGAGCTAGATATCAAGAAGTCCTGGCCTACACAAGCTGTTCATAAAACAAAACAAAAAATGTTAAATCTTTGGCCTTTGTACAACAGAAACATCTGTTGAGAATAAATACATTAAATGTATATACATCGTTGAAGTGAATTTTAACTATGAAATGCAAATGGGGTGGAACACGAAAGCAAATTTCAATATAAAACAAAACTCAAGTAAACCTTTTTTTTTTTTTTCTGTCCTTGTTCATTATACGTCTTCCAGACACCATTTGTAATACAATCTTTAAAAATCCCTATCCCGGGAATAAAATCTTGAATGTTTTGATGGAATATCAACAGTAAGAAGTGTGTGCAAAAGTAAGCATTAAAGGCATTAGGAAAGGAGTCTTTGGTTTTCTTTCAATCAGTTTTGCATTTAGCTACGAGTAGCTCTCATTCTCATTCCAAGAAGTCATCCATTGTTTCTTCTCCGGAGGATTCATTTCCTCTTTCCCCGACATATAGTCCCTCTCTTCCCTCTTTATCCGCACAGCGTTATAACTGGGGACGCTGTCATCATACTTGGAGCGTTTGAAAAATCCACACTGTTTGGAAAAACGGGCAATTAGCATAGCGTCATGCTAACAATGCTCAACAGCCTAATTTATACGGGAGAATGAGCACAAACAAAGACATAGTGATGTTTGCAGTGTGTGCAGCATGCCTAGCATGAGGTCAGAAAAAAACATTCAATGTTTTGAAGAAGACATAAGCAAGAATCATTTGTGCTGAAAGCAAGAGCAAAAAGCTCCGGTAAATAACCCAAGCAAGCCAGAGAAATGTGCAAGTTCCTAAAACAAGTCACATCTAAAGGCTTAAAGAGCTTTAGAGACTCAGACATTCAGTCATACCCAGTCACACGCACCTGAAGCTGAGTAAGAGTGAACGCAAACATGTATAAACCCTTTTCCAACAACAACAACAACGACTTCATACATGATTAGTTTGCATTCCTCATAGCATTTTGCTTATGTCTGAGCAATGAAAGCCATGGAAACTGCCACCATTACCCCACATTTGGCATTGACAGGCAGCATGTGCATCAGACTGCAGTAGGTTAGCATGGGCTAATCTTACACTTCATGCTAGCTCTGAGCACACAGGTCAACTTGATCTGTGAGTTCTTTTACCCTAAGAAAGAGGTTCTCGTTCTCTGTCTGTTTCTCTTTACGCAGTCAGCCTCTCTTTTTCTGGTTCGTTACCGTCTTTGCCGCTTTTGCCGAAAAAACCACACTAAAAGGGGTAAAGGTTTGTGTTTTAAATCCTTAATGTCATATGAATGAAAATCTGTTGAATAAAAGTGATGGTAAACAGGTTTAGGTAGTTCTAAATGGATCAGTTTGTGAGTTTAGGCATGTGACCTTACCTTCCAAAGCAGGAAGACCAGTAGGCCCAACAAGAGGAGTCCTAGTAAAATGGCCACCAGAATGACCCACCAGGGCATGCCACCATACTGCGCTACTTTGAGTTCAGGAAACACAGTAACGCGTACCTGTAACAGGACAAATTGTATTTCCAAATGTTTTATTTTTTAGGCCCTGCATATCAAGTCAAATCGATAGAACATGGAACAAAACATGGAAGGTTTTTACGCTGTAAATGTCCTCACCTGTGCTGGCTCATTCTTCAGCTGTATATTTGTAGCTGAGGTCTTGAAATCAAGTGATGCCTTGACAATAATATCAATGTAGTTTAATTTAGCAAAGTCCTGTAAGAAATAGTTGAAATTAGCAAACGTATACTTACAAATGATAAGCGTCAAATACATATCGTGTCCATGATGAAGAAAAGGAAAAATATTTAAAAAGCATACATGTGCCAAGTTATTAGAAATGTTCTCTCTGTATTCATGTTGGTTTCATGTTTTTTTTTTTTACTTTTGTCATTGTCAAGAAAAAAATTTATATAATTATAATGATTTATGTGATAAAACAAAAATACATCTTGAAAACACAAGTGACCGCATTTCATATGATGATTTAAAAAAAAAAAAAAGCTTTTAAACATAGTTTGAAAAAAAGTACTTAATAAATTATTACAGGTTTTTTTTTATTGCTTTGGTACTATTTTCACAAGCAAGGTGTACATTTTCAAAACTCATAGTGCTAATATCAAAACAGATCATCAAAAGTGCACTTCTTTCAAACATTTAAATTGTGTTAGTACAATACACAAAACCACAAAGTATCCTTTTCACTACACACAATAACTGTTTCATCTTTATAAATGTTTCATTCACAGAAACTGCCTTTCATAAATCTCTTACTATCAAACTTTTGATTTGCATCTCTTCTTTTTAAATGTAATACATATTATTTAATCCAACTGAACTTAATGGTCAATCAATTAATCATTTGGTACACCAATAGATTTCTATAGATATCGATTACATAGACATAGTTTCTACTTCGTTTACAATTTCCGACATGGATAACCATATGAAATGAATTATTTTTTACATTATAAGCGATTTAACTTAGATTATAAGGTGTGGGGGGGATGTACACCTTAGTTCTGAAAATAATACCAACGTTTAGTGATTAAACCAAATGTTCTCATTAAATATTATAATAATCTTGTGTTTGAAACAATGATTATGTGGACTGAAAATATGTGCAACTGAATGAAAGCATGAGATCAGGTTTTGAAATAATGACTAGCTGCGTTACAAGTGTGATCAGTATATATATTATTATTATTAATGATATTTATATATATAATTATTTTTTTGTAAGGATGGGTGGGTGGATGGATGGATGGATGGATGGATGGATGGATGGATGGATGGATGGATGGATGGATGGATGGATGGATGGATGGATGGATGGATGGATGGATGGATGGATGGATGGATGGATGGATGGATGGATGGATGGATGGATGGATGGATGGATGGATAGATAGATAGATAGATAGATAGATAGATAGATAGATAGATAGATAGATAGATAGATAGATAGATAGATAGATAGATAGATAGATAGATAGATAGATAGATAGATAGATAGATAGATAGATAGATAGATAGATAGATAGATAGATAGATAGATAGATAGATAGATAGATAGATAGATAGATAGATTCTCATCATAGAAGATCTGTATTCATATTATTGTAGGTGTGGATTGCATTATCCATGCGTTTCTGAATCATGAATGAAATGAAAGATCACACTCACCTCCAGGAAGGTAGAGTTCCAAAGGTAAGCTCTCAGGCTAATGACAGCATTGCTGTCCATTCCCATTAGAGGACATATGAATTTTATACAATCCGCCCCATCCTCACAGGACTAAAAACACAACAACAAGCCAATGATTAGAAACAAGAGGCTGACTATCAATGATAAATGTTCACCAAAGGAATGCATACAGTACAATGCATTCCCAAAAATATTCAGACCCCTTCATTTTTGCAGCCTTATGTTTAAATGTGTTTAATTATTTTTAGAGGGTCTGAATACTTGTCAGTGTGTTCAGATAATAATACATTTGCAATTATCACAAATATGATTTTTTCCTTTGTAATTGTGAGTAATTTAGATGTGATAAAAAGTTGCAGCGACATAACAAATTATGGGTTCTGAATACTTTCTGAAGGTTTGAGTGACTTTACCAAAACTGTGTATTTCCTCTTGTCAGTAAAAAGGGCGACTGTTCCCTCTTTTGCCGGAGTTTCCTCAATTTCACGTTTAGTTCGTGACACTGAAGGCTCCTAGATAACCGTGAAACAGAACACATAATCAGTTAATTCCTTTATAGAAGCAACTGATATATTTATTAAACAACAGGGAAAACTAAAGATAATTTTGACTGTAGTTAAGATATTAGGACTACCTTCAAACCGAGTATGTTGACCTCATTTGAATTGGAGCAGCTGAAGCTGTCTATACCGGTTGAGGTTATCTTCATGAGGTACAGCAGCCACTTGCCTTGGGAGCTATGCTTAGGCCATTGGATAATCATAGATGCCGTCCCGAACGACTTAAGAGGCTTGCCCAAGTTTGTAACCTGTCAGTCAGTATAATTAACAGAATCCATCTTTTAACAGGCTACTAAATATCGTCACATGTTTGATAGCTAGAATGCAATTAAAGAGATACTAATACAATCAAAGGAAGTATTGTAAATGTACAAAATCCATTAAATGGTGTTAGGTTTTATGTTAGGAAATCTAATACTTACCCTGAA
Organism: Romanogobio albipinnatus; assembly: GCA_023566225.1. Taxonomy (NCBI): domain Eukaryota; kingdom Metazoa; phylum Chordata; class Actinopteri; order Cypriniformes; family Gobionidae; genus Romanogobio; species Romanogobio albipinnatus. The sequence continues at coordinate 40,589,184 of CM042241.1, read as the reverse complement.
TTCATAGTCAATTGGACTGCCAACATCAGTGGCCACTTTCATGGCACTCTCTCCTTTAACTTCTCCAGTAAAGTAGACCTGAGATGGCTTAGCTACCCTGCAGATGACAGTATATGACATTACAAAGACAGGACATTGGTAATATCACCATAAGGGAGAAATGATACTGCAGTTTACAAACCTACCCTGTGAGGGACAACAGCAGTTGGATCTTAACAATGGCTTTGGCTTTTACTGCTTGTAACTGCTTTTGATCACTTGTCCTGCAATTGACAAAAAGCAAAATGGATACATCAGTATATAAATAGAAAAAACGAAAGTACTAAATTAGCTTTGATAATGTGCTTGTATACTGTCGGGAGTAATGTTGTTACTCACGTTTTGAGTTTAAGGTCAATTTCAATTTCTGTGGTATCCAAAGAAATCCCTCCCGTACTCAGAATGATGTAAAAAGTTGACTGAAAAAAAAAAAAAAAAGTTACGTCTAGATGGAAAACACAAGTATTTATATTATATTGTCAAATATAATTTTAAATAATCACCTCAGCATCTCTTTCGAATGGATTTCCGAGGTCACAATCTGCTTGAGACCCGTTCTGATTGGCTAAACAGTTGATCTTTTTATCCTGTAAATATTTAGGACTTAAAAAAGCTAATTCTTGCTAATAATAAGGAACAAAAAACAAGTTCGATATCTGGCAGCTGGACTTACACTAGCTTTCGTGCGAACGGCAGAATAAGACAGGGATTTGGGGAACAAGGCAGTCAGCTGCGCTTCATAAGCATCTTCACCCTGGTTGATCACATTGATTTCCAGGGCAATGTCCTTCTGATCGCTAAGAGACAGAATGGGAACTCCATTTTCTCTGTGAGCAAAGAGAAACAGAGGGATTATAGATACATTCTTCTTCATGCCACTTCCTTTGTAGGTAGTACATTCATGAATTACACAACTAATGCCACTTTAAACAAAACATGAGTGTGCAGGGCTCTCTGGCACATTAACAACATGATAATAATATGATTTAATTAATTGAAATTCCCCAAAATATATAATAACAAATAAAAACTCACTCAGGTAATGGATGAAAGATGTCTCTGGTTGGTTCCCTGCTGTGGAATTTATACTGTAGTTTCAGGTCACTTTGACATATATGGTCCGCACCACATCCTTCCTTGATAAATTGAACCTGAAAGCCAGTATGACTCAAAATGAATACTAAAAGAAATATGAGTGATTGGAAAGAGGTTTACCACAGCAGTATAATGTAAAAGTTGAGCCTTTTATTAAATAGGCAACACATTTATCTGATGCGATTGATTAATATGACTTTATTAATATATGATAATACATTACCAATCAAAAGTTTGGAGTCAGTAAGGTTTGTTTTTTTTTTAAAAGAATTTCAGGATTCAACAAGGATTGATCAAATGTGACAGTAAAGACTTTTACATTGTTGCTACCATTTTCAACTATGATAAATAATAATGTTTCTTAAGCAGCAAATCAGCATATTCATAAATCAGGATCATGTGACATCAAAGACTGAAGTATTGATGCTGAAAATTCAGATTTGCCATCACAGGAATAAATTATATTTAAAATATATAAAAATAATAAACAGTTGTTGTAATAATATGTCACAATATAATTGTTTTAACTGTCTTTTTGCATAAGGGACTTCTTTCAAAAACATTTTTAAAAATCACACCAATCACAAACGTTTGAATGGTAGTGTATGTAATATATTATTAATATGATATGGAAAAACATTATGCAAAGCTCATTACTGCTGATTGGTTAAGTAGATGGTGCTTACATTGGTGCCAGTGCTGGCTTCGTTGTTCGGGTCCAGGATGGGAAGCAGGTTAGGGAGAGCAGTCTGTCTCTTCCTGCGTGTGGATGGGTTCAGGATCTCCACAGAGACTTCAATGGGAATACCTCTCAGTTTGTCTTTTAGGGATTTCTTTGCACATAATAGATATTTTACTTTATAACATGTTAAATATGATTATTTTTCTTACAAAAACCCAACAATTCACTTCAGAAGGCCATTATTAGTGAGTAAATGATGGCGTAATTTTCATTTTTGGGTGGACTATCCCTTTAACATAATTAACACTCCAGGTATGGAATTCCAAAGCTGCCAATATTAAAAAATAAATAAATACATAAATAAATAAATATACAAATAAATGTAAAAAAGCTAAAATATATAAATAAATATACATATAAAAGCAAAAAAACTAAAATAAATAATTATTTATACATTTATTTCCTTATTTATGTATATTTTTTTTCCATTTTATTAAGTATTTATTCTTTGATTTATTTATATATATTTATTTATTTCCACGTTTATTCATTTATTTATTTCTAGGTTTATTTGTCCATAGGGTAATGAGGAGGGTGTGGTTTACCTCAGACATAGAAATCGAGCTCAGAGTAGGCGAGGGCGAAGCGTTGAGGCCGCAGTGACACCTTATGGTCGACATACAATAAGTATAGCCTTCTGACGTTGATAATGTCTGTGACTTGGATATACGGCCAAAATCGTAAATCTTACTTTGTGACATGTATAGGCTACTCTTTATTCCGGACATGGCCGTAGAACATCGTCTGGTCTGGATTTGTAAAATGTCCTGGGCTAACAACTTTATTCATTTCAATTATCATACAGTGACAATGTGGGCAGATCATTAATTTAGTTGATGTATTTAATTTAGTTTAGTAATTAAATTTATTTGCATATTTAGTTGAAAATGTTGTGTCCCCATTAACAAACATGAACAGCAACATCTTCAACAGATATCTGATAACAGGGACTCTGAAATTGAAGCGCTTGACATTTTCCATTAGCGGTCAGAACACACGGAAAGGAAGCAGCGCACATATAGGCTACAGTGAAGTCGACGCAAGCATATTGATCAATGCATTTGAAACGAGACCACAAATTCACTTCACATTCATATTTCCAATTTGTACATGCACAACATGTGACAAACGCTTAAAATACAACGCATATTTCATTTTCAAAGATCCAAAATAGAACGAGGCGTCGGGTTACAGTAGTTGCGTCGCGTCACTTCACGCGTGGACAGTCACAGCATCATTGAATTATATATAATGGGGATTTCTTGGTGTGGTCTTATTATTAATCACACGTCTTAAGCCGGGGACTCACTTAACGACTGAAACATTCTAAAGGCCCTTTCACACCGGCCGCGTAACGAAAAAGCGAAGTGGAAAAACAAATATTTTGTGTGCGAATAGTTCGCGTCAAAACCATTCACATCAGCCGCGACGCGAGTTTGTGACGTCTGTGAAGTTTCAGAGCTCCAACATTCCAAAACATTCGCGGCGACAGCTGAGAAAACACGGACACTTCATCATCCAGTGAGCTTTTCATTTTATTTAAAAGACAGAGAAGAAGGTTTTGGGTGCACCCAGTCTTAAAGAACAGAGAGTCTGAAGGGGAGTATGCTAATGGACCGTGTACGTTTTGATAGTTTGTTTTCCAATTTGAAATGAAATAAGCAGAAACAAGAAAACGGTCATTTCCCGTTTTTTCGTTTGTAAAAAAACCCCCGGAAAACGAGATTTTGGCTCGATTTTCGTTTTTTCTGGTCACGGATAGAAAACAGAAACACAACTTCAAATCTCGTTCTCCACATGTGGGCGGTCATTACACGCCCCTTTCAGCCGATTGGTGAATCAAATCTGAGACAGTGACGTCATCATCAGTTCGTTCACCAAAATAACAGTCCTCTGCTGCTATATCAGAATATCGTCCTTCGGGGCTCTGGCTGAGGATATGATTTCATTGGCTGCATCGGAGGATGAGCTAATGGGCTCCGGAGATGACGACCCGGCTGTGTTGCCCCCTTCGGGTGTGGTTGCGTTGTCCGAGCCGGATCCAGAGCTTACGGCTATGCTCTCCCGGGCCGCCGCGAGTGTCGGGCTCGAGTGGAACCCTCCACCGTGTCCCGAACCCTCGCGGTTGGATGACTGGTATCTCGGGGCGGCCCGTGCTCGTGCCCGTGTTCTCAGCGCCCCGCCCCAGTGCCATTCTTCCCGGAGGTGCATCAGGAGCTCACGAAGTCATGGTCGGCACCCTACAGTGCCCGCCATCGAACGACTGACTCCTCCATCCTCACTACCCTCGATGGTGGTGCGGCTAAGGGCTACGTGGGGATACCTCCGGTCGAGCGCGCTGTGGTGATGCAACTGTGTCCCAGGGCCGCGGTCGACTGGCGTAATGCCCCGCGTCTCCCCTCCCGGGCGTGTAAGTTCTCGTCCGGACTTCTGGGCAAGTCTTACACTGCCTGTGGAGAAGCCGCATCATCGTTGCATGCCATGGCGCTCCTGCAGGTCTACCAGGCCAAAGCGCTCAAGGAGATGCACGAGGGTGGTGCCGACCCAGGGGTAACGCAGGAACTGCGGACCTCGCCCTCTGGGCGACGAAAGTCGCTGCCCGCTCCCTGGGTCGGGCGATGTCCACCATGGTGGTCCAGGAACGCCACCTGTGGCTGAACCTGGCTGATATGCGCGAAGCCGACAAAGTGCGGTTCTTCGACGCCCCTGTCAGTCAGGCCGGCCTCTTCAGCGACACCATCGAGAGCTTCGCCCAACAGTTCTCGGTGGCACAGCAGCAGCCTCCACCCGGGAAGCAGGGCGCCGGACGCAAGGGGGCCGCCCAACCCGCTCAGTCCCTGAGACGGGCAGCCCAGGGACGGAGGGAGCTGCTCAGAGGGAGATGGTGTCTGCCCCTCGTTCTTACGGGCCGGAGTGCCCTTAAGACAGGTGTCCAGGCATGTTGTTGTATTCACGGATGCCTCAGCCACGGGTTGGGGGGCCACGTACAACGGGCATGCAGTCTCGGGTCTGTGGACGGGGCCCCAGCTGCATTGGCATATCAATTGCCTGGAGTTAATGGCAGTACGTCTTGCGCTAAGTCGCTTCAAGAAGCTGCTTCAGCACAAGCACGTACTGGTCCGCACGGACAGCACTGCGGCCGTTGCGTACATCAACCATCAGGGTGGTCTACGCTCCCGTCGCATCCTCCAACTCGCCCGCCACCTCCTCCTGTGGAGTCAGAAGCATCTGAGGTCGCTTCGTGCCATTCATATCCCTGGTGCGCTGAACCAGACAGCCGACAAGCTCTCTCGTCAGTGTCCACTTCCGGGAGAATGGCGACTCCACCTCCGGTCTGTCCAGCTGATATGGGACCTCTTCGGAGCCGCGCAGGTCGACCTGTTTGCCACTCCGGACTCGTCCCATTGCCAGTGGTACTATTCCCTGAACGGGGGTACCCTCGGCACAGATGCACTGGCGCACAGCTGGCCCCGGGAGTTACGCAAATATGCGTTTCCCCCAGTGAGCCTTCTAGCACAGACTCTGTGCAAGGTCAGGGAGGACGAGGAGCAGGTCTTGCTAGTTGCGCCCCACTGGCCCAACCGGACCTGGTTCGCCGAACTCACACTCCTCACGACAGCCCCACCCTGGCCGATTCCCTTCTTTCTCAGGGAGGGGGCACTCTATGGCACCCACGTCCAGACCTCTGGAAACTCCATGTCTGGTCCCTGGACGGACCAGTGCAATGTACAATGTAGTTGAAGGTAAGTCCTTAGGGAAGCACGACTTAATCGTCAGGTTCCTCAGAGGTGCGAGGAGACTAAATCCTCTTCGTTCTATCTCGTTACCCTCTTGGGACTTAGCCCTGGTGCTCAGAGCACTTCAGGGTCCTCCTTTTGAGCCTTTGCAGTCCGTTGAGTTAAAAATCCTGTCTATGAAGACGGTTCTCCTGACTGCATTGGCCTCAATCAAGAGGGTGGGGGACCTGCATGCATTTTCGGTCAACGAATCATGCCTAGAATTCGGGCCCGGTAACTCTCACGTCATCCTGAGACCCCGGCCCGGATACGTGCCCAAGGTTCCAACCACTCCCTTTCGGGACCAGGTGGTGAACCTGCAAGCGCTGCCCCCGGAGGAGGCAGACCCAGCCCTGACTTTGTTATGTCCCGTCCGCGCTCTTCGCGCTTACGTTGACCGGACACAAAGCTTTAGGACCTCAGAGCAGCTCTTCGTCTGTTACGGAGGCCAGCAGAAGGGAAAGGCTGTCTCCAAGCAGAGGTTAGCCCACTGGATAATGGATGCTATCATCTTAGCGTACCAATCGCAAGACGTGCCTTGCCCGTTCGGGTTGCGAGCACACTCCACAAGAAGTGTTGCTTCCTCCTGGGCGCTGGCTCAAGGCGCCTCGCTGACAGACATCTGTAGAGCTGCGGGCTGGGCGACACCTAACACGTTCACTAGATTTTATAGCCTCCGTGTGGAACCGGTTTCTTCCCGTGTACTCGCCTCCAACGGCCGGTAGACGCGAAGTACCCGTTCCTGTGTCGGCTTGCTACACCACTCCCGCCTATGGCCGGATACGTGCGTTTATCTTTTCCAGTTGTGTCCCCCAGAAATGGTGAACCCTGTCGAGCTCCTCCGTCACCCCTGCGGTGTCAGACGTTGCGGCCGTCTGACACCAGGCCTGCACCCGTATGCTTGTGGAACGTGTGTGTTAGGCTGGGTCCATATGTAGCAGTTCCCTCACGGCGACCCCATATGTGTATTCTCCACGGTACCAGCTACCCTACTCGGCTAGCCCCGTGTCTTTCCCTTGACAGAGCCCGCTCTGTCGTCTCTGGGTGTGTTCTTTCCCCCCTGGGACCAGGTTGGATCCACCCCAGAGACTGCCATATGTAGTTACTACCCAGATAGGTTAGTCCGTATGAGTTTCTCCACCTCTCCTCCTCCGGAGGACGTGGCTCCGCAGCGTACCATCTCCGAGACGGGCACGCTTCCCAGAGTTATCCAATAGTCACGCTGAGTGGGTCTTGCAGAAACAGCAGTGTCGGACCTCCCTGCCTTAAGCCCTGTCTGCTGCTCCAAATGGGAGCACCCAGTGTGCTTAAGCAAGGGCCAGCACCCTGGCGTTTTTCTAGGGATCCCAATTCGTCGGTCAGTTCCGACGTACGTCGAACGTGACCGACTGAAAGGGAACGTCTCGGTTACGTATGTAACCCTCGTTCCCTGAAGGAGGGAACGGAGACGTACGTCCCGTCGCCAGGTGCTGTGCTTCAGCTGCAGGCCCGAGTCACATCTCGGCTCCTCAGTTGTAAAAGCGGTATGCGTTGTTCACTTCCGTGTTTTATACCCGCCAATGTTTATTGGCTCGTTTCTATACACTCGAAGCAGATTGGTCTCTGAAAATAGATCCCAATTCGTCGGTCAGTTCCGACGTACGTCTCCGTTCCCTCCTTCAGGGAACGAGGGTTACATACGTAACCGAGACGTTTCCCCCGCAGTGTTGGTCAACTTGATTCTATTGAACCCTGGTGCATTTGCGTGCATCTCTTAAAAATAAAGGTGCCAGGAAGAACCAAAAAGGGGTTTTCACGGCAATGCCATAGAATAACCATTTTTGGGTCCCTGAAGAACTGTTTTGTTAAAGGTTCTTTAAAGAACCATTTTTTTCTAACCATTTTATATTCTAAAGTACCTTTCTACGCTATAAAGAACCTTTTGTGCAATGGAAAGGTTCTTTGTATATTAACTGTTCTTCATGGAACCATCCACCCTGCCAAAGAACCTTTATTTTTAAGAGCAGCGCATGATAAAAGACTATGGTTACGCATTGCTGCCACATACATATTTTTTTTCCTCTCAATTATGTCGTAATAACGAGATTTTATGTCGTTTTAACAACACACCTCAGTGGCGTAACTTTGAACTAGTAATGACGGAACCCGGTGCAGCCACAAATATCATAACTATCTATAGGCCTACTGTAATTAAGACATATATTCAAGAAATGTATTAAAAACAGAAAGAGGCTATAGTTTCAGCCTTACTCAAAGGCCACAGAAACATGGCCAGTGGGTTCGTACGCGCGTCAATTCATTCCCGGCGTTCTTGGTTTTCTTCTTATTTATTAAATATTCAGGCAATTAGTTTATGAAACCCTGATCAAAATTAAAATACAATTTATAGAAAACTAAATTCACTTTAAAGAAATACTTTCTACACAACAAAACTCAATGAAGTGGCTCAATGAAAACTCACGTCTGACCCCACTCCATGTCTCGCGTGTCTTATAATGTAGCCTATCTTACTCATGCCAACGAAAGTGCCGGCGCATTTTTTCCTTTATGACAGCTGAAACAACTCACATTACTCCGTCAAGTTATTTTGGCTTGGAATTTCATTTGTTGGAAATATGAACTGAATTTAGAAATGCTTTTGCGTAATAAAAACTTTGCGTTTAATAAACAAATTTTTTTTTTTTTTTAAATGAAGACAGCGTTTGGAGTGGAGTGCATGCAAAATAAACTGTTCCCTGAATCCACAACCTTTGTTGTTATTGTGAGTTTGCACAAATAAGAGTAGACCATTTATAGTTTGTCTTGAACTTATCTATATGGCTAAAAATGACGGAGTATTGTGAGTTGTTTCCGCTGTCATAAAGGAAAAAATGCGCCAACGCTTTCGTCGGACAGAGGGTTAAAGAAAACATAACCTATTTAGTGAAGGAATTGAAAATAATCAAAGATATTTGAAATCCAACAAAGAAATTTGCTTTACTGTTGTCACCCCCCATTTGCTTATCAGAAGGGCCATCTGGAAGACAATAGAGAGGCCTGTAGGCCACATGGGGGTCACACCTTTACAGTGGGGGAAGTTTGGTCTGATTGGTCAGTTTGAATGTCATGTTTAAGTTTGGTCTGATTGGTCAGTTTGAATGTCATGTTTGAGTTTGGTCTGATTGGTCAGTTTGAATGTCATGTTTGGGTTTGGTCTGATTGGTCAGTTTGAAAGAATACATTTGGTTTCAGTCACATGGTCAAGGAATAGATAAAAGACGATTGGAACTGTTGCTCTCTCTCTTTTTCCTCTGGTTCTCTTACTCTCTGGCTCTTGAGGTCATTGGGCTTCTCTTATTTGCTCTTTTCTTCTCTCTCCCCCCACTCTCTCTCCCTCTCCCTCTCCCTCTCTTGCTCTCTCTCTCTCTCTCTCTCTCTCTCTCTCTCTCTCTATCCCTCAGGTAACATTGTATTCATGTTGTGTACGATTAATGGTATAAGTTTATCATCTCATACATCCATTTCGAAACTATTTTAAGTGTAACCATAACCAGATTTTGTCATTAAATCCTTTGTATTACGAATACTGTGCTAACTAGTTTTGATTTGGTATTGACTTTCAAGTGCTCCTTGTTGCAATACAATATAGTCAGATTATAGCAACGCTCTCCCACATATTTTGCTATTGTAACTGCACTTATCTCTGTCGTTGGTATAAGTTGCAGTGGGTGGAAATAGATGAGAAATGTACAGTTTTCTTCCATCTTTCTGATAACGTTTCTTTAGTCTTCTGGCAACCCTGCAGACTGAACCATCTGCAGGAGTCCACTCTTACATTAGTTTCATAGTTAGGCTATGTTTAAATATTAGCCTATTATATATTTGAAGAGTTTGGTTGCAAAACGCGATAAACGCCATTTTTTGACATTTGCATTTTATTATTGGAAATCAATGTTCAGATGTACCTTAATCTATGTGTGAATTGCTGCCATTAATAAGATTTAAAAATGTACATTTTAAGCCTACTACAAAATGTATTTTTTCACAAAACGCGATATCCGCCAGCCCAGTTTCTTTACAAAGTGCGATATAACGGTTAGGCTATAGAGCGTTCTGGATGCTGCGCGTCGTGCGCGAGCTCAGGATGTCACGCGAGGAGAGAGTCACCGCCGGTGAAGTGCTCCGAGTTTGCTCAGTGATTTAACGATAATATCAAAACAAATAACATATTTTTAAAAAGAGGATTCAATAGGCTAACTAAAAAACGTTTATCATTTAATTGTTTATACTGTAGGCGAGCTGTCAGTCACGTAGGTTACGTCACTGATCAACAGCTGTCTGTCAGTCAGAGAATCAAAGCTTCAGAGTCAGTAACGTTATGGATTTCGATGACGGATTGGAGCCGGTCATTCAAGCTGCTGTTGGGAGAAAGAGGAAGGCATCTAAAGAAAATCATCAAAGGGAGAAGACCAAACGGGCAAGGCATTCAGGGGATATATAGCGTTTTGCAAAAAAAAAAAAAAAAGTGGTTATGTTGTGTATGTTCTGGCCAAAACTAACTCAGAATCTTATTATTATTAATCAATCTTTGTATATACTATTCCATATATTTATGCTGTATTGTTTTTTTAACCAATTTAAGATGTTTGACAATGTTAAGATAAATATGTTGCATTTTGGCATGGTTTTTGACTTATTTATGAACTATTTATGGACATAAAATTAAATAAAAAATATCCTGGATTTGAAGAATATTGTGTCCCTGGCCTTCACTGAGCTCAAGTAATAGTTTAATGTACAAAAAAAATGTGAATGAACTTGACTGTTGATGTCAAATAATAATGGCAAATAACCAATTTTCTCAAAATGGATATATCTCGTTTTGCAACGAAACTCTTCATTTATTTTATATGTTGAATATGAAAAGTGAGTAGCATGAGTGAGATGCGCAATATGTCTGTAGACATGGAGTGGGATAAGACATGATTTTGACCACTTCCTTGAGTTTTGTTTTATAGAAAGTCTTTCTTTAAAGTTTAATTTCATTTTTTATAAATTGTATTTTTACATTGTATACTTATTGTATTTCGACCAAAAGGTGTCACTGTGGCCTCAACGTTTCGCCCTCGCCTACTCTGAGCTCGATTGCTATGTCTGCGGTAAACCACGCCCTCCTCATTACCCTATGAACAAATACATGTAGAAATAAATAAATGTAGAAATATATAAATGTAGAAATGAATACATTTGGAAATAAATAAATGTATAAATAAATAAGGAAATAAATGTAGAAATAATTGTTTTTTTTCTTTTTTATGTATATTTATTTATATATTTATTTTCCCTTTTTTCCATTTATTTGTATATTTATTTAACGTATTTATTTATTTTTAATATTGGCAGCTTTGGGATTTCATATTCCTGAAGTAAAAACATCAGATCTCAAATCTCAATTTTAATCACCACTAGGTGGCAGTACTTCCTTTTCACTATATTAAGGTAAAACCATTCTCTATAAAGCATGCTGATTTGTCACAATTGCGCCCTGCAACCTTATGTTACTACTTAAACTCAGAATGTCACTCAGTTGTTGTTATTTTACCCTCTAAATGGGATGCTGTAATGCTGCTTTTGATGTACTGTACCTGCAGTTTGAGGCCTGTCGTAACACAGTTTTCTGTGCCCTGACCCTTGAGATCTACGATCCCTCTGCTTTCATACTCATTGTTTGAGATCGGGGTGAAGATGACTCTAGAAGGAAGTTTAAGTTTTTCCCTTTCAGATTCAACCCTGATAGTGTATTCCACCCCTACAGAAGGGAAAAAGACAAAAACGTTGGCATTTGTTTACGGAGATGAGATTCTGGACAACACAGATGAACAATTACTGAGTAAATTACAGAGAACCATGTACTTACTCAGGTTAGGATTGTAGGTTTTGGGGTTGGCTGAAAATTTGAAACAGGCTTTCACCTCAAGGCTATAACACACAATAAAACTTTGCTTCAGGCAAGGTTTACCATTTGCTGATATGTTTAAGGATTATTTGTTTTGTTTATAGATCCCTCACCATATAGTGTCTCCACAGTTATTCTGAGTAAGGTCTAGCTCCTTTGGTGTGGTAGTCACAGTCTTTTCAATGTTGATAACTGACCTTGCCCTGTAGTTTAAGAGCCATAATTAATGCATTCATCGAACTCAATCATTCATTATACGTTGTCTATCAATATGATCATACCTGTACACAAACACAGAATCAGAGAGAGATCCAATAGCCAGATCAGGGTAAGAATTTCTGTCCATATCCATATTCCCAGCAAGAGAGTATCCAAAGAGTTTCACATTGTTCTCTTTTCCTCCAAGTACCTGAAATTATTGAATATATGTGTTTTAAACATATGTTTTAATAATGAAAGACAATGAAAGAAAAGAAATGTGAATATATGGCTAAACCTGGGCTTTTTTTAGGCCTTGAAGTGAACCATGGAAGATATATACGTTTCCAGCTCCATTGCTGTCATATGGGGCACCAACAGCAACATCTGCGAAAATAAATTACATCTTTGTGATTATCATCATTTCAAGATTCACTTATACGTCTAATGTTAAAAATGTGTTTGTTATGTTTAGTGTATGTTCCTAAATGCATGTTTATTGTTTTTATGTATATGTTTAATCATTTAATGTGAGTTCTATATGGGATTATTTAAGACTCAAAATTATTAATAAATGTTACTACTTTGTATAAGCAAGCAGATTAAATCAGGTTATGAACACAACATTGTTCAGCATATTTCTCCCACAGAAAATCATTATAAAATACTTAATATGCAATATAGCGCATACTCAATAAAATATAGCATACTTTTAATATCACCGTTTTGAACAACATCTAGGAAACCCGTTATAAAGTAAAACGTAATGGGCTCATCTGTTTTTATGTACATAGGCTACTAGCTACTCTCCTATTCTTTATTAGTGAGGTATGTACAGAATTTGTTCTTTTAATATCCCTGTCTGTAATTAAGCCACGTTAAGTGTGGCTTAGCATTTTTTATATGTGGGCTTAGCACTGCTCTATGTACATCTAGGGTACAGCTAATGGGGATCTTAAAAAATAAACAAATATATTTGTGATGATTTACCTACATCTTTTCTTCTCTATTTACCTTTCCTGGAAACTGCTGGTTCTTATTCAGCATTTAGGTGTTTTGCATTAGCTGTATTCATAGAACTACATACTGAGCACATACCATGATAACCATCCATGTTCACATCTCCCATGCTTTCCACAGCCAGACCGAACATGGAATTGGCAGCTCCCTCAATTCTCTTGGGGGTGATCTTGTCCCAAGCCCCTTCCTCATTAAGGTAAACATAGATAGCCCCACCGATATCACCGTCTTTAATAAAGTACTGAGGTGCTCCGACTACAATGTCCTGCCACCTGTATTCAGGAAAATTATACCAATGTTATTATTGGTAACTAAAGCTTTCAAAAAGATATATAATATAAATATAAATTGTATTCATTGAAATTAAGTTGAAATAAAATCAATTTATACAACAATTAGATGAAAAACTTAAATAAATAAAAACTTGAAATAAAATAAGGTTAAGGTACTGAAGAATTAAAAATATTATAAACAAAAACTGATATAAATATAAATTAAAACTAAATAGAAATATTACAAAGATGAAACTGAAAATATAACATATAAAATAAATATTTAAAATGTTAATAAATACTAGAAATATTACTAAAATAACACTGATCTACAAGCAATAAAACATTGTAATGTCTGCATCATGTAATTCACTAAATTAACACTAATTCCATACAAACATGAAAAACACAAGACTATTTTATAAAGTTATATATAATATAATATAATAGAATAATTTATTTATACTTTGGATCTTACCCATCTCCATTGATGTCAAGCACTGCAAGGTCATAACCAAAAGAAGAGGCAAGTCCGCTACCCTCTAGTATATACTCAGCCGTCAACATGTGTGATTTATCTTCTTGTTTCTTTAACAGCACAACTGCCCCACTGTGATTGGCTCTTGGAGCCCCAGCAACTATAGTCAACTGACCCCTCTTGGTCAGCATTTTTCCAGAGTCCAGAGAGAAACCTGTCACAGATACAACCAATCAAAAGATTTGCCAAAGATTTGTTAACAAAAAAAGAATACCAAAATTCTTTCAGTGATTATGGAATATGCAATGATAAACTAAGAACAACATGAATTCAAACACGCATGGTTCTGATTGACTTGGACACTCCATAATTTTCCCCATGCAATGTGGATGTAAACAAGAAACCACCAACAACAACAACAAATGTATAGAATGTATAATGACCAGGATGAACGCAAATAATTGATAATGTTGGCGTCCAGGAAATCCCACAAACCTAAATAGCTATTGGATGCCACATCATAAATGTTCTTCTTGGCCACCTGAAGGGGAGGTGACTGATACACAAACTGATCAGGATGATTACTGGATATGCTAGTCATGAACAGCACACCTACAGTTGCACAAACAAGATTTGTACCCAATACAGCACAAAGTAGAACAGCCAAAGAGATGCAAAAAGGAGTAAAACCAAACAAAAGGTAAGAAAGGCTATACATATGCCTTACATCCTACTGACACTCAAGTTTAAACTGTGCTGAAAAGTTGACGCACCAGAGTTCTTTAGCAAGTCACATGACGGCTCAAGGATCGGGTGATATGGATGATGAATGGAATGTTATGTAATGATGGACTCACCTAAATAACTGTTAGCAGGGACAGGCACAAGGTCTGGATCAAATCGGTCTGTGTCTCCAACCTCATATGGGCCATCATCATAAATATTTGCATCCCACAGAGAGCTGTTCTTCTGTTCCATCCGCACCACTCCTGACATCCACCCAGTTAAGGAGTGAGTGAACAAGGAAAGGAAAAGGGTGAAGGGTTGAGGATGGAGAGAGTGAATGAGTGAAGAGATGGAGCAAAGATGTCAAAGTTTAAATAGTGGAGGATAAAATACAATACGTCGGATGCAATGAACCGACAATTAAAATCTGATGAACTAATGTCATGAGGGGGCAAAAATTTAGTAATGTGGGGAATTATGGGTTTTGTTTGACATTGGCCATCCTTTCCTTTACAAATGATTTGAAGCTGGATTTTCACTGAACATTGAATATGCCAAAAATCACAAGATTTACCATGAAGATCTCACCTACAATACATACATTCAATAAATAACAAGCACTTTAATCCTCTAATACCTTTCCAGTTGTAAGCACCCGGTGCTCCAAACACCAGATAGTGATAGTCCTTTGTGAATGTAGCAGACAGACCCTGCTGGCATGAACCAAATCGCTCGTGTCCTCTGTTTCTCCCGCTACAGAACATCCAGTTCCCTCCATCTTCATCTGCGGCATCATTAACTGTCAGGTCCTGACTTAGTACGTAGCAACGGCCTGTCACGTCACGCAGCTCCTGAATTGTGTTCACAAATAAGCGCTTCTGATAGCGATGCGCACAGACCTGGAGAGAGATATTAAATCAGTCAAATAAATAACATAAAACTAAATAATAAATTAACACATTTCTTTGCACTGTTACAAAAAAATACCCATTCATTTGGTTTGGTGTCAATAAAATAAAATAAAAAGTTTAACAGTCTCTTATGCTCACCAAGGCTCTATTTATTTGATCAAAAATACTGAAAAAAACTGTGCCATTGTGAAATATTATTACATTAAAAAAATGACTGTATTCTGCTTTAATATATTTGAAAATGTACTTTATAAATGTCTTTACTGTCACTTTTGATCAATTTAATGTGATAAAAGGATAAAAGTATTCATTCAAGTATTCAAGTCTATACAAGTAGTTTAAAGGGGAAAATGTTTAAACTGGAACGCGCTTAATTACAGAAGGACAAACTGTACACACTTATCCATCAGGTTGTTGATTTGGACATAAAAGATTTGAATAGGATTTTTTAGAACATTAAACATTTTGAACTATAATTGCATCTGTTTTTAATGATACTAAGGATGACATAAGGATGAATAGATGATGACAGATTTTTCATTTTGGGGTAAACTATCTCTTTAAGAAATATACAGACGTCACAACTAGCTATTGTACAGTAACTAACATTAAAACTATGGGATGCACAATAGCATAGCAGTCTTTATATCGACTTTCTTATTTCCTCTATATTTACATTATCAATGTCATCTAAAAATGAATATCCATTTTTTTATACTGTACATTGTAATTCCTAAATTTACATGTAGCATTTAACATGATTTATTTTATTATTTATTATTTTATTTGTAACTCATTTAACTTACACACACACACTCTCACACACACACACACACACACACGCACACACACGCACGCACACGCTCTCTCTTACCAATATCTTTCCTCCAGGTCCCTGGCTCTGTACAGTAACTCCCATCCACTGGTTTTGCTTATTTTCAGTTGCCAGATTTTCTACATGCACAATACAAATGTCTCACTTAACACATGCAGTAACTCGTTATAATGTGTAATAGTGTTTTCATGTGTTTGAGTTTACCTTCATTGTCAAACATTACTCGTTGGCATGACTGACCGGGAGAGGTTATGTCACAGTTGTACATGCCTCCCGTAATTTTTGACTTCTGCTTGGACAATGCTTTAGCTCTTGGAGCACCAACCAGCAATCTATAAACCAACAAACAAAAATGTAGTAATGGATTCGCAATATTGTGAATTTCATATTAAAAATATATGATCTTGCATTCCTGTTCTTATGCTAGCACAGCTCCAAATTACACAAAAGAGACTCTGTAACCAAAGATGATAACATACTTGCCGTGAACATTGTGTAATAGGGTTTTTAATATGCTTGTCAATAAGTGAACAGATTTTTGTGGAAACTTGAGCAAACTTGAGGTAAAAATCGTGATCATAATAGTCTTAATAAATGTCAAATCTGAGTACAGTCTTTTCAACTGATTCAGTCAACAATCTTTATTTCTGCACACTTGGGTTTTCAGTAGGATCCTCAGTAGAAACAATGCAGATTTAACAGCCCACACTGAAAAACATGCGAAAACACACAGCCCACACTGAAAACACATGCGAAAACACATGCGCACTGTGATTAGAGAGTGGACTATGCACTCATTCTATTCTTTCAACAGAAAACCTCGAGAGAAGACCTTTTCTCTTCTGAATAAAAGAAATGCAGGCCACAGAAAGCCTAAGATATGCACCACTCAAAGGCTGTATCTCTGGTTTCACTACATGTATGAGAGTGAATGACTCTTTTCTTTTCTTTTGGATTGACTAGGTTCAGCGATAACATTCATCCCAACACTTCACAGATTTTAGCTACACAAGTTCTCTTTGTGGGCATAGACAAAAAGGGTCTGACTGAAGCAAAGCCGACATTTCCCACAATGCCCTCACCAAAATACTGAAGGAAGAAGTTGGAAATGTCCTAGAACTTTACAGATGCATGCACTGTTCTACCTTCAGGGGTAAAAGGTGAATTAGTACTTTAGACTAGAGTAGTAATATGTACCCTTATAGTATACATAATAAGATACAACGATGTTCCTTAAGGGTACTGCCCTTAAAGGGATAGTCCGCCCAAAAATGAAAATTTGCCCATGATTTACTCACCCTCAAGTCATCCTAGGTATATATGACATTCTTCTTTCAGACGAAAAAAATCTGAGTTATATTACAAAAGTCCAGGCTAATCCAAGCATTAGAATAGCAGTCATAGTTGCTCTGTTTTTGAAGTCCATAAAAAATGCATCAAATAACGTGCTCCACGCGGCTCTGGGGTGTTAATACAGGCCTTCTGAAGCGAATCGATGCGTTTGTGTAAGAAAAATATCCATATTTAAAACTTTATAAAGTAAAGTTTCGGCCGACCGCCTTCCATGTTCAATTTATGGGAAAAGTGTTGAAAGTTCCCCTGCCGATCGAAAGACTAACATGACCAGGTACGCTCGTCATGACGTCACGTACGCATCTTGAGTTTCACTTTCAACTTTCAACACTTTTCCATGGAATGCGATCGGCTGGAACTTTACTTGATAAAGTTTTAAATATGTATATTTTTCTTACACAAACGCATCGATTCGCTTTAGAAGGCCTTTATTAACACCCCGGAGCCGCGTGGAGCACGTTATTCGATGGACAGGTGGATTTTTTATGGACTTCAAAAACAGAGCAACTATTATTGCAATTATAATGCTTGGATTAACCAGGACTTTTGTAATATAACTCTGATTGCGGATGACCTAGGATGACTTGAGGGTGAGTAAATCATGGGCTAATTTTCATTTTTTGGTGAACTATCCCTTTAATGTATAAACTAAGGTATAATTTTTGCACATTATTATTAGAGTTTATGGGACTCTAAAACGTACTTTCCTTTGGAGTGTTAGTACTGAAACACCATGGATATACAAGGTCACACACAGAGGACAATGACCAAAAAAATCAATTTTAATTTGGGAAGTACAGTCCAAGTGCAGTCCATTTTAAATGTCTGAACAGTCAATTTAATATATTATTACAGCAATCAAACAAATAAAGGCATATTTTTTTGCTGTTGGTTAACTGAATTATAGTCAACTGAATGTGTTTACATGTTCCAAGACCTGAAGTTTAGCGAGGAATTGTGGGTTTTGCATAAAAGAATAGGATAAACCCCATATGAGGCATTTAAGGGTGGGAATTCCCCCCATTTTTAGAAATGTATTTCATGCCTAGATCTACTGATAATTCCATCAATCACTTCTAATTCCTTCTGTGCCTAAGAGTGAACAAGCGTATAGACCAAGACTCTGTCTGGATAACAAAAAGAGAATAGCTTTAGAGTCACATTTTCCAAACAGACAGAGACAGCACTGTTTTTCTGAAAGGGCAACACAAACTTTTTTGTGTTGGGCAAAAATAGCTACTGAATACCTGCTATTCATTGCACTATCAAGAGCATACAGATTGCTATATCTGATGAAAATGCTCATGATTACATTAAATCTAATGCAATGCACAGGCTGAAATTCACTACATTATACATCCAACAACATACAAAGAACAAAGAAGGTTCTAGTGTATTTTAACATGATCTATAATAATCAGAACAACGACAAGATATTGCTGACAAACATTCATAAAAATCTATTCATATAAACACACTGCCATGGCAAATCATAACTATTTGACGAATTGGTAGTGAATTCATACAATCTCCTTTATGCTTACTTTTTTCTAAAAATCATACATTTTCGAAGAAAACAAATTGTACAAATTATACGAAATTCCCAACTTGTAAAATAGTTACATTTTCTCATCCGGTTGATATGATGATATTTCTCAAAATTACTGCACACAAAACCCCCTTGTTTCATTAAAAGCTTTGTTAATGAACCAGCGTCCAATGCAAATTGACCTACACATTTCAGGAAAATCCAGCAATAATCTGGATCACAGTGAGCTCCTAAACAGCATCATTCCATTCTGCAAAAAAAAAAAAAATTCTGAAACGTAAACAACTTAAGGCTTAAATGCACTACACTACTCTTGCCTAGATTTTTGCCACAATTTACAACCTGGGGGACACTAGTTGATTAGCTAGCTAGCCAGCCTCCAGATATTGGGCATTTGGAGCTGACAGATTTAGTAGAAAATCATGTAGTGTATACTGGGATATGCATATTGTTTTCATCCTTCATGTTTTAATCCTTCATGTGTCTCAAAGCATTGAGGCATTGTCAATGTGCGAATTTGTTGCGTTTGGAATAACTTGAAAGTCTGGTAGTGTGTGATTGTTGGTAATGTAATATGTCTCCATTAATCACTCCCCAGGGGGATGTAACAACTATAGCACAACAAGCATATGCCTCACGTTTTTAAATGGTTCTGCAAGATATAGGACAAACAAGCCAAAAATCATACATATATAGGACAAACAAGAAAATACATCACATAAGAACCATATATGTTTATTTAAAACTTTTTTAAAAAGTCCACAGCACAACACAGGATGAAAGATTCAGAAAATGACGAAAGACAGAGGTGCAGGTGGGGGAGGGGAGAACAGAGAGGACAAGTACTCTATTTACTGAGAGCTTATTCAGAGGGAGTGCTTCATGTGTCCTGAGGCCAGAGTCTGGCATTCAATCATGATATAGACACAGAGAATTATGTCTCATCTGTTAAATATGTCAGGCTCTCAACATAATGAGAAAGAAACAATTAAGAAATTTCGAGCAAATGGTCTTGACTTCTAATGCATTTCACATAATAGTTTCAATAGGAAAGAAAAACTGCAGGTCTGGCAAATTTACTCCTGCAGCATTAGCCACTGAACAAATAGTTTGAACAAATAGATTATTTCAATCAGTTCATAAATCAGCAATATGCTTGCATTAAATACAGATATATAGACTATACGAGAAGTCTCTTTCTTTATAATACAATCATATATAGACTATACGAGAAGTCTCTTTCTATCTGTTTCAACTGCAATGTTTTGTCATAATTCATATCTTTTGAATAATGGCAGAGCACAAGACATGAAAGTGTAAGAGTGTTTGGCACTATTGTCAATAAATCTGGCTAGCTAAATATTATGGTGCATTCGAGTGTGCCATGTCAGAATTACCATAATTTTAGTTTTCAACTTGTCCTTACATATGTTTATCAAAGACGCAATTACAGCTCAGAATATTGTGAAAGCCCCCATTTGTGATCATATAAAAAACTAAATGGTTGCTAACGGTAACAACCTCTACACAAATGTATGTTGTGCCAGTGTTACTTGCTACACTTTATTTGGTTATACAAGATAATAGATGTGAATTTTGCTACCATTACCAACAAAGCCACACTAATATTCATTTGGGCATTTATGAGCTTTGAAAAAAAAAAAATCTAAAACGTAAAAAACGTAAGGCTGGAATGTACACGTTGTGTTCATCTGTGATAATTATCTTGATGGACAAAATGTGTAAGTATCATAAGTTGATCACAGAGCTTGTTTTTAGCGATAATCCAAAAGCCTATGGGAAAATCCTATTGGGTTTTTCTTGAGGGAACCAGTGTGATGCTAACTGCCGGTTGGCTACAAAGTGACGTCATACCTGCACCACTCTATAGGAAGAATCGGTGACAACTCTGGTCCGCAAACTACGTTTCACAGCCAAACACAAGCGAGATGTGACGAGGAAACAGTGTTCTTGTGCGAGACTGGGATTGTTATTAAAAATGGTAGACCGCAAGAAGCTTGCAATCGTCTCGGTTACGGATGTAATCCTCGTTCCCTGAGTAGGGAACGGAGACGTACGTTAGTGACTAACGAATGGGGGTTTCGCTGGAGGAACTCAGGGCTCTTGGGGAAGCTCACCTGAGGGAAAATATCGCACGTATCCAGTCCGTGGAGTGGAATGGCGAGCAAGCGAAGACACCTGAGCCTGGCCCATTACCGGCCCCTCGGGGGGGCGAGTACATAGTCGGACACTGGCTCCACTCGGAGATTGTAGAACCTGGCGAATGTGTTTGGTGTCGCCCAGCCTGCAGCTTTGCAGATGTCTGTTAGCAAGGCGCCATGCGCTAAAACCCAAGAGGAGGCCACACTCCGAGTGTTAGGTTAGTGCCCTAACCCCAAGGGGACATGGTCGACCTTGCTGCTGGTAAGCCAAAACAATGGTGTCCACTATCCAGTGAGACAGCCTCTGCTTTGAGAGAGCTCTTCCCATCCGCTCTCCACCATAACAGACAAGAGCTGGTTTGAGGTCCTGAAACACTGCGTGCTGTCTACGTAAGCGCGGAGGGCATGTACTGGACAGAGCAATGCCAAGGCTGGGTCTGCCTCCTCCAAAGGCAGCGCTTGCAGGTTCACCACCTGGACTTTGAACGGAGTGGTGGGAACCTTGGGCACATATCCAGGCCGGGGTCTCAGGATCACGTGAGAGTTAGCCGGCCCGAATTCCAGGCACGCTTCATCAACCAAAAATGCCTGCAGGTCCCCGACCCTCTTAAGAGAGGCCAATGCGGTCAGCAGAGCCGTCTTCATCGACAGAACTTAATATCAACCGACCGCAAAGGCTCAAGGGAGGTCTCTGCAGAGCACTTAGAACTACTGCGAGGTCCCAAGAGGGTACGAGAGGAGAGCGAGGAGGATTCAGTCTCCTCGCCCCCCTCAGGAACCTGATGATCAGGTCGTGCTGACTTACCTTTTTGTCCCCCAAGAGATCGTGGTAGGCAGATATTGCAGCCACATACACTTTAAGGGTGGAGGGAGACAGCCGTCGCTCCAACCCCTCTTGGAGGAACGATAGCACGGACCCGATCGGCATTTCCAGGGGTCTTCTTGGCGGGAAGAGCACCAGGTGACGAAGAGGTTCCACTTCAACGCATAGGCATGCCGAGTGGACTTTGCCCTAGCGGAAGTGATGGTGGCGACCACCGGAGGTGGTAGGCCACTCAAACCTGCCGCGTCCCATCCAGGAGCCACATGCTTGGAGGTTCCAAGATCTGGACGCGGGTGCCATAGGGTGCCCCGTCTCTGAGTGTCTCAGAGGAAAAGCCAGGGAGGGGCTGTCGCAAGGAGTAAGAGTTCGGGGAACCAGGTCCGGCCGTGCCAGTATGGGGCGACCAAAGGACCTGCTCCTTGTCCTCCCTGATCCTGCACAGGAGCTGTGCGAGTAGGTTCACTGGGGGGGAACGCATATTTGCGTAGGCCCCGCAGCCAGCTGTGCGCCAGTGCATCCGTGCCGAGCGTGCCCTCGGTCAGGGAATAGAAAAGGCTGCAGTGGGAAGAGTCATGGGAGGCAAACAGGTCTACCTGCGCGTCCTGAACTGTTCCATATCAGCTGGCCGTCAGGGGATGGAGTCACCATTCTCCCGGGAGTGGCTGAAACCGTGAGCTCGTCGGCTGCACGGTTCAGGGCTCCTGGAATATGGACAGCACGAAGGGACCTCAGGCGCTTCTGACTCCATAAAACGAGGTGGCGGGCGAGTTGAGACATACGGGAGCGTAGACCGCCCTGGTGGTTGATGTACACTACTACGGCCGTGTTGTCTGTCCTGACAAGCACATGTTGACCCCTCAGCAACGCACGGAGGCGGTGCAGGGCAAACCGTACTGCCAGTAACTCGAGGCAATTGACATGCAGAAGGCGCTGGGGTCCTGTTTCCAGGAGCCAGCGGCTGCTTGTCCATTGCACATGGCACCCCAACCCGTGGCAGAGGCATCCGTCGATACGACAACATGCCTGGAAACTCGTTCTAAGGGCACACCGGCCCTTAGAAAACTGAGGTTCGGCCACGGGGTTAGTGTCTGAAGGCAGGCCCGAGTCACTTGTACCCGGAGCGTGCCAGACTGCCATGCCCACCTCGGGACTCGATCGCAAAGCCAATGCTGAAGCGGTCTCATATGAAGCAATCCGAGCGGCGTTACCGCGGCTGCAGATGCCATATGCCCCAGGAGCCAGTGGAACCGCACTCTTGCCCTTGATTTGACGGAGGCAAGTCAGCAGAGACTGCGTGTGGGCACGGTTAACGGCTGCGTCCTGACAGAGGAGACCAGGGAAGGACACACGTTCCACTGGGGTCTGCTCTGAGAGGAGGCTGGCGACAGAGAGGGACGAGAGCGGCGCGGCCCGGGGGGCGGCACACACTGCCATCACCGGTCTCTGTGACCTCAGAGATGGGACACCAGTTCTTTCCAAGTGCTGCCAGCCCGGGGGCCAGCAGCAAAAGGATTTTCCCCCGGCCCTCCACAGGAGGAAGGAGAGGCCCTGCTACCATCCCCTGGAAAGAACTGGGACACATCTCTGGGTTGTCTGCCTCCAGCCCGGCGTTTTAACCAGGCTGGGGAGCGGACTGGGCGACATCCTGCAACCACCTCCACGGCATGGCCCGGAAAAGGCTGCTGCTGGGGCCGGACGGGAGGAGGGAGGGCGCCCTCGGCGGCAAGTTCTCAACTGCGCCGCCGAAGAGGCCAGCCTGGGATATGGGCGAGTTGAGGAGGCGGGCTCACTCAACCCCCCCATATCAGCAGGTAAGGCCAGGAAATTCTCCCGGACCACAGCTGTGGACATCGCCCGACCGAGGGAGCGTGTGGCCACCTTCACCACCCAGAGGGCGGGATCAGTGGCGGCACGCAGCTCATGGAAGAGCCCTGGGTCGGCTCCACCCTTGTGCATGTGCAAAGGGGCGGCGGCCTGCCCCGTAGCTCTGCAGGACCACGCCACCGAAGTAGACGAGCCCACGGGCTTAGGGAGGGTGCTTAGGACAGCCACACCACGTCAAAGCCCTCTGTGGACACCGTAGTGCGCAACAGAGTGTTCAACAGTGGGGGGGGCCCCAGTGTACCCTAGGCCGCGGCCCCATCAAGGGCAGAGAAGGCGGAGGAGGCCACCAAATGGTCACGTGAAGCACGGGGACTTCCGCGACCGCGTGATCTCCTCATGCACCACAGGAGCGAAAGGCATTGGGGGCGGGGCCCAACAGCTGTCGGGTGCCGCCCCCAAAACCGATCGCGCAACCACGAGCACTTGCAACAGGGCGGAGTTCCACACCCGCTCGAGACTCGCGGCTGCCCGAGATAACATGGCAGCGCTGGCACACCCGAAGGCGGAGCACAACCTAATCGTCATCCCCAAAGGACTCTAGCCCACCTTGGGATGCGGCGATCGACATCTCATTGCTATCTGGAGTGTGAACGAAATGAACGAGGCATCAGAGACGGGCCGCTGTTTCAGTCCAGCACTCGCGGGAAGCGATATGCGAGAGGGGGGCGTGGCCCGAGGAACGTATCGTCGGGGTTTCCCACAGCACCGCCCTCAGGTCACCCTGGCCACCAGCCAAAGTACCACCTCTCTCGGAGACGGTAGATTGGGGTGTGGCAGAGGGGACTCTCTCTCCTCGCGGAGATCACTGAGTCTCGACCGCGACATCGCGATGGTCACGTTCCCGCAGTGGGAACATGACACATCCACAATCACTGCCCGAACGTGCTGAAGTCCAAACACGTCGAGCAGTGAATGTGCTCATAGACAGCAACGGAGATCGATCGCACCCGGAAGTGCACGGGCGAACCGTCTTGAAAAAGACGTGCCACGCGCAAGCTCTTTTTGTGAGAGGAAACTTGTGAGAGGATGCCGAAGCGCCCAGGGAAACACACACCAGCTGTCTAGCAGACCACTGCGCAGATCAGCAGGCAGGAAGTATGCGATCACTGGAACGCGCCGTCACACCAACACCGACTGGAAAGCTGCTTGTCTCGAAGAAGCTGACAGCGTCTCAGAAGGCTTGTGAGGAGTGAAGAGGTAGGTACTCTTGGCTCCGAAAGCAGAAACATAATGCGATATTGCCACGTACTTCCTTATATACTCACGCGGTGAGGCGGAGTTACGTATGCAAATTCCGCATGCCCCATGGCATTGGCACGCCATTGGGCGTTTTCTCTATGCTCGAAGATGATAGGCTTCTAGGCGAAACCCCCATTCGTTAGTCACTAACGTACGTCGTAGTGACTGAACGAAAGGGGAACAAAATTGTCTGTGCGCTGATTTGCAGCGAAAACAACAGTAAAAAGTAAAAAAAAGATTATGGATGAGGAAATGCAGGGGGAGTTCTGCATTGTGTGTTCTGCAGAGAGTTGGAGGTAAATAAATAATTTTGTTTGCGGCTGGTCAAGCAAATGTTTGTGCTTTGTTTGTGTTTGAAATAATTGTAAATATATCAACCGTACGGGCACACATAATTATGGCAAACAGGTGTTTCTGTATTTCTCTTATATTTTGCCATATATTTACTCCACCCTACTAACTACAACATTATGGTTTGATTCCCTACTTAACTGATATCATGTTTGACCCTATTATTTGATAACCGATCAGCAACTTCATTCTTTTGTGTGACCGACTGAAGTGTGCAAACTGATACTGTCACCTGAAAACTGAAAAGTCCCATCCCTCCATGCCAAAAGCAGACGGGGGTGGAGCAATAGAGCTGTAGACTGAATTTTTTCACACTCAAAGTAAGGTCTCCTGTACGGTTGAGAAATCAGTTAATGGTTAAAATACTGATATTCTGGTGCATAACTCCTCCCCGAACTTCCCGCTGCCCTCTATCTTCGCCGATGAAATTTTAAATCAGAACATATTTCACACAGCAGGAGTTTGAATTGCCGATAGGTCCAGATATTTAGCATGCCAAATATCTCATCGGCGACTCATCTGCGATTCTCTCAGATCACGTCTTTGATAATTTACGCTGCGTGATTGTCACTCGCGTGAACGAGCAACGATCTGTCGGCGAGTGAAAATCTGGGCTAAAATCGTAGCTACAATAATTCCAAATTTATGTGAAAACGCATTTGTCTTCAAAACTTTATCTAAATATTTTGTCTCAACTCTTAATCAACACTTGCTTACTCACTGTCATGGCAAAAATATTTTTTTGAGAAATTTTTACTTGAGAAGCAGTAAATCATAGTCATACAGTGTACTAGGCCAAACTGTTTTATAAATACACTATCGTAATTTTGTAGGGAATGTTAAGCATGGATTTTTTTTTTAAAGAATCTACAGAGGAGGCCACAGCTATGGTGCAAGAGCTGGGTCTGCTGAGGAGGTTTGGAGTGTCACGGTTCACATTTTGAACTGACAGCAGCTGAATTACAGCTCCAGATGTGCTTTAAACATTTCAAAGACTCCAGGCTTAAAGATACCGAGTGCAAACTGATATTACCTGACCTACTGTGCACAACATAAGTGCTGCTGGAGGACAAGATTTTCCAACTCCCTTAAGGCAATGATACATTTATGACTACCTGTAGGTCTAAGAATAGATATAGTGGCATGTCTTTGGTCTTAGTGGCCACCTTATTATAGAGCCCAGAATGTTACATACAGTAAACTGTAGCCTACAATGCACATTCAAAAATCCCATTTTATGGGCTTTTGCAATCATTATATTGGTGATTGAAGAAATAAGAAAGTAGAAGGAGAGAGAGTGGGAATGGTATCGGGACACATCAAATTTCAATCTACATTCCCAATTTCCCATGAGCACACTGTAGTGGGCAGCACTGTTTAAGTTTCTCAGAGAGGTGTGGATCTAGCATGAGAGTGGGGCTGGCATGATGCATCCTGTGGGCAAACTACAGTAGGATAATAATACTTGAGACTATTCTGTAGGCCAATGCAATAGAGTGATGTATTAAGGCCGATAGCTGCCTGTTCTTACTGATGTACAAATTCAGCCCAAGCTTAATGCGTACTCCTGCACAGGAAGCTAAGAGAATCACAGGAAGAGGAAGAGGTAGTCCATTTCCAAGCCAAATGGACCCACTGCACTCTGGGATATGGGCCAAAATATATTATTGTATATTGAAAATGTTTTTGCCTGCTACATTATTCCACCATATGATAAAGCCAAATCAGATAAAAAGTTGTATTATCATTGTTCATGCACGTGTCGAGGAAACACTAGATACCCAAAGAAACCTTCAAAATATGTTACAGAACAAAGTCAACTGTGAAAGTTGATAAAGACAAAAAGACCCCTGCCCCCACAGAGACTCAGGTCCTGTTTACACCAGAACATGCATCTTCAAACTGTCTCCTGTGACCACTTGGGATCGGATTTCAAAAGGAGGATCTTGAATTTCAACACTACGTGATTTTGTGACTATATGCATCACTCACAGAGTGTAACTGGTTTTCAGGTTGAACGCTCATTGTTATTTTAGTTAGGTAGATCCTTGCACTAGATGAACTCTGGATGTGCTTGCTTCATCTGTCACTGCATTTTCTGTGATGTCTTGTGCATTTATATGTATGGGCAATGGGCATGTCAGAATTTTTCATTTGGGTGTTTATTTATTTTCATTGCTGCACAAACCAGTAAAGTTTAAAACCCTTATTTTAGCACAGTGGTTGATTGGCAGGTGAGTAAGAAATCCTTAACTCTTATCCAGGATGCATTTTACCTGTTGAATGAGTAATTGGTGGATATTGGTGAGAGAGAAAAAAACAAAGAAAGTGCTGTAATGGTCTTACGAAACAACTCCCATTATGACTGCACCACCAGCCCAGACTGCTTCAGTGGAGTACTGGCAAGTCAAAACCAATCAATTACTAGTGCCAAGATCAGGGCTCAGTTTCAGTCAGAACTTAGATCTTAAACATATTTTCTGCCAAGTTCTGTTAAAGTCTGAGCACACTTGGTGCAGTTTCCCAGTATTCCTACATATTCTCTGTCACAATAGGATCATTTCACAGAGTAACACAGAAAATACTCAATACAATACATCCCTAATGTTATATTGACCACAACTACAAGTTAATATTCCACAACTGAGACAAAAAAAGTGCATTGAGAAATAATATTTAAAATACCAGTGAGAAATAGTATTTTAGATATTGGTAATGTTAAAAAAAATAAAAAAAAATAAATAATAATAATAATAATAATAATAATAATAATAATAATAATAAAAGAAAAGAAGAGAAAAGAAAAGAAAAGAAAAACTGGTCCTGGTCAGGATATTTGACATTTTTAATGTAGGCCACTTGACATCAAGGTGTCTTATATTTATTTTTCTGCATTTGTATTTTCAAAAAGATGGTTCACCCAAAAATGTGTATTCTGTTATCTATTATAAGCTATTTCCTTTGCAACTTCATTTTGTGTTCCATACAAGAATGAAAGCTATATGGGTTTGAACAACAGGAGAGTATGTCAGTAAGAAGGACAGAAATGACAAAATGACTAATGTATAACTCATTAGAATAGATTCATTTAAACAGTCCAAAAAAACCGGGAACCAGGATAAACCAGGATAGCAGTTCCATCGTGCCAGCTATGACAAGCCAAGGAATGCTACATCAATGCCCCCCAACACACACCCTGCCCTGCCTTGGCCTGCAGTAATGTGAATCACCTTCACACATACACACACCTGTAGGGCATGTGTTCCTAACAAGCAGAATTGTTGTGTTCTAACACAGCCAGCCAGTCTGCCAAGTCCATGAGACACACACTGAGGATATGAGTCAGAGCACGCACATACACACAAACATAAATGTGACTTTCATACACTGGGTGTGGTTTGAAATATTTGAAATACATCGTAAATCCATAAAAAAATCAGATGCTGCTATATAAATTGCACAACTCAGCTGAAGGAGGTTCCAAATGAGTGATGCATGGTTTGCTAATGAACTCCAGTTTGTCAGTTACTTTGTCTAACTGTTATTCTGCTAACCATAAGTAAGATGTTTGAATTTTACTGGGCATATGACCACAACATGTTTTTCTATATAATCTTCTTGTTTACTTTTTTCTACTTTTCTGCAGTTTTGTTTCTGTGGTAGTCTTGCTTACTCATCTTGACATTGCAGTACTTTGAGGATTGTTGTCTTTTGTATGATAAACAGATTGTGGTGTTCCTCATTTGCTGCTTTGGAGAAAAGCATGTGCTAAATAACCAAATGTAAATGTACACATCAATGTTCTAAGCAGTTACACTAAAGCTCAACATCAGTCAATTGTATAACTGGTGGACTCACTCTCTGCAGGATAAACATGAGGTCAATCCTGGCAGTCTTTCTCCTGTGCTGCCAGGGTTGATGGCAGTAGTGAGTTTCAGGAATGAGTTACAGGCTTCTACACACATTCTTTCACTTGCATGTTAGGCTTGAAACTTACAATGCGTGCCTGGTGCTGCCAAGGCAACACGGGTGTGTTTTTTAGAGAACCACAAAAACAAGATCAAACTGTCATTAAAATTCAATAAAATATGTTCTAGAAACACTTTTTAAAGTCTGCGTGTCTCAAATAACCTTAAGTGCTAAGGATCCCACCTACAATCTAATCCTTGCAGTGCTTGAGGTCAAAGAGCCTGAAAATTAAAGGATGAAGGAGACCAGACATCTCCACAGTGAGCAAGGAAAAGGAGACCAGACATCTCTAATGACCCCAATGAAGCTAAATGTGAATACTATTTCCATGTAATGTGCACACTGTTGGGTGGTTAAAGTTATGCCCTGAAATGACATAAACCTCTGAGGTGTTGTGGCTTTTTCAGCAGTTCTTGCACTCTAAAAAAAAAAGGTTCTATATGGCACCAAAAATGGTTCTTCGTCGTAATCATATATGGAACCACTTTTGGTGCCATATAGCACCATATCTTAACATGGTAGCGGTGCTATATAGCACCTTAGTCAAAGAACCGGTGAAGAACCTCTGAAGAACCGCTGAAGAAGCACTGAAGCACCAAAATTGGTGCTATGTAGCACTTAAAAAGGTTCCCCTATGATTACGAGCCAACAACCATTTTTGGTGCCATATAGAGTGTGTGGAAATATCATTCTGGTGCACTGCTGCACAATGCATAACAGTCCTAAATCAAATTCTCCCAAATGTAAGTCATTATTTACTAGCCTATCCTTCATGTTGTTCCAAATTTGTGAAATTTTTAATAATGTCTTTTCCATGCAATTAAAATAGTCAACCCCTTAAAATCACCAAAAAAATTGTATCTAATGCACTTGAACAGTGGTGCAGTGGCTTTAGGCATTACAGAGGTGGCTGATCATTAACTATGAGCAAAGCTAAAATACATAGGAAATGCAAAATGGCAAACAGCTACATACCGTTAGTTTATATTACAAAAAAAACGAATTAGCCTACAAAAATGTTCGGCAACCAAAGGAGCGCCTGGATTCAACCTGCTGCAAATGTGAAATAAACTCCTTAAGAAAGCCACGATACCTGGACTCCAACAAGAATTAAATAAACGCTTACATTCTTTTATCGGATGGACTGAGTTGTCGGTGCATGGCCAGGGAGAAACCGAACAAACTGTTGGCATCTCCTGTTTTCCTGATAACGTTCTCTTGGTCCAGGTTGAAGGCAGAGATCTGCGTCCATCCCAAAAAACTGAGAAGAAGAGGTAAGGTTAAAGTCCTGTAAGATCCCATTGTGATATTGAGTTCCGTTCGTGTCTGGTTCTTGCTATTGAGATGAAACTTGCAGCCCGCTTCTGCTGGGTTTCAGGATGTCTATAAGGGAGGAATCTCTCTTACGTCCCTCCTCTCCTCCTCCACCCGTCTCCACCCTCAGCCGTGCCTCTACCTGCCAGCACAGCTCCGGGCTTCGTTTTTCGTCATTAATCAGCTTTTCTTTTCTTTTTCTTTTTCTTTTGGTGGTGGTGGTTATTCAAGCGTATGATGTTAGAGATTATTACGTCGTAAAAAACATAGCAACGATTCCCTATGAATGTCGCTCATTTGAGCCTGGTGAGAAACTTTTTGGAGAATGAGAGTTTTCTACACTATAGGCTATTTCTCGTAGCACAAAGTCTGTAGCCTACATGTTTTTGTTTTTCTAAAGATGTGTAGGCTATGTCATATTCGTATATTATTTTCTTATTATGTAATGTATTATGTAATTTAATTGTTTATACATCTATAACCATAAATTGTGCAATACTAAAGAGAATTGTTGTTACACTGTATTGTAGTAATCACATTTACTTTATATTTAATTAAAATAAAATTATAGTATGGGCTAATAATAATTTGTAATTAATTGCAGGGCATATAGGCACACTTAAATGATATGAAATTAAACAAACACCTGCTGATTTTAAATATACCAGCTCTGTAGCAGGCTACAGCCAAGCAAATCAAGTTTTAAAACATAATTATAAGACATTTTGTTTTACATTTTACTTTTATACCTCAGAATTGTCATGTATGACAGTGATTTCACCCATGTAGCCCATTGGGTTTTACACCTGATCCTTGTGTTGTGTTGAAGCACTTCCCGTTCACCCCTACAGCAATATTACAAATTAAAATGTGCTTATCTACATCAGGGGGTTATTAGTTAGCACCGAACCACACAAGCATTAGCCTACTTCTTTATCTCTGTTTATCTCTTTGACTGTGTTTGTGAGCATTCTCAGATGTGCAAATTAACAGACATCACAGCCTCTAATCTTTATGTCTTTATGTTTACATGAACCTGGCTAAAAGCCTAGTAGGTCCCAAATCTTTTTTCTTTTAGACAATGGGGCATTGAAACTATGTAAGCATTCTAATAAAACTGAGCTTGTTTAATGCTACCAAGAGGATTGGGGAAGTGGGGGTGGGGGCAGTACACAAAATTAATGAAAGACAAAGGTTAAATAGCCTAATAAAAAAATGACATTTGAAATGGAGACAAATAGTTGTGACTTATTTATTAACTGTTAATATTGTCATTGAATATAGTATCAATATATAATTATCAGAGTATCACTTCATAGAAAAGGTCACCATACTGAAATAAAAACTTCACAAATAGCACTGCAGATGCATTATACTTACAGCATAAACAGGAGGTTTAACTCAATTAAGGTGACTTGGAAAACAAACATAGTCACATGAACTTCATTGAGAATTATAATAATTACATTATTGGCTTAAAATAGTCCATTAATCTCCACAGTCTACACAAGCCAGACCCTTCTGGTTATTAGTAGGCCTATAGCCTGGTAAATCACCTCTGGGATAGTAATTAAAAGGATGTTAATTCAGGCACTGCAAGTAGTGTGATATTTACCCACAAATGAAAATTCACCCAACATTTCTGTCAGCATTTACCCGTATATTTTCTTTTTCGTCTCAGTGTTTTGTTTTGTTTCAGTTTTTTTACCTCTCGTTTGCAGTTTGCCAACAGCTTGTGTAGCAATAAATGTTTGAGTTTAAAGTTGCTATGAGGTATCGACTGATCTTTTCTTTTTTTTGCTGTGTTTGACATACATTGTTGATTGGATGGGTGTTGCTCTTAAAAAGGAAGGCAGATTAATGCAAGCTTGACTAAATTATTGGAGAAGTCCTATCACCAGAGAGAAGTCTGTTGTTTCACCTGAATATTTTTTATTAAAAACTGCAAGGTCAAGAAGAAAAAAATAAACATGCATGGATGAATCATTCTCAATTAGATCAATAACATGCATTGAATGGGGTGAATTTTCATTTCAATACAACTTTAAAGATGTTATTGCAATGTTACCACGGAGAATCTCTAGGGTGAGACATACGAAACAAATAGGCAAACATTGGTTGCCTGATTCATTGACCTGGCATAGCCTCACAGCCACACCCTCTGAAAGAGGACACACTTTGTCTAAGCATCTCTCTCTGTTCTTCACCCAGGTGAACTTTGCTGTGCTGATGTCAGAAGTGTTGAAATGCAATGCCTGAGGCTGGGAGTGTTCAGAAACACTGGGCGTGGCTGAATGAAAGTCTGCAGTCAGACCCCTCATCTTCTCTCCCAACCCCTCATTTGCCTCTATCCCTTTCTCGTATTCACTATCCACCCCCTTCCCTCGAACATAAGCACTCCAATCACTTAGTATGCATTCCCTCTCTCTTTCCTCCACCTCTTCTTTTTCCTCAGTGACATTGGTGGTCGATGTTTCTACACAGCAGCAGCAAATAAATCCCAGAGAGCAGAATTATCCCAGAGCTGTAAATCTCAATCTGTTGTTGCAGTTCCATTCCGGTTGCTTTAAATCATATTAATGTCCTCTCTCTGTTCTATATTTCCTCCTAGTTTAATATATATATATATAATTTCTTTTTCTTTTCTTTTTTTTGTACGCCATTCTGGATTTTTAGAAATAGTGCACATTTTTAGAAATAGTGTTTTGAAGACACCTCAGGGACACTGCAGTGTGGAGAGAGAATGGATTTTTCATGTGTCTTCAGAGGTGGGGCTGGGGCTTCTAATGGAGAAATATGTTGTCAGATGCAGGTTTTGTCATGTCCAAGTTTGTAAGTGATCTCTTAAACTTCTTGCACTGCCTTTCCCTTCATGGCAAGAACTGAATCAGGGGATGGGTGTTGCTTTGTGAAGTGTTTAACATCAATTATTTTATCGAATCTAAATTCAAGAACTGGTTCTCTTTCAATTCATTAGTGTGAATTTGAATTTAATTGGCCACACAGCAGGATGTTTAATTGGAATGACAGAAAATTGAATTTACTGTATTGTTATGCAAAGAAAAGCCATGCTTAGTTAAATACTGTCAAAATAATTCACACAGCCATCAAAACAGACTAGAATTTTGCCACTGAGCATCAAATGGACTCTTTAAAATTTAAGCAAGAATTTAATTGAAGCATTCTGGGCAAAGTGCTAGATAAAGTAACTGATTACATGTAATCTGAATTACAAAGTAACTACTTGTAGTTGGAATTAGATGTGAAATCAATTAAATGAAAACGTGTTCGGTCAAAAGTAATCTAAAATTAACCAAAACGTAGTCAGATTATATTACCTTGTGTAATGTAATGGATTATGTTACTAACTACAATTTTTGTTATGTAATTTGGAATCAGTAACCAGCCACAATTTGTAAGTATAATCTACCCAGAACTGATTATGGGAAATTAATTGTTCTTCCACCATGGTCCATAACATTTTAAAATTAGATAATGTATTAAATATAATGAGACTTTTAATTGTAGTTTTTAAATTAGTATATGCCTGAATTTTAAATATTTATATATACTTTGATTCTACTTCCCAAAATTTTAATTCAAATTGAAAATGTGCATTCTGCGTGTTACCTTCATATTCAGGAATTTGGAGTTGAAATCACAAAGGAATTCCCTGTTTAGTTCTGCATGGCACACATCCCTCCTGTACATTGACAGTATTGATATTTTCCACCCTATATAAACACACAACATAATTTATGATTCTGAGGGATAAAGCATGGCAAATTTTACTTTACAGTTATCCACCACACACACCCACTTTCTCGTTGATTCCATGACAAGTTATTTAAATAAATTGCAAATTGATGTATTTTATTATAATGGACATTTGTCCTTTTTCTAAGAAAGAGAGACCTCTAGCTTTCACTAGTAGGTGACAAGACTGAAGAAACACATTGAAAACTTTATGGAATATTACAAGCATTTCTATAAATATGTTTGCAGAATTAAAGGACTTTATACTTGGAAATGTATACTACATGTGTGCAGACGCATATATATTTGAATCTCATTGCACTTTTCTCTCTATTGATTATTGACAGGGGACTGATGTCCTCTCTACAATTCTAGAACCAATTCCTCATGACATCTTTTTTCTCTCTAGGGCCCTTCTGCTGTAAGCTCTTCTTTCCTTTCAGCCTGGTGGGATATAATCCATCAATTTCTACTTGCCCGGGAGGGTGAGAGCCAACACTGCATTTTTGTGTGTGAGGAGCTGTTAATATATCATGTGATTTTATTATTATCTAAACAACAGAAAAACCTTTGAAGCTCTTCACTGTCTACTGATTTCAACGAGTAGATTATGTTTTAAATCTCTGTCACAATTGTGCTAGTCACACTCACAACCACACATCCAAGCGATTGTACACTTTTTTATAAATGCGTATTATGGTTACAGACTGATGTGAAATATTTGTTTATAGCTTCACTGTCTTTATATACACTGTCCATGCATTGCACACACACATTTCTGTTAATGTTTCTTTTTTCACTCCCTCGTTTTTCTCAACACTGGGCTCAACAAGTAGAGACAAATTAGAATGAGTAATCCCTCAAGTAGCCTTAATTCCTCAGTAACACCCTGTCAGTCACTCGCTTACTGCGATCAATGCCAACGTTATATTGCTTTTTCCTATTTTTGTTAATTTTGTATACTGAGTTTAAATAAAAACACAAATAATATGATTAGGGCCAGATTTACTAACAGCTTGCGTCAGCGCAAACCCTCTTTTGGCGTTAAAGAACTACTGTCAGAATTTACTAAAGACACAGTGAAAAATTAGCACTGGAAAGAGGCAGTTATTTTCGCGGCTGACCTTATTGCATATGCATGTGTAGGAGTTTCCCTTTCAGATGCAAAATCTATGTGGATGAGAGTATTTAAATTAATCATGTGTGATTTACTAAGGTTTGTGCTCGTCAAGTTACTGGTATTTGTGCCATTTTTTCATGCCCCCAAAAAGCATGTCTTAAACCAGATGCTAATTTGGCTTGCTCTTGGTATATTGTGTTAGTCATTATGGAACAGATCTGGCTGCGCCTGTGTTCTTTAATTCCGAATAAAGAATAAAGAATAAATGTTTTATTTGCCGCTAATTTGCCCTGTTTAGTAAATCTGGCCCTAAAACTGTCCATGTGCTCTATGTATAAAAATGCAATTATAAAAGTGCTATAATAATTTATGTGAAATTTCAGACCTGGGTGCATGACTATGCAGAAACACTATGTAAAAACAAATGTTAATTGTATCACTGCACAGCAGTCACTGCACAACATTAACGTTCTGTTAATGTTTGCAGGGCAGGGCCTAGCACTGGAATGTCCTAAATGAATTTGCTTAAATAAAATAATGTTTTAGTAATACATTTGTGAATCTATTTTTATTATGAGGTACTTGTTTTATGAAAGCAATGAGGCACTCAAGGCCATGTTATATTATAAGTATACAACAGAAGAGACTATAGGCTATTGTATGTATGAATGTACAGTGTAAGAGAAAGTATATTTCACTGGTCACCTTTGCTTGTAGGTTTTTTAACACATATGCCTTTTTTGACAAATGTGGCAGAGACGTGGCAAAAGCAAAATGTAGAAAAGTGAAAATGTAATTTTATCCTATTTTTCTTATTTTATTTATAGAGTATTCAAAGATCGTATCTTATTTTGCAGATATGGAGCCAGATGGAAGAAATGAGATGTTCAACTGAGCCATCAGGCATTGTTATTAGAGTTCAAGGAGTTCAATGACAGCAAAATATCTGGTAAATAACACCAGGGAATAGTAAAACAGTAAAGGGCTAAGCACTGAACCCTGTGGGACCTCAGTTGTGAGAATGCAGGGAGTGAGCCTTTTCAGCTGACCTGGTATAACCTGTTATCTAAGTATGATATAAACTAGTAAAGAACATATTTTTAAGTGTTCATCTTTGATATCAGCAGAATTATATTTGTGCTGTACTGAATGATATTTTTGTACTGAATACACCTGAGAAATCATACGGGTTTAGTGTAGATGCTCTGGCTGGCATAAGCACTTTGGAAATGGAAAGTAAAGCAGTTTAAGTAGGGTGACCATGTGAAGCCTGATCGATTAGGGTCCAACATATTGTTATTGGAATTTATATACCATGTTAATTTAACAGTATTTTAAGAGGTTTGAGAATAATGTTACTTAATGTTACCTCAAAAAAAGTAAATTTTACTACATTTAATTTTTGTTGAGGGTATCATGATCTTTGTCTTTTTTTTCTGAGAAAACATTCAGGTGGACTATCACCACATTTTTGCTTGTGAATTATTTAACCATTAATCATATTCACCTTTACTATACCACCAAGTTTATTTAATTAGGAGTTTCTTGGAGATCAGCCAATTTCGGGGGGTTGAAAGCAAACAGTAAACCGTTTTTCTAGATTAAGTTATTTTATATGTATGCAGTTACTGTAATAAATTATGATAAGCTTGTTGACTCTGGTGTCTGCAAAACTGTGGGATTTATGGTTGAGGGAAAGAAAGAAAAAAATTGATATTCAGAGATAAACTGTATATGCTATAATAACTATTTTTACTGTACACCACAGATTTGTGACTGTTTCTGCCTGAGCAAACAAAAGCAAACAAAATCCTACTGAGAGACATGGCTAAACACACACAGAGGGAGTGAGGTGGAAAACAGAGTAATGCCATGGCAACAGGAAACAATACTGTAAGAACTTGTACCCAGAATGCATATTTGGTGTGTGAATAAGATTACTGTGCCTTTTTATTACAGTTTGGCTGAGTGCACTCTAGAACACTCTATATTTCTAGGAGTTACTTCACAAGTTTTTGAAAGTATATAAATTCATTAAGTCTTAATGTGCACAGTTATTGCAAGCAAAACCCATGATCAGCATTGGTTTGGCAGATGGAGAGCTTTTGTTGCCAAATGTTACAATGAAACAAATCAAGTGAAAAGCGTTAGCAGGAAACATGAGAGAAAAAACTATTTTGTAGCATTGACCTGTAAGATTTATCTTTGTAAAAAGGTTAGTGTGTGGGAATCCCAAAGTAGCATGTGGCTGCATTTGTGTGTGTGCAATGTGTACTTTTCAGTACTGTTCTCTTCCCTCTGCTGTCTGCTCAAAAGCCAAGACTTCCTTCCAGTTGCTTTTTTGTTAATTCCAAGCAGCCATTAAGCCATTGTTGTTAAAAATAAAACTTTAATGGAAAAAAAGAGCAAGGTTGGGAAGCATGACTGGTAGTCATGAGCATGTGCGAAGAAATTTCAACTGCAGATACTGGGTGGGTCTAGAACTGCCTCTGTCATTATATAGGCTGGATTTTTTTTACTATTATAAACCTGAATAAAATGTGTGAACATATGCTCTTTTGTATGTTGTTCCACATTATCTGTTACTGTCTCCTTATACTTTACCCAATTCATTTTCTCCATGCTAATTTCACAGTGCATTCATCATGTTCATGTTGGGTGTGGAAAAGAGAGGAGGGTTAGAGAGAGGGAGAAAGAGAGGAAAAGAGAAATAAAACAAGAATGTGACTTTGACAGTTTTCCTCGTCTTTTTCAAAACCATGTGTTTGTGTGTTGTGTGAACTCTGTCATTCATTTTACCTCCTTTTCTCTGGTGAAAGGAGAATGGGCCCCACAGGCGTCTGTAAGAGTGAAATTGTCAAACCGGTTTTCTGCACAGCTGAACCAAACAAACAGTTTTAACACACACACACACACACACACACACACACACACACACACACACACACACACACACACACACACACACACACACACACACACACACACACACACACACACACACACACACACACACACACACACACACACACACACACACACACACCACACACACACACACACACACACACACACACACACACACACACACACCTAAGATGCAACCTCAGGGCACACATAGCTGTGATTATTCAGCCCTGTCCACGAGTACAAGCAGATTGCATCTGTTGTGTCTCTTTCACGCAAACACAAACGCGCACACATGCGCACACAAACATACACACACGTGGGTTTCCATGTTTTACGGGGACTTTCCATAGACAAAATTATTTTTATACTGTACAAACTGTATATTCTATCCCCTAACCTATCTTTACATTTAAAAACAAATAATCATTTAATATGATTCATAAGCTGTTTTCTTCATGGAGACCAAAAAATGTCATTGACAATGACATTTTGTTCCCACAAACAAAGGGAATACCTAAACCACACACACA
Source organism: Romanogobio albipinnatus (assembly GCA_023566225.1). NCBI lineage: Eukaryota > Metazoa > Chordata > Actinopteri > Cypriniformes > Gobionidae > Romanogobio > Romanogobio albipinnatus. Next base: position 40,550,197 of record CM042241.1, on the reverse strand, counting down.
AAAGCCACTCTTATAACACTCTTGTTTTTTCAAGACAAAAGACGAGATCTTCTGTATAGGACATTACACTGGGGGAAAAAATTGTTAACCTAAAACCTGTGCCTTATGTGGTAATGTCAAAAATAACTGGTCAAAAATATTTCCACTTTTTACAGTGTATAACCATTCCTTTTAACTAGTTTCCTCTCTTTGAATATAGGGACACCAGAGAAATGATCTGTTGTCTTCATTTCTAGTTAGATTTGATTAAACAAAACAAAAACAGAGAGAGAAATCTATTTTGTATTATGATCTTTTTGATGTTGTGCTAGGGCAGCTGTTTCACCAATGAAGAAAAGGTTCAGATACTGGTCAGCTTCACTAATCTGAACTTATAAAGGGCACTTCATTAAGTTAAGTAATTTTACCTTAAGAAGAACATAATTAGATTTAGGCAGACATCCCATTAAAGACATAATAACTGAACTGTGCCTTCCAAGACATGATAGTCTGATTTTCTCAGAAATAACAGGAGAATTGTTTGCTATCTTTGTGGGGACTCTTCATAGGCGTAATGTTTTTTATGCTGTACAAACTGTGTATTCTATCCCCTTACACTAACCCTACCCCTAAACCAACACATCACAGAAAACTTTCAGCATTTTTACATTTCCAACAAAAACAAAAACTCATTCTGTATTATTTATAAGCTTGTTTCCTCATGGGGACCTTAATTTATGTCCCAGTCAGTCAGTGTGCATTCAGGTTGACGTCCCTACTGACACAATTGATTATGATTACAGAGCTTGGGGTGAGACTTAATTTACACACACACACACACACACACACACACACACACACACACACACACACACACACACACACACACACACACACACACACACACACACACACAATGCTATTGCATTAACAGTGCAAAGGAGACGTTGGTTACAAAGTTACAGCTAATAAACTCTGGAAGCTCTTGCTATTTCAGGTATGCTTACAAACATGCTTACTTGCTCACATTCAGTCCGTTTTACGTGCATCTTTATCACTCCTGGTTTCACACTCCATCTTTCGCTCTCTTTTCAGGGTCAGGTGATGTGAGTTTACAGTGTCTGTCAAGCATTCCTGTGGGTTAGCCACAATTAATGATCATGTGATTCCACTAGAGACTGAAAAAGTGATGTGATAATCTAAAGAACTTCACCAACGTCACAACACATGTCTTGGAAATAATTTTTTTTTTTGTTTAATAATTGTATTACAATTACAATCTAATTCATAAGCATTTAAAAAACATAAATATAGACACTCTCAATTGAACATCATTCAAACTTAACTGTGTATTCAGATTAAATATTTTTTTGGACATGACTTAATGTAGCCTATATTGCTTGTATTTCGCAGTAGATGTAGTAGATGTTTTATATCCACCTTATTTTGCAATGCAGAGGTAAGCAATTTTATGCATATGTGCGGGACTTTCAAAAATGCATTAGCTGCTATATGTAAATAACTAGAAGAATAGTAAAGTGCTGTGAACATGATTAAGTTTTTGAAGCATCAAAGTTTTGGTAATGGGCTTTCAATAGCGGAACAGAAGTAAAAAAAGGTAACACTATTTTAAAGTGATGTAGTTACACATTACTTAGTAACTAACATTAAATTATGCATAATTACTGGTAACTAACCTTTAACCAAACCCTAGTTAGTACATGTGGTTAATTGCAACCCGTTCTCACTCCCAAAGCGTCGAAAAACGAAGCATGGTCAAGTGCTTTCCGCGTCACAATAAAGACGCTAAAGGCACCCCTAGGCGTCACTATATCGACGCGCTGAGTGCTCCATTCATTTCAATGAGAAACCTTCGGCGTCAGACACAGACGCGTTGGGCATGGGAACGTTATCGTCATGCTGATCATATATTGGGTTATGATTTTGCCATTATGACATGTTGGACTGTGATTCTCAATTTAATCAGCCATCATCATTTTATTTACGCTATCTAGACACGTTTTAACATGTAACCCAACCCCATTCCAACCCTAAACCTACCCATTCGTGTGGTTTAAAACGCAGTTATAACAGGCAGAGTCGACTGCAGGCACAATTTATTAAAAAAATACAAATATTCCGAGGCCAAGCGATTGATTAGTGTGAAGGAAATCCCCAAAAGCGATCAGCGTCTCCATCCGCAGAAGATCACGAACACAAACAATTTCAAATTCAAATGTTGCCGCCCGTTACGTCAGTTTTCATAGTGACATTTCATTGGCTCTCGTATGTCTCGTGACTAATTGCGTCATTACGTCAGCTTTGATTGTAAAATGTCATTGGTTCTCGTGTGTCTTGTGACCGAATGCGTCATGCTAAAGAGGCGTGTGTATTATTTGAATGAGATATGAATGAGTGCGTTAACGGCGCGGCGGGATCATCATCGCGATTAAAACATTAAGATCAACTATGTTCTTTACATGAAGACATCGTGTGACTTCAGAAGACTTGGAATGCAACATGAGTTAATAGTTTTATACTGTTGTTGGTAAGTTTTTGCAATAAATACCTGTGACTGTACTTGTATTTGCCTGTTGTGTGTTTTATGTTGTTTAGGAGTGGTTAGGTTTAGTGTAGGAGTTGGGTTAGCTGCTCCAAAATATAAAAGTAACATTTAAATATGAATAAAATATGAATAAAATCATGTATGCTTTTACAAATGCAAAGAATAAAATGCGTCTTGATCTGACGCATTGGGTAAACAACTGAAATGAATGGAGCACTCAGCGCGTCAAAATAGTGACGCCTAGGGGTGCCTTTAGCGTCTTCGTTGCGACGCGGAAGGCACTTGACCATGCGTCGTTTATCGACGCCCTGGGAGTGAGAACGGGTTGTTAATTACAGTTCTCTTACGAGAGGTTCTCTCGTATTGCGTAAGTTCCTTACGCTACGGGAAAGTATTCTTTCTTCGAGATTTCTGAAAAACCCAAAATTATCCTTAATTTTGTAACATTGTCAACGCAGTGCGGCAGCCTGGCAGACCATAGCAGGCTATTCCAGCGTGCTATTGGCTGCTCTGCTGGCAACTGCAGCAGCCTATCGGTGAGCCCGCGTGACGTGGCGACCAATGAGGGCGCTTCGCGCCCACCTGGCTTCATTTGCCTACAGGTGGGGCGTGGCCACGTGTATATAAGCAGGGCTCACGGGCTGCATATTCGATTTTCTTTTCTTCAGCGAAGCCCTTCGCATCGCTGGATCTGGAACCCGCCGCCGTGAACGTGCAGACGAGCAAGCAGAGGACAGCGCCTGGAGAAGCCGGCAGCATCGCGCCACCTTCAGCCATCCGTGCCTGCTCTGCTATCCGGCAGCATTATATCCTTTCATTGCACGTGTTCTCGCCGTTGCGTCACACGTTTCATAAAAGAGCACGAGCGTTTTTATCAAAACGCCTCGTTCCACCTGCGGCTCGTGCCACGTGCAGCTCAGCACCAGAGACCGCCATGTGTCTGCGCTCTCTGTCTGGGCCGTGACCACGCCGCCGCCGCACTCCTCGCGGGCGAATGCCCCGAGTGTGAGGAACTCTCTATGTCGACCCTGCGGGCTCGACTCGAGCAGTTTTATGACGACATCACTCCGCTGTTCCCCCCCTCTGTTCAAGCCGCGCCACCGCGCCGCTTACAAGAGATGGTTGAAATGAACGGTCTCGGAGCGAGCCTCCTCCCCCTCTGTTCAAGCCGCGCCGCTTACAAGGGATGGTAGGAATGAACGGTCTCGGAGCGAGCCTTCTCCCCCTCTATTCAAGCCGCGCCACCGCGCCGCTTTCAAGGGATGGTAGGAATGAACGGTCTCGGAGCGAGCCTCCTCCCCCTCTGTTCAAGCCGCGCCACCGCGCCGCTTGCAAGGGATGGTAGAAATGAACGGTCTCGGAGCGAGCCTCCTCCCCCCTCTGTTCATGCAGCGCTGATGCGCCGCTTATATACAAGGGATGGCAGAAATGCACGATCCTGCAGCTCTCTTTACGTTACAAGAGAGCTGTTCCACCCTCGCGCACATTTTTCAGTCCCCTCATGAGTTCAGGCGACTGGAATTGTTCATATTGCTGTACACGAGCCTGTTAAGACATGCACGCCAGCAAACATACGCCGTCATAAGACATGACGCTGACATATGCTCTCCAACGAACCCGCACTCCCCCCTCTTGGACCGCGCAGATTGCGCCGTTCACAAGGAATGTGAGTGCGCTCGGTCACGAGCACGTTCAGCGCGCGCGCACGTGCGCGCGCCGCACTCACCGGGAAATTAACAGAGGGTGTTTTCGTCCCGCTGTGGCCGGACGAACCGCCATTCTCTAGCATTTCTCAGCCCCCTCTCCAGTTCAGGCGGCTGGAAATATTACTATTGCAGTAACGAGCCTGTCTTTTATGCACGCACGACTGCCAACAAGCACGAGGACGTACTGCTGTATGCTCGCGCTAACTGAACGCTATTGTGTGCCTCCCGGTAGCACAGTGGCAAAATCAGCGGCTGAAACGCCGGAGACCCGAGTTCGAGCCCAGCTCTCGCGGCAGATAAAAATGTTTTACTGTCCGCTTCCCCGGGCTCGCGGCCAGCTTTTCTTACATACAGAAAGCTAACTCGCACCACGTGGTGCTCGAGTATTTTTGGACGTCTATACATAAGGAGAGAAAAGACGGTTAAGTCCCGCTGCGGCCGGACCACCGTTAAAACTCTGTTTTTCCTGTCAGTCCCCACTCCTGTGGCTACTGCAGATGTTTTCCACGCAGCCTACGAGCCCGCGAACTCGCCCTCTCGCCTGTTTCCAACTGTAGCCCCTCCAAAGTCCTCCTAGCAGAGGGGGGAAGCGACGGTTAAGTCCCGCCGTGGTCGGACCACCGTCAAAACTCTTCTTCCTGTCAGCCCCCACTCCTGTGGCTGCTGCAGATGGCTCTCACGCAGCAAACGAGCCGGCAAAACTGCCCTCTCGCCTGTCTACAACCGCCGTTTTTATGACGAACCAGAGAAATCACGAAGTTGCCTTTTTTCTGGTTGCACGGCTCACGCCGTATGTGTTTTCAAATGCAGTAAACGTGCCCACTTTTGTGTTCACCCCTGCACCCAAGCACCACAAATCCCGTGTCTCTCACTCACATAAAGCGGCCACCGGCCGCTCGAGTGCTAGAGTTAGGTCACGTGTCCGCTTATTTGCGCCCACGCCTAATCACCACACGCGCTGTCACACAGCCACTCTTAACCGGTCATGTTCCACGCGTAAGAGTTGTGCCCGCTCAAACGCGCTCACACATTTTCGCGAACATTCTGCCCCCGGCGCCATGCGCCGCGCCACACACCATTTGTTCTCCGCCCAAGGTGGCCGGAACGACGAGTGTAAGGCCACACACAAGCCACTCCCTGCTCGAAGCGGCAGAGATACAGTGTGTAGGGCGGCCAGCCATCGCGAGCGATCGGCTGGCCCACAGCACAGAGAGCGCGCGCACTGCGCCCGCCCCTCCTATACAGGCCGTCGAACCCGCAAAGCGCGGCGTTTCGAGCCCGGAGGCCGTTCTATCCCGTGTGGCACACGCGAGAGCGTGGGAAGCCATTCCAGGTGTATCAGAATGGGTGCTGAAAACAGTGAAGCACGGCTACACTCTGCAGTTCGCTCGCCGCCCTCCGCGCTTCTGTGCGCGTACGGAGACGAGAGTGAGCGAGGAAGTAGCACATCTACTTCGAGCGGAGATAGCCACACTGCTGTGCGAAGGGGCTATAGAACCGGTTCCCCATTCTATGAGCGAGTCAGGCTTTTACAGCCGGTATTTTCTCGTGCCAAAAAGGGTTGGGTCGCTCAGACCGATTCTGGATCTGAGGCGTCTGAACAAAGCTCTTATGAGAAGATCGTTCAAGATGCTCACGACCAAGCAGATCCTCGCGCATATTCGCCCGAGAGACTGGCTAATCTCCCTAGATTTGAAAGACGCATATTTTCAAATCAAGATAACGCCGCGTCACAGGCCATTCTTACGATTCGCCTTCGACGGCCAGGCTTATCAATACACCGTCCTTCCGTTCGGCCTGTCACTAGCACCCCGTACATTTACGAAGTGCATGGACGCGGCCCTCGCTCCCCTGAGAAGTCGAGGGATGCGAGTGTTGAACTATCTGGACGATTGGCTCATCCTGGCGCAGTCAGAGGCCGAGCTCCTCGCCCACAGGGCAATGCTGCTCAGCCATCTGGACAGCCTGGGGCTCACGGTCAATTGGACCAAGAGCTCATTAGTGCCCACGCAATCAACCTCATTTCTGGGTTTGAATCTGGACACTGTGGCAATGTCAGCCCGCCTGTCACCCCAACGCGCGCGCCAAGTTCGGCGCATGGATGCGTACTTCCGGCCGGGCAAAATCGCACCTCTCAAGCTCTTTCAGAGGATGCTGGGACGTATGGCCTCAGCTGCAGCTGTGCTCCAGCTGGGCTTAATGCGCATGCGCCCGCCGCAATGCTGGTTAAACGCCCGAGTGCCTCACAGAGCCTGGGCGTCCGGAGGCTTCAGGATCAGAGTGACTCAGGGCTGCGTTTCAGCCCTAGAGCCCTGGTTAGTAGCCGACTGGTACCAGCGGGGAGTGACGATGGGAGCCATCTCACACCGCAAGGTCATCTCGACGGACGCCTCCACCACGGGTTGGGGCGCCGTTTTCGAGGGCAGATCGGCCTCGGGCCTCTGGTCGAGCGGGGAAAAGCTCCTACACATAAACTGTTTGGAGATGATAGCGGTAGAGAACGCGCTCAAGTAGTTTCTCCCGCTTATACGAGGACACCACGTGTTGGTCCGGTCGGACAATACCACAGTGGTGCCCTATGTGAACCGGCAGGGCGGTGTCAGGTCCAGGTGTCTGGGCAATCTGACAGAACGCCTGCTCGTGTGGGCACACAGCTCGCTGCGCTCGCTGAGAGCTGCGCACGTACCGGGCCACCTCAATGTGGGCCCGGACAAGCTGTCCAGGGGCCTCATTCTCCCAGGAGAATGGTCCCTGCACCCTCAGACAGTCCAGCTGGTATGGCGCCTATTCGGCAGAGCGGAGCTCGACCTCTTTGCAACAAAAGAGAACGCCCGCTGCCCGAGGTTTCTGTCCAAAAGCGAGGATGCGCTGTCCCAACCTTGGCCCAGCCTCCCGCTGTATGCTTTCCCGCCGATTTCCCTATTGCCCCAGGTCATAGCGAAAATCAGGGAGACGCGCCGCCTGGTGCTCCTTATAGCGCCGCGCTGGGAGAACCAGATTTGGTACCCAGAGCTGGTGAAGCTGTCGCACTCACCCCCCTGGCCAGTTCCGCTGAGAGCAGACCTCCTCTCTCAAGCAGGAGGGTCAGTTTGGCATCCCCATCCAGAGCGATGGTCTCTGCATGTGTGGGTGACCAACGGATACCCGTTGACCTGCCCGAAGGGGTTATGAACACGATTTCACACTCTAGAGCCCCCTCGACGAGGCGGTTATATAGTTCTAAGTGGCCGGTGTTCACTGAGTGGTGTGTTTCCAAGGGATTGGACCCACAGCAATGTGGGGTCCAGCGGGTGCTCTCCTTCCTCCAAGAGCTTTTGGAACTGGGCAGGTCCCCTTCCACGCTCAAAGTGTATGTGGCGGCTATAGCAGCGTTCGCTCAGACGACGCTAGGTAGCACGCTAGGAAGGAACGAGCTCATCATCCGTTTCCTCAGAGGAGCCAGACGGATGAATCCCCCGCGGCCCCCATCGGTTCCTATATGGGATCTGGCCTTGGTCCTAGAGGCCCTGAAGGCCCATCCTTTTGAACCGCTCGAGACTGTGGAACCAAGGTTCCTTTCGCTAAAAACCGCGTTCCTGATAGCTCTGGCTTCAGTGAAACGCGTGGGGGATCTACACGCGCTCTCAGTGAGCCCGACGTGTATGGAGTTCGGTCCTAATGACTCTAAGGTCATTCTCAGACCGAGGCATGGTTATGTCCCCAAAGCGATCGGCACTCCCTTCAGGGCGCAGATTATCTCCCTCTCGGCTCTGCCAGCATCCGATGAGGGGGACGGTGGCAATTTCCTCTGCCCTGTCAGGGCATTGAGGGTTTATGTCACACGCTCCGCCGCCTTCAGGCGTTCTGAGCAGCTATTTGTTTCGTTTGGTGGGCGCACTAAAGGTCTCGCCTCCTCGAAACAGACCCTTTCCAGGTGGATAGTGGACGCGATTGCAACTGCATACGCTTCCAAACACCTGCAGTGCCCGCTAGGTGTCAGAGCACACTCCACCAGAGGCATGGCCTCTTCGTGGGCTTGGGCCAGAGGGATTTCCATCCACGATATCTGTATGGCGGCAGGCTGGGCCTCCCCGTCTACGTTCGTGAGATTTTACAATCTGGAAGTTCCTGCCTTACAGGCGAAAGTGTTACCAGTTCAATAGGGCTGTTGGTCCTGCCCAGTGATTCTGCGCAGACATAGCTCACATACTGGTAGTAAGTTCGGTACTAGGCTCATGTGAATTTGAAGGAGACCGGCGGTGCCGTTTCCTCATTTACGAGACGAGCTGTTGTGAGTTTGAAGGTGACCGGCGGTGCCGTTACCTCACTCATATAATAAAATATTGTGAATTTGAAGGCGACCGGCGTTGCCGTTCCCTCATTCATGAGACAAGGTGTAGTGAATTTGAAGGAGACCGGCAGGTGCCGTTCCCTCATTCATGGGACAGGGTGTTGTAACCACCCGTTGTAACCACCCGTCAGTTCGAATGAAGTGTCTGTAGATGTGGTGGCCCGTTTTCCTTACCGGCCACCCTGCCCGAGCAGTGTTATGGTCCCCGGTTCCCTGGGATACATATGCTGTACACGAGGCGCGCACGGCGTTGACAATATGTTCCCGTAGCGTAAGGAACTTACGCAATACGAGAGAACCTCTCGTAAGAGAACGATACTCGGTTACTTAACGTAACCTCGGTTCTCTCTAGAAGAGGGAACGAGTATTGCGTTCCTTGCCGTGCGCCCCGCGGGCTTTTACGCTTCAGAACTACGAAAACCGAATATGCAGCCCGTGAGCCCTGCTTATATACACGTGGCCACGCCCCACCTGTAGGCAAATGAAGCCAGGTGGGCGCGAAGCGCCCTCATTGGTCGCCACGTCACGCGGGCTCACCGATAGGCTGCTGCAGTTGCCAGCAGAGCAGCCAATAGCACGCTGGAATAGCCTGCTATGGTCTGCCAGGCTGCCGCACTGCGTTGACAATGTTACAAAATTAAGGATAATTTTGGGTTTTTCAGAAATCTCGAAGAAAGAATACTTTCCCGTAGCGTAAGGAACTTACGCAATACTCGTTCCCTCTTCTAGAGAGAACCGAGGTTACGTTAAGTAACCGAGTATCGTTTTTTACAGACGCTATTTCTCAATGCTTAGGTCACTTTTGCAAAACTCTTCACACAGTTCTCCTAAGCAACTTTCAGCTTGGCAAAGCAGTTCATTTGACCAAAACACATTATTCAGGTCTCAAATCAACTCATTCTTCCAGAACAAAGGTTGACAGCCAACAAACACACTTTGTCACCTACAAAACAATGACCTAAAAAACACTAACAACATGTAGCATTATACAATGTTTTCTTGTGTAAAACAAGGACACATCTCTATTTATAATTTACTGCAATATATATTACTGTAATTAATCAGACATGATGCAGTATTCGTCAATATTTTATGTTGTTTATTTTATTTTTATTTTTTTTGCACTGAGTAATTCCAAAATACAAGAATTTGTATACACACCATCCACCATCTACAATGAGAATCAGCTGTGGCTGTCCAATTATTTTTATAGCATTTAATTTTAAGATTTAAAATATATTTCATTAAAATATTACTGTAGGAATGTAGAAAATTGCCGTCTTATTCAGTTTTGTATTATGTTATTGTTTTGAACATACACTCCCCTAAAGGATTATTAGGAGCACCATACTAATACTGTGTTTGACTCCCTTTCGCCTTCAGAACTGCCTTAATTCTACGTGGCATTGATTCAACAAGGTGCTGAAAGCATTCTTTAGAAATGTTGGCCCATATTGATAGGATAGCATCTTGCAGTTGATGGAGATTTGTGGGATGCACATCCAGGGCACAAAGCTCCCGTTCCACCACATCCCAAAGATGCTCTATTGGGTTGAGATCTGGTGACTGTGGGGGCCATTTTAGTACAGTGAACTCATTGTCATGTTCCAGTACACCACCACCACCAGCCTGCACAGTGGTAACAAGGCATGATGGATCCATGTTCTCATTCTGTTTACGCCAAATTCTGACTCTACCATCTGAATGTCTCAACAGAAATCGAGACTCATCAGACCAGGCAACATTTTTCCAGTCTTCAACTGTCCAATTTTGGTGAGCTTGTGCAAATTGTAGTCTCTTTTTCCTATTTGTAGTGGAGATGAGTGGTACCCAGTGGGGTCTTCTGCTGTTGTAGCCCATCCGCCTCAAGGTTGTGCGCCTCAACCATGCCACGCTCAAAATTTCTTAAATCACCTTTCTTTCCCATTCTGACATTCAGTTTGGAGTTCAGGAGATTGTCTTGACCAGGACCACACCCCTAAATACATTGAAGCAACTGCCATGTGATTGGTTGATTATATAATTGCATTAATGAGAAATTGAACAGGTGTTCCTAATACAGTTTTTTTCAATTGTTTACACGCAATTTTGAAAACAGAGTTCTTTTTGTCAAAATATAATCACAATTATCCAAACACCACACTCAATTAGCAAAATTCCTAGATTGTTTGCAAAATGACACACTTCAGTCAAAACATACACACTTCAGTCAAAACATATACACATATTTGTGAAAATGCTATTTGTTTTCATTTAACCAACACAGTCATCAATGATCATACACTATTGCAGCCAGTTTCACACTGCTGTGATAAATAAAAAACACATTTGTAAAAAAAAAAAAATAGATTTTTGGCCAGACATTCTTACTGTATGTAAGAGATAATTTAGGTGACAAAAAATAGTGAGAAACTCACAACATTATTCATGATTTGTTTTGAGATAGGAGAATGTAGACAAATACTGTAGGCCTACTATAACCTTACTGCACTGCACAACACTTGATGCTGCAGACTGAATATTTCAAGTATTTATTTCAATACTTACAATATTGTAAGTTACAGTAATCAACCAACAATGATATCAATTACTGTAAACAAATAAAATCTATAGACAAATAAAAATTACTGCATGTATTACAGTACATACACTTTGACTCTGAAGAAAAGTAAAGTAAAAGTAAACAGAAATGAAAGAAAACTCAAAGCAACAAGAATACTGTAACTATCCATCTCTCCGTCTGGCTGGATCAGGCCATAAGATTTCATCAACATCACAGGCTATGTCTTCATTGGCAAGGCACCGCTGGAAGAATCGCCTTGTGTGACGAATCCACCCCTGCACTGAAGCTGCTTCAATAAGATCACATGCCTGTTCCATGGCCTGGATGAGGGGCAAACGGTCATAAGGCCGCAGGTCATATACCTTTCACCGCCACGCTGAAAAAACATCTTCTATAGGATTCAGGAAGGGGGAGTATGGGGGAAGGTATAAAACTTCAAAATCAGGGTGATCATGGAACCAGTTCTGGACCAGAGCAGCCCGATGAAATGAGACATTGTCCCAAACGACAATGTACCGCATCTGGTCCACTGGTGTAATGCTGTGACAATCTCATGCAATCGGTCAAGAAATGCAAGTATCAGATTTGCATTATAGGGTCCCAGATTTGCATGGTGGTGGAGGACCCCATTTTGTGTGATAGCAGCGCAAAGGGTGATGTTACCCCCTCGCTGCCCTGGCACATTGGTGATTGCCCTGTGCCCAATTACATTTCTCCCTCTTCTTCTTGTTTTTGCAAGGTTAAATCCAGCCTCATCCACATATATAATTTCATGTTGAATTTCAGCAGCATCCATTTGCAAGACTCTCTGAAACACATTAAAGAAAATAGGATGCTATTCAATATCTATAGCACAGTATTTTTTTTGCGACAGAACATTATGAGCAGTGCATGATACCACACCATAGTCAGATGAACAATGCATACCTCCACATACTCATAGCGCAGATGTTTCACTCTCTCTGAATTTATGTCAAATGGTACCCGATACAGTTGCTTCATGTTTATTTGATTTTTCTTTAGGATTCGACCTAATGTTGACAGAGAGACTCGTTGGATGTTATTGAAAATATTGTCATCATTGATGATATTGGCTTGGATTTCTCGTAGCCTGATACAATTATTGGCCAAAACCATGTTCACAATGGCGGCCTCTTGTGCACGACTAAACATAGGGCCCCTTCCACCTTGGTGTCCTCGACCCTCAATCCTATGTAAAAAAAAAAAAAAAGATTATATATATATATATATATATATATATATATATATATATATAGATATATAATCAAATATACTGTCAAATGTCATAGTAAACAATATTGATTATACAAGCTTCAGTTTCAATTTATACTGTGTGGTTAGCTTACCTGTTTTGTCGATGAAATGTCCGAATTACTGACGCAACAGTATTTCTGCTGAGATTTGGTTGAACTCTTTGTCCAGCTTCCATCAGTGTCAGTCCATGGTTGATAACATGGTCAATAAGTGTTGCACGGATTTCTCGAGTCAAATTTGGTCCTCGTCTTCTTTGTTCAGGTTCTATCACCTCTTCAAGTCCTTCTCTACCTCTTCCTCTACCTAGGCATCCTCCTCTACCTCCTTCTCCTCTTCCTCTTCCTCTTCCTCCTTCTCCTCTTCCTCTTCCTCTTCCTCCTTCTCCTCTTCCTCTACCTTCTTCTCCTCTACCTATGCCTCTTCCTCTACCTCCTTCTCCTCTTCCTCTACCTCTACCTCCTTCATCTCCTCTTTGAGCTCCCCCTCTCATTCTCACTCTTCTTCTTCTTCTAACTCCTTCCATTTTTGTTGAAGACAGGTGAACTCACCTGCTGCCTTTTATAGCACACCTGAGTGCTGCATTTTAAAATTAGCACATGTGTGCTTCCACACCTGGTAGATGTGTTTATCCAATTCGTTCATTAGTGTGGTAATTGGCAATCCGGTGCTTTGTAATTACAAGGAAGTAACCTCACAATCCTTATCTGTGTCTAAGGTGTGAAAATGTGTGTAGAGTTTTACAAATCACTGTGTGTAATGTTTTGCAAAAAGGGTGAAGCAGACATTGTGTGTAATGTTGTGCAAATCTGTGGAGGTGTTTTGCTCATTGGAGTAAAGTTTTGCTAATTGTGTGGAAATTTTAATTTTAGTGTGTAAACAATCGTAAAAAACTGTAATTCTTTAGGTGAGTGTAAGTTTAACAGTTTTGAAAACAGTATGTAAGCATGTGCAAATTGGCCTGTACGTACAAAGAGTTTTGGCAGTTGTTGTGTCTGAGTGAGAAAAGAATTCATGAAATTTGAGAGATGTAGTCATTGAATGCATTTTGTGCCAAAGCAATGATAATTGATCTTCAGTTTAGCCCACATAGACTTCTGTTGTGCTCACTGTGTGAAGAGTTTTGCAAAAGTGACCTAAGTATTGAGAAATGTGTCCTAGCGTCTGTAAAAAACTGTAATGTAGCCTATATTGCTTGTATTTCGCAGTAGATGTAGTAGATGTTTTATATCCACCTAATTTTGAAATGCAGAAGTAAGCGAGTTTATGCATATGTGCAGGACTTTCAAAAATGCATTAGCTGCTATATGTAAATAACTAGAAGAATAGCAAAGTGCTGTAAACATGATTCAGTTTTTGAACCGTCAAAGTTTTGGTAATGGACTTTCAATAGCGGAACAGAAGTACAAAAAAAGATAACACTATTTTAAAGTAATGTAGTTACACATTACAATTACATAATTACTGGTAACTAACCCTTAACCAAACCCTAGTTAGTACATTTGGTTAATTAATATTACTCAGTACTAATGTAAGTAAGTACAATGTAACATCAAAGTGTAAGCAAAATTTTTTTAAGGATGAACAGAACGCTTTTGCATTTGGGGGGGACATTGGGTAACTGATAACAGAAACTGTTTACATGTTTATATGTAATTTTCCTCTGTGTGTGTGTGTGTGTGTGTGTGTGTGTGTGTGTGTGTGTGTGTGTGTGTGTGTGTGTGTGTGTGTGTGTGTGTGTGTGTGTGTGTGTGTGTGTGTGTGTGTGTGTCTAAATTAAATCTCACCCCAAGCTCTGTAATCATAAGCAGATGCACTGACAAACTTTTACTGTCTGAGCTCCGAATGCCTGAACCACACCCAGAGGGTTTCTAAACCACTGTTAGAAAGCAATGGAAAGGGAGGGAGAAAAGGCACAGGAGATAAGGAAGAGGACGATGAAGAATACGATTGGGACATACACGCATTGATTCACAACAACTCACTGTATAAAACACTTCATAACATGAGTGTTTGACCTCCGGCGAGGATGAAGCTGAAAGATGGTATTTTATTTGCAATTAAATTGCTTTGTTTCCATGGAGAATACTACACACCCACAGTTACAGAAGACACAGGCACACATGTCTTCATTTTGCAGAGTTAGGGTTAGCGTTCCTGGGTCAACATATTTTTTTAACCCTGGAACAACATTCCTGTCCGAAAATTTTGTCCTAACCCTAATCCTATCCCTACCCCTAAACCTAACCCTACACATACGTTATCTCTAAAATCAGAGGGAAATGATATCTGAATAACACTGATGTAGAAGCACCTAACCCTGGTTGTAGCCTAAGCCTAAACTTGCCTAAGCATAAACTGTAAACTTGTCCCTCAAATCTGAGGTGATTGATTGGTTGATTGGAATGTTGTTTCAGGATCAACCAATATATTGATCCAGGAACATGTAGCACTTGGGGAAATCAGGGCTGGGTTCAGGCACGACAAAATGTTGCAAAACGTTTTTTTAAACGGAAACGGTGCTGCGTTGAACACCCTGTTCTGATGACGCAAGAGTTGCAACTATGGCAGCTGAGAAGGCCATTCTTTGTGTTCTTTTTGAGGAATTTTCAGAGCCTGATAAAATCGTACGTGTTTAATACTGCAAAATACATGCAATCACTGCCCTTGCTGTCCAGAATAAAAGAGAACCATCCCATTTAATTCACTTTTTATCTCCTGGTAATCAATTCTAATTTAAATAATTTTATTTCTAGTTCTTACTTTGTAATACCTTGTATCTTCTTTCTCACTTTTATGTAAAGCACTTAATTACCATTGTGTATGAAATTTGGTATATAAATAAACTTGCATTGAAGCTAAAAATATAAACAACTACATCATCATGTTGATATGCTATACGACAATCACGTCTTCTAATATCTTCAATTGTTGCATATGAGGTGCAGCTGCTACTGATTGGGTTGACATATTTGACACACCCACCAAACGAGAGAAAACGCATCTCAAACCCGTTGCACACGTAGGCTGTGTCTGAAAACCTAGGCAGCTGACTCGTTGCCTCGCTGCCTTATCAGACCATGGCTTGTAAGGCAGCGTTTAAGCATGAAGGCACCTCACAAAACTAATTTCGGACAGACTTCTTAGGCAGGGTAAAATACTGCAAAATAGAGAGAGCTTTAGTGAGAACTAAACACTACATTAGTAATTTCTCGCTAGAAATGACATCAGAAGTGGAAAATGTTGGTAAAAAAACGTACATTTACACACAAACTGACCAGCAAACACAACTTTCGGACGCCATCTTCTTTTCCAGCTCAACTGTCACAGAATGGAAAGCACAGGATTGAGGGACATCAAAGGCAGCGAAGAATACAAATATACTGCCTTCAAAAATCGATCAGATGAAGGTATCTCAGAAGACAGGAAGTGAAGCTAACATTAGATTCGGACGTGCATTGGTGCCATCATGCCTAGAAATGTGTTCGGACGCAGCCATAGACAGTAAAAGAAAGGTTGCACACCGTTTCCAGGAAACATGACGTTCAACCGGAAACCGTAGCAAAACGTTGCACACCGGTTTGAGCTTTGAACGTGCCCCAGGTTCTGCCACATGGCACACTGACACCATTAAGTGCTAAACCAATCACAACCTACTGCCTAGCCTTAGCCAATCACATACCACGGATAGATTAAACCTATTTAAAATCCGTAACCTGATGGACTGGCCCTATTCATAATCGACTGTATACTTTTGGTATATAGTAATATTATAAAATTGCTACATTTTAACCTCTTTAAATATGTGTTTTGATTATTTGTTGCTGTTACTCTTGTATAAAATATATGTTGAGATTTACTGAAAAATCACTTTTATGCCTATCAAAATAAAACAGCTGCTTTTTATCATCCCACATGTCCCCTTGTATCTTGAAAGGACATGAACTTTTCTCAGGATTCCTTACATAGACCAACACAATTCCTCGCCCTTCCCTCTTCTTTATTTAATTTCTCTTATAACATGCTACTGCAGTTACCCTTGCTCTCCTTTCATCAACATTTTTGTAGATTTTATGGGTAGAATGTTGTTCTCTGTCTCTCCCTCTACTCCCTGAAGACACGAGGATGTTATTTATCCTGTGACTAACAGCCTGTGCCCATGAACATGTCACATAACCTGTAGTGACAAGACTGCAAAAGTTACCTTAAAAAACAGTGGTTGTAATGAATGAATGACCTAAAATGTAACTAAATGCCACGTTCGCTAAGCTGCGGTCAGAACTCGTTACGTATTTCTGAAGGAGGGACTTCATAGAATAAAGGAAGTCATCAGCCGTTTTTAGAACAGTGAAAACAGCGGTATACAGATAAGTAAATTGTGTTAAAAATACTGTTTTTTTAACACGCGAAACATGAACACATGTTATATTGCACACTGTAAACACAATCAAAGCTTCAAAAAAACACGAAGAACGGGACCTTTAATTAGTAAGAATATTTGTAGTATGGTGTTGTTCATAATGAAAATAAGAGGATTAAAACAAAGGTTTTTTGTTGCCCTCATGTGAGTGTATAGGTGTTATTGATGGCAGCAATACAGAACAAGAGCTTAGTTCAAGTGTATATACTATTGTTTTATTACCCTGAGGAATTAGCCTACACTTATGTAGGTACACCTATTGCTTTTCTGTTTCTATTTGCCTCTCTCGTTTTTAAGTCAGAAACACAAGTCCTTTGGTTTTGAGGTTGACATCCGACCTCGAGGGACTGAACCAAAGAAATTAATCAGAGAGGATTTCCACGTCAGAGAAGGCGGAGCCTCAGAGCACACTTTTCTAGAAAGTTTGATTCGGAAAGCTGAACTTCGGCTGTGTCCGAAATCTCCCCCATAGGCCTACCCTTAAATAGGGCACTGTTTGAAGGGACAGTCATTTGTAGTGGTGTCCAAAACCATAATGGATGTTATCGAGTGCACTTATTTAATCCCATAATGCACTGCAATAACAAGTGTAGAACTCATAGAAATATAAACATAGATACGTCATTAGTGGCGATTTCTATGGGTTGCTCTTCGTAAGCCATCCGCCATATTGGAATGGTCAAAACACTGGTCCGTGAAAACTTGAGAGCAAGTTGACTGTGCATCCTCCACCGTAGTTAGATGCATGAATATCTATATCTGCAATAGACTTCAGCAAATTATTTTACTAACTAACACAATAAAACAAGATGATGGCGTCAGCTAACACGACATTAAAAAGTTACCATAAGCCCCTTTCACATAGAGCATTGATCCCAGAAAAATTGCCAGAAAATTGCTAAAGCACCTTTTGTGTGAACGCAAACACGTCCCAGGATAGATCAGGGATGGGGACCTAGTAACATTGTCGGAATCAGTCCCGGAATGCGCCCTGTGTGAACAGGCAGGACCAATGCCGTAAGGGGTGGGTCATAGTAATGACGCTGAAGCTGAGATTGTTCACCAGCTTAGTGGAGCAGTATGCGATGCTCTATAGTTTATGATCAATTTCCGGAATCTCTGTGTGAAAGGGGCTCTGGTGTCACGAGCCCAGTGTGGTTCATATTTGTGGTTTGTTTGTTTTGCAGGATGGCTTTTGGGTGAGTGATGTCATTATGACTAAGGAGTTAGACCTGTGTTGGAGCTGTCGCAGGCAATTTAAGCAGTTCCCTTCAGTTGTCACGGGGTGCACTCTCCTCTCCTCATGCCGTTTTTCCCCCCTTTTCAGTTGTTTGATTTGTTTAGTTTCGTCTTTTCCTATTTTATTCTTCTTACTTTAATAAATGTTATTCCTTTTGATCATTATCCAATGTGTCGTCTCCTTCTTTGTCACGGCTTGCAATCCGGCCGTGACAATGGTAGGCTATAAAAACCTGTAATATTGCATTAATATAAAAACACAAACCAACACATTCTCATCTGCGAAAGATTATCCCATTTCTTCAGGAATATAAATCTTGGCGGTTTCACAACCAGAAGCTGCGCAATGTTGTGACATCATTGATTTTTACAGTGTGACGACACGTTGACATTTACAAGATGGCAGGCACGCCTATGTGTCTGGAGTGGTCGGATGTGGCATCTACGTATACATATGGTACAACAGATGTATACCCATCCGCTAGAGCAGTGGTTCTCAAACATTTTATACCAAGTACCACCTCAGAAAATATTTGGCTCTCCAAGTACCACCATAATGACCAACATTAAAATACAGTAGCGTAGTAGGCCTAACTATTCAGCTACAGCTCTGCACAGTTCAAAAAGTTTATTCCTAATAGGAATATTTATTGTTGTCAACCACTTTAACATTGTAAATACACAGTTTGTACATTAACACTAAACTGTGCTTACATACAGGTAAATAAAATAATTAAATAATGATTAAATTAAAATGTGTTGTAAAGTTAAATTAAAACTGTACTGTACTTAAATGCAGAGTCCTGCATGGGTGAAAAACTTCCTACTGTGTTGTATACGGGTGCGGGTTGGGTCGGACAAGGGAGAACACGGGTCTAAACACGGGTTTTAAACAGTCACGTGCAAACGAATATAGGCCTTATATAAAAATATATGCATGTATATTGTAGATGTGTTCCTAAAAATATGCATATACAAAAATATGCCTTGCCTGTATTTGAAGTTGATAAAATTATTTCAAATCCATATCAGTTTATTTGTGGCCGTGCCCCAGAAGAATCACAACCGCGCGTGCGCATATGTGGAACTTCATCGCTGAGGAAGCATGCATACTAACTGTGATAACAAAACCCTGCACAAGCAGCTCTATCGAACAGTATTTTTGTTATGTTTCCTGAGTTTGGTCTCTTAATAACACTATCTTAGTCCATCCATCCATCCATCTTCTTCCGCTTATCCGGGGCCGGGTCGCGGGGGCAGCAGTCTAAGCAGAGATGCCCAGACTTCCCTCTCCCTAGACACTTCCTCCAGCTCTTCCGGGGGGACACCGAGGCGTTCCAAGGCCAGCTGGGAGACATAGTCCCTCCAACGTGTCCTTGGTCTTCCCCGGGGCCTCCTCCCGGTTGGACATGCCCGAAACACCTTCCCGGGAAGGCGTTCAGGAGGCATCCGGAACAGATGCCCGAGCCACCTCAGCTGTCCCCTCTCTATGTGGAGGAGCAGCGGCTCTACTCCGAGTTCCTCCCGAGTGACTGAGCTTCTCACCCTATCTCTAAGGGAGCGCCCAGCCACCCTGCGGAGAAAGCTCATTTCGGCCGCCTGTATCCGGGATCTTGTCCTTTCGGTCATGACCCAAAGCTCATGACCATAGGTGAGAGTAGGAACGTAGATTGACCGGTAAATCGAGAGCTTCGCCTTCGCCTGGCTTAGCTCTTTCTTCACCACGACAGACCGGTACATCGACCGCATTACTGCAGAAGCTGCACCAATCCGTCTGTCAATCTCCCGTTCCATCCTCCCCTCACTCGTGAACAAGACCCCTAGATACTTGAACTCCTCCACTTGGGGCAGGAACTCTCCACCGACTCTCCACCTATCTTAGTAGCCTACATTAAAGCCGGACGCACACGGTGTGATTGTTGCTGTCGTACGAGCTTGCAGGCGATTTTTTTCAATCGCGTGGAAATCGTTGATGCTCGTATGGTCACGGCTCGCAGCATGTGAGAGGAATTAGGAGACGAGCCGACCTCGTTAAGAGCACCTCACGACCTCACGATAATTTTTAAACATGTCAAAAAAAGTTCGGGAGCTGTCGGCTTGAATTCTATGGAATTAGATTTGTTTAAAAAAAAATGAACGAATCTTTATGAAACGGAACGAAACTTTATAAAACTGAACGAAACTTTTTCAGAAACTATCAAAAATATCCATTACAAAAGAAGAAAAACAAAAAAAAAATAAAAAATAAAACTCAGTCACACAAATTTAACAGGATATTCAAATATGCTTCATTCTTTGTTAATGTTTTTCAAAGATTCGTTTTCATTGCCACAGATTTCGCTTACGCTTCGCAGTTTTTCGTTTGCTATTTTGACACAAACGTCTCGTGGGGGCGGGCTTAACAGTGATCTACTCTGATTGGATAGTGAGCTTTCGATGGACAGGTGCTCTCTGACCTGGAAGTATAGACGTCACTCAGTGGCGCACACATTGGAAAACCTTTGCGTTGCTTTGCATAAAGTTTATACAAGTTTGTAAAGAATTTCTAAACAATTTAGTTTATAAAGATGAGCTCTCAGGAGAGACACGGAGCGGCGGCATCATCTTCATCATCTTCCTCCTCCGCTTGTTCTTCAAGGCAGTTTGAAGTTCTGTGTTACTGAAGTAACCAATAACATCGATTAAAGTTGTATCCAAGTTGGTCATGTAATAACTTCTGTATTCTGGCAATAAACATTTTTGTACGTGTGTCTATAATGTGATATGCTAAACTGATTTTATTGCGGGTCGGGTGTCGGTTCTATTTTAAGCGGGTCGGGTCCGGTCGGGTGCAGATTTTATTTAGTGCTGTTGTCGGAAAATGGGTCGGATGCAGTTTTAAGCACTGCGGGTACGGGCGGACGCGGGATTACAAAATCGGACCCGTGTACTACTCTGCCCCAAGAGCCTCAGTCGGAAAAGGGTGGCTTGCCCACTTCAGGTTGGTGGAGAGTTCCTGCCCCAAGTGGAGGAGTTTAAGTATCTAGGGGTCTTGTTCACGAGTGAGGGGAGGATGGAACGGGAGATTGACAGACGGATCGGTGCAGCTTCTGCAGTAAAGCGGTCGATGTACCGGTCTGTCGTGGTGAAGAAAGAGCTAAGCCGTAAGGCGAAGCTCTCGATTTACCGGTCAATCTACGTTCCTACTCTCACCTATGGTCATGAGCTTTGGGTCATGACCGAAAGGACAAGATCCCGGATACAGGCGGCCGAAATGAGCTTTCTCCGCAGGGTGGCTGGGCGCTCCCTTAGAGATAGGGTGAGAAGCTCAGTCACTCGGGAGGAACTCGGAGTAGAGCTGCAGCTCCTCCACATCGAGAGGGGACAGCTGAGGTGGCTCGGGCATCTGTTCCGGATGCCTCCTGAACGCCTTCCCGGGAAGGTGTTTCGGGCATGTCCAACCGGGAGGAGGCCCCGGGGAAGACCAAGGACACGCTGGAGGGACTATGTCTCCCGGCTGGCCTTGGAACGCCTCGGTGTCCCCCCGGAAGAGCTAGAGGAAGTGTCTAGGGAGAGGGAAGTCTGGGCATCTCTGCTTAGACTGCTGCCCCCGCGACCCGGCCCCGGATAAAGCGGATAAAAATAAAAATAAATTTATTGATTATTAAAAAGGTTTATACATGCTAGTTTCCATGACAGAGTTTAAGACAGGGCCTAAACAACCCTGGGAATAGTGAATGAGTGAATTGGGGGCAATTTGGATAACAGCTTTCATTTCGACCTGATTTTGTTCGGAATGACGTCACACCAATTCTTTCTTCAATTTCTTTTTAAGTATATATTAATTTTGATATTCATTTGAAATTATAACTGCATTTTTTAATCCAATCATATTTTATCCGAAAGTATTTTCCCAAGAATAATGTCAAAATATTCCAAAACCTTGGCCGATAATGCGTGGCAAGTTTTGCTGTTCAGTAGGCAACACACCTTAAAGGGTTATGTATGTAAAGGGATATTATATCTTCATTAAACCTTTTGGAGGTTCACATTATGGCATCATTTTATGGATTTAGTTTTAATTAATTTTCCATGTCCAGAAACATACTTTATCACAGGAAAAACAAAAGTGAAATAAGTAACCCCTTAAACATAAAAGTATGCAATAATTAAACATTTCTCCTCATATAGAACCTTTTTGGCATAAAGGGTTCTTTCAAATTGATTCAAGAATTCTATATAGAACCCCTTAATACCTTTTTTTCTAAAGAGTGTGGCACTGCTTCCATATGAGTGTGGCATATTAATTTGAGTTGCACAGAAAAGCAGATCAAGCACAGCAGGATTCCTGGATTGTGGAGACCTTCATAAAAAAATGTAATCATTCAAAAATATGCTGTAATGGTTATGTTTCTATGAAATTCCTTTACTGAGCCCCATACTTTCTCATTATTCAGCATTCATTTGCAAATAAGACAAAAAGAGACACTTCCTGTGCAAAGCTGTTTCTTATTTTAAGAAACTGAACCTGATGTGATTTTAAGTGTTAGAATGTGCTTTAATATAATCCTCCACAGTGTTTCTTCTCTCTGTTGTACCTGTAGTGCTATCTCACACATAGCTATCTTGCTCGCACAAACCTTGCATTTTTAGATTTGCATCTAAGACAATATTTAGTTTGTCTCTCATTTTCCTCAGGTGGACTGTTGACTGGTCCCCACAATATACACAATAAAGTTTGTGGTTGGTAAGTGATGTTTTTGAAAGTCTCTAAGGCTGCATTTATTTGATCAAAAATAATAATAATTCTAAATACAATAAATATTATGGCAAAGTGATTTTTCAGCAAAGTGAGTCTTCAGTGTCACATCATTCTTCAGAAATAATTCTAATATGTTAAGCTGATGCTCAAGAAATATTTATTATTATTATCAGTGTTAAAAACAGTTGTACTGTTCAATATTTTGTAGAAACTGAATTTTTATTGTCGATGTATTCAATACAACAGCATTTATTTGAAATAGATTTTTGTACTTTTGATAAAATTATTACTGATTTCAAACTTTTGACCAGTAATGTAAAGACTTTCCATAGACATAATGACTTTTAAACTGTACAAACAGTATATTCTTTCCCCTAACCCTCACAGAACATTTTACATTTGTTAAAAAACATAATTTAGTATGATTTACAAGTTGTTTTTCCTCATGGGGACCAAAAAATGGCACCACAAGATCAAACGTTTTCTGGTATTACTATCCTTACCTGAACCACAAACACACACACACGCACACACGGCTGCCCCACCCGCACAGCCCCTCCTAATCTTCAAACGCACCTCACCACCCCTTGATTCCTCCCAGCCCTCCAGCTCTCTTTTTCACATGCTCCTGCAGGTCGTCCTGTTCTGTTCTGTTCTCAGAATGCATTTGAGCTGCTGATAACAGTAAAAAAAAAAACTGTGAACATTTTACGCAACAGACCTGTAATTGAAACTTTGGCTGCTTACCAGTGATTTAAAAAAAAAATGGTTGTACATGCTGTCCCAAAAAAAAATGTTCATGCTGACTTGAAAATGTGCACTAATATTTGTTAGTTTTTCATAATTCAAATGTATAAATGTGTTTGTGTAATGTGTTTAAAGACTGTCTGATATGACCATCAAGGACATTCTTATATCAACATCAAGCATATCTTTAAACCCCTTAGCTGCAGACTGATGGAATACATCAAGAGGGACAGAGTATCTTTGAAATTCTATTCGACTGTGAACATGAGAGGAGCAGATCTATCAACTTCATCTGGAAGTGATATTCACAAAAGCACAACTGACAGGTGTGCAGGTCACATCACGGAAAAAAAGGGATTGGAGTTGAGGGAAAAAATGTTGGAATGTTACCCTCAGAAGCAAATACACTGACCATGTTTGTTTGCTTTTACTTTATGCCACTATATTATACCCTCTGGCAGAACACATTCCCCTCTTACTTTCTTCAAAGCCATAAGAAAGTGAATATTTTTCTTGCTGCAGCAAATCCAGGATTCCCAACAAGCACCGGACATCGGGACGAATCCACAAATGAATTTGTTTGGTAGTATTGGCTGTCAGGTCTTTCCTCAGAGCACAAAGCACACACCCACAGGAAATTCACACTCTTTGGGACAATGTGAATGAGGATAATGACTAAGAAAAACTCACCCAGGGTAGCAAAAAAATTTATGTTTGGTAGCAACCCATTTAGAGAGTCATTTTGATAGCTGGAAAGCTTATGCGTCATATTCTTGCAATATTTGAAATGTGTGTGCAAGGCATTGTATTTAATATTAAGTCTGAATGTAACAGGAAATGACTAACCCTTTCATGCATGAATTATGATAACCACAGTCAGGATATGTGTGTTTTTATTGCTCTCAGGGCATGAAAAAAATGCCTCTTTTTTTTCTTTTTTTTACACATATTTTACAAAGAGATTTTCAGATATCCAATTGAGTGGACATTTATAAATTGAAGAGATACTGTATTAAAAAAAATACAGTAATAGCACAGTAATAATGTGTGTATTTAACAAACCAATGAATAAATAAAATCATATGAAAACTACAAAATATATGCACAAAAATGAAAAAAAAAAATACAATACAAACTTCAATAATTGCAAAAGCAATTGAGTTTGTCCCTGTTTGACCAGCAGAACTTCATACAAGTTTTATGTCAACTGTCTTTGACATCAGAACATGAGGACGTGATTCCATCAAAGGTCTCTAATGAAGGTATAACTTTGTGGAAACCCAACTCAGACTATAGATAATGCTCACGCTTCCAGTCTCCTAGACCTTTATTTACCCTTATTAGCTGATCATTCTGTTGTTTAAAGTGGACAAATGTAGCTCTTCTCTCTGAGAAGACCTCAGACTGAAATCTTTTAATAATGCATTATAGGTAACATGCATTATGTAATCAGATGACTTTTTTGATGTAACAAGTAAAGTAACACATTACAAGTAATAATTAAAGCTGCAAGCAGTGATGAAAGGGCCCTCGCACATGCACCGCCACCCGGTAGCCTCAGGAAAACAGCGAATAGTGAGCAAGATGCATTTAAGCGGGTAAATATAGGAGAAATACAGATAAGTCATTTTGATGTGCCACACTTCTTTCTGCCAGCAGGTGGCACGTTGACTATAACTGAATATTGCCATGTAGTTGTCTTCAGGTCAGGACTTTTATCAAACGTGAAGTTTGGGGCAGATCGGCCATTGTATGCCTGAGCTACAACAGCTTCCTTTTTCATGGCATTAATCGCATACATAAGCACTTAGCCAAGTGTTGCATGATTGAATGTGTTTCTAGCATGTTTGGTACTTCATGGCATATTTAAATGTGTTTCTGGGAGTGAATTACAGTGTAAAGCATGCCATTTCCTGTTGCCAGCAGGTGGCGCTATGACTTACTGAATATTGGCATGTATAGGCCAGGCCAGGACTCTTATCCAACATGTGAAGTTTGGGGCAGATCGGACATTGTAATGCCTGACTTACAACAGCTTCCTGTGTCATGGCGAAAAACATCGAAACTTCAGCGAAAAATTCAAGATCTTCACAATATAACATCGCAAAGGCCTTTAGATTAGACTGTGGAAATATGATGTTGTTCTGATTAAATCTCTAGGAGGAGTTTGTTAAAGTACAACGTCTGGAAAAGGCAAAAACTGCAAACATTTTGCAAAGAAAATTCAAAATATCTCACTTCCTGTTGGTTTCGTACCAGGAGACTTTTTTGTAGGTATTGGGCTGTCTACCGAATTTCATACCTGTACGTGAAACGTAGCAGGAGGGGCACTTAGTTGAAATGTTGTAGGTGGCGCTATCGAGCCATTTTGGCACACCTAATTCTAAAACACATATGTAGATGTCTTCAGGTCAGGAGGTGGTGCTATCGAGCCATTTTGCCACGCCTAATTCTGAAACCCATATCAGACATAAATTTTCGCCACTTCTGATGCGTGTGCAAAGTTTCATGAGTTTTCGAGCATGTTTAGGCTCTCAAAAATGCAATTCATTTGGGAGAAGAATAAAAATAGGCTGAGCAAATACAATAGGGTCCTCACACCATCGGTGCTCAGGCCCTAATTAATGTAATGAGTAAAGTGATGCATTATAGGTATCATGCATTGCGTCGTAATGCATTACAAGTAATGTGCATTATGTAATCAGATTACTTTTTTGACGTAACTGCTAATTACAATCTCAAAAACATAAATACATGTATTTACAACCAAAAAAAGTTACTGCAGATTAAGTATTTTTCCAAGAATAACAACAGTAACAGTAATTTTATGATTTGTAGCTGAAACATGATGCATGATGTCCAATTTAATGGTCAGATGATTAATCAGAATTTCATCCCTGTCTAAAATCAAAGCTTGGAAAATGTAACAATCATATGACCTGTAAGAGTCTCCTAGGATAGAGATATTCTAGAGCAGGGTTATTCAAATCTTGCCCTGGAGGGCCAGTGTGCTGCAGAGTTTAGCACCAACCCTAATGAAACTCACCTACCTGTGATTTTCTAATGAACCTGAAGACATTGATTAGCATGTTCAGGTGTGTTTGATTAGGGTTGGAGCTAAACTCTGCAGCGCATTGACCCTCCAGGGCAAGATTTGAATAGCCCTGTTCTAGAGCATAGGCATTTCTGACTGGCCGTTCGCCCTCTTGGTTTAGAATGGCTTGCCACTTGGTGGCAGTGTATGATCATGTACTAGTGTTCCCTGTAGTGGTTGATGTGCAACTGCCATCAAATTCAAAACCCATGCATATGCAAGAAAATTGCTTTTTAATTACTGTCTACTGTAATGACCTCTATGCATGAAAGGGTTCATCACAAACTTATTTTATAGGAAAGTACATTTACATTTATGCATTTGGCAGACGCTTTTATCCAAAGCGATTTACAGTTTTACACTTATGACAGGGACAATCCCCTTGGAGCAACATGGAGTAAAGTGCCTTGCTCAAGGACTGATGGTGGTGACTGCTGGGATTGAACCAGCAACCTTCTGCGTATCAGTTCAGTGGTTTAACCCACTGACTAGATCGCCATTTCTAAAGTACACTAAACAAAGTTCAACAACCTCTAAACAGACGAGAACACTGAACAGATGAGAACACGGTAAAAGCATAAACAAAGTAAAGAACACTGTACCATGGAAAACACATTCTTACATATCTAATGCAGTAGCGTACATATCTAAAACGTCTACTGCTGATTTGGTCTTCTCTAAAAGAAACTCACTGATATTTATGTTGATGAATGTATATGAGTGTATCTATTATTGTAGGCCTGTGCACCTGATGTATCAGTCTTTGTGAATTGTGTAGGCCTATTTGTTGTTACATAATAGTGTAGTTGATATTTGTATATGATGTGCTCCTAAATCTAAATAATTCCTGTTCATATACTATATTAAAACCTAATATGACTCCTCTCTTCTGACGCACAGTAAAAACACATTTGTCTGAATTAGTATTTAAGGAAACAGTGCCATCTTGTGCTTATGTAGTTCAGTTGCAAGAGCTAAAACAAAATTCATAGGCTACTCTTTATTTAAATAAAAATAATAGAATAGTTCATAATTTTTATTGTACGTTACATAATTTTATAATACACAAATTCGCTAAGTATCACAAGATGTAATGGATTATGTGTCCAAACTGTATCAGCTACAATTTAAATAAAACGGTCTTCATTTTGTGTTATTGCATTCGCCCACAATCTTGCAACCCCTTT
Organism: Romanogobio albipinnatus; assembly: GCA_023566225.1. Classification (NCBI taxonomy): domain Eukaryota; kingdom Metazoa; phylum Chordata; class Actinopteri; order Cypriniformes; family Gobionidae; genus Romanogobio; species Romanogobio albipinnatus. The sequence goes on along the minus strand of CM042241.1, from coordinate 40,522,353 downwards.
TGTTATGTTCTAAATGTAAAGCCTAACTTTATCCTTATAGCCTTATACTGTTAAAATTTAGGCTATATAACGTCTCTGCTCTTAAAGATACAACTGTATAATAATACTAATTATAATTATTAGGTTATTATTATTATTGATAATTATTGATAATTATATTATTAATAATAATAAATACGCGTACTCCGGGAGTGGGGGAATTTGGGGTGAATTTACTGAGGAAGACATCTCTAAAAAGGTGATTTTACATTAATAGACGCAGGAGGGCGCCAGTGGTCCCCTCTACGACTTGTCACCTGCACACCTGACCTGAGCAGAAAAAAAAACACAGACTTCAACTGCGAACTTCTGAATATCGATATGACTGTATAGCTACAGTAATTTTATATAGGCCTAGCAGCATACTAGTAATGACCACCTAGTATATTTACATACTAGTATATTTTGATCTACTTTTTTCAGGAAATAATTTCTAATCCACTCGAGTGACAGCTTTATTATTTGACTAAATTACAGGCTGCTCTATCATATGATACTTTTAATTTAATATGTTTTATAAAACGACAAAATTCTGTTTTAAATCGCACCACAGCAGAAGCATAAATCACCTGGGGATTACAGCTGGCAAAGCTTAGGCCACAAAGTTTGTTGAGTTGACAGAATACTTAGAAAATTGCCAGTTCTCGTGACTGAGGTAGTTTTCTATGTAGGTCTATGTACGAGGCGTTTGGCGCGACAGAGCATCATATAGGGCTGGTTCCGCGCTTTATCCCTGGTGTTTACCGGGCAATAATTGCTGTTTTGCGCACCTGTGGGTGTGAGTAGACTGGCGCCGTCTGTGATTAGTCAGTGGAATGCAGACTGCTTCCGTAAGATACACTGACAACATTTCAACGATAGATGGCATTCCAGTTAAACCGTGCTTCTTAACAATGGGGAAATATATCCCTTTAATCAAGACTGTACGCTCCATTCGATACTTTAGGCCATTAGTAGGTTGATCGAGTAATGTGCATGCGCTCTGCTCCATTTGCAGGTTAACGGTTCAGACATCTTAACATGTTTGCCTATAAACAAGAAACTTAAATTATAAATGAATTTCATGAAATTAAAATTAAATTAGCTGCACCAAAATATTCTAAAGAACGTGCTTATGTATTTCTTTAACACTTTAGGGGAAAAATAGTCTTTCTTCTCTATATTTTCCTCTTTTCTGTCTTTTTGAAATGTACAAATTTTTGCTAATGTTTTGGGACTATTGAATTTATATGGGGATTATTTGATCAACTCTTTTGCAAAGAAAAGACCTTTAAAACCAGGGCTGCAAGATATTTTGCTATTTCGACTTGTCAAAGGTCTTCCTTCAGCTGGCAGTACTGCCTGCGAAGCGATTGGTTCGCTTTGCCACATGACGCCCAGTATATGGCCCGCCCGTCAGCATCTCCAAGGCAGAGACCGCCGCGGAGCTCAAACCCTCTATTAACTATGGATATGTGACTTGAGGCTAAACGAACTACCTCTATAACTTTTATGATTTTTCTTTCACTGATTAATTGTTAGTGGTAGCCTACAGAATTTGACCATTTTAAGTGGTCACGGTAAGTTAATTCAGTTGACTTTTTCCTGCAAAATGACCGCTGTTCTGGATAGCCTTGGCTCGGATATGCATACAAACCATATTACTTCGAGCAGCTTCAGTACCGTTCACAAGTCGCAGGATTCCCCGACACTGCCGGTGTCAACTGTGACTGACAGCAGCTTCTACAGTAGTTCACAGACAGGACACTGCGCAGGGACAGCGTACGCACAACTGGCATCTTATTCCTATCATCCTGGTACAGTGGGTAATGTTCACTACAGCCCCAAAGCTTACGATTTAGGCTATGCTACTTCCTATGGCGCTTATGGAACGTATGGACCCAGTTCTTCACCCACACCAACAGAGCCGGGTAAGACCAACCTCAGCATTCCCAAACGTCGTTTTCCGTTACCTAGGCTACTTTTTATATTTATGACAATTGTGTGGTTCATTTTGATAGAGAAGGAAGAGAGTGAACCGGAGGTGCGCATGGTGAATGGAAAGCCAAAGAAAATCCGGAAACCGCGAACCATCTACTCCAGTTTTCAACTGGCGGCTCTCCAGCGCAGATTCCAAAAGACCCAGTATCTCGCGCTCCCGGAACGCGCGGAACTGGCGGCGTCTTTGGGCCTCACACAGACCCAGGTCAAAACGCGGATTCTTTTGTGCATGATAGACTGCCGTTCTGTAATTCTTTTATTTCCATGTAAACCTGTGTCCAAATTGTGTTAGTTGTTTTAGAATTGTATTGCCTGTTTAACTTGATTTGCGCGTTTTTTTGAACATCCACAGGTGAAGATATGGTTTCAGAACAGACGCTCAAAATTCAAAAAGTTGTGGAAAAACGGCGAGATTCCAGCAGACCAGCAGGTTGCTTCCGGTGACTCTCCCTCTAGCACTCCTCCTCCACCACAGGCAGGTTGGGATTTCCCTCCGAACCAGACACCGAACGACGGGGACACCGTTTCAGAGCAGCCCGCAGGGCCACCAAACACCACTGCCCCATCGTTCTTGACAAACTATTCCTGGTACTCATCCACGAATACGGTTACACATCTACAGCCCAGTACCTTAATACAACCTCATCACAGCTCTGCAATGAGTGCAGGGGCCATATTCTAACAGAGGACTAAAATGACCGAATACACCTGTTGTAGGAGGGAATAATAGGCCTATATCTTGTCACTGGACTTGTATTTTAGGAGAACATTAACTTTAAAATCTATTTTCAGGCTGGGTTTGCTAAAGATGTTTGCTGTGGAATACTTTGGCGCGACTATATGCGCTCGAGCAACGCACATTAAATTATTTTTCTATTTATTTATTTGTTTTCGTTATAGTAAAATTGAAAGGGGAAATCAGATGTTTATTTCACATTCCACGTACAAACGGGTAGCCTTTTTTTCGTGTGTTGTACAGAATATATTAGGTTTAGTGATAAATCTATTAAAATGCTTATACAACCTGCCAGTCATAATTAAATGTGCGTTTTACTATCAATTAACGTTTCGTTCTTTGATGATCGTTTATGTTTGTTTTCTTTTCATCAACCCAAGGTTTTTCAGGGTTTGGTCTGTAAAAATGATACTTGATCTTATCACTGGGTCGTAAAAGTCTCAAGAAGGATCGCACAACTGGCGTGTTGATTGGAACCTTTTTTTCTAAAACGCCTATAATTCGGGTGATAATTGTGGACGCTCTCTGCGTAAATAAATCATGGGTTCATATGCACTAATTACATTTTTTATAGGAATTAAGAAATTAGGGCTGCATAGGTTTGCAGAAAACATTCTCTACAGACCATGCAGACTTTTCCCTGTGCATAGCCTATCTCCGTTTCAGTGCATAGTATGTTTGATACATGTGTGATTATTCGGTAGAACGATTCGAATCCTATTTAATCCTTTGTTTAAAAAAAAAATAATGGTGAGGAGGTAGGCTATCCTCTACCTCTGGGCATGAGGGGGAACGCCTGGCATTCAGACGCGTCTTGGCATGCGCAGAAGGAGATGCGAGGGCGTTCCGCGTGCGGCGAGGGCTCTTCCCACTCCAGACTCTCTGGAGTCAGCTCGCTCCTCTTCCAGACGTTTTATGAACGCCACTCAACCAGAGAAAAAATACATAAAACCGCCTCAAGCAGACCGCCCTGGAAACATTCTCATCGAGCCCTCGCTTCCAGCTCCAGCACAGCCTTGAGCTATTCTTGTACGGGGACACACAGTTCTCATAACTTGCCTCACGTCTTTACATGGTCAAGTTCAATATTTTTGGAACTAAAATAGTTACTGGAATAGGTGGGAAATCCGGATTACTCTAAGGGCAAAGCATAAGTGTACATTATTTTCAAGTTGATGTGGCTTTGCCCATGTTTGCATTCTGCAGTATCTGTAATCCAGTCCATGTAACCTTATTGTCATTGTGAAATTGGGATTATTGTAATTATAATGATGGCAAATACATATTACAAACAGTAGATTGCATATTTGATTTATTGGACGATTTGGCCCTCAAGTGGAATATTTATTATGCTATGTAGTAGCCTATGAACATATTATTAATTTCTAAAATGAAAAATAATTTGTGTTATCTAGTAAATTGTGTTTTAAAAGGAAAACATGATGAAATCAATATAGGCTAAAAGGAAGAAATCAATCATCTTGACCGAACAAACAAACAGCAGAATCATCAGTATTCCACGAGTTTACACACATAGCTATTTATAAAGAATAACGTTTCAGGGGCTGTAACTAATTGTTTATCTTATAGGATGTGTTTCTTTTGAGGTTCATTTGTGCTTCCGCGGTTTTTCTAAATATGGACATCGTGGTTACAGGCCAGGAATCCTTTGATTCTTATTGAAAAAGACATAGGCTAGGCCTACTTGTATTCTGATTTTGAGTGTCTCATTCTCAAACCGAGGTCTCTGTGGCACACGTAGCCTATGTAGATACAGCAAAGGCCAATATGATTATAGCACGTTTTAACCGTTCTGCTTCACTCCTTATGTCAACACTCACAGCTGGCAGTAATTGAAATGCCAGGGCTTATTTGCAACCACACCAGTCCAAATGACTGCTTCCGTTTGGATTCAAAGCTACATCTGCATGAAGCAGAGGGTCTCTAAATATTTCTAAAACAGAAAACAAACGAAACATTTTCATCGGAATAACCTTTGATAAAGCTGTTCTTGCTATTGCAGAAAAATATTCCGCGCTGGGCTGTCAGCAACACAAACATTTTGCTCGATTTTCTTTTCTTTGCTATGACGACAATTATAGGCTAGGCCTATAGGAGAAATCAAAGAACCGCAGAGTCTGACTAAATCATTAAGCATTAACGTATGAAACGAAGAAAAAAAAAACATATTAACACTATTCAACAATATTTCAACTTCAAATAGGCTACTACGAAAATATATAATTAAATAAAACAGAAAAACGGAAAGAAAACACTGAAGCGAAAATGTAGCTACATTATCTCACAGGAATTTTGCCTTCATGGCAAAATACAACACCTGCACACGGTTCGGCACTACATGCTGTATATCTACATCAGGGGGAAAAAAGCGTATTGATTCCCTGCCTATTCCCCTTTTCTTTTGTCCAACTGAAAAGATTCCCCCCGCGGCAGAAATTGCTCGTAATTGCGACAGACAGAGGAAAATGCGCGAGGATGCACAAAAACCAAATGGCTGCAATTATGATTCGATTTAATGAGCACAGATTAGAAAGGCAGGCACCATGTGCGGTCAGTGTGATCAAATCACATGCACACAAGACCTTCTAGCCTGGACATATACGGATTATTATAATGATTATTATTATTAATGATAAAAAATAATAGCCTTTTTACACTTTACATAGGCCTAGCTAGCATGCTCATCTGCATAATCTCACTTTTCGAGTTTTTTTGTAGTTTTACACTAATGTGTTTTCATCTGATTAATGCCATATCCACGCCGCCGACATGTTATTAAAATGTAGGCTGATTAAAATGTTTTCTCTTGAAAATAGACATTGTTTTGTAAGTTCTTTTAATATCCATTCTTGAGGACATCTCACATGATCATGTAAAGGCTAACTTATCTTTTGATTTAAGCGTCGTTTCTTTAGCCTTTAGTTTCAAGCAAAAGCAGGAAACTTCCCAGATGGCACAGAAAACGAACCTACGGATTAACCAAGGGTCACAGTGTAATTAACTTCAATTGTACAGCCACTAAACAGATGTAGCCTATGAAAGTCGGCTCGAGATCCGTGCTCACGCGAGCGCACTTTCTGGACTGGTCATTTTCATTCAGTGTGTGATTTAATAGCTTATTTGTAAAATATGATTTCTTTTACCATCTAAATGTACTTAGTTAATTGTAAGACTGGACACAGCTATTCTGACGGTGGATAGGCTACATGCGCACTTGATCAGGCAGCAGAATTCAAACTCTTGTCAAATGTCAGACAGCATAAGCAGTCTCCTAATGATGTCGTCGAGCAGATATGATTATAGGGTATTCTTGATAAGCTACACATGGCTCTTACGGTAACCCATGGCCCATAAATATAATCACCTCTCGAGAGATCCACAGCGTTAACTACATTACTGCGGAGTAATATTATGATGTACGGAGAAACCTTGCCATAATAATAAGACGTAATGACATTTCATTCCCCGTGCTTTCAATGAGATTTCTGTCAGAGATGACATCAGAAACCAAAGAGTTTGGAACAGTAAGAGATTTTTAAAATCATTACACAATAACCTACATGCATTAAGAAATTACACCCATTCATTCATAATGTAAGAACCCAGCAGTGGAGCTGCGCAGCTGTTTCAAGAAGACATTTGGTCAAGTTAATAAAATACTACATAAATAAAACATTTAGACAATGTTAAGAAACATTTATTTACATAACAGTTTTTGTATTCTAAAAACTTCCAGATCACACGTCACACTTCAAGATGATCCATAATTCTTGTCCAGTCAATCTTCATCTGGTAGTTTAGTCAGAATCTCTACACCATCAGAGGTGATGACAACCGTGTGTTCAAATTGTGCCGATCTGAGTATAAACACACAAGACAAGAGAACACGAACACACACACACACACACACACACACACACACACACACACACACACACACACACACACACACAGGTTGAGAGATTCAGTTAGGTTCAGGTTCTCAGTGGGCCAGGGCCCACTAAGGGGGCCACAGAAAACTTTTAAAAAGGCATAAAGACAAAACAAGCATTACAATAAACTAAAACAACTTTTTTTAAAAATCATAATATATTAATTTACCCCCCTAAACATATTTTTGTTCAACCTGATCTCACAGGAAAACTGGTGCGATTTTGTGTGAATTGTACAAAAGTTTAAAAGAAAAGATTATTTAAAAAAAAAAACTGTAAGCATGAAGGTTCACCTCTAAACTCATCCCTAAACATACCCGTCACAACGTCAAATTGTACAAATTCATACGAATTAGCCACCAATTTGCCAAAATGTAAAATAGTTACAAATTGATTGTGGTTTAATGTTTTTTGTTCCTTTGAAAAAATTATAAATGTGATTTTTAGACCTGGAAAAGTCATATAAATATATATATATATATATATATATATATAAACTATGAACACACACACACAACAATGCCAAGATCTAAAATATTTTGTCAGATATAAATTGAGTAAAACATTATCCAGAAAAATCACAAGCAACTGGAATGATGTGGCCTTGGAGTCAAAAAGGTTGATAACCACTGCCTTAGAAGTAGAATTAAAAGAAGGAATGTTAGTATGCATTTTTTAATATTGCATAATACCTCAGTCAACCTTAAAAATCTGAGCTCTAATCAACCACTGACCAAGTAATAACACTTTGCTCTCACCTGCCAACAGGGCAATCAGCTCATTTGCAATTAACATTGAAGTGCTCTCCAGTGAAATATATGCAGTTAAAGGAAAGTTTATTATAGCACTTAGTTCTCTGCGTGCTTCAAATTCTGAGGGTGCTTAGTCTTTCCAAGCTAAATGTCAACAGCCAATAGAAACAAAGTTCTTGAAGATTCTCAATAGAAATTGGCCACTTATTCTTGCATGAAGTAATGAATGAATAATGTAGGCTACATTTAAATAACTGCATTGGGTTCTCATTAGAAAGGTGGTGAAAGAAGTTTGGGTGGAGAAATTGAACACAACACCTTTTGTCATCCACAGATATAGCAGTCCACTTGTCACTCAGGATCCTGAATTCGGAGGATCCCTCCATAAGAATGGGTTCTGGAAAAATGGGAAGTTGGTTAAACTTCCTAAAATCCTACAAATTCATGCTTCCATTGATGTGCTCCATAATATTCAATCTCTTTGTGATCTAAAACAATGATCAGTACACACAGAGACCTATGGTGAAGGACATGCCCTCTTCCATCTGTAGGTCATTATCATTGGCTGAAAAAGAGAAAAGAAGAAGTAAGAACACTGGTGAACTCACCTTAAACGCCTGAAGCACCACAGCAAACAATCCATAATAAGGGTAAAACACCTTTGCTGTTCACATCAATCCACTTTATTCATAGAGTTACAAAAATACACAAACTAAATAGCAAAATAAATAAAGCTTAGATTCATGAAAGGGTTTCTTCACTCATTTACTACCTTCATATTAATCTTAACTTGCACAAACACAGAACACTATATTTTCAACAACATTTCCAAACAATATTGGACCTTACTGACATCCAATGTAAGAATGAAAAAAAAAAAAAACCATACCTCTCATACAGGTTTGTAACCATATGAGGGGGAGTAAGTAGACATTTTTTTCATAAACTATCCCTTTAAGCCAGCCAATCAAGGCTAATTAACATTCTAATTAATTAAAATGAATGAATAATGCATAAAATAATTGGAACTCTCACCATGATGCCATATCTCTGGATGACCATGGAAATATGTTCCGATCCCATGACCGATAAAATATGGACACACACGGAATCCATTTGAATGAGCTATATTGCTGCAATTCAAAAACAAAGATGATAAAGGGTATACTATGACTTACGCCTCTTTATTTTTCTCTTTTGGATAAAAGTTTCTACGAAATGATTTAAAAAAAAAAGTTCTGTCATCATTTACTCACCCTCAGACTTTCGTTCATCTCAGAAACACAAATGAAGATATTTTAATGAAATCTGAGAGCGTTCTGTCCCTCCATTGACAGCTATGCAACTTCCACTTTGATGACGCTTCAAAAAGTTCATAAAGAGATCGTAAAACAAATCCATATGAATTGAAATGTGTGAGACACGATCACTTTATATGATGAACAGATTGAAATTAGACATGTAAACATTTATCAACTCACATATCAGTTATGATAAACGGAAGCTCAAGCATGTTCGCTTGATGTGTGAGCACCAATGAGGTTCATTCTCGTGCTACGCAGCACGTTTGAGCTTCCGCAAGAACCAATGAGGTTCGTTCTTACAGTTAAGATGTTTATATGTAAATTAAAGCCAAATTCAATCTGTTCATCATCTATTCTAAAGCAAGAGTCTCTTCAGAAAATTTGACCTAAACCATTTCATGTGGATTTGTTTTACGATTCTCGTGCTATGCAGCACGTTTGAGCTTCCGCAAGAACCAATGAGGTTCATTCTCGTGTTACGCAGCCTGTTTGAGTTTTTGTAAGAACCAATGAGGTTCATTCTCGTGTTACACAACACGTTTGAGTTTTTGTAAGAACCAATGAGGTTCATTCTCATGTTACGCAACACGTTTGAGTTTTTGTAAGAACCAATGAGGTTCATTCTCGTGTTACACAACACGTTTGAGTTTTTGTAAGAACCAATGAGGTTCATTCTCGTGTTGCGCTGCACGTTTGAGTTTTTGTAAGAACCAATGAGGTTCATTCTCATGTTACGCAACACGTTTGAGTTTTTGTAAGAACCAATGAGGTTCATTCTCGTGTTACACAACACGTTTGAGTTTTTGTAAGAACCAATGAGGTTCATTCTCGTGTTGCGCTGCACGTTTGAGTTTTTGTAAGAACCAATGAGGTTCATTCTCATGTTACGCAACACGTTTGAGTTTTTGTAAGAACCAATGAGGTTCATTCTCGTGTTACACAACACGTTTGAGTTTTTGTAAGAACCAATGAGGTTCATTCTCATGTTACGCAACACGTTTGAGTTTTTGTAAGAACCAATGAGGTTCATTCTCGTGTTACACAACACGTTTGAGTTTTTGTAAGAACCAATGAGGTTCATTCTCATGTTGCGCTGCACGTTTGAGTTTTTGTAAGAACCAATGAGGTTCATTCTCGTGTCACGCAGCCTGTTTGAGTTTTTCTAAGAACCAATGAGGTTCATTCTCCTGTTAGGCAAGGCAAGTTTATTTGTATAGCACATTTCATACACAGTGGCAATTCAAAGTGCTTTACACAAAAATGAAGTTAAAATATTCATAAGTGAATAAAATAAAAATATATATATAGTATAACAGTTATAATAGGAATTAAAAGAAAATAAAAAATAGAGAAAAAAATATATGTATTATTTTTATATATATATATATATATATATATATATATATATATATATATATATATATATATATATATATATATATATATATATATATATATATATATATATATATATATAAAAAGTATAATTAACACTAAAAATAAAACCGGGTTAAATTGAAGCATAATTAAAGTGCAAGCAGTTCAGACAGAGCACAGAGCTCATTCAGTAAAAGCATAAGATAAGGTGCAATCAGTCAGATGTACAGTAGCACAGTGCTCATGCAGTAAATGCACAGCTAAACAGATGTGTTTTGAGTCTGGATTTGAAAGTGGCTACTGTTGGAGCACATCTGATCTGTTCTGGAAGCTGGTTCCAGCTACAGCTGGCATAATAGCTAAAAGCAGACTCTCCTGACTTTGAGTGAACCCTTGGTATTTCTAATTGACTTGATCCTGATGATCTGAGTGATCTGTTAGGTTTGTATTTAATCAGCATATCTGCAATGTATTGAGGTCCTAAGTCATTGAGTGACTTATATACAAGTAATAGTACTTTAAAATCGATCCTAAATGTAACTGGAAGCCAGTGTAAAGACCTGAGAACTGGTGTGATATGGTCATATTTTCTGGTTCTGCTCAGAATCCTGGCAGCAGCGTTCTGTATGAGCTGCATCTGTCTAATGGTCTTTTTGGGAAGGCCGGTGAGAAGACTATTACAATAGTCCACCCTGCTGGTGATAAAAGCATGAACGAGTTTTTGCCTGTCTTGCCTGGAAACAAAGCATCTAATTCTTGCAATATTTTTGAGATAAGCAAGTAAGCGGAGTAAGCTGATTTAGTTATTGCTTTGACATGACAACTGAAACTCAGGTCTGACTCCAAAATCACACCAAGATTCTTGACTTGATTTTTAGATTTTATACCTTTAGCCTCAAGATATGCGTTCACCTTGAGAATTTCATCTTTGTTTCCAAATGTAGTGATTTCAGTTTTGTCTTTGTTTAACTGAAGAAAGTTTTGGCACATCCAACTGTTAACTTCATCAATGCATTTGCACAGAGAGTCAATGGAGCTGTAGTCATTAGGTGATAGGGCTAAGTAGATCTGGGTGTCGTCAGCATAGCTGTGGTAAGCCATTTTGTTATTTTTCATTATTTGGCTCGGTGGGAGCATGTACAGGTTGAATAGGAGTGGTGCAAGAATTGACTCCACATGTCATGGATGTCCACTCAGACTTATGGTCACCTATACTCACATAATAACCTCTCCCTTCTAAGTATGACCTGAACCATTTGAGGACCATTCCGGAAAGCCCAACCCAATTTTCTAGCCTGTCAAGAAGTATGTTGTGGTCAACAGTGTCGAATGCAGCACTGAGGTCGAGTAGTACCAGAATTTATGTTTTGCCTGTATCTGTATTGAGGCGAATATCATTTATTATCTTTATGAGCGCTGTCTCTGTGCTGTAATGCGGTCGGAAACCAGATTGAAAATTGTCAAAGTATCCGTTTGAGTTCAGCTGAGAATTTGTTCAGCTGACTGAAAACAACTTTTTCAATGATCTTGCCTATGAAGGGGAGATTTGAGATTGGTCTGTAGTTGCTCAGTATGGAGTTATCCAGATTTCTATTTTTCAGGAGAGGCTTAACTACTGCGGTTCTAAGGGAGTTTGGAAAAGTCCCAGAAAGAAGTGAGGCGTTTACCACTTCTAGGAGATCTGCTTCTAAACAGTTAAACACACTTTTGAAAAAAGAAGTGGGGAGTGTGTCAAGGGCACGGGTTGATGTTTTTAGGTGCTGTACCGTTTCTTCTAAAATTTTACCATCAATTGCTTCGAAATCAGTAACTTTCTGAGGTTGTGGTCTGATCTGACTCACCCCAGAGCAACTCAAGGATGTGCTGATCGCATTTCTGATATATATTTTCTCGGAGAAGAAGAAAGCAAACTCACTACATTTGCTGTCTGAGAGCATTTCATTGGGAATGTGACTCGGAGGGTTTGTTAGTCTCTCTACAGTAGCAAAAAGAGTGCACGTGTTGTTTATGTTTCTGTTTATAATATTAATTTATAATATTTGAAACTAGGCTTTGCCTAGTTCCACATTGAAAGCACGAAGACTGTCTTTATAGATGTTGTAATGGACTACAAGTTTTGTCTTTCGCCACATGCGCTCATCTTTCCTGCATTGTCTTTTCATTAATTGCACTGCTGTTGAGTTTCTCCAAGGTGCTTTTTGTTTGCCACTCTTTTTTCTGACTTTCACAGGAGCAATATCAATTACACTCTTAACTTTTGAGTTAAAAGAGTCAAGGAGAAAATCAACAGTCTGCAGATATGCTTGGTGTTAGAGATATAGCCTTCATAAACAGCACACTAGTGTTCTCATTTAAGCATCTCTTTTTGACAGAGACAGATCTAGTTTCAATGGCAGGAGAGATTGATATATCAAAGAAAATACAGAAATGATCAGACAGTGCCACAGCCTTAATAACTATCGATGAAATGTTTAGACCCTTACTGATAAGTAAATCTAGAGTGTGTTCACGATCATGTGTGGGTCCGTGTACATGTTGTGTCAAATCAAAAGTGTTAAGAACAGTCATGAGATCTTTAGTTGCACTGGATTCAGCATTGTCAGTGTGAATGTTAAAATCCCCAGCAATAGCAAAACAGTCATACTCAGATGAGATTGCTGATAACAGCTCTGTAAAGTCATCAATAAAAGCTGGGCAATATTTTGGAGGCCTGTAAATAATGATAAGCAGGATGCGTGGAGCACCTTTTAGCACAATGCCCAGATATTCTAGAGACAAATAGTCACCAAATGATACTTGCTTCTGACTGCCCTGCAGACACTCATAAAAGTAAAGTTATGAGGGGCTGTTTCATTGAGGACTGTTGCACTGCAGCTGTCTTCTAGCCACGTTTCATTTAGAAGCAAAATCTAGGTTGTTTGTGGTTATTAAGTCGTTGACTAGAAATGATTTGTTTTTAAGTGAACGGATGTTTAAAAGTGCTAACTTAACAGTATTCATTTTAATTTTCCCCCCACAGTAATCTTAGGTTGACAAGTAACAGGCAGCAGATTAGATGGGTTTGCCATACGGCCTGAGAAGGCCTTAGACTTTCTATCACGTAACAGAACAGAAATAGAGAAAGAGACAGGCACAATGGGTTCCCGCTTGTTTTGTAAACATTTGATAAGGTTGATGTTGACGTTGCGAGGACCCAGGGCATATCACTGAGAGCTGGTATCAGTTGTTTTTGGTGCAGATGGAGGAGGGTGTGGGCCCTGGCGTTGTGACCGAAGAAATCTCACAGGAGGAGGGGCAGAGCGAGCTGGGCCCACAGTCTTTGGTGGTTGTGGGGCTTGACGCTTCTTGGTTGATATCTGGGGGATTGCAGCGATCGAGTGTGATTGTCTGGTTCCAGTATAAACAAAATACATTTTTGTTACGCAGCCTGTTTGAGTTTTTGTAAGAACCAATGAGGTTCATTCTCGTGTTGCGCAGCACGTTTGAGTTTCCGCAAGAACCAAAGAGGTTTGTTCTTGCTCGTCAAGCAAGTACAGTGGAGCTGTTTATATGTGAATTAAAGCCAAATTCAATCTGTTCATCATCTAAAGCAATAGAGTCTCTTCAGAAATTTTGGACTAAACCATTTCATATGGAGTTTTACAATTCTCATGTTACGCAGCCTGTTTAAGCTTCTGTAAGAACCAATGAGGTTCATTCTTGTGTGTTACGCAGCACGTTTGAGCTTCAGCAAGAACCAATGAGGTTCGTTCTCCAGTTACACAGCCTGTTTGAGCTTCTGTTAGAACCACTGAGGTTCTGTCTCCTGTTACACAGCCTGTTTGAGCTTCTGTTAGAACGAATGAGGTTCATTCTCGTGTGTTGCGCAGCACGTTTGAGCTTCAGCAAGAACCAATGAAGTTCTTTCTCCTGTTACACAGCCTGTTTGAGCTTCTGTTAGAACCAATGAGGTTCATTCTCATGTGTTGCGCAGCACGTTTGAGCTTCAGCAAGAACCAGTGAGGTTTGGTTTTGTGCATCAAGCAAGAACAGTTGAGCTGTTTATATGTGAATTAAAGCCAAATTCAATCTGTTAATCAAATAAAACAATAGAGTCTCTTCAGAAAATGTGGACTAAACCGCTCAATTAATATGGATTAGAAGAGTCAAAGTGGTAGTTGCAAGGACTGTCAATGGAGGGACACAAATCTCTCAGGTTACATTAAAAATATTTTCATTTGTGTTAAGAAGATAAGCAAAAGTCTTATGGGTTTGGAACGACATGAGGGTGAGCAATTGATGACAATTTTTTTTATTTAATGTTCAACCCTTCAAGTGTAAAAGTACATTTATGGGGTAAAAAAAAATCTGGTTTACCAAGGAGTCACACCCAATTAGGGTGTTGCCTTTGAGATTTCAAATTTAACCATGTTGCCTACATGTACATAACATTTCAGACAGCTTTTTACAGTGTGAATAATGTACACTAGAAACATTCTAGCATAGTTGTTTTTTTATATTCAGGGAGGGGGAAGGTAGAAGACAAAGAAGGTGTATAACACAAAAAGAAAAAAGACGAAAGAGAATAAAAGACAGAGACAAAGAAATGCAAAGAGACAGTTTGAGAGAGGATGCTAGGGTGCCAGCATGATAAAAAAAAAAGGGAGAGAAGGAGTGAAAGAGAGGTCTAAGTGCTTTTTCCTGAGGAGAGGTAATTGTTCCCTCTGTGTGTATATAATAACAGTGTATGTCCCTGCAGAAGCTCAGAATCCTACGCAGACAGGAAGAGAGAGAGAGAGAGAGAGAGAGAGAGAGAGAGAGAGAGAGAGAGAGAGAGAGAGAGAGAGAGAGAGAGAGAGAGAGAGAGAGAGAGAGAGAGAGAGAGAGAGAGAGAGAGAGAGAAAAAGCATTGCTTCCTCAGGCATAGAATAAATATCTATTGCTGCACTGCACATTTAAAATCACCAAAATGTATTAATTTCAAGATATGATGTAAAGCCACACATTTGTCATGAAATTAAAGTAATGATAAAATATTCACTGTGTACTTTTTTCAGGTACACTTTTTGACCATGAACCAGTTTCAGCATCTTCACACGATTGATATTTTGCAGATTTACATCTTTGTATGAGAAGTGTAAAGTCAATAAGATGCGAGTGATTGAGAATGTCCTCTCTCTGTGAAAAGGCTCCTGCGGATCTTTTCGTGTCTCTGTGGGGAGCTGAATCCACCCTGGCAGAGTCTACGATTCTCAAAGACAGCAGGAGCAAGCCTGTAATTTACTTCTCTCTCTCTCTCTCCCTCACACACACACACGGACACACGCACACATCCAACAAGACAAACTAACCTGTAATTTACACCCCATTGCAGGAAAAACCCCAATGCACTCTGGGTAATTGCTTGCTCGGAGCTCACTGAGAAATACATTAACTCTGTGCAGTCCTTCTTTAGACACTTCACTATCAAATAAGGGCTCATAGCCTGACAAGGCAAGATTGCTGTCTTTTTACTTTTGTGCACAAGAGGGATAACAGAGAGGTTTAGGGGTTAGATGTGCTATTTTTAACAAGAAAAAACAAATGGGAGAATGTAATGAATAAAAGAACATTTCCCACAGACATCATTCTTGAAGGTGCTGGATGCTGTTCAACCTGCGATGCAAACTGGGATGAGTGTGGGAACAAACCTGATAGTGTTGCCAATGACGCACAGAGGTTGTCCAGGTCCACAGGAGGCGATGGCTTGATCTCTGCACTGACGAGCCACATCCACTAACTTCCTCCCCTGTTCATTGACTGAGCCAATCAGAAATGTCTCGGAGGTGTCACCGTGGTAACCTTCCAAATAAACCTGCAGAATGCAAATCCACTATTTATAGATACTGAGATGCTTAAATTATAACTTTATTGGAATCTAACAACAACTAAACTATTTAAAGAGAGGACTCACTGTGACATCTATATTGACAATATCTCCATCCTGCAATGGCCGACTTGAAAATAAAACACAATATTGACTGTATATGGGACAAAAACAGGATTGTATTAAGATGTTCAAAAATACAATAAAAATGCAATTCATACAATATCATACATAATTCAAGCATGTTTTTAATTTCCGAATTAAAATTCATTTTGATATTTTTTTATGAAATAACGTACAAAATGTCTTTACATCATTACAAAGAAAAAAAAATCTTCAGTAAAATAATACAATTCTTGAAAACATAACCTTAAGTATTAAGTATGTTAATTCAGTGTTTTATTATTTTTTCTTAGCTTCAGTGCTTTGAAATACATTTATCCACCAAGTCAAAGTCATGTGGTGTGACCAATATCCAGGAACATACATGACTTTAACTGTGTACCAATACAGAGGCTTCATCCTTCGAAGAACACAGACTTCAAGGGCAACAAAGTTCGGACCGAACATTGTTAAATGGGACGGTCTAGCCTACAGAGGACTGATCTGGTCACCTAACAATTGTGACAGCTGCTGTTGATGAGTGACAGTAACGTTTGTACTGAACTGTCTGAAAATAAAAACATGTCTAAATATGTTCACCATGGACCATTTCAGTACAAAATAAAGTGTAATCTGGCAATTTCTCTCAATAAAATAAAAATAAAATATTACTTTTTATTTGATGGTTACAATACTTGAGTAAATAAATTCAAATAAAATCAAACTTTTATTGAAATTGGTATAAAAGTTGGAAATCAAAATGAATACAAATTCTAAGTCTACATGTCTAAGAAGTTGGCACATTTTTTTTTAAGGATTTTTCCTTTATCATGATCTTTGATGTCAGGGGTGCCCAACCCTACACCTAAAGGGCCAATGTCCTAAAAAAGTTTAGCCCCAACTTTTATTAAACACACCTAAACCAGGTAATAGAGGTCCTTTGGTGTGCTTTGGAGGTTAACCAAAGCATAAAACTGTGGTATATTAAAGAGGAGACAAGGATGACAGTGGAGGTGAGGCTTCAGTATGCTGAATAAACTGCTTTTGTGAGAAAACAGCTCATCACTACATGAATTGACAACCTGTCCACTAATCTTTAACATGTTGGCCATTAAATATTTATTATATTTAGCCGAGCTATATTTTAGGAGTTTACAACGAAACAATTTTGCTATAGGTATGATTCAGTTTCGGAAATTCTAATTCATCTCTATGGTATCCGCAAACAGTGATTGACTGTCATACAACTCTGTCATACAATAATATTATCAAGCCACAAGTGATCCAAGTTGACCATTGTGCTTTGTCCAATAGTAGTCGTTTATCTCTGCTAGAAACTTCCAGGCAGGTGTGTTGAAGCAGGTTGTGTCTAATCTCTTCAGGACATTTGCCCCACAGAAGCAGGATGGAGTACCCCTGTTCTGTGCCATTGACAAATTTATAGATGTGGCGAGCAGCGAGGTCGAGGGACCGTGAGGGCGGGACGAGGCGGCGCTCATCGGTGAGGATGAGCGCCAGCTGCGCGCTGCAGCGATCTCGGGTCTCACGGAGGAGTGAGGGAGTATAAAGGAGGAGCGACGACAGTGAGGGACGAGAGAGGACCAGGCCTGGATTTTATGTTGTTTTAGTTACATTTTGTTATGTGTACGCTGCAGTCGTCCGTGAGGGGCTGTAGCTTTTATTTTCATTTTGTGTTTATTTGTTTTGTATGTAGGCGGCAGTCGGCCGTGAGGGGCTGCCTCCACCATTTTATTTCATTAAACGTTTTGAATGTTCGCCGGTTCCCGCCTCCTTCTTCCCACACAAACTATACTACAATAGACCTTCAGTCACAACAAAGCACTCACATTTAATAGCACTGAGTTACCTGTCTGGAATGCCATGGCATACTACATTGTTAACAGAGGTACAGACTGACTTCGGAAACCCCCCATAATGTAAAGGAGAGGGGTAGGCATTGTGACGAACCGCTTCCTGATGGACAATAAAGTCTATTTCATCCGTCGTCATACCACCCTGGAAAACAAACAATATAGTGAGAGTGTCTGCAAATAACAATTCAAGGACATGTCACATCAAGCGTATTCAATATTATGACGGTCTCAAATTTCAGATAAGTGTAGAGTATACCTTCAAACTCTTTCCTGCCAGCAGCAGTATGTGTCTGGCTAGTTGACACGCTCGTCTTAATCCCTGGATCTGCTCCTCGTCTTTAATCTCTATGTAATCTGGCCACTCAGGCACTTTGCTGGATGACACATAGTCCGGCCTCTGAATGTGCTGAGAAAAAAAAAAAAGAGCAAATCTTTTACAAATTTAAAATTGGCTTTAAAACGGAGGTTGCAATAGTCTTTTCTTCCCTATTAAGTATATCCGAGTGAAACGGCTTTAGAACAAGACAAATGTAGGGCGGGACTTTATTTTGTCAGTCAGGAATAGATTGGATCATTGTGTTTTGTTATTGCTGTGATCTAATGTGAGTGACAGGTTGTCCCGCCCTCGCACCAGTAAACACGCCATCAGACAAGAGAGCTGTCGTTGCAAAGGAGGGGAAGTTATTTTGATTTAAGATTACATGGGCACTAGGGCTGTGCAATATATCAAAATATCGCAAATGTAAATATCGCAATATGCATATCGCAAGGGCACGCAATATCTGAATGATTTTAATAGGCTACTTCAACATTGTGAAAAGTGTATGTTTTAGGTAGACGCATATACAGCAGAGAATAGACTGGGCACACGACTGTTACTTATGTGACTTGCTTGATGTTAAAAATAGTTATTAAATGCAATAACTTGCGAAAAACAACTCCTTGTAATCTCGCGCTGTCTGCTGTCTGACACACACACGGAAACGTGCGCACAAGCCGTTCTTTTTTCGTGTCGTTACACACACAAACTGTCAAATACACACACAGTTATGTCAAAATGGCTGTCTTGATGAGTATTCATGTAAACACAGTCAGTTATGCTTTAAGTGAAAGATATCAGTTGGGGAAAGAAATAGATTTTACACACTTAAAGCAATATCGTATTGCATATCGAATATCGCATTATTTACATTTACATTTATGCATTTGGCAGACGCTTTTATCCAAAGCGACTTACAGTGCCCTTATTACAAGGACAATCCCCCTGGAGCAACATGGAGTAAAGTGCCTTGTTCAAGGACACACTGGTGGTGACCGCTGGGATAGAACATTATTTAACAAGGATATCGCATTTTTCTTCAATATCGCACAGCCCTAATGGGAACATGAATTTTTAAAAACATAGTAATGTGAACAGATTAATCATTTATAATAAATATGGCAATTTTGATTTCATGGTGACTATAATCAACATGGAACTTATAAACGTTGTCAAAACAATCCCTGTTCACACGGATCTGCTAAAAAACGCTGCATTACACGTCGGGCCAGTAGTTGGCGAGGTCACTTTGTAAAGAAAAACTAGCATGCGGTATGCGCCTATAGACTGGACATGTAATATGCATGCACATGAAGTCAGTTTTCACAAATTTGAGTTTTTGTTGTTTACGCCAAGACTTTGATTACCTTGGGTACAGCATAAGAGGGGCGCACTATGGCAGGCCGGACCACACTGTGGGAACTTTCTGATTTTATCCAGAAGAAACATCGGCGAGGTGGGCCATGGTAGGCACCAGATGAGCTCCTGTGGCAGCTGGGCAGCTGTGCTACTCTCTGTAGCTGCCTTGAACCACCTACACACAGTCAAAAGGATCAACAAAGGGTGTGATAGTGCATTGCAAAGTGTACTTCTCACTTTCGGCCATCAAGTGTGATTCCAAATTATAGTGAGTGCACATGTTCAGACCAAAGGTCACTTCAAACCATATATGGAAGTGTATATTGATAACTTGAGAGATCTCTTCATAGGATGTGGAATGAAAAAAAAAAAAAAAAACAGTTTCAAAAGTAAAAATGCTACCTTTTTTTTACCAGCTTATTTACAGTTAATAACAGTTCAGAAAGGTTAGAGTATGAAGAATTAAATACATTTAAATTAGGGCTCTCAAAAATGTGTTGATTTGTGATTAATGTTGGCTGTTTAACAAGTTAAAAGAAAAAAAAAAGTCAGAATCGCAAGACGTAAACTTGCAATTGCGAAAAATAAAGTCAGAATTGTGAGATTAAAAGTCGCTATTAATTAAACAAGTTTCCATAGTTCATTATGGTGAAAACCTTTGAGCAGGATGATGTCCAAATGTTTTTTTTATTTTGTTTAAATATCTTTTTTTCTTTTTCCATTTAGTACTGCCCTTCAGAAGCAACAGAAGATACTTGCATGTTTCCCAGAAGACAAATTGAGTACAATTTAACTTGATCTTATAATGCCTATAATGCATCGTGTTTCCTTCTGAAGCATCAGTGAATGTTTGAACCTTTTTAGTAGTTGTGTTTGAGTCCCTCAATTGTCCTCAGTGTGAAAAGATGGATATCAAAATGGTAAAAGTCCCTGCTGGAGAGGGTTCAAATCTGCAACGATGCTGGAAAACTGAAGAATGTGCATGACCTGGAGGATTTTTCTGAAGAACATTGGGCAGTTTAACTGCACAAAACAAACAAGGGACTCATGAACAACCATCACAAAACAATAAAACATAGCCGTGGCTCATCCAAGGAACGACACGCAGTATTGAGAATTAATGGTTCATAAACTTTTGAACAGGGTTATTTTAATAAATTCAACTTTTTTTTTTGTCTTATGGGCTGTATGTAAACATTTATGTAAAATATCTTTTTCAGGACAGTACTAAATAAAAAATAACACATTTTGTATGATCTCTCTTATTTAGTTAAAATTATTCACATTTTCACAGATTCTGCAAGCAGTTCACATACTTTTTCTTGCCACTGTAATTTTTTGAAAATATATTTATGGTTACCAAATTTAATGTTGAGTGTGATTAATTAATTACACAATTAATGTTTTTTTTTATTGATTCAAAGCACTAATTTAGATCGACATTGATGAATTTAAAAAATATAGAATATATATAAGAACATGGTAATTCATAGTATTTATTTACACTAAAATATTATATCATAATATTCAAAACTACATTTGCATGACTCAAGTGTTGCGTTTGACCACGTTGCAGGGCATTTCAACTAAATCTTCCAATTAATTTTGTCAAGTGAAATTAAGGTCTACACAATTCGTGTAGTTGCTTAGACTCTGTGAATCATGTCCCAAACCCATTCCCTTTCTTAAAAGAATAACACAGCTGCAATGTAAACAAATAGCCTAGAAGTCCATACAATTACACCATGCAATGATGCTAACATAATATGATGCTTAATTTTGAATCTGAACCACAAATGAAAATAATTCACCGCTACGCATCAACAACCATGTTGTAACTCATGCCAACAAGGACTGAGTTTTGTCTTAAAAAAAAAAGAAGACAGACAAGAAATATCTTTTTCTGAAGACACTGTGGTCAAAAGCCCAAAATAAGTGCAGTTATACACAGAAGAGTGGTTGAGTTACAAAGATGAAAATACCACTGATGAAGGGAGTAACTCAGAAGCAACAAGGGGGCGGCTGGGGGGTTTAGAATAAAGGCAGTAGTGGGTTAACCCAGGGTGGGGTAGCGGGTGTGTATAGTGACAACAATTTGGGTGGCAAAGAGCAAAGGATGTGGCCAAGGATGTGGATTGCACTGAATTCCCTTTGTGTGTATGTGTGTGGTCGACTTTCTGGTGCTTTAGCTGTAATATATAATCCTTACTTCAGGACTGCAGTACATCAATGTCATCAGATAATCTTAATGTCAGTTTATTACCATTAAATGCTCTGTAATCCCCACAAGCATTGCCAATTCACATAGTGTCTATCCTAAATAGTATGCGAGATTGGAATTTAGTGTGTCCCAAACATTTCTGGATGGTCTATTATTACCATTCTGTATGGCTTTTTGGCTAACGTAGGTGATGGTTCAAACGTGGTGGAAATGTGAGCAAGCAATGGTTCTTCATTCGTTTTAAGAACATAATTAATGTCAAGCAAGTTTAATGCAGTAAAAAGACAAACTACTTTGTTTGTGTTTTCCTATTGAGTGGCAAAGCATTTTGATACATTTCATGCTTATTATAATTAGTCATGTCAACTCTAAGGATATATCTCCACTGTATGTAGTGCCCTAAACCTATCCATCACAGAAAACATTCTGCATTTTTAAATAAAAACAAAACCTCAATTTGAGTCCCCATGAGTCTGTGTGCACTGTGCATTCAGGTTTAAGTCCCCACTGGGATAGAAAAACATGTACATGTACACACACACAAAGTCTGAACAAGCAAGTGGCAAGTGACTCTCTTAATTGGCACTCGACTGACGTGGCTGTTCATATAGCACAGATTTCGAGTAATCACACAGCTCGGCGCTTATAACAGCTCTCAATCGGCTCGATAATGGCTTTGGGTTTCATACGTGTATTCCACGTAACCTACACTGCAGATAAACGATTTTAATAAGAAATTAGCGAAACTGTCTTGTTTGAATCATTGGCTAGCCTAACCGTCTGTCTGAGTGTTTCTGTTCTACAATTTAGATAGAAAAGTCTACTTCTTCCTAAATGAGCCTGTAAACCTACCTATTTTGTAAATGCATTGAGCGACACAGGGCGCAGCCATGTTTTCCACGGAGGAGAGTCACGTGCTCTTCCAAACAAACAGTAGTGCGCGTATTTACACTACAGTTGAAAATGAAGAGATAATCGATTTATTTTACATACAGTTTATTTCACAATTCAAAAATATCTGGTAATGTAAAACTCTAGTTTTGAAACTCTCGTGGAAAAAAAGGTTAGTTGTATTAGTCATGTCACGAATATTCCAGAATTTAGCCTACTAACGTTACTTTAGTTAAAATTATTCCGTGATTTAAGCCAGCTGCATCAATGTTATAGTACACACGGACTCCTAGTGAGCATTCTTAACAAAAAGCACTTTGTATTAACTTGTTAAGCAGGCATTTTTGCCTTATTTCCATACATAATAACCCTCAATTTTATCTGGAGGCTTGTACATTGTATAGGGTGAGTGAAAGGAGTCGAGACAAAGGGGGTCTGATGCTCCAAGGGCCAGGGAACATAAATGAGGGGTGTGAGGTCAAAGCAGCTCTGCACCTGCTGGTGGCAAGACCCCAGACCTCAGACCTGCACTTCTGAGACAGCGAAAGAGGCAGAGCTGAAACGATAATGGACGTTTTGGGGACTCAGAAGACAGAAAGACATCTGTGATTGCATAATATCATGGTTGAATGTCATTTTCTCAGCTGCATAGATGTTAAGTATTAGGATTATCACTCTGAATGCTATGATAAAACCATACTATAAGATTTGTCCTTTTTTTAAGCTTACATCAGAATGCATGGATACTAAAAATCTAGTTTTAATCACACATATCAGGGTTTTACAAACTGGGGTCCAGGGACCCACAGGGGGCTGCAAGGGAGTGCTAGGGGGTCCTTAGAAAAGTTTAGAGAAAAACACTTTTTAAAAAAAATGTAAAAGAATAAATTAATGATAACATTTATATTAAACTAACCAAGTTACTAGCTAATTTGATTTAAATAAATAAATAAATAATTGATTAAAATAATAAATGAATGAAATTCTATTTAAATAAATAATAAAGAAATTGGAATAAATAAATAAAATAATTGTAATAATTAAATTGATTTAAAAAAGTTTATATAAATAATACAGTGGTATTAGTGTGTAAAATGTAACTAAACTAAATATTTTCAAAATACACAATTATAATAATAATTTTTCACAGCATGAATGTCTTTACATAAAATATATAATAATGTATATGCCTTTTAAACTTATAGGATGGAAGTCCCTCGCATGAGGTGACCATAGCATGTGAAACAATGAAAACCCCTGACAAAAACAGTCAACTCCAGAATTATTGGCACCCTTGTTAAATATGATCAAAGGGGGCTTTGAAAATAAATAATTGTTTATCCTTTTGATCTTTCATTCAAAAAATCCACAAAATTCTAACCTTTCATTGAAGTAAAACAATGGAAAGTGGGGGCAAAATCTCATTATGAAATAAATGTTTTTCACTAGTTCATGTTGACCACAATTATTGGCACCCAATTATTGCAACATCCTTGTCCTCTGAGTCTTCTTCTAAAATGCCTGAGAACACCTGACAAGAGATCAAAGAGCATTGCTTCATACAAAATCTCTCCAGATCCTTCAGATTCCCAGCTCCATTCTTCTTCTCTTCAGTTCACCCCACTCATTTTCTATAGGGTTCAGGTCAGGGAACTGGGACAGCTGGCAGAAGCTTCATTTTGTGCTCAGTGACACATTTTTGTGTTGATTTTGATGTTTGTTTTCGGGCGTTGTTCTGATGGAAGATCCCATTAAAAAGATTTCCAGTAGAGGCCATCAGGTTTTGATTTTTTATCTATTGGTATTTGCTAGAATGCATGAGGCCATGTATCTGAACAAGATGTCCAGGACCTCCAGCAAAAAAAATAGGCCCACATATTAAAGATCCAGCAGTATTTAACCGCATGGGGTGCATTTTATCCATCTGGTGGGTTTGCTGCCAAAAAGCTCTCTTTTTTTGGGTTTCATCTGACCACAGAACCAGGTCCCTTTTGAAGTTCCAGTCGTGTCTGGCAACTGAATATGCTGGAGTTTTTTGTTTTTCTTTTTTCGGATGAACAAGGAGGATTTTTCTTGAAACCCTCCTGAACAACTTGTGATATAGTTGCTGTTAAGTAATTGTTTTATAGGCTTTCTGACCCCAAGACTCTGCAATTCTCCATCTGTGATTCTTGGAGAGTCTTTGGCCACTCAAACTCTCCTCTTCGCCGTGCATTAGGACTATATAGACACACGTCCTCTTCCAGGCAGATTTATAACAGTTGATTGGAACTTCTTAATTATTGTCCTAGTGGAAATGGAAATTTTCAAAGCTTTAGCTCCACTCTCTATTTTGTGGAGCTCAACAATCTTTTGCTGCACATCAGAACTATATTCCTTGGCAATATCAGGCTTCTACCCTGGTGTGCTAAAAACACATAAATATGAATGTAATATACTTTTTATTCATAAGAATTTCTAGGGGTGCCATATTGTGGCCAACATGCATGGGAGAAAAAACATTTATTTCCTAATGTGAGTCCCCCCCCCCCATTTTGAATGAATCAAAAGGATAAACAATTATTATTTTCCACAGCCGCCTTTGCTCATATTTACCAAGGGTGGCAATAATTCTGAAGTTTTATATTTAAATGTATTTTCCTGATCAGTGAGAAGTATTTAATTGCATGCATATTTTCTAGTGTCGTATGATTGCAGTGAAAAATAGCAAAACAATTCCTATTCTTCTGATAGCATGCGGTTAAGCACACATATCCCGAAAATATGGCTGTTATGCGAGTCATGATGAATAAAGGCAGCAGTGCAGTTGTTTGCTATGCTGTGAGTTATTAGAGGAAAACAGTTTCAGGCTAGGTAAGACCATATGCACAAGACTGTAATTTCTGACCATATCTGTCTGGGATCTACAGACACACGGACCAAACGAAACATTGACACATTTTCTCCCATGCTCATAAATCATTTCTCTCATGCCCATTGCTGCAGCTAAACCTCCAGTCAAGGATCAGCTCTACAAATGTTTAGTGATTGTTTGGTTGGTATTTTTGGTTCATCTCAGTGAATCATTCAGAAATGTATTCTGCCCTCTACTGATCTAGGGCTCTGACTCATGTGTGTATCTGAAAATAATTATATGAACGTTGATGATGTGAACAACACAGTACAACTTTAAAGCTAAGCTCTTAAAACTTTAACATGGCCAACCACTTTTAAGCTCTGAAAACAAATATCTTACATTAAAAACTGTTATGGAAAATAGTTCATTACTGTATTACCGTACACATTGTTCATGAACAAATGTTATTCATTTTATTTAACTCATAGATGTTGTTATTAACGTTATGCAGAATGCATAAATAACTAAATGAAACAAAAAGAGCAATGGATTGTGATAATTAGCCATATAATGAGGTAGCATGTCATGTTGAGAGTGAGTTTGGATATTTCCTAATGGATGAATTCTGATAGTATAAGCCTAGTTGGTTTTCACAGTTGGACCATGATGGTCATTTATGGTTTAGTCATTTTCAAGGGTAGCGGGGAAACTAGGAAAGACTGTGATTTTGCCTTTGCTTCACCTATAATGTAAACTTTAAAATAAAAAGATTATGGTTATGGTTGTAAATAATTAAAATAATCATACAAATTCGTTAAAAAGACAAATCAATGTTGTTGTTGTTTTTAAACAGCTTTAAATTGCATTAGAACAGAATGTTGTTGCAAATTAGCAGACATTTATGAGGGTTGTGGCATCACAAAACGCTTTCAGCGATGCTCCATTGCACTACGAAAACTAAATATGCCTTTTGCGTCGTTCATGTGAGCAGAGGTGAGCAGAGGGACAAAATAACAGATTTTTATAAAGGAAATGTGTTACAAAGAAATGCGTTGGGACGAGTCAAAACGTAAAAACGACATTTTAGCTCTGCCGCACTTTCCACACACGTTGACGTGCCTCGTCTTGGATAATAAGGGTTATATCTCCCTCTATTGGTGTAATAAGGTAAAGACAGAGAAGACCAACTCAACGCTAACTCCACCCCATTGTAAACATCAAAATGGCCAGCTAGTACCTTTTGGGGTGTTTTGGAACTGTAAGGAACCGCTACAAAACATACTCTGGCTGCTTGGAGAATCCCGATAGTGAACAGTTTTAACAAATACATTGTGTGTCAAATTTATAGGTGCATTTTAAGTGCAGTGCTGTTCTAAAATAAGGTAAAAAACCCTTTGCCTCGCTGAATCACTCCGGAATAATATTTAGTTGGCTTGGCGCACGGGTACACACGTGGGTTTTCTGTTTAGTGTGTTTTGGTGGAACAGCTCCTCAAGACCACAGTCGATAATGTTAAAATCCAAAACATTTGTGAAGAAGACCCGCTCTGGCGGGGTGTTGAAAATAGTGCGCGAACATTACCTTCGAGATGACATCTGGTGCGGAAGTGAAGTTTGTAAGGAGTGCAAAGATGAAGCTCCAGTGCTGCAAGAGGACTCGTGCATAGAGAGTAACCTGTGCTCATATCCTCACTATTTAATCCCAGACACAAATGTGGTTTTACATCAGGTAATTGCTCATTAATTTGAATCTCAGTTCAATTTAATTCGTTCAATTCGCTGTTAATAATAGCATGCATATGTTTTATTGTAAACAATTAACTTTAATATCAGCATGTTAGCATTAGATTGATCACAATTGTAATCCTGGTGGGGGGTGGGGGGTATCACCATATTTATGGTGGCTTCCCAGATAGCACACATACATCTCGGAGATGTCTATTTGATGTGTGTTTACATCTGGAAGACGTATTTTTTAGAGTGTTTGCTCATCTGCAATACGTCTATTGGACGTTTCCTGTCAGATGTCAAATAGACGTTTTAACAATGTCTTTAAAATGTTTATGATTTAGATTGTATGAAAAACTGACATCTTAAAGACGTCTATCAGATGTTTGTAAACAGCAGACGCTTTCCAGATTAAGTGATCTTTAACAGACATCTTGCAGATGTACGTGTGCTATCTGGGTTAAAATAAGACAAATCTCAAAATTGACCAATGCATGATAAAAAACAATGGGTTTGCCTTGAGTGTCTTGCCCCAAATGAGACGTAACTGATTTGGTATTCACTTCCGACAGCTTGACATCCTCGTGGACCCTCTGATTAGGAACGTCATCATTCTTCAGACCGTTTTGCAAGAGGTCAGACACAGGAGCGCCACCGTCTACAAAAGAATCAAAGATGCTATTCACGAGAAGGACAAACACTTCTACACCTTCACCAATGAGCATCACAGGTAACGCGTCCGGGGAAGCTTGTCTTAACCGTATCCTTCATGATATGCTTTTGATTTGACTTTAATACATTCTTGAATGCATCCGAGTGTCTCATAATTATCTTTGATTAAAGGGAGACATTCATTGAACGAGAGCAAGGGGAAAGTGCTAACGATCGCAATGATCGAGCCATTCGTGTCGCTGCTAAGTGGTACACAGATCACCTGGCTAAAGTGACCGATGGTGGCCCACTGAAAGTGGTTCTGCTGACCAATGACCGGGCTAATAAAGAAAAGGCAGAGCAGTACGGTCTGATTGTGTACAGATGTAAGAGACAATTTTTTTTGTTATTGTTCTTGATGTCATTGTGGTACTTGAAGTACTGTCTTTATCAGGGCTAGTTTAGGGTTAGTTTGAAATTAATTGTTCAAATTAATCTAATGGTTTGGGGGGGTGATTAACTATGTTCTGTTTTTTTCCCTTACACTACCTTTCAAAAGTACTTTTTTTTTTTTATTCAGTGAGGATGCATTAAATTGATATAAAGTGACAGTAAAGACATTTATAGTGTTACAAAATATTTCTATATCAAATATATTCTGTTCTTTTAAAGATTCCTGAAAAAAAGTATCACTGTTTCAGCATAAATATTGAGCAGCTGTTAAAGATAGGGCAGGCAATTTTGGAGATGTTAGCAATAGCAAGCTAGCTTTGAAAGCATAGATCCCCCCTGCTTTCAAAGCAATGTCTCCTTCAAAACACATGAACGCGTGCACAGCCAGAGCAGAGTCTGCAAAGTGTCACGAGAAAAACGGTGTTAAATTACGTCTCAAAGCACAAAAGATTGCAATGATAATGAAGAATGTAAACAACTTAAAAAGCTCTGACTTGTACCAAAGTCCCTTTCAAGGAAAGTCTGTTCACTCGGCGGGCATATTTGCAACTCATCGGGGCAGCTATTTCAGGCATCCAATATCAAGACCTGTCTATTTGAATGGGGGATCCTGAAATTTCAAACTGCTTGCCGAACTCACAATTAATTAACATATTTCAATCCAGCAGCAAAATCTGACGAACTGTCCCATAAACTTGGTTTCTTATGCTCAAATAGGGTTAAAAAAAGCTTATTTTTCAGGCTAGACCAGTCAATGTGCGTGTGCAGTTCTAAGCGCGTTTCATGTTTCTGTGGGAACTTCTATAAAAGCTTCTAAGGGCAGCTGCAATAACGCTATTACTTTACCAATCAGCGATTGTCTCTTTTAATTAGAAGGCGGGGACTGCTGCAGATTCATTTTGGCGTTGACAGTGTTGCTGTAGAAACGCATAATTCCGAGGACATGAACAGCTTCGATTAGAACGTCATGGGTTGCCATCTCTTAATTACTGTAATTATAGGACTGGTCCAAATACCATTTTTTGAGCTTCGAAGCTTCGGTAGTAATCAACATCGAATATTCGAAGCTTCGGAGGGAGGGGGCTGGATATATTCTTCTCTCTAATAAAAGCAGGAATCTCGAGAAGCGGTGCGCCTCACGCGGGCAGGGCTTATATGCTCCGAGAACAGACACTGCACTAGTGATACAAAACACAGGTCTGTTCCAGTTTTGATATATTATAGTAGTAAAAATAATTTTGTTCAGTTAGAAAACAGATTAACTACAATTAAAAACTGAACGTGCCGCGTGAGCTGAACGAGAGTCGCAGCACAAACTGCAGCAGGAGTCAGTTCTCATTCATCACGAGAGTGAAGAGCTGAATGACAAAATTATCGCGGAAGATTTGGTTTGAAAGCTAAATGTAAAAGCGCCTATTTAAGGGAGTTTGTCATTGTACCGTTTTGTTGTTGTGTTTTTCATTAAGAATAACAGGCTAATGAACCCACAATTCAAGCAACCTGCCCCCGAATTGGCATACTGGAAGTAAACTGTGCACGGCTGCATTCGTTCACAGCCGCTCAGTGGCATAATGTGTAATGTGTAATAATAACTGTAATGTGACGGTGAGGGAAATTGTTCTCACCGTCACATCCCTAACGGGTAAAAAAGCGAATACATTTTGATTCTATTATTCTATTTTACACAATGTCAAACCAACGCAGCATAACCCAAAATGCAAGCTCAGGCATGCGCTTCTTCCATATAAGCTTGTGTAGTTGTGCACACTAGATAGAGAATACTCCGTTGCAGAGAACACTAAGAAGCAAATATATTTATTAAGTATAATGAGGTTGGGTTCCTATTCATCCTATTAAAAACTGCTAGGCTATAAAATAATTGTAAAAAAAAGTATTGTATTTTTGCCAGATTTTATAGGGGTGGGAATCTTAAGGCACTTAACGATTCGATCGGGAGTAACGATCCAATTCTCAAAACGATTCTTAACATACATTTTTGGTAACTAATTATCCTGCTGTGCAAACATTTTACATTTTAACCAAAATTGAAGCTAATATGTGTTTTGTTTTTAGTTAGAATATCTGTTTGACAGTATTGCCATATTAAAAATGATTATGAAGATTTCTTTCAATACTTTAATTTTTTTTATAAAGTTATATTCAAGATTAACAAGCTCTAATGAAACATAGTAAGCCATACAATTGCAAAGAACAACCATTAAGAATAAACAGTTCTCAATTTACAACTGTGACAATTTTTCAGTTTCTTTAGAACATTTTAAAAAAAAAATTTTACTTTGGTTAGAGTCACAAAAAAATCTTTAAAACATAGGCTAATGCAGAAGAAAAACAACTTTAGCGCTCACTGAGAAGCCAAATTCAGTGTGTGCGCATAACATCTCACATGAGAGAACTTGCCGAGCTGCAACAGTCATGTTAGAGACATTTAACGAGTCACTCACCAAAAGTCTTTGTTCAGAATTTTCCATTCGTTTGAAACATTGTGCAGTAGTTCAGCAATATTCGATAAGTCATTCCAAAAATTATGCCACGGATGTTGGTAGGTTTATGTCCCGGCCACCGCATCGGAGACTGTGGAGTGTTATTAAGCATTAATGGCAAGGAAAGCGCCTTATAGCCTACTTGAGCACCACTTCATTATTTTGGCTCAGAATTTCGTTTGTTGGAAATATGAACTTAATTTAGAAATGCTTTTGAAATTAAAAACTTTGCATTTAATAAGCAAAATACATTTTTGAAATGGGGAGGCAGCCTCAGCGAGCGCAGACACAGAGCGGCCAGAGAAACGGAGGAGCTGCTGTAAGGCGTCTGTGCAAACCTGCGGAAAAACAGCATAAAACGTGCGGGTGTTGAACCCTCTCACCGGGAAAAGTGTCCCCACGGGTGCGACGCCCCTGAGCAGGTTGTAGTTTGTCCATTTTATCTTAAACGAAGCCAATTCACCAGCATACGAACGTTCACCTTTCAACAGGTTTTTCTGTTTGGCCGGTGACCGCACGCACACGCACAGTGGTGAAGTGGCCATTTGAATTGAACACAGAATCGATTCTGAATCGATGCATCAACCTTTTCTCCCACCCCTAGATTTTATAGTGTAAACATAAAAATTTTTTTTTTAAAATCGAATACCAACCCATCGAACGAATATTCTGGTCCAGCACTAGGTAATTATGACATGGCATGAACGCAGCATAAGATCATTGTTTTGGTTCAGGAGGAACCGTAAAAGGCGGCTACTGTTTTTGCTTGCGGCACTCAGTGAATGTCTATCTACACATGCTGATGATGTGTGATGTCTGTGCGAGTAGGTGCTCGGAGGTTGAGGCAGGTAGGACAGACCAGAACGAATGCAATGATTGGATGAACATTTTTTGGTTTTCATATATATAATTATATAATATTATGTAGACCACTTCTATTATTGATTGCTATCAGGATGTGAAGAGTATAACAAAGTGTTTATGAAAAACATTGCCTACCCTACCTTTTAAATAACTGTATTAAGCAAAGGCTTTCATCATAATGGCTTTCATTCATGATGATAATCATAAATGTTGCTTGAACATCAAATCATTAGAATGATTTCTGAAGGATCA
Organism: Romanogobio albipinnatus; assembly: GCA_023566225.1. Lineage (NCBI taxonomy): Eukaryota > Metazoa > Chordata > Actinopteri > Cypriniformes > Gobionidae > Romanogobio > Romanogobio albipinnatus. Next base: position 40,490,317 of record CM042241.1, on the reverse strand, counting down.
TGTGACACTGAAGACTGGAGTAATGATGCTGAAAATCCAGCTTTGCTATCACAGGAATAAATTACATTTTAAAGTGTATTAAAACTGTTTTTACTGTATTTTGATTAAATAAATGTAGCCTTGGTGACTTTTAAAAGCAATAAAACATTTTACCAACCCAATCTTTTAAATGGTAGCGTAATCACATAAATTTATAATTAGCACATTTTATTTGACAGCCGTAATCTCTTAGCCGTATCTAAGGATATTGGCATAATTGTTTCATTTAAAATTTATAAATTAATGCCGGTTTTGTTTCTATATTCTGTAGGTGAAGAGTATATCAAGAGCTTAATTGGCAACCCTGAGCTTGTGGACAGGCTTGCATTGACACCTGATGATCAAGTGCGTACAATGTGATGAAGGATGATCAAGAAAGCTTTTAGTTTTTGTATATATTTTTTTTATTGTTTTATATAATGACTTCTCTTTTATGATTCTCTATAGAATGAAATCACTGGCAGTAAGTTACTCTTTCCAGAGCACCTGCCCTTATCCAGGATTCAGACTGGCATTAAGAACGGAATGTTTCTTCAGGGCACATTCCATGCCAACAGAGATAACTATCTGGAGGGGACAGTCTTTATACATCGAGAGGGGTCGGATATCAATGAGGTAGATAAGATATCATAAGCTATTGATTTATTTTATTTTTATAAAATAAATGATAATTGTATTTCTAATAATTTGTCATATTTTTAAGAACGTTTATAACATTATATGTTCTGCCAGGTTCTACTTCAAGGCTTAAAGAACTTAAACCGGGCTGTGCATCAGGATGTAGTGGCTGTTGAACTTTTTCCCAAAGAACACTGGTTTGCTCCATCATCTGTTGTGCTGCAGGACGAAAGTCTAAATGATGAAGATGCTGAGGAAGATGAGACCGAGAATAAGGTAGGATAAGTCTCATAATCTCAACAGTTGACTTTTGATATAATTACTAAAAGTCACTGTGTAGTTAAATCAGAATCCTTTCATTCAATTATCTATTATGTGTTTTTGTATATTTTTGTGACCTGTATGATGCCTTGTAATGTTTGTAGTGACTTTTTGTTGTTGTGTTGTAGCTGAAGAGTGCGGCATCAGAGTCTAGCACTCTTAAGCCCACTGGACGAGTGGTGGGTGTTATAAAGAGGAACTGGAGGCCTTTCTGTGGGATGCTCTCACAGTCACAGATCAAAGAGGTAACAGTGATCTACATATTAGAGTGATTTCTGAAGGATCATGTGACACCGAAGACTGGAGTAATGACCATCTTTGCCATCATAGGAATAAATTAAACGTATTAAAATAAAAAACAATTATTTAAAATTGTAAAAATATTTCTCAGTATTACTGTTTTTATTGTGTGTTTGTTCAAATAAATTGGTAAACATAAGATACTACTTCTTTTGAGTGATTAGTGTAGACTGAACTAATGAAGTATGAAAAGTGGTGGCAGAATAGTCTGCTTATTGAATGGAAGTCTTATCTTATTCTGAAGATAGAAATGCACAATAATCAGTCGGAAAGAAATTGCGTTTTTTGGAGGAAAACACTCCAGGATTTTTCTCCCCATCATAGACTTCATTGGCAACCAAAATGTTGAGGGTCTAAATCAATGCAGCTTCAAAAGGCTTCAGAGGCTCTGCGCGATCCCAGATGAGGAATGGGGTCTTATCTAGCGAAACGATCGGCCATTTAAAAAAAAAAAAGAAAAAGAACAAATTAATATACTTTTTAACCTGTGACGTGCCAATGATTGCGCAATCACTTTGTAAAGGTCACGGTAGACGTAGGCAGAAGTACCACCCCTGTGTTTACAAAGCGCACATGCAAAGACTAATACAAACGCCAAAAAGGTAAAACAACTATGTTGCAATTGAAGTGTGTTTTTTTATAAAGGGCGTTTGTATTAGTCCTTGCACGTTCGCTTGGGGTGAACTTCCCCTACTTCCGCCTACGTCTACTGTGACTTTTTCGACAAGATTGCGCAATCCTTGGCACATGATGAGCAATTTAGGTTAAAAAGTATATTCTTTTTTTTTTATTTAGAAGACAGATTGTTTCACTATATAAGACCCTATTCCTCTGAAGCACGTTGAAGCTGCATTGGTTTGGACCTTCAACGTTTTGGTTGCCATGGAAGTCTATAATGGGGAGAAAAATCCTGTAATGTTTTCCTCAAAAAACTTAATTTCTTTTCGACCGAAGAAAGAAAGGTATGAACATCTTGGATGAGATAGGGGTGAGTAAAATATCAGGAAATTTTCATTTTGAAGTGAACTAATCCTTTAATCTATTGATGTTTGTCTGATGCATTGTATTAATGAACAATTTTTTTTTTTTTTACACCAGGCAACAAGACACCTTTTCACCCCAGCAGACAGACGAATCCCACGTATTCGCATTGAGACCAGACAAGCCGCAACTCTGGTTGGACAGAGGATTATGGTTGCTATAGATGGCTGGCCTAAAAACTCCAGATACCCAAATGTAAGTGTCAGTGATTTACACTCTTCTCTTTATACAAATAATGGAATGCTGATATGACTTGAGTTGTAGGCAACAGATTTCCCTCAGAGATGCATTTTTGCCATATTTTGATGCAAGCTTGCATTTAGGATTAGCAATCCTGCATATTGTGTATTAATAGCCACTTTTCTGAATCTGTACTCAGACTGTTTTAAATTAATGATTAAAAATAGCTTGTGTCTGGAAGCCTGGATTCTAAAATTCCATTGATCATTTCAAGATCACTTTATATTCTTTTTCTCAATGTCTCTCAGGGTCACTTTGTGAAAAACCTTGGAACTGCGGGAGATAAAGAGACGGAGACAGAGGTGCTTCTTCTAGAACATGATGTTCCTCACCAGCCCTTCTCTCAGGCTGTTCTTAGCTTCCTTCCCAAGATGCCCTGGAGTATTACTGAGGAGGTAGGGCAGTCATGCTTTGTTGTGTCAGAATGTTTCATTATAACTCTGGAAATGCTCAAGGCTTGATATTTATCTGTGTTTTCCTGCAGGAGTTAAAGGTCAGAGCAGATCTAAGACACCTCTTTGTGTGTAGTGTGGATCCTCCTGGCTGTACGGATATTGATGATGCTCTTCACTGTCGTGAACTGGAGAATGGAAACTTGGAGGTATGTTTATTTTGAGAGGTAAGGAGAATGTTGTAGTGCTGTTCCTTTGGGTTTTTGTTTTGAATGGTACGTTTTTGTTTTAGGTTGGTGTTCACATAGCAGATGTCAGCCATTTCATTCGGCCAGGAAATGCACTAGATCAAGAGGCAGCAAGCCGAGGCACTACAGTCTACCTTTGTGGAAAGGTACTTGTTTGTGGAAACAACATATGGATTGGCTGGTTCAAAAGCTAAAGCCAGAAATATTTTTGTTCCGCCAAAGCCCAATTTGATGATTTATTGTAATTTATGAGTGATGTAGAATAGATGACTCCTGCACTTGTAACTGAGTGACAGAGAGAACGATCAGAGAGCTCCACCCCCGCGCACACTCTCTGGGTCTTCAAAACAAGCATCGTCTTAGCTCTTTCTCATATTTCACATATTAATCAAAAGGTCGGAAGACCGAATCCATGTTGTACGTGACACATTCGGACAATTTTTTCCTTGAATTACCGCTGGCTATGAATTGCGCTCAAAAAACGTTGACTTTTCTCTGACCTGCTGACATAAAACATACTTTCAGTAAACGGGAAACAAATTCTATCCAGTTATGAAGTGTTGTCTGTGTGTTGACAAATCTTTCACGTTGTTCTAACAGACGGGATTGTCTGTCAGCCACCATCGAAGACCATTTTTGACCCAGGAAAACCCCTGTCTTGCAGAATTTTTGTGCATATTACTCCAATAATTTCAGTGATAAATAGTAATTTCTTTCCACAGAGAATTGACATGGTTCCTGAGCTTCTGAGTTCCAACTTATGCTCTCTGCGGTCCAATGTTGAGAGGTGCGCTTTCTATGAAACTTTCTATGAAACTGTTATCGCCCTTTGTATACACTCTTTATTAGCTATATATTTACATAGTAAATATGCTTTAAAACCTTCACTGTCTAATAAGAACTTTCACCCTCAGGTTGGCATTCTCTTGTATTTGGGAGATGAACCACAATGCTGAAATCATCAAAATTCACTTCACAAAGAGCATCATCAACTCCAAGGTATGCTGCATCGAATGATCAAAAACTGGGTTTAAAACGATGGTCTATGATGGTCTGTAAGGAGGTGTTGTTTTGTCTTGTAAGGCCTCCCTTACATATGCTGAAGCACAAATGAGGATCGATGACACCACCATGAATGATGACATCACAAAGAGTCTGCGGGGCCTTAATAAACTGGCCAAGATCTTAAAGGGCCGGAGGATTGACAAAGGGTATTTCCGGTTGACTAGATCTGTAATTTTGAAACACAGCTGTTATTCTGAAGTGGTCTTTAACCCTTTACTTATTTTACAATTTTTCAGAGCTCTGACCCTCTCCTCTCCCGAAGTACGTTTCCATATCGACAGTGAGACACATGACCCCATAGATCTGCAGACCAAAGAACTGATGTGAGCTCTATATTCTTCTTTCTGCCTTTAAGTCTTTAAAATATGCTAACGGTTTGAGTTTTCTTCTTGTTAATTTTGGTTATTTCTTGTGGTGAAAAATCTTTGTCTGCTTCCTAGAAGTTTGTGTGCTTTTTGGTTACACTTTATTTCGATGGTCCACTTTACACATTCTACTTACTAATAACTTTGCAACTACATGTCAACTAATTCCCATTAGAGTATTAGTAGACTGTAGTAGACAATTAGGTTAGGGTTTGAGCTAGTAGAATAAGTTAATGGTTGAAAAGTTACTTAGTCAGTAGAATGTCTGTAGGGGGACCAAAATAAAGTGTTAGCAGATCTCAAGCAGACTACTAAAACTCTAATGACTGGTAGTTGCAAAATTACATCTAGTTAGTAGAATGTTTAAAGTGGATCATCGAAATAGTGTTACCTGACCTTTACATATTTCCCCAGGGAGACTAATTCTATGGTGGAGGAGTTCATGTTGTTGGCAAATATCTCTGTAGCACAGAAGATCTATGATGAGTTCTCAGAATGTGCCCTGCTGAGGAAACACCCTGCACCACCACCATCCAACTATGACATCCTCATCAAGGCTGCAAAGTCAAGGGTGAGTGAATGTTTCTTCTTTATATAATCCAAACAAAAAATTTAAGTATACTCACGGCAAAGTTCTTTTTTCATTCTTTGCTTGGGGGTAAAAAGAAATTTGAAATACCTTTGCAGCTATATACTGTTATCAAACATCCAGATGTATTTAGATGAATATGTTAATATGTGCTGTGTGTTTTCCTCTCGATAACAAAATAAACTTGCAACAAAAATGACAGCAGTCAGCAAACAGCAGTTAACCACTTCAGCTCTGCAGCATATTTAGAATTTAGAATTAGGCATATCTGAATTTAAGAGCGCCCTACCCACATTCATTGGAGCAGGTCCGGTTCTAGGCACCTATAGAACGGTGGGCTGGCAGATGGGCGTTTTTTTTTTTTTTCTCGCAACCCATATACTATAGGCCTACAGCCATTTACATTTAAACAAGTCAAGCCAAGCATAAGAATACTTGTAGGCCTATACAATTGGTCATTTGACTCTATTATCCATTAAATCACTAGATGGCACAAATTTAGCTCAGCACTTTTTCACACAAACGCTTTAGATTATTGATGCAGATTCGCAATGTAAAGTTTATTCTGCACTAATTTCATAGCTAGACCTATATATGGGAGGCTAATTAACTGGTTAACCAACAAGAATTTTAACCAATTAATCGTTTGGTTGAAAAAAAAAAAAACACCAACAGGTTAGTCACGTATAAGTCACATTTGATTGCATTCAGAAATAATACTGGTAAATAAAGTGAAAAGTTATAATGTACTACAAACATTATAAATACTACAAACATAGCTATATGTTATTTTACTTTCCCTCACTCTACAACAAATTGTAACGAGTACGAATATGGTGTGGCCCCTTTAAGAGCTGCGCGCTCCCTGTTGAACTTTCAGCAATGTATGTGCGCACTGTGCCTCGAGCACTCCCTGTATGCAGGTTATTTTCTGTTGCTCAAATCAAGTTGTTTTGTTTATTAAGTAATGCTGTGGACAGTATAGCGTTTGTGACGGACTGTTACGCGAGTTTCACAGGGAATAAAGTGGAGCTGTGAAATGTCCATTGCCTCCGTGTCTACAACTCCAGTTAAGTGAGCTATCCTGATTTTCCTCTGGACACAACGCATTACAACATCCTTTAAATTTAACGGTATTCAGAACAGATCAAGAATAAAAAATATATACAAGTAACTATAAAGCCAAAAATAATAATTTAATGAGAATATGAAAGTAGCATTAGGCTCACGATTATTTATTATAGGTTTTGTTCACTCGCGTCCCAATAATGATGGAAAAATCATCTCTTCACATGTGCACACGTGTTTGGAAACACCACAGAGGAGCTCACGCTGAATGGCACGAATTGTAGGCTATACTGACTATTTAAACTGAACTGTGTAACTTTTTATTGTTAGGTGTTAATGTTAGGTCGACTATTTTATTTTGATAATGAACTGACTGCGATGTCAAGTTTGCAATGCTGGAATTGTGAGTGTGAGAGAGAGAGAGAGAGACCTTCACAAGAGAAACAACTTCTCTCGTAATTACCTTAATAGCACGCAAATATTTCTGCCCGTTTTCGTTTGTGTGACTGCAGCCTCTGCTTTTCTGCTACAGACTGAAGCGCACGCGTAGCTGCGCCGCGCCGTTATTTTAATTTAATACAATAAATCAATTCTGGTGTTATTTTTGTGATTGTTTGGGGGCATTCTACAGCCCTTCATCAAAACTTTCAACACAGAGCCCATCTCAGATTGTTTTAATCAATGCGCAAATAGTAAAAATTAGGGATGCACGATATATCGGCAACATATCATTATCGGCCGATAAATTATTATTTTTGATGTTATCGTTATCGGTCCAATAAGAAAATTTGACCGATTATATTCAAGCCAATAGATAATGTATTATTTTCTTCAGCTGAGACAGACGCTCTGTCCACCATGATGGGTTTGAATTGCTCTAAATATGATTGGAATCACTTCGAAAAGGAAAATACAGTTATGTGCAACATATGCAGCGCAAGTCTAATATAATCTACATAAAATGATAATGAGAATAGACATTGTGTTTCAGCGCGTTTGTTGAGGGAAGAGCGCGCCCACGGAGATACACCTTCATGACAAGCACAGTCAAGTTCGCTTGTGCATTCACAGCCTTTTGTGCCATTGTAAGTTGTAATGTTATATTTATTATTATTCTGTGTATGTAATCTCATATAGGATACGTTTGGTTGAGTTAATTAACAATGCAGTAAAGCACTTCATTGTACCAGTCTTTAGCTTCAGCGCACATTTCAAACAGAAATGCACAGCATTAATAACTACTGGAACTGTCCTATACATAACACTGTAATGAGAACATTATTCCTACTATTAATGTAATATTAAACATATTTTTTTCAAAAACACAGAAGCATTATTTTTTATAACTAGCACTTTTATTGTTCTCGTATCATTTCCATCAACAATACGGTTTGATTAAAACCATTTCCTTATTGTCTGTGCGGAGGTTATTTCATGCACTTGCTTTCTGATTCTTTATTATGCAGCCTAAGTAATGCTGTTCAATAACTTGTTTGCATTATTTAGGTATATTACTTTTATTTTTTTAGGCAATATAATTTTTGGTAACATTTTACAAATAAGGTCTCATTTGTTAATGCATTAACTAACACGAACAAACAGAGAGCAATAACCTTTGTTTATTTTAGTAATAAAATGTTTGTTTATTAACAGTCCATTCACAGTGCAGACCTAATGCTAAAAGACACAACTTTGGGTCTGAATATGTTGAGATTAACATGAACTAAGATTAATAAATCCTGTTGAAGTATTGTTCATTCATTGTTGGTTAACTAATAGTAACAAAATAAAAATAAAAAAAAATGTATAAAGTAAGTTGGCCATAGGAGTGTAAGATTAATTTGAAAAGGTAAGGAATCTTACACTGGTTTAAATAGGCTACTGTAGTGTATAGGTTTGAATTATGTTGAAGTGTTTGGGACATGGCTTTTAATGGTGAGCCTTTTGTTTTTGTAAGCAGGCTCTCAGAGTTTATTCAAATTTGTATTTAGATTTATCGGCCAATATATCGGTTATCGGCTTTCAAATATAAATAATTATCGGTTATTGGTATCGGCCAAAATGTTCATATCGGTGCATCCCTAGTAAAAACAATTGAACACTATCAGTTCCTAAATTCTGATTGGGTGGGCAAGGAAGGCGTTTGGGTGGGCTCAGCCCACCCCTGCCCATGCCTAGAACCGGCCCTGCATTGGTTAAATTGATAAAAATGGTCTCATTTTACAGAAAACACTCTAAATGTTAACACAGTGGTGGAATATTGCATATATTATATTGTATTTATTCACAATTTTATGATAAACGTATATAAAAAGTCATATTTTGATTTATTTTTTTAATTATTTATTTGAAAATCTATAATTTTTAATCTGTTTGGTATTTTTCCCTTTAGAAAGTTTCTGTGGATTCCACTAGGTGTCAGTAAACGGGGGAATTTTTTTTTGATATCTCCTTCCAAAAAAAAGTTATTGAGATTAATCTGTGCAATCTATCTAATAAATCGAAAAGAAGGCTCCGTCTCCTCAACTTTGTAAAGGGAGATCTCGGGCTCTGATTGGTCTAGACGCATGATCGACATGTCTATAGAGAGCTGAGATACTCAGTCATCACGTATTGCGTGCGTATGACGCAATACGTGATGACTTCATCAAAAATCATGGCTAACAAAGACAGTCAAAACTAAGGATAATAAGAGTATATGTCTGCATCACATCGTGGCATATTACAGTGTAGGGCTGCAACGACGCGTCGACGTCGTCGATGACGTCGACTACGAAAATACGTCGACGTGCGTGAAATGCGTCGACGCGTCGGCGGCACATTATTTACGTTCTAGAATGGAACAGAAGATCTAGAATAATGGCGGCTTCTGCTCCCAGGCATAGTGAAAATGATCATTTATCATATAAAGCCAGACCGCGACATTCAAAAGTGTGGGAGTACTTTAAACAGAAGCCGAATAAAACTGTGCGCTCTGTAACGCCGGTTTCACACTGCGCGCGGTGGCAGAGCAGGAGCTGTGCGCGTGGAGAGCGGGAGCTTTCACACTGCAGTCAGTGTTGCCAAGTCCGCTTTTTCCGCGGAATTGGGCTACTTCTACACTGTTGCCGCGGGCTGTGTCTCAGGTCCGCGGGTTGAAGCAAAAAAACACACATATTTAACCCCCCGAACACGATGTTTACCAGAGAACCTCCCCGAAACGCGATTGGGCTTGTTTTGGGCTAGTTTTGAGTAACGAATGGGTGGGTTTTGTTGTGTAAACCTGGCAACCCTGCTGCCAGTGTTCTCTCGCGCAGCTGAACGCGCCACGCGTGTATTGCAACAGACGGTCACATTTTCCTGGGTTCTTCTCCGACGGTCCGACCCCAGTACGTCTCGTGCTTTTATTTATTATGGGCTGCATATATCTCCTGTATATGCGACCTGGTTCCGCTCTGTTCCAAACACATATGCATAATAACTGGCTGTATATAGGTAGTTTACATGATTAAAGTAACATTACAGTTAAGATGTGCCTCTAGCTTTAATCATTTAAATGTGTCTTTGAAGTTTGGGCAAAAACTTCTGGCAGCTTTAGTCGTTGTTTATGCACATGTATCTTCAAAATAGACGGCTAGTTATACATTAACACTATGCTGAAAGCTCCTGTATGTGAACCTTTTGCAGATAAATACAAGTGCATTTTCGTTTACTACTGACACAAATCAATAAGTAAATCATACTCAACTACTATAGTAAACAACTTTTCCTAATTAGGCCTACTCTGTATACATTTTATGATGAATAGTATCATTATATATTATGTTTAAAAAGCTTCTTGTGTTCATATATTTCATTATAAAATGGCATACTATGTACACTACCCTTCCTGAAATACAATTAATATTGTCATCATTCATTGATTTCATGTTAAAATAATATACAAATTCACTACCCTCTTTGAAATACAATAATCAGTAAAAAAGAATAATAAGATTAATCCGGAAAAATAATCGTTAGATTAGTCGACTAATCGAAAAAATAATCGTTAGATTAGTCGACAGAAAAAATAATCGTTAGTTGCAGCTCTATTACAGTGTCATTTGGCCATGCATGCTCACAGACATGTGAAAATGGTCTCATTTTGAAGAAAACAACCTAAGGAACGAGCTGATATAGCGTTTGAGGCTATTAGCTCCACAACATGTTATTGATCCGAACAGGAATATGACTCATGTGTTTGCTTGTTCAAAGGAGTCATTTCCATCTTCGTGATTCTTTTGATAATAACGTTACTGTAAAGTGTTGGATTGGTGAAATATTCTTGAGGGTAAGAATTCAGACCTTATCTTTTTCTATGCAACATAAATGCAAAAGTGATTGGGTTATCAAGAAAGCTGAGGTTCTAATCTTTCAAACGATACCATATATGTCTAGTTTTGTGTTGTACAACTTATTGATTTTTTTGGAATATTGCAATATTGGACCCACGGGTGGGTCGGTGAGGGGGTGCAGAGCTGAAGTGGTTCTGATCATAGTGTTTGCACCAGCTCTGCAAGTCGGAACTCCAGTCAATTTATGTGTATTTATATACCACTTTATACAATATATTGCTTTAAAGCAAGCAGCTTTACAAAATTTTACATTAAAAAAACTTTCAATGTTGCTTTCAATTAGAACTTCTATTTGTACCATAAAGCTGTTGTCTAGTGTGTTCATGTTTTTACTTGCATCTGGCCTCAATGGACCGAACAGTAGAAAACCGGAGAAGATTTCCATGTCAAAGAAGGCGGAGCATCAGTACACTTTTACCTATTATGTAGAAGGGCTTTTTTGGGGGTTTTGGCTGTGAAAATTATACCACTTACTTACCAAGTGCACAAACACCGTTTTTTTTTTTGTTTGTTTTTTTAGTTAGTGTCCAGGGAAATCAATTCTTGCAGGTCAATTTTCCCCATATTTTTCAGCTAGAATTGATTTGCATGGACACTTTTTACCTTGTAAAGACCTTCTACAAACAATTTGTTAATTTTGATTGATCACATTTTTTTTTTTTTTTTTTATTACATTCAGCAAAAAGATAAATTAAGATTAAAGTGTATTTTTCTAGAGGTTACATCATTAAGGCTCTGATTTACTTGAAGTGAATTCAAAGAACAATTACAAATATGTTTGAAAACATTGCGCATGTTAAACATCTTCAAATTGCTAATGGTCCATGATTACTTAATATGTGTGCTCTGGGTCTTTATTTATTATTTTACACTATATTACTATATTATTTATTATTAATTTATTTGTCAGGGACAATGCAGCGCACATTATTACATACATAAATATAATAGACAAAGCTATAACAAAAAATGTGTAGATGTGTTGCATAAAAGGTTTCTAGCCAATGGGCTAATTTGCAACCCCAGTCCCTGGTCAGGCCTTTCTAAAAACATATACCAAATATATTTACACAACCACATTACACAAGACAACACATCACATCCAACATAGACAATACATTACAACCAAGATAGCTCAATGTCCACATATTTGATTTTCTTTCAGCCAGTGTTTCACCTTTCTATTAATGTTTTCGGGTCTGTTTCTGTTTTTATTTCCGTTGGTAAATCATTCCAAAAATGGGTCCCTATCACTGAGAAACTTGCGGTTTTGCGCCCCTATGCTATGCAGTTGCCACCTGCTGCTCTCCTAGTGGTAACTTTCCTTGTGTTTATTTTTGTCACAAAAGGACAGAGTACGGCTGGAGCTAGATTATTTATACATTTAAAAATCATCTTAAGAAAAGAGAACTTGATAAAACTGTCAAAAATTTAAAAGCTTATACTTCTGTACAGTCAAACAGTGATGCCACATAATTGGTTTCTGATCCATTATTTTCAGTGCTTGTTTGTGTAATGATATGATGGGTTTGACTGTTGTCTGGGAAGCTTGGCCCCATACAGTAACACCATACGATAAATGAGAATTTATTATAGCAGTATCATAGCATGAAAAAACAGTAAAGCTGCTTTGACAGGTATATGATACCTAATCAATCTAAAACTGTTTAGATTTGTCCGGACAGTTATTAATATGTGCATTGAATTTGAGTTGGGAGTCCAAAATAATACCTACAAATTTTAATTACTCAACTTCGACTATGGCTTCTTGATCTATTTAAATGATACATTTAGCTTTTCCTCCAATTGAGAAGCACATAGATACAGTCTTTTTGACATTAAGCATCAGATGATTGTCTTTAAGCCATTGGGATATACCCTCCATTTCCTTGGTCAGGGTCTCTGCTACTATAGTTGGTGTCCTAGCTGATGCATAAATTACTGTATCGACAGCATACATTTGACAGTTGGCTGAATGACAGCATGTAGGTAAATCATTTATATATAGACTAAAGAGCAGAGGCCCCAAAATGGAGCCCTGTGGAATACCCATTGTGGATTGTAATGATGTTGAGAGTTTGGTGTTTATTTTAACACGTTGCTCCCTATGCTCCAGATATGATGCAAACCAGCCGATAGCATGTTCAGAGAAGTTGAAGATGGCAAGTTTATTCAAGAGTATGGTGTGGTTCATGGTGCCAAAGGCCTTTTTTAGGTCTATAAACACAGCTCCCACAACATTACCCTTGTCCAGCTTACTCTTAATGTTCTCGGTAAGGTAGCAATTAGCCATTTCTGTAGAATACCCTACTCTAAACCCAAACTGTTTAGAATTGATAAGTTTATTACCTTCAAGATGTTCTATTAACTGTTCTATGATAATTTCCTCTAAAATTTTGGGTAAAGCCGGCAGTATTGAGATTGGCCTATAGTTGGTTGCTTGATTCTTTACGCCAGCCTTGAAAATTGGTGTAATGATGGCTTGTTTCCAACTTTGTGGGAATTTTGCCTACTCTGATGGAAAGGTTTACAAGATGGGTTACTGGTTTAATCAAGGCAGAGCAGTACGTTTTAATAAAAGCAGTGTCCAACCCAAATATATCCTTTGCCTTAGATTTATTTAATTTATTAATAATTTTGTGAACTTTATCCTGACTAACCTCTTTAATTTGAAAAAGATCTGATTGGTCAGACTTTGTGGTCTGTGATGGGGTTGCTGGTTCAAATGTCTCAGCAAGCTCCTCCACAGACTGAATAAAGAAATTATTAAATGCATTTGCAATAACTGAATTGTTAGTGCTGATAACTCCATTCACTTCCAACTCAGCTATTGTTTTTTGTCGACTAGGCTTAAGTCTAGTAAGGCTATTAAGGTGCTTCCAAAGGGATGCACTATTTCCTTTCTGATTCCTCAATCAATTGCATAAAATAGGCTGTCTTTGCCTTACGCAGTTCTCTGACTACTGCATTTCTCAATCCTTTAAAGATGAGACAATCGGTATTTGTTTTGGAGAGCAGAGATTTTTTTCATTAGCTGATGAATGTCATTGTTCAGCCAAGGTAGGGAGGCTTTTCGTTGCGTGCCTTTGAATGTCTTACTGTATTTTCCAATCAGATTTGTGAGGTTTTTCATCAAGGAGTTACAACAATTTTCTACATCATTTGAAAAACATTATTCCAATCTAGATTATCTAAATCATTTTTAACTTGTCAATTTATTTTTGAGTATACCCATGTTCCCTGGCTTACTTTCGTTCATAAATTTGGGTAAACGCTGTTTAGTGAGTTTCCATACAATCATGGTCATATTGTGATCAGAGAGACCTGTTAGTAAATTATAAGTTCTGATGATTCTCTGTGGTTTGTTAGTGACTATCAGATCTATCATAGTTTTACTCGCTCGTGTGATCCTTGTTGGACCTTTAATCATCTGATGAAGATTGTGTTTTGACAACAGTCTGTTTAATTTTTTACTACGGCTTTTCTCTAGCCAGTTAATATTAAAATCACCAAGAAAAACAGATTCGGTGCGAGTATTTAAATATTTAAGAATTGTCTAAATTCTCATAAAATTAAACATCATGTTATGGTGGGTTATACAGCACTATAATGTTAAATTTCATCATAGAGGATAATGCAACATTTAAAGCCAAACATTCTAATGGTGTATCCAGTTCAATTGCATTACATTTCAGAGTGTCTCTAACGTAGAATAGTTATATAACAAGTGTAACCAGGGATATCAATCATACTGGTCTGGATATTACTATTCAGCCAAGTTTCGCTGAACACTAAAAATCTAAATTAGAGTCGGTTAACAGATGTTGGATCTGATCCCATTTAGGCAATATACTCCGAATGTTCAAATGTCCACCTAGAATACCCTTAGGTTTAGACATAGGCTCCCATATTACCCGTGTGTTATTTACAGTCTGAAAAAAATCGGCGACGTCCGTCCCTCCGGAGGTCGGCCGCTGCACGCGTAATCCACCCGCCGGTGCACCCTCTGGGGAAAGGCCAGCAGGAAATGGGCCTGGATTCAATTGTACGTCCCCAGACAGCAAAATCAAAGTCAAGAGAACACTGAAATCACGCCAATTACATCCTCTCTGATAATCCTGCTTTCTCAGCGTGCCACGATGGGTGAGATCAGTTTGTTTGGTGTTCAAGCAGATGGCAATGTTGTGTTCAAGCAGATGGCATACCCACATCCCTATAATCATATATTTTTTTAATTAGTTCTATCAACTATGGTAAACAGGAACTCAGCTGTACCTGCTTGATGGATGAAAACAAACCTCATTGGTCCTAACATGTCAAGCAAACATGTTTGAGCTTCCGTTTACAAACATACCCACATCCATATAATCAGATGTTTTTTTGAATTTGTTCTTTTTTCATTGCTTTTGTTTTTGTTGTGCTATTGAGACACATCACATATTTACATATATATACATCTAAACATACATCCAAGTACAAACATACATCTAAACATGTATCCCACCATGGGCAGTGTTTGCAAAAATGGCCATGCAATGGTATAATGTATGATATGACCCATCTAGAGAGGTATAATCATCCCAAATTTTAAATATGTGCAGCATTTTGGCAAGTTTCATTTACATTTTTGCCATGTTATTCCTTTTCCATTCTCCAGGACCTCGACATCCACACAGATTCAGCCAAAGCTCTGGCTGATTCCCTGAACAATGCAACACTTGAGAGCTTTCCATACTTCAACACCCTGCTGAGGATTCTGGCCACCCGCTGCATGATGCAGGCTGTGTATTTCTGCTCTGGCATGGACAATGATTTCCACCACTATGGCTTGGCATCACCTATTTACACACACTTCACATCACCCATCAGAAGGTGAGACAGACTAGTCCCTGTAACACTGTTATGTATTCAATCAATTTAAATGCATAGTCAAACCAAAAATGAAAATATGCTATCCTAGATGTACCTTTCTTTCTTACACATTGACGGTAATCCATACAATCCCAGTGGATCTGCTGAACCAAAACAATAGGTCTATGTATAAAAAAAGTAGTGCTTGGGAAAAATTAATCGTGATTAATCGCATCCAAAATAAAAGTTTGTGTTTTAATATATGTCTGTACTCTGTATAATTATTATGTGTATACATAAATACACACACACTGTATAAATACACACGTATGTATATGTATATATTTGTATATGTATATATTTAAGAAAGATTTTATATATAAATATCTTTATATATATATATATATATATAATATAATGTATGTAAGATAAATTATACATACAGTTTATACATAAATACATGCAAGTGTGTGTGTTTATATATACACATAATAATTATACACAGTACAAATGCATTATGTAAGCACAAACTTTTATTTTGGATGCAATTAACCACAATTAATTTTTCCCCAGCACTAAAAAAAACAACTATAAACCATTGCTGCCAACATTGCTGCATACTTGCATTTATGAGCGTGTTACTGAATGTTGCCTGAATCATAATTATACACCATTCGTTGGCCAGAGGAGAACTGGCCCCCTGACTGAGCCT
Organism: Romanogobio albipinnatus; assembly: GCA_023566225.1. NCBI lineage: Eukaryota > Metazoa > Chordata > Actinopteri > Cypriniformes > Gobionidae > Romanogobio > Romanogobio albipinnatus. The sequence continues at coordinate 40,474,095 of CM042241.1, read as the reverse complement.
GGTTTTTCCCAAGATTTTTTCTCCATTCTGTCTCCTGATGAAGTTTTGGTTCCTTGCCATCGTTGCTTCTGTCGCCTTTGGCTTGCTTAGTTGGGACACTAAATATTCAACAATATTACTGATCTGCCTGCATTGACGCCATTGTATGAGAATTGAGCTGAGCTGGACGATGTTATCACTGTTTTCACCAGAGCGGCTGTACAGCCGAAAAGATTGTTGCATTATTTTCCTGTTATCACTGTAAAGCTGATTTGAAACAATCTTTATTATAAAAAGCACTAAATGAAGGTGACTTGATGTAAACCTAAGCATGTTGTTAACTGTGACGTAAACGTTTTACAAAGCTCATTCGACGTGACAGAAGCACAGGACCAGCGCTTCAAAACGTGCTTGCCATAAATCAAAAGTAAACTCAACTCTCTCATGAAACCAAGTATGACAGCTGGCTGGAAGTGATGGTTTGGTTTATAGTTAAAGAGTTAGCTCACCAAAAAATTTAAAATTCTGTCATCAGTTAATCGCTCTTATATGGTTCCAAGCCCATTAGACTTTCGTTCATGTTTAAAACACAAATGAAGATGTTAATGAAATCTAAAAAAGATATTGATGAAATTTATGTTGCTCCATTGGAAGTCTATTCCCTCATAAAGAGATTGTAAAATATGAATCAAGTGGTGGTTTAATCCAAGTCTTCCGAAGAGACACGGATCACTTTATATGATCAGATTTAATTTAGGATTTTATTCACATATAAACATTGATCATTACACATACAGTACAATCAAATAGTAGACGTAAGCTTAGCCTTATCTGCTTGTTGTGTGAGAACAAACCTCATTGGTCCTCACGTCGAACAACATGTTTGAGCTTTCCGCTTACTAAATTTAATGTTCTCCATGTATGTGTAATGATGATAAATTGTATGTGAATAAAAGCCTAAATTAAATCTGCTCATTATATAAAGTGATCATGTCTCTTCAGAATACTTGGATTCATATGGATTTCTTTTACAATCTCTTCGTGGACTTTTTCAAGCATCAAGAGTTTTGTGTGAATAGACTTTCAATGGAGGAAGAGGAATCTCTCAGATTTCATTAAAAATAAATTAGTGTTCCAAAGATGAACGAAAGTCTAATGGGTTTAGAACAACATGACTAAGTAAATGATACCAATTTTAATTTGTGGGCGAACTAACCCTTTAAATAAAGGTGAAAATATAAAAAGACTTGATTCATCCACTGGGGTCATATGGATTACCATCATTTATGTACTTTTTTTTTTTTTCTTCCCCTAACCATTCATGTTGACCCTACTTGACTGAACATTTATGCTTTTATTATTCTTATTATTATTATTTTGTAGATATTCTGATATCATAGTTCACCGACTGTTAGCCGTGGCTATTAATGCAGACAGCACATACCCAGATTTGATGGACAAGCATAAGCAGTCGGCCTTATGCAGCAACCTTAACTACAGACACAAAATGGCCCAGTATGCACAGAGAGCCTCAGTGGCGTTCCACACTCAGGTAAACTGCAAGCACTAACATCAACACCATAAAAAGCCGGACTAAAATTACTTATGGTATAATTGGGGCAGATTTTTTTTAACATTGTGTCTTCTCGTCTATTCAGCTATTTTTCAAGAATAAGGGAATCATAAATGAGGACGGCTTCATTCTGTTTGTAAGAAAAAATGCCATCATCATCCTCATTCCTAAATTTGGTTTGGAGGGCACTGTGCTCTTTGAGAACAAGGACAAACCCAGTCCTCGTCTCAACTTTGACTCTGAGGTATGCATAAACCTTGACCATAACCAGGCATTTTACCTTATTATTAGCCTTACAGGTCATATTCATGAGATATTGCTTGATTCTATATGAATGTTCTGTGGTTGAACCATTTTTTATTTCTCCTCAGGGTCCCACTCTCAAAGTGGAAGAACATGCTTTCCACATTTTTGATAAAGTCAAAGTGACAATTAGCCTTGATGCCTCCAACATCCAGCATCAGAAAATCAGAATGTCGCTCATCGAACCAGTGGTACGTTAAAGTTTTTCTTTCTTTTTTGTTGAGACATTGCAAGCACATTATTATGTGGCTCTCTGGAATATACAAGTCTGATTAGCCAATTGCAGCTGTAATGGCATATTTGTAGTGATATCTCCCCCTAGGTTTATTTGTTGATTTTATAATAAGCTACATCTCTAGATAGAAGTTCATCAGGCTTGAACAGTCGAAACAATATTGAAATAAAGTAAATTTAACTTTTTAATTTTGTTTCTTGTCTTATCCAGATCCCTGGGGTTAGTGTACCTGTGCCTGAGTCAGAACCACAGGCCAAAAAACCCAAGCTTGACCGCTGAGGACCAAGAAGCACAGTACTTCTCATTATAAAAGCAAAAATTAAAAGAGAACTTTTCAGCTCAGCTACAAGGTAGTTTCAAGGGAACCTTGAATGAATGCACAAGTGGAAAAAATTATATGAAAGGGTTTTAGTAGTTTCTTTTTATTCTGTTTACATCCAGTTCTGTTTTTTGTTACTAGCTAATGCACCGTCTTCTACAATCTGTGATGAACTGTAGAATATTTGTTTGAGCAGTAAGGCTCTGTCGTCCATCTGGACTCATTTTCATTGAAAACAGAACATCAGTATTAAATTTTAAATGAGTTTTAAAGAATTTTGTTTTCTGTTACTGTTTTGTTCAGTAAACACAATCATTATAAATGGGCTTTTCCATATAAGAGTGTGAAATGTTGTGAACACCTCCTTTAGTGAAATTCATTTTTATAAAACCAAACATTTATCCTCTTAAATTGACATGTGTAATTTTGACTCCATTGTTTGATAAAGGTTCATGAAGATTTGGCTGAAAACTATTTTAAATCCAATTCAAATGAATACATTGTAGAGTTCAAGGGATTATCCAAATTTGTTCTTAAACATTTAACCTGATAAAAATATTAAATAGCTTTTAATATTAATTCAAATAAATAAAATCTGATTCAGACAATTGGTCCTGAGCATCATATTTAAAAGGCACCAAGTGTTAATAGCAACTAGATTCTATTTACTAAGTGAAATAGCATACTAAGTGAAATTCTGTTAACACCATATAAAAGTAGCAGTTCTTTGCCATGTGTAAATAATTACATGCAATTTATACTTATTTCAACAGATACATACTATTTTTACACCTCAGTATTGTTGTACATTAACAGGATGCAATAGTGTAAATTATTATTTATTAAAATTATTAAATGGATGCCGCCTTAATGGGACAATAAAAGCCCCCTACACCTACCCAATGCTTTTATTATTAAACATTTGGTAAGGCACTATTTCGACATTTAGAACATTTTCTTAATTTTTATTGAAAGTAAATGCCTTTCCTATGTGATTTGTGATGAGAAAAGGGATAAGAGCAAACTCTGTAAAAGGCGGATTCGAACCCTGGTCGATCGCGTCAAAACCAACATCCTTAAAGTTCCTGTAAAGTCAAAACTAAACATGTTCTGAGCTTCTCACACCACAGATAAATGTGTTATTAACCACCCATGGGGTCGCTCTGTCCATTTCTTTTACTGTCTATGAGTGGCTCCAGTGCGTCGTCGAGCCACCATTTTAGCCCCGCACAGAAAATCCTGAACACAGCAACGGTGAAAAACTGTTTAACGGTCTAACTTGTGAATTCAGTACTACACAGTTCAGTCTTTGTAATGTGTTTCAGCAATACATTTCTAACATTTATGTGTTTAGAAACGAATCTCTTTAAGCATGCATCAGCTGTAAGTACATGCTGAATGGATTAGGCTCTAGTTTAGATCAGCTGTATACAAAAACAATGTAATGTGCCACTGAGACATCTTTTCATTAAGATTTTAAAAGTTGTCTTCATTAATTTTTCTTCAGCGGAAGTGTTAATGTTATTCTTGCCTGTAAGAGAAGACATGCAAGCTGCTCAAGGACACTGGCACTGTTTTTAATCGAGACATTTTATTACTATTCAGATACACATGCTGCCATAATACACATGTATACCTTGTGGCATCTCCATATGTTTTAGTGATTGATTAATGCATAAATAATTTTAAGATTGTAAAAAAGGGCCCTATAAAAACAGCTAGAGTAAAGGTTGCATACCTGCCATCCTCTTAACAAAAGTAACTGCAAGCTACATTTACATTCCACAATCAATAAAACATACAAAAATCTAATTCAAGTCCCACATTCATTTCATTTTTGAAGCAAGAATAAATAATGCTGTAGATAAGTCAGTACAAAAACTTTAACAAGGCTCAGACAGTAATACCAATCACAGTATTCAGCATTCTCTATGAGATGAAATCAGTATAGCTTGATGTGTAAATCGTATGTTGCGTCTCCTCCACAGCTTTGGGGATGAGTGTGTAAAGTGCCTGTTTTGTCCCTCATGCTCAGTGCGGTGGGATGAACAGCTGCAGAACAAAACATATCCATATTTAAAAATGACCTAGTGTGGTTATGCACAGTGCATATGGTTTATTTATACAAACAAGTGAACAGTGTATTTTGAGTGTGCAAAACTAAAACAACAAAAGGAATGGCTCAAAACAGCTGAATAAAGTGTTCACATGTGATAGGTGGTTACAGAGTGACTAACGTTAGCTGTGTTCTGTTGCACAAAATTCTGTTGCATTATTTTGCTGTTTAACACTGTAAAGCTGCTTTGAAACAATCTACATTGTTAAAAGCGCTATATAAAAAAAGTTAACTTAACTAACTGTTCAGGGTTCATACACATTTCTACCAATACATTTCCATGACTTAAGAAAATATTCAGGACCTAACCTTCCATGAAAGTCTGTGTATACATGTAAAATAAGAAAAATCCATGTTCAAATGTCAAATCACATCTTAACTAATTAACGATATTACACCTATATGGTACAAAAACGCTGAAACACCAGTAAAACGGTTAGATAAAATACTGTCTGACCCTAGCAATGGATTAACACACATCAATGGGAGGCAGCAATGATAAATAAGTGTCCAGTGACACTGACAGTAACTTTACAAGGTGGCAGTACCAGAGACAAACTTTTGGAATAAAAAAAATTAGGAAACTGAGAAGATTTTAAAACAGCTTTACCTCCTTATTTACCATTTTTACCATTCATCTCATTGGAAAACCATCTGTCATTAACAAGCTTTCCAAGAGCATTTTATTTATTTATAAGTGCAGTTTTTAATGATTACCTTTGTTGTCGTTTGTCAAATACTTAAATCAATCAGATTACTAGACTGTTAACAATAAAATTATCATTAACAAAAGCCATCTTTACACTGGAAAGGTGGAACAGAAGCTGTATCTGAAATATGTAATAGCTTAAACTTTAGTTTATTTACACACTGTTTAATGTTACTCAAATTATAAAATGAACAGGAACTCTTTACAGAGTCATTGTCAGTTATTGATATGCTCTTGATATTGTAGGCTAATAATGATTTGTTGATTAAAAGATACATAAAATGTTTTTGTGTTTGGGAAACTGCACGTCATATTCTGACCACACAGATAAAACTACATCTACACAGATAAAACTACATATTTACGAATTGTAATGCTTTTTATGCATTAGAAAATTAAGACTTTGTGTGATCTTACCAGCATGATGAACAGATTTTATTAACCTGAATAAACTATAAAATGAGCAGAGAATATGACCGATCGTGAAGCTGTCCATAACTTGGGTCTAGGGCGAGTTTAAGCACTCAAACACTCCCGTTAAAATCACGGAAGCTGACGACACTGCAAAATAAATCCCTTACATCTGCACTGTTGTTTATGATGACAGGAGAATTCACGAGTTTCAGTCAGAGAGTGCGCGCACTGAACAAAACTGTTTCAGCGATGACTAATCTGAATGCCTCTGATTGGCCATCACGCTCGACAGAAACACATGTGATTGGTTATAATGCTCAACGCTGCTAAAGGAAATCTGACGGAATGCAGCAGTCGGGTGGATCGAAGGATGTTTACGAAGTTTCAAAGTTTGTTTAACCAATATTATCACTTAAACATATATTCTATTACATACATTTTTAAAACAAATTTCCATGACTTTTCCAAAACTTTCTGGTTTATTTATTTTTCCAAAACTTTTCCAGGCCTGGAAATTGCTACTTTAAAATTAAATTACTTTTCCAGGTTTTTCATGACCGTACGGACCTTGTGTGTGTGTGTGTGAGTGAGTGAGTGAGTGAGTGAGAGAGAGACACACACACATTACCTTTGGTTTAGTGTGTCTAGTGAAAGGTACACCCTCCTCAGCAGTGTGTCCGTCCAGCATTTCCTTACTCTGGCTGTCTGAACTGAGGGCGTCCATTAAGCTGTTAATGCACACTGAGTGAGTGTTATAACCGCTATCCACCTGCACAGAGAACATGAGGGACAGATTATAATTAGACCTAAACCTGACATGAGATTAAGCCTACAAATTATCTGAAACCATAGGTCACAATTCCAATAAGAAAAGCTTGCAAAAATAAATACAAATAACGTGTTCTTGGAGTGAAAAAGGTTAAACTGCTGCTGCTACCACCGTCCAGTTTTACAACAGTTTAATGTCAGCTACACCTGCTGGGTTACTGTTGGAGGCTGCTTGAAAGCAGCTGGTATTCTGGTCACCTGACAGCACGCATACTAACCTGCATGCTAATGTCATACGGCGTGATGCTCCCTTCCGCTAGCAGGGATACGAACATGTGCGTACTCTCAGCGTCAGGCACACTGCCTGTTCGAGGGCTGGACAGTCTAGCTGGTGATGCAGTGTCCTCTTCAGGAACCCAACCACAGGATTCCTCCCTGCTCCTGCTGATGACCTCATCCTCATCTTCACTTTCCCTACTGTCAGTCTCAATATCTCCTCCTGTACCCTTCACAAACTGCTCGTTTTGATCCATTTGCTCTGAAACATCCACAGAGGCCTCTAACTCACTCCCCCCAGATAACAGTCCTTCTCGTTGGGCATGAGGCCCTGTCGGGCTGGCGTCCAGGTCCATGGTGGGCAAAGGTTCACTGAAATGGATGTTCTCCTTGTCGTGGAGAATAGGGGAAATGTGAGTAGGAGAGGCCCACATACAGACTCTGGGTTTGGACTGAAAAGGGGAGCAGCTGCGAATCGGGGAACAGCCCTCCACCAATGGGCTTTCGCCACATCGCTTCATGGCCATGTCCGAGCTGCCTGTAGGAATGCCATTGGGGGACACAAACGACAGCCTTTTCCTCTCACCTATAAAGACAAATTTTAACGTCATCTCACATGGCTTTGTTCACCCTAAATACAGCAAACTTCATCTCTGCATGTGCTGCGAGTTTAACGTGCATTTGTGAACACAATGAGGGCTAGATTTACTTTTATACACTCACACAAATGTCCAACGTTTTGTGAACAGAAGTTCACCAAATAAAAGCCAAAGGATTTGAAATGTTAAAAATTGAATACATATTGTATATTAGTATTGTAACTTGTAGTGTAAAATAAAATGTATGATTCAATATACATTGTATTTTAAAGTACAATTGTAATTAAACTAATGTGTGACCCTCACCCTGGACCACAAAACTAGTCATAAGGGTCAAAACTAATTCAGATTTATACATCATCTGAAATCTGAATAAAAAAGCATTCCAGTGGTATACGGTTTGTTATGATAGGGCAATATTTGGCTAGATACAACTATTTGAAAGTCTGGAATCTGAGGGTGCAAAATTTTTTTTTAATATTGATTAAAAAAAATAATAAAATCGCCTTTATAGTTGTCCAAATGAAGTCTTTAGCAACGCATATTACTACTAATAATAAATTTGATATTTACGGTATGAAATTTACAAAATATCTTCATGGAACATGATCTTTACTTAATATCCTAATGCTTTTTGGCTAATTTTCAAAAATCGATAATTTTGATAATTCGATAATCAATGTATTGTTGGCTATTGCTATAAATATACCTGTTCGACTTATGACTGGTTTTGTTGTCCAGGGTCACATATGTGTCTTAAATTTTAATAGTTAAAACATAATAATAATAATAATAATAATAATATCATCAATTATTTTTTAATTGGGTCTAAAACACCAGTGTGAAAGTAATGTGGACTGAGGTTTGAATCTACTTTAAAGTCCAAAATAAAACACTACTAAAAAGATTGAATATATTAATCTTGTGACCATTAACCAACAAAGAGAACCGTGAACATGCAGGAGGTACTTCAAGTAAATATTTTGTTTAATGGGTTTGGCTGACAAAAATAAACCCATTTTAAAACCCTAGCACCATCTGAGATTTCTTACCTGATACAGGTGTCACAGAATGCTGCAGTCTGATGGGCGATAGAATAGGAGAGTTGAAAGCAGGCGACGATCTCTCTGAAAGCATGGGACTTGCGATACTGCCCAGACTGTAGGCTCGACACTGGCCTTGGATGGGACTGGAAGAAAACTGGCCCTAAAAACAATTATTAGAAACAGGTACCCTTGATTCAGATTTTTTTAGTCTACAAGGGTCAAATTTGAGTCTAGAAAAATTGCCCTGGGCAAATCTGATTTGGTACGTACAGACAAGGGCGTCCCAGTTGGAATGCCACACTGAAGTGGAGAGACAATAACAGAAGACATCATCTCTCGACTGCTGGGAGGCATGTTATGGGAATTTCTATCTGGGCTGGAAGGGGTAGAAGACTCAGATCCACTATCATGACCATCCAGAAACAGCTTCCGTCGCAATGAAGAGGAGCTAAGGCTTTCCTGCACCTGTTCAGTTAACTCTTCTGTCTTATAGTAATCACCTGGTAGAATAGAAAGGAAGTTCTCATGTTAACATTGATAGGTGTCCAAGTAATGGAAAGCATGCTATCATCTTCCACATATAAATAACCTATAGGCAAGGTCTGACATGGCAAAATTTAAAAAAAAAACAAATTTAAAGCGCAATGCAGTTATTTCAAGTCAGATTAACATGAAAGATATATTTTCCTCATTCAAACTGATTTTTCCCTGTGAATATGATTGACGAAGAATAAAGCTGTATCATATAATTGGAATATAAGGACTATCACTCATAGTCGTGCAATACATCTCAATATCAGACATGCTACAGCGTTAATTTTGAGTGTAAAGACTTTTTATTGAACAAATTAAAACACAAATTTCAAGTGTATTGTCTTTTCAAAAAGTCTTTATTGAACTTTTCAAGTAAGGCTGGGCGATAAAACGTTAACGATAATTATCGCAAAATAATTTTCCTCGATAAAACGATAACAACAGTTCGATAAATGTATAATGCTACGCGCTATGCGTAACGCTGCGCATGCGTTTGGCAGACCGGGCTTCTGGGTGCTGCACGCGGTGTTGACATGCACAGTGAATGACAGGCTTGGAGGATTAGAGTGCAGTGGAGCGAGAAAAATGAGCGATAGTGAAGAAAATTCAGCGCTCATGACCAGAGCGACGTGCACTGCTTGTCATAGGCCCACCACACGGTAATATAATTATTCAGTTATCTTGCTTCCTCACAGCGCTAAATCTACATTAGCCTAATATCAGTTCACACATGGGCTTATCGCCTCGTTAGTTGTGGGTGAATTACAAGCTGTTACCAAACTATGATCACTAAAACATCGGACTTGTGGAAAAATACATTGGTATCATATTTTTTTGCTTTGGTGATTCATTAACACATCGCCTGTATTAAAAGAGAAATAAAATAATTTCATCCGATGTTTAAAGTGAATAAAATAGACTTGACAGCCTGTAACGCTTATCTGAGAGATCGGATAGTTGCAGCAAAGTGCAAACAAAACTCACGTAGGCGATCTGACGCGTCGCATGGGGTTTTATTGTCAGCGTCGTTCCCACGCACACATGCGACGCTTGCTCACAGCTCGCGCTCCATCTACTGACTGCCCACAGCCCACTCATCAGCGAGTGCGTTCCGCCTTAAAGGAGCAGTACCTAATTCTCAGTAGGACTAAAATCTTTGCGTGGCAGGGGGAGCTGCCACAAAAACCTGCCAGGACTGGAGGCAGCCGTCACAAAACCCGTCACTGTTCAAGGAGGCAGCTGCCAGTCCGGTAGATGCGTGTGAACGAGGACAACGCTGTTCTTTTTTTCACAATATGTAATTCCGCCGTTTTTACACAAACTACAGTACGCGAGAGACACTACGGTACGCACAATGGGTGAATATTCACCACTTACCAAATGCTTTTCGCCTGCATCAAGAGCTCTCACTGTTTTAAAGTTGCCAGACACACAGGCTGAAGCACGAAAGCAACAGACAGTGCTATCATGTTCTTATTTTACTTATTTGCGACCTTACCATGCATTTTAATCCACTCATTTGTCTGTAATGGAGCGCGCGTCCCGTCACCTAAGCGTCCGCCACAGTTTAACGTCACGCCTGCCTCGAGATCAACAGGCAGTGCAGTCATGCCCTTTTTTGTCCTAGCCCTTGATTCATATTTTATTCCGTTATATGTGTTTGTATAGAACGTGCGTCCTAAGCGTCGCGCCAGCCACAACTTAGTGTCTCACCTGCCTCGAGATCTCTCCGTGTTTTACAGCTGCTTAGACCCAGATTGATACAGGAGAGCAACATGCAGTGCAGTCATGACCTTATTTACCACTTTAATTCATATTTTATTCCGTTATTTGTGTTAAACTTGTGCGTACCGTAGTGTCTCTCGCGTACTGTAGTTTGTGTAAAAACGGCGGAATTACATATTGTGAAAAAAAAGAACAGCGTTGTCCTCGTTCACACGCATCTACCGGACTGGCAGCTGCCTCCAGCACTGACAGGTTTTAGAGGAGCTGCCTTGAACAGTGACGGGTTTTGTGACGGCTGCCTCCAGTCCTGGCAGGTTTTTGTGGCAGCTCCCCCTGCCACGCAAAGATTTTACCCCTTCTCCTAATTCTACTCGTTACAAGCCCTTACTGGAACTTTGTACTCTAGTTGCAGTTGTGTGTGTGTTGGTGAGTTGCGCGGTGGACCAATCCAGTAGTGGTTTTACTACTTAAACAATTATTTTAATTCAGAGTGTGTGTGTGTATATATATATATATATATATATATATATATATATATATATATATATATATATATATATATATAATAGAGTGTAGAGTAAAAAAATGCTGACCACATTTAAGATTTTTCTTTTATTTATTCATTTATTTATATTGTCAATGTAATTTATTTATAAGGTTTGGCATGCTGACCAGAAATATTTTTTTTTATTCTATTTTTGTTTATTGACAAACATTATCTTAAGCACTTTAACTTTTCATTTGCAGTCAGCAGAGCCAAATGTTATATGATTACAGTTCTAGATTAGATTAAATAGATATTTATTTTATATATTATATTTATATTGTACTCTACCTCAGTTTTTAAAATTGTTCACCTGTTTGGGAAGTGTTTGTCATGTTTTGACAATAAAGGATAGTTAACCCACTATTAACTGTCTGTTTTCTACATCTTTCACTTAGGAGCAAAAATATGTCTTTAAACTTTAAAGAAATAAAGATTTGACATTTATCGTGATAATTATCGATATTGACTGATTGAAACAAACTGTATTGTGATAATTTTTTTGGGCCATATCGCCCAGCCCTATTTTCAAGTACATCTTCATAAACATGGTGGCTTCTCCAGTACTTCAATATCAAATAATCAAAGTATGAACCCTGTTATTAGAAATTATATTGTTGGCCAAATTCTTTTTTGATGATTTTTTAAAACAAAACATAATCTAATCTCTCTATTAATTAGGTCATATCTGTATGCATAAAAGGTTAAAAAAAAAAAAAAAAAAAACATCTTTACTGTCAATCATGATCAATTTAATAGTGCATTCTTACTAAATAAAAGTTAATTTCTTTTTATTTATTTTTTTTATCTTACAGAACCCAAACTTTTGAATGGTATTATGATGTTATAAATTATATTTTGCCTTCATTATGAATTCACTTAAAAAGTAAATATTTCATGATGTTATCTTAATTAATGAGATCATAACTGTATGGAAGACAAAACGCAGTTTAAAATATTTTGAGGGAATATTGCATGTCACACTCTAGTACATGTCACTACGCATACCTCTTAATTTGTTGGTCGTGGCAAATTTTAAAATAAATAAATAAATCTTATATTACTCCGAAACAAGAAAGGAATGAAAAGGGTTACCCAGAACTTTTTCAAGATTGAAGTCCACTGGTAGGGACAGGACTGTCTGACAGATAGCTATAACACAAACAACAAGCAAAGACTTATTATTCTAAATAATCTACATGCATACATTTTTAAAATGATCATTTATGTATTGTCGTAGAGCTCCTGAACAAACCGTTGATTTTCTTTGGTGGTGGAGGCTCCTCTGTTACCAGTGGGGACAAAGGACCTAAAATTACAAAGTTACAATGAATATCTAAAAGCTACATTGGTTGTAATAAACTAGCATGAAAACATTTCTCTTTTATGTGTCTGTGTCATGACGTACTTTTCTGATGTGGCAGTTTTATTGACTGTTTGGCTGCTAGTGGTCCCCATGGAGAGGGAACAATGGCACCTTTAGTGAAAAACTGAACAACCAAAAATTATTTGATGACGCATCTTTTCTCCTTAATGATAAGAAAACATTTTCATGGACAGGGATTTTTTTTATTTACAAGAAGTAAAGCAATTTTACCTGTTCAATAGCATGTTGCCGTTTTGCCTCAATCTCAGAATCTGCCCTAATGTGTTAAAACACAGTGGAGTTAATATAATAAACATATGAACGAATAACTGCAAAAACGGTGTTATTATTGTAAACCACTACAGATAAACATACTAACCTGTGTTGGCTCATAAACACAGCCTGGCGGCGAATGTCCTCAGGGTCTATTTCCACAGGAAGTAAATTTGCCATTTCATCAATGGACCACTTGAACTTTGCTGGTGTCTACAACAGAAAATACAAATAGAAGTGACATTTGCATGCTTTTTCTTTATTTCCCCCCTCATACGCAGTCAGATACTCACCGCTGACGAGCTCTTGGAGCTTTTGAACACCGACGGGCTGGGCACCAGAGACTCGTGAAGACGGTGGTAGTCGTTTGGGCTCTCAAACGGGTTCAGAATCGCAGGTCTTCCTGGAGTCTCGGGGGTTATATGAATCTCTGCTATATCTCCCATCTTACAAACGGCGTTCAGAGACAAGCAGGCTACGATTTAATAAGAAAGGAAACGAGTGAAAGATTTCTGTTATACCATTGCATCTCATTAGTACTGGCCAAAAAAGTACATTCTACCTTCAATCTTAACGTGTTTAAAAAGAAAAACAAATCTTTAACCAGGTGATTCATGTTCTTAATTGAATACTTACACCGCAACGAGACTCAAACAAGCCCAACCGTGATCTCTGATGGGCTCCAACGTCTGATTTAATTTTCGCTCAAGAGGTGCCAACCAATCACAATTCAGCAGAGCCTGCGAAACAACCAATCAGGTGAAGAGAACGGTCTCGACGCAACTTCCTTTCGAACGTTTACAACTTTATTGACAGGATTGCCACAACAACGAGCGGGAGGTGTAAATAAAACCGCCGTCCGTTAGTTTGCGATGTATATTGTTTAATGTTTATTTTGCAAATGTTGGGAAGACAGAGGAACTATCAACAATAGACTTGTCAGGGTCGTCTTAATGAAAGATCGGGTGTTGTTACTGTCGTTAAGTAATTAAATAGCTTTAGCACGATAGCATCATGGCCAATCCCGCGAGCGCAAACATGAATGCCGTCCGGGAGACTATGGATGGTAAGGTTGAGACTTTTTTTTTTTTGTAATAACGGTTGTTGTGAATCAATGATAGAAATGTCACTGGACGACTATTGTGGCTTCTTCTTACATTTCCAGTTCTCCTGGAGATATCAAGGCTTCTGAATACAGGATTGGACATGGAGTCTTTGTCGATATGTGTCCGTCTGTGTGAGCAGGGGATCAATCCCGAAGCCCTGTCATCAGTCATCAAGGAACTCAGAAGAGCCTCTGACTCGTTGAAGGTGCTCACACTAATGCAGCAGTAGATTTATGCTGACAGTGCTTCTACCCACTCTTTTTACCCACTCTCCCTTTTGTTGGTTTCGAAGACGCACAATTATGATTGCATCAGTAATCTGGGATATTAGGCGGTGTCTGCCAGACTAGTCAACATATCATCTGACCTATTAAAAGCATGGGGGTTCAATCATTTAGGATGCCACGGACCCCACAAATATGATGGACCCCCATGCTAAAATTGAAAGTCAGCTATATATTTTAATGTATAATGGTGTTCATACTGTGCAAAAGTATTAAGAATGTAAAATATTAATTGGCAAATATTTTGTTTATTATATGCTACATTACTTTTTATGCACAATTGTACTGTAAAATATATTTATTTCTAACTTTAATTAATTCATTTAAATTACATTTTATAAATCCAATGTATTTATTTTAACTTGTTTATTTTAGTTCTTTTTTTATTTTAATAAAATCGTTTATTATATTATTATTATTATTATTTTTTACAGTGTTTCTCTCTAAACCTTTCCATAGACATGGGTATTTCTCCTGTGACGTACATAGCACAAGTGGTTTAGAGAATGGATGGCATTTCCGTTTTAATTATGACAAGATAAAGATATTTTTTTATTACCATAAACTGGAAGTCTCAGTATATTAACAATAAAAACAACAGCTGTTGAGGGGGGAAATAACATTAACCAAACATAGCTTCAGGTTATATTGTTTTAATAAATACAAGTTTAAATCAAAATAAAGTCGAACCACAGTCCTAATGTGTAACATGCTATTTTTTATGCATGCAGATAATATTCATTGAGAAGCTACATGGGAATATTTGCACTAAAAAAAACATTGCACTACCAGACTGAAATTAAACTAAGAGGAAAAAGGAAACAAATGAATGCGACTTAAAATACACAACCTTAATTTATTCTTATCATTAATTGTTCTTTTTGTTTGATCTTTTTCAGGCTTCTGAAAACAGCACTAGTCAAGGATGATCAATCTAAAACTCATCTCTGACAAAGCAGTCCCTGCTTGAGAAAACACTGTATATAAGCGTATATCCATGATTAATGTGTGAAAGCAGTATGTACATTTGGACTGTTCAAGCATTTGCCTTTTCCCTCGCTATCTTTTTTCCATTTAACATTGTGTATATAAATAACTATAATGCATCTGTTTGGTTTTGCTGTAGGTTAAGTAAAATGTTTTTTTTTAACCTTAACTGTATGAAACATGCTCTTTTTTTATTGATATGGTGTCTATGTGATCACCCAAAGGCATTTTATCTGTACTGCCATGTGCATTTTTGTGTTTCAACCACACGATGGCGACATCAGTGCATTTTAAGTTAAATTATTGACATTACTTGTGCTTTGTATTGTATCATAGCAATATCAATCTTTTAAGACCTCTTTCTTTCTTTTAAACATTTATACTAAATGCAATGGCCATTATTCGTCTCTGCAAATCGTTCGTTTTCTCTTCAAAACATGAATTTAATTCACAATAGCAGTTTAATTAGATCATCAAGCCTGTTCTCCACCTCACATGTGCTTTTTTGCCCAGATCTGACACTAGTTTTTGCTGGGAATGTTTAAGGTCATGTTTGGTAAAGGCGGCATGGCTCTTAGATCAGCCCAAAAGGCAGCTTACCTGGCATGAGCTTCATTAACACCCAGCCGTGCTGGGAGGGAGAGGTGGCTGTGTCCTTGGCTCCTGCAGATAGGAGGCATAATGTTTCACTCCTGCAGTGAGAATTCATTTATGCGTCTGTAATCACCTCCACCTTATGTTTGCTCTTATTGCTAAACATTTACTCAAGTCCAGTCGCTTTTCAAGGAGAAGTTCTCAGGAGAATGTGGTCTAGTTCAGGGGTTTTCAAACGGGTCTGGGGACCCCCAGAGGTCTTCCAGAAGGTTCTTTGGGGTCCTCAGAAAATTTAAGTGAAAATAAAAAAACAAAGCAAAAATGGATGAATTCTACCGAACATTGTTTCATTTCTAAATGTTTCTCTCCTTTCTTGCCGTATACATACTTTCCAGAATTGTATGTTTGCTGTGTATCTTTAGTGAGTTTTTCTCACTATAGTGCCCTTTATCTCGCTCACTGGGGTTGTAAGGCAGTATTATTAACGCAGGACGTAAGCTACTTGCATACATTTATTGTGAAAGTTTCTTATACAAATAATTTTTAATCAAACATGTTCTTCTTCAGCTTTATACATCCAACATTAAGTATAGCCAATTTACAATGGGAAACAATATGTTGTATTTATAATGTCACACTTACTATCTAACAGTTTTTTCATACATAAAAATTGATTAATTTTTAGGAATGGGGTCCCTCATAAAAGTTCATCATATTTGGGGGTCCTTGGCATCATAAAGTTTGAAAATCCCTGGTCTAGTTCAATGTAATTTTCATGATTGCTATTCCTAACTTTTAGTGGAATGGGAAGAGTCTGCAGCTCAACCCTGTTAGGTTAGAATCTATAAAATAAGGCTATACATATTGTTTAAAGAGTGTTTTGATGGTGGTCCCTCAAGCATTTGTTCACTTTGTGGATGAAATTCCACCTGTTTTGTTAGTTGTAGCATGGGTCAAGGATGCACCATCTTCAGGCCTCCATTGAATCACCTTTAACAAAGACACAAACAGCATGTGGAGAATGATTGCGACCGCTTGTTGGAATGACAGGTGTTATCAACTAAAGCGGACCAGGCGTATCTCTTCATGAGGACGGCTAATGATGCGCAACAATGGGGTAGTTGATTCCTCGCTGCGAATTAGTATCATAAAGGTTGCCACTGTGACAGTGACATCACTCATCAGTACCATTAAATCGTTGTTTGAGTGACCAACACGCATCTGACTTCAATCCAGTACTTTTAAGTGTGTGGATGAAGTTCATGGTCAATATTTTATAAAGACGAGCACCATCAAAGTAGTAGTGAGTTTAGAAAGTGAGCTTATACACTGACTTTGGCTAATTGAACTTCTTTTTAAAAGGATGAAACCAAATAACACAATTAAGTATTCTGAGGTTGAGGTGTAATTATCATATTCCCATCCTCTAATTCATGCATTAATTGCTTTAATTAGCAAAGCAATTCAAAAAACAATGCTAAGCTCTGTAATAGCATCCACCTTCAGTAACTGTTTATGTAAATTCCCTTGTGTTTGGTGTAGGTTAATGAAATGTTTGTTATTAAATGGGAATTCTGTGTGTTCAAGTATGTAATTATCAATAGTTTAGCTGTAAATTTAATAATTGCGTTTTAACCTTCTAAGTGATGCATGCGATGCAACAGGGTTCTTTGTTCACAGGTATGTGATAAACAACTGGTATTAATCTAAAGCTGATGGAAATGAGAACACCCTTGTGCAAGGTTAATTGAAAGTTTAAAATGTATAATTGTGGGTTAGAATCCCATTATTTTTTTCAACATAATTCCTTTAAAAAAATAACAGGGCCTATGACCTTTTTTGGAATATTTGCGCTCAGCCATTTTACTCTCTAATGAGTACCTATTTGTTTAATAGGGGCCCTTGACCCAGCTTGGACCTGGTTCTTTTATCATATTTATATAACAAATGAACACTATATGAATACTTTAGGTACAATACCCCAAACAGACACACTACTGTTCAGAAGTTTGGGTTTGGTAAGATTTTTTAATGTTTCAAAAATACAGTTAAAAACTGCAAAATATTATTACAATTTGAAATCTGTGATGGAAAAGCTGAATTTTCAGCGACTATTACCCTAATCTTCATTGTCACATTATTCAGAAATCATTGCAATATTCTGATTTGGTGCTCAAGAAACATTTCTTATTATTATCACAGATGAAAACGATTGTGCCGTTTAATATTTTTGTAGAAACCATGACGCTTTTTTTTTATTAATAGAAAATTCAAAAGAACATAAACAGATCTTTTTTGTAATAATGTAAAGTTGTGCCTTTACGGTCACTTTTGATCAATTTAATGCATCCGTTATGAATAAAAGTATTAATTTCTATTCAAATAAATAAATTAAATAGTTTGTGAAAAAAGGCTTTTTTACTTGTCCCATGTGTTATGACAACATGTCCTACTATATAGGTCAGGGATGGATTCACATGGACACTTGGGCATGTGCTAAAGGCCGGGAGCCCATTAAACTGAAGCAAACTTTTTTTCCCCTTTAAGACAAACATGCATTCACAAACATCTTTCTATCCATACACTCAGCATTTTTTTTTTTTTAACAAAAGTTTTCACTGGGACGGTAAAAGGTTCTAATATGTACCATTTATGTACTATATACACTTTTGGACAATAATGCACAATAAGTAGCCTACTAATATGAACTCTTTAGGTACAAAGGTGTATCTTTTGAAAGGGTACTGCCCCAGTGACAGCTTTGCTACATTCCTGATAGTTGGATTTTGAGGATGACATTTTACATTTTGCAGCACACTTTGTGTGTACTTTGTTCAGATTTGTGTCCCAGACAGGCCTGTCTTCTGTCTGAGCAGTAATGGTGGAAATGTTAAAGGTAGAGTAGGCAATTTGTTTTAAAAACACTTTTTGTTATACTAGTTGAAACTCTCTTCACATCCTAATTGCAATCAATAATAGAAGTGATCTAAATATTAAAACATGTACATTTTCTGTGGAAGTCAAAAAATGTTTGTCCAATCGTTGCATTGAGTTCGACATGTCAACCTATGCATTTCCATACCTCCGCACACCCTCGCACAGACATCACAAGTCATCAGCATGTTCAGTAAAGCTATGCATAGTTGCCGGCTGTTTCAATTTACCAATTCAAAGGCTGCATCCTTCGAAGGACTCGTCTCGGACTTCAAAGGCCACACCTTCAAAACCTGCGAAGCTCGGACTGAGCGTCGTTAAATGTGACGGTCTAGCCTACGGAGGATTGTTCTTGTCGCCTATCAACTGTGACAGCTGCCGTTGATGAGTGACACTAAAGCTTGACTTTTTTTGAAAATAACAGTATTCACAAACTGTCTAAATACGTTCACCATGGTCTATTTCGGTATTTAATAAAGAGTATAAACTATATATATTGCATCTTAAGAAATGTCAACATTTGAACCGCTTTTAAGGTTTTTTTATTTTTACATTTGTATCATTAGATATTTGAGTATGTTGAAACCCAACTCTTAAAAGTATAATGCATTCTGGGGTTGGGGTAGGCCACGAAGGATCCATTTGTTGTATCCTTCGTTTCATGGGAAACAAAGGATGCATTTGGAGGCCACATTTAAAGGAGCCTTTGAATTCGGACAGCCATCGTCACAATGACGCAATCGGCCTTCGAAGAATGTAACCTCTGAATTGGGACGCAGCATCCGAGTGCCAAAAACAAACAACAGCAGCCTTTTACAGTTCCTCCTGAAACAAAACGATGATCTTATGCTGCATTCAGCAAAATATTAAAAATATTCAGTGACTGAAATAAATTAATTAATAGTCTATTTTTTAACAAAGAATTTAAAACCGTCAGTGGGTGGCGGCAAGTCTCCGTCATAATGAGTGAGTTGAATCCTTTATTCAACCGATTTGTTCAAAAATCCTAATTCCTTTAATTTAGCAAACTACTGTATTTATGAATGGGTAGCCTAATTGAATCATTTACTCGTATGATTTGTTCAAATATGTAGATTCTTTGAGGAACAAAACACATTGCTCGGAGGCACAGCAGTTCTGCTGTTTTTCTGTTTTCTTTGACGAAGCAAAAACAGAATGTGTGTGTCCATGAAAGTTACCAAGTAACTTTATTGAACTGTTGTGTAAATGTCACATTTGTGATCTAAATTTGCACTCTTTTGGGCCTTAATGGAGCTCTTTAAAGTAGCCATGTGATCACAATGGAGCAGATGCTATTCAACATGTTGTTCTCTATGTGAAATATAGATAAATATGTTGTTTGATTATGGCCTCGAAGTTCGCGGTCGGAGGATATTAATATCGCACATAGTTGAGCGTGCAAGCCTTTCAAAGTATACTAGCCGTGAGCACGGAAAGACGCTTTCGTTTTCAAGCATTTCAAGTCACTATTGGGCTTTGGCTGACTGGCCTGTTTATAGCTCTCGCTCGCACAGAAATGCAGCTAATAATTACTGAATGGCATATAAACAAATCAAACGAAAGTAAACGGTAGGGGCCCCCTACTGGGCAGAGCCCATGGGCTGCAGCCCAGTCAAGGCCAATGGTATATCCAGCCTTGGTGAGGACGTTCTACACGGAGCTAGCCACGTCCTCTGACTCGGATTAAATTATAAATACGTTTCTATCATGTCAACACCATCAATGCTGAAATTAATCTGCAGCAGTCAAGTGGTACAAGTAAGAGCTATGTAAGTTGTTTATGTTCACATTATTATTATTATGTTATGTGGTTTGAGACATGAGGTAATTTAACGGCGTCTCTCATGAAGCTTTGCAGAATCTGTGTGCGTTCAGATGTTTTAATTATCCCTCTTAAGGGAGGGTGAGATCTTGTGCTTTCAAATCTAACCTGTAATTGCTAACCTCCTCGATTGCCTGCCTGCTTTAACTAGCTTTTTGTTATTAAGTGTGGCATCAAATTGATTTTCAAATATAACCTCACTAAGAAATGTTAATAAGAGGGCAAAACTAGGCTAACCTTAAAAATCTGTGTGGTGTTGTTTTTTTATTACTGTGATTTTGGCTGAAAAATCACATTCTGGGAAAAAGCTGAACGTGACAATCAGGTGGTTATTTGTCTCACAACACACATCACAAAGCACATTACAATGTCTCAATTGGCTTCGATTAGTCTTTGCGCAGCTGACACACCTGTCAAAAGACCTCTAAGGAGAATAAGTAGCAGGCCTACTTTTTTCACGCTTAATAATATCCTTTACCCCCTCATGTGGAATGTCAAATAAGCTCTACGTCCGACAGACTTGAACTCTTCCGGTTGTCAAGCCTGTTAGTAACTTCATCAGAAGTGCATCAATTCCCATTAGCTGCAAATGAACGTGCGCGAGGCGCGTCACCTCGTTGCCCGTTTGATCAGCGGCGCCGTTTAAATGCCACTTCGTCTCACATTAACCTCCGCACCGGACATTTACCGCGCGTCCAAGCCGAGCTTCCCACTAGACAAACAAAAGGGGTTGATAATACTAATGCTCGTGTTGTGACAGCGCTATTTATAATGATTAATGATCCCGTGTTTTAGTTGATTACAGTGCCGCCGAGTCTCCATACTTGTTTCAATTAGTGTTGTGAAGGTCGCTAAACTAATCCCTCACCCCTGTGCGCATAATCTTTCCCCATTAATAATCATACAATGCTTTCTGCCCTCTTGCTCATTTGAATCGACACTGCTAAAGGAAAAGACATCTTCAAGTAGCCTACTACTGCTTTAGACAGGAAATATGATGATGATGATGTTTGGTGTGCTCTTCCCAATGCCGTGACTCATTGACCTGCTCCCTCAAGGGATTTCTCAATTGAGCTTTAGCATTTGATACATCGTTATTTGTCTAATTAGAGTGGATGGAATGATATTTAGGCCTCATGCATTTTGATCTGCTACCTAAAGGCTTGAGTAAGTCATAGGCTATATCCTACCCTATTATTGTCGACAGGACCAGAAGCAAACTGTCATTTTCTATCAAGCCCAGGTCGTTGTACTGCACACAGAGCTTTAGATGTCATTGCTTGGCTATATTTAAATTATGTTAACAGCAAGTAATAATTAAGTAACAGCATCCATGAAACCAACTACAGTACATTACCTTGAGTCAGGCTGTATAGCTGAAATCATGTGGACTGAGCTATTCTTCATTGTTGAGCAGACACTTCTATAGGCAATTCACTTGTAGTAAAATAGAATGAATGACAAAAGACATTTGGACAGGACATTACGTATATAATAGGCCTATATGTGAAGATAGGGACTAGTTGACACACAGAGCTGATACAATAGCTATGTAAAATCCAACTTCACACTCTATTTTAAAGGAACTGTATGTAAGAAATGTTTTCAATTAATCATAAAATGGCCCTAATATGTCAATAGACATTAAGAAATCATGTTAATTTCAAATACTTATATCACTGACAACAGTTGTCCGGCCAAGATATTGTCATTTTAAAATTGAAGTTGCAGCCCTCAACTGATGTTGATGTTGACATGTTGTGTCATGCCTGAAGCGCCGCCCTCCACCTATCTACCAATCACGAAGTCAGTAGTGTTTCTGCATTCGGGTTGCCAGCTCTGCTAGTTACCACAGCTGCAGCTACAAACTTTTTGGATAAACAATGTCTAACTTTACGAAACCTAAACGACCTCGATATGAATCAGAAAAACGTCGTGACAGTGTCCGAAATAAAACAAGGATTTGTATAGGAGATGCCTTTGAAAGATGGAGACGGCTGAAAACGGAGAAGAATTTGAAGACTGACGCCAACGTTGCTAATTTTCTCCTGGACAGGTAAGGTTCATCTATGTTTGGCTAACTTGTACTTAATGTAAATGGACATTTCAAATATTCACGACAGTCGAACAAAGTTGTGCATGTTCATGCAAAGTAACGATAGGTTAGCGCAGATGGAGGAGGTGGGTCATTGAATTGAAAAGGTAACGTTAAGGAATTGTTTGGTAAATAAAAATGGCGAGTCGTCATTGCTAACATTAGTAATGCATTATCAGAGCCCGTTTCTCTGTCATTATGCTGAGACGCTGATGAAAACAACATTAGCACGCCTATTATGGCAATGTGAAAACGTATTTGAGACAGTAGCCTAAAGGCCTGTTCACACCGGGACGATTTTCGCGCGCGTTTATCGCCGACGTTTAACGCCTCGTGACTAAACAATGGGCGCCAATGTGAGTGTGCACACGACGCGTAAAACGCCAGGCGTAAAAGCGTCATTTAAAAAAAAACGCCTCGGGTTCGTTTTTTTATTTTGACGCGGCGCGTTAAAAACTGGCCGACCAATGAGATCCGCGCTTTTGTTCACGTGCCTGGGGCTGCTGAAGTGACAGTAAAACACGACTTGGTGGCGCTCAAGCACAAAATCGGTCTTGCCGAGCACACATTGATACGACGAAGAAGTAGTAAGTAGACAAATGAAGAAGATGAGCTGCTAATGCTGCTTGCCAGTTAGCAAAAAGTGTGTGAATGGTTTTGGCCATAGACATAAATACATCTGTGGTTTTGGCAAGCACGTAAATACTGTCTCTCTTCTTCTTCTGTGTGACAAGCGAGTGTCAGAAGCGTAAAGTGCCGCAGCACCACCTTGTGTACCAGGAGCGCATCTACTGAATGTGCACGTTCACTCGGCGCAACGCCAGTGGAAATCGCTTGGGTGTGAACACTCAAGACGCGCCGAAAAACGTCACGAAAAACGCTGGCGATAAGCGCACGCGATATTCGTCCCGGTGTGTACAGGCCTTAACGTTACCTCGGTAAAAATTATTCCTCATTCTTTCTTCGTATATATAGTGGATAAAACATGCTGCAAGTTGACCTGTATGACCATTGCAAATGTTATTTAGTTACTCTCAATCGTTTCTGATGGGACTGAAATCAACCATGTGATAGCCATTGTTGATATTGAACGCTGACATGGCGTAATTTGTCCCGCGTTATACTTGCTGTGGCAATGTTTGTTATTTGTTAGCCTACTTATGACAAAAACACTTGTCTCTTCAGCTATTATGGCCCCAGCACCTCAACCCCCAGTAAGAGATACTGGAAGAAGCACCACCAGACTGCACCATCACTTTCCAGTATTCACTTGCCATTGAAAGCTCCGTGTAGCAGCCTACGTTCCCGCTGGATCCTGCAGCCTATCTGGCAACCTCGAGTCAGGGGGGAGGGGTAGAGGGATACACCGCACTACAGTAATTTGAAAGTGATTGCAGTACCAGTTTTGGCCACAGTCCTACATACAGCTCCTTTAAGGTTGATCAATGTAATGTAGAAAAAGTTGAGGTTACAGAAAAGAAAGCAAATTAAGTAAATATTTTAGGCAATTTAGTATGAGCGTAGCGTGGGCACCACCCAAATAATTAAATTTGTGTGTTTGGTTAAAATACGCAAAATAGTCGGAACACGCAAAATAGTTAATCCCTAAATCACAATGCAATGTGTAATTCAAAATACAGGTAAATACCTCTGAAAAATCCTTCGTATTAAAGGGTTAGTTCACCCAAAAATGAAAATTCTGTCAGTAATTACTCACCCTCATGTTGTTCCAACCATGTAAGACCTTCGTTCATCTTCGGAACATAATTTAGTATATTTTTGATGAAATCTGAGAGCTGTCTCACTCCTCCATAGGCTTTCAGAGGGACTGAAACTTGATGGCCCAGAATAGTAAGTAAAAACGTCATTTAAGGAGTCCAAATGACTACAGTGGCTCTGTATTAAGTCTATCATGCGACGAAAATACTTTTTGAGCGGAAAAACAACAAAAATAACGACTTTATCACACTAGTATTGTTGTTCAATTTGAGTCTCTGACGAGAGTTCGCGGGAGTGCCACGACGCATGCGCGAGAACTGAGATTAACCCTACTCCGAAAGAGTGAGCAGCCAGTCAAGTAGTAGTAAAAGAAGAATCTCAGTTCTCGCGCATGCGTCGTGGCACTCAAATTGAACAACAATAATAGTGTGATAAAGTCGTTATTTTTGTTGTTTTTCCGCTCAAAAAGTATTTTCGTCGCATGATAGACTTAATACAGAGCCACTGTAGTCATTTGGACTCCTTAAATGACGTTTTTACTTACTATTCTGGGCCATCAAGTTTCAGTCCCTCTGAAAGCCTATGGAGGAGTGAGACAGCTCTCAGATTTCATCAAAAATATACTAAATTATGTTCCGAAGATGAACGAAGGTCTTACATGTTTGGAACAACATGAGGGTGAGTAATTACTGACAGAATTTTCATTTTTGGGTGAACTAACTCTTTAACACATCACATGGGCCCTGTTTTTATGAACCTTTCTTTTTAAGCAATTGTCGAAAAAGGGGAGAAAAAATATCTAATGATGATGGCTGGATGGATGGCTCTTCTTCTGGGACCTCATATATTAGAATCAATTTTGTGAATTCAGCACTCCAAACTAAATTTCCAGTATCATCACATTTTGTAACGACTGTTCGATAAACGTGAGCACAATAAATTTCACAAATTAAAAAAACAACTTGAATTAATTCAATTCAAGTTGGGGCAAGTTGTCAAAAAATTGAAATGACCCTTTTCTGATGAACTCACATATCAAGTGCTGTAATGAAGTGCATGACGATGGAGACCCCTGGCTGATTGATATTAAAATAAATGACTGTGAAATACAGTTCAAAATTGACAATGTCTCTGTTATGCCACTGTTATGTGTTCCATGAGATATTCAAAGACGGCAACAAACCAGCACTCCAGAGAGTGACCAAGCCTTTACTTGGACAAATATAAACTCGTGGTAGAAACTCAGAACTGAGAGAACAGAAGGCTTAAAAACACAGGGAGTATTCAATGAAACAGCAAACAGGTGTGGAACTCAAATCAACAACCAAGGTAAATAGGGAACACTGGTAAACAGGAACAGGGGTCCATTCTTCATAGATCTAAAAATGATTTGATAGATGCCAGGTCTTCTAATCATGATAACTGATCTCTGGCTAATTCGGTTCTTCAAATGAATTTGCATTTGAATTTGCAATTTAATATCTGGATTAAGTTGTCTGAGATTACGTTCTTGTGTTCATTGGAAAGGGCAGATATATCGATACTCAAAACCATGATCAGCAATGCAGCGTTTGGTTGGCAGCAAGACAGCAACGTAATGACATCATATTAAAAAAGATTCTGGACTTTTATAAGTAAACAGCCAAGTGACCAAAACAAAATTTGTACATAAAATGCTACAGGATACCCAATTATTTCCATTATTTCACGATTTCTAGTATTTGTACAGGCTTTACTTTTTTTTTTTTCAATGTTGTAATTAGCTATTCATTTACCTATAGCAGGTACCTTCCGACCTGTGAAGCAGATTTGTAATGTGACAGCATTAATTAAAGTTTGACACAGCATTTTTTACTAAGTTATCTGCACCTCCTGCGTTGCATCAAGCCACTCCCATAATAGCGGTCACCATTCAAATCAATGGCATAGACTAAATATACACCACGTGTGTAAGACTCCAATACAATTATTAGGTAATTATTCCCTCACAAATAAATCTCTCAGTGAGTAAATCTCTGTCTATATTATGATAGACCACAAAACATTATAATATTATTTTCAAATTCGTTTTCACATTATTATTATTATTTTAAATGATTGTTCCTGGTTCAATAAGGTAGGCCTACTCTGTAAGAAAGTAGCAGTGGCTGCGACAGACTTTAAGCATCCAAAACAGAAACAAAACCGAATGAGTTACATGAACAATATATATATTTTTTTTTTTTACATTATACCTTGTACATTTTTGCTGTTTCATTAATTGTGTGTATCAAAACATGAATTGCATCAATGCTGTTTATTTCTCGCTTTCTCTGTTTTTAAGAGCAACTTCTTCCCAAAGCCAAACTCACTCCACTGGCCTCAACTAGCAGCGTAGAGTGTTTTACACACAGCTTGCTCACTTCTGTAGTTGAGTGAAGGTTATTTGCCAGCTGAATGACCCCTCTTGTTTAGGTTTGATGGATGTCGTAGAAAGTGAACCCAGCAGGGGGTCTAAGGGGCAGAATGTGTGTGTGCGAGAGAGAGTTAGTGTAAGGAAAAGGATGCTCTATGATCTGTGAAGAACCCGAGCGAGAGAGAAAGAGAGTGTGCACCTGAGTGTTAGCATCAATGCTTATGAGGCTTATCCATCAAACTCAACTCACAGCTAAGCACGAATGAATAACCCTCGCCCTCTCTCCGCCTCAGGAGGAAAGGATAAAAAATCACACTGCCTTTGAGGTCACAGAAGTTGTTGGTGGAAAAGTTCAGTTACATGCGTTTAAAAGGAAGCATCCTTGCTCAAAACAGGTTACAGACCTCTGGAATGGACTGTAAAGAGAAAATAAACCGAATGAAAAATCACAGGACAAATCTGAGTTCTAAAGTTCTGAACTTTATGATCTCTATTATCTCTTTATTAGAATATATTTTTCTCTAATAACAGCAAAGGTTCAAGCTAATAAAATGTTGATGGTACATGTGTAAACATTTGGTTACCATGATTTTGCCAAGTAAGAAGGTTTGACCATATTGGACCCAAGCATGGGTTGAGACAACCCAGCATTTTTTAGAGTGCGGATAAACATTTCTGTCTGAAACTTTTGTCCTAACCCTATCCCTACCCATTTACCTAACCCTACCCATAACTTATCCCTGAAATCAGATGGAAATGATAGGCGAATAACAAGATGCAGAAGCACCTAACCCTTGTTGTAAGCCTAAACTTGACATAAACTGTAAACTTGTCCCTCAAATCTGATTGGATTTGTTGATTGGAATGTTGTTCCAGGATAAACAAAGATGTTGTTCCATGAACATGTTGTACTTGAAACAGTTTGACTTGTTATCATTCACAATTACTGCTGTATTCTGAAGTATTAAGTCTACTATAATGATTTTGTATAGGGAGTTTTCAACAACAAACAAAATTTGACAGGTTGGATGTATTTTATGGTACTATACACATTCACTTATTTGCAAATGTGGCTCACCATAAAACTCTGAAAGGTAATCCAGTCACTGGCTTTTGGCAATGATATATATATGTGGACATTGCCATCTACATTAAGAAAATCTCTGGTCAAACAGCACTGGGATTTTTCTCTGTTCACATCATTCCACTTGTCTGTTTATACATCCTAGACAGCGATCTGCGATCAGTCTGTGCATTTGTGGTAGATGTTTTTCAGTAACCCTTTTGTTACACCAGTAGGTGGCAACAAGGCACTGTCGTTATGAGTGAGTAAATAAGTTATTAATTTAGGAACGATACACCACCACTGTGTTGCTCTGAGAAATACAACAGTTGATTCTGCAGTGGCTTTATTTTAGAGGGTTGTGTCAAGCAGGGCGGGGAAAGGAGCAAGGCCGGTGGTACGAGTGCTAATGAGCTAATGAGGTCTCGAGTCTCACGGAGGAGCTTTGGGAGGATAAAAGGAGGAGTGACGACAAACAAGAGAGGACTAGACCTGGCCTATTTACAGTATGTTGTGTTTTATTATGTTTATATGCGACAGTTGTCCTTGAGGGGCTGCTGCTTTACTTTCATTTGTTGTTTATTTTATTGATATAGTTTGTTGAACATTCGCCGATTCCCACCCCCTTCTTCCCTTATCAACAAACATTGTGACATTGGTGCCGAAACCAGGGAGCACACTGGCGGAGAGCCCTCGCTGCTAAGGGGGATCGGGGTGCTAAAGGTATTAGGCATCACAGAGTGGTGACATCCAGTGGAGGCCTGAAGCAGTTGTGCGGGAGCTATTGCACTCTAAAAAATGCTGGGTTGTTTCAACCCAAATTTAGGTCAAATATGGACAAACCCAGCCATTGGGTTACGTTTTTAAATTACAATTTTAACCAAACAGTTGGGTTTGTCCATATTTTACCCAAAATTGGGTTAAAAGCCAGCATTTTTTTAGAGTGTGAGCAACTGGTGGGATGGAGAGTTCGCTGCTATGCTTCTGGGTCGAGGAGGGGGTAGTTGTCATCCATGAGGGGAAAGTTGCCTCTGTTCACTGGAGACCTGCTGCCGTCCACCATGATGGGGAGGAGCAGGCCGAGCGAGGGAATGCTCTTGCATGGCACTGCGAGTGAGGGCCTGTCGGCATGTTAAGGAGGAGTGCGTCCAGGAACCGGACCAATAATGTTTTTCCCCTCTCTCTAGTCTCTGTCTCTCCTCATCCATCCGTCTGCTTTTCTCTCGCCTTGTCAGTCCTTACCCCCAGGTACTCGAAGGGGGGTAATGGCAAGCAGGGCTGGGCTGAGAGCTGTGGGAACGGAGCAAGGTCGGTAGCGCAATTGGTAATGAGCACTGGCCTCGAGTCTCATTGAGGAGCTCCGGAGGTATAAAAGGAGACGTGACGACATTGAAGGATGAGAGAGGATCAGGCCTATGTTATTGTTTTAGTTTAAGTCTCAGTCGTCCGTGAGGGGCTATCGCTTTGCTTTCACTTTGTTGTTTATGTTATGATTAAAGTTTACTCCTTCTTGGTCCTCAGTGAGACTCAAGACCGTTGTGGCGTGCAGGTAACACTCATTAGCACTCGTACCAACAGCCTCGCTCCATTCCCACAGCTCTCGGCTACGCCCTGCTGAACAGGGGTTTTTGGACATTTTTCAGCTTTACAGGTTGGGGAACCAGCTAGGTCCATTTTTTTCCCATAACATGTCCTAACATTATAGTAGGCGAAAAACAGTATATGAAATGAGTAGTATGTCTGAATTAACAGTATTTCTTAAACAGTAGGCGTAAAACACCAGGATGACCTCCAACTTCTGTCAGTGCAACAAAAGATCCAAAAGCAAAGGTAACGGAATACAAAGTCTTTAATGTTCAACAAAAATGTAGCTTGCTCAGAACTGGAACTCAAAAGATGCTCTCCAGGAAGACAGCTTCACAGTGGATACCTTGTCAGGAGAGATGATGTTGAACAGAAAGTCTCTTGGAATTAGTCCTTGTAGAAAGCAGCTTGATCAGAGTAAACATTAGATGAGGCTCACCACAGCAGGTAACAGGAGACAGGACACACTAAGGCGAATGCTGTTACACAAGACAAGAAA
Organism: Romanogobio albipinnatus; assembly: GCA_023566225.1. NCBI lineage: Eukaryota > Metazoa > Chordata > Actinopteri > Cypriniformes > Gobionidae > Romanogobio > Romanogobio albipinnatus. The sequence continues at coordinate 40,444,213 of CM042241.1, read as the reverse complement.
CAGTAAGACATCTAGCAGACAAAATGAGAGCGCGTTACTCACACAATCCGACACAGAACGAGAGCACGAACACCAGAAGTAGACCGAGTTATTAGACAAGACAAGTAACAGGTGTCAGCGCAAAGCAGCGCGAGCGCTGATTGTGATGATCAACAGGTAATGACATGAAGAGTGTAAGAGTGAAAACATGAAGGTGTGTGTGTGCATGCTGGTGAGTGAGATGAGTGTCAATGAGTGCGGGAATGTGTGTAGTAGTGTGAGTGAACAGAAGCAACCCAGACCCTGACAATACCCCTCCCTCAACGAGCGCCACCAGGCACTCCCAAGGAAGAGGCCTGGCGAGACCGGTAGAAATCCTCAATGAGCGAGCGGTCCAGGACGTCCCGGGCCGGAATCCACCGCCTCTCCTCAGGACTGTAGCCCTCCCCGTCTACCAAGAACTGGTGGCCACGCCCCCGAGGATGAACATCGAGCTGTCTGCAAACTCTGTAAATGGAACCCCCCTCGTCAAGAGGTGGAGGAGGAAGGGTGGGAGCGCGAATGACAGGCTTGATACAGGACACATGAAATACTGGGTGTACCTGGCGTAACTGACGAGATAATCTCAGCTTGACTGCTACCAGACTAAGAACCCTCACAATAGCAAAGGGACCGACAAAACAGGGCATAAGCTTCCTAAAGCCCTCGCAAATGGGCAGATTCTGGGTGGAAAGCCACACCTGTCCACAAACGTTACGAGGGGCCTTTACCCGGCGACGATTCACAGCTCTACGAGTGCACGCTCTAGTGCGGCATAACGCGGACCTGACCCAAATATGCTTGCACCTTTGAATAAAAGCCTGTACGGATGGCACGGAAGTCTCCGACTCCTGGGAAGTAAAAAGTGGTGGTTGGTAACCGAGACAACCTTCAAATGGCGATAACCCAGTGGCGGATGAGGATAAAGAATTATGGGCATATTCGGCCCAGGATAACTGATCGCACCGGGATGCTGGACTCTGTGAAGTCAAGCTGCGCAACATGCGTCCGAGAATCTGATGGGTCCGTTCGGCTTGCCCATTGGTCTGAGGATGGAATCCTGACGACAGACTGGGGGATGCCCCAATCAGTCGGCAGAATTCCCTCCAGAACTGAGAGGCGAATTGGGGTCCTCTGTCTGACACAATGTCCGAAGGAAGACCATGAATCTTAAAAACGTGATCTACCATTATCTGGGCTGTCTCTCGGGCGGACGGTAATCTAGGAAGTGGAATAAAATGAGCTGCCTTAGAAAAACGATCGACCACAGTGAGAACTGTTCCCGGCGGATGACGGAAGACCGGTAACGAAATCTAAAGCAACCTGCGACCCTGCGTGACGGAATAGGAAGAGGTCTGAGAAGACCCGCAGGCGGGGTATTGCTAGATTTAGTCTGGGCGCAGACGGGACAAGATGCTACGAACCGATGTATGTCACGTTCTCTAGTAGGCCACCACAATCTGACGAACAGCGGCCAAGGTACCCCCAACTCCGGGATGACTAATTTGGAGGCGTGACCCCACTGGAGAACATATGAACGAACAGTCTCGGGAACGGACAACGTTCCTTTCGGGACATGAGGAGGTCTAACAACGAGTGAAAGCTCTCTTCACGGTCTGTTCAACTCCCCAGATGGCAGCTCCGACCACACAGTGCTGGGGTACAATAACCTCCTTGGTCGAAGTTTGCTCTGTGGAGCTGAACTGCCGCGAGAGAGCGTCAGGCTTAAGGTTCTTGGAACCTGGTCTGAACGAGATCAAAAAGTCAAAATGACCAAAAAATAATGCCCAACGGGCCTGACAAGTGTTAAGTCTCTAAGCGGAGCGGATGTATTTGAGGTTCCGGTGGTCAGTCCAAACAATAAATGGGACACTGGCTACCTCCAACCAGTGCCGCCACTCCCCCAAAGCTAACCGAATTGCCAAAAGCTCCTGATTACCAACATCATAATTGCACTCAGCCGGTGAAAGACGATGGAAAAAGGCTCACGGATGAACCTTGTCATCTAGAGAAGAACGTTGCAACAAAATAGCCCCAACCCCTACGTCGGAAGCGTCAACCTCGACTATAAATTGTCTCTCAGGATCCGGGGTGACCAAAATGGGCGCGGAGGTAAACAACCTCTTGAGTAGATCGAAAGCATCTTGCGCCGTCCCTGACCAAACAAATTGAGTCTTGGTCGAGGTGAGAGCAGATAGAGGGGCAGCAACCTGACTAAAATTACGAACAAATCGTCTATAAAAGTTAGCGAAACCGCTGGAGAGCAACTCGAGACTCCAGAACGGGCCAATCGAGGACCGCCCGCACCTTTTCGGGATCCATGTTGATACCCTCAGCAGAGACCACCGAACCAAGGAATGTGACCAAATGAGAATGAAATACGTACTTCTCTGATTTAACGAAATGATGGTTCTCGAGTAATCGTTGTAAGACCCGACGAACGTGTACTTCAAGTGAGGGCGAGAAAATGAGGATGTCACCAGATAAACGAATACAAAGATACTTAGCATGTCACGCAAGACATCGTTGACCAACGCCTGAAATACTGCGGGAGCGTTGACCAGCCCGAAAGGAAGAACGCGATATTCAAAATGACCAATAGGGGTGTTGAACGTGGTCTTCCAGTCGTCCCCCTGCTTAATACGAACAAGATGATATGCATTACGCAAATCCAACTTTGTTAAGACTTGTGCGCCCTGCAAGATCTCGAAAGCTGACGACATAAGGGGCAAGGGGTAGCGATTCTTGACTGTTATGTCGTTCAACCCCCGATAATCAATGCAAGGATGCAAAGAATCATCCTTCTTCTTCACAAAGAACCCTGCACCTGCAGGAGAGGAGGACGGGACAATAATCCCAGCATCTGAGATACCACAGGAATAGCAGACACTAAACAATTAACATGACACGAAAGATTCCAAGACAATATGGTACTCTTGACCCAGTCAATATGAGGGTTATGTTGAATTAGCCAGGGATGTCCTAACACAATGGGGGTGAAGGGAGACTGAATAAAGAGAGTCTCGTGATGGTTCCCTGAGATAGTGAGACTCACCAGACTAGTAACATGGTGAACCTTAGACAAAATACTACCATCCAGGGAAAAGATGGTGGTGCTACCATTCAAGTCCACCAGGGGGGATGTTATGTTCCTGTGCTCATCTCTCATCAATATATAATAAACCCCACAGCCCCCGAGTCAATTAAAGCAGGACACGACACGGTGGAACCCGCCCAATGAAGAACCGCAGGAAGAGTGGTACCGGATCTGGATGGAGAGGATGTTACAGCAGCGCTCGCCAGTACTCCTCTGTCTACTGGCGAGCTCTGGCTTTTACCAGACATGAAGCCGCAAAGTGACCCGCCGCGCCGCAATAAAGACACTGTCTGTTGGAGATGCGACGTTGTCTCATCCGGCTGGAGACGTATGCTACCCAACTGCATGGGCTCTGGATCAGGTCTAGAGGTAACAGAAGAAGAAGGCTCATACAGTGCGACGGTAGCTGCACGAGCACGTCGCCGTTGCTCAAAACATCTGTCGAGGTGAATCGCCAGCTCTATCAGTTGGTCGAGCTGGGCCGGTGAACCACGAGCATAAATCTCCTCCTTTAAATCCACATTCAAACCCTCCAGGAAATGAGCAACCAAGGCAGGTTCATTCCAGTCGCATATGGTGGAAAGGGTGCGAAATTCAATGGCGAAATCGGCTACTGTTCTCCTCCCCTGACAAATCGTGGTCAGGAGACGCAAAGCCTCCCGTCCAAAAACCGACTGGTCGAAAACTTTAATCATCTCTTCCTTAAAGAGGTCAAAACGATGGCAACAGGGAGTCCCTGCCTCCCAAGCGGAGGTTCCCCACTCATGAGTGCACCCAGTCAGTAACAAAATCACATAGGCGATGCGGGCATGATCCTCTGCATAAGTCTGTAGTTGCAGGGAAAAAGCCACCTCGCGTCTCGAGTCAAGAAGGCTCTACACTCAGTCGGCTCACCAGCATTACATTCACACGAGGTTCAGGAAGAGAAGGATGACTCTGAACAACTGGTGACTCTTGAGGTGCACGATGAAGGCGAGCAGATAGATCATTAACCTGTGCAGCCAAACTCTCCACCGCGTTTCTGGCAGCAGATAATTCTTCCTTGTGACGACCTAGCATCACTCCTTGGATCCCAACAGCAGAAAAAAACTGATTCCTCCCTCGCTGGATCCATAGTGTTTGGATTATTCTGTCAGAGTGCAACAAAAGATCCAAAAGCAAAGGTAACTGAATATAAAGTCTTTAATGTTCAACAAAAATGTAGCTTGCTCAGAACTGGAACTCAAAAAACGCTCTCCAGGAAGACAGCTTCACAGTGGATACTTTGTCAGGAGAGATAACGTTGAACAGAAAGTCTCTTGAAATTAGTCCTTGTAGAAAGCAGCTTGAGCGGAGTAAAACGTTAGATGAGGCTCACCACAGCAGGTAACAGGAGACAGGACACACTAAGGCGAATGCTGTTACACAAGACAAGAAACGGTAAGACATCTAGCAGACAAAATGAGAGCGCATTACTCACACAATAATCCGACACAGAACGAGAGCACGAACACCAGAAGTAGACCGAGTTATTAGACAAGACAAGTAACAGGTGTCAGCGCAAAGCAGCGCGAGCTGATTGTAATGAATGTGTGTGTGCACGCTGGTGAGTGAGATGAGTGTCAATGAGTGCGTGAAAGAGAGAGTGTGTAGTAGTGTGAGAGTGAGAGCGAACAAAGAAGCAACCCAAACCCCCAGAAGTGCACAACTGATGAACACATTACTATCTCATGAGGCCACAGGAGAGGAGTTGTGAATGGCAATGAAAGGACACAATTGACACAACTGATGTAAGCCATGACAATCACAACATGCTAATACTACAGTCATACTATATATAGGACACACCTTTTTAACAGTCTCAAAGTAAGTTCCTCATTAAAAGTATTATTTACTCAGTATGCAATTTCAGACTAAAATATAATATGTGCCATCATGCTGTTGGTCTAAATATCAGCATGCAAATAAGTAATCAAATAGCACTCTGCACTTATTCTGGAAAATAATACTTTGACTCTGACTGTTATTGCTCAAATGACCCCTGTTGTGAAGTTGAGTAGCAGCATAAGAAAAAAGAAGGTTATAACCTAACTGTTGGGTGCTTGCCTTGGTAACTATTAAGATATGTTTGACAATATGTCAAGGAGCGTGTTTTTTTTAGAATAACCTATTCTGCCTTCCCTCACGTATATTTGATAAAATTAAACTTATTAATTTAGAGTGACATGCTCAAAAACGTTGAGTTTTCAGCTCTTAGGGGAATATCTTGTTCTGCATAATTACCCAAATTTGATTGGAACTGAACTTGACTTCTGGAGATGACTTTTAATGAATGTAAATCAGGCATCTCACATCCCCACGATTAATTTTGTCTGTAAAAAAAAAAAAAAAAAAACTTGTTAGAAAACAGGAAAAAAAAGTGTTAAAGCGCTGACAGAGGAGTGCTGTCAGGCATTTTTCTGCTCTATCTCATCTCCATGACTGGCACTCTAGAGATATTTCCCCTCCCTCACTTTGATCATGGAAGTGATGTTCTAGAAGAAGCTTGTGAATTCCAATGTGAGGTGGACATCTCTTTAGCATACCTAAATAAAATTGGATGTCACCCCTTGGAACTTGGCTCTAAGTTTCATAGCCGTAGTTCCGTGTGCTTCATGTAAGCATATGTTCTCTGAGACAACACTACTGTTAAAAACATGGTCTCAGAGAAGAGTGAATGTATCAAATGTTAGGTCACGCCCACAGCAATGAAGGATGGTCAGGTCACACGATAGTCTCTGATTGATTTAATGGATGCATGCTTCAGTAGATTTATGGCTACATGTGAAGTAATTCAAAACGCAAGCACGCAAATTCATCAGATAGGGATCTGTTTAAGAGAAAACTTTTGTTTTCCAGGTTCTCCAGTAGCCAGGTCCACAATTTCATATTTCTTCCAATAATTAAAAAAAAATAATAATAATAATTATTATTATTATAATGAAAACATTTGATTGAAACTAATCTTAATTGTAATTGTAAATGTTATTGTAAAACAATTAATAATAATAATATTTATTAATAATAATAATAATAATAATATTAATAATAATAAACAAGTTTAATAATAATACAAATAATAATAAAATAATAATAATATTAATAATAATGTTACATTTATATAGCACTTTTTCTTAAACTTTGCTGTTTATACTTAAACATGCATGCTCATTTCCCCTATTTTTAGATTTTAACAATACTAATAATTTAATAAAACTGTTGAATGTAATATTAAGCAAATCTGAGGGTAAAAAAACCCCAAAACAATATATCAAATTTTCTTACTAAATGTTACCCTTGACCACAAAACCAGTCATGAGGGCCAATTTATAAGCTATAAGCTATAAATCATAATAATATAATATAAGTCATAAGCTATAAGTATAACTAAGCTTCCCATTGATGTACGGTTGGACAATATTTGGCCGAGATACAACTATTTGAAAATTTTATTTAAATTAATCTTAATTGAAATTGTAAATGTTATTGTAAAACAATTAAAAGATTAATAATAATAAAAATAATCTGAGGAATCTGAGGGTGCAAAAAAAAAAAAACTGGGAAATACTGAGAAAATCGCCTTTATAGTTGTCCAAATGAAGTCCTTGGCAAAAATTTGATATATTTACGGTATGAAATTTACAAAATATCTTCATGGAACATGATCTTTGCTTAGTATGATTTTGGCATAAAAAGAAAAATAGAGAAAAAAATTTACCCATACAGTGTATTGTTGGCTATTGCCACAACTATACCCGTTGCTTGTAGCGTTTAAAATAATTTATTTGAGTTTTTAGTGTTTTACTTTTAATTAATTTAGACAAAACGATGTAGACTTGTAATACTGTTGTTTATGTAATGTGTGTGTATATATATATATATATATATATATATATATATATATATATATATATATATATATATATATATATATATATATATATATATATATAGAAATATATATAGAAATATATATATATATATATATATATATATATATATATATATATATATATATATATATATATATATATATATATATATATATATATATATATAGAAATATATATATATAATATATATATATATATATATAAATTAATCTTTGTTGTATTATGCTTTAAGGCAGTTTAAATATTTCACTTGAAGGTGAGGAATAGGATTTTTTTGCAATGTGTTACATTTATACAGTCAGATTTTCCTCTCCTTGAAGCTGAGAACAAATCCATACATTCTAATCTAATGAAGGACACATTCAAAGCAGCTCCCCAAAACCCACATCCATCTTCAGGAAAACAGGACACTGGCATTTTGGCAGAGTTTGAGTTATGGCACCAAGCGTCAGTGGCTGCATCAAACTCCATTCTCTTCTGAAGGACCTTTGTGGAAATGGCATGATTAATCCATCAGGAGACGTGGCTATGCAGGGTGTATGCATGGCAGGGGGAATTAAATTACAGGGCTGTTGCAGGGACCATCCCAGCACAGTGCATTTGAAAGTGTGGCAGCTTTAGCTGATGGATGTCGTTGGTCTTAATAGGCTGGTGGTGTGTGAATTGAGGCATTGACTCCCTCCCGCTCTGTGTCCTGTACATAGGTGTTAAGGTTGACATGGGAGATAAGAGGAAGTAAAACATGAATTCGAATGAATGGGTACGCAAATGCGAGAGGGAGATTTGACGCAAGTAAACATCCAAGAGGGTTTATGTAATGATGACGTTCTCATTGCATATCAATGTAGCAGGAGCATTGATTGAGAGAACAGCATCACTTAAACACATCTCAGAGGAATCGATAAGCGTATATTCTCATATTTTGAATTATATCCATAGCCGTCTCTCTCTACAGTACTGTCTGTAGTTGAACATATTGATCACAATTGCGCAAAGGCATCAGATGTACATTATAACTGTTCTCTTTGCATTATAATAGAGGAGTGACAAATGTGCCCGATCGATGCAGAGAAGGTCAGGGAATGGACTCTGGCCGCAGCTCTAATAGAGAAGTCAATGAGGAACTGCTGTAATCACTGTAGTGAATTTAATAAAGGAATGTGGAACTGAGGGGTGCAGGCAGTTACTGCCAATTACTTTAAAGTAACTAGAAAACATCAGTGTTAAATTCCTTCTGAAATGCATACAATTACATTTAATGGGGCCGTTACCATTCATTTAAAAGCCATGGTTCTGTGTAGAGTTTGTGTTGGTGAATGCAAGGTTATAACACCAGAAAACAGAACAGCTTGTGATGGTTTGACAGGTTGCAGAAGATATGAAAGCAGAAGTAAACTCTTAAATGATGAATATCATTTTGTTTATAATGCCCATCTTATTGTAGCTATAAAATCTTATTGCAAAATAATTGAAGAACTATTGGCAGATAACATTGTGCATTCCTATTGTCTTGTTATGGGTTGAACTGTTTACTATGTGTTGTGAAATGTCACTAAACCTATAGTGACAGACCGTAAGTGTCATTGAAATCGGGTACATAAGTGACTTCATGCTGTTTCAGGAATACCATGTCCATGATGCCTCTATAAGAAGTGTATTATGATAATTGAGATTAATGTCGCTGTGACTCAAGAGACACCATAAGTGTTTATTCTGAGATTAGCTGTTGTAAATGTTGAGAACCATTACAAACCGTATCTGCGGGCTCTAATGAACACTTTGGGCTTTTGAAAATAACAAATAGTCGTTGACATTTCAGTTTCATTCTTTTCACTTCTTAAATCCTTCACAATAGATGGCAGTATAAGCTTTATATCCTGCCTCTGTGCATGCTTGACCAAAAAAAAACAAAAAAAGGGAAATTGTTCTATGGCCTGGTTTCACAGACAGGTCTTAAATTAAGCCACGATTAGGCTTTAGATCAATTGGCATTTCAGTAGCTTTTATAAACATGCCTGTTGTGACTCTTGAGACAAAACAATGGCACTGACATATTTTAAGATATGTCAGTGCAACTTGATTTCAGTTAAAACATGCAGCTCAATTTAACATGCATTTTAGTCTGGGACTATATCTTAAGCTTGTTTGTGAAACCGTGTAAGCATAGCCTATTTGAAATGTTCTCCACTCCTTTACTTTAAAAACAGTGTTGCACCTGCCCAATAAGTTGTTTTATTCTCTCTCAATGCTGACCAGTCATTTGCTGATACTCGTAATGTCCATATGGGGATGATGTATAATTGCTTAAATCATTTCTTATTCAAATGTTCAACGTGCTTTCTAAGGCATATCAGTTTTGTTAATACCATGTAATTAAAATATGTCAGTGCACTACAACGCTCGGGCTGTATTAATGACCGTGAAAATTGTTTTAATTAAATAGCCAATTATAGTAAAGCCCCAACCATGAGAATTGACATTTAAATGAGCTTTATTTAAATTGCTTTCAATATTGTTTCATCAGAATTTCTCACGCGGCGAATTAATCACTTGCCTGTGTGCATGTACAAAGCGCCATTAACTATTAGAGTGCTGTTGTTATTCATTTCATCTCAATAAGGAATTAATGCAATAGGCTACGTCTGTCCTTTCATAAACTTTGTACTATCAATAAACTGTGACAACCAAATAGCTTTTCAGTCACATAACTAGCCTATGCATAGCTGTCAGTATCACTGTTATACATTTAAAAGAGATTTTACAGTAACTTGTTGCCAGTAAGTTACTGTATTTGAGATTTATAGTACAGTAACCCATTTCAGTTTACAGTAACTACATGTTACTGTAATTATGTAATACAGTACTGTTACTGTAAACCTTGGTTAACAGTGCATTAATCCTAATCCTATTCAATCATTAATTCTTACTGAATTACATTAATTCTTACATTAATTTATCCTACAGAAGTAATCCAAACAGACACAATTATTATGAAATATAAAATTCTTTATTTAAAACATTGTAAGTGCTTTAACTTAAACATGTAAATGTGTGGAAAAAGTTCACTTTAAAACATCGTCGAATCAAATCTTATTTTCAGAAAATCATGGATAAAAGCAATCAGAGTGCATTCAATGTCACTTATTTTACATTTAAATGTATGCATTTGGCAGACGCTTTTATCCAAAGCGACTTGCATTGCATTCAAGATACACATTTTTTACATTTTGTCAGTTCTTGCTTTCCCTGGGAATTGAACCCATGACCTTGGCATTGGTAGCGCCCCACACTATTGTTTGAGCTACAATTTTAAAAACTCTGCAGAAAATAGTTCGTAGAATACTGTAAATAGTTGGTTGAAGAATACTGTAACTTTGGTGCAAAATATTCATATACATGAATAAAATATAAATATAAAAAGCAAATTAATTCTGAAAGTATACACAAGTTTCATGTCTGTACCGATCTGTGCCATCTTGCACATTTGATGATTTCAAACAGGAACCAGGATTCTGCTCCATTATGGCAAGAAGAATCCCTCTAAATAAGAATGATATAAAGTTAGTCATACAATTTGAGTATACACAAACTTTTTACACTGTTGGAATTTAATAAAAAATAAAAATCCCATTACAATTCATCATAATGGTAAAATAGTATTTTATACACAGTTAACACTTTGAGGTACACCTAGCTAAACGGATGCTGTCTAATCTAATCCAGTCCAGCAATGCCTTCATGAAGATGTGAAATGAAATGTTCAGTTTTTGTTTTAGTTGGTGATTCAATGCTATGAATATTTTGAAGAATGTACTTTGTAGTGATGCTGAACCTGATTACATATGACAGAGAGGTGTTTCTGTTATTTAACTTAACAAAATTGATATAGAGTAAAACACTTAAGAAAACTGTCAGTACATAGTAGCAGCACAAACTACATGCTCCAAAAAAGTCATATTACTGAATCACCTCAACACGATTTCACAAACTATTTAATCAAAAACAACAATGTAACCTTTTATTGCAGGATGGATTACATGTATACTGCATTAGCTTTAGTAAGGTATCCTCAAACTTAATGCTGCATTCACACGGGGCCCTGGCGTTAACGCTTCTCATTTACTTTGAATGGGTGACATCATGCGTTGCTGAACTGAATTGTGGGTTCCGTCGCGACGCTTCACTCGCGTTGCAAGCGGAAGAAGTTGAAAGGTGTGTTCGACATCGGCTGTGGCTGGATGCAACCAATCGGCGAGAGTAGCCCCGCGTGCAGGCGGGGAGGAGCTGCAAACGACATGACATCAAAAAGACATGAAGACAGACACTTTCTGCTTCCCGCAGTGACGCTCTTGCTGTGTTTGTATACTTTATCACAGCTGAAGTGAAATACATGCAATATTTGTCAATACACAGATGTTTCAGAGACATTTTTGTCATGTTATACTTTATGCACAGCTTAATACAGCGTGTGTTTGTACAAGAATAAAGTTAACATGACAATATAACATCGCAACTACATGAAAAGAGGTTTAACTGTTATAAAAAACTGATTTGTGTGCATTAGAGGAACTGAAGGTTTTAGAATAAACATGAAACACGTGATCACTGTCATGCGGAGAATCTGGCCAATCGTGGAGCTTTGTCATCATCAAAGTCCGTGCAGCCGCTCTAGAGAAACTGCACTGGCTGTATTAGCCAACTGCTCTTGAATCGCTCTCGCGGTACTTTGATGCCATACGTCACTGTCACGTGGCGTCTCAAGTCAGACAAAATGTCTAACCTGCATGATGCCCTGTGTGAATGCAGCGTAAGTGTCTGTATACATTACATATCCTATTTAAAAAGTGTCTCACCTAGTCCAAGTTTTTCCATTCAAACGCCATTAGGTGGCGAAGGAAGGATGACACTCTGTTGTTGATTACAGTTGTCTTCCTGTTAACAACTTCCCCGGTCTTCCGACTCACTCCGGTTTTGGTGGTGCATCTTGTTCCTTCCTCTGGGTTTTTCCTCACAAAAAAAACTTTACGCAAGAGAAAATGAAGTGAGAGAATAAAGATATTTTCAATTTCATCACCCTTAGTGCCTTTGCTTTAAATGTTTTTGGTAACACTTTAGAATAATGGTCCGTCATTAAACGGAGAGTTAACCTCAAAAAAAAAAATAAAAAAAAATAAAATAATAATAATAATATATATATATATATATATATATATATATATATATATATATATATATATATATTTCATCTGCCAATAGGTTTACATCAGTTTTTAGCACCAATGCTGACAAACTAAAATTGGGGTGCAGACAACCGCGGATAGTACAAATCAAACTTACCTTGCTTGTTTGCTGTTCTCACGGGGATGAAAAAATCTTCGCAGGGTGTCCGGACACAGCTCTGGAACCGTGAGCTCTCTCCTCGGGTGAAACTTTCAAAGCTGCACTGATGGTTCCTAATATAAATCTAAAGCAAATCCTGTCGATCCCAATTGTGCCAAAGAGGCAGTTGTGGTAAATACAGTATTATACTTTATTTTTTTTTAATACAGGAAATCACTGTAGGCTATTTGGTGTTTGACATAGAAAATCTCCATGATGCAACGGGAATTACAGTTATTTACTGTAAAGAGAATTTACAGTATTATACTGGGTGATATATAGTTAATAACTGTACAAATTACAGAAATGTCTAACAGTATGTACATAAAACGCTCAATGTGTTGTCTGTTGTTCTGTTTGTTTATCTTCAGAGTGAATATAAAGGATGCCTTTTAAACCATGATCAACAAGAGTTCGTTCTGAAGTTGATTGTCTCGGATCTACCTGCTCTGAAAGAAAGGAACACACGTGCGCGCTGTGTCTCTTCCAAACTCTCTTTGTTTCTTGGCTCCTCCTCCGGACCACAATGTGACAGATTCAACTCGTCCGAGCACCACTAGCGCAGCTCTTCACTTTTTCCCACTGTCACTATCACGCTTTGATCGATGTCGTGACGCACAGACAATATCTCGTTTTTTCCCCCCGTGCCAGACTTTTACTTTTCAAACAAAACGGATTTGTTTTTGTTGTTGTTATATTAATTCCTCCGTGAGACATTACTTTTGTCCGAATACTTTAAAGACATTTGTTTAGTGTTGAACATGGCCACACCGGCTGCGCTGCTGCCCGCGACACCGATGTCCCACGCGCCTCCAATGTCGATCGTCGCGGGACTCGCGGCTGTCAACTCCTCGACCCCGGCGACCCTCTCGCCCTCACCGTCCGTCGCCCCAGCCGGACCGAGCATCTTCAGATCGGAACTTCTCTCCTCCGCGAGCCCGGGTATCCCCATCGGTAGTCTCCCGCACAAACCCGTGTATTCCACTCCTTCTCCAGTGGAGAACACCCCTCAAAACAACGAGTGTAAAATGGTCGAGGTCCGAGGCGCAAAGCTCGCGTCTTTCACTGTCAGCGGCAACGAGCTCATCTGCCTCCCGCAGGCGTTTGACCTCTTTCTCAAGCACCTGGTCGGTGGACTGCACACTGTGTACACGAAACTCAAACGTCTAGAGATAACGCCGGTGGTGTGCAACGTGGAGCAGGTTCGCATCCTCCGTGGACTGGGCGCGATCCAGCCTGGAGTCAATCGCTGCAAACTTATATCGAGAAAAGACTTCGAGGTCCTTTATAACGACTGCACCAATGCAAGGTAAACTTCGCATTCTCAAAGCTACGCGAGACACTTTTATATCCTGCACTCCTAAAAGTAAAAGTTCCAAAAAGTGTTTTTCGCTGCAGTGCAATTTTGGTGCAACTGAAGAATCACGTCTTAGTGTGTGAACAACAGTTTTTTTTAAGAGTGTGTAAAGGATACAGAAACCACGACTTCCAAAAGTTCTAAAAGTTGCACTAAGCTAAAAAGAATGAAACAATCGCAACTTGTACTATGCGCCTTTAATGAGCTCATATCAGTACAGTATCTTGCGCAGACGTTGCTTTCACAAACTCTTTGCTGAGCGCAGCACATTTATCTGCTTATGATCCACGTTTGAACAGCCTGGCCTTTGATAATCATGCACATATCAGGTTACTTACTGAAGTGAATCACATTGAACATACAGCGCACCACACACACACCTATCCAGACCTGGGACACCTTTGGGCATGGACAGGTGTCTTTCACCATCAATCAGGCAGTTAGAATAGAACTGAATGTAACTCTTTGTCTCTTTCTAAAAAGTATCACGTGTAAACAAACACTTTAGGAGACTGATATGGAAAAGAGAGAGGGGGAGAGATCGTATCAGGCTATGATATGAATATTTAATGGGACTTGTCTGATTTTGTTACAAGTTAAACTTAATAACTCACAGGTTAATCGGCAGTATTGTCCCGTGGTTGGGTGTCAGGTTCACTAACCGGACTCGTAGTTTGCTGTCTTTAAAAAAATAATAATAATAATTTACACTATAATGTCTCTTGTGTATTCCAAGTTTGAAAAACCTATGCATCTGCAGTGATTCACAACGTGGCCTGAATCTATTAGCCCATGTCGTTATCAGTTAAGACGACTGTCATAAAAAGATCTGTTGAGCTGTCATAGGCTATATACTTGGCAACCGACACTGCTGCCATCAAAGTTCGAGTGCTTTGAAAACAACCACCCGTTAGTAGTATTAATATAGCAAATTACATTGTCTGACATTTAGAATGATGGCACGCGCTGATGCGTTTGCGCGCGAGTGCGCTCGAGAGCCATGTGAGCCTTGTTTGAAAGATCAACACCGGGTTCGCCTATCTAAACGGTCGGTGTCTACGAGCAAATTTATGTCACCATATCATAGCTGCTTGCTTATTAAAGAGCGCATTTAGGCTGCCACTTGGCACTGGCGAGACGTTAAGCGCTTGTGACACAAGTTACTGGAATGAGATTAGAATCTCTGGTTGCTGCCCGCGTGCTCGCTCTCCGGCGGTGTCTATATAGAAATTGATTCTCCGCAGAAATTAATTAATTTTTCATGCCTAGAGCGGCAGTTTTAAAAGGGCGCTCTCTAACAGTTCCCCCGCCCATTTGGTCTCCACTTTGGATTATATTCTAATCGTAATAATACATTTTTACTCAGGATTAATCTACAAATTTACGAATGTGTTTTGATATTTGTTTGTATCACGACACATTATGCACAAATTAGACAATTGTCCTGCCCTCTGATGTGCCAATTTAGGCTTCTATCTTTGTATAACGACTATTTAGCCTAATCGATGTCTGGCCTCCTAATGTTTTCATTTTGGCAGAGCTGAATGGAGATCAGATAGCAAGGGCAGATAGTGTGGGCTAAACTCTTGGACCTCTGTCCCTTGAATTCTCTTAACACCTAACTGAGAAGTTTTAATTGGAAGATAGGCCAACACATTCTAATGCAATTTGTAACTATTTGACATTTTTTGCCAATTGGTGGCTGTGATTTGCATGTTTAATTCTCACTGATGGTTAAGTTTAGGGGTGGACCTTCATGAACTCATTCAAAGTCATGTGAAACTGTCACCTCGTAATATAGTATTAGTTACATTTTCTTGACAAAGGTTGGCTGTTTGATTCAAGAAATGACTCATGCTGAGTCAAAGTTACAGGCACTTTGACTCATCATGACCGGATAAAGGCATTCTGCTCAACTAGCACGTTATCATTTTCTTTAAATAGGTTGTTAATGCAACATGAGTTAACGAAAGAAACTAAACAACAAATCCACCCCATGTCGTGAGACTCGAATAACTTTTTATGTCCTTCTTGGAGCTATGCTGCTGTTAATTCATCAAATCTGACTACTTCCTCAGTGCTTCTCAGTGTTGAAAAGATATGACTGTCATCTAATCCATGAGCTTTTTCTGGCAGACAGAAAAAAAATGCCCTATAGGTGCTGACTTGGTCTGTCTGCTTTACAGAGTCATTCATCACTCGGAGCATTTCCTTTTATGACTAAATTCTACCTGTAATTGTTTGGAAGCAAAACAAATCACATCTTGGATCAGCATAAAACGAATAGTTGATTTACTGCAGCACTCCGCACAGTGCTCAACAGACAGAGCAATCAGATTCTGTTGCACACAAACACAATGTTTGCCATTATTTAAAGGCTGATTCACTAACATGGAAGTTCTGAATGCCCATAAAAGGCACTTGGCTTGCTGCGTTTTTGTTTTTGCTCGTAATAGTAAAAAAATGCTTGTCTTCTTTTACAGTTTGCCTGCACTTATTTACTGAATTATTTATTTTCGTGGAATCACATTCACTTCCAGAAAGTCTTAAACGGACGTGATGCATCACGACTCATTGGCTTTGTATTGTGACCTTTCGCTCAGAAACTCTGTGAAGTGGAGTTTATGCAGGCTTGGGTGTGCATTAGTGTGTGCATTTGTGGAAGACCAAGCAAGAAAGTGAGATGACAGACGTAGCTTAGCGCAAACCTTTTGCGAGTAGTCTGCAAAAATGGGTATTTGTGTCTTTGAAGATTTTCTTGTCACAGTCGTGTGAATGCTCAGTGTGAGAGGAGTGTGTCAGTGTGTGTTCTCTTTCTGTGATCTTCATATGGGAGACATTTTAAAGGCCACGGATTACAGTCAAAACAAATACTCATACCAGCGGCACTGGCACCCTAGACAGCAAATTATCCGCAGACAATTAATTGATGTCAGTGTGATTGCTTTCATTTAAGAATTCGTGTTATCTTGCACTCACCCGCTGTTTTCCCCTCTTTCTTATGTGCATGCACACACATACACACTAACCTCAAACAGACGTCTCTGCACATCTCTCTCTTTCCTTGACCTTCAGGTCCTATCCAGCAGTAACACAAGCCTCTATCAGTCAGCAAGGTTTGATTTGACCCTTCCACAGTGTATTAGTGTGGAGCGAGGGATTAGTGGAAGGAAAAAAGACGAGTGTGTGAATGTGTGACACAGAACCAGATCTGTAATCCATCCACACAGTTTTTCTGCACTTGTGTTATCACGATAGGTTTCGATTGCCGCACTTTCAAGCCTGCAGTATATTTTTAATCCTGTAATATCAATCATTACATACGGCTGTGGAGTTTATGGTCTGCTGTTGTACATGTGTGGTTGAAATAGATACCCTTTGTGTGTGTGTGTTCAGATCTCTCAAAGCTTTAGTGACTCTATTGGAAACCGCCGATGCAGCTGCTCAGACAGCTGATAGCTTTGTTGTGGCATGCTGCGTATCATAAAAGAAACGTGTTAGCGAACAAGGGCTTAAAATACTGTTGATATCTTTATGGTGCTGCTATTGTGTTTGTGTGTCCATCTGCTTTTGTGCAAGTGTAAGACTGTGCATACTTGACGATGATATGGATTGATGAGAGTTTTGAAAATATCACCTTACATGCACACTGTGTGATGTGTGTGTGTGTGTGTGTGTGTGTGTGTGTGTTTGTTTAGATGCAGTTAAACAGAAAGTACTGTAGGTAGTAGAATGGTTGAGATGGACAATCTCTAAGAATGTCACAAAGTGAATAATTGCTTTCTTGTAAATCACTAACATTTGACAAGAATATAATTGTAAATGTAAAGCATATATATGAGAGATATATAAACATGCTATAGGGTCCATGATAAAGAACAGAAAAACCTTTACTCATCTAGCTTAAAACACGTGCAAACTTTCTAGGAATTGACATGGGCAAACTTTAATATACATCTTAAAGGAAACTTTAAATTGAATAAAAAATGTCATGTGAATAGAGAGTTATCAATTATCAGATTTTTTAATACACTTTTGTCCTTGACATATAGTCATGAGGGTCTGCAAGAGTGCTGATGATATAATTTCATGTTGTGTCATTTCATCACTTCATGATGTTTGTTAATCATTTCACATGACTTTGATTTGGCGCACAAGCGTTTTTCAGAGAATAATAAGCAGTGAAGTGGTTTATTTAAAAAACAATAATTACATAATTAATTACATAACATGCCTATCTAATTAAAGGGGTTTCTTTTGAAGAATTGTATTATTTTAATAACGTTTTTTCCTTAATTATGATGATATTTGTTTACTTTATTCATCCTAAAACAGTTTTAACATTTATTTAATTTTATTTAAAATTAAAATTATGCTCATCATAGGAGATTTGTAAGGTGTGAGGACAAGGTGTTAAGTCGCTGTATGAATGAATTATAATTTTTTTAAATAAATTAATCTAGATATGTTAAGATGATGTTATTTCATCCACAGACAATTACAAACTATCTCACATGTGATATATGTCTGAGATCTAAAGATGAGATCTCTTTTATCGTTAACCGAGGTTTAAAGTTTATCTTGAAGTGGTTGTGGTCTGGTATTGGATGGATGAGTTACCTTCATATCAGCATTAAAGCACCTCTTTATTGGGCATAAAGTTCATCATGGGGTTTCAGCACTTTGTTCATTATTGTTCTTTCTCTGTTTGATCTGTGGGAAACTCCAGCTGCTGTTTATCACAGACACATACACACACACACACACACACACACACACACACACACACACACACACACACACACACACACACACACACACACACACACACACACACACACACACACACACACACACACACACACACACACACACACACACACACAGACACAGCGTTACTTGTGCACACACACATCTTCATAGGTGTATACCCACTCATGTTCATCTTCAAAACATAACGGTGCTTAGTTCTTGTTTTTTTTTTCTCTTTTTGCTGAGCAGGTAAAACAAATGATGGATTACTCTGATAACAGCTGTTCTTGCAATGTTGCGCACAAGTTAAATATGATGTCTGTGGACTCAAGGGGCCTTTTTCATAAAACACGAGCAGAGCGGATCTCTGTGTAAATCGTACGTAAAGCCGTTTGTACACAAATTGTACCAGGGGCTTTATCCTTAATTGACAAAATTCTCATTCGGGTGCTCAAAAAGACATTTTTTTGGATCCATTAGCTGTTTGCATATGATGTGTTTTAGCATCTGATGGTTCTCTTGTGTATTCAATGTAATGGTGGTGTAAGCAATGCTCTGAAAGTTCCCCTGGTGTTTACAGAATGTTACAGAGCTAATGAAACACAGGAGGACATTAGAGATAGAGTAAACATGTCTTTTCAAATGGAGTGCGTGTTTGTGTACGTGGGTGCTGGTGTGTATGGAGGGCCAAGGAAAGAATGTGTGTGTGTGTGTGTGTGTGTGTGTGTGTGCGCTGGCACTGATGGCCTCTGTGGGAAGGCGAGCCAGCATGGAAGAGAGGAGGACGTCAGGGGGAGATTTTAATTAAAGTATGAAATGAGAGGTCACGCGCTCTGACCCCCCCTCCACTCACTACACACACAAGGACATGCTATCTCTTTCTTACTTTCTCCTTTCCTTTCTCTCTCATACACACGCTAGCGGTCTCCTCTCTCTCTCTCTCTCTCTCTCTCTCTCTCTCTCTCTCTCTCTCTCTCTCTCTCTCTCTCTCTCTCTCTCTCTCTCTCTCTCTCTCTCAGCTTGATGAGTTTTCCATGAAAGGGTTTTTCATTAATTCCACCTCAGGGAGTCTCTCTGTTCCGGCTCCCTCTGAAGCACATGGAAATCTAAAGTGTGTGTGTGTATGTGTGTTTTTCTGTTTGTACGTGGCCACCATGATGTTTTGACTCGGTCTGATTATTAACACACTGTTCTGGCTGTTTGATCATGAAGTCTCTCACACAGACACACATGGCCGATGATCTTGTTGATGAGAGAGGATGATGGACAGAACAGAAATGGTTCGTTAGTTTCCTGTGATTGCTTCATAATGGGACATTTTAAACATTGAATTACAGGAGTTTTACAATAATTTAATTCTGAAAAAACACCTGCACACTGAATAACAGGAAGTGAAAGAAATACTATGAACTCCAGTGTTAGAACGCTGTGATTCTTTTTCTTCATATTAACGATCAGAGGCTCATTGGAATAACATGCTACCTACAGTTTTACAAAACTCCAAAAATATACCTATACATTCACTGCAGTTTCTAGTTGAAATGAACACTAGGGGCAGTAACAAACATCACTTTTATCCGATTATTGATTAATAAAGACTAGAGGTGTGACAAGACACTTATCTCACAAGACATGACGAGACACAAGATTTTTACATAGTATTTTTAATGATGAACATACTATGTCCTCAATGATGAAATACATGACTAGAAAAATTGTTTGCAGGTGCATTTGAAATGTTTTAACTCATCATCTTGTAATGAATGTCATTTCAGTTCTACTTTCTGAGTATGAATTATCATATGCAGTAAAAGACTAGCACTGTAAAGGTTTTGCCAAAAACTCAACTGATTGGCTTCTTTCCTGTATGATTAGAACTGCACATGAGTTTCTTTTGACCTCCTAACTCAGGGGTGTCCAAAGTCCGGCCCGCGGGCCAAATGTTGAATATGTTATTTTTGTGCATTTGATTGTTTGCAATTGTTCAATGTGCTTTACTGTCTGAATGTAATCCGGATGTACTACATCCACCATGTTGTCCTTATCATGTGACCTACCAGCGTCATTTGCGTCCCATCACCTCCATTCACAAATCGTCTCCCGTGGCCACATGGGATAGTAAAGTGTCCATCGTATGCAGAATCTCTCCGGAAGTAGAGGGCCATCTGGGTACTTTTTGCCTACTGTTTTTCGAATACTATGAGTTCGGACATACTACTCTGTTGGCGTACTGTTTTTCGCATAATATATAGTAGAGAAGTATTCAATTTTGGAAGCAGCTACACTCATAACACACGCTCAATGTCTTCTCGTCACGGGATCAGTGCTGCACACTATGTACGACTCGAACAGCTCGTGTCGGATGAGCTGATGGAATTGAAGTGACTGTTATCCACCTGAATTAAATTATTTGTATTTATTTTAGTTACTGCAACTGTAGAAACTGCAAAAGCTTCTGCATGTGAGTGAGGGTACATTTTTTTTATAATTGTTGAGTCACGGCAAACAGGTTAACTGACCTAATGAAGAGACATTATTATTCTTATTATACTAGTATTTTTCAGAAGATTTGATCAAATCGGGGCAGAATTACGCAAGTTTTGCTGTATTTCTTCATCAACGTTATTAATCTTGTAGATATGCAAATGGGAACATTGACCCTGGGATTTCAAATGCTCAGTTTGAAATCTCATATAGTTACCCCTAGGATTAATTACTAGCCCAAGTTAAAGTATTAACACTTGTTAACAATTAGTAAGAAAATCACATGTATGTTGCATTAATTAATTTTCTGGAAACACTAGCCAGACTTGTATACTCTATGAGACTCTCATGTGGATTTTGAAGCAACAGGAGTGACATCGGAGACTATCATAATTTTCAGTCAGAGACAATTCACCTTTGTGACAGTCTAATGGTCCGTCATGTCTGAGGCTGAGATTACACCTACCCCAACCCTAAACCTACCCCAACTCCACCCCCTGGATCGCAGTGAGGAGCTACTGCAAATTTCAGCACAGCGCTTCAGTTAACGGTCACCTTTTTATAAATACAACATGACATTAAATATGCCATGACTTAAACCCATAACCCACTGAGTTCATCTTTGGAACACAAATTAAGACATTTTTAATATTCTCATAGTCTTCACAATCCAAGTCTTCTGAAGAGAAACTTCAGATGATAAAAATATTTAATTTAGGCTTTCATTCATATAAACACGATGCGGGAACACACCTCATTGGATTATATATTATATATGATTATAAATGGTTTTAAATAAATACATTTTTTATACTTTTTGATGCATGAAAATTTTGGATTTTCAATGAATGGATAAAAATGATGAGAGAATAATAAAAATATCTTAATTTGTGTTGCGGGTGAGTATAATGACAGAATTAAATTATTTTGGGGATAAGTATCCCTTTGAGCACAGAACAGCACTTTTTAATGAGTTATTTTAATGAGCTCTTTAGACATGTCCTCAGCTATGGCTAATTTGTAGTTAGAAGTTGTAACTGCTTTATTCTTTCCTATTAATGCCAGGCTCACCTAATAAATCTAAATATCGTATATGGTTAAATCTCAATGTTATCAGAGAAATTGACATTCTTTTCCATACAGCTACTCTACGAAGGGCCATTGTGAGAGTCTGGAAAGTGTTACAAAGCTTCACGATTAGGCAGTTTCACCACTCTGGCTTTGACACTAATGCGAGATTCTTCAGTCAAAAATGTCAAAAACGAATTGAGATGTCCAGACTCCAGACTATTGAGAGAATGCGGCACGGCTACGGCCGTATCTAGATTTGTCATTCACTGCTACGTTTAGAACCAGTCAAAAATCCACAACCAACACATTCTTAGTCTGTGCTGGTGTTTGTTTGTGTTGTATCTAGGAAACATGACATGTAGAATGCAGCTGTTTGTGAAGTGTCTTGGTGGGTAGGAGACTAAATAGTTGTATGGTCATTAAACTACAGTGGGTTAGGGGGCCAATAGAGTGTGGTTCTACCAGAGACTCGAGTAAGAGAGAGAGAAAAAGAGGGAAAATGTATGGTTTAAAGAAATATTCTGTGTTCAGTAAATTAAGCTCAATCGTCAGCTTAATTTTATTTTTTACTAATCTTTATTTTTCTTTAAAAAAAAAAGCAACAATCTGAATCACAGCGAGGAAGTTAAAGGGTTAGTACACCCGAAAATGAAATTCTGTCATTAATTACTCACCCTCATGTCGTTCCAAACCATAAGACCTTCATTCATCTTCGGAACACAATGTAAGATATTTTTGATGAAATCTGAGAGCACTCTGACCCCTCCATAGACTGCAGAGTAATTTCAACTTTCAAGTTCCAGAAAGGTAGTAGAGACATATAAAATAGTCCATGTGACTACAGTGGTTCAACCTTAATGTTTTGAAGCAACGAGAATACTTTTTGTGCGCAAAAACAAACAAAAATAACAACTTTATTCAACAATGTGCCAGTCTTCTACGCGGTCTTATGGGTTTGGAACAAATGACGGTGAGTAATTAATGACAGAATTTTCATTTCTGGGTGAACTTTAATGGGGCCAATCTAAAACCAATCCAAAAACGTTAAAATACTTTCTGTTTCAAAAGTATAGCCACAAGATGTAAACAATATGCTTCGTTGTAGAGTAAAACACTTGCTGTGAAAAGTACCAAAAATGTTAACAACTTTGCAGGGTTATTATAGATAACTATATAAACATACTTAGAAAAAACAAAAACTAATAAAAATGTCAAAAACACAACTAAATTACAAAAATGTTATCTTTTTTTTCATTGTAAAATGAAATAGAAAAACGAAAATATAAAAATAAAAGCTCATTCAAAATATTTGTATCTCAATGATACTAAAATAATGTTGCAACTTCACTGCAGAGACGATGCAATGCCTGAAACCCTAAAAGATTGTAAAAATCATGAGAAAAAATAACAAGCACGTTTTAACAGGGAAATAAATATTCTAAGGGCTTTTATAAAATGATAAGCTTCACATTTATTCACATTTTCTTGTTAATTCTCTAGAAATTGGTCCCATTTACTGAAGTACATACTCTTAACCTTGATTTTTGCTTTTTGTTATTTAAATAGTCAAAATAATTTTTTTTGTGGTAATCAACATTATGCCACAAATGCTGTCGAATGAGCTTAGCTTATATTGAACCCAGCTGGTGAAGGGGTGTATCTATTTGTGGGAAAACTCTATGTGTAAACAAAGTGCATGGGAATACTTTGCTTCCTTTTTTCGTTCTCTTTTGGCTCTTTTTCTATCCTCTTAAAGGTAATGCTACTTTAAGTAGAACAGGATAATGTATCAGTAACATATAAAGGTTTTGCCTAAAGCTTCCTTTACGCCTGTGACCTGATTAGTGCAGAGAGGACAGAGGGAGGAAATTTTGCATCTCCCGAAAATATACAGAACAGACAGAAATAGAGATGGAGAGATCACAGTGCTAAAAAAAAGAGAAAGAATGGATACTAAGGAACGAGGAAAAGATTAACCTGTGTTATGGTTGTGTCGATTTCACCTCATGTTTTTACACAACTGTTCTCAACTGAGGGTCTAAAGAAAGTGGCAGTACTTTCAAACAGTCCCCGTGAGAAGGGAAAGTTAACACACACACACACACACACACACACACACTCACACACACCCGGCCCATATCTGCCAACAGCTACTGAGAGAGAGAAAAGAGAGTGATTTATATGCCAGTGTGTGAAAATTACTATTTTTGTTGTGGACTTTTATTGTATGAAGGACAAAAGGATGAGAGGAGAAGCAGTGGGATGTTAAATGACCTACATATGCACAAGACATGGCTTAAATTATGTCCTATATAGAGGTGAGTACATAGCTGAGATATTGTCCCTATAAATGACAGATGTTATTGGCTTTGATTGCTCTTGTTCTAGAACAAAATATAAGTACACTCTAAAAAATGGTGCTATATAGTACTAAAAGTGGCTCGTAATCATAGGGGAACCACTTTAAGTGCTGTATAGCACCAAATCTTGGTGCTTCAGTGGTTCTTCAGCGGTTTTTCAGTGGTTCTTTGGGGTGGTCAAGGTGCTATATAGCATGACTGCTGTACAAAGGACATTTTAAGCCCATTTAAAGGTTCTTTATGAGCCAAATAACCACTGTTGGTGCTGTTTAGCACCATTTTTGATGAAGAAATAAAATGTCAACCTTATGGGTTCAACATACAGTAGCACCATTTGACAAAGGTGCTGTAGAGCACCTTTAAAGATATTGTGCTATATAGCACTAAAAGTGGTTCCCCTATGATTACGAGTAAAGATCCACTTTTAGTGCCATATAGCACAATTTTTTTTTAGTGTATGAATAAATACCTGACTGAAATTGCGGTTTCTGTCTTGTTCATGGTTTAAAATTTGTTAAAGGTTGTGATTGTCTTTTCTTCCCTATTGTGGTGTATAATATATCTGTGTGAAATGGCTTATCAAACAAGACAAAATGTAGGACTTGATTTGTCCATCAGGAATTGATTGGATCGTTGGATCATTGTGGTTTGCTATTGCAATTGGGCCATACCCACTAGGGAGGTCCCCAGTATTTTTTGCAGTGTATATAATAAAAGTTGTGAGCGTGAATTTCGAGATGGTCCTCACTTCCGAACAACGAGATCCAGGGGGCTGGATTAGATCCTGATCCAACTCCTCCCACTTTATTTACTTTGCTATATTACTGCAACAATGGAGCCGCAAACTTCACATACCTTTGAAAATCCAGAGTTTAATTGATCCTGGTAAGCATTGTCACATTTGTCACAATTGTAAACACAGCGGCTTTCTTTGTCCACAAGGGGGTTTGGCGTCACAGTATTAGTTTCCAGGAAGACCATTAAAGAACGCGACACACACGCCTCCCGGACATCCTGTAGAATTCAACCAATCTGATGACGACTTCAAAAATCTTGAAGTGTTTCCAGTTAAGTGTGCCATATGCATCAGACGTTCAGACAACAGTCCAATGACACCTACCCTAACTCCACCCCCTGGATCGCAGTGAGGAGCTCCTGCGAATTTCAGCACAGTGCTTCAGTTAACGGTCATAAAGTGCGAGATAAGATGTAGTCTAAGTAAACGAAACATTTAATATTTGACAGCTGTTTTACGATAGAAATGGTAAATTTTTTTGTCTAATTTCATAATTTTGAATTGAAAATATATAATTTACGGGATTCATGTGATGTAATTCGTAAGAGTCAGTGTGACGAGACAAGAATGCCCCCGAACCCCCTTAGCGAGCTCAGTTTTGGATGCTCAGTAATGATAAAATCCTGCATATGGGCCTGAATGCAGGTTGTCCTGCCCTCGTGCCGGTGAACACGTCATTCGAGAAAAGAAGAGATGACATTGCAAGTGGGAGGGGAAGTTATTTTAATGAAAAATTATGGGAAAATTTATTTGCCCCATTATTTACTGCCCCCCCAAAAAAACATGTCTTAAAGGGCATATTCATAGTTTTCACGTGATGTCACACAAATGCCCACCTGGAGGGTAAAATAAAGTTTTCCTCCATTGCCCGCCCGTTTATCAGAGTAGTAGTCAGTATTAATGCAGAAAGACAGTGATATTGAAATACCAAATTCAATATACACCTTATTGATGATGCATACTATGTACAGGAAAGCAGATGAACACAGAATATTAATGCAACACAGGGTTTCTCATTAAGTTCATATTCTTGGCCAATCTGCTTGTCTGTATACACTCACCTAAAGGATTATTAGGAACACCATACTAATACTGTGTATGACCCCCTTTCGCCTTCAGAACTGCCTTAATTCTACGTGGCATTGATTCAACAAGGTGCTGAAAGCATTCTTTAGAAATGTTGGCCCATATTGATAGGATAGCATCTTGCAGTTGATGGAGATTTGTGGGATGCACATCCAGGGCACGAAGCTCCCGTTCCACCACATCCCAAAGATGCTCTATTGGGTTGAGATCTGGTGACTGTGGGGGCCATTTTAGTACAGTGAACTCATTGTCATGTTCAAGAAACCAATTTGAGATGATTCGAGCTTTGTGACATGGTGCATTATCCTGCTGGAAGCAGCCATCAGAGGATGGGTACATGGTGGTCATAAAGGGATGGACATGGTCAGAAACAATGCTCAGGTAGGCTGTGGCATTTAAACGATGCCCAATTGGCACTAAGGGGCCTAAAATGTGCCAAGAAAACATCCCCCACACCATTACACCACCACCACCAGCCTGCACAGTGGTAACAAGGCATGATGGATCCATGTTCTCATTCTGTTTACGCCAAATTCTGACTCTACCATCTGAATGTCTCAACAGAAATCGAGACTCATCAGACCAGGCAACATTTTTCCAGTGTTCAACTGTCCAATTTTGGTGAGCTTGTGCAAATTGTAGCCTCTTTTTCCTATTTGTAGTGGAGATGAGTGGTACCCGGTGGGGTCTTCTGCTGTTGTAGCCCATCCGCCTCAAGGTTGTGCGCCTCAACCATGCCACGCTCAAAATCACCTTTCTTTCCCATTCTGGCATTCAGTTTGGAGTTCAGGAGATTGTCTTGACCAGGACCACACCCCTAAATACATTGAAGCAACTGCCATGTGATTGGTTGATTAGATAATTGCATTAATGGGAAATTGAACAGATGTTCTTAATAATCCTTTAGGTGAGTGTATAGTATGCATCATCAAAAAGGTGTAAACTGAATTTGATCTTTTAATATCCCTGTTTTAGTACATTACGGCACTTTAAAGGAAATAAGGATTCTTTAGTCTGTCGTCAGTTCACCCTCCGTCTGCTGCTCGATAAGCTCTATAATTCTAACGGTTTTACTGCATAATTAATCTGCATTTAAAATTAAGTGGTGCAACAACTCGATTTAAAATAAAACCCAGATCGACAAATACTAGATTGGCGTAAAACTTTGCTTAATTTAATCCGTATTGGTGCAACTCACCTTATAGTTTTTTTCACGTTAAGAGCTTTAAAAACGTCCTGCTGTTTTTAGTGATTGAAATACTGCAGCAGGTGCTGTATATGGATCACAAGTGCCCAAAACGTGCACTTTTTTCATTCACATATTTTTGTTTTAAGATGGAAATTTGACAGGCTTGTGCTGCAGTTCTATGGAGTTCTATGGCGGTTTTGGTTCCGCGACAGTCCCGTGACTGAAAACTTAGAATTGCAGGTTAGAGCCCCCAGTGAGTCAATGTATAAAAAATAATTTAGGAACTATATAATTTTATAAATACTCTACTAAGGCTTCTGGAGTCGGTTTTGTGAGAAAAATGTACTTCCGCATCTAAAAATGGCAAAAACGGAAGTGATGTCAGTGGAAAGATCTACTGACAACGCAAAGATCTACTGACGATTCAAATTCATGAATCAAATTAATCGTCTGTAGATCTTTCCACTCCCATTGGCACTTTTTAGGAACTTGCCCTGTTTAGTAAATCTGGCCCTATGAGGGCACATTAAAAAGAAAAAATAATGACATGTACGGATAAATCATTTATATTGAACCCTGCAATATTCCATAAAAAAATATGAATTGTCAATTTTGATTTTATGGTGACTTTTAAAAAAGTTTTTAAACAAATAATAATTGTCTGTGTAATTCTCTCTCAGCAATTCTTTAGAGACAGGATGAGGTGTGTTGTACTTCACTGAGATTCAAATTAATATTTACTGGCCTCTGCTTTTTATTTGGGAATATGCCTTTTTATCTCTGCTTGGTAAATCCTAAAGTTATTAAAGCATTAACACGAAGGAAATACTGGCTTATATAGGTCTTAAAATTCCTCTAGTAATCCGGAGTAGCAGCTTTAACCCTCCCTCTGATGATAGGATGTCACCTGTCAGGTCCCTATTGGATTCTTCTGTAATGAGAGACAATAATAACAGCAAGTTAAAGAGGAGCAAGAACCTGAACAGACGAAATAGACTTTTACAATTAACCTTTTAACATCTGCCTGATATGAGATTGAAATGTTCCCTGGTTACAATATGATCAAATTGACCTGTGAACTTACTTAACTGAACTGAACGTTTGCCAAATAGGGAACAAGCAGTTTGATTTATTCAGTTGGTTCATAATCTGAACCCCACGTTGTTTTGTTAATAAAAAAAATAGCATTTTCTCTCTTTCTATGCTTGGTTTTGTTACTTTCTCCTTTTTGAAAAAAGCAGAGGCATAAGCCCTATGTTTTTGGTTTTGAGTACTAGTCTATTACTGTATATGGGATAAAATGAACCCTGCATGAAAAATGGCTTCTTTTAAACACAATGGTCCATGTAATTTTTCGTTCATTCGATATTCCTTATAGAAACGGTATTAAAAAAACAAAAACCTAATATCGAATGAACGAAAAAGTACACGGACACACAATAAACCTCTTTATCAAAGTCTTGATCTTCTTGACAGTATCCAGCAATCAAAATAAGGCAACGGTTTCATAATCTGGTTAATTGATATTCAATTAATAGTTGCAAAAGAATAGCATTTATCTGAAAAAAAAGCTTTTGTAATATTATAAAAGTTTTACTGTCACTTTTGATCAATTTAATGAATCCTTGCTAAATAAAAGTGTTATTTTCTTTCTTTAAAAAAATCAGTGAATGAATCATGTTACAAAAGCTTTCTATTTCAGATAAATGCTGCTCATCAAATTCTGAAATTGTACTATTTTCAACATTGATAATAACAATAAATGTTTCTTGAGCAGCAAATCAGCTAATTAGAATGCTTTCTGAAGGATCATGTGACACTGAAGACTGGAGAAATGATGCTGAAAACTCAGCTTTACCATCACTGAAATAAATTGCATTGGTAATACTTTACAATAAGGTTTCATTAGTTAACATTAGTTAACTACATTAGTTAACATGAACTAATAATGAACTGCACTTATAACGCATTTATTTTTCTTTGTTAATGTTAATTTCAACATTTACTAATGCATTATTCAAATATTGTTAACATTAGTTAATGCACTGTGAACTAACATGACAGCTGTATTTTTATGAACTAACATTAACAAAGATGAACTAATGCTGAACAGAGGTGTTGTTCATGGTTAGTTAATGTTAACTAATGCATTAACAGATGTTAACTAATACAACCTTACTGTAAAGTGCTACCATTACATTTTACAATATTTTCGAACAGAAAACAGTTATTTGAAATTCTAATACTATTTCACAATATTACTGTTTTTACTGTATTTTGGATCAAATAAATGTAGCCTTGGTGAGCAAAAGAGAGTTCTTTTAAAAACATTACAAATTCTTACAGATCCTAAACTTTTTTTTCTCAGTTCCAAGGCCCTATTTTGTACAGGAATTGTGGAGAGTGTCTCGGTATTCATTTGGAAGTCTCTTAAAACTAGTTGAACTTCAGATTAGCCTGACATGTTTTTAAATGACCTTATGAAAAGCCTTACACAAAGCAAGACAGTGGTGTAATGGTTCACTTCATGGTACTTATTTACTAACATACAAGACAAGTCAACAACTCCTAAATGAGTCCATTACACTCATCCTTTGCTCACCATTAATTTCCACCCCATGTGTGTCTGGCTACACAATCCCATGTTTTCATTAAGTTCGTTCATTACGTTTATTTGTTTTTTCAGACTATACATTTTTCACAGACTTTCTCATGAACACATTTAAGTGTGTTTACATGATCCTCTGATTAGTGTTTAATATAAACTGATAGACTCTCAAGCTCTGGAGCTCTGTAAATTAAATATAATTTCATCAATCATATTTTGTAATTGTGAGTATAATCTGTTATGATTATGATATGAGTTTTTATTTATAATGTAAACAGGCTTGTAAAAGCAAGCTGGCTTGCTGAACTACGTCAAAGAGAATATTACTGTAACACACACAGTCTTAACTGACTCACTGACTGATCTTCTTGAAGTTTGTTGGTGAGCTTGTTTGTGTCTGAATGTGTATGTCTGTTTGAGGAAGCAGTCTGTTTGTAAAATGTTTACAGTACTGCTTTTTTCCATTGCTGTTATTTCCTGTGCATGTGAATATTTGTGTGTGTGCACGTATGCTTTGGGAACAAGAATGTTGAAGTGTCTGTCTGTGTATGGGACAGATGTTAAGTCTCTGTCTGTCTTTTTCTCTCCCTTTCTTTCTTCATCCCCCTGCAGGGGCCACAACACTTATTTACATTTCATTCATCACAGAGAGCCGCAGATTGAAACACAAACAGTGGACTATTTGGGTTCAGTCTTTCACTGCGATAAGAGCTCCGATTACGCCCCATCATGAAGGAACTTCCTGTTTGAGCTCAGAATAAAGGATGTTTGCTCTTATCCTTTCAGTTGGGCTTTTTTTCATCAAAGAGCATTTCCTTCTAAATGTTTTCCTATTTGTTTTGTCTTCAATTCATATTAGCTTATACTATGTATTCATGTCAAATCACATTTATACAATACATATAGTTTCAAAGCAGCTTCACATTAATAAACATGAAAATAGCAGTGTTAATGTTGCAAAATTCATAAATTATAAAGCAAATTCAGTTTCAACTGTAAAGCACCTCTACAGAAGACAACAGTGTCGTTATTCGCTCAGTTCAATATCTGTGTCAATCTTGCAGTTATATCAATTATGAGATGACTTCAAAGACATCTCTACGGAATGCAGCAGTGTCATCATTGGGCTCAATTCAGTTCAATAAATATTTTAAGGTTGCAAACTTCAAAGTCATCTCTACAGAAGACAATAGTGTCATTATCCAGTGTCATCAACTTGAATTCAGTTCAATAACTTGTTCTCATCTGATAGCAGTCAAATTATTAATATTACTGAAAATAAATAGCTTTAAACCCCATCTGAGGCAACACTTACTAGCTAAAACTAGCTAAACACTCGCTATAATGCAAAAGAAGTGTCTTACAAGTCAAGTATTGTGTTTTTAGTGCTTTTTTTGGCAAATACACACACACACACACACACACACACACACACACACACACACACACACACACACACACACACACACACACACACACACACACACACACACACACACACACACACACACACACACAGAGGTGTTTTTGTGAAATGTGGGGACATTCCATAGGCGTAATGGTTTTTATACCGTACAAACCGTATTTTCTATCCCCCTACACTGCCCCTGCCCCTAAACTTAACCCTCACAGGAGACTGTGCAGTTTACTTTCTGTGAAAAAAAACTCATTCTGTGTGATTTATAAGCATTTTGAAAAGTGAGGACATGGGGAACGTCCTCATATTTCACCCTCTTTTTGTAATACCTATGTCATACCCATGTCATTACACACATTTGTGTCCTGATATTTCACAAAAACATGCCCACACACACACACACACACACACACACACACACACACACACACACACACACACACACACACACACACACACACACACACACACACACACACACACACACACACACACACACACACACACACACACACACACACACACACACACACACAGTGTCTTTTTCTTTGCTTCATTAACCCTGAATGATAATATGGTTCTCATTCTTTTTTGACTTGTTTGTTTTCTCCAGCTTATCCAGAACGACAGCTTTATAGTGAAACGGGTAGTTATTGTAGAGATAAGTGATTGAGGTATCGGTCTCTCTTAGTTCCCTTTTTTCTGTTTCTGTAATCTAAAGTAATCAGGTACTGAAATACTGTACCTCCTGCTTTGGCCATCCTGCCTTATCTCTTTGTACTGTGGACACAGATCAATCCCTATTTACAGCTTCAGTTGGACATAATAATTGAAAAGTACATCTGAATGTTTGTCAGTGGAAAACAGGAGAATTAGACCCCCCTTCCTCTATTAAAAAGTCTCTGCACCCCCCCTCTTTTGTTTGTGTGGCAATGGGCAGCCCAGAGGGGGTTGTGCCCCTTTCATACCCCAGTAATTGATGAATTGTATGTGGTATGCAAATGAGAAACCATAAATCTTATGAATGACAGCTTAATTTATGTGAGCCTTAATGAATGCAGGATTAGATTTTAATTAAATGTCCTCAAAGGCACCCTGAGTTGTACATTGAATTTTTGTTCTCTCTCTCTTTCTCCCCCTCTGACTCACTCTTTCATAGACTACCATGTTAATCTTAAGTCTTGTTTCCTGTGCACATCTGTCCTCTCAAATGAAGTATCTAGAAAAATTGCAGTGATAAAAAAACTCTTCATTTTGCGAACAGAAGGGGGTCGTAGTTAATGAATCATACAGGGAGAGAGAGAGAGTTAAAATGGTGCCTTATCTCCTGATCTCTCTTTGAATTTCTTGAGTCATTTCCACTGAACGGCTTAACCACATTTAATCTGATTCCATCAGTATCAGTTTAATTAAAATATCGCCCCATTAGGAATTATTAAAAACGTCAGCCTGTTAGGCATTCAGCATGGCTGTTGGAAGAGAGAAGACAGTCCTTCACCAGAACTGCGTCATTAGCACTAACGTTCTAGCACATCTCTCAGAGTATGCTGTTATTGTAAACAGAATCAGAAGATGATTGTGTTTGCGCAGATACGTGCGTGTGTTTTTGGTTGAGTTTGTATAAAACACGAAACCGCGTGGGTTTCAACTGGTTGTTAGTAAAGAGGAAAACTAAGACCATAGAAGGAAGAGACCAGAAAGAAATCCACCTAGATCTCATATCTGAAAACATATATGAAATGTGTTTCTATGTACATGAGAGAAACAAGTGCAATAGAATGTGAACTGAAATAATGCTGTTCATGTCACGGTGTTGTCATTTGGGCCAATTCAAATAATAGTGTCTATAATAAAGAAAAGCAAAAATTGTGCCAAATTCTTAGAAACGTACTCTTTGAAATATATTATACCTTTAAAAAAAGTTCATTTAATGACAAAAAAATTCAGGTGGTGCAACCAATGTAACGTACACGCACTAGTCAAAGATAAGCAAGTAACTTTTAATCCCAAAAAAGAACACACAGGAGAATAAGAGTGAAAACTACACACAAGGGGTTATATACACAGAGAAAACAAAGGGAACTAATTTGTTAATTAATGAACAACAGGTGAGCGGGATGAATCAATCAAAGGAACAAACACACACACACACACACACACACACACACACACACACACACACACACACACACACACACACACACACACACACACACACACACACACACACACACACACACACACACACACACACAAACACACACACAGACAGGGAAACATGGGATGACAACATAACCCTGACAACCAAGTAAAAAGTAATATTTTATCTCAATGTTTTGAATTAATAATTAAATATCATTAAGATTTTACAGAGTTTTTATCCTATTTTACAATCTGAAATAACCGTACTGACCTTGTCACACAGTCAGAAGGGTCTGCTGGGGTCCTTTCTGTGATTTCATTTCCTGTTTTTTCCCCATATTACTTACACATTTTTTTCAAATATGAATAAGTAGTGAAGCAGTTGTATTCAAATTAAAATAATAATAATAATAATAATAAAACATGCCAAATGTTCTGTTGTTTACCTTGTTCCTGTTTGCCTGTTTAGTTTGACAAATTTCCCATGTTCCCGCTCCTTATTGGTTGTCATAGTCACTGATTTGATTTGCCTAGATATTAATTTCCTTTCAACTGTATGCCATCTAGTTTGCTTTGTTTGCTCTGTGTATTTAAGTCCTCAGTTTGAGTTAGTTCCCAGTCCGGTATTGTTTGTGTTAATGTGTGTTTTGTGACTTCTTAAGCTCCTGTTGTTCTCTCATTGTCAGTCTTTTGTTTTACTCCTGGTTCGTTCCTGAGCAAACTGTGGCACTTTTATTCTTTGTTCTGATATTAGGACAGTATCCCAGCAGATTTTCTTTTTGCAAGTTATGAAAACGTTATTTCTGAATGTTTTCCTCTGGACGTTCAAAACATCCATGTTTTAAAAGCGGTTATGCAAGCGTTAAGAAAACATTCTATTTTATCATTTTGAAAACATGGGAATGTTACTATGGGAATGAAACAAATAGTAACATTCAAAAAACATTCCATGAACAATGAGTACATAACATAACTTTGTGAAAATGTTGCCAGAACATTAATTTCTGAGAACGTTCCCTGTTACTGGGATCACCCTGGCATTTTTTACTTAAAGCCCCCTACACTATTTAAAAAAAAAAAAAAAACATTCAGAAATGCAAAACATTCAATTATAGATTAGGTGTAATTAATTAATTTTTTTTATGTATGAACTTAATTTTAACCTTTTTTAATTTAATTTATAGATCCAGACTATAAATGAGTCCATGTGTACCACAGCAGTCATCATCTCTGTCAAAGACAAACACACACACACACACACACACACACACACACACACACACACACACACACACACACACACACACACACACACACACACACACACACACACACACACACACACACACACACACACACACACACACACACACACACACACACACACAAACACACACTGACACACACACACACACACACACACACACACACAGACTATTGTTGTGAGTGTGTGTGTAGTGTGAGAGAATGGGGGGAGAAATAAACCTGTGATAATCCTCTCCCATTTCAAAGGTCAGGCGCTGTGATAAAATAGCTATTTTGTTCATTTATTTACTCTCTGCAGTGGACAGATAAAGAAACACTACAATTAGGGAATTGAGAGAGGGAGATTTTAAAAGGGCAAACGGTGAGGACTTTAATATTTTATGAAGGATGATTGGCGCTCACAAGCTCTGGGGGAGGTGTGAGCGGAGGCTCTGTGTGAAATAGAGGATTTTTTTTCTCTAGAATGCTCAGCTAAATGATAAAGTTTCTTTTAAATTCTTTCCATTAAAGGTTTCCCTAAAGTCTGACACCCGCTTCAGTCGGTACAGATAGAGATGCACAGAGGGTCAGAGGAATCAAAAGTGTCGATTCAAACGGACCATAACCTAATTCCCATCCCATTTAGACTCCATTAGGTAAACCTGGTTGTCTAGATAAACACCTCAAGTTAATGCAGATGCCGCGGCTGATTTTAGCACATGTACTGTAAACCCAACAAATTTAAATTGCACATGAATGCACAAGAGCAGGTAACAAGGTGTGCAGCATGCATTATACATGAGCAAAAAAATCGGCTGATTATGGAAAAGGGAGATGTGTCTGCTGTGTGATCTAATTAGAGAGAGAGAAAAAAGAGAAGGGAGGGGTACAAGAGATGGCAGAAAAAAGACTGTCCTTGAGAGTATTTACTGACACATGCTAGTATGAATAGTAGATGAGTTCAGCTCTGAACACAAATGGATGTGTGAGTGTGTGCTAATCATGCTTCATTTTATTTATTTATTTAATAGTTAGTTAAATAGCTAGTTGCCACACTTTTTACCCCATGACCATTTTTCAGAGTAGGTCAATTTGTGTATTTATAAACATAATACCTTGGCTACAAGTCTTGGCTACAAAAAAAGCTGGACAACATATTATCAACTTTTTAGCAGAATATAAACAGGATTTTTAAAAATTAAAATATCAAACGATACCAGTTGATTTTTATTTATCCATTGTTTACAAAAGCTAAATATGATGAGTTCGGAGGACAGAAATCACTAAACTATTATTGTTAAGAACATTTGAAAATGGATGTTTGAAACCAGCATACAAAACCACAGCAATAGAAAACACACATTTGTGTAACTGGATATTTGAGCACATACAGTAGTTACTGAGATATAGCCCTTTTGACAACTTCCCTGTGTGACAACTAGCCTCAGGCCTACTTGGTAGTTTCTAATCATTCTGTACCATGTCTACTCTTCAAGTGTGACGTGATGCAGTAAAACTACAGCATTCCCATTATAATCAACAAAACTGTCTACACTGCAACTTGCAATGTGCAAGCAGTGCATTGGCTTCTAGATGGGTTGTTACATGTAACCAAAATGAAATGCTTATCTGACATTGTTCATCTTTCAGCTCCAGACCTGGCAGACCTCCCAAAAGGACCCAGAGCGTGACATCACCCGAGAGCCCTCACGTCCTGCCCCACTCCGTCTCTGGACTCATGTCCTCAGGAATGATGTCTCACACTGGTAAGAAAATGAGGAAATGCTCCTACCTCGCTGTTACTGCCAAAACAAACAAATCTCATTCCTTCTAAAATGAGAAAAGCAGAATTTAAGATGATCAAATCAGCATTCATAATTAAAAGTGAAAGGAGAATAGGAAAAGGAAGCAGTCAATTAATCGTGTAGATGAAGACTTACACCGTGTCCTAACCAGATACAACAAAGTAAAATTCTGGCGACAAGCAATTTGTCTGTTGACAACAGACGCGAAGAGGCTACAAGACGCAACAAAATAAATCCCAAATCACAGCCAATCAGAAGAGCGTGTGGGCAGGCTCTCTTCCCATAAACACACTTGCAAACGGTAAACACCAGTGAACCTCTACGGTAGACTCTACAATAAACAATAAATAATTTACACAATGTGAGTGTAGTTCCCACAGCTTTAACAATATACACATACTTACAATATACATATACTTTAAACAATATACACTAAACATACATTAAACAATATACATTAAGCTATAATAATAATAATATACAATGTACAGTATACATTATTATTCACAGTAGAGATCCATTATTGTTTCCTTTAAAGGTATGTTTACGCAACACCGCTTTCATCTGAGACCGGAAAACTTTTTATGCATTTTGGCCGTTCATTTATACGACAACATTGTTTTGGGGGCCTAAAAATTCACGTCTTTGAAAACTATGCCTTTAGCGCTCCATGTAAACAACAAAAACGTGAAATTGTGAAAATGATGACGTTTAGTAACAGCTTGCGCCAGCGCAAACCCTCTTTTGCCGTTAAAAAAACTACTGTCAGGATTTACTAAAGACACGCTGTGATACATTAGTGCAGAAAAGGCGTGGACAGGGTTGTTTTTAAATGAGAGTATTTAAATGAATCACGCAAAGGTGATTTACTAAGGTTTGCTTTCGTAAATTTACTGGTGTTTGCGGCATTATTTTCCGCCCAAAAAAAGCGTGTCTCAAAGCTGAACGCTAACGGGTATATTGCGATGGTCATTATGGAAATGATCCGGCTGTGTCTGTGTTCTTTAATTTGCGCGTCGTCAGTAGATCATGCGCAGAACTGTCCACTCCCATCGGCGCTTTCATGGAATTGTGCTCACGCTAATTTGCCCTGTTTAGTAAATCTGGCCCATGGTGTGTAGTTATCTTCAAAATCCAGGATTAATTATTCATTGTCTCTTTCATTATGGGTATTAAAGTCATGCATAAATAATTTAAAGTCCCCCCCTGCCTGTAGTCAATCATTTTATCCCTTAAAACTCATCTTTGATCACCAAAATTACATATTTAAACACTTTTTCCGGTGAAAAAAAAATCTTCATGCCTTAAAACAGCTTATTTTAACTCTACACCCTTGCTTCATTTAGTATATACGGATTCATGAATATGCAAATTATCCCCGCCTCCACTCACTCACACCAGCTCAGAGATCCACTCGGTCAACTTTACTGTAGTAAACACTGCACAATGGTGTAGCTCTTTACAACGCTGGACACATAATGGTGATTAATATGATTAGCCTTTTGCTCGACTACGTTATCAAACAGCTAATAATGTGTTTCTAATGTTACACAAAACCATGCATTCGCCATCTCAGTCTGCCTTTTAGGGTGCTTTCACACTAGCAGTTTTGGTGTGCAAATGGGTTCGATTGACGTCGGTTCGTTTGGATGATGTGAACGCTGTCTTGCCGGTCTGGGGTACGGTTCATGTGAACTCTGGTGCGGTTCGCTGCTGATGTGAACGCAGTTGTACTAAATTGCGGAAGTGAACCGCTATTAATGAAAAATGATTTGATAAAAATTTGTGTTTGTGTGTGTTTCACTCATTTTCCTGGCGAGCGTGACTGACGTACTACAAGCAGAGAGCTGTAGACCTCATTTCTGCTCGTCTTCAGCGTTCTTTAGAGCATTTGCAGTACATTCGCAGCAGATAGACGCAAGTGCCATTACGTACTGAAGCTTTGGATACAAATGGTTAAAAAACAGAAATATAGAAGTGAGGTGGGCAACGCTATGCA
This sequence comes from Romanogobio albipinnatus, assembly GCA_023566225.1. Classification (NCBI taxonomy): domain Eukaryota; kingdom Metazoa; phylum Chordata; class Actinopteri; order Cypriniformes; family Gobionidae; genus Romanogobio; species Romanogobio albipinnatus. The sequence continues at coordinate 40,405,497 of CM042241.1, read as the reverse complement.
TTTTGCTGCCTTCACGCTCGCTGTCGTTACTAAGCAACCGGGTAAACAGTTGCTGCTTTGATGACACAAACCCACCCTGGTTCGGACCCAAATAATTTAATATGAACACAGTCCAGCGGGGGTAGGGGGAGGGGGAAACAATCAAACTCGGGTTCAATCCAGGCAATCGAACCAAGTGTGAAAGCACCCTTAGAAACTAGCATCCTTAGAAACGCTTTGAACAACTTAGAGCGTCAGTAGAGAAAGGCATATAATTCATCATAACATCGTAATATACGGTACATAATTGACCTGCTATATTGCTAAATGTACTGATTTTTCAACAGAAAAATATACCAGGATGACCTGGCTTCTGTTGAGACTCCACTGCTTCAGAGCGGTCATAGTTAATGATATGCTAAATTCCACCAGCATGTTGACGTGATTGGCTATAAGGTAGTTTGTAACGCAAGAAACTTTTGGTTCACTGGTGTTTTAAGGAGAAAATACTGTGGTACTGTACAATGGTGTGAATGAATTTTGAATTTTCACATGGTTTATCTTAAAGCATATTAAAAACACCACATAGACATATAAACAACATTAAAAAACTTGATTTTCACCACATGGGGTCTTTAAATTAAGCTATTTTTGAATTGTATAAAACATATAAGTAACTGAGATAATCATTGAATTGTCAACCATACTTCTAAATGAAGTATCCCCAGTCATGTATTGCTGCCATTGCTTGGGTAGGAAAAAAAAAAACTCTGATTAACAAGGAAAAGATACCTTTTAATGCATGTTGCATCGTCAATACATGTTTAGTTTGGCCAAGGTGTTACAGGCATCTTTAGAAAGGCTGAAATAGGAAATACAGGGATTTATGTTCAGGGAGAGAATCAACCTACGAATGGCTTACTTGTAGTTTTCCCAAGCAGGGATAAGAATATTTTATTTTGAAGATAACTTTAGTTGTCAGCTCTTTCTTTTCTTTACCTTTTTAATTCAGTTGCTTGAAATGGTGCTTATTGTTACAAACCAGTTGCAGCCTGTTATACTTCTCTGTCAGTCACTTTAAACAGCACCTATCTGAAGTGACGCAAATAAACAATCTGACTCATGCTGTGCTTTGGAAAAGCCCAAAGCCAACAAAACACAGCTATTGTTTCCACACTCACAATGCAGGTTTGCCTGAGGTAGTATGTAACCTCATCTTGCCAACTCTAATTTGCCCTTTATTGTGTTGTGATATTATGATTAAAACCTATTAGATTTTGCCTGGAGATATGTTCACCTCGGCCTCTGTGGTGTCAGCTCTCCTCTTGCTCAAGAGAGTGTCGTTTAAAGCATCACAAATTCTGTCCATTCTGCATGTGAAGCTAAATGCACAATTGCTGCCCAACTTCTAAGCTGCCCTTCTCTTTGTGTATGTGCGCGTACTCAGTCTCCTCGTTACAACTTCTCAAAGAGAGCCCCCAAAAAGGGCTTCACATTTGTACTCGTTTAGAAAGAGCAGGTGATGGAGAGAGAAAGAAAATGCTCAACAGCACAGGCCTCTTTTATCTTCAGCAGAGGTCACACTATCAATGTCAGCCACAGAGATGGAAACTCAAAGGCCACTAGGGAGATAGAGAGAACGAGAGAGAGAGGACAGTTTTTTCCCTCTTTGAGTGGATTGCAGACCGAGAGTGGGGAATGCTTTGATATCGTCCTCTTCACAGGCTGAATAGGGACCTTGGCTTTCATGCTCTGATCTTGACATTTAGTGAAAGCATTTGGAGAGCAACTGAGAGAGTGAGAAAAAAAACACCCCACTCCTGAAGCTCACTGCCAGAGCTTGCCTCATATTTGCACATAACTGTTGTGCGTCGCAGCCAAATGCCAGCAAGCCAAAGTTAAATTTCAGAGCGGTTTGCCCAGACTAGAGTGTTGATTTAAAAAGGATAGATTTTAAATGCGTCGGAACTACTTTTACAAAGTCAGAGTTTGAACAATCGCATTTTACTAGAAAGTGTGACTTCCAAATTGTCCTGTTCGTACAACAGCGTACTGGCCCAATAGTGTACAGGAGCCGATCAAGTACTGTCTGTACGAATGAGTAAGTCAAGCCAACGGCGATGCAATGTTATTTAATAAATGAATCAAGCTAAGGATAGCACTTTATTTTACAGTCCTGTACTTTTTATAGCAATTACAATAACTGAGTTATAGCTAGGTACTAAGGCAAGGGAGGCAATGCCTCCTCAAAAAAACTAGATGAGAAAATAATCAATATTGCAAAAATAAAATATGACAAATATGACAAAATGTGAAAGAGCGTGTAGAAGTCACTTGCTTTTATAAAGTAAAACAGCGACAAACGCAGGTAAAGTTACAGCGGGAGGCGTGTCTCCTCAGTCCCCATTGAAAGCGTACAGTGAGTTTTGTGTGGGGTAATTGAAATGAATGGGGAAAAGTCACAAGAGGAGGCAATGGATCTATCGCACTATGATGATGGGTTTTAATTGGATATGATTGGTTCGTGCGATAAATCCTGCCTCTTGTTTTCGTGCACGATCTGGAATCGGCCTGAATAAATGGCGTTAATGCGAAGACAAGATATCACTGCTTTATGTCATGTCAAAATCAAACTTCAAATGGCCTGAAAACATGACTGTGAGGGGTTTAGTGACCAATCAGCTTTGGGAAATTAAAGGTACATCTTTGTGTCGGTAACACTTTACAATAAGGTTAATTAGTTAACTACATTAATTTACATGAACTAATAATGAACTGCACTAATAAAGCATTTATTTATCTTTGTTAATTTCAACATTTACTAAAGCATTATTAAAAACGTTAGTTAATGCACTGTGAACTAACATGAACAAACCATGAACAGCTGGATTTTTATTAACTAATGTTAACAAAGATGAACAAATACAGTAACAAATGTACTGCTCATGGCTGGTTCATGTTAGTTAATACATTAACTAATGTTAACTAATGAAACACACACACACACACACACACACACACACACACACATATATATATATATATATATATATATATATATATATATATATATATATATATATATATATATAAAATTATTACTACCTTTAGTTATTACTTTTGAAAAAAAAATTATGAAATGTATACTTGGCTTTAATATATATTAAACCTAATCTTAATCAATATAGTTACCTTATATTACCAGTACTTTCTTGGGTACACTGTAAGTACACATACTGTAAAATAAAGTATAACCAAGCTAAGACACGTGTTCATCTGTTACTTAATTAACCAAAAACAACACATTCGGGTTGTGCTCAAACCACACAACTAGAGGTAGCAATTCTGGTACAAAATATTAGATATACTAGATATACTATACTATATATAAAAAATGTGTATGGCACTACTTATATCTGTCAATTAATGGATCCCCCAAAATACAGCATAGACATGAATGTAGCATTGTGGAGGAGCATGGCTATATCATTTATTAGATATGTTTGCACTTGTTGCACACTACAGGTGAACAAGGAATTAACAATAACCTTGTGTAATACAAAATCGTATAATAAATCAAAAAGCAATATATATATATTTAAAAAGCAATCTCTGATATCTTTAAATACATGGTTGGGAACTTTACGTGTAAAGTTTGTTGCATATAGTGGAGATTTATGAAGCAAAGTGCTGAAAAACACAATTTAGATGAAATTGTGTCTATTCAGTGCATGCTTTGGTAATTAATATGCACACTAGTGTGGATACAGAAAACATTTGTAAACATTTATATTATATTGGTAACAATTAGACTACATACAATAGCCTGTCTCCCAATATTAAAAGGGTAGTTGAAACCACCTGTTAGTTCTGGTCTCTGTTTGCACTTTGAATATTGAGAGAGCGCTTTGATTATGGTTGCACTAATTGTTTGCACTTAATAAGACTAAGCAAAACTGTGTTATTTATACTGTTTTTATTTCTATGTTCAATTTGTGGAAAGGATTTCAATTATACATGTTCTGGAGGCTCATAATTCATGTGCAGGAAGCGACTGAAATCATACAGGAGAGAAGCCAGTCAGTTGAGTTTGTGGCAAAACCTTTTACAGTGCTTGTATATTGTTGTCTTTCAATGCATTTGATAATTCATACTCAGAAAGTAGAACTTAAATTACATTCATTACAAGATGATTAATTAAAACTTTTCATGCACCTGCAGACTATTCTTTTCAGGCATGAATTTTGTCATTGAGGATTTCTTAAAAATACTGTGCAAAAATCTCATCACACCCTTTCTAATTAATTAAGTATTGCTAACAAATGTGTTATTATTATATCACTTTGTTACAGAGAACACATAAATATAATGCATATATAATTTAAACATTTTAACTTTTTGTTAGTTTTTTATGATTATGATGCTCAAAACTTAATTTACATGGAAAAAGCTAAATTCCCAAAAACTTTTTTTCTTGTCTTCAGGGGGCTGTAGTAAAGTGATATCAATCTAAAAAAAAACCCTTAATTTTGACTTACTGAGATCTTTTTAAAGCGATTGGAAGAGGAAAGAGATGAGTAGCAGTCTGAGTTGCGTGACTAGAAGCAGCTCTCTGTGCAATGAAGGGAAGCTAATCTAATTTTAATTGAATTATAACATGTGTGCACTGGGGCAAACACACACGCACACACACACACACACACACACACACACACACACACACACACACACACACACACACACACACACACACACACACACACACACACACACACACACACACACACACACACACACACACACACACACACACACACACACACACACACACACACACACACACACAGTTAACAAGGGGTATTGAAGACTTGTGACAATGGGCAGGTGCCAGGCAGCTTGAATTATCAGCGCATGACAGGGGAAAGAGATCTCAACTTCAACAGATCCAGGACCAGCTGTTATCTGATGTTAGTTAGACAGAGGTACGTAGTTTGACTGACTGTAGAACTGTGATGTGGGGCAGAGTGTGATTGTAGCTTTGGGATGACGCTGTTGGTAATAATAGACCTGTTGTTATCATCTAATGTTACAGTGCCAGTGTATTCTTCTGTCAAATTCAATTATAGGATGTGAAATATTCATAATTGCTTTCACAAAAGCATTTGAATGAAGCACATTTATAGAAAAGCAGTGAGGTGAATCTGTTAACAATTATTATTCACATATTCTCACAAGAGTTGGGCAATTGAAGTGAATTTCTTTTGGGGGGAAAAGGCTAAGAAAACTGAATTATTATGAATTAACACTTTTTCGTTCTCTCTGTTTGATTCTCTGACAGGCCTAACAGCTGCCACACTTGCTGAAGCCATGAAGAAGAAGATCAAATTGGAGGTGATGAATAGTTACCATGGCAATAACCACGGCACAGATTCTGAGAATGGTGACATCACCTCCAGCATGGGTAAGTGTCAGTTCCCCTCTTAAAGAGATACTCACGTGCCAAGCCATCCCAAATGCTCCACAAAGTCTGGCCCACTAAATGCAGAATTTTTTTTTTCTGTTCATGGCTATGCTGTGTATTAGAGTTGTATTATTCAATCTTAAAGTAACTTTGTATTGCTAGTGTTTCTCATGTTAATGTCTACTTAAGTTTAATTGCTTGTTGTATTCCTCATTTGTAAATATAAATCAGGGTTGGAAATTAACTGGGGCTTGGGGCAAAAATGCCAACAAACTTAAATAACGCAAGATGTATATGAATAAATCGGGCAAGTTTTTATGCAGCCACCATTTAAATATTTATATTTCAAAAACCTAATTGGAGTAGAATTATGATTATGTAATTGTAAAGTTAATATTATAACTTTATTATTATATATATAAAACTTTAAGTGTTTGTATACAAATCTGTTAATTTGTACCTTCTATATTAGTAGGCTAATGTAGTATCAACTGACTCCCATAGTTGACAAAATTAGTTCAGAAATTAGTTTTCCTTGGAAAAATTTTCCATGTATTATACCTGATACATATACAAAATAATCAATATTGAATTGAATCGAATCGAATCGGAAGCTTGTGAATCAAAATCTAATCGAATTGTGAAATTGGTGTCAATACCCAGCCCTACGATGCATCGTTGAAGAAATTAACTAGCTTTAGTTTCCCGAAAACGTATTGTCACAAATTTGTCGTTTCATGTCACGCAGGTAGTGGAGTAATAACGTCTTTTAATGAAAGCGTTTAAGGTGAATTAATACTAGATTTTTTGCTATAAATTATGGCATCTGAGGACTAATTCACATTTTTCTCAGTTATTTCCAGATTTAATCATTGGCTCGTCCTTATGTACTAGAGCATGTACGCACATGCACACTCTTTAAAAACAGTGCTTTAAATCTCTTAACAAACTAAAAGACATAAATAACATTTGTATGTATTCTAAATAAAAGATATTGGTTGTACTGAATGTCAGCTTGCTTATTTTGCTCAAGATAAGGATTTATTAAGTCCACATGTTATGCAAACAAGAAACTATGCTTCTAACCACAGGTCGAGTCGTACCAACCACGCAACTTTGCGATGCTGTTTGCAAACGTTCGTTGGAACTATGGTTTCGTGAAACACTGACTTGTTGAACTATGCTGATAACGACGGAACTTGCGACCATGGTTGGCTAACGACGCTTTCGGGAAACGCACTCCTGGATGGATCTCAAGTTTAACTTACTGGCTCAATGATCCAATCCCAACCCACTAGAAGGAAAGATAATCAGAAAAAGTTGCAATTAGTCATTTATTGATTTTGCTAAGTATACAGGGGCAGTTCTCATGCAACATTTGTTATTTAATATAGTTTAAAGGAGATCATTTCTGTGTAATTTCTTCACCAGAAAAAGCAAACTGCCTAAGTAATGATTGTTTTCAGGCAGGTTTTCCAAACATTCCCATGTCTGTCATTGGTTGTACCAGCAAGTAGTCCCGTCCCAAACTCATTGTCATTTGTTGACACCAGTGGCGCTATGTTGGGCCACTCAAACATACATGTGAAAGAAGCTCAGGGTCACAGTACTTACACTTGTGAAACCAACTTAGTACAAAATGCTTACATATAGTTAGCTCTGCACATTAAACTTGGATTGAAACTATTTAAAAGTACAAATATATGCATATAAATATACACACAAGCTTTAATAAAAGCGAGAACGTGCCATTATTCTATGATGCAGTGCTTATTTTCCAGAAGCTGTGCATTGATGCGGTGCTTATTTTTCAGAAACTGTGCATTGTAAGCAGATTTAAGCAAGAAAATACCATGAAAATGAGGTTGTGACCTTTCTGTGGGGAAAAAGTGAAAACAGAGGCCAGGATGTCACAGCGAGAGGGATAAGTGTGAATAAGATTAGCCAGGTTTTACCCACAAATGCTAATAAGGAAGAGATTTTTTTTTATCTTCAGCAATTTAGAGTGAGAATAACCTTGAGTGTGGACACTTGGTGTGGAATATTAATATAGTTGAAGAGAGCTGAGTGGTGCAGAACCACTCTCTCTTTTTAACTCTCTTTCCTTTAACATTCTATCCATCTTCGAAATGTATGTCTCTTTCCATCTACCAGGTTTTGTGGCCTGTAATTTTTGATACCGACACAGAGACAGCCTTATCTGTGTAACATATCTGAAAATATCAGTCTCTCATGCCTGTTTTGAACCTGAACCCTCATCCACTGATCATATAATTATTTACATTTGACAAACACAATCTGTTCCCAGAATAGTACTCTCAGTCTGAGAAATGTGATACATTTAAACCCTGAAGATTGAAGAGATCTGAAGGGATGTGTGGCATGTATGAGGCTGGCCAGACAGATATGTCAGTGTTGGAGCGGAACTCCAGTGGCACTGATCCAGTTGGTGATTGGGGCACTGTTTTTAGCAGCTCCCCCTCTGCCGTGATTACCAGGATATGAGCTCATCTCTGGTTAAATAAAGGTTCTTATAACAGCTGTGCCCCCGAGCAGGAAGTGGAGGGCTCTGGATATAGTCACACCGTCCTGTCAAGGAGGAATTTGGAGAGTATGTGTCTTGTTGACGTTAAACTGGTGAAAGATAACATGCGGCTAGTTAGACGTGTATAGTACACAATCATAAACTCAAACAAGAAGGGCATTATGTTAGAGGACAGATTTTACATTGGACATTGAGTGGTGAGCCAACACTAAAATTGTTTAGAAGCAAAGATGTCCTTAAAATCAACTTTGAAATGTAGGCCTAAAATATATTTAAAATACCATTAATATTGATTTATTAATGGTAATTTATTAACATTACCATAAAAACTCAAGATGTTTGTCTTCATGACTTGAGTATTTGGTCTCTTGAGTTGGGGTTAGGTTTTTTTATTAGATTTTTCATTAGTCAATAATTCACAATTTTTTAAAAATAAATAAATAAATGCAAGAAGAACAAGTACATGGCACACAACCTGTCTTTAGCATCTGCCTAATTTGGACACCTTTTACAATATGACAGCTGATTGGACACATGGCCTTTGACATTATCAAAAAAGTGTCCTCCACCACTTTTAAATTAGATCTATAATAATACCCATCTATTCTTAAAACCGCTTGCCATATAGGGTTGCGAGGATGCTGGATCTGCCCCAGAGTTTTGTGCCAAGGGCAAGGAAACACCCTGCATGCATGGCCAGTCCCTCACAGGACAACCACAGACATTCACGCCTACAGACAATTTAATGTCAGTTCACGTTTTGCACATGTCTTTGGATTGTGGGGTAAACCAGAGAACCCATAACAACACAGGGAGAAAATGCAGACTCCATACAGAAGGCATCCTGGCTCAGCTGGGACTCAAATCAGGGACCTTCTTGCTGTGGGGTGACAATAATACCCACTACATACACCTCTACATAATACCTATTAATTATATGCATAATATGTATTTACAAATATATAGTTTTATATTAGTTCCCTTTCAGCCGGTCACGTTCGACGTACCTCGGAACTGAACGATAAATTGGGATCTGTTTTCAGAGACCAATCTACTTCGAGTGTATAGAAACGAGCCAATAAACATTGGCATGCGGTTCACACACATTCCATGCGCCACCCCGCGTTGCGGGTATAAATATGGAAGTGGAAGTACTGCATACCGCTTTCAACTTCGGAGCTGAGCATTACTGTATGTTCCTACGAAGAGTGTTTTCATTACGAGTCAAGAGAAAAGAGGAGTCCCTACCTGCTTCCGGTATCCAGTTGTCGGTGTTACGGTGCCTTGCAGCGGTGGTCGCGTGGAAGAAAACAAACAGCTGTTATCACAGCACGCTGGGCGTTTTTCCTTTTGAGTACTCACAGCGGGCTTGCACCTTTGAACTGCTGTGAGCTGCAGCCATTTCCCCTGTGTGCCTTGGCACTGATCGGAGTGGTTTTCCTCTACTAAAAGAGCAACACGGTTTGACCCTGCGTCTTTTTCAAGATGTCATTCAAACCGTGTGTTTCTGGATGCCGTCGATATCTACAGTGAGGAAAATAAGTATTTGAACACCCTGCTATTTTGCAAGTTCTCCCACTTGGAAATCATGGAGGGGTCTGAAATTGTCATCGTAGGTGCATGTCCACTGTGAGAGACATAATCTAAAAAAAAAATCCAGAAATCACAATATATGATTTTTTAACTATTTATTTGTATGATACAGCTGCAAATAAGTATTTGAACACCTGTCTATCAGCTAGAATTCTGACCCTCAAAGACCTGTTAGTCTGCCTTTAAAATGTCCACCTCCACTCCATTTATTATCCTAAATTAGATGCACCTGTTTGAGGTCGTTAGCTGCATAAAGACACCTGTCCACCCCATACAATCAGTAAGAATCCAACTACTAACATGGCCAAGACCAAAGAGCTGTCCAAAGACACTAGAGACAAAATTGTACACCTCCACAAGAGCTACAGGGAAACTGCCAAGCTTGGTGAAAAAAGGTCCACTGTTGGAGCAATCATTAGAAAATGGAAGAAGCTAAACATGACTGTCAATCTCCCTCGGACTGGGGCTCCATGCAAGATCTCACCTTGTGGGGTCTCAATGATCCTAAGAAAGGTGAGAAATCAACCCAGAACTACACGGGAGGAGCTGCTCAATGACCTGAAAAGAGCTGGGACCACTGTTTCCAAGGTTACTGTTGGTAATACACTAAGACGTCATGGTTTGAAATCATGCATGGCACTGAAGGTTCCCCTGCTTAAACCAGCACATGTCAAGGCCCGTCTTAAGTTTGCCAATGACCATTTAGATTATCCAGAGGAGTCATGGGAGAAAGTAATGTGGTCAGATGAGACCAAAATAGAACTTTTTGGTCATAATTCCACTAAACGTGTTTGGAGGAAGAAGAATGATGAATACCATCCCAAGAACACCATCCCTACTGTGAAGCATGGGGGTGGTATGCTTTGGGGGTGTTTTTCTGCACATGGGACAGGGCGACTGCACTGTATTAAGGAGAGGATGACCGGGGCCATGTATTGCGAGATTTTGGGGAACAACCTCCTTCCCTCAGTTAGAGCATTGAAGATGGGTCGAGGCTGGGTCTTCCAACATGACAATGACCCAAAGCACACAGCCAGGATAACCAAGGAGTGGCTCTGTAAGAAGCATATCAAGGTTCTGGCGTGGCCTAGCCAGTCTCCAGACCTAAACCCAATAGAGAATCTTTGGAGGGAGCTCAAACTCCGTGTTTCTCAGCGACAGACCAGAAACCTGACTGATCTAGAGAATTTCTGTGTGGAGGAGTGGGCCAAAATCCCTCCTGCAGTGTGTGCAAACCTGGTGAAAAACTACAGGAAACGTTTGTCCTCTGTAATTGCAAACAAAGGCTACTGTACCAAATAATAACATTGATTTTCTCAGGTGTTCAAATACTTATTTTGCAGCTGTATCATACAAATAAATATAAAAAAATCATACATTGTGATTTCTGGATTTTTTTTTTTAGATTATGTCTCTCACAGTGGACATGCACCTACGATGACAATTTCAGAACCTTCCATGATTTCTAAGTGGGAGAACTTGCAAAATAGCAGGGTGTTCAAATACTTATTTTCCTCACTGTATCTCCAGTTGATGGGCACGATCGCTGTCTCACGTGTTTGGGCGTTCAACACACTGAGGCGGATTTCGTTGATGACTCATGTTCGCACTGCACGAACATGACCATCGCAGTCTTAAGGTCTAGGCTCCAATACCTCAAAAGGGGTGGAGTCCCATTGCGCATCCCCCGATCTAGTGGTCCTCCTGCTGCAAAGCAGAGGGCTGCTACTTTGGCTGATGCCTTCGGTGGAGACCTGAGGGTTACAGTGAGGGCACTCCCACCGGGTCACCAGGCTCTTCGGGCCCCTCCCCCCTCCGCTGCGCCGGTAGAGCTTCCGGAAGAGCGCTCTGGTCCTTCCTATGGGGGGCCAGCCGTTACTTTCGGGGTTCCGACTGAAGATATGTTGTCGATAGCTGCATCGGGGGACGAGCTAATGGACTCTGGAGATGAGGATCCAGCTGCGTTACCCCCTTCGGGTGTGGTAGCGTTGTCCGAGTCTGATCCAGAGCTCATGGCTATGCTTTCCCAGGCCCCCGCGAGTGTCGGGCTCGAGTGGAACCCTCCACCGTGTCCCGAACCCTCGCGGCTGGACGATTGGTATCTCGGGACGGACCGTGCTGGTTCTCAGCGCCCCGCCCCAGTACCTTTCTTGCATCAGGAGCTCACAAAGTCGTGGACAGCGCCCTATAGCGTTCGTGCACAATCGACTGGCTCCTCCGTCCTCACTACCCTCGATGGTGGCGTGGCTAAGGGTTACGCGGAGGTCCCCCAAGTAGAGCGGTCGGTAGCGATGTAACTGTGTCTGGCGGGGTCACCCACATCTCCCCTCCCGGGCGTGTAGGTTCTCGTCCGGTCTAACGGGCAGAGCCTACACAGCCTGCGGGGAAGCTGAGTCATCTTTGCTGCATCACCAGGCCAAGGCGCTCAAGGAACTGCACGAGGGTAGTTCCGACCCAGGGGTTATGCAGGAACTGCGTACCGCGACAGACCTCGCCCTCCGGGCGACGAAAGTCACCGCACGCACCCTGGGTCGGGCGATGTCCACACTTGTGGTCCAGGAACGCCACCTGTGGCTGAACCTGGCGGATATGCGTGAGGCCGACAAAGTGCGGTTCCTCAACGCCCCTGTCTGCCAGTCCGGCCTCTTCGGCGACGCCATCGAGAACTTCGCCCAGCAGTTCTCGGTGGCCCATCAATTCGCCCAGCAGATGGAGGCCATCAAGAACATCCTGCCCCGCCGACCCGCTGCTGCTTCCACCTAGTCGCCGTCCCCCTGCGGCCGCCTCCACTCCTGCTAAACCCAAGCAACAGCCTCCACAATCGGGGAAGCAGGGCACCGGTCGTAAGGGTGCCGTCCAACCCGTGTTGGAAAGTCTGCGGGCAAGCGCAAGGGCAAGCGGCCCTGACTCGGGGAGCCCAGGGAGAAGAGGAGCTGCTCCAGGGGAGGTGGTGTCTGCACCCCTCCACCCCCCGGAGGAGGACCGGGGGGAAAATGTCTACAAAGCTGGTACCGTGAATTTCAACATCCTGCCGCTGGCCCTCCGGAGTCCAGCGGGGTCCAGCGGTACCCACATTCTCAATAAAAGAGCAGTTTCCTCCCTCCCTGAGCCGTGAGAGGGACATGTTGGCAGTGTGCAACGCCCCTGGGCCTTGCCACTCCTTTCCTCTCCTCTCAGGGGGCAGCAGTGTGGGCACCGAGGACGCCCCCGGGCCTTCTCACCCACACTCTGCCCCACCTGGAGTACTCAGGCAATACTCCGGGCCGCCTCCGGGCCTCCTGAGTCGGGTCTGAGTACTCCACTTCGCTGCCTCACCCCGAGTACGTCTGTGGTGCCGTTGGTCCCGCTTGTTCGGTCTCTGGGGGCCTGGCTAGGTCTCCCCAGGCCGTCACGCTGGCTCATCCGTACCATCAGACTCGGCTATGCGATTCAATTCGCACGCCGGCCTCCCAAGTACAAGGGCATCCTCTTCACCTCCGTGCGGAGCAGCGATGCCCATGTCTTGCGGTCCGAGATTGATGTCCTGCTGGCGAAGGGCGCGATCGACCCGGTTCCTCCTGCCGATATGAGGTTGGGGTTCTACAGCCCCTACTTCATTGTACCCAAGAAAGGGGGTGGGTTAAGGCCAATCTTGGACCTGCACATTCTGAATCGCGCTCTATCCTTCCTCGACACAGACTGTTCCTACGCTTTGCGTTCAAGGGGAGGGCATATCAGTACAAATACTTGCACTTCGCGCTGTCCCTGTCGCCTCGCGTCTTGACGAAAGTCGTCGAGGCAGCCATTGTTCCGCTCAGAGAACGCAGCGTTCGAATACTCAACTATCTCGACGACTGGCTCATACTGGCTCAGTCTCGGGATCAGTTGTGCGAACACAGGGACATGGTGCTCAGTCACCTGAGCCTGTTGGGACTTCGGGTCAACCGAGAGAAGAGCAAACTCTGCCCCGCGCAGAGGATCTCTTATCTCGGTATTGAGCTGAATTCGGTCAGCCGGACGGCGCACCTCACTCCAGAGCGTGTCCGGTCAGTGTTGAACTGCTTGAATACGTTCAAAGGCAGAACAGTGGTCCCACTGAAACTTTTTCAGAGGCTCCTGGGGCATATGGCATCTGCAGCCGTGGTAACGCCGCTCGGATTGCTTCATATGAGACCGCTTCAATTCTGGTTACACGACCAATTCCCGATATGGGCACGGTCAGTACCGGGTCTCAGTTACTCCTTACTGTCGGCAAACCTTCAACCCGTGGTTAGACCCCTCGTTTCTCCGGGCCGGAGTGTCCTTAGAACAGGTGTCCAAGCATGCTGTGGCCTTCACAGATGCCTCATCCACGGGCTGGGGGGCCATGTACAACGGGCATGCAGTTTCGGTTTTGTGGACAGGGCCCCAACAGCATTGGCATATCAATTGCCTAGAGTTACTGGCGGTATGTCTTGCCCTGGCCCGGTTCAAGAAACCGCTCCGGGACAAGCACGTACTGGTCCGCTCGTACAGCACTGCGGCCGTTGCGTACATCAACTGACAGGGTGGTCTACGCTCCCGTTGCATGCTCCGGCTCACCCGCCATCTCCTCCTGTGGAGTCAGAAGTTTGTGAGGTCACTTCGTGCCATTCACATCCCAGGTGCGCTGAACAGCCGACGAGCTCTCTCGTCAGTCGACACCTCCGGGCAAATGGCGACTCCACCCCCGGAGCGTCCAGCTGATATGGGACCACTTCGGAGTTGTACAGGTAGACCTGTTCGCTTCTCCGGAGTCGACCCATTGCCAGTGGTACTATTCCCTGACCGGGGGTACCTTAGGCACAGATGCACTGGTGCACAGCTGGACCTGGGACCTACGCAAATATGCGTTTCCCCCTGTGAGCCTTCTCGCACAGACTGACGCTAGGCCTGCACCCATATGCTTGTGGAATGTGTGTGTAGGCTAGGTTCCATATGTTGCGGTCCCCTAACGGCTACCCCATATGTGTATTCTCCATGTTACCAGCTACCCTACTCGGCTAGCCCCGTGTCTTTCCCTGGACAGAGCCTGCTCTGTCGTCTCTAGGCGTGTTCTTTCCCCCCTGGGACCAGGTTGGATCCACCCCGGAGACTTCCATATGTTGTACTACCCTGATAGGTTAGTCCTTATGCATATTTCCACCTCTCCTTCCATTGAAGGTTTTGGCTCCGCAGCGTACCATCTCCCGAGACGGGCACGCTTTTCCAGCATTATCCAATAGTCACGCTGAGTGGGTCTTGCTGGAACAGCAAGTGACTGTCCTTCCCTGCAGAGAGCCCTGACTCCCACTCCAACATAGGAGTGGTCCAGCGAGCTCAGGCAGGGCGCTGGAAGGGCCAGCATCCCTGGTGTGTTGGTAGGGATCCCAATTCGTCAGTCAGTTCCGACATACGTCGAACGTGACCGACTGAAAGGGAACATCTCGGTTACGTATGTAACCCTCGTTCCCTGAAGGAGGGAACGGAGACGTATGTCCCGTCGCCAGGTGCTGCGCTTCCACTGAAGGCCCGAGACGTTATTTACTGTCCTCAACCTTATGAGAAGAGAAGAGAAGAGAAGAGAAGAGAAGAGAAGAGAAGAGAAGAGAAGAGAAGAGAAGAGAAGAGAAGAGAAGAGAAGAGAAGAGAAGAGAAGAGAAGAGAAGAGAAGAGAGAGTATGTCAGGGTCTCCAGGGCTGCAGTTCCACAAGTACATCCACATGTCCATTAGAGCCTGTCTCTCATTCTCATGGGATAAAGCTGACAGATAAGCTGAACTTCCCCAAAAATTGTAATAGAAAAGAAATGGGATTCCTGCGGAACATAATCAGGAAAAAATTGGATGATAAAGGAAGAGCAGTTAATAAAGTGAAACATTTTCTCCTTTTTCCTTTTAATTCCTATAACATCATTTTAGATACATCACTGGAGTAGCGTGAACTTTCCTCTAAAACTCTCCACTGATATGAAGTCATTTTTATGTTGAGCCAAAATGGAGGACACTAGAAAATATGACACGACCAGAACTCAGAGGAAGTCAGTAATAAATGTAGTATTGTAACTATAATTACACCAGTATTACCAATAGTGATCAAATGATTGCATGAAGTGCATGAGGAGCTTGAGCTTCAGAAAGTCCATAAAGACATCTTAAAAGTAATCCATATGAATTGATCAGTTTAAGTCTTCTAAATAGTAATGATCGCCTCAGATGACTTGGTCTTTTATTTACATTTAAACATTGATCAACGCACATACATAGGGCACATCATATATGGTTAACGGAAACTCAAACGTGCTTATTGAGGTTTGTTGTCATGTGTCATCCAAGCTCATCTGAGCTTCCATTTGCCATATTTGATGTGCTCTATGTATATGCTTCGATCAATGTCTGTCCAGATAAAGCTATGAAGAGTGTGTGGGAGAGAGTGAGTAAACGATGACAGACACTTTTTTATCATGTAAAAATTTATACCGGTATTATCGTGGACGGTATGATATGGCACACCCCTAATACACATTGTGCATGAACGGTCATGTGACATGCATTTTCGGTTGTGCAGTGTAGACAGAGATCGTTTCTGAAACACAATGGAAACGCCAGTGTAGATGAGGATTGTTTTCATTTTTAAAACACTGTTTTAAAACGAAAACGCACTAGTGTAAATGGGGCCTAAGTAGATGTCTTCATAACGTTAGCATTTGGTCTCTTGAGTTTTGATTTTTCATTAGCCAATCATTCACAATGCAAAACACAAAATGATCACATTATTATTATTTTTTTAAATGCATTCTAAACAAAAACAAATAATGCATTCTTGGTCATATTTGTGTTTTTGTTTTTGAAGAAGAAGAAGAAGAAGAAGAAGAAGAAGAAGTATCTGCCTAATTTGGCCATCTTTTACAATATTACAGCTGATTGGCCTTTGACATTATCAAAAAAGTGTCCTCCACCACAGATGTTCAGAAATGTGGAATTGTGCTAATTCCTCGTGGAGGATAGTGAGGATAATATGTCAACCTTTGGTTGAAGTAATTATTGTCTTTAGTATATTGAAAATCAACCATAAAATCATCCTAGATATAGCTCAAGACTTATTTATTTTTGAGCTATGTCTTATCTCCAACTGAGCTGTTGGGATAAAATAATGATGCACTTTACAGGCCCATAGGGTCATATGTGTAGCAAAAATGTTATATCTATTACTGCAAAATGCATGTTGGAGATGTATTGTCATCTCTAATAAAACTTTTATTTTGAGCTCTTGGGGTTCCATTTATCCACTGATTTATTTATTTATTGCTTTTCATAATAAAGCTGTCGTATGGAATACAGTGACCTTTATAAAAACTGAGTGACAAACACAATCTGAGAAGACCGCTACATTGAGCAAGCACTTTTTTATAATTGGCATGTGAGCAAGTTTGTTGAGTTGAATTGAGTTGTTCTTTCTGAAATGTTCTTGTTAATGCTTGGGCCTGGCCACCTTGAAGAAAGAGCACATTTGAAAGATTTGATAAAACACGGTATGTTTGGTTCCACACAAATTTAAAGGTGTGTGTAATTTCTGTACCACTACAGGCACCAAACACAATCAGAGCTAGAGAGGAAGTCCTTACACACACATATTGGTTGAGCTTATGTTGTTAGGTTCATGACCAAGAGATCACTGCTTGACATGACCCTGAAGTGTCTGCAGAGACCGTGATTAGACTCCCCCTAAAACTGCCTCATCGACACGGCATCCTCAATAAACCCGTCTCCAGCGTGATGACTCTGATTGTTCGAATATTACAATTTAATAATACTTAAATCGATATGTCATCCGCAATAAACCCGTCTCCAGCGTGTTGCCTCCGATCATTCGAATATTGCACTTTAATAATTATTTAATCAACATCATCCTCAATAAACCTGTCTCCAGCGTGATGCCTCCGGTCCTTTGAATATTCCGATCTATTATGACCTCTGACCTGTAAAGTTGTCAGAATAATAATAATAAAAATAAAAAAATAATAATAATACGCTGTTTGTTAATTGGCCAGAGGAGAACTGGCACCCCAACTGAGCCTGGTTTCTCCCAAGGCTTATTTTTCCCCATTAGGTCACCTGATGGGGTTTTGGTTTCCTTGCCACTGTTGCCTCTGGCTTGGCATGCTCAGTTGGCGACACTAAATTTTTCAACTAAATATCCAAATAAATCTAATTATTAAACTAAATTAACCATATAAACTAAATTACTGATCTAATTACTGATCTAAAGCCCACACTGCCACTGTATGATAACTGAAATGAACTGATGACATCACCATTTTCTCCAGAATGGCTATACGGCTGAATAAAATTATGCTGCATTATTTTCCTGTTTAACACTGTAAAGCTGCTTTGAAACAATCTGCATTGTTAAAAGCGCTATATAAATAAAGTTGACTTGACTTGACATGACATGGCCTTGTTAGCCCCTGCTGGCTGATGGGTCAATAACATAGTGGTCTTTTTTCTGTTTAGAAATCATATACTTCACTTTTAAAGGACAAAAGAGCTATTTATTTTCCCATATTCCCCCACACTCCAACATATACACAATTAAGGCAATATTTGAAATGCACTACCGTTCAAAAGCTTAGGGTTGGTAAGATTTGTTCAATGTTTTTGTTTTTTTAAAAGAAGGCTGTATTTATTTGATCAGAAATACAGTAAAATTGGTGATACTATTTTTCTATTTTAATATATATTTAAAATGTAATTTATTCCTGTGATGACAAAGCTGAATTTCAGCATCATTACTTCAGTCTTCAGCGTCACATGATCCTTCAGAAATAATTCTAATATGATGGTTTGGTGCTAAGAAACATTTTTTTATTATTATCACCAAAAAAAAGAAGAAAATAAAATGGACGGTCATGTTGCTACAGAGTCATTGTCCATATTAATAACAATGGCTCACATCGAATGTATGTGTGCATGTATTTGCAGTCTTTTTGCTTTTACATATACACATTTTAATAGTCTGTGTTTGTGCTTTAATAATGTGTTTGTGTTTTTGTGCACACGTGTCGTTAGGTTTTTCCACAGACTCTGGGTGTGTATGTTTTGGATTACATGCAGCAGATGCCTGATGCTCATTGTAAACACAAGTAATCACAAGCAGCTGGTCAGGACGACTGTTTCTCTGAGTCTCTGTGTGGCTGTGGGTAGCAAAAGTGTGTGTGGGTGTGTGATGCTCTCTGTCTAGAGCACTCAATAATTCTGCTGCATGTTCTTCTGACCAGACAAACAGTGGAAGTGTGGGAAGTCTGCCTGTTAATACCTCTTCCTTCAGCAAATCTAATAATTTGGTATTAAGAATTAATTTTGAGCTCAGATTTATTTCTTGTCTCAGTCCTCTGTTTTTGCTGCCAAATGGTGAAGATTACATCCTCCCCGATTTTTTCATCTGCGTATCAAAATATCTGCACCTTCATTAAATTTTCCTGAAACAGGCCCCAAAACAAAACCCTTCAAGGGCCTCACCACATAACCTCCTCTTTCCATCTCTCTTTTTTATCCCTTTCGCTCCCCCACTGCGGTTGTTGTTGCTTGTTTTGTGATTATTTCCATAAGGGAAGTAACTCAACAGTAAGCACATGGAGGCATCATTAATTTCATCTTAAGGAGAAACGAGACTTCCGGTTTTCCATAATCCCCTCCCCCACCTCCTGCTGACGGGAATGTGGAAATTACTCCACGGTGTCTAACCACTACAAAGACCAGAGCTAAACGTACAGACTAAACACCTAGACCACAGCTGCTTACTGGCAGCCGCACCTTCGTCTGGGAAAGAAAGTTTGCCTATTGCTTCTGTTTTATATACGACTGTCAGGCTAGAACGCGTTTAATGCCTTTATTGGGGAAAGAGAGGAAACAAATAGTCTTATCGTAGGTTAATAATTCATTGGAAATGTTGTAGTGTGTGAGAAATAGAAGTGTACACTGGGATTGGTGCTATCAGATCAACAAATGCTTCTCAGATGTTGGCGTCTCTTCCTCTCGCACACACCTGCCGGTGGTCTCTGTCTCAGGGGAGGTTGGCCTGAGGAAAAGAGAACTGCTGCGTTACCTGCAGGGGGTTACAGCACATGCCATGAGCAGAAACATTTATGACTGAGATTAAAGTAGCAATAAAGAGGAAGGGGTTTCCAGTAGCATTAGGACAATCGGAAGCCTCATTTCTGTCTCTCATTTAATTTCTTAATATGATACATAAGCGAAAGCACAAGAAAATATAGATATTTAAACAATAGTTATTTCGGAAAAGGAGAGGATTGTATATAAAAATGCCTTGGCATAATTTGCCCCTTTCTTAGAAAAGTGTACAAAATAACACCAAAACCTAACAACATTTTAAAGAATGAGTGTTGCAAACTTAGCCTGAATTAACATGAACTTGAAAGGGGTTATCTAGTTCAAATGCTAGTTCATAGTTATTAATGAACTTATATATGCCATAAATAAAGAAAACAGTTTTGTTTGATAATTTTTCCTTAGCTTGGATTACAGAGCTAAGCATTTAAGACTGACAAATTCAGTCCACACCATATATAAGAAAAAATAAGAAAATTAAGATTATTACTTGTCCAATGTTATATGGATGTCACAATGTTATTTTATTTATTTTTTTGCATTGGGGAAATTATACAGCAACAGGGTTGCAACAGTGTGGGATGCAGTTAAATATAAGTTTGTGCTTTTAAAAAAATATATAATTACAAAATAGTTTTACTACAATGTCAAAATTATGACATTATTACATGATTTTAATTGTTAGATAAGATGATAAATCAAGTCCAAATCTGAGGAAAATTCAAAAGCTCCTCACTTTTGATGTAGGACAGGCCAGAATAACGAATCCTTTTACTAGCTGCTTTTCATGTAAGGTTGATTTTATTTCAGATAATAGTTTATTTAACATATTTTTAACACATTTTTGCCTCTAATGTTTAAAAAAGTAATAGGGCACCAGATTCATGGACTGTGCCTTTATCAAAGACATTTTTTAAGCTGATTCCTTAGTCAGCAAAACAATATCATGCGATAATCAGCATGTAAAAATCTTCACACTTCATTCTAGCAGCAGGTATATTTTGTGTTGCTGTTTCTCATTTGAATCCTTTCCAGGTGTTGTGTTGTTCTGTTGCCCTCCATGCCATTTTACGCAACAGTTTTGTGCCCAAATTTGTACCAAGATCCCTGTTGTGTTTGGATTTATCCAGCCGAGTACTTGGCTCCTTCCCAGCCCTGTCATTAGACTTCTTTTGTTTCCTTTCCTCAGCGTTCAGCTTGTTTTGTTTCTCCTTTTTTATTAAACGCTAAATATTTATACAATTTGCAACTTCCTGTCAAAATCATTTACGCTCCCACAATAGCTCGGGTTCAAGCACACAATGGCAACTGCTGCGGGGGGATATTTTAAAATGGCGTGTCTCCAATTTCTTTTAGCCCTGGGCTCTTTTGTTTTAGGTAAATAAAGATTGAAAGCTCTTTGTGAGTGATATTGGCCACCATGTGTTTCAGAAACAGGCCTCAGTGGCACTCTGGTGTTAGCAGACGCTAGCGGATCACATTGTTATTCTTTTTGCAGCAGAAGCTGAGACGTAGGCCCTTTGAGATACAGATGAAGGGTGACGTATGTTGATGCATTTGGCGGAGTTCCAGTCTCATTCAAAAGTGTCTTTTTGGATGGGGAGGGGGTTTAGTGTTTCCTTGCCACTTTGGCCCTTTCCTGAATGTGCTTAGAAGGCCAAATATTGCTCCTATCAGCATTTTCTAGCGTAATATGGCAGTTTAAATTCCACTTGAAAAGGCGAGTGTGCGGATGGCACTGTCGTTTTATCTTTAAGAATATTAGTGATGGCCTACTGAGAAAGACGGAGCAGCTTGCATGTTCTTGGCATGTGCTTGTGCTTGGCTCAGATCCCCTTCCATCCATACATCAATCCCTTCAGCACTCAATTCCTTTCTTTGATCCCCCTTTCACTTCCTTTCTGTCGCCCGATCACCGTGACTGATCTGCGTGTCATCTGTTTCATGAAAATCAGGGGCTTTTTTATGCGTTCCGTTCTCTCTTCATCTTTGACGAAAAATGTCATGCCGAAAGGGGGGGGGGGGGGGTGGGCAGCTCGGGTGGAACTTTCATTTTTAAGTCTCTGTGGCTGAAATGTGACCTCCGACCCCCAGAGCTGCCTGGTATTTGGCTGGAAAGCAGAGGGTCTTGAAAACTATCACCTCCAAAGGGCTCATCATCTCCTGTCCTTCCTTCTCATCATCGCCTGGCCACGGCTTCGCTACTACCACGAGTATCAACCCAAGTGAATCCATTACCACAAGGCCAACACAGTTCAGGAGCGTCTCTTAAGGCGACTGATGGGAAATGAAAAAGTCTTTGAGGGAAACTGGCGAAATGTCCTCTCTCTCTCTCTCTCTCTCTTTCATCCTTCACTTTCAAAGTGGCGGTGGAGTACAGGCGGCCGTAGAGTGGCTGACTGTAACCTTATGCCCTGACCTGTTCAGTTGTGAGAGGATCTATTTCCTTTTTCTGCTGTTATTCCTCTCTGGAGAATATCCGTTCACATTCCTATAAAGCATAACACCGTTAGAGTGCTGCGAGGGATTGGATCAGCACACTAAAACAAGCAAAACACCGGTCACACAGCAGGCGTATGTACTGCAGTCTTGCTGTCACGTAGCTTGTTGTGCTACAAATAGAGTGTGTGGTCTAATTTATCATGGGGTTGTTATGTATGAAGACGTTTGCAGCAGTCTGAGAAGCAGCTAATTGGTTTGAGGTGCAGACTCCAACAGCTCTACTAATACTTGTAGACATGCTGTGCCATAATGGCATGTCTTTAAAGAGAGCTCTAACAAAGCAGAAACTGAGGGAATTTCATAACATGAAGCATCTTAATTTTACTATTCAATGTTATGAGTGCTTCTTAATATTCTCAAATTGTTGGTACAGCATGTGTTATTTTAATGAGCTTGCTTTTTTGGAATGCACATTTTTTCAGTTTTAAGGCATTGCAATAGAGCGTTTATGCAGAAATATGTATTAGATGATAGTTTTTAGGTGATTAATTAACATTTATTTCAATGCTTTTCTGTACAGGTTTGGAACTGCCATTCATGATGATGCCACATCCCTTGATTCCAGTCAGTCTGCCTCATGCCTCGGTCACCATGGCGATGAACCAGATGAACCATCTCAACACTATTGCCAATATGGCAGCTGCTGCTCAGGTTCACAGTGTCCCATCCAGAATGGTGACGTCAGTTATAAAGGTACAAAGACACAGATTTTACATATGGTTCTTAACTCTTTCCCTGCCATTGACGAGTTGATACGGCGTTCCTTGTTGCGCGATTATGCATCTCCTGAACGAGTAGGAAGTGGTTAGGACTAACCCAGGAAGACTTAGGACTGTGCAAGCTTTGGGGGTGTTGATGGACTCGATCTACCCCATCTGTGTTTTGCCCATTGTACTGAATCTGATCAAAACGCAATTTTCTCAGCTTTTTGCTCAAAATGTAGATTTTTTTAAAATGAAACTTACCCACATTCAAGTGTTGATAAAAAAAGTATGCATGAAGCCAAAGCAAAGGGTCTGTTCTTTCTTTTAATATATTGCATGTTCATTTATTCATATAAAAATTCTGGGGGCAAATACAGTAATTTTTTTGAAAATACCCATGGCTGGCAACTTTTTTTAAAAATGTTGGCGGGGAAAGAGTCACAACCGAGAAAGTTCTTCTACGATGGTTTAGAATTGATTATGGTTTTATCAAATATTACAGATTATGGTGACTAATGTGTGTGTTCACTTTCAGGAGCGAGTTCCAGACAGCCCGTCACCTGTACCCTCTCTGGATGATGGCCGCAGGTCAGGAAGCCACTTATCCTCCAGACAGAGCAGCAGCGTGTCCAGCTCTCCTGCCCACACAGAGAGCTCTTCTGACCGGCCACGTACGTTTGCCTGACCGCATAAAAGTCATTTCTTTTGTTTTATTCCTCAGTGTCTTTTTACAAAGTCTACCTTGCATATACATTCAAGATTTTAGTTGTCATCAGTGTCATGTTTGCTGTATGTATACTTTTACATTTTTATTTCTCTTTGTATCCTGTCGTATGGCTAAAACCAAACATACTAATTTAGCCTAATTTAGCACCGCCGAGTTTGGTCCCTGAGCACTTAGCACTATGCTCTTACGATAATGTGAAGCTGCACATATAACCTTACAAATGTGCTTTTAGAATTAAAGAATAAGGTGATATCACAGAATCTACTAAAAGCAAAGCCATCAGAGCTGTTCATGTGCATTGCTTTAACCGGAACTAAAACTATGCAATTACAGATAATGCTCTCAACTTTTTTCAGTCTATCATCAGATGCATTAAAAATCTTACCCAAGATATCAGATATCAGTAGTATGATATAATTTGGGACAGAATATGTGTTTTAAATCCTATTTTTGACAAAACTGAGGTTCAACTCTTGTAATCATTTTTATGCTTTTAAAATTGCTTCTATAATATTATTTACTTGCCTTTTTGTTAAGAGTTTTTAAAGCTTGTTCAGTACTTAGATTTGCTTAATGTCCACATCTTGGATCTAAGTGAACCTTTCATTATTGAATTAAAACATACTCTATCGTCCAAACATTTGGGGTCGGTAAGATATTTGAATGTTTTTGAAAGAAGTTTCTTATGCATTTATTTGAACAAAGATACAGTAAAAACTGTTTAATATATTTTAAAATGTATTTTATTCCGGTGATGGCAAATCTGAATTTTCAGCAGTCATAACAGTCTTCAGTGTCACATGATCCTTCATAAATCATTCTGATATGCTGATTTGGTGCTCATGAAACATTTCTTATATTATTATAAAGGTTGTAAAAATAGTTTCATATTTTTGTGGAAAACTTTTAGAACATTAAAAATGTCTTAACTGTCACTGTTGATCAATGTAATGTGTCTTTGCTGAATGACAGTATTACTTTCTTAAAAAACAAACAAACAAAAAAAACAGGTTTTTGAATGGTAGTGTACATTTCAAAAACATACAATTCAAACAAGTTTTATACCTACTATATAAGAACATTGAACTTCAAGGATCAGTCTTTGAATTTATGTCCTTTGTTTGTAAAAATCTGTTTATATGCCCCTCCTTTCCCTTTAGATTTACATCAGAATGGTCTTTCTCTTGGCCATGCCTTGTTAGGCCTGTCTCCAAGTGCACCACCAGGACCAAAAGAGGGGGATCTGGCTACCCATGACACAGTGCATGAAACAAAGAGGGCTTCTACAGAAAAAGGTTAGATGCTAATATTTTATTCTGTGTTGAATAGCATTTGCAAGGCATTCTACAAGATACTGTATATAAAATAAAACTTTTACTAAATTATATCAAGACGTAACTACACTTAAGTAGTTTCCAAGTTTTCAAACATTAGCTTTTGCCATTATAAATAAAACATAGTTAATGTGGCTTGCATAAGCTGTTTATTTTAAAAATAAATGATTTATCCATATTTATGCATTAGGAAATAATTACTTAGAGTATGTGCCTTCTGTCTGATACTGGTGAACAACACAGATTATCACATTGTTTAAACAGTAAAAAATTGCTTATCTCAGATGCAAAAACAAGTTCATTACAGTGCAGTTCAACAAAGTCAAAACGTTTAGCAATGACTGCACTTTTGCCGATCTTCTAATGCTATAAAAACACGTTTTGAATTACATAACAAAAAAAAAGAGGTCATGGAAAATGCAAGCATTTTTCCTAAACAGATTTGAAATGGTGTCTAATATTTTTCCTTCAGCTTAGCAGATCATTTATCAGTAATGGTTTAGATTGACTGCAGGAAATGATTGCTGATCCCGCTGATGTGTCACTTAATACTCAGTATATTTCCTTTCTATTCATATGCGATTCTTGATGTGTGTATTCTGAGAAATCAATGAATTCTCTCATTTACAATTCTGTGAAAATTATCCATAGAGGTAGAAATGGCACAGTAGTGGGGCTGAATTAGTTAGCGATTTTCAGACCGTGAAGTAATGAGCAAGACCCCCCCACCCCCACCCCCTTCCACCAACTCCCTTACCCTGGCCCTCCTGGAGGTGTAATTTTCCTAATAACCTCCCAGAACCCTTGTTTGGTTTTTGCGTTTGAAGGCTTTCATTAGGCTAATGAGGACTTTGCAAGGACGAGTAGTCAGCACAATTTCCTCATTGTGCCGTGGAGAGAAGACAGTGCACCCAAAATCGGAAAAGGGGGCTTTAGTGTGAATGAACACAGCCTTTCGGGATTTGGTGAAATCGTAGAGATCACACAGGTGCTAAAACCCTGTATCAAATTTGTCATATTTCAAAGGATGTTTTTTACCACTGATGACATTACATTATATGTGGTGACATTGATGATGAGGTATACTGTGACAAAAGAGGTTTACTACCGTTCAAAAGTTTGGGATCAAGGGATCAGGGTTGTTTGTGTGTGTGTGTGAAAGAAATGAATACTTTATTCAAAGAACAATTACATTAAATGTATCAAAAGTGACATTAAAGACTATTTATAGAAATAGGAATATACTATGTTTAATTTCAATGGTGTTTTGTTTTGAACTTTCTATTCACCAAAGAATCCTGAAAAAAAAGTATTATGGTTTCTACAAAAATATTAAGCAGCATAATTGATAATGATAAGAAATGCTTCTTGAGCACCAAATCAGCATATGAGAAGGATTTCTGAAGTGACACTGAAAATTCACAGGAATACATTTTTAGTATATATGGAAATAGAAAACAGTTATTTTAAATTGTAATAATAGTTCACAATATTACTGTATGAGTATAAGGGAATTCTTTTAAAATCGTGAAAAAATCTTACTGACCCCAAACACTTGAAAGCATTATCTGTATATCTGGTGAAAGAAACCCAGTAGGAGTGATGGAAAGTTTTTTTTAAATTAAAGGTCCCGTTCTTCGTGATCCCATTGTTCAAACTTTAGTTAGTGTGTAATGTTGCTGTTAGAGCATAAATAATACCTGTAAAATTATAAAGCTCAAAGTTCAATGCCAAGCGAGATATTTTATTTAACAGAAGTTCCCTTTCAAAGCCTACAGCGAACGGCTGGCTTGGACTACATCCTGGTACTTCCTACATAGATGACGTCGATAGAACAGTAGAACAGACTAACCTCCGCCCACAAGACTACGCGAAAAAAGGGGGCGTGGTCTTGTTGCTGTCCCACGTGGAGAAGAGGACGGTCGCGTGGAGAAAAGGAAGTGTTGCGTTTGAGTGTGTTTGTCGCAATGTCGTCGAGACGCTGTTATTTTCATCCCGGAGTCAAATCACCTTTGTTTGGCTTTCCCAGGGACGCTGTAGAGATCATTAAGCGTGCATATATCTCCCGTTAAGAGGCGTGACCTTTCCACGTGCACTAAGCTGCTGTCGAATCACAACACAGGACCGTGCTACGTTCGCTAAGCTGCTGTCAAATCACAACACGGGAACCGCTGGCACAATCAGAACTCGTTACGTATTTCTGAAGGAGGGACTTCATAGAATAAAGGAAGTCATCAGCCGTTTTCAGGACAATGAAAACAGCGGTATACAGATAAGTACATTGTGTTAAAAATACTGTTTTTTTTTTTACACGCGAAACATGAACACATGTTATATTGCACACTGTAAACACAATCAAAGATTCAAAAAGACACGAAGAACGGGACCTTTAATGGTAAAAAGTGCATCATGATGTTAATTGAAGACAGTAATTAAAACAATACTGATAGTGATAATATAAGATAAAAAAATCAAGATGCATTTACAATTTTTTTTTAATAGAAATTAAGGACTAAATTTAAAAGATATTTTCATCAAATGTCAAGACTGTGACTAAAGCAAAAAAACAAAAAAAACAAAAAAAACAAAAAAAACGGTGTAAAATGAACCCTAACCAATTGAATTGCCATGCATGTTAATTGTTTGAACTTTTGAAAATTTAGTTTACTCTGAATTCACAGCTACTTCTGACTTTTACTTTAGTCTGTCAGTGCGGAAAGATGCTTTTTGGAACCAGATTGTGTAGTTATGGCATCAAGCAGCAGGGGGTAATATGCTAACCATACAGCCAAATCCTGAACTCTTTACTATGACACAAGCTAGTCCCAGACTAAAATGCATGTTTGAGCTGTTTTAATTGAAAGCAACTTGCACTGGCATATCTTAAAATATGTCAGTGCCATTGTTTTGTCTCAAGATGCACACCAGTAATGTTTTTTACTAAGGCACGTTTATAAAAGCTATTTAAATCAATGCCCTAATTGAACTAAGGCCTAATCCTGGCTTAGTCTAAGCACTCTCTGTGAAACCAGGCCTAGGTTAGTTTTTATTTAAATCTGAAAGCATAATGATGGTTTGGTCTTGTTGTTAGGAGAATGTACTACATCAAAATGGTGTCATGACATAGGCTACATGTCATTGTTGGGTGAATGGATGAGGCGGGGACATAATTGCAGGAATGAATGGGCTTTTTATTAGTAAAAATAAAAAAAACAACAAAAACCATCCCATCGGGGAAAACACAACTGGCAGCTTGACTGACTGGGCTAGGCAGGACAGTAACAAGCAAGGAAACATCAGACAATGAACTGGCACAGAACTGCAAAGCCCTGTCCCAAATGGCACACTTCACATGCACTTTCGGTCTTGTGGACTTACAATGGCTGCTGCGTGCGCACATCCTTTAAGCCCACGAGACCGTAGGGTGTCCCATTTGTCATTTTAGGTCTCAGAATGGTGCTTGTG
Organism: Romanogobio albipinnatus; assembly: GCA_023566225.1. NCBI lineage: Eukaryota > Metazoa > Chordata > Actinopteri > Cypriniformes > Gobionidae > Romanogobio > Romanogobio albipinnatus. The sequence goes on along the minus strand of CM042241.1, from coordinate 40,377,085 downwards.
AGCGTCCCCTTTGCGGTCTGCAGTGGACTTCTTCCCGACAGTCAAAGTGGCGTTAAGTCATGAAAGTGCGGACTCGTAGGAAGACCGCAAGGGTTTAGGGTGCCATTTGGGACAGGGCCAAACACACTATAGAATAAATATGGAGCAAACAAGGCAGGTAATGAGGGAGGACAGGTCAGGCAAATGAACCAGTAATCAGATAACAAGATGGCTGTGGTTAGAAAATAGACAGGAGCACATGGCACAAGGAAACATACATGACAGGCCATGAGCTCACACCAAACATGACTAAGGCCCCGTCTACACGAAGCCAGAGCTTTCCCTATTCAATCTTTACAAAGAATGGTATGAAAAGGGAAAATCCAGTATGCGGCAGTCCTGTGGGCGAAAATGCCTTGTTGATGCTAGAGGTCAGAGGAGAATGGGCCGACTGATTGAAGCTGATAGAAGAGCAACTTTGACTGAAATAACCACTCGTTACAACCGAGGTATGCAGCAAAGCATTTGTGAAGCCACAACACGCACAACCTTGAGGCGGATGGGCTACAACAGCAGAAGACCCCACCGGGTACCACTCATCTCCACTACAAATAGGAAAAAGAGGCTACAATTTGCACGAGCTTACCAAAATTGGACAGTTGAAGACTGGAAAAATGTTGCCTGGTCTGATGAGTCTCGATTTCTGTTGAGACATTCAGATGGTAGAGTCAGAATTTGGCGTAAACAGAATGAGAACATGGATCCATCATGCCTTGTTACCACTGTGCAGGCTGGTGGTGGTGGTGTAATGGTGTGGGGGATGTTTTCTTGGCACATTTTAGGCCCCTTAGTGCCAATTGGGCATCGTTTAAATGCCACGGCCTACCTGAGCATTGTTTCTGACCATGTCCATCCCTTTATGACCACCATGTACCCATCCTCTGATGGCTACTTCCAGCAGGATAATGCACCATGTCACAAAGCTCGAATAATTTCAAATTGGTTTCTTGAACATGACAATGAGTTCACTGTACTAAAATGGCCCCCACAGTCACCAGATCTCAACCCAATAGAGCATCTTTGGGATGTGGTGGAACGGGAGCTTCGTGCCCTGGATGTGCATCCCACAAATCTCCATCAACTGCAAGATGCTATCCTATCAATATGGGCCAACATTTCTAAAGAATACTTTCAGCACCTTGTTGAATCAATGCCACGTAGAATTAAGGGGTAACACTTTAGAATAATGGTCATTAGTAAACATTAGTTAATGTATTAACTAACATGAACTAACCATGAGCAGTACATTTGTTACTGTGTTTGTTCATCTTTGTTAACGTTAGTTCATAAAAATACAGCTGTTCATGGTTTGTTCATGTTAGTTCACAGTGCATTAACTAATGTTAACAAGATTTTAATAAGGCATTAGTAAATGTTGAAATTAACATTAACTAATAATGAACTGCACTTATAAAGCGTTTATTAATCTTTGTTAATGTTAACTAATGACCATTATTCTAAAGTGTTACCAGTTAAGGCAGTTCTGAAGGCGAAAGGGGGTCAAACACAGTATGGTGTTCCTAATAATCCTTTAGTTGAGTGTATAATGTTGAATATAATGTATAATAATGCAGTTTGGGAATATTTGTAGGTCCTGATAATGCCAAATGTTACCAGTAAAAAGTGGCCTACATTATTTTAAATGTATCTAGTCAGTGACAGAGTGCAAGCATATTTGTCTGTATTTTCAGCTTCAAAATTATGAATATTTTTTTATTCTGGTGTCACCATTGTCCTGTACATTGTGTTACCAGCACCAAGTCCAAGCCTATTCATTCTCACCCCCAATGTAATACCAAATTTTTACATTTTTTGTTAACCTTTTACCATATGTCTTGGAGTATAGCAATAATGTTGTATTGTGAGTTCGGTATCGTGAAATGTATCGAATTGTGACATGAGGGTATCGTTACACCCCTACAAAAGAAGGAAATGTGTAATTTTAAGTCAGGTCAAATGCTTCTTGAAATGTACAAGCTTTTAACTGATATTCTTCATTTGTGTTTAAAAATAAAATTCACTGAAGGCTGATAAATTTAAACAGTTAAGAACACAAACCATACCAACGATGTTCTGTCCTTTAACTAGTTATGATTTTGAAGTTAGCCCCTTGCCACAATTCCAGTCCTGCTGAGCTCTTGTGAAGTTTCGTCTCGATTTTTATGCATGCTTATTTTATGAAACCTCAAAAATCAATGGCTCCCCCTTTGAAGAACGTCATTCTAGACTCTCAGTCACTGCCAGGACACCTTTACCAGTCGCTAGACTGAAGGATAACTTCCACCTTCATGTTCCTGAAATTAATCTTTAGGGGCAGCACTGAAAGTGTGAAGATCAGAAGTTGTATCTCTTCTTTATAACTTGTCAAAGACAGAAGAGTTCAAAGACGATTCCTTTATCCATCTTAGAGCTTTTCAACCTTCATTCACTCTCCGCTCGCTCTCTTATACTGACTGTGGAGGACTTTTGCAGTGGACGTAGGAGTTCATTAGGGAATCCAAAACAAGAGGGGAGAAAAAAGTGACCTTGGTTGAGGAGATGCATTTATGATCTAACAGGCTGCCAGGATTTTTTTGCTGGAAAGCAAGTGCACAAACCATAATAATTCAATGGAGGATCAATCAGATTGGAAGACACAGAGAGAGATGGAGAAGAGAAAAGAGAGTAGTGCTAACTCAGCACTGATTGTCCCTCCGGAGCACCGTAGTTCAGCGGCACGGCCCAAGCTTCCTCCCGCTGAGTGCTCCAGCGGCCCACACTAATCACATTCCAGCAAACACCATGCTTTTAGGAACCCTAGAGAAGAGGTAGGGCGGGAGGAAGACGGGCAAAGAGAGGGAGATCGGCAGTGAGGGGAGTTGACAGTGACCGAGAGCCAGCGGAAGCGGGAGACTGATTGTTTTTCCTCTTTGAAATACCTTGAATGTGACAGAGGCATCTCTCTTCTGCCAAGATGTGAAGATCAGATAGTGTGAGATTAAGATGCTTTGGTCAGCTAAGTGAATCCGCAGAGATAAGGGAGGGGTGAGTAAATCTAATCAGACCTTATCAGGCGCAGGGGAAGGTGAGATTTTGAGCACCTACTTGTTTAAATGGATCCTGAGTTATATATACTTTAAATACAGTATGGGCAAAGAGCTGTGCTGAGCTTTTTAATGCATTTTTTTTTAAAGCGAAGGACATTCAAGAACAAAAAAGAAGAGATGCTTTGGATTTTTGGGGTTAGATTATGAAAATGGGGCATACAGAAAGAAATAGATACAGACAGAACAACGGACCGAAGGAAAGACAGGAAAAGAGAAAGATGATAAGGTTGAGTTCATAAACCTGAATATGTTTGTTTAATATATCTGTGACATCATCTAAAGCATGGCTGTGTATGGCCTCACCACACCGGCTCAATCGGATCAGATCCCAAAATTGTAATTATGTCATTAAAAATTAAGGATACGTTAAATTGATCAAAAGTGACTTTAACCAAAATCTATTTAAAATAAATGCTGTTCTTCTGTTCATTCAAATACTTCCTATTCGTAAAAAGAAAAGAGTTTTTACAAAAATATTAACTGGCACAACATTGATTATATGAAATGTATTCGTGTGATGGCAAAGCTAATTTTATGCAGCCATTACTCCAGTCTTCAGTGTCACATGATAGCTTTGCCATAACACGAATACATTTCATTGCAAAATGTAAATACAAAATAGACTTTATAAATTGCAATATTTCACAATATTTCAATTTTTACTGTATTTTTGATCAAATGAATGCAGCCTTGTTGAGCACGATACTTATTTTAAAAACATAAAAAAATCTATTTAAAGGAACACTCCACTTTTTTGGGACTTTAGCTTATTCACTGTATCCCCCAGAGTTAGATAAGTCCATACATACCATTCTCATCTCCGTGCATCCCATAACTGACGCACCAACCGTTAGCCTAGCTTAGCACAAAGACTGGAGGTAAACGGCTCCAGCTAGCCTACTGCTCAATAAGTGACAAAATAACACCCACATTTTCCTATTTACATGTTGTGATGTATATAGTCACAGCGTGTACAAATAACAAGGTTACATGAGACACAGCCATCTTATAAACGTATACACACTGGGGACTATATTCTCAGAAGGCGCAGCACTGCTCTACTTCTGCAGAGTGCGGAGTGATTTGCTCGCAGGACCGGAGAAGCCCTGCTGTTACGTCTGTCAACAAAACCAACGTGACTAGGAAGATAGTAGCCAACGTGACTGTTGCATGGCTGACTTTGAGGAATTGTCAGAGGATTTTTACTTTGTATCAAACCAAAATCCAGAACCATATCGTTTTGAGCCAGAATACACAGACAAGGAGTTACAAACTTTGGAAGCTGATAGACAAGACGCCAAATTGTGCTTGTGCTAAGCTAGGCTAACGGTTGGTGCATCAGTTATGGGATGCACGGAGATGAGAATGGTATGTATGGACTTATCTAACTCTGGGGGATACAGTGAATAAGCTAAAGTCCCAAAAAAGTGGAGTGTTCCTTTAATCCATTAAAGAGTTAGTTCACCCAAAAATGAATATTCTGTCATCATTTACTTACCCTCAAGTTGTTCAAAACCTGTATGAGTTTCTTTGTTCTGTTGAACACAAAATAAGATATTTTAAAGAATGTTTGTAACAAAGCAGACCATTGACTACCATAGTATGTTTTCCCTACTATAGTAGTCGATGGTTGCTCTATCTGCTTGGTTACAAACATTCTTCAAAATGTTTTCTTTTGTGTTCAGCAGAACAAAGAAACTCATACAGGTTTGGAACAACTTGAGGGTGAGTAAATGATGACAGAATATTCATTTTTGGGTGAACTATCCCTATAAGTATTTTGAATCTATACAATAACTTTGTATAAGGAACAGATGAAAATGTAATTTGTTATTCAGTCAAAATCTTGACATCCACCCTAGTTCGCCTCTTTTTGTGTGTGAATCAGTTGATCCAGTTCACAAGAGCTGTTTAAATGATTTGTTCAATAAACAAACGAATACATTTCATGAGTTTCAGTAGTGATTCAACTGAATCAGTTCTCTGGTCACATCAGTTAAACAGCTCACTAGAGGGGATAATGATCTGTGAATAATGACTTAATTGAGATCCAATCCTCACACAAAGCTATCATATGGCTTCAGAACATTTACGTATAGTAGAAGTTGTTTCTTTGATTATTTTATGGTGCATTGTATGCATCCTTTTTGAAGCTTAAAAGCTCCAAATCATATTGTTTGCAACTTATAACCTGTATGGAATTGTTATTTACTCTCACATCCAGGCCACTAGAGTCAGTTCACATGAGAATGCCATAGAATAGTAGCCTGGATGCCAGCTGAACTTAGCCCCGCCCACAACATTTGAGGTCGGGAAGTTCGGTCTGGACTTGATCTGTTGTGGAGCAACTATGCTCGAACCAGAGCTGTTTGGACCAATCAAATTATCAGGGCGGGCTTTAGACGATGATGGACAGATGATCAACAGTAACGTAATCATGCTCGTCACCAAAGAGCGCTTGGGTTGAATTCGTTTACAACAAAGATGTTCGTATACGCATTCACCTTCACTATTTCTCTCAAAAATGATGATCGTGTTGGTAAGTACTCCGTGTATCCTTAAATTCTTTTTTACAACACCGGCAAAGATCAATTACACTCATCTTCTTCTTCTACTTCTTCCAGCGTGCATGCAGTTGAGTTCTGTTGACAACTATGCGTTGCTCAACATACGTCACTTGATCTGATTGGTTGTAGGTCTATCCAATTGAGTGCAGAGGCATTTTCTTTCCTGGTTCGGTTGAAACCCGCCCCATAATCACAGCCCAAAGGAGCAGTATCAGATTAATATTCTGACTAGAATCTGAGTATGACGACGTCAGGTTAATAGAATAGTGCAGTGAAATAATTAAAGGGACAATCCCTCTAGAGAAACCTGCAGTTAAGTGCTTTGCTCAAGGGAATAATGGCGATTGCACATGCCTTGCTCTTTGGTGGGATTATACCAGCATCCTTTCAACCTGAACTTTAACACTCGCATCACACCACAATAATACTCATTACAGTGTAGAATGTACAGCTGACTATGTAGTCAATCTATAGCTTGAGTTTTTCTTTTGAAGCAGTCTTGCTGATTATAAGACAACTGTTAAAGCAGTACAATAATTTTGAACTTCCATGCCCTACCCTACAGTATATAATTGTAATGCCAGCGCCATATGGCAGTTCAGTATTATGCTAATAGTTCAGCTGTGTTAGAACAGAAAGTCACCTTTCTCTGGCTTCCCTGCTGACATTTTTTATTAGCATACACAGGGCTGGTTATTACCACTACAGAACTATGGATACCTGCGTAAACCCCATGCTTTAATACAGCCCTACAGAACGAACAGAGCCCATCTGGTCTCACTGTGCAAATGTATTAAAACAGCTTTGATAGGTACAATAGTGCCCAAGGCTGAAGAAATAATCTTATAGTTTTAATTTCTTTTACTGGAGAAAACCTGCATAGGTGTAGATATGAAAACATAAAATCTTGGCTAGTTTGTATATATATATATATATAGTAAACTATTGTTGCACTAAAAAAATATAACCAAAAAGTGCCATCTTTAATTCAAGTCAAAAATATTATTAAAATTAATTTATACCAACAAACAAATTTATATGGGTTAAATCAGTATGTGAACTGTAATGCCAGTATTGTAAAATACTCATTTTCAGAACAGCACACCCATGGGCGAACAGATGGGCGTGAGTGCATTTGCTATTTAAACAATGTGGTGCTGGACGTGAAAATAATAACTGCATCAGGCTGAAATTAGCAAAAAACACTTGCGCCGGGTGTATGATAGGGCTACATAACAGCTAGTTGGAATATAGGAAAAAGACCCTCTGTCCACTATTTATGAAATCAAATTCCACTGTTAAATTGTAAATCTCACTAATTGTTATACTACAACTTGTTATGATTTGGAAATCCATGTGTTAAACATTATGGCAGCAGCTGTTTACATTACATTGCATGTTCATACCAGGTATAAATAGCAACAAATAGCATTGTTTACAATACGTGTAAATTGTGATAAATGCTATTCAAACTAAGTATAAATACACTGCTGTTCAAAAGTTTAGGGTCAGCAAGGATGCATTAAATTGATCTAAAGTGACAGCAAAGACTTGTTACACACACAAAAAATCTAATAAATGCTGTTCTTTTGAACGTTCTATTAATTAAAATACCATTCAAAATGTATTTTTGTGGTTTCCTCGAGCTGCACAACTATTTTCAACTGTGATGATAGTAAGAAATGCTTGAGCAGTCACACTTTATATTAGGTGCCCTTAACTACTATGTACTTACATAATAAAATAAGTACTTATTATGTTCATATTGTAGTGCAAAACACTTTTGCTGCTATTGAGATACTGTTGAGTATCGACCACAAACTTTTGAATGATAGCGTAGAAATAACAAACAAATCTAAGCAATGATGGGCAGAGATAGTGAAAATATGCAAGGTTTGCACAGTGTAAATGGTTAGACTTTATTTTAAGGTGACGTAGTTACATTTACATACAAGGTGACGTAACAACTTACTCAAATTGGGTAATATTACTTAACTACATGTACTTACTATAGAGTTATGGTTAGGTTTAGTTACTTAATTATGCATTGTTTACTGTTATTACAATAGCAAGTACATGCAGTAACATTTAACCACGTCACCTTAAAATAAAGTGTAACCATAGATAGGCTACTGCCAACTATTATTTCTAGGTAATACAGCAACGTTCATGTAAATGATGTAGTACTGAAATTTAGACTCTAATTTTCCACCAAATTAAGATAAAAATCAAAAATTAAAATATTAAATGGTGCGTGATTTCTAAAGATTAGACTAAGGCACATTAAAGATTAAGATCAAATTGGTAATGAGGAGATGAGAGGAGTAAGATGAAATTGTCCAATCGAGACACACTCTGGTGTTTCTATTAGTTCTGGATAACAGGAGGCCCCATAGTCCATACATTAGCAAACTCTTTGAAGTGAGTGACAATGACAAGATCAAGGCTTTTGCCTGATCAAAAACATTTCTTGGTGCTCTGTATCTTAAAGCCTCTTCCTGTGCTTTAAGTGCTCGTCTTTGGTCAGTGTTCTCAGTATTTTCTTCGTTCTAAACCTTCTGATGACATGAGATTGTTGGGTAAGGACACATTGTAATGGAGAAGTTTTACAATATTGTCACAAGGGATACACAGGAAAAAGTTTGTTTGCTAAATACATCTTATGAGAATCCTTTATATCTCAGCAGTTCTAGGTTCCAAACGAAACCATTTTTAGAACTGATATTATTAGTCACAGGGCTGCTCTTGAATCATCAGTAATATGTTACAGTGATATTTTAAGCCTTATGAATGTCATAATACAGCTGTGACTAAACCTGAGAACAGATCCGTTAGATAGCGGGAGTATCTGCTGTGGCACAAGTTAAATGAGATTTACTTCCTTTTAGATCACAAAACTGAACCAGAACCAGTGTGTAGTGTCTTATTGAAACTAAGTTGATTTAACTGAAGGCATCGCTTTTTCTCAGCAAATGAACGGGCTGACGTTTGGAGTCCATTAGAAACAAAGTAGCTCTAATGTGTAACGACCTTGAATCATTATGACACTAGCATTCTGTCCTCAAGACTCACTGAGCACTGGGGTATTTCACAGTGTGAGTTCTGCAAAAGGAGTCTAAAAACATGGCTAGAATATAGAGAACTTATGGGTAGGGTTAGGCTGTAGTTGAACCATCAGCTTTACCCATTACATCCAGTGAGGGGGAGCTGGACGTTTAGCTTCACCCATTGGCTTTGCAGTGAGCAGCCTCTCTTATAAAGAGCTTGTGACTAAACCTCTTAACTCCATTGGACTCCATAGTTGTCTGTAAAACGTCATAACTCCACTCCACCTCCATCGTGAATAAAGTGCTGCACACATATTGGACCGCCTCTGATTGTTTGTAATGCAAGGGTAAATAAAGAACTGTTATGAAGGCGAATGTGTAATATATTTGAGTATTTTGATTTTGGTAAAAATGTTAATAATATAATCACACATGCTCTTGTCTGACCATATATAAAGCCATAATATCAACTTTGACAACTCTGTGTGAAAAATGAATGGGAAAAATCATAACAGTTTGATATGGTGGTTTAATAACCATCCCACTTTTCAGTTAAAATAAATAATCGTTAAAACCTTTCTTTAACCCGGTCTGAACAAAATACAGTTTATTGGCATGCTTTGAGCTGAGGAACTAACTAATTTATAATCACTGTTGTCAGACACATTAAACACATTGAATAAATAGCCCATAGAAATTAGCAAAAAAGGCTCTGAAAGGCAATCACTATAAGTAAGATTTTTTAAAATGTTTTTTTAAGTCTTTATGCTCACCAAGGCTGCATATATTTGATGAAAATGCAATATAAACAGTACAGAGCCCCTAAAGGACACAAAAATATTAAATGGGAGAAACAAAATATATTTAAATGCTTTTGCGTTTTCTCGCAAAAGTTTTGCGTTCCCCTGCGAAACTTTGAGTTTGCTCACAATACCTTTGCATTCCCTTGTAAAATGTTTGCAATCACTCGCACAGAACGCAAACATTTTGTGAGCGAACGCAAAGTTTCTCTGAGGAACGCAAAACATTTGCGAGAGAATGCAAAAGTTTGATGTAAAAGTATCCCATCTCATTTCCCCCACCCCATCACCATGTCCCGTTAGGCACTCCGTAAAACAGTAATACTGTAAAATATTATTACAATTTAAAATAACTATTTTCTATTTTAATATATTTTAAAATGTAATGTATTCCTGTGATGGCAAGTATTAATTACTGACCCCAAACTTTAACATTAGTGTATGTAATAAACATTTATTTAAAGTTTTATTTTATTTTCTTTGTAATGAGAATTTTTAAAAAGTTGTATTGCTAAAAAATGGTTAGTAATGTGCTGTGTTCTCTTGTGATAGAAGAGAATGTCCTTTGCACGCCAACGTCCCGAGACAGCTATGAGAGAGTGTCTCATTCCGGGCCGACATTACCCCCAGGATTCCCTGCTCCGCTGCTCTTTCCTGAGGGCCTGTCCTCCATAGAAACCCTCCTCACCAACATACAGGTATATAAAGCTATTACATATATAAATATATATTTCAGTAGTTTGAAAAAAATCAAAGTAAAGATTCACCCTGCTAAGTGTATAACTCATATTTCAAGCCCATTTCCTCTTTTCCAGGGTCTGTTAAAGGTGGCGATTGATAATGCGCGGACGCAGGAGAAGCAGGTGCAGCTGGAGCGCACAGAGCTGAAGATGGAGCTGTACAGGGAGAGAGAACTGCGTGAGACGCTGGAGAGGCAGCTCTGCGCCGAGCAGAAAAACAGAGGTGAATAGCTGATCTGAGACCAGTCTGCAGACAATGCTCTGTTTAAGAAGTGGGTTTTTGTGCAGAATTGTGGTTAGGTCAGGTCTGTGTCACCAAGGTGTCTATTCTGTTCATCTGCAAAATGTTATTTTTAACACTTTTGCTCATCTACAATATGCTAAACGTCTAATTTCAGATTTTAGATGGACATTTGACAGCTGTATCCGTGATGTTTAAAGGAATAGTTCACAAAAAATACTTATACATAGTTTATTATTTCATTTTGACAGTGATGGTCACTATGAACAGTTGTTGTACTGAAAGAGCCATGAACATTTATACTGTGTTCCAACAGCATACAGGTTTGGATTGACATGAGGGTGAACAAACAATGATTCACTTTTGAGTGAACTGTCCCTTTAAGGTTTGGAATATAGGAATAAATCTCAAAGATTTTTTTGGTCACACTTTATATTAGGTGTCTTTAACTACTATTCACTTACATAAAAAATGTTAGGTGCATGTACTTGTTGTTTTATGTTGTATTGCAAACTTGCTGCTATTGAGGTGGGATACGGGTAAGGTTAGGGACAGGTTTGGTTTAAGGGTGGGTTAAGGGAAGGGTGAACAGTGTAATTATAGTTAAAACATTACACATATTAAAAACATGTACACAAAAGTGCATTGTATTAAATTATTAATTAAAATGTTCGTAGTTAAAGACTAGTAAAGAAACAAACAAAGTTAGTTCAAATGGTACCATGCCATGTGGTGTGACTCCCCAAAAATGTAATATTTATGAATTAATATATATAAAATAAATTTAAATAAAAATTAGGGTATAAGGAAATATGTTATAAAAACAACTTTTTACTTGATGGTAACTCCAAATGTCCACAGTTTAAACTCACAATGGTATAAATGTTTTTCAAACCATATGAACATGAATACAGAGTACAAGTTTTGTCCTTTTCTTTATTATGGACACTTTATGTTTGCTGGATATTTGTGCAAAAGAGAATGCAATGCCTTGGCAGCACACATACTCATGTGCATTGTGCATGACTGATGATTAACAAGACATCTGCAAGATAAACTAATTTTGAAGTTGTAGATTTCACTCAAAATAAGGATTTAATAGGAAAAAGAGGTTTTGTGTTTTCACAGTTGAAATCATATGGGTATTATAAGTAGAGTTTATCTTCAGTTACATGTAATGTTGTCTGCCCACATCACAAAAACAAGTAAAACAGGTTCACACATCTAACTGTCCAGCACTTGATCTTTCACATTATGTTTACTAACAAATAAATGTACTCTCAATCTAATCTCTCAATCTTCTGTTCTCCAGAAAGTACGTAAAATTGTACTCTACATAAATTAGAAACATCCGAGGCAGCCGTCATAAAAAGGCAGAATCATTAAAGAAGGTGACAGGGCAACATGCACCATTAATGAATGTTGTTTAATTAGAGAGCCCCTCATCTCGTATTCTCCTGTCGCCCGCATTGTGCTCCAGCTAGTCATGTTACTGCAGATTCAGCACTTTCCTTCAGCCACACACACACACACATATACAGACACAGAGAATTACCCTTTGTAATTACTAGTACATATTATGATATTAGTGTGAATGATTTATTATCAGCGTAAACAGAATTGCTGTGTTAATATTCGCCGCATCACATTTGATGAGGATAATGAATCTCCTGCATAATTCATCAAATCAACCGGCTCTTCCATTAGTGAGAGATGTCTTTATATTCCAGCCAACTGACTTAGAGTCCGTTTCTGTGTTTTATACCCAGTGTGGTCAGAGGAAAGATTAAGAAGAGGAAGGTTAGTCCTAGACCACTCAACGAGGAAAGGCTCACAGCTACCGGACAGAAAGTGGGGTTTTTTTCCTGCTTTTTTTTCTGCTGACTGCACCGTCTGAATTAAGCTCTTGCTGCAAACTGGAAAATTAACATGTTCCACTGGGCTCCAGCCTAGTTTCACATTAGATGTGCATTATATCAGACACAGTATTTAGTGAAAGGCTGAATAAGGGCATGTGGAACAGCTTTTCATGGTTTGCTATAATTACTGTTTGCTGTGATGTGGGATTTGATGTAATAATTTTTCTATTATCCCGTGGCATAAAGTTTTTCCAAAGTCATTTTTCAAAGTTTAATGTTTTACAACAGATTTATAAGATATATACGTACAGTGGGGAGAACAAGTATTTGATACACTGCCGATTTTGCAGGTTTTCCTACTTACAAAGCATGTAGAAGTCTGTAGAGGATTTTTATCATAGGTACACTTCAACTGTGAGAGGCGGAAAAATCCATAAAATCACATTGTATGAATTTTAAATAATTAATTTGCATTTTATTGCATGACATAAGTCTTTGATCACCTACCAACCAGTAAGAATTCCGGCTCTCACAGACCTGTTAGTTTTTCTTTAAGAAGCCCTCCTGTTCTCCACTCATTACCTGTATTAACTGCACCTGTTTTAACTCAATACCTGTATAAAAGACACCTGTCCACACACTCAATCAAACAGACTCCAACCTCTTCACAATGGCCAAGACCAGAGAGCTGTGTAAGGACATCAGGAATAAAATTGTAGACCTGCACAAGGCTGGGATGGGCTACAGGACAATAGGCAAGCAGCTTGGTGAGAAGGCAACAACTGTCATTATTAGAAAATGGAAGAAGTTCAAGATGACGGTCAATCTCCCTCGGCCTGGGGCTCCATACAAGAGCTCACCTCGTGGGGCATCAATGATCATGAGGAAGGTGAGGGATCAGCCCAGAACTACACACCAGGACATGGTCAATGACCTGAAGAGAGCTGGGACCACGCCATCATGGATTAAAATTCGGCAGCGCATGCAAGGTCCCCCTTCTCAAGCCAGCACATGTCCAGGCCTGTCTGAAGTTTGCCAATGACCATCTGGATGATCCAGAGGAGGAATGGGAGAAGGTCATGTGGTCTGATGAGACAAAAATAGTTTTTTGGTCTAAACTCCACTCGCCGTGTTTGGAGGAAGAAGAAGGATGAGTACAACCCCAAGAACACCATCCCAACTATGAAGCATGGAGGTGGAAACATCTTTCTTTGGGGATGGTTTTCTGCAAAGGGGACACGACCGTACCTGCACTGTATTGAGGGGAGGATGGATGGGGTCATGTATCGCGAGATCTTGGCCAACAACCTCCTTCCCTCAGTAAGAGCATTAAAGATGGGTCGTGGCTGAGTCTTCCAGCATGACAACGACACGAAACACACAGCCAGGGCAACTAAGGAGTGGCTCCGGAAGAAGCATCTCAAGGTCCTGGAGTGGCCTAGCCAGTCTCCAGACCTGAACCCAATAGAAAATCTTTGGAGGGAGCTGAAAGTCTGTATTGCCCAGCGACAGCCCCGAAACCTGAAGGAGGAGTGGGCCAAAATCCCTGCTGCAGTGTGTGCAAACCTGGTCAAGAACTACAGGAAACGTATGATCTCTGTAATTGCAAACAAAGGTTTCTGTACCAAATATTAAGATCTGTTTTTCTGATGTATCAAATACTTATGTCATGCAATAAAATGCTAATTAATTACTTAAAAATCGTACAATGTGATTTTCTGGATTTTTGTTTTAGATTCCGTCACTCACAGTTGAAGAGTACCTATGATAAAAATTACAGACTTCTACATGCAGTGTATCAAATACTTGTTCTCCCCACTATAGCAGATATATGGAACAAACTACCAAAAACATTAAATTGATCAAAAGTGACAGTAACAACAATTATGTTAGAACAATTTAAATTTCAAATAAATGCTGTTCTTTTGAACTTTCTATTATTCGAGAAAAACTGTAAAAACAAATTTTTTCAATTGCTAAAACACTATTTCTGAAACCTTGCTCCATTTTCTGAAACCATTAAACACAAAACCTCCTCTTCAAGCACTATTCACAAAACCACTGACTCCTCTTGCAAAATGAAACTTTCGCCTCAAAACAGTTTTACCTGTGTTCAAAAGCGGCCTCTCCTTCTCCTCTTTGTTAGATTGAAGCCTGCTTCATCGATAAAGATGAACTCATGGGGTCTGTTCAAGGATTCTAAGTCAAATATTGTCTGTGTAGAAATACAATATACTGTATTTAGAATTTTGTAAGTTGTACAGAGACAGTGCTATACTGTAGGGTACAATTAGACCTACTGTATGCACATCTGATTCACAAACATTGTATGTAATGAAGAGTAATGTCATTCACACAGTATGTGTTAGTACTGTAGACAATCTGAATTACAGTATATGTTTCTTACAGTAATGTACACTTACTTGCACATACTGAGCTCGCAGTTATTTCACCCTTGGTGAGTTGCGCTCAAAAGGAACTCTGTATACTTGTTTAATTCGCATCCTGTTTCGATGGAGGACACGGGCAATTGTGGAAATGCTCACACTGTTGATTCCCTAGAAGTGCATGTTGTCTTGTATCACTCGTTCCTGGATTTCTCTGAGTCGTATTAGATTATCTTGAAGGACCATGCCCACTATAATGTCCTCTTGTTCCCGAGTGAATATAGGTGTCCTTTTACCTGCATGTGGCAGCCTTGCAATTCTACAAAAAGTAGATGTGCAGTCACAAAAAAATTATCATGCAGTACTATATACAGTGATGAACTTTACAAATGTCTATTGAAACAGCTGCATAGTGTAGTACTGTAAATTTGCAATTAGTAGTGTACTGTACCTGTTCTGTTCTCTGAGTGTCCTTACTATGGTGGACACAGAAAATCGGCTCAAATTGGGTTGCACTTTAAGTCCTGCTTCCCTCATTGTCAGTCCATGGACAAGAACATGGTCTATGACTGTTGCTCAAATTTCATCAGATATTTCCACTCTTTGTTTTCCTCTTCATCTTTCTTGCCCTCCTCCTCCTCCTCTTGCTTGCTCTCCTCCTCCTCCTCTTTCTTGCCCTCCTCCTCTTCCTCTTGCTTGCTTTCCTTCTCCTCCTCTTTCTTGCCCTCCTCCTTGTCGCCCACCTCGCATACGCACTCGTCCTCTTACATTGTTTCTTCTATCCATTTTCAGACTTTCTCCTTCCCACCTTCAACAAACTGTTTGCTATCTGAACTGGCTTATATTGGTTGTGTCTCATCATTTGAAACAGGTTAAATCAATTTTGAGTGGTTGTGTTCAATCAATGACAATTGTTCTCTATTTGTGTTTGATTGTTGCCACTTGCTTTTACCAGTATTAGGGCCCTATGAAATCCGTTTTATTTTTTCCCAAATTCCGTTTTATTTTTTCTCAAATTCCGTTTTTTCCGTTTTAATTTTTGGTAATTCAGTTTTTTTTACCCGTAACTGTTATTTTAGTCATAAAAAGAGTGTGTTTTTAATGTTAATATAAAATAACATAAAACATAAAATAGGAATGACCTTAAATTTATTGAGGTAACAAACATCACATTTACTTTTCAGGACAAATACCGCATGATGCAACATAACACTCCACTCTAAATACTTCAAGTCACAACAAAATATTAGTGCTGTGAATTGATAATTCATCGCATTTTTTCTGTAATTAATCATGATTAATTGCAATTAAAAACATTGGAGTTTTTAATATTTTGATATTGTAATAATTTCAGTTACTCTCCAAATTAATTTAGAAACAACTTGAAGACCGCATATTTTAAATGTGTTGTAATAGCATTTGAATGAATGAAGGCCAGTATCACTGATATTAATGTCTATATGAAACATTAATGACGTTACATTACAGTATAACTGAAAGCTGCCAATTTCAACATTTATTAGGCTTTAAAAAAATAACTTAATTTAATCGAACTTAAAAAAAATCTTTACACAAACCCATTATAATAAATGTTATATTTACCTGTGGCCTTCCCTGTCAGACATAGTCTACACAGAAATTGAATAAAGTTATCAACACCTTTCTTAACAGCATAAATAATAAGTGAAATATAGATGAATCATCATTAAAGCTACAATCTTCTCTGGTCACGTTGTTCTTTGAACATTAATGACAGATATTGTCAGTGCTACTGTCACTTTAAGATCTACCTCTGCTGAACATGACGCAGATCAGGCGCGCTGTCCCGCGCATCTCATTTCCTCTCAAGTTCATTTAAGACATTATTTTCCATACAGTACATTAAAGTGCATTAAAAACAAGATACAAACAAGATTAAAAGCAAAATACAGCAAGCACTCCCCGCGAGGGAGCTGCTCGGCACTGAGGGCTTAGCGTTGAGTTTCTTAACTTTTTCACCGATTACATACATGGATGAAAGCAGAACGGTGGAGAGCCGCTTCGCCATACTTTCATTGTTTTGAAGGGGGAGCTGAAATGACGGGAGGGGTTGTGTCGCCCAGATTTGCTTCCCCCGGTCTGTATTTTCCCCAGACATACGTTCTTCTCCCACACAAAACCGCATTTCATTCCAAATATGTATAATTCCGGGAAATTCCGCGTTAACAATAGATTCCGCGTTAATATGCCAATTCCGCGATTCCGTGATCGCGGAAATCATAGGGCCCTACAGTATGGATGGCATGCGAGCAGAATGTGTTTTGAGAATTTTTAAAATGTATTAAAAAACAGTTGTGTCATGACAACTCTTGTGGTGTTTGGCATGGTAATGGTAATGACAATGGTAATATGTTTGGTCTTGGCAGAATAGATCTGCTATGCTGCTGCTGTTAGTTATTTCTGCTGCTGCAGAGCAAGTACGAGAATTGCTACTGCTACTGCATACGTGACACGTGCTGTGAGCAAGTAAGACATGCTGCTGCTGTACAATAGAGAGTACATGAATTACCCCAGCAGATCTGTACAGGTGGAGCTGGGGGGTTTCTGAAAGTGTGCTGCAAATTGCTAAAGCAAACTCAGACCAAGAGTCCTGCATACAGGCGGGTACCTGATGGGTGAACTGCTAATATTTGATGTAACGGGTGGAATAATATTTACGTTGTAATTTGCGTTGTGGTTGCGAGTCGGGGGATCAATAGGCAAAGATGGATTGCGGGTCCAATAGCCAAGACTATTTTGACTATTTTGAGTTTGGTAGCCACTGATAGGCAGCTGCTTTCAAACGGTCCCTGCTTTCAAACGGTTATTTGTGTTCAAGCTCTGTAGTCTGAAGACCATCAAAGTTTCCCAATTACAACACAGTTTGCAGTGTTGAGCATTGTAGCCAATCGCGCTGCAACTGAAGTGATTGACAGCTTTAGTCATTATAAAGGGAGCGCTCTTTGCTCGCTTTCTTAATATAATCTATTCACAATTTGAATATGTTTTTTTTTTCATGCTGTTAAGGCCCTGTCCACACGAACGGGTATTTTCAAAACCGCAGCTTTTTCTACGCAGTTTAGCTGTTCGTCCACACGCAAACGCAGTATCCGGTTACTGAAAACGGACTTTTTTGGAAAACTCCGGCCAGGGTGAAGAAAACTCTGGTTACAGCATTGACGTGTAGATGGTGAAACCGGAGATTTCGGCTTGTTAAGTCGAAATGTGCGCCGTTCTCTCCCTTGTTTGACGTCAGTTTGTGTGCCATTATCGCTTTTGTTTACATGAGTGGAGTCTATGCAATGGCGGACGTAGCTTTTAATAACTCTGCTAACAGCGCTTATCACATCTATACAGATGCATGCACAGTTATCTCACAGAACAGAGGCGCCAGAATGCAATAATACAACATAGTAAGGCAAGTGTGTGAAGCTTCAGTCCACTTGAGCCCTGCCCCTGTGTACAGTTACCTGTCACTGAGTCCAAAGTAAATTTGTAGAAGGGTTTCACTGAGCCCATAGCATCCCTCAGTGCATCGGTGCCGTGGATGGGACCCATGTGGAAATCAGGCAGCCAATCATAGCACGGTTTTGCGGGGGTTTTTTTGTGATTTTCTTTTTCAAACCGTGCTTGTGTGGACGCGATTGTTTTTTTAAAACGGAGGAGGAAAAACTCTGTGTGGACTAGGCCTAAGACAGGGGTGTCCAAACTCGTTCCTGCCACTCTCTTGCAGAGTTTGACTCCAACTTGCCTCAACACACCTGCCTAGAAGATTCTAGTATGCCTTGTAAGACCTTGATTAGCTCGCTCAGGTGTTTTTAATTGGGGTTGGAGCTAAACTTTGTAGGGCATTTGCGGGTTTATCAGCTGCCCTATAGATAATGATGTGATTGCAAGCGGATTGAGTTAAGGACCTGTGCCATTGGCCTGTTCCATCTAGAGTTTAATGACAGAACTTTGTATTTATTTTAAAATTGCAATAATATTTCACAGTATTACTTCATTACTGCATTTTCAATTAAATAAATACAGAATGGTGAGCATAGAGGCTTCTTTCAAAAACATTTAAACATTTTACCAACCCCAAACTTTTCAATATGTGCATTCCTATCAGGAACTCTATTATTTAATTCTTCCCTGTGCTTTTCTTAGCACTCATCCAGAAGCGGCTGAAGAAAGAGAAGAAGACCAAGAGAAAATTGCAGGAGGCTCTGGAGGTTGAGTCTAAGAGAAGAGACCAGGCCGAGCAGACGCTGCAGCGGTCGGCCTCCAGTGAGAGATCACCAACTCAAAACGGTTAGAATGCACATCTGCTAAAATGCTAATGCTTAAATCAATATTGCACATACCATTTTCTGCATGTTGAGATGAAATCCGTATGGTGTCAATACCACTTAAAAAGTTAATTTTTTAAACCTATTTTTAACAACTAAATTTCATGTGAAATATACTGTGTACTATTCTCACTCTCAGAGTGCATTGCGGCATAAACAAATTAAAGGGATAGTTCACCCAAAAATGAAAATTAGCCCATGATTAACTCACCCTTAAGTTATCCTAGGTGTATATGACATTCTTCTTTCAGACATAGTTTATATAAAAAAAGTCCAGGCTAATCCAAGCATTATAATAGCAGTAATAGTTGCTCTGTTTTTTCTGGGGTGTTAATAAAGGCCTTCTGAAGTGAATCGATGCGTTTCCATATTTATCCATATATCCATATTTAAAACTTTATAAAGTAAAGTTTTGGCCGACCGCTTTCCATATTCAATTTATGGAAAAAGTGTTGAACGTGCCTCTGCCAATCGAAAGACAAACGCGACCAGGTACGCTCATCATGACGTCACGTACGCATCTTGAATTGGGAGATGGCACTTTCAACACTTTTCCATGGAAGGCGATAGGCTGGAACTTTACTTGATAAAGTTTTAAATATGTATATTTTTCTTACACAAACACATCGATTCGCTTCAGAAGGCCTTTATTAACACCCCGGAGCCACGTGGAGCATGTTATTTGACAGACAGATGCACTTTTTATGGACTTCAAAAACAGAGCATCTATTACTGCTATTATAATGCTTGGATTAGCCTGGACTTTTTTTTAATATAACTCAGATTACTATGTCATATACACCTAGGAGGACTTGAGTGTGAGTAAATCATAGGCTAATTTTCATTTTTGTGTGAACTATCCCTTTAAGCAATTGCTTTGTTTAACTTTTTTTTTTTTTTTTTGCTTTTATTTGCCAGTTTTATTTGTCTTGTGTCAGTAGTAGCACAACAAAGACAGCAAAATGTTTTGTATTGGTCAGTGTCTTAATAAAACACTTCAGCAAGCTCACACCATAAGAGGTGCAGGTCAAAGAAAACAAATGGTCAGAGTCTTATCAAAATCCATTGTTGTGTTTTGCATGCTGAATGTTGATGTCTGTGTGTGACTGAAGCAAGGCCAATTGCAAGATATAGTCACAATGGCAGGGGGATTATATTATCAACCCAATTAAAAGTTTGATGTTTCACAAAGTGTTTATGACGAGTGCAATACAATTTTAATAGATCATAATTATGCATGAAAAGTAGACTAGTTAATGATCTAGTTGGAAGTTAGGTCACCTTTTAAAGCTGTTTATTCTCTTTCTTTAAAACCACAATTAACTGTGATTTCTTGTTGCATCACTGCATCAATAGGAAGGGAAAGGAATTATAGTAATATAAATGAAGTTCCAAGTTCCCAAACAAAGGGAACATGAATCACCATAATGGTGACTTCAATCAAAAGCATTTCAGGAAATCAACATCAATTTATGACATCTTTGTATTACAGTATTTACTGAGTTTCTCATATGTGTTCTATATTAGATTTATTATTAAATACTGTTTGTCTTTTGGATTCCCATGCATCATGCGATTTGTACAACCACCCCTGACAGTGAAGTGAACTAAAAAGTGTTATTAGAAGTAACACAAGCATAGCGTCAGTTCTGGCAGGTCACGTTAGTCAAGCTCGCATCAGCTGACTGTCAGCTGATTACGTCTACCTATAGGAATACGACGTCTATCTCACCATACATATATAAGCTCCTTCAGTACTATCAGCAGCTATCCAGAGCTCGTTTATCCCCCTCCATCCCCAGCTCCTCCTCTCGTCCAGTCAGGATTTGGTATCCTGATTCACCTTGAATCAGACTAAATCCCCAAATTATTTTGTATATTTAATATCGACACTAATGATATATGCAATACATTATGTCATTCTGTTCTGTTTACCCTAAGGGGGGTTATTTCTGCTCTCCCTGCTCTTATCCATGCTAGGCTGCATGGATGCGCAGGGAGTTCTTGCCCAGAACAGAACCATACCGCCAATCCAAACTGTATGCTAATAGTCAATCAATCATCTTTGATGATAGTGGTCCTGACAGAATTGGATAAATAGCACCAAAGGTATAGGCATTAAAGAAAATTGTATTATAATTATTTCAGGTCTCCCCTTATCTGCAACATCACCATGTCCAGTACAATATCTGCTATGACAGCAGTATTGTAAACCTTAAAATGTGTGTTCAAATAATTTGTAGCCACATTGATAACTGTTTTGTTGTTAACAGACCCTCCTCAACATGAAATGGAGACAAACCATAACTGCAGCAAAACAGACACTGACAGAACAATGCAAGGTACAGATTTCTGAATGTCCATGTTCTGTTGCATTATTTCCTTATGGGTCTATATTTAAATGTATTTTTCTCATGTAATGTTCAGTCTTGAAAGAAACATATATATATATATATATATATATATATATATATATAGAGAGAGAGAGAGAGAGAGAGAGAGAGAGAGAGAGAGAGAGAGAGAGAGAGAGAGAGAGAGAGAGAGAGAGAGAGAGAGAGAGAGAGAGAGAGAGAGAGAGAGAGAGAGAGAGAGAGAGAGAGAGAGAGAGAGAGAGAGAGAGAGATGTATGTATATATAGGTATCACAAGCATCACATGGCAGTGAAATTAAATGCCACTGATGCTAAAAGAAAAAAGGAAAGAAAGAATAAAGACGAAAAAGGGGAGCAGTAATTAATGGTCCCTTAATTGTCCTCATGAAATATTTGCATGAGCATAATTTACATAATCTACGTGTTGTAATTAATCTTTCAAAGGGTTTGCTTTCTCTTTTTGTCTTGGTTGAGAGGGAAGGGAGGGAAAGGCTCTTTCTTTAATTTCTTTGACATTTATTCAAATACAGAATCTTCTCCTTTAACAATCCTTTCATCTCCCTCTCAGTCCACACGTTAGAACATTATGGATTTGTATGTTCATTATTATGTTCCGCTTGTGCCATCAGCCAAGCTTCATTCATACCATTTTTTTTTGTCCACAGATGGAAGGCTCTTTCTAAAGTCCACAATGATGTACTGAAGAACGAAGACAAGGAGTAAACGCATTCATACTGTATAGAAGAGACTGTAGTCAATCGCCTGGTAAATAACGTCTGCAATTCTGCTGGAGGACTGATGGAAGACAATGAGGCAATTTTATAGGCTGTTGTCAGTGTGTTGCAGCACAAGGACTTGACAAGACTATTATGGCCATCGGAAGTCAGCATTCAGAAATGAAACACGAGCCAAGCTATCGTCATCAAATGGCCGAGAAGAAAATGGCATCACAATGCACACCTGGTTGGATAACCATGTTTCCAAGGGACTTTTCGCAACACTGAGAAATGCAAAACATTTTATAAAGCATTTAAATCTGCTTGGCTACACTGACAGATGAAATATTCAAATCAGACTTTGCCATTTAATGCCATTCTATCATTTCATATTTTAAGTCAATTTCAAAGCAGCATTTCCTGAAGGGAGGTGTCTGAAGAGAGATTTCAATTTATTTAGTTATTTATCAAATATAGACACTGCATTTAAATGAGTATTGTGTATCTATCTGTTATTTCGTTTTTTTGTCATTGCTGTACATGGGATCGATCATAACAGAAATGTCTCAAAATCATCAAATATGTACATAAAAGTGTAGACATGCTACTGTGCATTGTACGCTGTAGAGTTATTTTTTGTTCAGTTGCCGTTTATTATCCTACCCGACATGGAGAGCATGCTGGCATGTCGTTACTTCTGTCCTGTCCATCTGGAATACAATAAAGATTTTTCCCACATGCTTTACAGGGGAGACGTAAAAAAAAAAAAACTGACTGACTGATATTTGTTTTGTGTGACTTCTACAGTAGTCAAATGCAAATAGATTGAAGTCTACCCTACCACTGGTAAAGCATGCAATGCATCATTGTTTTGATTATTATTTATTTTTAAAAAAGTAAATTCTATTTTACTGTTGATTTATTTTATTTTACTTCCAAGTCATAAAGACACTCTTGCTCTTGTTTACCTCTGGTAAATATTCACAATGCTTCATTATTTATTTTATTGTCATTTATTTGATTATTCTATTTTTTCATGAGTTTTTATTGATTTTCTTTTATTTTCAAGACATAAAGACATTCATGTTTACCACCGGTAAAAGTTTGCAATGATTTTTTATTTTATTTTAAACTTCCAAGACAGAGAGCCATCGAGATCGACTCTTTCACTTTTCTCAAGAGCACATGCACTAAATGTGTTGACGCAGCATTTAGCCAATCACTCAAAGCTGTACTGTTTAGCAGTATGCTCTCTCTCTTTCTCTTTCTCTGAACATAATAAGAAGCCAGGAGAGATGAATAATTGACTGATTGTTGCATTATTCAGGCCCCTATTGTGGAAAAAAGCCCAGTCTCTGGCACATTCCAGGTCTCTCTGGCATATTGAATATGAGGTTAAAGTTTCAATCAACCTTGAAAGGGAGAGGCATTTTTCATCGCCTAGCTAGTGTATCAAGTTGGTGCACTCAGAGTAAGTGTACAGTTCTGTCCAGACAATAATTTGTCTGCTATACACTATATGTGAAAATGGATGACACCAGACCAAAGTTGCATTATCAACTCAATCTGACAGGATTGATAAAATTATTATCTATTATGCAAGTCCAATTACACTTATTGTAGTGATCCTTAAAGGGATAGTTCACCCAAAAATGAAAATGTACTCACCCTCAAGCCATTATAGGTGTACTGTATATGGTAAATGGACTGCATTTATATAGCGCTTTTTTAACAGACCAATGGACATCCAAAGCGCTGTACATATTGTATGTATATACATTCACCCATTCACACACCGACGGCGGTGTCAGCCATGCAAGGCTCCATCCAGCTCGTCGGGAGCAGCTGGGGTTAGGTGTCTTGCTCATGGACACCTCGACACTTGGTCAGGTGGAACCGGGGATTGAACCACCAACCTTCCGGTTTGTAGCCAACCTACATGAACCACTGAGCCACTGCCGCCCCTCAATATGACATTCTTCTTTCAGACGAATACAATTGGAATGAATACAATTACGAAAAAGTGCAACTGGCGTAAAAAAAAAAAGTGTATGTACGCCCTACGCGGGTGAGCATTTTGAACTGTGAGAGGCGTTACACTTTCTTCATAAGTTGAATACGGAAGGTGGTCCGGCGGAAGCTACACATTTTTTGTTTTGTTTATTTTTTACCTGTAATTTGAATTACACATTGCATTAGTTTGTGTTTTAAGGGTAAACGGACATTTCTATAAAATTACTGGATAATGTCCTGGCAGAAAATTACCAGTACATTTTCCGTTTTTATTTTTTACAGTGTAGATATTTTACCTTATAAAGTTTTAAATATGGATATTTTTCTTACACAAACCCATCGCTTCAGAAGGCCTTCATTAACCTCCCGGAGCCATGTGCATTACTTTTATAATGGATGGATGCACTTTTTTGGGCTTCAAATGCAATTCACTGCCATTATAAAGCTTGAATTAGACCGAATTTTTTTTATATAACTGACGATTGTCATATACACCTAGGATGGCTTGAAGGTGAGTAAACCATGGGCTAATTTTCATTTTTGGGTGAACTATCCCTTTTACCCTGATTGTGGCAAGCTGGAATTTGCATACTTAAATTGTAGTCATTTACAGTCAACACTGGGGGGGGGGTTTCCCCTTCAGTGATCACTTCTATTTCTCACATTCGTCTATGGGTCAGTTATGAAGCAAAATGACTCTAACAAGACTGTTGAATGGTTCGTCACAGTCTGTAAGACATCCAGCCACGACGGAGTAGCACAAATGTATAATCTAATCAGAGAGTGCCTATTATACATTAGCACAAGACAGTGGTAGAGGTGCAGGACAAGTTATCCAAATGAGTGTTAAAGCAGGATGAGAGTCAGGCCGTGGACGGGTAATGAAAGGGCAAGAGAGTAGCTCTCAGCTTTTCAAACCTTTCACTGTCATTACTAATTCATGTTGCTCCTTCTCGCTCCTAATGAGAGAGAGTCGGGGGAAAGGGAGAATGGTGCAGGGATAATGTGCCGTGAAATTGACTCATTCTCGAGAAGAGGAAAGGGAGAGGAGATCAACTTTTGATTTTAAACTGCCCTCAGAGGAAATGATGGTGAATTTAGTGATCCTGACAAAAGAGGGACTGTTTATTTAGTTCATGACAGAGAAAAAAGGAATGAAGTTAACAGAGATGCAGCAGCTCCAAAAAGCATGTGGACACTTAAGTTCAAAATGTATGAATGACTTTCCATTATCAAAATATCAAACAAGAAATAGCCTACAGTACTATCACTTCACAAAAATAAGTGCATTATTTTCAAAGGATACATAATACAAAATGAAGACACAAAGTAGGACACTTTCTGGCTGTGAAATGTCAGTGTTAATGTGAAGAACTGCACACGTGGTTCCTCTACTAGGACACCTGTGTGAACCTGAAGGAAAAAGACTTCATTCATCCACCAAAAATGACCTTGGGACCAGCTGGTCAAAGGTAATTTGGTAGCATCTTATAATAAGTTTTCAATAACATCATGGATTAACAATGAACAGCATGTATTAAAGGTAGGGTAGGCAATGTTTTTCATGAGCACTTTTTTTTCATACTTGTTGAAACTCTCTTCACATCCTGATAGCAATCAATATTAAAAATACAAAATAATGTACATCTTTTGTGGAAGTCTCAGGACAAAAAATGTTCGTCCAATCGGATCGAATGCAATGATCGGATGTCCAATCTGCCTGCCATGGCTTTCTCATTGGAGAAAGCGTACACAGCTAACTTGGATCACGTGTGCCCAGGGCCATCGCTAGTGGGGTGAAAGGTGGTGACAATTATAGGGGCCCCCACTGCCCATTGGGCTCACTAAATCCAGTGGTTATGCAATATATTCCCCCACTCTTATGGATCATTATAATATATTCATTTGTATGCCTGAGAGTTATATGAAAACCCCCCCCCAAAAAAACCCTGCAATTTATGCTAGTTAAAAAAGTTTTCCAAATGTCCTCTCTTTTCGGTATGTCACATATCTGTATACCAGCACAGCGTGCACCGCCCGAACGATTACTCGCTCAAAGTCCCCATCTTTTGTATTTTGTTCGTATAACATGCAGAAAAATAGATATGCGTGTCAAAAGGATTACAGACTTGCCGGCTGCTGTTGTGATATTTTTAACAATACTATCAAAAAAACAGAAATACAACTCATTGCTATTGATGGATACATTTATTAGCTTTATTTAATAAAACAGCACATTATCTTCATCAAAAATGAAGACAAACTTCAATAAAACTTAAATGGTTTTATTTTACATTTGACTGCATGCATTCGTTTTAATTTCTGAATATGTATCTCACCTGTTAGACAGACTGGCAGGAAAGACATAGGTATATTGTATTGCTGGTAGGCCTACTTTTAAAAAGTTTATTTTATCATTTGACTAATTTCTTGTCTTTTGTTGTTATTTTATTAGTTTGTCTTGCACAATAATAAAGTTATTAATCACTTAATGCCATTGTTTATTTAAAATATTATATAGAAATTGGTAATAAAAAAAATAAGTAAAAGCAATAACCTTTATATATATTTATTTATTTGTCCGTTAGAAATCCTTATGATGCAGGGCACCAGATGTGGTCCTCAATGGCCCAGAATTCCCAGAAAACCCACGAGGGGGGAAAAACATAACATAACATAACTGAAACTTTAACATACCAGGGGATCACAGGAAAGGAAGACGTAGACAGAACAACGTAACCACAAGGACTGGGAACACAAGGGAACTATTTAAAGGGGACAAATGAGGGAGGTGATTAGGGAACACAGGTGGGGCAAATTAAACCAATGACAAGATAACAAGGAGGGTGGGAACTAGACTAGGACGGAAAATAACAAACCACCACAAGTGCTACACAGGACAGGACAGGTATGTGAATTTACCCCCTCCTTAAGGAGCGGCTACCAGACACTCCACAAGAACAGGGCAGGACCGGGAGGACAGACCAGGGCGGGACGGGAGGGACAGACCAGGGCGGGACGGGGGGGACAGACCAGGGCGGGACGGGGGGGACAGACCAGGGCGGGACGGGGGAAACAGACCAGGGCGGGACGGGGGGGAACAGACCAGGGCAGAACAGGAGGGACAGACCAGGGCGGGACTGGAGGGACAGACCAGGGTGGGACAGCAGGGACAGACCAGGGCGGGACGGGCGGAACGGGAGGAACAGACCAGGGCGGAACGGGAGGAACAAACCAGGGCGGAACGGGAGGAACAGACCAGGGCGGAACGGGAGGAACAGACCAGGGCGGAACGGGAGGAACAGACCAGGGCGAGACGGGAGGAACAGACCAGGGCGGGACGGGAGGGACAGACCAGGGCGGGACGGGAGGGACAGACCAGGGCGGGACGGGAGGGACAGACCAGGGCGGAACGGGAGGGACAGACCAGGGAGGAAAGGGGGGAACAGACCAGTGAGGGAAGGGGGACACAAAAAATTTTGGCGGCCAGGTCGGCCCACGGAGTTCCGGCGGCCGGGGCGGCCCGCGGAGTTCAGGCTGTACATGTGACGTGTACACGGAGTTCAGGACGCCAGGCCGGTGCAGGCAGAGCAAGGCATCTGGGCGGCGCGGTCAGAGCAGGGCGTCTGGGCGGCGCGGTCAGAGCAGGGCGTCTGGGCGGTGCGGTCAGAGCATGGCGTCTGGGCGGCGCTGTCAGAGCAAGGTCCCCCGGAACACGGCCCACCGGCACACGGTCCACCGGCACAGGATCCCCTGGAGCTGAGACCACCGGAACTGAGACCACCGGAGTCGTCACAGAGGGAGCCTTCCTTCTCCTCCTCCGCTTAGAGACCCCCGGAACAGGAACCCCCGGAACAGAGTCCACCGGCACCGAGTCCGCCGGCACCGAATCCACCGGAATAGGGTCCACCGGAACAGGGAACACTGGGACCGCCACGGAAGGAGCCTTCCTTCTCCTTCTCCGCTTAGAGACCACTGGTACTGGATCTACCGGAACAGAGTCCACTGGAACGGTTCTCCTCTCCCTGGCCTCTCGTTCCTGCATACGAGCGAGCCCCTCCACCATTGTCTCGAATGTACACTTCTCATACGCACCTCTAAGTAGCCAGTCCATAGGCTCATCGAGAGCGTAAAAGAATAAGTCTTTCAGGGACCCCTCATTCAGTTTCAATCCCTCCGCCACTCTCAGGAATTTGGCTGCAAAGCTCCTCAATTCTGTTCCTTGTTGGCGGAGGGACGCTAATGACTGAAACTGGAGAATACGATCGTAATAGGGGCACGAGACCATGGGTGTTGGTAGGTGAGGTGCATTCCTGCACTGAGTCCTTGACATGGTGGTTACGTTATGTGACGTGAAACTTAAAGAAAACTAAAGTGAGGACTCAAGTGCTCAAAGGAATGAAATTTTATATAAAATAAACATAAATACAAACAAAAACCCACGAGGGGGGAAAAACATAACATAACATAACTGAAACTTTAACATACCAGGGGATCACAGGAAAGGAAGACGTAGACAGAACAACGTAACCACAAGGACTGAGAACACAAGGGAACTATTTAAAGGGGACAAATGAGGCAGGTGATTAGGGAACACAGGTGGGGCAAATTAAACCAATGACAAGATAACAAGGAGGGTGGGAACTAGACTAGGACGGAAAATAACAAACCACCACAAGTTCTACACAGGACAGGACAGGTATGTGACAGTACATCTATTTACATATTACGCATTTCTGCATGTTACGTATAGTATATGTTTACATGTTATGTATATTTTTCAGAAGTGGGTAATGGGGTTAGGTGGTCCAAAATATCTATGAAAGTACAACTATGTATACAATTATTTCTACTTTTACAAATGCAAAGAATGGTAACACTTTAGATTAGGGTCCAATTCTCACTATTAACTAGTTACTTATTAGCATGAATATTACTAGGATATTAACAGTTAATTAGTACTTATAAAGCATATATTAATTCCTTATTGTGCAAGCCTATATTCTACATCCCTAATCAGTACCTAAACTTAATAACTACTTTACTAACTATTAATAAGCAGTAATTAGGTGTTTATTGAGGCAAAAGTCATAGTTAATAGTTAGTTAGTTAGATAGTGAGAATTGGACCCTAATCTAAAGGTTAACTGCACATTGATCTGACGCATAAGGCAAACAACTGAAAGCAATGGAGTACCCTGCATGTTGATGGCACTAAAGGGGTGACGCTGAGGGGTCCTGACCAAGTGTCAAATCGTGTTGTAAGTCAGAACGTGTTGCAACATGAACATAAAATAACATTGGTCTAAAAATGTCTAAATTCTTTTTGGAGCAATATAACCTTGGGTAACATACCAACTACACATTTAGTTTTTATATAAGCCTAAGTACACATATCTGAAATCTTATACAATACGGCAACAATATTTTTAGTGATTGATACAAAACAGTGGTTCTCAACTAGGGGAGCAGGGCATATTAGGGGGCTCAGCAAACTTTCAAGGGGGCCCCAAGATGACTAATGACATAAAATAGACAAAACAATGATTAAAATCGGATATTGGATAGATATCTCTTATTTTAATTCACCCCCTCAACAATTGTTGTGATTTATTTGAAGAAGTCTTGGAAAACCTGGATATATGATGATGCCTATTTTAAATGTGTGAGTTGATAAACAGCAGCCATATCACCCTGTAGACCAAGACTGTTTTCCCACTGAAGCTAAGCAGGGTTGAGCCTGGTCAGTACCTGGATGGGGACCTCTGGGAAAACTAGGTTGCTGCTGGTAGAGGTGTTAGTGAGGCCAGCAGGGGGTGCTCACCCTGTGGTCTGTGTGGGTCCTAACACCCCAGTATAGAGATGGGACACTATACTGTTACAAGCACCGTCCTTTGGATGAGACGTTAAACCGAGGTCCTGACTCTCTGTGGTCATTAAAAATCCCAAATTTGCCCAT
The DNA here is from genome assembly GCA_023566225.1 of Romanogobio albipinnatus. Taxonomy (NCBI): domain Eukaryota; kingdom Metazoa; phylum Chordata; class Actinopteri; order Cypriniformes; family Gobionidae; genus Romanogobio; species Romanogobio albipinnatus. The sequence goes on along the minus strand of CM042241.1, from coordinate 40,346,909 downwards.
TGGCCTCTGTCCATCATGGCCTCCTAATCATCCCCATATATACAACTGGCTTCATCACTCTCTCTTCTCTCCACCAATAAGCTGGTGTGTGGTGGGCGTTCTGGCACAATATGACTGCTGTCGCATCATCCAGGTGGATGTTGCACATTGGTGGTGGATGAGGAGATTCCTCCCTTCATTACCTTTACATTGTGAGGTCATGTAAATTAATAAAATCTTAAAACTCCATGGGCATTTTTATAATGAAAAATAAAATGTTGTTGTAAAAAATCGCTATCCTTAGTCTTTGTCCAGTAATTCACGAACAACTGAAAAAGTAATGTAAATTCATAAGTTAAAAAAGAGTGGGAATGTTGTAGGAATGGGCTTTCAAATGTTTTGTTGTGGACAATCAAAACATATAGGGCCTACCCTGACTATTTAAAAGGAGCCAACATTAAAGTAGTCAGAGGCCCAGGGCCTTGAGATTAGAGGCCCGTATTCACCCAATACAAAAACAAGGCACTGCCAAAGTCAAATCGATACTGAACAGTGCTTGAATGTGTTCCAGTTACTGTTGGCACAATGTGAAATAAATAAGGACATGAGAAATGTTAATTATCCCAGTCCAGGAACCCCCTCAGCATTAATAGTAGCTTCTGAAATCATTATCACAGCTTTGATGTTGTACATGTTTGTTGAAATGTGTTAAACACATGTTCATTCTTGTACATATGACTTCATTTCCAACGCTACTTTATTTCTTATATTTGTGACAATTTATTGTAATTTGGACATTGCATCATGCAATGAAAATACTGCAATAATATCATTTTGAAGTTGTAATTAGTGAGAGGCTAAATATCTTTTCTAGGCATAATTTTGAGGGATATAGTCGCAAATCATGAGAAATAATGTGGGTTTCTGTCATCATTTACTCCCAATTATGTCGTTCCAAATCTGTATGACTTTGTTTCTTCTGCAGAATACAAAATAAGATATTCTGAAGCAACCAAACAGTTTTCGTTACACAGAAGAAAGAAAGCCATAGAGAAAGGTTTGGAACGACATCAGGGTGAGTGAGTTTTGGTCGAACTATCCCTTTAATTTACAATTGCACATGGACAACAACTCACTGTAAGACATTTTTCACATTCTACCCTTTGCTGTACGGTTTTCTGTATAATGAGAATATATTGTTTTATTTGTTTGTTTTGTCTGTTTTTGCCATTGCCTTGTCAGAGATGTGTGTGAGTGTGTGAGTGCTCTCACTCAAGATGCTTGACAGGGGCACTGGGTGCTTGAGAGGACTTATGTCCCTTCGCTGGACTTCTGACAGCTGGATTGGCTTGTTTTCCCTCCCTCTCCCTGGGGGCTTCGCTGTCAGCTCTATACTCAGGCAGATTGTGAAGAGAGAGATTAATGGACAATGAAGATGGTAGAAAGGGAGAGACATCGAGAGAGGGAGAAGAGAAAAAAGGACGAGAGGAGGCCAACTGCCATCTGCTCATTTCCTTTTAATGGACAAAGCAAACAGCAGGAGACAGTGCTGCCGACAAATCTGGATTTTCTTTAATACAAGAATACACTTTCTAATTTGTTGAGGTTGACAAAGACAGAAACATAGCTACTCTTTCTTCTATTCAGGTCTTTTACTCTCCATTCTTCTGTTCTTTTTTAATGTAAACAAGTGTGATTTTGTCATTATCTGTCTGGCTTTCAGACAAAATATTATTTGGTTATTTGAAAAATGCATGTAATTTATTAGCAGACTGTTTGAAATGAATAAAAATGTATTTAATAAAAAAAAAAAAACATGATGTACATTAGAAAAATAACGACTATCTTGGTTCAGTTTGAATTTGACATTGGATGTTACATTATGTACAATCACTATTAGAATAAACATGACTCTCAAAAAATTCTGTGGTTTCTCGTCTTTATGACTAACACCAGTATTTCCTTGCAGTCATTTGTTGGCTCTATCACCACCGTCTGTGAAAGCCTTACTTCCTGTTTAAATATTATATTAATTACAGTTGCTAGAAAAGTCAAAATTGTTTTATTTGGCATAGCTAAACATCAGTGAGAAATTAGTTTAGAGGTAGGAAAGAAAAACAAGTGGTGAATAATTAATTCTGTATGCCTGTTTAGCTTCCCATTAGCACACATTTTAATAAAACTAAAATGTGACATGAGTAAAACGAGGTGTAGACTGATGAACTCAAGGTTAATCTGAGATCCATTTTACATCTCATCCACTCGCATGTGAGATTAGACTGATCTGAGATTATGATCAAAGAGCAGTTTGTATTTTTACTACAAAGTGCTTGCATGTACTTTATTTTGAGGCATTTATTTTGAGCAAAATGTTTTGCTAACGTTCACATTAAGTTATGAAAACATTATTTCTGAATGATCTCTGAATGTGCAGTTTTAAAAAAAAGTTTAAAAAACGTCTCAGGTAACGTCTGTAACCATTGTTCCCTGAGAAGAGAACAAGACGCTGCGTCATTGTAGCGATGCTATAGGAACTTCTCTGCGTGAATGTGCCGTGAAACCAGTTTCCCACACATAGACTAATTTGTGGCGGTGCGCAACAGAATCAACACCGGCCGCCACATATTGCGCGTCGTTATTCACGTTATTTAAAATACGAAGCGTATTCATTAATTTCCTCTCTCTCTCTCTCTCTCTCTCTCTCTCTCTCTCTCTCTCTCTCTCTCTCTCTCTCTCTCTCTCTCTCTCTCTCTTACACTCACTCTCTCACACACTCTCTCTCACACACTCTCTCTCACACACACAGTGTGTTCCATTCGACCGTAAAAGTCAGGATTGCAAACTCACGCATTTGGAGCATTCAGGCTCTGTCTCACGCTCTCACTCTGCCGAAGTAAATCTCATGCCAAACTTGCTTTTGATATGAAAGTCTAATTTTTAAAAATTGAATACGAAATTCAAACAATAAATAGCGTTTTGCCGCTAATGTGGCATAACAGTTAAAGCCAGAGGCGTCATGCTCTCATCTCCCGGCGGCGCGTGCGGTCACGTGGTTCACGGAGCTTCTAAAACAAACCAGCGCTCTGTCAATGCATTTGAATGGCTTAAGCGGATACACAACAGCTTCACATCACTATACAGGTATTTTCAGCAATTTTTGGTAAACAGTACAGCATAGTGTGCATTGATTATTACGTCATCCATATTTACAGTATCATTGATGAACATGCAAAATTGTTAACATTAATGTTAATGTTTTTTCTTGTATTTAGCCCTCAGGTATTCATTACTCACACTTATACTCATTGGTGGTCAAATGTGGCAATACACCTTAACTATTTTTCAATTAAATAGATTTTCTATATTTTAATTTAATATTTATTTAATATTTTGAGGATATATTTTGGTTCTAAATAGGCCTACTATTTGTGCAATAATTATGGTTCATCAATGACCATTTAATGAATTAAAATATTTTTCTTCTAATATTTTTCTTATTTATATTACAATTAGTGTATTAATTAGGTTAAAATAGAGAATTCCAATGCAAAGAGGCAAATTAGAGTCAATTTGTGGCTGTAAAAATAATTTTCATTTGTAATGCCATTATCCACCAGGTGCCGTTGGCTCTTTAACAAATATACATGTGTCTAGTCTAGTTCCTCAAAAAGGTATTGCAGATCATAACAGCTTATTTATTTTTAGGTTTTGCATTTGAATAAATATTTAGACATAATATACACTAGATTTCTTTAAATGTGAAATCTTAAAACGTTAATAACTTACATCCTAACATTTCTAATGATACTTAGATAAGCTCACAAGTGAATATTAATGAATGTGAGCAAATAAAGAAAAGTTCAAAATAGTGCTAAAAAGGCGAACTTATTTTTTCTTATATGTACAGTAGGCTATATACATATGAATTGATACTGAATCAAGATCGATATTTGTGCCAATCACCAACAAACCCCCCCATGCCCCCGCCCACCTGCCACCACAAATTGGTTTCTTATCTGTGGGAAACACTGGAAGCACGTGTGAAATCAGTTCAATGGTGTCAGTTCAAAGTCAAGTCAACTTTATTTATATAACACTTTTTACAATGCAGATTGTTTCAAAGCAGCTTCACAGTGTTAAACACGAAAATAATGCAACAGAATTTTATTCGGCCGTACAGCCGCTCCGGAGAAAATGGTGATGTCATCTAGCTCATTTCAACTATTATACAGTGACAATGTGGGCAGAGCAGTAATTTAGTTTATATGGTTAATTTAGTTTACTTAGATTTATTTGGATATTTAGTTGAAAATTGAATGTCCCCAACTGAGCAAGCCAAGCCAAAGGCGACAGTGGCAAGGAAACAAAAACTCCATCAGGTGGCATAATGGAGAAAAATAAACCTTGGTAGAAACCAGGCTGCCAGTTCTCCTCTGGCCAGTCATGACCAGGAAGCTATAAAGCACACCCAATCAAACAATATTTGCTTCTGATTAACTGAAGCGAGTCGATCACAGGTATGCAGGAAGTATGGCAGGGTGATGCAGCGTCTCGTTCACTTCTCAGGGAACAATGGTTACAATGGTTATAACCTGAAACGCTCTGTTTTGAGAAAACTTGCACTGCGACGCCGTAGCAACGCTATGGAAACGAAATACCCACTACGCGGTACTGACAAGTGCCTGTGTAGTGTGAACTCATCAACTAAGTGTTTGTTATAGTTTTTTATTATTATTATTATTTATTGATCTCGTTTTCTTTTAAGATGTCTGATACTTAGTTGCAGTTTCCCTATTCTTAGGTTTTATTTTTGCTCTTGTTGTCTTGTGTTGGTTCCTGCCCTGTGTCCTGAGTCTCCCTTGGCCACTGTCTCTATATCCCTGGAAGTCAAGACTGGAGCTGATTCTGGGAGAGGACATCAAGTCTCAGGTTCCTGGTGTTCCTGCCTGGGTTTTCCCACCATCTGCCTGGTATTGCCTCCCAAGCCATCCTCAAGTTCATGATCTCCCTGGACTCGTCTCAGTGGTCATCCTCCCTGCCTGTCATCGTGGTGTCTGTCCCCTGCTGTTTAAACTCACACCTTGTCATTTCCTTGTTGTGCCCTGTCTAGAGTCTTGTTAATAAAGTCTTCGTTGTTCACTCTGCATCTGGGTCCTAAGTTTCAGAAGCCCTGACAGGTTTACAGTGTCTTAGTTTTGATCTTCTGCCTGTTGTCATGCATTTCCTTGTTTGCCTGTGTTTTCTGCACTGTTGTTAATTGTCTGGATTATCTGCACAATGTTTTGACCAATTGCCTGTTACATGGATTATGATTCTAGATTTTCCAATAAAGCTGCATTTGGATCTTCACCCATGTCTCAGAGCAGTCCATAACCACAATGTATCAAGGGCAGGGAGAGACACACATTCTAAGTTGCTGTTTACTCGCCATCAGACTACTTCCTTATTTCATATATATATATATATATATATATATATATATATATATATATATATATATATATATATATATATACAGTGCATCCTGAAAGTATTCACTGCTGTGAAGCTGCTTTGAAACAATCTGAATTTGAATTTCCTCTAAATTCTACAAACAATACTCCACAATGACAATGTGAAAAGTTTGTTTGAAATCTTTGCAAATGTATTAAAAAGAAAAAAATCACATGTACATAAGTATTCACAGCCTTTGCCATGATAATCAAAATTGAGCTCAGGAGCATCCTGTTTCCACTAATCATCCTTGAGATGAACTACAACTTGATTAAGTCCAGCTGTGCTAAATTCAGTTGATTGGACATGATTTGGAAAGCCACACACCTGCCTATATAAGGTCCCACAGTTAACAGTGCATGTCAGAGCACAAACCAAGCCATGAAGTCCAAGGAATTGTCTGTAGACCTCTGAGACAGGATTGTATCAAGGCACAGATCTGGGGAAGGGTACTAGGCAAGGCAAGTTTATTTGCATAGTACATTTCATACACAGTGGCAATTCAAAGTGCTTTACACAGAAATGAAATAACAATATTCATATGTGAATAGTATATATATATATATATATATATAGTACAATCTGTATCTGGAGTGGAAGAAAATTGAGAGTCAGGTTTATGGAACAAAAATATTTGTCAGGTAACTGCATTTAAACATTACCCTTACAGACTAATCTTCCTGGACTGAACCACCAGGGCTATCTCAGATCTATCCGCCAGAGCAGATCTAAATGGATCGTCCTCGCGGCGGAGGGATTTTGTTTTATTGCGCTCCCGTCTCTCAACCAGACAGCCTTAACAAAATAATACAAATAATAATAATAATATAAAAAAAAGTATAATTAAAACAGTTATAATAGGAATTAAAAGAAATAAAAATAAAGATGCAATCTGGAGTGGAAGAAAATGGAGAGTCAGGTTTACTATAAAAATATTTGTCAGGTAGGTTAACTGTGCATTTAGACAGTACCCTTACAGACAAATCTTCTTGGCCTAACTTGAGGGCGTTCTCTAGATGTTTTACCCGTCAGAGCAGATCTAAAGGGTCTTCCTCGCACCAGAGGGAGTACAAAAAAATATTTGTCAGGTAACTGTATTTAAACATTACCCTTACAGACAAATCTTCCTGGACAGGAACACCAGGGCTATCTCTACTTTGATTGACCGTCAGAGCGGATCTACACGGTCCTTCCTCTTACCACCAAGGCTATACAGATCTATCCGTCAGAGCAGATCTAAATGGATCGTCCTCACGCCGGAGGGATTTCGATTTATCGCTCCCCGTCTCTCAACCTCTTCCACCCAGACAGCCTTAACAAAATAAAGAATAATAAAAAAATTAATATAATTATAAATAAAAATAAAAACATGGTTAAATTGAAGCTTATAAATTAAAGTGCAAGCAGTTTGGACAAAGCACAGAGCTCATTCAGTAAATGCATAGCTAGACAGATGTGTTCTGAGTCTGGATTTGAAAGGGGATACTGTTGGAGCACATCTGATTTGTTCAGGAAGCTGGTTCCAGCTACGGTATTGGGGTCCTAGGCTATTAACCCTTTAGGCGCCAGAGGTTTTTTCTTAAAAAGTTAGATTTTGACATCTTAATTTCAAAAGTCTATATCTTCTCTCCGCTAAACTGACCCAGCTCTCCATGCCATCCTCAATCTGTCAGTGGATCTCCAGCTTCCTGACAGACCGGCAGCAGCTTGTGAGACTGGGGAAACTCACATCCAGGACTCTCACTACCAGCACTGGCACCCCCCAGGTGTGTGTTCTCTCCCCACTGCTCTTCTCCCTGTACACCAATGACTGCTCTTCTAAAGACCCCTCTGTGAAGCTCCTGAAATTTGCAGATGACACCACTGTCATCGGCCTCATCCAAAACGGTGATGAGTCTGCTTACAGACTGGAGGTTGAACAGCTGGCTGTCTGGTGCAGTTATAAAAACCTTGAGCTCAACACGCTCAAAACGGCGGAGATGATAGTGGACTTCAGGAGGAACAGCCCAGCTCTCCCCCCACTCACCATCATGAACAGCACTGTGGAAGCAGTGGTGTCATTCAGGTTCCTGGGCACTACCATCTCCCAGGACCTGAAGTGGGAATATCACATTGACTCCATTGTGAAAAAGGCCCAGCAGAGACTGTACTTCCTTCGTCAGCTGAGGAAGTTCAACCTCCCACAGGAGCTGCTGATTCAGTTCTACTCGGCTGTCATTGAGTCTGTCTTATGCACTTCCATCACTGTCTGGTTTAGTTCAGCTACCAAATCTGACATCAAGAGACTACAACGCACAATTCGGACTGCAGAGAGGATTATTGGCCCCCTGCCAACCCTCCAGGACCTGTACTCTTCCAGAGTGAGGAAGAGAGCAGGGAAAATCATCACAGACTCCACTCACCCTGGACACCTCCTGTTTGAACTGTTACCATCAGGACGGCGACTCCGATCACTGGCCACTAGAACATCTAGGCCAGGGATGGAAATTAGCATTTCAGTGTCTCAGACTGACTGACTTAAAGCAGCAGCGGTGACACACACATCCGCGCTTCTAAAGGTATAGGCCTATTGTTTTTTTAAATGGATAATATATTTATATAATATTCCATACATTATCAGAGCTTGGCAGACAGAATTATTATATATTTTTAGACAGGTTAATTAATAGATTATAGCCTAATTAATGTTATTATTAATGTATAATTTTAATCATACATAATAAATAATCCTGCCATATAAAATTTGACATTTATTAAAAGAATATTTAGATAAAAATGGGACAAATAATTACATAATAATATAGTCATAATTTAAGTAAATTAATAAAACATTAAACATTTTTGAATTTTCAAAAAAGTGATTACTGGTTCAGAATGACTGCTTAAAGGGACAGTTCACCCAAAAATGAAAATTCTGTCATTTACTCACCCTCAAGTTGTTCCAAACATGTATACATTTCTTTATGTTGAACACATTGGAAGATTCATTCCTACTATGGAAGTCAATACTGCCCCCAAAGCAGCCTGGGTACAAACTTTCTTCAAAATATATTCTTTTTTTGTTCAGCAGAAGAAAGAAACTCATACAGGTTTGGAACATCATGAGGGAGAGTAAATGATGACAGAATGTTTTAGTTTTGGGTGAACTATCCCTTTAAAGTGCACCAAATAGGCTACTAAAGAGTTCTTTAGAAATAAATTAAATAATGAAATGTAAAATAATATAACATTTTATATTGTCGTGAATGGGTGTCCCTTATTTTGCCACACTGAAGGTGGCAACCCTAGTATATCGTCAACACGCTTCAGAAGATGCCAAAACTAGTTTCATTGTTGGGACTAAAAACCTAAAACTGGAAGCCATAAAAGACCACGAATCATAAAAATGCCACATCCATTAATCTGCCCTACTCATTTAATGAAATGTATATCAGTTCATGGTTTGTGTGTGTATAAGAGAGAAAGAGATAATGTCAGTATTTCATTGAGACTTGAGATTAAATAAACTGCTTAAGTATTGTAGAGCTTGTAGTATTAATTTTCACATGCAGTTACACATTGTCGGTTAAAAACAAGAAAGTGGCTGGTAAAAACATTGAGTGGCTGGTAGATTTTGAAATCCACCAGCCACAGTGGCCGGTGGACAAAAAAGTTAATTTCCATCCCTGATCTAGGCACAGGAACAGTTTCTTCCCACAGGCCATTTCCCTCTTGAACAGTTAAATACCCCCCCAAAGTGCAATACTCTGACTGTTTGGTGCAATTAGGTTAAATTTAGGAGATTATTTATGTTTATATATTCATACTACTCAAATACTGTAAATATGTTCATAATCTGTAAATGTTTATTCTGACTAAACGTAACTGTGACCATATACATTTTTTTTACTATTTGCCATATTTTCATATTCTTAGAATTTGTATTATGTTCTTGTTGTATATGTGCACTGGAAGCTTCAGCACCAAGAAAAATTCCTTGTGTGTGCAAGCATACTTGGCAATAAAGCTCATTCTGATTCTGATCTTAAAAGTGATAAAAGATACACTGTAAAAAAAAAATTGGGGGGGAAACATTTTGAAAATTGATCATTACATATTAGCCCAATAAATGACTCCCAAATAATTATCCCCATGCAAAAAGATGCATCGTACTAATCATAGCTTAAGGTCTCCACTCAAAATTAAAATGGTATATTCACCGAACATATTTAATTGTGCTCAGTCAATCTATGAAGTCGAAGTGAAAAATCCATGTTGGCTGAACAAGTCCTACGTCCGAAAAACGGTATACGCATGCGCAAAATGAGCTTGAAAAAAAACCGTTCGTGTGGAGATTTCAAATGCGGAGCGCGGGAGCGGCAGCGCGAGCGGAGCCGAACCAGCATGTGCTGAAGACCGAAACAGACATTCCCAAGAGAATAGAGATATTCATCTCAAAAGGACGTTGGTGAGTATTTAGCACTGAAATTATTCTCCAGAGTTTTGCTTTATGACCTGGTATGAAGTTTAAAAGACATTTTTTAGAATCACAAGTTCATTCATTCATTCATTGGTTTCATGCGTGTGTTCTCGTTAACCTCGTTTACTCTAATGGTAGCCAATAGTTTTATTTTCTTATGTCTAAAACAATAGGTAATAAGTAAATTAAGTCATTTTTGTGATGTGTGCCATGCACCCTGGTGCCGTTAGATTGCATTTGGAGTTGGCCTCTTTCAGGGCTTTAGTTATAGCCTTTTAATATCAAACACGTCAAGCTCGTGATTTTCTTATTCATCCATTCATTCATGTCATCCTCATTATATAATGAAGTAACTTCTGTTCTGACACTTGCCAGATGTGATGCAGGGGAACTTTGTCATTAATGTTAGTTTTTATTTTTATTTGCAGGTTTTTAGCCTATGCAGTGCCGCGTTTTCTTCACCACATTAAGACATCCTTTTATGCAGAAGACTTATTGAATTTATTTTTTCCTTATTGAAAATAAGGTATTTTTACCAAATATCCTGTGTTGGAATTTACTTAATGATAAAATAATTATAAAATGTCAACTCTGTTGTCTGTGTTCTGTATTTTGCTTAATATATTTAGGCTCATTTTTGTCTTTTGGGCAGTGAGAAATAAACAATTGTGACTACAATTTAAAACATTTAATTCGACCAATCTCACAGTTTCACTGTAAAACATTTCTCCAATTCAAAATTTTCAAGTGACCGATCACATCACAATTTTTTTTTTTTAGGCCAAAATTAATTTCTGTGAATTGATAAAATTTAATTAACAGAAATTCAATTTGGCCAACTGAAAAATGTAGATGTGATTGGTCACTAGAAAATTTTAAATTGGAGAGGCCTGACATTTTTTATAGTGTTGGTAAATTACATTTTTCCATTGACTCAACATATTTCTAATTGAGCCCATGTTAACAGACTGTTGCCACAATGGATAAAATTCAGTTTGGCCAATTGAAAAATTTAGATGTGATCGCTCACTAGAAAATTTTGAATTGGAGAGGCCTTACATTTTTTACAGTGTAGAGACTTTCTGTAAATTATTAAGGATGACCCAAAGATAATGTAGGGATTACATTTTCCCATCTAATTTGCATATGACATCATATGGTGGTGGCCATCGTGGATTATAGAATTTTCATGAAAAGTCACGTTTAAATGATAAAATGCAGCACTTCTTTGCCCCCCAAATGTCCCTCACCTTCTGTATGCTATATTGCACAATACTGAATGCTCAGGTAAATAGTAAACAAACTGTGTAAATCATTACTAATAAAAGGTAGAAACAAACCAAAGGCATGTTGGCCTTTTGCTGTAGAGATTTTCCATTTACTACATACAGTAGGCACTCTGATTCCATGTATGGGGCACATATGGGGCACATATTTATTATTCATATGACACACAAACACAAGTAGACAAGACCTATCTATTCTAAATGTAACTGGAAGCCAGTGTAAAGACCTGAGAACTGGTGTGATATCGTCATATTTTCTGGTTCTGCTCAGGATCCTGGCAGCAGCGTTCTGTATGAGCTGCATCTGTCTAATGGTCTTTTTGGGAAGGCCGGTGAGAAGACCATTACAATAGTCCACCCTGCTGGTGATAAAGGCATGAACGAGTTTCTCTAAGTCTTGCCTGGAAACAAAGCATCTAATTCTTGATATATTTTTGAGATGATAGTATGCTGATTTAGTTATTGCTATTGACATGACTACTGAAACTAAGGTCTGATTCCAAAATCACACATTACTGACTTGATCTTTAGTTGTTTGACCCCTAGCTTCAAGGTATGCATTGAACTTGAGAATTTCATCTTTGTTTCCAAATGCAATAAGTTCGGTTTTGTCTTTGTTTAACTGAAGAAAGTTTTGGCACATCCAGTTGTTAACTTCATCAATGCATTTGCACAGGGAGTCAATGAGGCTGTAGTCATTAGTTGATAGGGTTAAGTAGATCTGGGTGTCATCAGCATAGCTGTGGTAAGAAATTTTGTTCTCTCTCATTATTTGGCTCATTGGGAGCATGTACAGGTTGAATAGGAGTGGTGCAAAATTAACCCTTGTGGGACTCTGCATGTCATGGATGTCCACTCAGACTTATGGTCACCTATACTCACATAATAACCTCTTCCTTCAAAGTACGACCTGAACTATTTAAGGACCATCCCAGAAAGCCCGACCCAGTTTTCCAGCCTGTCAAGAAGTATGTTGTGAAGTATGGTACAGAAAAATGTCTGCAGCATTGAAGGTCCAAATGAGCACAGTGGCCTCAATCATCCGTAAATGGAAGAAGATTGGAACCACCAGGACTCTTCCTAGAGCTGGAGAGAGGAGAACCTTCCAGAAGAACAACCTTCTCTGCAGCACTCCACCAATCAGGCCTGTATGGTAGAGTGGCCAGACGGAAGCCACTCCTCAGTAAAAGGATGTGTGTGCTGCGGCGGTGCTTGTGAAACTATCGTAAACCCAGACTTCATTCGCCTTAAACGAAAGCAAATTCACACTTGTCTGAATCGTTTCCTATCGCATATATAGTGCGCCATGTGCCGTTCACCATGTAGAAAATAGTAACTGCGTGAACAACTGACTGTTTTCAGACGCAGTTCAGTGTCTATTTATAATGCAGGGGGCGGGACTTCAGATCAGATTCTAGAGCGCATTTGATTGGAAAGAAGATTTGATGAGAAGGTGAAGTGTGCGATGATGTCATCAAAATCTGTGATTCGTTTTAACGGAAGTGAGAGACTGTAAGTTTTGAATGCTTATATCTCCTAAATGCACATTTTGTGATTGTTTTGGAACACACCAGCTTATTCATAACCTTAAGGCTAAGATAATCATACTAAAAGCTAAAAGACTTTATTTTGATTTCAGTGGGCCTTTAACTCAAACACACATTAGCATATATGTCTTTAGCATCTATACACTCTCACCGTCCTTCTCAGGTGTATGCTGGTCTCTGCAGGATCCTTCATACTAACATGTTACAGCCTCACCCTGAGAACGGCTCTATGGTCTTCCAACACTATCACTGTCTCTGCTGTGATCTTTTGAGAGTAGAATCTTTAGTACTTCTATTCCTCAGCTGCACAGCATATATACCTGACACCACTCCCAATTTGCTCTTTACTGAAATGAAGTTTTATTTACGGCCGGGAGATCACTGGTCACAACAACCAAATGAGTCTCCTGAACAGAAAGATGCATGTACATTTAAGTTTTTACAGTTGATTGAAAATGTTTCAGAAAAACTGAAAAAATTAGCAGTGTATAAATAATGTTTTTATGCCAATGTTTTGAAAACATTATTAAAGACAGATAACTTAATTTGAACAAGCACTGTTAACGTTACTGGTTTCATAAATTTGAGAGAACCTTGCCAGAAGGTTTGCCACAGTTCTGAGAACATTCCCAATTAGGTTATTTATTCTACTGCGGCACTTACATTTCATTGTTAGCTCAAAAAGGTGTAGGCCTATATGCTCACTAATACAAATTAGGGTAACACTTTATTTTACAGTGTCCCTGTTACACATCTTACATGTAGGCTACTTACTATAATAGCATTAAGTTATGCATAATTACAAACAACTAAATTAACCCTAATTATATAGTAAGTACATGTTGTTAATTGATATTACTCATACTTATTTGTATAATTACAATGTAACAAGGGCACCTTGACCCAGGTGAGCTATTTCTCGCTCTCTTACACCTTTCAGACAACCCAAGCAACCCAGAAACCTCCATCAGGTGATAGTTGAGACACAGAAGTTGATGTCTTTCTCTATCTCCATTAGCCATGACTACTGTGTCCTATTTCATGATTATCTTATAAAAACCAGTAACTCCCCATAAGCATCGCCACCGTCACCGCCAGCCTGCGCAACACGTCTAAAACACCCAACAGATGGTCATTACACAAACAGGCTAATTTATCTCAAAGCCAGCAGTGGGGAACAAACAAAAGTATTTTACTTAATGTAGCAGCTTGACGTTGACTTGCAGCTGAGCTTTCAAACCGGCTCAAATGAAAGATGTCTTGTTTTCATTAATTCTCCAGCAGAGAAAGCTCTTGTTTGTGAAATTGAAGTCAGACGATAGCACTGATCATTTATCAAAAGCCAAACGGCCCGTTTCATAATTGGAAACTATTTAAAGCCATATTGGCTTTATTTAATGTGTATACGGTAGCAATATAACTTTGCTCTTCCAGATTCATTTTATATGTCCATATAACCACAATCAATTTGGCTATTTGTACACTCCAAAAATATTTAAGCCTGTTTTTGTAATTCTTAAATGTTATTCATATTATGAATTAAGAATTTAAAATGAGTAAAAAAAAAAATTACAGCTTATAATGAAGCATTTTGTATAAATCTTAATAACTGGGAATGCACCATTTTGTGATTTGTGTAAATAAAAATTACATTCGAATTTAAAAAAAAGCATAATTTCAGTTAGGGGGAAACGCTTTTGGCTTCTTTCCTGAGGCCACAAGAGGGAGCAATGAAATAATTATTTTTAAACCCATCTTTGTTTTTTGTTTTTGATCAAAAATTGAAATTCAGTCATTATTTGCTCATCCTTGTGTTGTTGTAATGCCATATCACCTTCTTTCTTTTTCAGACCATAAAAGGAGAAATAATAAAATGGTAAAAAACAAAAATTCATATATTTAGCAAAAATCCTGACTTTGTCTGTGTGCGCGACTTGGCCCGCATGTTTATGAGACTGTATTAGCACAGCAGTTCACTCTGACTCACCCAAGAATAATCAAGATGAATGAAAACACTACACAAAACACAACTCCCAGAAAACCCATAAGTATAACCCATGTACTTTCTGTAATGAGGTCAAGGTCTCTGCTTGTCAGATGATAGTCAAAATAACAGAGGCAGATGTGAGTGCAAGAACTCGCTTATTCACCACAGAGAAGAAAGTATTTGCATCATTTTCTAGGATCTGTGTGTGTCACATTTTAATTAAAATATTATTATTGATTATTACGATTATGTGAGTAAATAATGTCTCACTATTTTTCTTTTTAATTTTTACATTTTTGGGCAAACTATTCCTTTAAGTAAACACCCATATCACTGAACAAAACAACACAGTTACAGTATATCGAAGATCAAGGAAAACCAATCAAACTTCTTCAAACCACACATTACATGGATGAATTGACTGAACAATGGTATGAGTAAAAACAAGTTTGTATTTTGATTAAATGTTCACATAGTGGTACTGAAAATGATTCAAGGAGACTCACCATGCAGGTTAAACTCAAGACACACAGGAAGGGCAAGAAGAACAGTGGATTGGCCCACTGTGGATGCTGTATGAAATAGAAGTGTACTGTTGATTGTGACGTTATCTGAACAATCATGACTTTGAACATTTCGATTTGAAATATACACACAAATAACATGTTCACATCTTCAATGCAATCAGATTATATATATAATCTCAAATATTCAGGATATCGTATTAGAAAAAACAAAGTGCACTACTTTCAGTAATAATCAATGTTAAATATTGTAAAAGTCTTTACCATTCAGTGATGTGCCTCTGTTGAAAGGTTTCTTAAAAGTAAAAGGAAAGATATCATGAACACAGTGAAACTGTAGACAGTGGGTAATTTCATCGTTATTAAATTACTTTTTTAAAAGATCTGGTCAATATTGCTTCAAACATAATTGAGACATAAAAATGTGAAATATTTAATTACATTTTATGAGGAGTATGAACTGTAAAAACTTAGTAAAAATTATTCATAAAGCAATAAAGTCTTTTAAATGACAAAGCAAGTATCTAATTTTATACTTTGACAAAGTAGCTAATTTAAATACATTTAATTTAAACCAATTATTTAAATTATATTTCGTCATAAGTCTTTTTTTGTTATACGCATGCATAACCAAGTTTACAAACAGAAAATGTATGCTTTGTAAGTAATCGATAACAACTTTGGTTTAATCAATCTTGTTTTTGGTAATTGTCACTCACTATGACTAGTCAATCAAACCAGCAGTTTGCGCTGCCACTGTGTGGTCATAAAGCCACAGTGCAGTAGAATAGAATCATAGGCCCAACACAAACTCCAAATGTTCCGAGATATGTTCCAAATGTAGAAATGACTGTTTTCTTCGAGACGGGATAGTCATCCAGTGTTTCATTACACCTATTTTACATCTCATTAAACAGGCTAATATGCCTATTAATAGTGAAAATAAATAAAGATGACATGATACTACTTCTACTACTAGCCTTATACTATAAATGAATGAATATATATATATATATATATATATATATATATATATATATATATATATATATATATATATATATATATATAATTTATTTTTTCATAAATTGTGTACATTAATGTCAAGTACAACCTAAGCTTGGTAAAGGACATATTTTAATTTTGTGCATGAATTTATATTGGTAATTAAATGTACTTCAATTACAAAAATGTAATTCAAAGATAAATATAAAAATATAAACATAAACACAGGCTAGCAACTAACGTTAGCCTATAAAAACATTGCTAAACGTTCAACTAAAAAACTTGTCTTAGCAAGAAGAGGTGTTTCTCTGTTTATTTTAGCCTTTAAAGTGTGTTCTTGATTTAATTTACCTTATTACAATTGATAGTTTAAATAATATGTTTAAAAAATATGATTATTAAAATGCTAGTGAGCTTACAAAGTCATGGTAATCGCGATTTTCCCTCTTAAAAACATTTATTGGATAAGCAACAGTGCGAGGCCTATTTATAACCGTTGTAATCAAAGACAAAACCACGTAAGATCAAAAACATGGACACTCACTCCATATTGGATAATCACTTTCAATGTTTAGATCAGTTTCTGTGAGACAAACAAATTTGTTATGAAAAACAGGTGACTAAAACTATGGAAGCCCATTTCTGTCACATGAGGGGGAAAACATGCTCAGGACAGGTAGGCTAGCCTAAATCATAATGTCGACGGACTAACTAAGAGAAAAGTCACAATTATGACATAAACAGCCATATTTAAAAGACAAAAAGATATAATTATGACATACAAAGTAACAATTATTGACAAAAAGTCGAAACAGCCCTTACCTGTGATAAAGTCACTTACTCACGGCCTCTAGCGGCTTATTGCTGTAACAGAAAACGCGTATTTCGTAGGAGTGACGCGGATGAAGTTTGTCTCCTGCGAGGCACCATCCTTGATACCCTTTCCCCCTTCCCTCTCTTATATTAGCGATTTTTCCATTTAACTTTTAATGTTTTTACGTTGTAAATCCAGTGCCTTTAAAACGCAGTCTTGTTGGTCTTCTTAGTTATATTATTCCGCTTGTAAGTGGCATCATGTTCACGTCCACCGGTTCGTGGGGATTGTGTAAGTATAGCTCAAAATGATCATGTCATGAAGATCATATCCTGCTGTCATTCATTCAGATTAAAGCTCAGTCGTCATGACCTTCAGCCGATTATTATCGCACTTCACACATCATCCTTGCCTTCAAATTATTTTGCGTTGGCTTATGATTTAAGGGGAAAGTGTTGCTGTCGTTTAAAAAGTTGGGGGTGTGTAACCAGGTGCTGCTCTCGGAAATGCGACATGACCCTATGGACATGACACACAATGATCATGTTTTTACGTTAATGTGTTGTTAATCTTTACTATGAGAGATAGATGTATAGAAACTTAATGAACTCTTCTCGAAATCACCATAATCACCACCAGCAAAGAGCTTCAGTTCACATTATTACTGATGTAATTATGACAATTAGTTTACCTTATGCTGTTCTAAGCCTGTATGATTTTATTCCCTTTGTGAAATACAAATGGAGAATTCTTTCTTTCGATTTTCAATTTGGTTTACATTTTTAATGCCATAGACCTTTTGGGGGTTTAAGATACCAAAACATAAAATAATATTTATTATTGGAATGTACTGGAAATAAATTAAAATGAAATAAGTTTTATAGAATTTAGCGATTCATGATTGAATCAAATTATCCTTTCAAAGGAAATAAGATATACACGTCATGTCATAAAATGAAAACAGAGAATGTAAAAATGAAAACTAATTCAAAATAGAAATAAAAACTTTAATAGTATTTCAATACTAAAATAAAACTTTACACTTTCGATACTAAAATAACACTGACATAACATAAAAGTTGACACTGTCTGAATGAACTTTGTGTACTCTCATCAAAAGGACCTATAGGTCCCCCCATTTGGAATCTTTCATCCTTTGACATGACAAAAGATTTAACAATTACAACTTCTCTGCTGTCCTACAGATAAAGCACCCCTGTCCAAGAGCTTACTGCTGCTTCCTACAGTCCTCACTGTGTTGCTGACTGTGCTTCTGCCTCAGTACCAGGATCTGTTCATTTACAACCTCCAGGCTGTCAGGCAGGGTAAGCAGGTGAGATATTGTATCAATCTATCTGAATTTACTTGAACAATTCACTACACTTATATGTATGTGTACACACTTAAACATGAAACGGAAGGTGTGATAGTCTTTTTATCTCTATTGCGACGTAAATGTTGGGTGGGGCTTGATTTTGTCCATCAGGAATTGATTGGATTGCTGTGTTTGCTATAGCTGTGATCTGAGTGAGTGACAGTTTGTCCTGCCCTTGTGCCGAAAGCACATCACCAGAGAAGAGAAGAGATGTTGTTGCAAGAGGAAGTTATTTTGATGAAAGATTATGATAACATATGAATAGATCGAAAAATTGTGCATGTATAAATAATTTACAAGAAATACTGTAACATTTAAATAATCTGAATTTTCAATTTTGCTTTCATGGTGACTTGAATGTAAATGGCTCTAAAATGTTTTCCCTATTATTAATGAATTATTATTAATGTAATTACTAATAATGAAATATTCATAATGCGTATAATGCTTACTTGTTGTAGTATAATGGTCATTTAATATTTAAAAAATATCTTTCATACTAGTTTCATATTGTTCATAAAAGAGCGTTATTAGTCATTCTCTTGCCCTAGTTCCTTTCATTTTATGTTGCTATCAATGTTCACATAGACGCGTAACATTTTATTGGATTGTGATTGTCTATAAATATTTTTAACCAATCGCATATTTTGAGATATTTCTAATATTGTGTTTGTTTTCCATGTCTCTCTTGCAGTTCTGGAGGCTGGTGAGTGGACGGCTCGTCTGCCTGGACCTGAAAGACACTTTCTGCAGCAGTTTGCTTATCTACAATTTCCGCATATTTGAGAGGAGGTTTGGCAGCCACAAATTTGCTGTAAGTCTCAGGTGTTAATAATCTGCTCGTTAAGTCTGACGTAGTGTCACTGCTTCCTGGTCCAGATGCCCAAAGAAAACAGTGACTGGTGCTAATATACAATCACGTTGTGATGTACAGTAATACTACAGAAAATCTTTTCTAAATTGTTAAAGTACTGTTGTCCGGTACTGACACCGTGATCACAGAGACTGTAGTGTACACTGTACATTTTAAAAAGCTTATCTTAAATGTGTAAAATGAATTAATAGTGTTCATAAACGGTTGTTGGGATAGTATTAGTGAAACGAGTTTTGGATTGGACCTGAAAACAGGACCTGTCACTTTGTAAAGAAAGACTAAGCGCATACACGCTTTCTTTTACGCGCATCCCTATATAGACTAAACACGTAATACGCATGTGCATGCCATCACCGTTTTCACAGTTTTGCCTTTTTCTAGTTTGCATGGAGATAAAAACAGTATCATTTTCAAAAACTTAAACTTTGAAATAAGTCTTCAAAAGTATGAGTTTTCAGGCCACCAAAATATTGTGTAAATGAATCCCCAAAACGCATAAAGTTTTCAGTTTTTAGGGGAAAACTGTGTTGTGTAAACAGCCCCTAAATATTAAACTAAAACCACCAGCAGCAAGTTACTTGTCTTAATGACAGTAATGACTGTCTTCATTCAGTCATTCATTCAACCGATTCATTTCAAACGGCTGCTTTAAGTGACCATTTTAATGAATAGGTGGGTCACTGAATTAATGGCATACTCAATTTGTTAAAAAACGCAGATTCATTCAGTAATGAAACATCGCTGTGTTGCTCAGAGATGCACGACAGTTCTGCTGTGGCGTTGTTTGAAACTATTTTCATTGGTAAAATTGAGAAAAAAAACAATATTGACAATATTGTGTCTAAAATGTAACAAAATATGAACTACTTGAACTGTTGTATAAAATCAGTTACTCACTACTACTAAAATCACTATTGCAATCGTTTAGATATTCAGGAATAAAACGCACTCTTACTCATGTCATGTGATATTGCAAAACTATATAATTATATAATTGTAAGACAAAAACCCTTTACAGGGGCATTTTTATCCCCATTTCATTAATTGTAGTGTCATTTTAACTGCATTCTAATTAGGGATCCGCCGATACCGATATCGCCATTATTTGCCGGATCTGGTATCGGTCAGACAGGACCGATCCAAATCTGATACTGTGCACATTATATTCTTACTGTTAAGCCCCGGTGCCCCACAAAAAAACATTATAAAGCATCATCAACGTTTTGTGCACTATATTATAAGTGCTCTGAAACCATTCCATAGTTTAATGTGAGGTATAGATTAATTTTTAAGTTCACGCAAACGCTTCCCTCCACTGCGACTGTCAGTCATTCTCCATTCAGTTTTCAAACTGCATTTCACGTTCGGTTATGCTTGTCAACACGATGAAACTCTCCAAGATAATTCAATGTTCCTGTTATTATGCTTGATCTGTAGATAACGGTCTATGGTTTCGTATTAAATTGACT
This sequence comes from Romanogobio albipinnatus, assembly GCA_023566225.1. Lineage (NCBI taxonomy): Eukaryota > Metazoa > Chordata > Actinopteri > Cypriniformes > Gobionidae > Romanogobio > Romanogobio albipinnatus. The sequence continues at coordinate 40,326,097 of CM042241.1, read as the reverse complement.
TTATTTCCCTGGAGTTTATTGCTATTTTTAAATCGTGTTACTTTCTACTGGTTGTCTGTTAGATCATAACACTGGACTAGAAATTGTATTGTTCTTCACGCCAGTAACTGAAAAATTTAAACTGTTAAAAGAAAAGGCTCAATAAAATATTGCATAGATAGATACTAGGGGTGGCACGGTACATGGAAAAAAACCAAACCGTTCGGTTCGGTGTGTGTGCGTCGCACGGTTCGCGCATGCGCAATGTATCCTTGTGCCCATATGTTACCTCAGACAGTGGGTGTCCTTTTCGTGCGAAATAAGAGGTTTGTGTGGACATACAGTAAAGTAAAAGTGGAGTGCTGCAGGTCACGTCACATGTAGAAATGAAAGTGGGAGAGATAAGGAAGGCTGCCCGGAGTTGGAGGACGCGCTAGCATCGTATAGCAGGGCAGATGCAGTGCGAGAGCGGGTGCCCGTTGAGCATACATACACTGGCAGTGTTTGTCTCGCGAGTCGCGCAGCTGAACCACGGCTCGTGTATTGCAAATACAGGCAAATATAGTTCATTCTGTCACATTTTCCGGTGTTCTCCTCCAACCCATGTCTGTCTCGTGCTTTGATTTATGATGGGCAACATCTGCTGCAAGACCGTGTTCCCCTCTGTCTCATACGCACATTCATATGTTGTATATAAGTAATTCACATGACAAATGTAACATCTAATAATTTAAACATGCCTTTGAAGTTTGGACAAAAAACTTCTGGCAGTGTTGTGTTTTCGTGTATTTTATGTTATTTTTTTCACAGCGCTGGATGTCATATGGTGATTGTGAAACACGGGACACTTCATGGTGAAATGTGTTAATCAGGTCAGCTGAATTAAAGCCACAGTGCATTGTTCTGATCAAAATTGATATGATTAACATGAAAAATGTTACGCGAATGTGTCAGACTCGGTAGACAGCCAGTTAGGAAACAACTTGATATAACAATTTTTAATATTGTATCCTAATTGTGGATGATTAAGCTATATATCATATGCTGAAGTAAATAATAAACAACAAGAACCAGAACCGAAAACCGTGACCCTAAAACCGTGATACGAACCGAACCGTGGGTTTTGTGAACCGTGCCACCCCTAATAGATACACTACGCATCGAGATTCCCTTTGTGTTTTGAACTTTTCAATGCGGACGGTGCGCTGTGACTCCATGTTGCTTCAAGCCCATCATCCTGCACACGGGATGCTCATAAGAGCTTTGTGCCGCTCTGTATTGGAGCCTTTCATATTATAATACTTTTGTGCAATTAAATATTATAATATACTTGTCCTCATTAAAAAGCTGCGCTATACATTTAAAATAAATGTGTTTTATTTTCTTAGTATATAGGCCCTATTTCTATAAATATATATATATTTTTTTCATGAATGTATTTTACAACAAATGTGTAACATTTAACAGATTTAGTGCTACACTTATTCACTTAAATTTTTTATTTAATTTTTTTTTCTCCACTAAATGTTTAGATTTTATATAATTATTGTGCACTCATGAGTTTTCTAGAGTAACTTTTGCTTCTGAATTATACACTAATCTAGTTTATCCACCATCTAGTTTATAGTAGTATTTTTGTCATAGATTGTGATTATATATATATATGGTTTATTTGTTTTTCTTTATAATGAAGTTGTCTGTATTTTAGTAGACTGTGTTTAACACACAAAAGAGTGATTATCAGTTCAACACAGGTATAGAGATTCTACATTGAATTTTTAAACAAAACTGTGCTGGAATCGGAACGGGATCAGCCGACATGTTTGGTATTTGATCAGATCGGTTCTGAAAAAATGGTATCGGTGCACTGCATCCCTAATAGGCTTCATCAATGCAGTCAGTCATTGCTCTGCGTCATGTTCTTGACTCAACTGCATGCAATGTGAGATGACAGTTCTGGGCCTGTACATTGTGTTATTATTATTTAAGTTATTTTTTACATAATCACACCAAATTAAAGTGTTTAATTGACAGCTCTAATTATAATATAATTTCAGGATAAATTTGATATACACTCAAAAATACCAGTATAGTACTGAACACTCCTACCAGTTCAATATAAAGTGCATAAAGGTTAAACGGAAACTTGGAGCACTTGTATCTTATCTGGCAATCAGTTGATTTATTTTTGGAGGCGTTTAGAATGTACGTTTTTCAAATAAATACTATAAACAAAACATAATCATTTTTTACATTTATTTTTTAATGAAACCAAAAGACTTTTCACATGTTACCAAACATTTCCTTTAATGTTCTTACATTAAACATTTATATTTTAATGTTGTACACCTAAAACAATGTAATTTTTTTGTCCATGATGTTTAGTCCTTTCTTTTTGGAGCCTGGATTCTCTCTGCTTTTGTGGACTTGCTGCTGACAGAGGCTCTTTACTTCATGTTTGAACTTCAGGTGGATGTTCTTCCAGCTGGACTGTGAGTAGCATGACTTTCTATACCATGCTTAGCTCTTTACAAACCCATGTACGCACGTATTGCTTATGCTGCAAGTACAGGATGCATTACTATTAATTCCAGCAACACCGTCTGTATGAGAAAGTGCAGCTCTTGTCCTGTGGAACAAATATCAACTTCCCTTTTTGACATTGTTATTTGGATTAACTTTCTTGTATCATTGTATTGTTGTGAAAGTATTCTTCACTTCACCAATATATGAAATACATGTTGAAATGACAAGATCTTATAAGTACAACAGTAACGTCTTGTGAAAGTGAAGTACACTCTTATTTAAAGTTATTCCTTTGTACTATTAGCTCTTAGAAAATTCTTTATAAGAGACTTGCATAGAGGGGTCTTGATAATATTTAATAACAGCATTAAGGTAAGATGTTGTCATGCACCAGTCAATCGAAAAAGAAATTTGTTAAAAGTCTTAGGAAATCCACAAAGTACATGTTTCAGGTGTCATCATCTCTCAGCTTGAGTTTTGACATCTTGGTTGATTCATCCACACTCACATTTGCACAATAAAAACAGCTTTTTGATGTAGTTTAACTGCTGTATTTTGCCATTTTTAAACGTATTTATGGGTAAGCCATTATCTGTTGTACATTTTTGTCCCGTAAAATGATCCTCAACTTGTTCCAAACCTGTAGGACTTTGTCTTCTGTGAAGTACAAAAGAAATATATATTTTAAAGAATTTTAGTAACCAAACTGTTTTGGTGAACATTGACTTCCGTTGTATGGTCATGTAAAAAAAAAAACACTAGCGAGACATTTTTCAAATGTTCTTTTATGTTCCATAGAAGAAAGAAAGTCCTGTACTTTTGAAACTGCTTGGTAAATATTGACAGCATTTTCAGTTTTGGTCAACTATCTCTTCATCAATTAATGAATTTTTGCTGTGATGATTTCTTCTCTCTCAATTTGGATGCCAGTGCTTGCTTAGCGTCCACCTGCTTCATGAAGTGTGTGCTGTTTCAAATGTGGAGGGACACATTTGGTGTCATTGACCATTTAGGCCATTTGTGGTGTCAAAGCCTTGTTAGTGGCTTTCAACCCTCAATCACCTTTCAATCCTCAATCACGGCTTTGGTCGGTAACAGTTTTACTGACCTTCTCTAATAGTGTTCATTGTTATTTTGTTGTTTTTGCGGCGTGTGCTAAGCACATCACCTGTGCCTGAACTTTCAGGCGAGGTTCTTCCAACACTGGAGAAGTGGGTGCCAAACTGCAACTTCATCATCCTCATCACCTTCTGCTTATAGCCTTTACATGCAAAGAAGTAAACAAAGGGATCCAGGCATGAATTCAGGTTCATAAGACACACCGTAATATGCAGGGATATCTGGAAGGACTGTAGCTCCGTGCAGTCTGTTACATAGAGAAGTTTTCGGATCATGTATTGCAGGAGGTCTAGATGGTATGGGCTGAAACACACCACAAACACAAATACCACCCCTGCGATCACTCCTCTTGCTTTTTTGGCCCTTCCAGAGCGTTCCGTCAGCTGGTTCGACTTTGCTGCAAGATGTAGTTTATGGGTCAGAATGGAATAGCAAGCGATGATTATCATCACTGGGACACCAAAGCCTAGAACTACTCCTGTGATCAGCAAGTAGGGCAGCCCTTTGAAAACACCCTCAAAATTTGGATATTCCATACAAGTGATGCTGTCGTCAGGCTCCATTTTGGTCAATTTAATGGTCAGGAGAGGCAATGTCTGGGCAAACACCAGCAGCCATATGGCCAGACACACAAACCGTGCGTTTTTTGCCTTTCTCATTTTCACCAGCCGCAGAGGAAACACCAGCGCCACAAAACGATCGACTGCCAGACAGGTCATGAAGTTAACTCCGGCATAGCAGTTCAAATAGAAGAGCAGTGCTATGGCTTTACATAGTCCTTCCCCCAAGGGCCAATGGAAGCCAAGGCCATAGTAAACGGCTCTCAAGGGAAGCGACAGGCAGAACAGGATATCAGACACAGCCAGGTTGGCAGAATAAAGAGTGATTGAATTAAGTTTGGTGATTTTGGAGATCACCACATGAAGAGCCAGGGCATTTCCAAAAAGTCCCACTGGACATATGATGGAATATGCCAGAGGTATGAGAACTCGTGCCACTGGACGATGGTTGTACAAATTGGTGCATTCAGAAGAGTTGGGTTGGCCGATATCTGGATTCATCATAGTTATACACAGGAGAGTTCACTGAAAAGAGAGAGGCAACTGGTATAATAACTGGTATAACCACTCAAAAGTTTGAGGTCAGTACGATTTTTAAAAAATGTTTTATAATCTCTTATAATCCCCAAGGCTGCATATATTTGATTAAAACAATGGTAACATTTTACAATAAGGTTTCATTAGTTAACAATAATTAATGTATTAACTAACCATGAGAAGTACATTTGTTACTGTATTGGTAAGGCTTTGTAAACGTTAGTTAATAAAAAATACAGCTGTTCATGGTTTGGTCATGTTAGTTCACAGTGCATTAACTAGTGTTGATAAGATTTTAATAATGTATTAATAAATGTTGAAATTAACAAAGATAAATATTAGTTCATGTTAACTAATGTTAACTAATGAACCTTATTGTAAAGTGTTACCAAAAAAAATTTTTAAACTGTAATATTGTGAATAATTATAAAAATTTACATGAACTGTTTTCTATTTTAATATAATTTAAAATGCAATTTATTCCTGTTGTGGCAAAGCAGCCATTACTCCAGTCTTCAGTGTCACATGATCCTTCATAAATCATTCTAATTTGCTGACTTGGTGCTCAAGTAACATTTCTCATAATTCTCAGTGTTGAAAAAAGTTCATATTTTGCTTAGTGTTAATATCTGCTTAATATTTTGTGTAAACCAACAATTGCAAACATGGTCACTATAAAATTTGAATCTTCTTTTGTTTCAAGCTTGCGCTTGATTTCACACATTAATTTTCCATTATGTATATTTATTTGTATCTCTTCTGTCCTTTCTATCTATAATTTAATGGAATGATGTACTCACCAAATGGCATAGAGAAGATTTTCAGTCAGACATTGGTACTACTCTGTCTCTACATCTAATCTCACTTTTAAAATGTATTAGTATAAAAGTGAGCAAAAGTAAGAGTTCAACATTTCTTCCTGCCTCTTTCTAGCTGTCTGTTTTTCTGTTCTTCTTTCCTTTTACTGCTTTCTTTCTAGCAGTGTGGGAGGAGGCTGCTTAAGTCTATGGGGGAAGTGAATGTGGCTTTCATATAATGGAGACACTATTTTTCAGACATAACCATTACCGTTGATCTGTATTAAAACACACAATTAGTTTCCTATATCACTACAAATTACATTTTAGTCCTATCATTATTTTTTATCAAGTAAACAATACAAAGGAAGTAAAAATTACAATGAGAAATAAGTAATATATTTTCTTAATTGATGTACTAGTTTGCATCATCAGTTGTGCCATTGTCCTTTCTGCACCTTAGTTGAATCTAATCTAATATAAGATGGTTGATGAAAACCATATTCTGAATTTTGTAATCATTGTTGTGATTACATATTGTGACATTGTGTGTGTGTGTGTGTGTGTGTGTGTGTGTGTGTGTGTGTTCAAGATTTACAAAAATTATAAAATGAGAATCTACAACATGAATCCATTTTCCAAACCGTGTTTTTGTCTTACCCTGAATCATTATTGTACACTTATAATAAGTGTTTATATTGGGACTATTTCAGACCAGACTGTAAGGAACCGCTGCGGAGGAGCACAGTCCCTGCGTGACTCGCCATAAACATAAACAGAGAGAAGTAGCTCCGGCTGCAATGTTCTTCCTCAAGACGCATGCAGTTCTGTTTATTAAAAGTTGCGGACTGCAGCTTTAAGTAAATGTTACTTAATTATATTTAACTTAGTAGTTATATTTATTTAAAACAATTATGTAAAGTAAATGTATTTGTTTAGATTGGAAACTTGCTTTTAGCTAAATATTAAGTAAATCTTAGTACTGTTTACTATAATGAAATAAGTAGATTTAATTTTTTGGGACATTTTCATTTACTTGGTTTTATGAATTTATATTACTCCTTATGATTATGTAAACATTATGAATTTCTTTTTTCTAATATTACCACATAAATGTATTAATTCTGTCTATACCTTTATCACAAATCACAAAACTAAGATACAGTTAAAGGTGCACTATGTAAACATTTTTTAGTAAAATATCCAAAAACCACTAGGCCAGTGTTATATATTTTGTTCAGTTGAGTACTTACAATATCCCAAATGCTTCCAACTATTTGTAAATCGTGAGAAATTGCTATTTTAACCAAGGAACCGGGACGTGTGACGTGTCATATCTGCGTTACCCTCGGTTTCCGGTTTATTATTCTGCAGAAATAACTCTTACTGCAGTGTGAACAAGTGTCATAGCAGCCGCAGAGCAAACGCACAGAGTAACGTCATAACATAATTTTCAACACACTCAGATGTATCTAATATGATAAACAGTGCTGCGTTACCTCATACTCATGACCGGAAAACCGGAAGTGGCGCCAGCGACTGTGGTATAATAAAAGTCCCGCCTCTCTTCTCATTAACAATCGCTCCAGTGGCCTTGCTCAGCTCCACAACACTCGGCCCTGCTCCGCTTCATACTACAGTAACGTTAATAATCGCATCCATGAACATGATTTCTGCCTGAGTCCTATCCCTATTATTTTCCACCGGCTGTGAAGTGAAGACCACATGTCCCAAGATTCTGCGCTCAAACGTGGCGTCATCAAACTACGCCTTTGTTTTGAACAGGCGACCTCTAGTGGACGGAAAAGTTACATAGTGCACCTTTTAAACAGTTAATTTTTTTCCAACATTAACAAAAGTCTATCAGTCACATTTACATGACCTAGTAAAGTCTGGACAAGTTTTTAAAGGTGCATTCACAAAAACCATGACAAGAACAACAATGGGGCTTGGAACCCTTGAGAAGGAAAAAAAATGACATAGCCAACATTAAACTAAATACACACTGATATAGAATGATAATTTTTTGTCTATTAAAAAACAAAAAAGTGTGACAATGCTATTTCAAGTGTTTCAGCTGCACACACACTTGTTTTGACCCCAGAAGGCATAAAATATAGAAAACATTACACACAACCTAGATGAAGTTTTAACCTGACAGAGCTTGGTACTATTGACATCATGTCGTCATGTTGCAGAGCAATTTAAATAAAATAAAAAAAAGGTTTAAATCACCAAGTCCTGGCCATATTTGATCCCATCCAACACAGACTTTTGAATAGTCAAAACTGAAGTCTGCTGCAAGTTTGTGTCTGGACAGTGGAAGATGGACATGACAAGCTGCTGTATGTGAGCAAAGTGTCCAATGGAGCAGGATGTCACAATGCTACAATAATTTGCAAGAAACAAAACTAAGATGGGGTGTCCCAGCCAACAGCAAAGTAAAGTACAGAACCTACCGTGGCGATAGTATTTAAGACAATCACTTAAACTATTTGACTATTGATGACCAGGATTTTGAGGTTGTGCTGAGTGCTATTACTCTGGCTGTCCTCCTGCTTACAATTTACACAAAAAAAAATCTGAATTTTCAAATCTCTTAAATAAAAATAGAATTGCGTGAATCATTTGAACATTATCAGGGCAGAATGAACACAAACTTGTTAAAAACGACCATCATTTAATATAGTTTAGTTTACTTTAAACTGAGTCGAATCTATTTAACATTAATAAAACGTTTTTACAGTAGAACATGGCATAAGTTGGCTGCACTCCACATATTTTAGCCCCAGAATAAATGTTGCGTGAATGTCGCTTAAAGCCATGAAATTGCTTCTGCACCTTGGCAGTGCCAGGAAATCGTATGGCTTTGTCTCCTGGAGGCCCACTGCCCTGCAAAGTATATCCAACCTGTTTCAGCTTGTGATTTTCAAGCAATCCAGAAGAGCTTGATCAGCTGTTCCAGGTGTGTTTGATTAGGGTTGGAGCTAAACACTGCAGCACAGTGGCTGAAGATCTGCTATAGGCCTCCACTCCACCGTATTCTGTCTCTTACTTAAGGGTAACATTTTCAAAACATGTAATTTTAAAAGAAAAATACTTTACCAGGCAATCTATTAAAAACTTCCTCTTCTTTCACCCTGTAAATGGCCAGACACAATGTGATATAAGAACAATGATCTAAAACATTTAACCACAATTTATATTATGCTGTGAAGAACAGGTAAAAATACCAACAGTAATATTAGATCATGAAAATCTATGTATAGATTTATACTTGCCTGAATGTGAGAATTAAAGCAATCACCCCCTGCCATATAGTTCTCAATTTACATTCTACTGACTCATTCTACAGTGTATCTAAAGTGTATCTTTCCACCCAGTAAATGTATTATATGAATTGAATGTGTATATATTTCAAATTTTACTTAGGAAATTCTAGTTCTCATTTAATTTTACTTATGGCTAAATATATATATATATATTCCGAGAATGTACAGATCAAAAAATAATTTCCACCCTAGGCATGCATGAAAAAAGGGGAACGAGGTCTGGTTGAGTTGCGTTAATAATTTGTTGAAACTTGTGGTTATTGTAAAGCCTGTGACATTTCTGAAACATGCTCAAAGCGGTTGACTAATCACAACATACTGGTTCAGCCAACCAATTAGAGCACATTGTGTTTTTTGGAAGGAGGGGCGTCATAGAGACCGGAAACTAAACAGAGCGTTACTGACAGACTGGGAAGAGAGGTGCTACAACAGTGTAAAATATGTGAAAAAATAATGTGTTTCATTAAAGGTCCCATGGCATGGCATTTTTCTATTATTTTATAATGTTTCCTGAGGTGTACTTATATTGTAAGTATGACTTTTACATCATAAAATGTCATAATTTAGAAATAAAAGGCATTTTTTCAATACTGCTGTTTGCCCTGTGGCTGAATGCCCTGCTTCAAGAGGCGTGTCTGCTGTGAGACTTCAGTGAAAACGCCCACTGTTGTGATTGGCTGACATCTAGAACGATTCAGTCCGATTTGGTGAACTGATTCGGTTCACTAAAAAGAACCGGTTCAAAAGAAAGATTGTTCGCGAACCGCACATCACTAACGTACCAGAGACGGAGCTCAGCGATCGCTAACAAAGTTATTTATAGTACCTTCTGAGTTATGAGAGCGCTGTCAGTCAGCGCGAGTTTATTGTGTTTGTATCTGAGAGTTCTGAATAAACACAAGTCCCAGTCACACCGACCCTGTCTTCATCATTATTACCAACTTTGTAACACATGCAAAGTACCATTACAGCTGTCGAGATGAACGAGTTAAAAGTAAGTGTTGATAATAGCATTATTTTTAAAATAAAATAAAAGCGTCAGTGACGCGCATTGAGTACACAGCGCAAACAAAGACACAACAGCAGTAATCGAATGTAATCCAGTTTATTGTGGGGCTAGACTGGCTAGCCCGGATACGCTCATGCTTACCCCCCTTCTGCTTAATCTCACGCCGCGTTTGGTGCCTCCGCTGTGGGCCAGATGCAGTACTGGGGGTCGGGGATGTTGAAGGCCAACGGCCAGTGCAGCCCGAGCTTCGGCGTGTGTGAGGCCGATGTTGAGCAGAAACTCACGACTGTATGCACATTTTAGAACCGGTAGACGCGACGAGGACGTACAAAAACACTGACTCACAAGATAGAAAACACGAAAACACCGTTCTGTCGGGAGAGAGAGAAGCCGCATTGTGTGCACGAATAATAAATAATTAGCTACACATCAGAAATTACTGATCACAGATCAGAAGGAACTGAAAAAAGACTTCTGTTTTCATTTGTACATCCAAACACTGAGAAACTGCCCGCATTCACTCGTTCACAAGGAATGATCTCTCGAGCGTTTGCATGGGCGTGCCAGATTCTCTGGGCGGAGGAAAGGGAGGTAACCGTTCCTGCTTGGACGTCAAACCAGGAGACTTCAGGATTGGCTCGTCTGGCCTGTCATTTTCTCAAAGGCAGAGAGAGACAGCCAGAACTCGGGTTTACACCGATCAACATTTCTATCCACTTGGGGACAATATTCAGGCTAGGGGAACTCATATTAATGTTGAAAAACCTCATAAAATGAAAATTTCATGCCATGGGACCTTTAAAGCATCTAAGTTTAAATATTTCTTCAATGTTATACTTTTTTCTTTACAAAATCATATGAAACCAACATGAATACAAGGAGTATATTTCTAAGAACTTGGCACATGTTTTAAACTAGATTTTAAGAAGTTTTCTCTTTGGACACTTCACAAGGTGTGAAGATTCACTTTCAGTGAATTTTTTTTCTTTTTTCCTCTGTTTCTAAATATGTTTCTCTCTCTCCCGCTCTCTCTTTCTCAGGCTGGGCCCAGTCTTTGCTCTCTTTGTGCCTTTCTACAACTCCATCCCACGTGTTCAGGTTACTCAGCTGCTTGGCCACATCTCAATCACAAACAAGTCACTGACATACATCGTGGGAGCACAAGTGAGCTCAGACTGCAATTAACATATGCTCTACATATCAGTTTTCTGTTGTTTTTTTTAAAGGATTTTCCATTTTGCTGGTTTATCTCAAAAGCTACACATAAAAAGTTAAAGCCAGTGATGCATGAGATTTCAAGATAATAAATTACATTTACTGGCACCCTTTTTTCACAAGCAAGGGAAGTTCATATGCAGTTTAAAAGACTACAAACTTTTTGCAAGAGCAGAAACCACAAATAAAATGTCCTTAAGATAACAGACACAGTCACATGAGAAATCTAGTACCTGAGAGGTTCTCAGTGTGGTTTGTGCTCTGTTGGTATTTCTGAGCTGTTTTGCGATATTAACGATAACAGAAGAAGTTGCACATTTTCTCAGTAGAAAAACAGACAAGACTAGATGGCTTTTGAACATTTAAAGATCCATCACAATTTTCAGTCCTGCATACATAAACATGGCTTTAATATACCCACTTAAAACTGACCAGTGTATTTTAATCTTGGAATAATAGATAATTAGGTTTCATTAAGTTAATGTTTGAGTTTTTTGGTCCACTCTTGCATTTCTTTTAGGGATGCACCGAATCCAGGATTCAGATTCGGCCGAATATTGGGCTTTTTGATGGGGTTCGGTTTCTGCCGAACCTTAGAATTTTTTTCCACTGAACCGAACTCTAGGCTTGCACTACGTGCGCTCCACTGGTTGAATGCAATGATGCCGCCGTTGATTACGGGAAGGTGTTAACTAGGTGGACCGTTCTAATGCATTAGGCTGTGAGAAAGTAAAAATGGAACTTGTGAACAGAAAACGTGTTGTTTGGCAGTACTTTCAGTCAAAAGATGGCGATTCAAAAGACACTTTTTTTCACTGGTTTATTTTACCATGCAGACAGCAGCATACAGATCAGATAAAATATAAATAAAACAAATAAAATAAATAGGCCTACACTAAATATTTTTCACTTAATTACCAAATTAAGATGACAAAACGAAAATACACTGAATCCGTTTGAAGCTTTGAAGAACCGGAATAGATTTTTTTGTCAAATAAAAATAGCAGGCCTACCGCAATCCACACCTTGTATGGTTTTTATTTTTATTTTTTTAAAGTAACATGTCTACGTTTACCTCATTAATGTGTTTACTGTGATAATGGACTGAGGATGGGAGTGGGATTCGGTTTTCAGTTTCGGATTCGGCAGAATCTTAACCACTGGATTCGGTATTCGGCCGAACCCCAAAAATCTGGATTCGGTGCATCCCTAATTTCTTTATATCATGCACTTGTTTATGGATGCAGTTAGGGCTGGTTGTAAATTAAAGATGCTGGTTAGTGCTTTTCATAGTTCTGAATTTCTTTTGTTCTGTTATCTTGTCATCAGCTCCTGACCTCAAGTGCCTACATGTGGATTGTTGCTTGTAGTGGACTGGTAAGTATAATTAGCTAGGTAATATTAACTAGGTACCTACCTAAAGCTACTATAAGATGATTTAGCATTAGAGCTTACAGTGATAGTGTTTTGCTTTCATGGTGTTCCAAACTTGTATAACTTCCCTTCTTCTGTAGAACATAAGATATTTTGAAGAATGTTTTTGCTTTTGCCAGTACAATGAAAGTTAATGGGGTCTGAAAAAAAAACATTAGACTCTGCTGACTTGTATAGACAATAAAAAAGCACATATAATTCAAAATTTCTTTTTTTGTGTTCCACTGAATAACATTTTAACTGTTATGCAACAACATGGGTGAGTAAATTACATCATTTTTGTTTGTTTGTTTAGTTAAGTGAGTAGAAATCTGCAAATTATGTAATAGATTAAAGGGATAGTTCATCCAAAAATGAAAATTAGTCCATGATTTACTCACCCTCAAGTCATCCTAAGATGTATATGACTTTCTTCTTTCAGACGAACACAATAGGAGTTATAATAAAAAAAGCCCTGGCTCTTCCAAGCTTTATAATGGCAGTGAATATGCGCCTATAGGCGGGTCCACAGCACGCATACACTTTGATTTCTCTCTGGAGAAGCAATCCGTCTTTCCACTCGCAAAATTCGCCATGTAAATTGCGAATCCACCTTGGCGTGGCGCAACTGGCTTTTAAATCTTTCCCCTCCAAACACAGAATTTTCTGGGTTTCCGTGTTTTCACTGTTATCCACTAGGGGGCGATATTACGCATCTTCTGAATGAGTACAGAATCTCCTGATCAAAACATAGACGAAGAAGACGCAAAAAAACAAGTGATTGTATGCAAGCAGATGCGTATGTAAAATAACATGACATTAAACATCATATAAATCAAAACTGCCATAATGTTACTGAATGAAAAGTCGACCCAGAATGAGCTAAAGGACTGTGCAAGCATTAGGGGTGTTGATGGATTCAATCTACTCTAGTGTTTGATCATCACTCTGAATCTGGGGCCGTATTCACAAAACTAAGAGTTCTCCTTAATGGCACTAAAAGTTCTTAGTTAAGAGTTTTCTCTTAAAACCTATTCACAAAGCTGCTGAGACCAACTTTTACTAAGGAATAGATAGAAGTCTTAAGCTAAGAGTGAGGGCGGGGTTGACCTCGTTGCTATGGATGATGTCATCACGCTTACTAACCATGCCCACAGTGATTGGCTGATGGGGGAGGGGTCTCTGTCAGTGATAGAAATATTGTAGAACGTATCATGTTGCCATATTTGTATCATATGCCATTTTTGCCTTTTTGTTATGATAGGACAGTGAGTATAAAGAAGTGAAGTGGAAGAGAGAAAGGGGAGAAAGGTCCGCAACAGCCATTAGGATTGTTTGTGATTTGATCTTAGTGACTAGTCAAGTCCTCTTGACTACTCCTAACGTTTCACAGATTTAGGAGCTAGTTTTAGAGCTAAATTGCTTCGTGAAATACTCTTAGAGCAAAAAATTAGGACTGACACTCCCATTATTTTTAAGAGTTTCTCCTAAATTGGCAAGATAGGAGCTACTTTTATCCTTAAAATATTTTGTGAATACGCCCCTGATTGCTTTTTTATGAAACTTGCCCATATTTAAAGCTGCAGTCCGTAATTTTTTGGGGTTAAAAATTATCCCAATTTTTTTGAGCAAGTACATAACCAGCCAGTGTTCCATACTATCTGCTTACCTTACCTCGATTTACAACGGTAAGCTTGTAATAATGTTTTTAATTCTAGTGGTACTGGTGGATTTCCACGGGAAATTCAAGCATGTCTTTGCGTCATTATGTCACATCTGTACACATAAAGAAGGTGTCCCGGCAAGTATGAGGATGTTGGAGGTGGAGATTTATAGCCTTTTCTCACAGCACTTATAATTAAACTTATCAATTTGATGGCGGATCCAGAAATGTTCAAACACAATCACCAGTGACAACTGGATATTCACCCGTTGTAAAATGCAAAAGACTTCCGACTTTCGGGGTGCGTCTCAATCAGCTCCCTAGTTCAATAGTCAGGGCACTGATCAGGACATAAGTCAATGGGCTGACTCCCTGATCAGTGCCCTGACTACTGAACTAGGGAGCTGAATGAGACACACCCTCGGAGTGGCTACAGAAAAAAAAGAGACTTCAACCGGGCCCATGCGAAAAACAAGGATAAAAAGGGCTTTTAAAAGGTGGCGTGAACTCTAATAGAAGATACTAATAGATGGATTATGTAACAGAAGCACACTTGTTTGCTTAATTCATACAGTTACAGAGTTTTCTTTGTTGTGCCTTTCTCGTTGTGCAATGTGCATTGTGGTAAATATCAATTATTTTGCGCTAGCTAGGAGAGGGAGCAATTCAGCTCTACTCCACATTCATTTGTTGGTATATGACAGTTAGAAATTAGACTGCACAGAAATGGAAACTAAACTACAGGTAGCCCTAATACACATTAAATGTAGTCACACTATGCTGATGTTGTCAACATTTACAATTTATAAACAAAGTATAATTTGCATGGTTTGATGTGATATGATAAGCGATCGTTAGATTTAATCATTGCGATTTACTGCCATTTTTCCAGTTGGTCAGAACAAAAGTGGATGTTATCTACTTACTTGTTCAGATGACATTTTCCAGTGAAAATTCTTATATTGGTCATACTTTCAAAAAGTATAATCTGTGATTCTGAATGATAGTATCCACACCGGCATGGGGACTGACAGCCACACATTCTCCTCAAAACATTGGATTCCTCCGCGCTGTGCCGTGCCGAGGCACAATTCACGTAAAGTTGATAATTCTGCGATTAACTGCAATTGCAGATTTCGAACAGAGATGGAGACAAAGAGGAAAAACTACGGACTGCAGCTTTAAGTGTTGATAAAAAAGGAATGCATGAAGCTAGAATAAAACAGAGGATTTGCTCTTTTATATATATAATATATATAATATATTGTATGCTCAGCTATTCATACAACAAAATATTCTATGGGCCTTTAAACGTTTGTGAAAATGATCAAAAACCCTGGTGGTGGCTGGCAACTTATTTTTAAAACTGGCAGGGAAAGAGTTCAAGGGATTGGGAGATGACACTCTGATAGGTTTATGGCACATTACACCAAAAAGATTTACAGACATTAAGAGAATATGGATAACCCTTTTAGACCATGCGCCGGTCGTGCCAACCATTTTTCTTGTCATTAAACTAGGAAAAGTGGATTGGTAACCAGATTGGTAACCACAATCACTCTTTTCCAGATTGCAGGCATGTTGTATTACAGTAATAAGTTGGCGGTCCAGAAGTTCTTGTGTGTGCCAGAATGGGTGGCCCGATGTGGTTCTGTGCTCCTAGAGCCGGTCTTCTCAGATTCTGAGCCCACTGCAGAGGCTCCGCTGGGAATGGGCGCTACTTTGGACATCCAGAGACAGCAAAGGATGGATATGCTGGACCAGCAACTGCTCCTGTCTCAGCTGTCACACCTCAGGAGAAATGCACAGCAGCAACAACAGGCTCAGGTACTTCTATAGTACTTTTATTACAGGGACAGTCTCTCTGGAAATTCCTGGGGTTAGGTGACTTACCTATAGCGTTTTAGTTATCAGTACAGAGCTTTAACCCCAAGGCTATTCCACCACCCCCTCACATGACATTTACAAGAGATAAGGGCATCTTATATCTCACTCTGTTTAGAACGGTAGTTTGTTTTTAATCTTTTTTTCATTTAATCAGAAACAATTATTGAGGGGAATTGATTTTATGCATTTTTTTAAAGCATTTGAATAAAGTTAGAGTGCTTCATGATTCTGGATAAGTTGAAATTTTTCAATTAAGTTGAGAATCACAATCGAAATTAAGATCACGATTTTGAATAGACAACTAAACAGAATAACATGAGGTTGACAAAATGTTAATTGCTAAAATATATATATATATATATATATATATATATATATATATATATATATATATATATATATATATATATATATATATATATATATATATATATATATATATATATATATATATATATATATATATATAAATTAATTTGAATTAAATCACAAAAATGATTCACTTCAAGTTCCTCTACTATGTCATATGTTTTCAGATTGGTTATGTAAATTAGGTTAATTTGTCATATTTAGTGTTTTAGGTGCTTTTGTTATATTTGGTATAATTTTACTTGATTTATACAGTCAACCTAATCAATATCTTTTTCAAAACGGCAGAATGTGAAATCATCATGAATGGAATTTTATTTGATGTATGTTTTAGAAGATGTTTCTATTTCAAAAGTATGTGCTTCAGGGTAAATTCACATATTATTAGACTAGAAACCGTGTTGTTGGTAAAGAAACCAGTGACGGAGGTCCACTTACATTTCCATAATGGGTTTGGTTTCCTTATCAGAGGTGTAGAAGCAAAAAGGTTTAACTATCTCTATTTCCATATGTCTGTCACTCAGATCTGACCGGACAAAATGTTGCCGAAGATATTAGGCAATATTTATTTTCTTTTTTTTTGTTCCATCTCTTTTCTCAAAATGTTTTCGAACAAGAGGAAGTTAATGGTTTCCTGTGAACACATGAGATGCCCACATGTTTTCATCACAGATGCCTGATACAAGCAGATAATTGTGCCCTTGATGAAAATGAGAAGATGTTTTTTTTTTTTTCTGAAAAAGAAAAATCAGCAGTCAGCACAGAACATTCTTATTTTCTCAATGTTAGAACATTTTTGTTTTCTCAATGTCACTTTGAGTCCTACTCTATATGTAGCTATGAATTTAGGCTTAGAGTTTGTTTGTGCTGTAACAGGAAAATATTCAAATGTTTTCAGGATCATGCTGACAGACATTCTTTTATGGGAGTTTTTGATTGTGGAGTGGCAAATAAAATACTGTTACAAAACAAAGCGACCTCTACTATACTATACTGTCTTTAAAGTCAGCATGAAACATAAATTGCAGTTGCATTCCCTATAATGGCTAGGGTTGGGTATTCCCTTTTAGAACCGGTTCCAAATGACTAAGAACTGGGCTAAAAATTCAAACGATTATGTGACACCCAAGATGGCGGCGCGAGTGCATCGCGATGCTCTGGGTCTCTCCAGATTCTGCAATTTTGTGGTAATTTTCTTGCTCATCTCGGGTCTGTTCATGCAGAACAGTTGTGCCTTTACATCGTACACCCGTTGTGAGATTTTGGATATTGGTTTGCGAATTTCCGACAGTTTTATGAACAATCTTCAACTCCTTCCTGAGATCACTAGGACACCCGAGGCTATGCACTCTACCCGGCCGGGCGGAAGTGCTCGCAGACGGCGTCGAGATCGTAAACAAAGGCGGAGGAAGCGCGGAGGACTAAGAGCTAAGCTAAGGCTAACACCACACCGGCTCTCTTTACCCAGCATTTTCCTTGCCAATGTACGGTCGCTAGTGAACAAAATGGAGGAGATTCGACTCAGCATCACACACAGCAAGAAACTTCTGAACTGTAACGTCCTAATCTTCACGGAAACCTGGTTAAACAGCGGAATACCGGACACCGCTATTGAGCTAGCGGGACGCCACACACTCCGGGCGGATAGAACATTAGATGGCTCCGGTAAGACCAGAGGTGGTGGATTGTGCATTTACATTAACAAAGCTTGGTGCACAAACTCTGCTATTGTTGGGAGTCATTGTTCAGCTAACCTTGAGTTTCTCATGGTTAAATGTAGACCGTTTTATCTACCGCGGGAGTTCACTTCCACCATTATCACTGCAGCCTATATTCCCCCGGATGCTGATGCCAAGCTTGCTATGAAAGAACTTCACGCAGTCAGTAAACAACAGACTGATCACCCGGAAGCTGCGTTTATTGTTGCAGGTGACTTTAATCACTCAAACTTAAAGTCAGTGCTACCCAAGTTTCACCAGCATGTTTCCTGTCACACCAGAGGAAACAAAACCTTAGACCATGTTTACACAAACATGGCTGGAGCTTACGTTGCAACACCCCTCCCCCACCTGGGACAGTCAGATCACCTTTCTTTGTTCCTCACCCCCAAATATGCACCCCTCATCAACCGTGTGAAGCCATCAGTGAAGACCATCAAGGTGTGGCCTGTGGGGGCAGATTCCACACTCCAGGAAAGGTTTCTACACACAGACTGGAGTCTGTTTGCTTCTCAGGCCACCAGTGGCACTCACACGGACATTGACTCCTACACCTCCTCTGTATTGGATCAAATCAATACCACCATTGACAGTGTTACAACCCAGAAACAGATCACCACATACCCAAATCAGAAGCCTTGGATGAACAA
The DNA here is from genome assembly GCA_023566225.1 of Romanogobio albipinnatus. Lineage (NCBI taxonomy): Eukaryota > Metazoa > Chordata > Actinopteri > Cypriniformes > Gobionidae > Romanogobio > Romanogobio albipinnatus. The sequence continues at coordinate 40,307,323 of CM042241.1, read as the reverse complement.
GGAAGTGTGACTCCTGTTGAAGTCACGCAACACTGCCTTCAGATCAGGAGATGCACAAGCCTACAGCACATAACCTGAAGAGGGGCATCAAAAAGGCCAAGCACTGCTACAAGCTAAAGATAGAGGGACACTTTTCCAACTCTGACCCTCGACCCATGTGGCAGGGCATTCAGGCCATCAGTGATTATAAACCCACCCACTCCACCCCCGCAGCCACTGATGTCAACTTCCTAAACGAGCTAAATTACTTTTATGCTCGCTTTTGAAAGAGACAACAGAGAAACTGCCACCAAGCTCAAACCCTCAGCTGACCACCCACCAATCACACTCTCCTCCACAGATGTCTGCAATGCACTGAGCCGGATCAGCGTGCACAAGGCTGCTGGACCAGACAACATCCCTGGATGTGTGCTCAGGGCATGTGCGGAGCAGCTCGTTGGAGTTTTTACAGACATTTTCAACCTGTCTCTTGCCCAAGCAGCTGTACCAACATGCACTTCCATTGTGCCAGTGCCGAAACACTCTAGCCCGAGGTGCCCTAATGACTACCGCCCTGTAGCACTCACACCCATCGTTATGAAGTGCTTTGAGCGGCTGGTCCTGGAACACCTAAAAGACTCTCTACCATCCACATTGGACTCCCACTAGTTTGCCTACCGCAGCAATAGGAGCACAGAGGATGCAGTTTCCATGGCACTGCACTCTGTGCTCACTCATCTAGACAATAAGAACACGTATGAACGCATGCTGTTTGTTGACTTCAGCTCAGCATTCAACACTGTCACCCCAACCAAGTTAATAGCCAAACTTGGAGACCTGGGCATCAACACCTCAATGTGTAACTGGATTTTGGACTTCCTAACTGACAGACCCCAGCATGTTCGATCAGGATCCACCTGCTCCACGTCCATCACACTTAACACTGGTGTACCACAGGGCTGTGTGCTAAGTCCGTTTCTCTATTCCCTCTTCACCTCCGACTGCAAGCCTGTGTATGGATCTAATTCCATCGTCAAGTTTGCGGACGACACTACGGTGATTGGGCTCATCAGTAACAACGATGAGACTGCCTATAGGGAGGAGATCCAGCACCTGGCCACATGGTGCCCTGATAATAACCTGCTCCTCAACACCACCAAAACGAAGGAGCTCATCGTGGACTTCAGGAAAGAGTCAAGAGGCACACACGACATCATCCACATCAATGGAATGGCTGTTGAGCGTGTCTCCAGTTTCAAGTTCCTGGGGATCCACATCTTGGCGGACATGTCGTGGACAACCAACACCTCCAGCCTGGTCAAGAAGGCTCACCAGCGCCTTTTCTTCCTGAGGACACTGAGGAAGAATCAGCTCTCCTCGGCTATCCTGGTGAACTTCTATCGCTGAGCAATAGAAAGCATCCTGACCAACTGTGTGGCAGTATGGTATGGGAGCTGCTCTGTTGCGGAGCGCAAGGCACTGCAGCGGGTGGTGAAAACTGCCCAGTGCATCACAGGTACTCCACTACCTGCCATCGAGCACATCCAGAGGAAACTCTGTCTGCATCGAGCTCGCAACATCCTTAAGGACTCCTCTCACCCAGCCCACAGACTGTTTTCGCTCCTGCCCTCCGGCAGGCGTCTCAGGTGCCTCCGGACCAGGACCAGCAGACTAAAGAACAGTTTTTTTCCCCAGAGCTGTCTCTTTATTGAACTCAAACCCTCGCTGATCCATTCCCCTCATATACTGCCAACTCTCCTACCTCACAACTGCCTTCACTTTGTTATTTGCACTACTGGAAAAACTGTTTACTTATGCATCTTGCACTACCATACGTTAACTGGATTATGCTCATTTGCACTGCCGACTGTATTCACAGTACCAACTGTTTACATTTGCATTTTGCACCGTACTTCTAACTGTAATATGTAATCACTTCCACTGCACTTTACACTTTCTTTTGGATAGCTTCTGTCCATACTTCATTGCACTACCTTAATCCACTGCTATATACCTCATCTTAGACTAACATATTGTATACCTCTATCTGTAAAATTCTGTTTATAGTAATAGCCATCTGTATATTATATTATACTCATAGTACATATTCACCTGTAAATTCTGTTTATAGTAATAGCCATCTGTATATTTATTCATTGTACATATTCACCTGTAAATTATTCATCCATTGTATATCCTGCACTTGCTGCTATTGCACTTCTGGTTAGACCTAAACTGCATTTTGTTGCCTTGTACCTGTACTTGTGTAATGACAATAAAGTTGAATCTAATCTAATCTAATGTATATCTGATAGGCTTGCTGCGTTAGTTGTGTTACCGGTGTTAAACGGTGTTTAGTCATACACTTATTACATTACTTGCTCACCGTGGCACCCCCCCACTGTTGTTGTTTTTTTTCTAAATGGTTTTTAGAAATAAAAACCATGTCGTTTAGTTGGACAATGGATGCTTCATTTATAAACTGAAAGCGTCAGCTCCATACAGCACAAGCCACAGAGTCACAGCACACTGCAGCAGGAGTCCGAGTTCACATATGACCTGAAGAGAGTAAAGAGAGATGGCTGACAAGATGTTGGCGGAGTATTTGGTGTCAAAGTAAAAGTAAGAGCAATAGTTCTGCGCATCATTGACAAATACCTTTTCTTGTAAAATGTGTGTCCCTATACATAGAGAATGCAGTCTAGGGCACTAACTACCAGTACCATTGCTGAACCCCAATCAAGATTGTGAATTTAAAAAAACGTTAAAGCAAAAAGCAAGCACTCATTCGAAAGCTATTTCAGTATCCCCACATGTTGTAAGTTTATTAACCAGTGGAAAAATGTCCTCACTGTGACATTTCTAATATCTGAGTGAAACATGTAATGTAGGTTTGGATTTTATACATCGGAAATTGATTGGATCATCCCAGGTTGACGAGAGGCTTTTTTTGCACACGTCATCAAAGAAGAGATGCAAGAGTTGTTTTTCATTTTAAAAAATGGAATAAAAGAAAATTATGTCCATGGGTAATAAAATTGTAATAAACACTAATATTTTATTTACTATTACAATGTTTCATGACTTTACAATGTGATGTATAATTCCTGTCATCAATGTCTGTCCACAGCAGACAGGTTTCCTGAATTGGAATAGATTCTTCCCCACTTTACGGCACAGAGGACAGAACCAGCACCAAGAGGGTCCTCAGCCACAACAGCCCCCCTATACGCACCCACCGCATAACACAGCTGTGGTCGAAGAACAGGTGAGATCTCAAGTACTGTTTTCTTTTGATTTTAATTACACCGTCTATCAGGAAGATTTGTTTCACCTCATGGGTTTCCAGATTCAACAATTTTTTGCCAGATACTAACTTTTTATTTATACTGTGCTGTTATCACTAGATTGCAAGATTAATGGAGATGGGTTTCTCAAGGATGGATGCCCAAGAAGCTCTCAGAGCATCTAATAATGACATTAACATTGCAACAAACTTTTTGCTCCAGCACTAAAGCAAAATAAATGGAAGATGACTTGTTGGAAGAAGTTAAGGGCAGTCGACTTTGGTACACAAATCACAGGAGCTGATGAAGTCACTTCCTTTCTGGCTGCTTATTGACTGGGCAGTGTGGCACACCTGCTGCTGTATATTGCAGACTTGACTTGAAATTGCAGCCCAATCCACAGGACAGAGCCAACATGGTGGACCATCATACATTGTGTCTCAGGGCTTGTGTCATTTGGCGTTGTCCTTGAACCTATATCTTCTAATAAATAAGAATCCTATAATATATTGATAAATTATCAAACCATGTGCTGTTTTGCTATAAAGAAACTGAAGTCTTAATGGTATAGTTCACCCAAAAATGTTCTCACCCTGATGTTTCAAAGCTGGAAAGACATGAGGGTGAGTAAATGATGACAGAATTATAATTTTTTAACTCTTCCTTTTTTTAGGTTGAGTCATAAAGGGCTAGTTGTATGGCAGTGTATTTAAAGTACACTTGGACTTATTGGCTTCTTGAAGAGACCTCTGCAACTTACAGGCTAGAATCAAATTGGAATTTAGCCCGGAATTGGCTGATCAGTTTGGAAATCTGCTACAAAATGTGTGAAGATGCTTCGGAATATTTTTTTTTTAATATTTTTTTTTTATGTAAACAAACACAAATTGTGTCATTGTTATTGTGACTGGTGTCTGAAGAGTCAATAATATTAAGAGTGTTGATACCCATAACCAGCATTAAAGTTTGTCTTTAAAGAACAGCCTTTTAAACAATATTAATTTTTGAGATTGTTCATGTGAAAGTTCTCTTTTTTTTATTATGCTAAACAGTGTTTGATTGTGTCTAAGCAAGGGGTGTTAAAAAAAAAAAAATACTATCTACTCTTATATATAGATATATTAAGGTTTTTACTCTGCCAGAAAAACACTGGTCCACTCCAAAGCAAATCACTCCTGCCACTCTTAATGTTCTGTTGAACACTCATTGTGGTCAAATTGTAAGATTTATTCGTATTTAATTTGGGCCCGGTTTCACAGACAAGGCTTAGACTAAACCAGGATTAGGCCTTTGTTCAATTAAAGCATTTAAGTAGCATTCATAAACATTACTGGTGTGCATCTTGAGATAAAACAATGGCACTGACATATTTTAAGATATGTCAGTGCAAGTTGCTTTCAGTTAAAACAGCTCAAACATGCATTTTAGTCTGGGACTAGCTTGAGCCTTGTTTTTGAAACAGGGTGTAACACTTTAAGATGGTCTTTAAATAATATTAATAAGAATAAGAATGATGATGTTGATTCCTCAGTTCTCTTACTACTTCTTGGTAAAAAGAAATGCATTTCAAACATAGAAAAGAAAAGACTAAACTCATTATGTAAACCACCAGACTAGACTTTAAACAGTCAGTCAGTCCAATAGTATTGATTGTGTGGCAACAGATTTTAGAGAATAGAATAAAATACTAATGCTCACAAATGCATGTAAACCTTGAAAAAATAATGACCAATTTATAACGGGAAACGAGAGAAAATGTCAAATGTCCTGGAAAATCCGTTTTTCCTGGAAAATGATCTTTAAAAAAAAAAAAGGTTTTGTTCATTGAAGAACAAACCATCAAAATGAGTCAATGTGATGCACAGTGAATCACCCATTCTGCGATTCATTGCACAAACTAAGCTGAATGAGTCTGCATTTTTTAACAAATTGTGTGAGAAAGTGATTCAATTAGCAATTTGTATATATTAATTAATAAATGTTTTGAACGAATTGTTTGAAAGTCACTCCAATGACTTAAAGGAGTTTAAAGGGAATTTTTAAGTTAATCTTGATCGTTATACCTTTGTGAGTACTGTCTATAGAAAAAAAAAACGAACCGGATTGGTGCTTGCAACACCGAGCTGTTACAGTTAATGCCCAGGGCTGCATTTCCCGAAACCTTCTTAACACTACGTCGTTCTTAAGTTATACCTTAAGGTGTACCTTAACGTTAATACATGTTTCCCGAAACCATCTTAGATAAGAATATCTGGACCACTCTTAGCTATACCTTATCACTATTGACAGTTCATTCCACTAGTGGCCACCACTGTGCATAAAGCTTATTTACATGTCCGTCTATACGAATATAATTCTGAAGTTGTAATATACACCCAATGTTCAATCAGGCTATTTTTTTTTTAATGAAAGGATTACAATTGTCATTACACTAATGGTTGTTAGATTTTTAATTATATTATCCAAAGGTACATCAGCTGTCAAACCATTAGACAGGAAAAGCTTAGGAGCCTATTTAAAGGGAATGATTGTGGAGGGGAGTTTGGTCAAACTATGGCAGCGAGACAGCGAATAGTTGTGCTAAATCAAAGACGGCGCCGTCCGCAGAGCCATTTAGTGTATGTGCACTATTTCATACGTGAAAACTCTAGTCCCCTGACTACCATGTCAGAAGCCGCTATTCAAAATAAATTTTGTCTGCCACGACAGCAAATTGAGCAGCTTTTAGATCTTGTTGGTCCAACTTTGTTGAGACAAACTGGACGGAGCTACCCTCTCAGCCCTGAAATCCAGCTGCTGGCGGCTCTCCGTTTTTATGCCGTGGGGACTTTTCTGGAGGTGGTTGGGGATGGATATGGGCTGAGTAACACCTCGGTGTGGCGGTGCGTTCATTCAGTAACGAACATCCTGCTTCGTCATGCCACAGAGTATATCCGCATGCCTTCCGCCAGACACGAAGTGATGGAGGTGCACCAAGGCTTCCATGCCATTGCTGGTATCCCGCAAATAATAAGCCTTGTCGACGGGACACTTATACCCATCACCAACCCTTCTGCACTTGACCAGGCCTTCATTTGCCGTAAGGGCTTTGCGGCCATCAATGTCCAGGTGGTGGTGGACCACAGGGACGTGGACGTGGTGGCAAAGTGGCCTGGTAGCACACACGACAGCTTTGTGTGGGCCAATTTAGCGGTGGGTGAAGATGCAGAAATAGGGGTTTTCAGCCAGAGCATTTTTTTAGGGGACAGTGGCTACCCTCTCAGAACAGAGGCAGCCTTGCCAGAAGAGGAGGAGGAGGAAGAAGTCCACAACCGACCTCAAATAAGAGCACCTGCTAACGTCGCACTTAAGAAGGTTTACCTTTAGCAACCTCCTATGGTATAGTTCGAGGAACACACCTAGAAATGGTATACCTTTAGTTAAGTTAGACCTTTAGAGTCTTCGTAGCGCGCTAAGAGACAACGTTATCGGGAAATGCAGCCCAGGGCTCCCACTCAGCTAACACGGCAGCTATGGGGGCATATACATAAAGAGTGTCTTTGTGCCTCTTAACAGACACAAAATGCAATTAAAATGTCTGTCCCACATGAACAGGGCCCTTACATGACAACGAGATGCGTTTAGCAACTTAGCCATTGTTTAAACTCACCGAGATAGTGTTTTAGACGGCAAGCAGTAGTCTCACGCTGAAGTCCCGTGGGAACTCAGGGTAAAATGTAAATAGTCCAGGAGGGAGGAGCGTCGTGTGTGTGAAGAGTGATGATCGGCTCACAAGTGAAGAAGAAATGGTTCGTAACGCTCCTCCCCCCTGGACTATTTACATTTTTACCGGCTACAACTGAGTTCTCACGGGACTTCAGTGAGACTACTGCTTGCCTAAAACACTATCTCGTGAGTTTGTTTCTATAGACAGTACTCACAAAGGTATAACGATCAAGATTGACATTAAAATTCACCGGAGTTCTCCTTTAAAGACTGTTATTTGTATTATTTGCACCTACTGACAGTTTTAGTTTAATTTTAAAAGTATATTTCTTTTACTAAAAATTATAGCATTATTTATGCAATTGTGGTACATTTAAAGACTTCTGGGAAATATTACAGGAAAATATTACAATATTTAAATATGACTCTGTAAACCTTGTCTTTTATTTTTTCCCAGTAGTAAAGTAATTTGAAATGTCCTGTAAAATGATCTCTGAAAAAGAGTGGGAAACCTGAAATCTGTATAATAGTCTTCGTGTTTTTTTGAAGCTTTGATTGTGTTTACAGTGTGCAATATAACGTGTTCATGTTTCGCGTGTAAAAAAACACAGTATTTTTCACACAATTTACTTATCTGTATACCGCTGTTTTCACTGTCCTAAAAACAGGCTGATGAGTTCCTTGTTCTATGAAGTCCCTCCTTCAGAAATACATAATGAGTTCTGATTGTGCCAGCGGTTCCCGTGTTGTGATTTGATCGCAGCTTTAGCGAACGTGGCACGGTTCCTGTGTTGTGATTCGACAGCAGCTTAGCGCACGTAACTTGCACGGAAATGTCACGCCTCTTAACTGGAGATATATGCGCTTAATGATCTCTACAGCGTCCCTGTGAAAGCCAAACAAAGGTGATTTGACTCCGGGATGAAAATAACAGCGTCTCGACGACATGGCGACAAACACAGTCAAACGCAACAATTCCTTTTCTCCACGCGACACTTCCTCTTCTCCACGTGGGACAGCAACAAGACCACGCCCCCTTTTTCACGTATTCTTGTGGGCGGAGGTTAGTCTGTTCCAGAGCCATAGAGAGAGAGAGTTGCGACAACGGAAGTTCAAAACGCTTGATAGTCACGTGATTGATGTAGACCGCGAATAGTTCCAGGAAGTGCTTTGTCGGGCAATTCAAATTGTTCAGTCGCAGTGACAGAACTGCGATTTTTGGTAATTAATAGTCAATAAATGCATTGATTTTCAATAATTTTATTACACATCAACATGTGTATGTAGCATGAGTATGTAGTTACAGCGATGTTGTTTTTTAAATATAATGATGAATAATCTACACAAGCAGGCTTTAATGTACAAGTTATTATGATTAAGATGTGCTGATAATTTAAAATTATACTGATTAAACGTCTTACCTTTTAAAAGTGCATCACAAACGGTCTGTTCTGCTGTAACTCTATGGCGCGGCTGCTACTTCCGGGAACTATTGAGAGTCTCCACGAGCCGCCATTGCTGTAAAAAAAAAACGTTCCATTTGAGTCTATGGAGTTGTCGCAACTCTCTCTCTCTATGGCTCTGGTCTGTTCTACTGACGTAATTAATGAAGGAAGTACCAGGATGTAGTCCAAGCCAGCCGTTCGCTGTAGACTTTGAAAGGGAACTTCTGTTAAATAAAATATCTCGCTTGGCATTGAACTTTGAGCTTTATAATTTTACAGGTATTATTTATGCTCTAACAGCAACATTACACACTAACTAAAGTTTGAACAATGGGATCACGAAGAACGAGACCTTTAAATCTGTGCTAAACACTCATCACTTCGATCCATGTCACACATTTTATTATAGCTACTCTTAAATAATGGATCCATATGTCCAACAGTAAAAGTAAATAAACAATCATCATGCTGTGATGCACTACATACTTTTTATTTGTGTGCAATGCAAGTAAAATTGGCCACTCTGAACCGTACACACTTGTCAAGCCATAGATGGCAGTGTTTCACTTAGTATGTAATGTACTAAGCCAGAGGCAGAATGAGACAGACTAGTAGAAAAATGATTGGACTTCCCACTGTTTGATCAAAAGAGACAAATATAAAGACATAGCACTTTTTTATTATTCAAGTACAGACATAACTGCTTTAGCTTGGAAAATGTAGTTATTTAGTATAATCTGAGCTAAAGCAATCAGAAATAAGAAACTGAAGATATTTTGAAAATAATATGAGGTTAAATCAGAAGTGGATGAATAGCACTGTATCAGACAGGGTATGAATATTTATACAAAATTAGATGCTGTTTTAATTGAATTCAATTTTATCGCTTCTGACAATTCTATCCAAGCTAGTTTTACAAACACTTACAAATGCTGGGTTAACAATAACCCAAGTTGGGTTGAAAATGGACTAACCCAGCAATTGGGTTGTTTTAACCCAGCGGTTGGGTTAAATGTTTGCTTAAAACAACCTAATTGCTGGGTTTAAACAACCCATTCGCTGGGTTTAAACAACCCATTCGCTGGGTTAAAACGACACAATCACTGGGTTAGTCCATTTTCAACCCAACTTGGGTTATTTTTAACCCAGCATTTTTTAGAGTGAAGATATGTGCTTTACAAAAACCCAATCCAAATGCGACAGGAAATACTCTGAGATGTTTAATCTGACGTATCTCAAGACTGTGGAAAACAATTTGAATTGAACGTTTCATTTTCATACAATAGCTTTTATTCTTTTCAACTAAAGCTGTATTACCTACTAAAGTTTAGTATTGTACTTTGGGCAAATTTGTGTATGCAGATTTAAATTGTCCACTTAGTGCAGTAGTCATAACAGACATTAAAGCTTTTGATTATGGGCCTGTCAGTCCTGACCTTTAAGGACATTCTTGGATTCAGTGGTCAGAATTCAAAGGTTAATGTTTCGGCTGAAATGTGGTTTAGTCAATATCATGGTTCAGTAAATGTCAAGGGATTTGTGAAATGACACCGTGAAGTAGCCAGGAATTGTTGAAGAATGAACTCTATAAAAGCAGTAGAAAGAACATTAAGTCCTTTTATTTTAAGGGGGGGGGCGGTTATGAGGATTTCCAATGTAACAATATTCATCTTCTGGCTACCAAAGAAGCAAATGCAATAATATCAGCATGGCACTTATTATACAATCCATCAACAAGGGGTACTCCAGAAATTGCAATTATTGGGCAGGGTTTCACAGAAACATTAAGAGCCTTTGACAATATAGCAAAAAAAGAAGACCAGAATGAATACAATTTAGGACAGGAGTAAAATGTATGAGTATGATCTGCTGGGGATTGCAAAAATCTATCGCACCTATCATCTTCTGTTTATGAAAGTTTCCTCAATTTTGCTTTGGTGAAATTAATTCTGTGAACGACTTTGGAGGTTCAAACGAGTACGGATACAGACAGAGTTAATTTTAGCTAAAGCATTATTCCACAGCTCCTCATCAAGTTCCAGTCCTAGCTCTCTCTCCCAGGTTCCCTTGAGTGCAAAAAGAGGAGGGAACTGCCAAGAGCATAACAGGCCATAAATTGGCAATATGGCTATGTGATTTTGGAAGAGACATTATATCTTCAATTAAAGTTTTCTTTGGCTGATGAGGGAAGCTAGCAAGTGTGCTTTAGCAAAGTCACGTAGTTGAAAAAAGTGGAATAATGCCATTAATCAAACCACTCCAAAAGCCTCTAGCAATGTGTCTAGTGAGATTTCTGGCCTTGATGACTTGGATGAAGTATTACATTCAGGAGTCTATGTACAGTGAGGAAAATAAGTATTTGAACACCCTGCTATTTTGCAAGTTCTCCCACTTGGAAATCATGGAGGGGTCTGAAATTGTCATCGTAGGTGCATGTCCACTGTGAGAGACATAATCTACCCTCAAAGACCTGTTAGTCTGCCTTTAAAATGTCCACCTCCACTCCATTTATTATCCTAAATTAGATGCACCTGTTTGAGGTCGTTAGCTGCATAAAGACACCTGTCCACCTGTCCACCTGTCCACACCCAATCAGTAAAAATCCAACTACTAGCATGGCCAAGACCAAAGAGCTGTCCAAAGACACTAGAGACAAAATTGTACACCTCCACAAGGCTGGAAAGGGCTACGAGGAAATTGCCAAGCAGCTTGGTGAAAAAAGGTCCACTGTTGGAGCAATCATTAGACAGTGGAAGAAGCAAAACATGACTGTCAATCTCCCTCAGACTGGGGCTCCATGCAAGATCTCCCCTCGTGGGGTCGCAATGATCCTAAGAAAGGTGAGAAATCAGCCCAGAACTACACGGGAGGCGCTGGTCAATGACCTGAAAAGAGCTGGGACCACCGTTTCCAAGGTTACTGTTGGTAATACACTAAGACGTCATGGTTTGAAATCATGCATGGCACGGAAGGTTCCCCTGCTTAAACCAGCACATGTCAAGGCCCGTCTTAAGTTTGCCAATGACCATTTGGATGATCCAGAGGAGTCATGGGAGAAAGTCATGTGGTCAGATGAGACCAAAATATAACTTTTTTGGTCATAATTCCACTAAACATGTTTGGAGGAAGAAGAATGATGAGTACCATCCCAAGAACACCATCCCTACTGTGAAGCATAGGGGTGGTAGCATCATGCTTTGGGGGTGTTTTTCTGCACATGGGACAGGGCGACTGCACTGTATTAAGGAGAGGATGACCGGGGCCATGTATTGCGAGATTTTGGAGAACAACCTCCTTCCCTCAGTTAGAGCATTGAAGATGGGTCGAGGCTGGGTCTTCCAACATGACAATGACCCGAAGCACACAGCCAGGATAACCAAGGAGTGGCTCTGTAAGACGCATATCAAGGTTCTGGCGTGGCCTAGCCAGTCTCCAGACCTAAACCCAATAGAGAATCTTTGGAGGGAGCTCAAACTCCGTGTTTCTCAGCGACAGGCCAGAAACCTGACTGATCTAGAGAAGATCTGTGTGGAGGAGTGGGCCAAAATCCCTCCTGCAGTGTGTGCAAACCTGCTGAAAAACTACAGGAAACGTTTGACCTCTGTAATTGCAAACAAAGGCTACTGTACCAAATATTAACATTGATTTTCTCAGGTGTTCAAAAACTTATTTGCAGCTGTATCATACAAATAAATAGTTAAAAAATCATACATTGTGATTTCTGGAATTTTTTTTTTTTTTTTAGATTATGTCTCTCACAGTGGACATGCACCTACGATGACAATTTCAGAACCCTCCATGATTTCTAAGTGGGAGAACTTGCAAAATAGCAGGATGTTCAAATACTTATTTTCCTCTCTCTCTCTCTCTCTCTCTCTCTCTCTCTCTCTCTCTCTCTCTCTCTCTCTCTCTCTCGTTTGACAGCCCTACTATTACAGCTAAAATACAAACAATACATTTTGCATAGACAATGTTTTTAAGCACTGAATGAAAGTTTATATTGTTTGATAACGCAAATATCTAAATATAAATGTGGTTTTGAGTATTCCTCTTTAGAGTGTGTTATTTACTACTGTGACATAAAGTATGATCATGTCTTTTATTTACAGGCTTAAGACTCCTACCCACTACCGGAGTCAATCTGTACAGGTGCATGTTTCTTACTTGTTTATTTTTGTCTCCTTGTAGTTTTATTTCTACACAAACTTGAGGAGTCCTTATCAGAGAACATTATGTCATTAAAGCAAAAGTGAGAAATAGCTTATCAAGTATTTCTGAAATATATATATATATATATATATATATATATATATATATATATATATATATATATATATATATATATATATATATATATAGGCTTACATACGATATTTGAAAACCATTTTATTTTATTTTTCAGTTTAACTGTTCACTTAACTTGTTATATGGATCATGATATTATTACAATTGTAACAATGTAATTATTGCTTTGATTTTGAATTAAATACGAGAAGAAAAAAATAAATAAAACACCACCAGGGGGCAATAGGTGTCGAGGGTACAATTTATCCAATTTTACTTCAAACTTGTTTATGGTATTATTCTGAAAACGTTTTGCTGGATACTGCTGCAGCATAGTAGTTACACACAAAGTACAAAAACTTTGTCCGGCATTATAGATATAATGATGAAAAATGCATGTACGAATAGTAAACTGAGATTTGAATAGGCAAATGTCATAAATATTTTATAATCTCAAGATTATAAACCTGTACAAAGGTTTATGATGCATCTCAATGTTTCTCCCAGTGAAATATTACATAATATTGTGCAATTACATAATTCACAATGCTACTGTATTTGATAGTATTTTGGATAAATACATTATAGCTACATTGGTAAATGGAAGCATTCATTTCTTTAGTGATTCCAAACTTTAAAATGGTATAGCATTTAGCTACATTAAGGTCGTTGTTATTGATCACTTAATGATATATATTTTAAATACAATGATTTATTTCTTTCTTTATTTAATAGATTATTGAAAATAAATTACACGAGTAACCATTTTGTATGTGTTCTCCATCATTTGACGTTAACATCTGAACTTGAATTAAAGAGACATGGTGTAATGTGATTTGAGTTTATTCCTGAGGTGTAGCTGGTGCCCACTGGAATGACATTTGTGATTTCTTCAATCCTTCAAGAAGATTTGATATTGGGGTATTATTGTTATTTTCCAAAGGTCACCCTCCATTTTAAAATTTACTTAGACAAATTGCAGTTTATTCTTTAAATACTCATTTTATTTTATATTCTCTTAAATTGTGTTACAGGGATTGAACAAAATGTAGGCATGTCCCAATGGCATGGTGGAAAACTTGAAGTGCATGTTGGTGAGAGAAAACTGCCAAATGTGTTGAAGTTTGGCTATGCTTTTGTTCCTTTCGCTGACCACAAATGGGTTTAGCAGCCATTGAAATACTATAAAAAATGTTTATATACATTTTACAGTATATTACTGGCTTCTAGTTTCTAAACATTTACAGTGATTTTTAAAATAATTACAATTACATTAGATGTATAATGTTTAGTGCACAGGATCAGACAATGACTAATATTCAAACATTGTGGTTAACTAGCACAATGATTAATTACAGTGGTTAATTTATACAATATTCGTGTATATTTACAGGTAAATTATTAACTAATGCTCCCATTGCTCCAATTCTGTAGTTTAATTTTTGTAAAATGTTCTGCATAATTTGTTTTTATATTGTTGTTTTGTTTTAATGAATGAACAATGCAAGTGTAGACTGCAAGTCTTATTAACAGATAAGAGCGTACACCATTATCAGCTGGAATAAATAAATCATAATGACTTAAAACGAAACAATAGCCTCACCACGATATGACTTTTGCAGTTATTTGCATTATTGCAGTAATCTGTAACATAATGACCAAAAAAATGACCTAATCAATTTCAAATAAAAATCTGAATACTGTCTTATATCAAATTATTATTAAATCCGATGCTGGCAATATTTAGGCTACAGTGCAGGCAGGGCTATTAAAAGAGCTTAAATCAAACAAAGGCACTTGTGGATTATTATTCTTTTGCTCTAGCTAAGAGTTTAAGTTTCGTCTATAGTAAAATAGGGGAGGGGCTATGAAGTAAACCATGGTCAAGAAGGACAATAGTTCTGATTGGACAGATTCCATGTCTACCATCGGGAAGACAGCCACTCCTCTCATACCGCTTAACGACGCGAAAATCTTATTAACCACGTGAATATTTAAGAGAACAAGTTCTTTCAGTGCTTCACAGTTACCTGCATCCATGAGGAATGGGTTTATTTTTTATGTTGGAGTGCAGTTTTGATATTTCCGCCGGGTGGTGCATTTCAGGGATTTCCCGCAGAAATAATTTTCTGTAATATCTTGGCGAATTTATTTGAAAGACTTCACGGGACGAAACGGTATGTTTATGCATTTGTCAAGTTGGTGCAACATCTGAGTATGTTTCTACGAGGTGGATTGTGATTAGGGTCAATGGGGTTGAAGAAAAGAGATGGTTATATAGTTCAGGGTGAGGGGTGTGTGATTGCATGGATCCTTTCAGTAAAGCTCGCTTATGAATGAGAATTCAGTTTAATTTCGCATATCAACAGGCTGCCGAAATATAGTAGCCTAAGTCACTAAAGTCCTTAAGTAACCAACGTTTAGGTCTAGTTTAATGTAAAGACGATGAGCCAGTTTTAAGTGGGAGGGGACAGTTTTTGTTTAGGTTGGCACCATTATTTTGCGCCTGCTTTGCCAAAATAATTGTGGTCATTTTTGTTACCTTTATTTTTTAAATTTGGCGAACAGAACATGTTCTTACATATAGCCTATTTTGTAATTATTTGATCAAGACGTGTATGGAATATATAGGCTATGCCTTTTCACGGCTGTTAAGTTGTTTTCACAGGGAATAGCACTAGGTGTTCAAGATTTCCCAAAACCTAAGGTAGCTATATTTCCTCCTGTCATATCTGACGGGGTAATTGCCTGATTATCGGCCCCACTGTGTTTTTAGAGTTGTCCGAATGGTCGTATGGGCCTAGTCGCACTTGTTTATATCTAAAGTTATTATGTAACTGGAAATGTTGTTTTCGGTCGCTGTTTTGCTCAGTAGATCAAAAAATGTGAAAACACACTTTTTAATTTAGGGGAAAATACTAATCAGCATTTACGAATTAGTATAAAAATAAATGACATCTACAGACAAAAGCTATGTGTTAAAATAACTCGGGGCTTGACAAAGGTTGTTAAAATGCCACAAAGTCAAACTTCCTGTTTAGGTCGAGTGTGTTTGTCCATTGTGTCAGCACTCATACACACATAGGCCTACACCATTGGCTCTGAGGGAATGACGTCTGAAGTTGTGCGGATTGCGTATGTGGGAGTTCGTAGTATAGCATAGTTGCCTTTTCTCTGTTTAATTTGTGTTTACGTATTTGTTATTGTAACTTTCGTCTTGTTGGATTCACAGCAGATATAGAGGAGAATGTCTGCGGGCTTTATGTTGCATCACAATAATAGGTTTTTATAGGTTAGTAGTAGTATTATTGATCATTCATATTATAATCTGTATATGGTGCATTGTTTATGTTTGTTTATAACGGCACTGCCTTGTTTAACTGTTGTTATCTCAAAAGGTGTGAAACAAATCAAATATAGGCTATAGACTTGAGCTGCTTGGTATAGGCCTGTCTGTACTTACTAGCTATATCCTAGTCAGTCCACCCTGCATAGTTTTTAGCATATGTGTTTGCTGATGCCTTTTCTACACTTAAAAAAAAAAAAAAGTAGTATGGAAAAACATATTAACTACATATTCATGATTGGTGGGGTGAATGGCACATTTAAAAATCGTTAAAAACCCATACAAAATGAATCACTATTATCAGCTGAATTTTGTGGAGGTAATTTCATCTTCTGTTTTTTTTTTTTTTCAGTGCAAAGCCCAAATAAACAGGCTAATCAAAATGTTTTTGTAAGTACTTATGTGTACCTTGCCAAGTTTTCATCCTAGATTAAAGCATTCCATCAGTATGAGGGGGAATTATTAGATTTAATTAGACATTTCCATAAGATTTATTTTTTTGCTAATGCTGGGCCACCAAGAACAACATGTAGTTAGTATTAGATTGTATTAATAGATTCCCTGTTGTCTTCACACAAAGAGAGAAAACCACCCTCTGAGGTGGGATGTGGGGCAAAGGACATAATTAGAGTTCACTGTAATGTAGCAAAGCACTTGTGTAGTTGAGTAATTTGTATAGGTTGCATTGTTGTACATGGTGTGGCCCCCTTTTAGTTTTTAAGCAAATTCTCTATATAGTATACATATTATATACATTTATATTTGTCAATATTCATTTAATCACAGATTGGCCACTCAGTTTTTCAAATGATAATATTTAAATGATAATTATTTTATTATGATAATTATTCTATTACAAAACATACATAAAATGTTAAACTATAAAGAAACTATATCAATATTCTGGTTTTTTTTTTATTTGTTTGATTACAAACAATTTCAGTTTCTCAAGTGTTCAAACTAATTTATTTTACAATGTAAGTTCATGAAGGAAGTAATTCATCTGAAATAATGATTTAAATATTCCAGTTGTGCTTAATACATCAGTTATCAGATAGCAAATGTGATCAATAGTATTATCATGGTTTCCCACAGTAAATTATATATTACACATTTTAAGTGGAATCAACCTGAACTCAAAAACAGTGCTTATATCTGAGGTTCTATAAACTGTTGATTTATAAGTTATATATTTGTTGTTCAAATTGTTGGTAACACTTTACAATAAGTTATCATTTGTTAACATTAGTTAATGCATTATAGTTAATGTGAACTAACCATGAGCAGTATATTTTTACAGCATCTAATAACATTTGTTCATGTTAGTTAATAAAAATACAATTGTTCATGTTAGTTCACAGTGCAATAATGTTAACAAATGTAACATTTAATTTTCATAATACATTAGTAAATGTTGAAATAAACATGATTAATAAATGATGTAGTTTATTGTTTGTGTTAACTAAAGTTTCCAAATGAAACCTTATTGTAAAGTGTTACCAAATTGTTATGTCTTTATGTTCAAATGCACAAATACATTTGAAAATGTGGCATTTGCTGCACTAAAGTTGTTTGTGTGTTTAATTGTGGTGTCTTAAAATAAACTAGACCAGATTCAAAATGACCCAAGACAAGATTTGGAGATTTATCATGTGTTTAGAAATAGTAAACCCATGATTTTAACCACAGCTTTAAAAGTTAGTGTCAGCAACATTTAGACAGAATCAGTCAATGTTTAATTTAATTTAATAAATACAACTATTTGATAAATAAAATAAAATTGTTTTGAACAAAACATTTAAATATTCATTTGTTAATTATAAATAAAATTCCATACAAGTACAATGATTATTAACGGTTCATAACAAAGAAATATGTGTGTAGTCTTTGTAGTTTTGTGAAGCTGTTTATGATTGTTATGAAAATAATTTATTATAGGACTCAACATTTCAAGGTTTTTTAAGATGTACATGATCTAATTCAAAAGATGTGTTTATGTGTGCATCAAATTGTTGTTATTTTTTTCAATATTAAATTGAAATTTTGAAACATTTAGTTTATTATTTGGAACAAGTTGAACAAATTCTAACCAACTTTTTCTTTACTTTTCGAAGAATTAGACATAATACATGTAATTAAAAGATAAAATACTGTCATTATTTCATAAATAATTAAAGCTCTTGCTCTTCAAATGAAGTGTTTCTGAGTAGGGAGTTTTCAGTTAAGTTGGCATTTTTGGCATTATATTTCTTCATTGAAACTGCATCGAGAGATACGGTACGGAGACAGCGCTACTACAGTCAGAGGAAGTGGGCCAAGCCACCCGACTGTGTGTGTGTGTGTGTGTAACCTGAGCTGAGCAGGTCAGATGCCACACTGTGAACAGGACTTCAGTTCTGTCACCCTGTGTCATCTGATGCACAGGAATCCTGACATAGAACACATGTTGAATGTAGGTATCATGATTAGAGCAGCAGATGAGTGTGTAAGAAATGTACAGAGGAAGAAAATGTTATTTTATATTGTTAACATGATATAATAACTGTTCAGATATGATGGTCGTCGGTAATTGTTTTAGTTTATGCATTATGGTCATGGCAACAGTTTATTTGATTTTTTATAGTTACACATTTTTGTATGTGGATTTAATTGTGGTTTAAGTCAACATGAAATCAAAAATCGACACTTTCAATTTTCTATGTTTTTTGTCTTATTGTGACCAATTCATGTTTTCGGTTACACATTATTTGGTTACACTTTATTTTAAGGTGTCATTGTTACAGTGTAATGATATATTTAAGTACTGATTAATATTAATTTACTTACTTACTTACTATAGGGTTAGGATTAGGGTTTGGTTTGGTTTGGTTTAGGATTAGTTGCATGTAATTATGCATCATTTTCTGTTATTATATGGTAAATACATGTAACATGTTACCTATTATTTTACAGTGTCCTTGTTACTCGTTACATGTACTAACTGTAGTAATAAAATTAAATTATGCTTAATTATTTACATGCAACTCATCCTAAACCAAAACCTAATCTTAAAGGAAGTACATTTTGTTCATTAATATTACTCAATACTTAATGTATTATTACACTGTAATAAAGTGTAATAATTTTCTTTCCTTCTAATCTTTTTCTTGCTAATTTTGTTAACATTTAATACCTTGTTCTTCTTCTTCCTCTGCAACAACTACATTTTCAGAGTAATTGTGGTATTCATTTGAACAATCCTGATATTGATTCTTAAAAGCCCTAGATCGATTTTTTACTCTGACTGCTTTGAGTGGCTGTGTGGGTAACGTATTCATGCAGCGCTTCCCATCTACATGACTCACTCGAGTGCATAGTTTGGACCCTGTTGGCACATTTTTTAATGAATATTTTTTGAATTAGAAGATTCCCTGTGTTTCCCACACTGCTTTTATGCAGCAGCACTCCATCGCTGACAAATCTAGAATTTTCTCTTATGAGCTGGTTCTTTTTTGTGAATGAGAAACATAC
Organism: Romanogobio albipinnatus; assembly: GCA_023566225.1. NCBI lineage: Eukaryota > Metazoa > Chordata > Actinopteri > Cypriniformes > Gobionidae > Romanogobio > Romanogobio albipinnatus. The sequence continues at coordinate 40,287,767 of CM042241.1, read as the reverse complement.
AGCGCAACCAGTGTAGCCTGATGAAAGACCCCTGAGATGATTTACCGGTTCATATCAGTGTGAAATGCTACCCTGTATAATTTACAGCATTAGCAGAGAGGGAATTTATTTCATATGTAAAAGCAAAATTGACAGTGTGACTGAAATATAGCAAATAAATCCAAATACAATCTAGAAATCTATATTAATACACACCCCTGCTGCTGATGTCACTTGGGCTGTGTGGGCAGATCATTTGAACTAATAGCAGTTTAGGCACCCCACATTCAATTTAGCTCCGTTCTGGTGTGTCATGCCCAGTTTTCATGATTCTTTCAATTCCAGAGATGCTGTCTTAACCCTGTAAAGCCTGACATATGAAATAACAATCATACAAATCTATTTTAGGTTTTAAACAAAAGAAAATAAATAAAAAATAATAATAGTTTTTTTAAAGTATCATTTGATGCATCAGGGTTTTATGGATCATATAAGATGACAGTGAACAAAGGAAACTGAACAGGTGAAACTGAACAAAGAAACAAATCAAACACAAGCAAAACAGACTGAACATGCAACAAATATCAGTTGTCTGTTATCTCTCTATAATATTTGGTGAGATGAGATGAGATTGGGGGGGCGGGGGGTGCAATACAATTGAGAGATGTATAAATAAATCTCAACAGCCTGGTGTATCATATTTGATATTCACATTTTAACATAATTTTTTTTCTAAAATCAAGTAAGCTAATTTCTGTAAGTGTCCATGTTTGAACTATTACAACCATATAAACTGTATTCTTACGTTTACTTTATAAAAATTATTAAAGATTTCACAGCAAAAAGAGATGTGTACACACCTTAAGGGTGTCACGTGTGGATGTAATAAAGAGAAACGAAGGAGTGGAGAAACAAACACAGGGTAACACTTTATTTACCATAGTAACTTTATTTACCATAGTAACAGTAAAGTATACATGCAACTAAACCAAACCCTAACCTTATAGTAAAAGTACACGTCATTAATTGATAATACTCAGTACTTAAATATTTAATTACACTGTAACAATGACACCTTAAAATAAACTGTAACCAAAAACCGTCTTTAAAAAATTTCAAACAGAAATCTCAGAAGATCGCAGGAGAAACTGAACAAGGGTTTAAATACACAGGGTTAGAGTTATGGCATATATCCAGAAACACGTGCATAACTCGTGGGAATCAAAGATGGGGAACAAAACTAGCAGGTTCCAGGTTCTTCAGCAAAGTGTTATGTTTTTTTTTTTCTTGTTGAATATCCTGTTTAATTAATAAATAATATGTCATAACATGAAAGTTAAATGGCAATTAAAGGTGCCCTAGAATGAGAAATTGAATTAACCTTGCCATAGTTAAATAACAGGAGTTCAGTACATGTAAATCACATACAGTGAGTCTCAAACACCATTGCCTCCTCCTTCATATGTAAATCTCGTTTGTGAAAAACACCACGGAAAAATAGGCAAATCTCAACGTAACACAGAGAATGATGCAATTGTCGGGATCATTAATATGTACGCCCCCCAACATTTGCATATGCCAGCACATGTTCACTGTCAGGCGAAACTGCGCAGCCGTATCATCTGGAGTTATGCAGGTAAACAAGTGTCACGCGAACATGGCAGATCATGGAAACAAATGTTATGTTCCAGGCTGTGCAGGGGATGTGAAGACGTTTCATACTCTTCCCACAGATAAAACATGTCAACAGGCATGGTTGATGTTTATTTATAATCGGATACCGCAACATTTTAATTAAAAGTTGATAAAAGTTTCACCATGGACAGTTTTTCAAACCTGGGACAATATCAAGCAGGCTTTGCTCAGCGTCCGACACTGAAGAATTCCAACCATATACCTGCAACCAGTAAGTGATTTTATCCACTTCTTGACTGTTTAAACAATTTCTGATTAAATTGAAAGCTTCTTAGAGAGACAACATTAACGATAATATCCCCGTTGTTGTTTAGATCCAACGCAAGATGCTAGTACAGTAACAATAGGATAATCCAAGTAGCTTACATAACTAAATGGCTAAATAAATCGACTTTTAAATCAAACGTTACTGTACAAACAACAAATGTAAGCGCTACCCAGTTCAGTTTGTGATTCAAAGTGAAGAAGCTATCATTGTAAAATCATACAGGAACACATTACAATAATTTAAAAAAGTTTTTACAATGCTAAAAAAGTTGTGACTGCTGATGTGTATATTTAATGCTATATGCTAGTTATCGTTTAGGCTGAAGTTCTGGTATGGACGTAATGATTTAGCAGGTTCCTAATTAAAATAAAGACTTAACTTACCATTCAGAAGCGTTCATTTCCAATCTCAGAACATGTTGTTGTTCCTCAAAATCTGCCTCTTCGTCAGAAACAGGCTCAAACATATAAGGTTGAATGGCTAATCTCTCCATCGTCATGACGGTCAGCTATCATTGAGCGCAGTGAAACAGCCAATCAGAGCAGAACTCTGCATTAATATTCATGACCCTTCCAAATAAGGCAAAAATAGGCCATTTCATCCTGGGGAAGATTTCTAGAGTTGTAAATGGACCTATAAAACTGTATCTGGACAATTATTGACCTTAAATAAGCCATATACCCTCTATGTAGATACCAGAGAACAATTTAATATGTTGTTTCAAATCATTCTAGGGCACCTTTAAAGCTGAGTTGTGTTCTTGCTTTGCCAGTACTTGTGATATGCCTAGACTCGGAGGACAGTATCTGAGCTTTGTTACACCAGTAGAGGAAGTATGGGGGTATTTAGAGATTGCATGAGTAATCCATTTCCATTCATTTCACTGTCTCTGTCCTTCTCATTGCATGCATCCATTAAAACCACTTGTGACGGTTTTTAGATATTCTGCATGGTGGTGGTGGTCCATCAGGTGTTCACAGTCTCTGTTTCTGTATCCGTGTCTCTTTCACTTTAAACACGCACACCCTCACACGCATTGACTTGATCACAATCAATGCCTTTGCCCCATACCTAGGCTGAGACAATGCTGATGACTTAGGGATGGTGCAGGGGTTGCTATGGTAACCCCATAGCTGGAGAGTGTGGAGGTATTGGCAGGTCGGTTGGGCTTTTGTTATGGATGTGTGTGAGTGGAGTCTAAAGCAACACAATAGTCCACTGAGACCAGCTCACAGGAGAGGGAATTTACTGGGAAAACTGTGATCTATAAGTACTGTGAGAAAGGTTGGGAAGCAGAAATAAAGACGTGCTGTGAAAGTGAAGAGGGGAACACTCCCTGTTTGCTTATGGGTGTCGGCTGGTCAACAGGTTAGGTAGCATGTTTAAAGCACACATAGAAGACAATTAATATGCTTTATACAAAATAAATAATACAACTACTGCATGCATGAAAATGTGTTCATTTGTTTTATGCATTAATGTACAATTCGTATTATTACGGATTTAAATAGGAATATGCACTAATATATCCTGCTATTACCGTCATCAGTGCATAAAGTATATGCTTCATAACTGTATTATGATTAATTTAATGTAATTTAATTCCTGCGGTTGTCCTACAGGAGTCATTGTTCACTGACCTGACCACACAGAGTGATAGTCTGAATAACAAATTACTCTTATTGGGCCCTATGAAATCCATTAAAGGGGTGGTAAACCACGATTTCACTTTTCTAACTTTAGCTAGTGTGTAATGTTGCTGTTTGAGCATAAACAACATCTTCAAAGTTACAACGTTCAAAGTTTAAAGCAAAGGGAGATATTTGCTTTTAAAGAAATCAATTTCTAAGGACTACAGCAAACGGCCGCTAGGGACTACTACACATTCACCCAGGGTTTGCTGACATCACCAGGCCCAATATTTACATAAACCCCTCCTCCGAGAATATGAAATAAGGGGGGCCATTTTGTATCGCCGCGGGGAATAGTTGTTGTGGTATAGTTAGTAGGCTGGAGTGCTGTTGACAATGCCGACGAAACGCTGTTATTTTCATCCGGATTGCAGGTCCACTTTGCTCAGCCTTCCTAGGGACGGGGGTGTGTTGCAGTGCGTTTAACATACAACGTCATATTCATGTGTGTAAGAGACAGAGGGGAACACGATCGCATTTGCATCGGATATATGCTGCCCATCATAAATCAAAGCACGAGACAGACAGGGGTCGGAGGAGAAGATCGGAAAATGTGACATAATGGACAATATTCATCTGTATTTGCAATACATGAGCCTTCAGCTGCACGAGTTAAGCTGCACGAGACAGGCGGGCACGCGCGGCTACCGCGGCACATTCGCGGAGGAAAGCTTCCACAATCTTCGCGAGTACGGGCTACAACCTGTAAGTGTGATTTATTTTTCGTCGATGTGTTTTCCTGTAATAGTTCGTGTTGTTAATTGTAGCCTACGTTGTAGCAAGGAAGTAAACATGACAGCGCTGTTTGGCTCTGCAAACCAGTTTGTTAAATGCTCATTCATTCTTAACGTTATCCGACAAACCCCTAACGTTACAAACTGTTTAAAATCTCAACAGCGAACTTGGCATTAGTGTAAATTATTCTTTGATTAGAGCTTTTATGTATTGTTTATCTACAGGCATGCTAAACATGGTTCTGTGTTTGATTTGGCTACTATGTTTAGTGTCCGTTCTTGCGACAGATATTTGGCAAATCGTTCTAAAAATACAAAAGTAACGGTGCCATTCAGGAGCGATCACTATAGATCCGCAGACTTTACTCTTGAGGACTGAACAGGTTCTGCTCGATCATCTTCACTAAAATTGTCTGGGTCTGATTCGGGCTCTTTGTATGGTTTCATTGACGCTATTGTACACAAAGCTCAGGCTAGAAGCCTGAAGGCCTGTACACACCGGGACGAATATCGCGCGCGTTTATCGCCAGCGTTTTTCGTGACGTTTTTCGGCGCGTCTTGAGTGTTCACACCCAAGCGATTTTCACTTGCGATGCGCCGAGTGAACGTGCAATTTCACTCCCTGACATTAGATGGCGCTTATTGAAAAACAGAAATAGCCCGGTACACAAGGTGGCGCTGCGCTCGCTGCATCCCTTGTCACACAGAAGAAGAAGAAGAGAGAGAGTATTTACATGTTAGCCGAAACACACATAACTTTCTCACATACTAGAACATGGATTTCTCAAGCAGCAGCAGCAGCTCCAGCGATGAGGACATTGTTGTTCTGTTGAACGAGGAAAGACAACAGAAAAGACGCAGATTTTGGATACATCCCATAGTTAAAAAAAGAAGTAAATCTTCGAACTCGCTGACGGACATTCTAAAATACCCCCGAAAACGTTCATGATACATTTTTAGCTCTTGTATCAGTCGATAGAACTCCCATGTTCTTCTCTTTTTTTAAATGGGATGTATCCAAAATCTGCGTCTTTTCTGTTGTCTTTGTTGTTCTGTTGAACGAGGAATGTCCTCATTGCTGGAGTCTTCTTCGCCAATGTGTGCTCGGCTAGACCGTTTTGTGCTTGAGCGCCACCAAGTCGTGTTTTACTTGTAACTTCAGCAGCTCCAGGCATGTGAACAAAAGCGCCGATCTGATTGGTCGGCCAGTTTTTAACACGCCGCGTCAAAAAAAAAAAACGAACCCGAGGCGTTTTTTTTTAAATGACGCTTTTACGTCTGACGTTTTACGCGTCGGTGTGAACACTCACATTGGCGCCCATTGTTTAGTCACGAGGCGTTAAACGTCGGCGATAAACGCGTGCGAAAATCGTCCCGGTGTGAACAGGCCTTGAGGCTACCTGTAGAGGTAAGGGGCGTGACGCTTTCGAGAAATGTTCACTAGGCGGTTAGCGAATCACAACACACTGGGCCAGCTAACCAATCAGAGCCCATTGCGTATTTTTGAGGGACTGGCTTCACAGAATCCGGAAACCATCAGACCGTTTTTACAAGGAGGGACAGAGCAGTGTAGAATAAAGGTCAAATATATGAAAAATACTGCATTTTTTTAAAAACGAAGCATGAACACATGTTACAGTGCACCACAAACACAATCAAGCCTTCGAAAGAGTGTGCTTACTTGTTACTTGTAATTGTAATTCAACAATTCCTTTCATTTTTGGAAAACAGTGCTGCACAAAAAGGTTTAATGTTTAAGTTAAAATAGATTTAATATTGTGTGAAATACCATAAACTGCCCCTACTGTGCCATTGTAAAGGCTCCTAATTTTGTTTTGGAGGTCTCCTACAACAGGTTTACATGCGTCAAAGGTCACATCATCAACTTGTTCAATGATTCTTACTCGATGGATGAATCACTCTCTCTAAATACATCCTTTCGGCGAGCTACTCTGCGGTGATTGGTCAGATGGCCCAGTCTGTTGTGATTGGTCTTCCGTTTACAGCACACGTTGGAAACAAACACCCATTACCACAAACTTCAGTTCTGTGCGGAGGCTTCCTAAAGCTCAGCAATTGTACATTAACAATAGTAGCTTTTGTAGGTCCATCAACAAACAAATTTATTGCGGTGCACATGTGGGAACTGTAACAAAAACGGTGCATTTTAGCCCAGCACTAGTTCCATTTTTTATCTTTTCTCAAAGTAGTAAGAACGACAGACAATCTGCATTTATAGACGGTTTTAGGTAACAGTGTTTCCACAGCTGCTTAACAGAAGTATTTCAGTAAGACAGTAATAACGTGAGTTAGCTGGAAACGTACACAATATAAAACACAAAACTACGTATTTTGAACACCTGGTAGAAAATACATCAATAATTATTCATACAGATTGTGATTCTGAGGAGCAAGCTGATCCAAATAAACTGGGTACTGGGTAAAATGATGTTTGAGGGCTGGTCAAGTTCGCCGGGGGACAACGTACAACATAGGTGGGCATTATGCAAATGTATTTTCTAGTGACGTAAAACCGTCACATATTAGGATTTGGATGACAAACAACTCGTATAGGCGGTTCAGAGTCGATTCTTTCTTTTGGGAGACAATGATTTTATTTATCGTGACGTGCACTTTCGACTTTACAACTTTGCAGAACAATTACATTCACAAACAGCTTACACACTGCATGAAAGGAATATTGCAAAAACCATGATAGGGGCACTTATTAAAAATGTAAAAAACTATTATTATCATTATTGTTTTTGTTATTACTTTGAGACTGTTATTACTTTTTATCAAATAAAATGAAGTACTAATGAAATCTCAGAGCAGCTCTGGCGATGAAGCCCTCATTTAATGAGATGGCAAAAAACACAACGAGCGTCAAGCGTGCTTGAGTATGTGTAGTAGACAAAACTGCGTCACTCTTTCATGCAGAGAAACAGAACATGCAGACCTCAGATTTCAATAGCAGTCTTTTTGATTTATTCATCAAATTTGCTCAATTCCATGATATTCCATGTTATACAATAAATTCCATTTTTATGACTAGATTCCGCCATTAAATCTGCATTTTTTAAAAGATAGGGTCTTACTGTTGAGCCAATCTTTTACAGAATAGCTCAAATAACTCATTTTTTTCCAAGAGTTATCATTTGATAAATTACTGAATTAACATATGACTCTCAGTGAACCGCAAGTTTTAGCTTTCAGTCATGTCTGACTCAAAATAAGACAAGTTGTGTTTTGTGTTCTTTAAGGTTCACGAAACTTCCATTTCCACAAAAGACTTTTATTGACTTTTTGTTCTGTTCTTATGATATTAAAACACAAAACAATAAATCAGAAATGTCAAATATGAAAATATATAGTATCAAACTAATATGATTACACACACACTAGGGCAGCTCTAGATGCTGAGCTACAGGATATGGATTCACACACTGGGTCAGAGGATGAGGATCAGGTTATGATGGAGATAATGCTTCTTCAGCCTCTTGTGAATCATGTGATAGTCAGTGATCTGATGGCCAGGTTAGATCTATATCCGAGACTGATATTATTAAAACACATGAGCCGATTGTTAATAGGTCTCTATTGCATCCATTGCGGCATATACTCACACACAAATAGGGAAATCATCACAGATGTTTCCTGCATAAATGCATACAGTAACACACAAACATATACAGTATAATGTGGTTACATGTAGTCACCGGATGGTGTATGTGCTGGATTGTCTTTTTTTAACCCCTTCAGTAGGATTGGAGTGAGCAGGGTATAGGTATATGTGCATGTGTTTGGGGACGTGGAGGGATGGAAATGAGGGGTGGGAGGGTGGGGGCTGGGGGGTGCAAGCACACTTAATAGAGGCCTTGCCTTTGTTTTATAATCCCAGTGTCCTCAGATTAAAGGATGACGTGTCTGGTAGAGCGCTACATGGCTCAGACTTTGGCCACGTTGTGTCCTGCTGAGGGAATCCACCATGCATGAATTGCTTGCATACGTTGGGTTTGACAAGGCAAGAATCTGGAACAAAGAGTGCTGACCTCACAAATTGTGGAACTCCGTCTTTTTCAGATTTAAGGAGGAATATTGGTGTCTGGTTCAGTACAATGAATGAGTGGCTGCTCTGGACTGAATCTGTGATTCCTGTAGCGATGAAGACCTAGAACTCAGTGCCGCCTCTTCTGTGGTTTAGAGACAGTACTAACTGACTTAGAAAAGACCGCAAAAGTTGTTGGGTAAACACTTCTCTCATATGATATTTTTTTAAATGTTTTCGTCCTGTCAGTCTTCATGATCACTGGACCATCAGCGCCAAGTTGGATAAAGGTATTATATACACTACTGTTCAAAGTTTGGAATCATTACGTTTTTGAAAGAAGTCTACATTGATTTGATCAAAAATGCAGGAATAATACTGTGAACTATTATTATAATTTAAACTGTTTTGTATTTTAATATATTTTAAAATGTAATTTATTCTTGTGATGGCAAAGCTGAATTTTCAGCATAATTGCTCAAATCTTCAGTGACATATGATCCTTCAGAAATCTCATATGCTGAAGAAGAACTTCAAGAAACATCAAGAAACATTTATTATTATTATCAATGTTCAAAACCAATGTTCAAAATCAATGTTTCTGTTGAATATTTTCGATACACTACCATTCAAAGGTTTGTGGTAAGTAAGGTTTAAAATGTATTCAACAACGATTAAATCGATCAAAAGTGGTGTGTGTTTTTCATCAAAATATTAAGCAGTTCTCAACATTGATAATAATAAGAAATGTTTCACATGACACTGAAGACTGGATTAATGATGCTGAAAAATCAGTTTTGCTATCACAGGAATAAATTATATATTTTTAAATATAATAATATAGAAAACAGCTCTTTTAAATTGTAAATATTCCACACTATTAAAGTTTTACTGTATTTTGATCATATATTAGCAGCCTTTGTGATATAGAGAGAATTCTTTGGAAAACATTAAAAAATCCCATGATTCCAAACTTTTGACCGGTAGAGAAGGGTAACAATAGTTCTCTTTTTTCCACACTGAGAATGTGTTTTAGAGTTTCTGTCTTCACTGTCTTGTTTGTAATAAGAGGATGTGGAACGGGAGACTCATACATATGCAAATCAGGCATGCTGAGTATATTTATGCATGAAAGTATGCCTCTCACATGTTGAAATATGGACGCGAGTCCTCAAACCTCATTTGCATCACATACATCTTAAATGTGTTGCAAGTGGGATATAATTGGAAATGCATCCTTAGGAGGAGCGGCATATGACATTTAAAGGTATAGCTGAAATTCTAGTGCCCCAAAGTGTGTCTCTAACCAGGAGTGTTATCTTTGTGATTTTGTTTTTGCCTTTTTCTGCAGAATGATCATTTTATTAGTGTGGGCCTTTTTATTGGCAGAGTCCAGATTTAAATGTCTTTTTTTCCTGGCCGGAGGCATTGGGCAGTGATTAGAGCCTCCGCTATTACGTCATTCTCTCACTGTTGTTTTCTGTGTATCTCTTGTGCAAGTCATACAGAATTTGTTGATGCATTGAGCATTTAGTATTCCTCTCTGTTACCTGCTCTTATTGATATCTGTCAAATTTCTCCTAAAAACTGCAGAATGCTACACAGAACCCTTCATGCATTATTTAACATTGTTTGCACAAGTTAAGACCCCTCCATAGACAGCTATTTAATTACCACTTTCAAGACCCAGAAAGGTAGTAAAGACATTGTTAAAATAGTCCATGTGACTACAGTGGTTCAACCTTAATTTTATGAAGCGACAAGAATACTTTTTGTGCCAGCTCCTGCGTCAGCATCACACGCATGCGTCGTGGTGCTCACGTGAACAGCATCGGCCAATGGTGAGCCGGTGTTCTGACGTAGAACTCGGAAGTGCTTTATGTGCAAGCACTTTTGACAACACTAGTTCAAAGTGTACAGTCCCTGGAATTAAAACCCATGAACTTTGCATTATGCTCTGAATTGTAGAGAACTGAACTGTAATTTGTAACACCTGTCTCAGCTAGCCAAAAATCCTGCTGTGTTGTGTTTTAGAAATGGATAATGCATTGTGTGTACTCACTTTGTCAAGAATGCTAATTAATGCTGTTTACTCTTAAGCACTAATTTCTGCTGTAGAGGGCATCAGAATGCTAATACACACAGCGCAACTCATAAATAATTGACTGAGCTATGCAGAATGCTAATGGATTAGCCACTAGGGGCAGCGGGATGCTGCTGTGTTAAAATAGCGCATGTTGAATGTTAATGTGGCAAGCGATGTCCAGGTGTACCTCTGGAATGTGAAGAGAGGAAGAGTTATTCTATTTCTGGCTCTTTCGTATTCAATAAAGAAACAGCACCAGGGGTTTTAGAATTAAAACCATGTCGTTGACAGTAAATGATGGTTTAAAGGCAACAATACCGACACACCAATCTGCTTGACACATGCAGACACTGGTGAAATCTTAAGTGGATCCAGGCAGCGTTTTTGCATAATTAAGTCATAAGACTGTAGCTCTGTTAGAAAAACCTAGTGAGCAGTATATCTGCCCACTGACTTCTAGTAAAGTGTCCTAACCATCATGGAACTTCATTAGTCAGTTTTCTGGAACTCTCCATAAGCAGGAGCTCCAAACAGGAAGCTTGAATTCAATTTGAAGGTAGCATGTTGCTAAACAAATGGGGCTATTTTGTAATTATCATAAAAATACAGAACACGCATAAATATTGGGGCAAATAATCTATTTTTAATTGCATTATATTAACTATACTTTTCAGGACAGAATGAAATCTAAGGTTATGTAATAAAAACATTTATCTCGCTTTATTCGCCATCTTGAATATATTTTTTTCACCCAGATCGGTGCAGTGCACTCTGCGATCGCATTTTCTGCAAGGATACATGCAATGATGCCTTATAAAATATTGTATAATTGTATTAATATTATACTCAATAATTTTAATGATACTGAATTAAAAAAAAAAAAAAATCCAATAAAATAACCACACTTTTATTGAAAGTAACACTAAAATTAGACAGAAAATTATTTATATTAATTATTATTTATTAAATTAATTATACTTTATTCAGAATAAGATATAACAGATTTATTTTTTTGAACAATTATGCAAATAATGTATAGTCCTGCAAAGTTATTATCATCAGAGCATGTGAGCAGAGCGTACCGGGGATAAATGTTGGAATCCTCTTTTCCACCTCGCTTTTATATCGCTTATGAATGCTGTGCTGTGCATTTTATTTTCGCTTTCAAATTAGCGGCAATTCGGGGATGGCAATTGTTTGAATGATTGGTTCATTATTCTTTATGAAAAACATAACAATCCTACTACATAGAAATTTCATTTTGCCACATTATTTGAACAGACTTTGCTTTTCCGTTGAGCATGAGTGGTACATGCGGTACATGACTGGAGCGTTTGCATGGGCTGAGTGACTGAGAATGCGCATGGGCATAGAGCGTAATATTGAGTGAAGTGTCACACCGTGCAGTGATAACAACTAGAGAAAGAGCAAACTTGAGAGGTGGGGTGGCATATATTTTCAGCTCATATTTTTGGTTTATATTCTTGGCTGTTTTTCTCTTTCGGCCAAAATCCGTAAAAATACAGTTTTACAGCCGATAATTTTCAGCGGCAGATCTTCTTCTGTATTGTGACATACATCTGAGTGTAATGGATTAATGAAAATGAAAATTTATGGTGAGGACTTGGTTCGGTCCATTGGTTGTTGATTGGATTTTGAGATGTGGGTGTTATGATATATAAAGCTTTTGAGTTCAAAATAAAAAATAAAACATACATTGATGGATGATTTACAATAAGATCAGTAACATCAGGGTTTGAAATGTACTTTTTCACTCACCAGCCAATTTGGCAACAAAATGTTAAGGTGCCTTTAACGTTGAACTTTAGAAATAAAAAGAGGGGAAAAAATCAGAAGTAAACCAGAATATCAAAATCAAAATATATTTATTATTAAAAACGGATTCTGAATCATTGAATGGCTTTTAATTTTACGACAGTCAATTATTGTGGATATACATATAAAATGATAAAATATAAACAGAACATTTCTTAATGAAACAGCATTTATTGTTATTATTTATTTATAACTCGGCATACCGAGAGCCTCTCCTCCATTGACATCTATTAAAAAAAGCCAATTCTAGTGAGAACAATGATGTTTGATGTTGGAATAAGTGGCCTCAACACAACAGTGGCCTGACATCTCACAGGTATGCCACACTGGATGCTTTATTATGTAGTTGTGTTCTCAAGGCTGAAGTCAAAAACAGTGAATGTAATCACAAAAAATATATATTTTTCTATTTTATATGAAGCATAGACTTCATTCAAGCCACAAAACTGAAAACTGCACAATATAGCCTTGGGTGAAGTCAGTACATTCCAACATTTGTCCCAATTCCAAATCGTTGGTAATGTAATTTAACTATGCGAGTGGCACGGCAGGATTTTGAACAGCCTCTGAAGTTGTAGGAGTGGAGCTGCCGGTGTGCTTACACTCATAAAAAAATTATGTATCCGATGATGCTTCTCATCCAGTGTGCGCTTTTGCTAATGTCAGACCCTCTTTTTAGGAGGATATAGTTTATGAATCATAATCCACCAATTTAGCTGGTGAGTGGGTATGCGTATCCACATTTGGCGGGTGTTAATTTCAAGCCCTAAATAAAACATGCATTTAGAAAATTGATAGGGTTACTTTTCATTTCATGTCGGATTTAAAATGTTGTTTTTATGGGCAGCTCAGTAGGTTTTTAGAACCTAACATGTACAGTATTAATCGTGTAACATGAAAAGGACTAACACAATATTTCTGCTGTCTAAAGCAACTCTTCCCAATACCTTCAAAGTGATTGGTTCAAAGTGACATTTAAGTTCAGACTTGACTAGTATAGATCCATCTAATGAGCCTAGGTGAAGGTTCACATGGATCACTTAATGTATTAAGGGGTCAGTAATGCATTAGCTTTAATCCCAATGGCAGTAGCTCTGACTGAGATTGGCAATGGGACAGAATTGAACCGGTCCACTTCAGGGGGTTGCACACTTACTAGAGTCGATCGTGACCTGATCGAGACATTCAGATGTGATTCTGCTATGGCTAGATATTGTAGATCTGATTAAGATGAGGCATTATTTGCTGAGGAGGCAAAATTGTTTTTCTATGTACCAAAGCACTGAGGGAGATTATGCCTACCGCTTGGTTAGAGACCTTTCAATAGAGAATTTTAATTCACTTGCTAGACCAAGATTGAGACTTATATCTTTCATTCATAATGCCATATCTTTTGTCCCTGTGGAAAAAGCACTTGTTCTCTTTCTTGGCTCTGACACTTTGCACACTTTCAGGACACTTATGTGCTTAAGTGATTAAGAGACGAAGTGGGAAATCGGGTTAATTCAGCTTAGAAGTGTCTTTAAACGTGTGGGAGCCACTGCCACTTCAGGGTCCCCATGGCCTCAAACATGTCCTACATCTACCTGCAGGAGTTTAACAGGTTCTAGACTCATTGTTTTGTTTATTTTGAAATGTTTTTTTCCAGATTTATTTGAGATACAAAAGTTTGAGGCAGTTAAAACATCAGGGATGTGAAATGAACATAGGGATGTTCATTACAGGTTTTTTCCTTAACCGATACACAAAGCTTGTTAATAATAATGAACTGCTAAACGACAATATTATATTACATTAGAATTATTTTAAATTAGAATGAATAAGTGTCTGTGACCAATTAAAATAACAAAATCTGTTTTCCAGGGGTTTAGTTTTACATGCGCTAATAACCTCATGAGGATTCACACATCATCACATCACGAACCTGCATTGTTTCTAGGGACGGAGAAAAACAGAATAAAATCATATATATATATATATATATATGTATATATGTGCAAAAACTCCAAAAACAAGTTAATGGAAAGGAACCCGAAACTGCAGAAAACATCATCCTGTTCGTTTTCTTTATATTACAAAAGCACGTTTCGTTTTTTTAGTGTGCGCAAATAAAAGTAAACACGTTACAGTTACAGTATCAAAACCATAAATGAGTATATTAAGTTCTTTCTGCTGTTAAGTGATTGCGCAGATTGCCTCACACGCACACGCATAACAGTTCTAGCATTGCTAACTTTACATTGCGGCCTGTTCATTATCACAATAAATTAAAGGGGTGATGAATTTAGAAATCAACTTTCCTTTGAGCCTTTGGTATATAAAAGTTCATTGTGATATAAGAATATCCTGTTAGTTTCAGAACTGAAAACATCCTTGTTAGTCAAAGAAAAGCTTTTATAGACACCAGGCCCAGAAAATGAGAGCTCTCAAAATATGTCGACCATTGACGTAATAGGGCGCAGAAGCACCGCCTCAAACCCGCCCACCGACTCAAACGGGTCACGCCAAGCAATAAACATGCCGGTTCCAGTTCACGTGTGTAAGACATTGCATTTGTTCGCTTCATTTTACCGCGGAATCGTTTGTAAACAAGATAGAGGTCGAGACTGGATTTGCAGACATATTGAGATTAAAACACAATGCTGTGCCTTCTGGATCCGACAGGAACGGTGCAACACACTTATGTGAGTAAAACATGTTTTTTTATTAGGGCTGCACGATTAATCGATATTGAACTGCAATCGCGATTTGGCTTATGTGCGATTATGAAAGCGCAAAGGCATGCGATTTTAATTAAATAAATAAATGGCCAGCGTGTTAGTGAAGAGCGGCTCTTATAACGTGCGTTTGAAAAAACAACACGTGTCAAACAACTTCACAAACTAATAATGTGAAGTGTTCATAAACCTGTTGTCCAACAAAATACGTTTACTAACAGGTTTTAACTCACTTCATATAGTCAGTCGAGTGTTTGTGAGCTGACGTGGCTTCTTATCACAGAATGAGGCAGACAACGCTTTATTTTATAGGCAGTGATAAAGTCTATGTCAATGTGTTTATTGTCCTCATGTTTAATCAGTCAAAGCGTTTCTATCTTCCTTTTATTCAGCCTGCAGTGCTAGCTTAGCTTCACATTAGGGATTTCCTGAAAACAAACGATAATGTCGCTAACGCAAATGTGGAGTTTTTGCTCGAGGGCGCCCTCTGGCCTCCAGTATGAATTAAACTTTTTGGTAACAAATGAGAAAAATACTTCTCTCAACAAATTTATATGACAATCCATATGTTTTTCTTAAATATAGGCGTTTTCTTCCCCACAGTGGATGCATAAGCGGCTCATATTTCATATGAAAGACAGAGACTTTAAGAAATTGATATCACAGATAAAAAGCACAGATTTTATAATAATAATTTTACAATAAATCCTTAGACCTTTATAATGATTTTAATTCAGGCTGCCTGCATATTAACAGGTAATCCAACAGTTTTTATTGTAAAATACATTTTCTGTAAAATATAAATATTATTATTATTATTAGTAGTAGTAGTAGTAGTAGTATATTGTTATATTCTTAAATACTCTATTTTTAATAATTAAAATGTTATTGTAACAGTAATATTTCTTATTTTGTGAAATATTTTTATTTTGCAATAATAATAATCATAATTATTATATTATATAAACACAATGTTATACACACACACTTTCATTTGTAAAAACAAAACAAAATCGCATTCAAATCGCAATTTTAACCAGAATAATCGCAATTAGATATTTTCCCCAAATCGTGCAGCCCTATTTTTTATATGTGTTAGTATTGCATTGTTACAGATCGTGATACCTTTTGATTACATACCACAGGCTGGAGAATGTGTTATTGGTTCATTCGTAATCAGACTCAGACTTGTAACGCCAGCTCGCAAAGCCCAAAGACCCGGGGCTATGTGTTTTTCAGACGGGCTATCACCTGCGGGCTATAGTGAAATAACATTTCTTTCTTGTGTGTGTGTGTGTGTGTGTGTGTGTGTGTGTGTGTATGGTTCGCGGTTATATTAACTGATGACCAGGCGAAATTATACAGAAATAACATTCCAATCAATCGTGGGTGGATGACAGAGAAATCATTGTGTTTATTTGATAAAGATATTTTTCGAGCCCTCCAGACGCTTTCAAAACAATTCCTCATGTGTACTGACAGGGGACCAGAACCTCATTAAATATGCAAATCTTATCCAATCCTAGCCGATTCAGTGCGGCACGCCCATAAAAACCGACCGTTTTTCAGAGAGCCTCAAAACCAAGGCAGAATTACTTATTACTATTATAATTCTATTACAGAATTATCCTATTACTTATTCATTATGATGTTTCTGAATGTAAAAACCACGCAAACGTCATAAGTTGACCTTAGACAAATTTAAAAAGCCAGTTTATGAGACCTTTAAAATACAGTCAACCAAACATATAACAAGTTACTGTGCTCAATTTAAATAGTCCATAGTACAATCTGTGCCGTTCAGTGTGAGCATCGCCCGACTGTGCCGTTATGCCAAGCACATTTTTGCACAGGTGAAGGATGATGTTTTATGTGGATATTAGAACGCAAGTGAAGTACAAAGCCTAGTTTACATAATAAATAATAGTTAACATCGAGATACATTGTGAATATGGAAACAATTGGATTCATGCTGATTTAGCGAGGTTGTCTACGTGAGCCCAATGGCATGTGTACCGAAACGAAAGATACGTACTGAAGATTCTCGGTACGAATACATGTACTGTTACACTCCTATTTTTAACAATGCACCAAAGAGTTTTCAAAAAATCTTGAAAAATTAATCAATACTATTTATCAGTCAAAATTCTTACTGTAGGTTAACGGTTAACAGTTGTTGAGGGTCACAACATCTGATAACATTTCACATTACAGTCAAATTTACTGGCTGTGTGTGTTTCCTGTAGCCTTTGTCTTGATGCCTTTGGATTAGCAAGATTTGTGAGAAGCCAAGAAAACTTGATCAATTGTAATGAGTCACAGGGTAAGCCTAACCAGTTGTACAACCATTGTCAAAGCACATCAAGGCAAAGGTAAGACAGCAACTGTATTGAAACTTTAATGAACCAAAACATACACGTAGGATGTTTGGAAGCTTGCACATGACACGTCTAGTTTATATTGTTACATTCTGTGTGTGTCGCCTCTTATTTTTGCTGTAAAGAGGTGTGTCGCTTGTGCGTATTTCAAATGGGGGGGTTTGACAGGAGTTTCAGCATGTCTGCAGAACTGGAAGAGCAGGGTTTGTGTGAAGGTGATCTCTGGCAGCACTAGATGTTTAGTTAGCACAGTTCATTTTTGCATCCGTTTCAGCAAAAGTGTGAACAAGGTCAGGTAAATGACTTCCTCTTTCTATATCTCAGACAGTTAACTCAAATTTAATGTTTATAAGTAACTATTAAAATGGTCAACCTTGTCAGTTGTGTTCAGTGAAGGGAACAATTTTGGACAGAAATGTATTACTAATGTAAAAATATTAATTACAACAACTACAACATAATCTTACATTGTGAATGGAAAGTGGAACATTTGTTAATGTTTTAATATTATTATTATTATTATTAGTCATGTAATTCTAAACCTTAGCAATTTTTACACAGCTTTAAAGAAATCATACAATTTACTGCATGATTGCAAATTTAATGTCAATAAATGAACTTATTCTGACAAAAACAAATAAGTCCTGACAATTATTCACATGATAATTTGTAGTCAGTCAAAATTGAATGATTGTGTCAGTCATGCAGTTTTGTATTGTATATGTGTGGAAAATAATGAATTATGATAATATTATAATATTAGTTATGTTTTGGGGTATGGAAGATTTTTGAAAAACTTTATGCTCACCACAACTGCATCTATTTAACTAGAAATATAGTAAAAACTAATAATGTGAAATATTATTACAATGTAAAAAAATCTGTTTTAATATAATATAAAATATAATTTATTCCTGTGATGGCAAGGCTGAATTTTCAGAAGCCATTACTCCAGTCTTCAGTTTCACATGATCCTTCAGAAATCATTCTAAAATGATGATTTGATGCAAGAAATACTTATTTTTATTGTCAATGTTGAAAACAGCTTAATATTTTTGTGGAACACGTGATAATTTTGTATTTGATTAATATACGTTCCAAAAGAACATTATGGAAGAAAGATTCTTAAAGTTCTTAAAGGTCCCATGGCATGGCATTTTTCTATTATTTTATAATGTTTCCTGAGGTGTACTTATATTGTTAGTATGACTTTTACATCATAAAATGTCATAATTTAGAAATTAAAGGCATTTTTTCAATACTGCTGTTTGCCCTGTGGCTGAATGCCCTGCTTCAAGAGGCGTGTCTGCTGTGAGACTTCAGTAAAAACGCCCACTGTTGTGATTGGCTGACATCTTTGTATTTTAAATGAGCGGAGGGGGCGTGGTTTAACTTGGTCTACGAGGCACGAGCAGGCACGAGCTGCTGCCAGAGAGACGGATGGACCTGAGTTCACTTCACATCAGTTCTCAGCATGTCTGAACTGTTGTAGTTACTAGCATATACTTCAGGTTATTAGTCTATTTCTAGTCGGAGGGGCTGTCACTCATGTCAGAAAGTTAGTAACTTTAGTAAATTATGGATCAGCGCTGACTGGAGACGCGAACCGTTTAGAACGATTCAGTCCGATTTGGTGAACTGATTCGGTTCACTAAAAAGAACAGGTTCAAAAGAAAGATTGTTCGCGAAACGGACATCACTAACGTACCAGAGACGTAACAGAGATGCTAACAAAGTTATTTATAGTACCTACTGAGTTATGAGAGCGCTGCCAGTCAGCGCGAGTTTATTGTGTTTGTATCTGAGAGTTCTGAATAAACACGAGTCCCAGTCACACCGAGTCCGTCTTCATCATTATTACCAACTTTGTAACACATGCAATGTACCATTACAGCTGTCGAGATGAACGAGTTAAAAGTAAGTTTTGATAATAGCATTATTTTTAAAATAAAATAAAAGCGTCAGTGACGCGCATTGAGTACACAGCACAAACAAAGACACAACAGCAGTAATCGAATGTAATCCAGATTATTGTGGGGATAGCTGGCTAGCCCGAATATGCTCACGCTTACCCCCCTTCTGCTTAATCTCACGCCGCGTTTGGTGCCTCCGCTGTGGGCCAGATGCAGTACTGGGGGTCGGGGATGTTGAAGGCCAACGGCCAGTGCAGCCCGAGCTTCGGCGTGTGTGAGGCCGATGTTGAGCAGAAACTCATGACTGTATGCACATTTTAGAACCGGTAGACGCGACGATGACGTACAAAAACACTGACTCACAAGATAGAAAACACGAAAACACCGTTCTGTCTGGAGAGAGAGAAGCCGCATTGTGTGCACGAATAATAAATAATTAGATTCTCTGGGCAGAGGAAAGGGAGGTAACCGTTCCTGCTTGGACGTCAAACCAGGAGACTTCAGGATTGGCTCGTCTGGCCTGTCATTTTCTCAAAGGCAGAGAGAGACAGCCAGAACTCGGGTTTACACCGATCAACATTTCTATCCACTTGGGGACAATATTCAGGCTAGGGGAACTCATATTAATGTTGAAAAACCTCATAAAATGAAAATTTCATGCCATGGGACCTTTAAAGCTACTGTACATGTTACCACACTTTACAGTTTGATGTGTGATGTGACCCAAACAAGTGATGTCAGAACAGTAACTGACTCTCAACTGACCCTGTTAGTTGAGGTGATGTAGCCCTAGTGATCATCTTATAGCTGGTGATGTCATTTGGCCTGCAAGTGCTGTTATGTCACCCTGTTGCAGTCACTGGTAGTGTAGTGAGTCTTGTTGTTTATTCCTATGACCCTGCTTCAACTGATTGGCACACACACCCCTAGTGTGAATGTGTGGCTTGGCTCATCCCTTTTGATTGAAGTGAATCTCACTTAATGTCCAGGCTTTTAACAAAGCTGTCAGTTATTGCTCTTGTTACAGTAGTGATAATTCAGACTGCAGAAAATATGCAGCTGGTTATAGCTTGTAGTGTATCATATACCCCTGCTCACATGTTGCTTGTAGGCATTGTGTTCATCTGTTGGAAATGTAGAGTGCACTGCATTAAGCATTAAGATGGCTTGTCAACTTTAAAGTACTCCAACTTTTAAAACGCATCTTGAGACACCTGCTATCTTTTCTATTCTGTTGCGTCCTGTGTCAACTAGAATTACTCATTCTGTGCTTTTCTGTAATGGTGCATGTCAACTGCAGCGAGAGAACTTAAAAAACAAACTGCTCCTTTTTCATAGTTTTTTTGTTTTGTTTTATATTTTTACAAAACGAAAAACAAGAATTCAGCTTGATTTTTTTCATTTTTGGTTCAGAGGTAGAAAAATGAATGAACGATTCAAATATTCGATTTCTAGACGTGGACGGAAATTGTACACTACCTTTCTACTGATTGGTCAGCCGAGCCGAAGATCAAACTGTTCCTTCATCAGTTCTTCCTCAGTTCCGCACAGAAGAATAATAGTGCTGCGCTGCTACAGCTGTACGGCTTCTTAACGCGTGTATTGCAGCTACATTTAATCTTTTATTCATCAAACAACCATACTAACAAATGGCTCAACACAACCCGTACCAGGGCAAAGCCTAGACAGGGCTTTCTTCTAGGGATGCACCGGTTGACCGGCCAAAAATCGGGTTTTCTTTGTATTTTTCTGCCGATTTTTCCAGAAGTGCGCCCGCGTGCACATACGCCTATATTGCAATCATTCGCGAACATGTCACTTGTGTGTTACAAACGGAAACTGGAGAACTGAGGCAAGAGACGAGATATGCTGAAGGGAATGAAGAGCTGCTTTCCTGCGTTAGCTGAAGTTGCGAGAGCTTACCTCTCCGCGCCTTGCACAAGCATAAACAGTAAAAGAAATGGACAGAGCGACCCCATAGACTTCAACGGAGATAATTGAAGTCAGATAGAAGCACTCACTTCCTGATGGCTGAGCATACTGCGCAGCCTCGGACTGAGCTTGAACGACGTGGATGTGACGTGAGCAACCTGTCCGACAGTGGCAAGTCTTCTAGTAGGGAAATTGAAATCTGAATCACCGAATCTTGCAGATACAGAGAGAGTGAGCAGGAGCAACTTTTGATGAATGAAGCAGGATCTGCAACATCTCTATCTGCGTTTATGCCTCCACATCCCCCCGATTGCCTCACAAACAGTTAAAGATTGCCTACGAGCTTCTCCTCGGGTCTATACGGTAATTTGCTCAACAGCGCGACACAGTCGCGTGGTTATGACGCAATCATTAGCCTATATTTTACAAAAACAGCTTCAACGGGGCGATAGTGTAAGATACAAGGTAATGGAGCCTTTTATACATTGTCGTGTTTGTTTAGAAATAAACAATGGATGAATGGAGTCTTTAAACGCCTCAGATGTAAAGTTATTTACTGTCAAAGCGAGGCCAAAATGAATGGGAGTCAATGGGATGCTAACAGCAGGTGATGGCTTGGTTAGCAATGGCCGTGCCTATGGAAGGTACGGTTTCCGGGGGCTGGATTACCCCGTTGTGCACAAGCGTAGATAGTGCACGTTTGTTCAGCTCAGCTTCCAACGTGTTGGATCGGATGAGAACGAAACGACTAACTTGTGACGAAATACTTCTTTTTGTAGCCTAAAGAAGAACATGCATACACTTTTGAAATGAAATACTATCAGTTCTGTAGCCTATAGGATGATAATTTTTATTTTACCTTAAAATTACATTGACTTAATTTGATTTAAAAAGCACCTGCTGTAGCATCTTAGTTTTTTTCTTTGCACTAAACATTATTTGATTTAACAATTTTTTAACAATTATATACTTTGGTTTTATTTAATTTCACTGGTAAAGACTTTTTTTCTTTACACTGAATTTAAAAAACAAATGATTTAAGTAACATCTTTGTTTGGATTGCAGAATATGAAGTTGTTACCTTTTAATTTAATCTTTTCAGCCTTTTAATTTCCAATTCAATTTCCTGTTTATTTCAGATTGCGGACTTGTTTTCATTAGCCAAAAGCCAATTTAGCCTGTTAAATACCAAATAAACATCTTATTCATGTATACTTTCGTTCTTTTATTATGTAAAAAAACAAAAAAAACACGGAAATCGGTATCAGAATCGGACAGTTTTCTTGAAAAAAATTAATAAATCGGTATCGAAATCGGTCATGTAAAATCATGATCGGTGCATCACTACTTTCTTCTGTGTAGATATAAATTCACATTCACTTTGCATCCACATTCACTTTGCATCTGCAGCTTTGCAGCTGGGTATGGCAGGATGACAGCTGCCCACCCCGGTTGCCCAGTGTTTAAAACACAAGTACAGTTAAAAAGATGCAAGCTTTACTTTTGAATACCTAGATTAAAGATACAGAGTTAGTTATAGTAGCCATTTCTTGCCATTGTGGATTTTTTTGTTGGCAGATGTTGATATAAGAGAACAGGGTGGCCGTTTGCCAATGTAATATCAATATACAGTACAGTAGTGGTCAAAAGTGATGTCCGGAGGGGATATTTACACAATATTTGCTTTTAATGACCATTCAGGTTAAATTAAACAATCAAAATAAGAGTATTAGGTAAAAGAATATATTAAACTTTGTTAAGGTTATCCAAATAATTTCTGGTTATACAAACACAGTGCAGTTCTACATCAGAACGCCCTGCTCACTATTGGCCAGCTCCTGTGGCAGCATCGCACACATGTGGCGTGGTGCTCACGTGAACAGCGTCGGCCAATAATGAGCCAAAGTTTTGTAGTACAACCCGGGCATGTTGCACTGTGTTTACTACATGAACAGTGTAGGAGACTAACTTGGAAGAGAAGAAATTGTTGAATAAAGTTTTTTTTTTTGTGCACAAAAAGGTCCCGTTTTAAAGGTCCCGTTCTTCGTGTTTTTTGAAGCTTTGATTGTGTTTACAGTGTGCAATATAACATGTTTCGTGTGTAAAAAAACCCCAGTATTTTTAACACAATTTACTTATCTGTATACCGCTGTTTTCACTGTCCTAAAAACGGGCTGATGAGGTCCTTGTTCTATGAAGTCCCTCCTTCAGAAATACGTAACGAGTTCTGATTGTGCCAGCGGTTCCCGTGTTGTGATTTGACCGCAGTTTAGCGAACGCGTCACGGTTCCTGTGTTGTGATTCGACAGCAGCTTAGCGCACGTGGAAAGGTCACACCTCTTAACGGGGTGATGTATGCGCTCAATGATCTCTACAGCGTCCCTGGGAAAGCCAAACAAAGGTGATTTGACTCCGGGGATGAAAATAACAGCGTCTCGACGACATAGCGACAAACACACTCAAACGCAGCACTTCCTTTTCTCCACGCGACACGTCCTCTTCTCCACGTGGGACAGCAACAAGACCACGCCCCCTTTTTTCGCGTAGTCTTGTGGGCGGAGGGTTCTCTGTTCTACTGTTCTACTGATGTCATTTATGAAGGAAGTACCAGGATGTAGTCCAAGCCAGCCGTTCGCTGTAGGCTTTGAAAGGGAACTTCTGTTAAATAAAATATCTCGCTTGGCATTGAACTTTGAGCTTTATAATTTTACAGGTATTATTTATGCTCTAACAGCAACATTACACACTAACTAAAGTTTGAACAATGGGATCACGAAGAACGGGACCTTTAACAACTATTTTAAGAATGTTGTTACTACCTGGGCCTTGTGTGGTTCAGAAACCTCTCAGATTCATAAAAAATATCTTATTTCGTGTTCTGAAGATGAACTAAGGTCTTACGGGTTTGAAAACGACATAAGGGTGAGTAATTAATGACAGAAATTTCATTTTTGGGTGAACTAACCCTTTAATGCACAGATCTATTACAAACTTTGTAGTGTGTAGCTAGCAATATGAAAAATAAAACTTTTATTTAAATCGTGAATTGGTTATTTGTCAAATGGTCAATTTCTCCAGTTCTAGTGAATTAACCCAGGTAGTCGGAGATCCCCAGACAACACCCTGGCCCAGTTCAAAATCAATCCTTGCAGTGTGTGTGTGTGTGTGTGTGTGTGTGTGTGTGTGTGTGTGTGTGTGTGTGTGTGTGTGTGTGTGTGTGTGTGTGTGTGTGTGTGTGTGTGTGTGTGTGTGTGTGTGTGTGTGTGTGTGTGTGTGTGTGTGTGTGTGTGTGTGTGTGCGTGCGTGCGACAAGCTTGTCATGTGCCAGGCTGCTAGTGGTTTTGGTCATGATGAAGCAGTCACACCCCATCCAGAATTGTGAACAACACTTCACATAGCTGATGTTGCATTGTAGCATTACTATTGTGAATAAATGGACATCAGCTGAGAGATGCTGAGAATGTTTGCTCCGGGACTTATGTCTAACTGAACACTTGGCCTCAAACAATAGTAACTGTGTTCCTAGCAGCTGATAAAAGTCCTCTGTGAATGTGTGTGTGTATGTGTGTTTTTGACCAGTCGCCAAGTCTTGCCAGCTGGTGTTTAACCCCATCTTCAACTTCTTTCATATCGCTAACACACACTTTCAAACAACCCTGTAAGCCATAAATCTCCCGTTCTGTATCATTAAATGCTCCCATTAGCTAATTTAGATTTCTAAAGTTATTCCACATCCGTGAACGTGGAGGTTTTCTCCCTGTTGGATAATGTAGATAATAGGTTAATGGATCTGTAGTCATGATGGACCAATCAAACAGTCAACAGAGGTGGAAGGTGGAACAGTTGTTAGTTGTAAAATGTGGTTTTGACGGTTTTATGTATTTTATGTATGTGTGGTGGAAGCGCAGATGCTACAGAACATTGTTAGCTTATTAGCCGTATAAGATTGTGTGCTACACTAATATATTACTTCACATGCATTACTGACTTGTACTTTTCAATCCATTATATTATAAATTTATATTTTATTGAGGTTCTGTGGTTTTACACATCTGTAATTTTTTAAAGACTTCATATAATTATAAGGTGAGCTTAAAGGGTGCACTACTATGAAAATCACACAGCTTCAGTGTGACAAGAAAAGGTATAGTTTCATAGATATTTTCAATAATAGCTGTTCATATTAAATATGTATGAATTTAATACATGACCTAGATTATTTATTTAGCACAATTGTCCTTTTAAATTTAATTTAATAATATGTATTAATAAAAAAATGTTTGCTGTTCCAATAAAGCTCAGTGTGCTACTTTTAAGCTCATCCACATTGAACATATATGTAAATACTTTATAAACAGACTTTAAATATTAACTGATGGTTGTCACTTCAAATTAATCTTTATAAAATTATTATTTTAAAATGTTCTTTAAAATAAACAAGAATTTTCCAAAAAAACATGTTGTGAGTTTAATGACAACAGGGGTGTGCTTAAAGGGTACAAACATGTACCCATTAAGCACAGCCAGACTTTTTGCATTTAATGATGTACATCTTAATTGAAATGCTTTTATCATTTAAAATAAAATTAAATATCAATGTGTGAGAGATTCATATTTTATTTTAACATAACTTCTTGTACTGAAACCAATACCCTGTGCACTAAAATGTCTCAATGTAGACTTTGGTGAGCTTAATAAATACGTTTACCCTATGGGTTAATCCAACAGCCTATTACCAATGTTCCCTCTAATTTCATTTCTCGCTGAGCAAAACTTTTCTCTATTGGGCGGACATTTTGGTCACCTGAGCAAAAACATTCTTTACCTGTACAGCGTATGTAAACGCACACAAAAAAGTGGTTTCATCATGCAGTTATAACTTTTAACTTCAATGTGCCATTTCTATTTTATTTAACCATTGATGTAACTTAGTGATATATTAAATAATTTTTTTTTTTTTTAAACAGTTAATTCAGAAGTCACTAAATTAAGCACATTTTACAGTTAAACTGTTTTCTTCTTTAGCAAGAAATACTATTAAAATCTCCCCCAGGCCAGTTCAATTCTTTAGAATATAATATAATATAATATGAAAAAAATGAAGCGGTTACACTGAGATGGTTCTTAATGTGTTTTTGTACAGTCATTTATTGGCACCAGGCAGCATTAAACCATCTATATTAAATGTTTGTTTATTGCTTATGAATTTCCAAGATTTTCTATATCAGGGGTTTTCAAACGTTTTAATGGCAAGGATCCCTAAACAATCCCCTTGTGAGATCAACTATTTATTAGGCTTACACTATAATACAATTATAATAGCCTATAATATAATATAAAAACTAATGGAAGTATTTAAACTGATAGTATACTATATCAGTTTAAATGCTTCAATTTGTTTAAAAAAAAACTAACTGAAGTAATTAAATAGATCTAATAGCTAAATATGTTCAAGGGAACATGTGAACTCTTTTATATTTATCTAAACATCACTGAAACCCAAACCACACACACATCTATTTGAACTGATGGGTGTTTAGAGTTTGCACGCTACACTTGTGGTGGGTGTAACTGTAAATGTCTGTTTTGTTACCGTGCTGTGTCCATCATCTGTTATTTCCACCACTTAATCAAGCCACTCTTCTTTAAAACTTGATGAGGTTTTATTCCACGTCTTTGTGTTTCTCGTTGCCTCTCATGCGCAGCTTAGAGGGAAAATTGTGTGTGTGTGTGTGTGTGTGTGTGTATGAGTTGTCTGATTTACTATTTCCTGTCATTAATTTTACCAGCATTTGTAATGAGCAGCTAGGTTATGCACCATTCAGATTTGAACTGAAATTACATTTAAATTCTAGTTAATTTCCTGAATTTTGTTTTGAGGTAGCTTATGATGTAGAGCTGTAATTTGATTCGAGATATTATAAATATTACTGAGTACTGACCCCCAAACGTATGAACAGTAGTTCATTTCATTATATTCCAATAATTATCACATAAATTAAAATAGATTTTATGCCTCACAATTGAGGAACACATTTTTTTAGAATGTTCTAATTGACTTAATATATTAGTACTGTATATTATAATATTAATATATTATCAAACATTAATATTAAACGTAATATATTAATACATTATCAAACAATGTATTCATTCTAAATATCAATGAATAAGTAAGCATAATTAGTCAAAATAATTGGTGCAATTAAATATTTTGTTATAACTTGTGTTGGACTAATGAAATTCTTTCTGCGTGACTGTATTGACGTAGTCTGACGTCGTCATACTCAATTCTAGTCAGAATGTGAGTCTGATACTGCTCCATTGGGCTGTGATTATGGGGCGGGTTTAAACCAAACCAGGAAAGACCTCAATTGGATAGGCCTACAACCAATCAGAGCAAAGGAGCGACGCATAATGTTAGTTGTCAAATGTCAACAGAACTCAACTGCACTGTGTTGCCAAGTCCGCGGTTTGAAGTGACCCCAATTATGTGATATACAGACCCAGGAATGCGAAATTTGGCAGGCAGTCCTGCCAAAATAACACACATTTTACCCCCCAAATGCCATTTTTACGGGAGAACCCCCCCCCCCCCCCTCCCGGAAAGCTATTGGGCTTGTTTTTAGCTAGTTTTGAGTAGCAATTGGGCGAGTTTTGCTGTAAAAACTTGGCAACCCTGTCTGCACACACGCCCGGAATAAGTAGCCTAACGTTAGAAGAAAAAGATGAGTGTAAACGATCTTTGCCGGTGTTATAAAAAAAGAATTTAAGGATACACAGAGTACTTACCAACACGATCATAATTTCTGAGAGAAATAGTGAAGGTGAATGCATATACGAACAAGTTCTCCGTTTAGGATTAGAACAAATTCAACCCAAGCGCCTTTGATGACGTGGATGATTACTGTTTATCATCAGTCCATCATCATCTAAAGCCTGCCCTGACAATTTCACTGGTCCGAACAGTTTCTGTTCGGGCATAATTACTTCTCTATGGATCAAGTCCAGACCGAACTGCCCGTGCAAAAAAAATTGTGGGCGGGGCTAAGTTTGTCTGGCATCCAGGCTAGTATTGACGTCATTTGAATTGCAATACCACTTCCTTTTATTTCAATTCAAATTCCAAGGCAGCCTGCAGGGTGTTGCCAATTCAATTCAAATTCCTTCTGAATGAACGTCAGTTCTTCAATTCAGCATTTTCCCCAACCCTAGTAGTGAGATGGCTATCAGCAACAGGTTATGCAAAATGTGAGAAATCTATTTATGTCTTTAGAATGATTATAGCCTTACTCTCATTTTCTTAATCCATTCCTTCTTAGAGACCATTTTAGGGGTGGGTGGGTGATATGGCTAAAATATAATATAACAATGTCTTTTTCAGACAGGATCACATTGCATGATCTTATCATGATTCATGTTGGTTTTTAAAGTCACTGAGTAGTACAGCCAAACTAATTTCCCTATTTGAAAAATGTAGCCGTATAAGGTAACAAAAGAAAAAAAAGAATGGCCAAAGTAAAAATCGTATTATTATTTTATCTTTGTTGTTAAAAATAAAAATAAAATTAGAAATAATAGGACAAATACAATATAAGATACACATGAAAAACAGTGTATATTCTGCAGTAGCATTCAAGTAAGAAATTGAATAAACAAAACCTACCTACACTTCACTGTATGAATTAAATATTCACTGATTCTTAAAGCTACTGAAGTTTTTAAGTTAAGATCAGTGAGTGATTTTCTCTTTGTATTTTGTTTGATTCACAATAAAGTGACCCTATTATGCTATTTTAAAGGCTCCTGATTTAGTTTTGGAGGTCAAAAAACATTCTGAAAAAAATATTCTCATAGTATATATTGAACTTCACCACATTGTTCAATGATTCTCACTCAATGGATGAATCACTGACTTACATTTACCCTCATAATGCGATTATAATAGGATTTTGACAATATTGTGAAGGGTGAGGATTCTGAAATCCACTGCCGCTTCAATATACCTATGTACAGTATGTATATACAGTGAGGAAAATAAGTATTTGAACACCCTGCTATTTTGCAAGTTCTCCCACTTGGAAATCATGGAGGGGTCTGAAATTGTCATCGTAGGTGCATGTCCACTGTGAGAGACATAATTTAAAAAAAAAATCCATAAATCACAATATATGATTTTTTAACTATGTATTTGTGTGATACAGCTGCAAATAAGTATTTGAACACCTGTCTATCAGCTAGAATTCTGACCCTCAAAGACCTGTTAGTCTGCCTTTAAAATGTCCACCTCCACTCCATTTATTATCCTAAATTAGATGCACCTGTTTGAGGTCATTAGCTGCATAAAGACAACTGTCCACCCCATACAATCAGTAAGAATCCAACTACTAACATGGCCAAGACCAAAGAGCTGTCCAAAGACACTAGAGACAAAACTGTACACCCCCACAAGGCTGGAAAGGGCTACGGGGAAATTGCCAAGCAGCTTGGTGAAAAAAGGTCCACTGTTGGAGCAATCATTAGAAAATGGAAGAAGCTAAACATGACTGTCAATCTCCCTTGGACTGGGGCTCCATGCAAGATCTCACCTCGTGGGGTCTCAATGATCCTAAGAAAGGTGAGAAATCAGCCCAGAACTACACAGGAGGAGCTGGTCAATGACCTGAAAAGAGCTGGGACCACCGTTTCCAAGGTTACTGTTGGTAATACACTAAGACATCATGGTTTGAAATCATGCATGGCACGGAAGGTTCCCCTGCTTAAACCAGCACATGTCAAGGCCCGTCTTAAGTTTGCCAATGACCATTTGGATGATCCAGAGGAGTCATGGGAGAAAGTCATGTGGTCAGATGAGACCAAAATATAACTTTTTGCTCATAATGCCACTAAAAGTGTTTGGAGGAAGAAGAATGATAAGTACCATCCCAAGAACACCATCCCTACTGTGAAGCATGGAGGTGGTAGCATCATGCTTTGCTTTGGGGGTGTTTTTCTGCACATGGGACAGGGCGACTGCACTGTATTAAGGAGAGGATGGCCGGGGCCATGTATTGCGAGATTTTGGGGAACAACCTCCTTCCCTCGGTTAGAGCATTGAAGATGGGTCGAGGCTGGGTCTTCCAACATGACAATGACCCGAAGCACACAGCCAGGATAACCAAGGAGTGGCTCTGTAAGAAGCATATCAAGGTTCTGGCGTGGCCTAGCCAGTCTCCAGACCTAAACCCAATAGAGAATCTTTGGAGGGAGCTCAAACTCCGTGTTTCTCAGCAACAAGCCAGAAACCTGACTGATCTAGAGAAGATCTGTGTGGAGGAGTGGACCAAAATCCCTCCTGCAGTGTGTGCAAACCTGGTGAAAAACTACAGGAAACGTTTGACCTCTGTAATTGCAAACAAAGGCTACTGTACCAAATATTAACATTGATTTTCTCAGGTGTTCAAATACTTATTTGCAGCTGTATCATACAAATAAATAGTTTAAAAAACATATACTGTGATTTCTGGATTTTTTTTTTTTGATTATGTCTCTCACAGTGGACATGCACCTACGATGACAATTTCAGACCCCTCCATGATTTCTAAGTGGGAGAATTTGCAAAATAGCAGGGTGTTCAAATACTTATTTTCCTTACTGTATATATATATATATATATATATATATATATATATATATATATATATATATATATATATAATATGTATGTGCGTAATATTCTGTGTTATACATCAGTATTGGAGGTGGATTATGGGCATCCTAGGAGATGGATGGACTTGTTTTCTGGACAAGCTGGCGCCTGCTCCAGACCTGGAAGGTCACTATGTGCCTAATTCCGGGGTGAAAACGTCAACAAGTGATCTATGGAGACGTGCATCTGGTTAACTGGCAATGTCTGGAAATTTACTATGACTATCTATTTTCTCTTAGCCAATCAGAACCATTAAACCTGAAGTGATGATGTAGTACTAGCTAGACCTTGAAAAGAGTATAACTGTTCAGAAATTGTATGTACAAAAAATGGTAGAGAGGGAGCGTGACCTACAAACTCCTTGTGTTACTTGAAGCTGGCTTCTGCTGATGAAACTGCAAACTATTCTTCAGTAAATTTTTCTTTAATTAATTGCACTCCTGACTCTTGGTCTTCATTCTTCACACCTGGTCTTGAGTCCTAAATTGTTATCCCTAACAATTGTGATTAAACTTTACCTCATGCAAATGCAATACTTCGATCAAACTAATGCGATTAAGCTCATAATCGTTGTAACCATATAGTCGCATTAAACTAGTTGGCATATGCCGATTTTAACAGGCATGTAAACACCTTAATCACATTATTAGCATTCTGACCAAAGTGCAGCCTAATGACCATATATTTGGCAGTTTTAGTGCAATAAAGCTTAATTCAGTACTCACCTGCTGTGTGACAGGCTTTTAGTGTGCGCATGCTTCGGGTGTACATGCTCAGAACTATGTGAAGAAAAAATATATCACAATGCTTTAAAATTCATGTAAACCTTTGTGATGGCGAATAACTGCAATGTCATGTGAGCGTAACTCTACCACTATGTTGTTAAACGTGATGTGAATGTACATCGCATTGTACAGTATGTTGGGACGGTGGCGCAAGAACTGCAACTGATAGCATGATACTACAACCTTTCTTCAAAGGCAGATATTTTAATCATTCACAATATAAAATTGTGATATCTCACACCCCTAGCCAGTGTAACATGTGTATTATGTTTCTCGTTGGATCTGTGTAATGTATATCATGTTCTACTGATTGATTTATTTCTTTCTCTCTTGCTCTCTCTTTTATCTCCAGGGCTGTTGAGAAGTTGACAGGCAACAGTTTTGAGAATCACTCCTTCAGTGTGTTGTACATACTGGACGAGGAGGCAGAAAGGGACGGGGGTGGAAGACCCCAGGTCCCACGAGGGGCATCTAAAATGGGCACAGGAAGGCAGGAGCAGGAGTTTGGGGCCATGGGAGGCCCCCAGGGGCCCAGGCAGCGTCAGCAAGAACTGCCTCTAAGAATCCTAGTACCCACTCAGTTTGTGGGAGCCATCATTGGAAAAGAGGGACTCACCATAAAGAACATCACAAAGCAGACACAGTCCAAGTAAGAAGTCTTGATATTTTTTCAATCAGTACTTGTCTAATTAGTAATGTGTTTAATTGAATTGATGTTATAATTTAAAGATGTAATGGCTATTATAGTTTAATTAATCCTTTTAAAAATCACTTACCTGATCCATTTAAAAGCTTAGATATCATCAAATATCATCAAGGCCGATATTTGGCATTTTTCATAATCGAAGGTTTGGCCGATAAGAGTGTGAAACAAGACTTTTATTATTCTGAGAACCCTGCACCTGAGCTCAGACTATCTTTGATTAATGGAACATCAAATTCCACAAACCTCACAAACTTTTTCATATCCAGTTGTTAGATCTTCTAGTGTGCATATCTTTTCCTGTATAAAGTTGCAAATACACTGAGCAAAGGATCTAAGCTGTGTGAATTAGATGCGGACAGTAGAATTCAGCTGCCACTTAACATGCGCGAGCGAGCAACTTTAAATCCTTCATTTCAAACTATGCTGTGTTTGCTGCTATGTCATATTCACTGTGTACTTGTGTAAAATTACCCTTACCTGGTCTTTATCTGAGAAAATATGATTGCTAGTGTGCTTTTACCAGATTGCTGAGTTGGTTGGTTTCAGTGTTTCTTTGTTTTTAATTTTTTTATTATTATTATTATTTGTGTATATTATATAAATAGTATAATAATATTACAGAATTATTACAGAACAGAATTATACAGTTTCAGATGTATACATATTTAAAAGTATTTTTTCAAATGATTTATTTTGAACCTATTATTTAATTGCAGAAATTGTTTTGCATGTGTTATTTGTTATCTGCTTTCTAAGCCATCAAAATCTGTCGACCACCACTTTATAATACATGCAGGGATAACAATCTAGTAAAACAGCATTATACTTCAGCTCAGAGCACCATACAGATAGTTACAGTATGTCATATAACTAGTAAAGTAAAATAAGCATAATTTGTTTCACAAACTACAGCAAATATTTGTATGGAAAAAACCCTTTGACACAAATTCAGAGCTATTTAATTTGTTCAAAGTCAACTATACAGAGCACAAAAGGGATGGAATAAACCCGTAGGGGTCTTGAGGGTTGTTTTTCTTGTTTGACTACTTTAAACTTTACATCTTAAGAAAACTGCTGCTTGACAAGTTTAATTCAACATTCTAAACACACTGTCTTACTAGGTTGTAATTACACATTTTGTGTGCAATTCCACTATGGGTATTAAAGGGGCTATATGTATAATTCAGAAACCCTTGTAATTAGCAACACTGGTGGCTGTTAAGTGAACTGAATCCAGCAAAGTATTGCTCATGCTCGCATTTGTGCAGATGTAATGTACAAGAGACTGAACATGATTCAATGCCCCTATATACCCACAGCAAAGTTTTTTTCATTCTTTGCTTAGAAGTAAAAAGAAGTATATGCTCACAGCGATATCCGCTGCTACCCACGCTGCTGAGAGCGACGTTTTGGTGAATATGTAAATATGTTCTACATGCTTTCCTCTCAACACAACAAAAATGAAAGTGGTGAGAAAGCTGAAGTTAAGAACGCATCTTATCATAGCAATGGATATATTTGCACCAGCTCTGCAATTCACTGGCATCATGTCGACAGATGTTGACAGTTATGATGGTTTGATTATAAAGTATAGGCCTAATTGAGACTATAGACTATATAGAGCCAGATATATGAGATTAGTTAGTTTGAATGCATCACTTTTCTTTGCATGACACATTGGCAAAAGCTAAATTGCTCTTTCTGCATTATCCTGAACATAAGAATTAGTTTCATGTGTCACAGAACGAAGAGAGGCTCTCCGGAGCGCATGTAATTGTCGCATCCTTTTGATTGTACCTTGTCCTTCACATAAAAATCAGTCTACAGCCTTTCATCAAATTAATTGGAAGTCGGGGATGTCTCGGTTTTTAAGTTTCGTTACAAGCTTGTTCACACATTGGCAACAAAAAAGTGATTAATACATGAAAAATTCTTACATATAGCCCCTTTAATAGTAATAAGTTAATTTCTCTAGTAATTGGGAAATAATACATTGGCTGCCCATATGTTGTGCACCTCTAATCTTGACGAACCGTTCACAGTCATTCTTATCTCTGAGATTATAAACTGTTCTCTGTATCTATTTAGCTCAAACCATTCTCATCCTTCACTCTCTGTCTCAGGGTAGATATCCATCGTAAAGAGAATGCTGGGGCGACTGAGAAGGCCATCACTATTCACTCATCTAAAGAGGGCTGTTCACAAGCCTGCAGGATGATCCTGGAAATCATGGAAAAAGAGGCTAATGACACCAAGATGTCAGTATTTCATCTGACTGTAGGGCACATTTAAGTTTTACATGCTTCAGTCGCTTTAGGATTGTTTCTTTTTAGATAAATAATTTAAAACCATGTTTATTTGTAAATAAGCAAAATCACTTCATGGACTTTTTAATTCAAGTACAAAAACTGTGCCAGTGTAAAATAAAATTAGATCAATAAATAAATAAACAAACAATGTTGTGTAATTTCTCTCTGCGTCAGTGTTGAGGAGGTTCCTCTGAAGATCTTGGCCCACAATAGCCTTGTTGGGAGACTCATAGGGAAGGAGGGCAGGAACCTGAAGAAGATAGAGCAAGATACAGGGACCAAGATCACCATCTCTGCGTAAGTGTGCTCTGTATCAGTTAAAACTTCTAACAATGTCTTTTTATAGGTGTAGTGATTCACTTGTTTTCTCCATGCATCAATTACAAATCCTGCCGAAGCATATGCATTGATCTTGAATAGAATTAGAATTCTGCTAGAATTAGCTAGAATTCGGACCCTCAAAGACCTGTTAGTCTGCCTTTAAAATGTCCACCTCCACTCCATTTATTATCCTAAATTAGATGCACCTGTTTGAGGTCATTAGCTGCATAAAGACACCTGTCTACCCCATACAATCAGTAAGAATACAACTACTAACATGGCCAAGAGCAAAGAGCTGTCCAAAGACACTAGAGACAAAATTGTACACCTCCACAAGGCTGGAAAGGGCTACGGGGAAATTGCCAAGCAGCTTGGTGAAAAAAGGTCATCATTAGAATCATTAGAAAATGGAAGAAGCTAAACATGACTGTCAATCTCCCTCGGACTGGGGTTTCCATGCAAGATCTCACCTCGTGGGGTCTCAATGATCCTAAGAAAGGTGAGAAATCAGCCCAGAACTACACGGGAGGAGCTGGTCAATGACCTGATAAGAGCTGGGACCACCGTTTCCAAGGTTATTGTTGGTAATACACTACACTGTTGGCACGGAAGGTTCCCCTGCTTAAACCAGCACATGTCAAGGCCCGTCTTAAGTTTGCCAATGATCATTTGGATGATCATGGGAGAAAGTCATGTGGTCAGATGAGACCAAAATATAACTTTTTGCTCATAATTCCACTAAACGTGTTTGGAGGAAGAAGAATGATGAGTACCATCCCAAGAACACCATCCCTACTGTGAAGCATGGGGGTGGTAGCATCATGCTTTGGGGGTGTTTTTCTGCACATGGGACAGGGCGACTGCACTGTATTAAGGAGAGGATGACTGGGGCCATGTATTGCGAAATTTTGGGGAACAACCTCCTTCCCTCAGTTAGAGCATTGAAGATGGGTCGAGGCTGGGTCTTCCAACATGACAATGACCCGAAGCACACAGCCAGGATAACCAAGGAGTGGCTCTGTAAGAAGCATATCAAGGTTCTGGTGTGGCCTAGCCAGTCTCCAGACCTAAACCCAATAGAGAATTTTTGGAGGGAGCTCAATCTCCGTGTTTCTCAGCGACAGGCCAGAAACCTGACTGATCTAGAGAAGAGCTGTGTGGAGGAGTGGGCCAAAATCCCTCCTGCAGTGTGTGCAAACCTGCTGAAAAACTACAGGAAACGTTTGACCTCTGTAATTGCAAACAAAAGCTACTGTACCAAATATTAACATTGATTTTCTCAGGTGTTCAAATACTTATTTGCAGCTGTATCATACAAATAAATAGTTAAAAAATCATACATTGTGATTTCTGGATTTTTTTTTTAGATTATGTCTCTCACAGTGGACATGCACCCATGATGACAATTTCAGACCCCTCCATGATTTCTAAGTGGGAGAATTATATATATATATATAATCCTAATTAAATGTATAATCAAAGCATTAATCAATAGTTATCCTCCTATATTATTATAATGATTTTTAATGATTCTTTCCAGTTATGATATTACTTAATCAATAGAACCACTGATTGTTTGTTTCTTTATATATGTTTTCTAAAGTTTGTATTTGGTCTTGGAGTGACTGAGGGTCTAGCCTAGGGATGTGTGATGTGTTGTTACACACTTGATAGCAGAACATTGTGTGTTTGGATTCTGGAGGTATCACACACATCTAAAATGCCAGGAGTGCAATAACAGTGCTTATTAAGTCCCCGGCTTCCAGAGATGAAAAATTTATTTTTCTTTCATTTTATATTATAATTTATTAATTTTATATTATATTTTACTGAAACACTAAAGAATTATGGTGAATATTGTCTGTACCTCTTACTGAGAGAAAGCACATGTTATCAGCATGTTTTGGAAAACTTTCTGGTCAGAACTGGAGCTCAATCAACTCCAACCTTGGAGAGACTGTGTATCTGTGTATGTGCATAATATTCTGTGTTACACATCAGTATTGAAGGTGTACAACAGGCCTAGGGAGAGTGATAGAATGTTGTTCTGGACAAGCTGGCGCCTGCTCCAGATCTGGAAGGTCACTATGTGCCTAATTCCGGGGTGAAAACGTCAACAAGTGATCTATGGAGACGTGCATCTGATTAACTGGCAATGTCTGGAAATTTACTATGACTATCTATTTTCTCTTAGCCAATCAGAACCATTCAACTTGAAGTGATGATGTAGCTAGACCTTGAAAAGAGTATAACTGTTCAGAAATTGTATGTATGAAAAAATGGTAGAGAGGGAGCGTGAGTGTGTGACTTGAAGCTGGCTTCTGATGATGAAACTGCAAACTATTCTTCAGTAAATTTGCACTCCTGACTCTATTGATTAATGCTTTGATTATACATTTAATTAGGATATATATACAGTATACGGTGTAAATACAGTGAGGAAAATAAGTATTTGAACACACTGCTATTTTGTAAGTTTTCCCACTCTTCTGATTCTGATTCTGAAGACCAGAAAGAATCTGACCTGATTCTGATTCTCTGATTCTTTCTGGTCTTCATTCTTCACAACTGGTATTGGGTCCTAAACTGTTATCCCCTATCAACACCCTTTCATGGAAACGGCATTCCCTAGTGGCTGTGGCCTCTTTCAGCAGGATAATGCACCCTGCCACAAAGCAAAAATTGTTCAGGGATGGTTTTAGGAGCACATCTCAATTCGATCGAGCATCTGTGGGATGGTGCTGAACAAACAAGTACGATCCATGGAGGCCCCACCTCGCAACTTACAGGACTTACAGGACGAATCACGGCTGTTTTGGCAACAAAAGGGGGACCAACACAATATTAGGTCATAATGTTATGCCTGATCGGTGTATTTCATGCAACAGTTCTATAAACAAGTAGTCACGCAGATTTTAGATTCAATATTGACTGTTTTTGTTCTATTTCAGCAGCGAAAATATTTCCAAACAAAGATCACTGCAAAACCATAGCACATCTCACAGCAACACGTGTTTAATTCTTGAATGAATCAGCCATTTGAACAAATTGGTTATCTCATTTTATGCAGATTACAAGACCTGACTATATATAACCAGGAACGCACCATCACCGTGAGAGGTGCGATGGAGGAGTGCTGTAATGCAGAAGTGGAGATCATGAAGAAACTTACAGAAGCCCATGAGAATGATGTCGCTTCGCTTAATGTGAGTTTACAGTTTATGCTGTATGGATGCTAGTTCGGGTTATGTCTATCAGTTGTTTTAGAGATATGAAGTCGCTTTGAATTGTTTGTTGAACTGTAAAACTATATTTTATTTAAAAATGTGTAATTATAAAACTACATTGTAGAAAAATACCTTGTTTTCTCAATCTTGTCCTGGGATTGGAATGCAGTCAAACAACTACCCAAAGAGTTTCCTTTCTTCTTTGTGTCGTCAAATATTCTTAAAAAGACATAAACTAACATTGTTGAAAAAGGATCCAGTTTTAGGGACACAAATCTTCCAACATACACAAATATAACATGACATATTGTTTTAATACAAATTTGAATGCTCTAAACAAGTGACACTTAACCAAATAAATTAATTCATGGACATGAAATATTGATTTGAGTTGAATTATTTATTATCATTATTAATTATTGAATGATTGATTATTGTATTTTGTAGAGTTGACTTATTTTAGAGCTTCTGCCAATACAATAGAAAACAAGACAATAATAGTTTATATATAGTTTACAATAATAGTTTGCTCTACGAATTTTAATCTCCTATTTTAATTGGACTAGTTGGCAAACATATTTTGGTATAATGTATAATTGTTCTGTTTTAATTTCTTTCAGTGATATGTTTTCTTGATTTAAATGAACTGATAAACAGTTTACTAAACAATATTTTTAATTGTTCTTACACAGTGTTTGGGTTTAACAGTGCCGGCGTCAGGCTTTAATCCTTTTTCTTTAATCTTAGTAAAGCACAACTTGTTTTGCCTGGACAGGCAGTGATTATCAGGCAGAGTGTAAATGTAAATAGGCATTATCTCATTTACTTTGCTGAACTGTTTCATGCTCATGCCTCACATAAACCTGTAAAAATGAGCAAGAGTGATTAATATCACTCGCTGCATATGGCTCATCTCTCTCTACATTGGTTTCAGCAGCATTCTAACATGGTGCCAGGTCTAAACCTGAGTGCTATGGGGATCTTCTCCTCGGGCTTGTCTGTCCTCCCCCAAACTTCTGGTCTGCGTGGATCTATGTCCACCCCAGCCAACTACAGCCCCCTGCTGGTGAGTATTAGGATGTGCTGTATACCACTTGACTGTGACTTGAGAAAAGAATGTGTGTGTAAAGGGTGTGTGACAGTGAATTGTCTTTTCATCTTAGGGTGCATTCTCTCTTTAAATAGCCATCAGTTTGCTTTGTAATTTTGGGCTACATTCATTTCACCACATGCTATGTGTGTATGTTTGCCACCACAGGGACCCTCTTCAGTAATGGGGGGCATGTATGGGATTCCCTCCTCTGGAGCATTATCTCTTCAGCAAGTGAGTACTTTTTATGATATGTGTATCTCAAAAGAGCTCTCATTTCTACTATTTCTCTGCACACTGCTGTATATTGTGACAATCTGAAGCTCATAAGAAGCCTTTCAATTAGATGTATGCTACATAAAAAAGTATTTTCTTGTGACACATTGAGCTGCCCTATTTAAAGCGTTAGTTCACCCAAAAATTAGCCCATGATTTACTCACCCTCAAATCATCCTAGATGTATATGACATTCTTCTTTCAAATGCATAAAATCGGAGTTATATTTAAAAAGTCCTGGCTCTTCCAAGCTTTATAATGGCAGTGAATGGCTGATTTGTTTTTGAAGTCCATAAAAGTACATCTATCCATCATATAACTGCTCCACACGGCTTCGGGGGGGTTGATAAAGGCCTTCGTAAGCGAAGTGGCGTGTTTGTGTAAGAAAAATATCCATATTTAAAACTTTATAGACTAAAATAACTAACTTCCGGTGGTCAGCGATACGCAAGTTGACTTGCGGCAAAAGAGTAACGCCTGACGCGATGTACAGGAGCATCGCAAGCTTTCTTGTGGATAGGGCTGGGCAACAAACTCAAGCCCCTCTTTTCTTATATCAAAATCCTCTGCCATTTCTCTTTAAAAATGATCGTTTTAGACTCTATTTCATGACCAGTGTTTTGTTTTGCTCTATCCTGTGCGCTTCCGCATTCGTCAATATGCATGCGTCCGTAAATCGATCAATGCGTACGGCGGTCCGCCAGAAGTTAGTTACTTTAGTCTATAATCTTTTAAATATGGATATTTTTCTTACACAAATGTGCCACTTTGCTTCAGAAGGCCTTTTTTAACCCCCGGCGCTGTGTGGAGCAGTTATATGATGGATAGATGCACTCAAAAATGAATCAGC
This sequence comes from Romanogobio albipinnatus, assembly GCA_023566225.1. NCBI lineage: Eukaryota > Metazoa > Chordata > Actinopteri > Cypriniformes > Gobionidae > Romanogobio > Romanogobio albipinnatus. The sequence continues at coordinate 40,247,238 of CM042241.1, read as the reverse complement.
CATTCACTGCCATTATAAAGCTTGGAAGAGACAGGACTTTTTTAATATAACTATTTTATTCGTTTTAAAAGAAGAATGTCATATACACCTAGGATGACTTGAGGGTCATTAAATTATGGGCTAATTTTTATTTTTGGATGAACTTACCCTTTAAGTAAGTTTCTTAGCCATTCAGAATGAATTAGAATGTCTTTTAAATTCCAGTTAAGTTCCTGAATTTGGCTTTTGAACGAAATTTATGTAAATGTTGCAAGAGTAGTTTTAAAAAAATACCTTTAATCTTTCTGCATGAATTATGCATGAACATGTTAAAATATGGCTTATTTCCAGAAACATTAGATGATATAATCAAAGTTTGAAATGCCACCACCTGCTATTAATGTATAGATGTTTCATTATATTTAAGCAATTAACTTTAAAATGAAAAAGTCATAATAAACATTCATTAGTAACACTTTACAATGCATTTTAAAAGATGTAATCTAATGTCTTAGAACCTGCCACCAGGTTCTGAGGGTTTTTGGGGTGTGTGTGTGTTCTGTTATTCATCCACCTAAATAATTAAATTATTTAGTTATCCGGATATCTCTATCACAGCATCTCTGAGCCGAGAAAACGACATTGTCAACAAATCTCAGCTAGTAGGATTGAACAGAATTTACCTGACAAATGCTACTTCTAGTACATTATCTTCGGTAGATCTGCTGTTTGGTTAAAATAGAAGTTGTATAGCTGAAATTATTGTATTCTGTTTGAACAAATTTGTGTCGCCAATACTGTTTAATACTGTGAAGCTGCTTTGAAGCAATCTATATTGTAAAAAGTGTTATATAAATAAACTTGACTTTACTACTAGTATTAAAAGCTGTCTGTGTGTGTGTTTCAGTCTGTTGAACAGGAAGTGGTCTATCTTTTCATCCCCACTCCAGCAGTAGGAGCTCTCATCGGGAAGAAAGGGCAGCACATTAAAGAGCTGGCACACTTCGCTGGAGCCTCAATAAAAGTAAGACACTTTGAGACACATGCTGATCCCACTACAGTTCACTTTCTCTCATTGCGAACATTAACTAGTTTTGCATGAGACTTGAATGAGAGAATGGCGTGGACCAGATTGTGTTCTAAGGCTTGTTATCCCGGACTAAGAAAACCTTCAAAATTGGACCAAAATCCAAATTATATGAAGAGTTAGTGTGTTTAAATTGGATTAAAACTAAATGTGCTGTTAAAAATTGATGGGATATTGGTGGCAACTAAGTAAAACTTTAGAACTTCTGCTTTAGACCATAACCTTTGCTTTGAAACTAAGGTTAAACATATTTGTGTGCCACTTCAGCTACTGGAGCAAGGCTACCAAATAGGAATAGAAGAATAATGAAACATGGCAGGAACATAATCAATACTTGTATAATTCAGTACATTTGCACTAGATAATCAGTTCAACACCAAGAACACAGAGCAATTATACAACACATTCTTTATGGCTGAATCATTGAAACATTGCTTCAGAGACTAGCTATATAGGTTAATGGGTCTTAATGGGCTTCTAGTAATCTATCATTTATTTGTATTGCATCACTGACACTTGTAGCGGGTTTAAAGGGTTAGTTCACCCAAAAATGAAAATTCTGTCATTAATCACTCACCCTCATGTCGTTCCAAACCCGTAAGACCTTCATTCATCTTCGGAACACAAGTTAAGATATTTATTTTTGATTAAATCCGAGTGCTTTCTGATCCCAAATAGACAGAAATACAATGACTACTTCCAAGGGCCAGAAAGGTAGTAAAATACATTGTTATAATAGTCCATGTGACTACAGTGGTTCAACCTTAATGTTATGAAGCGACGAGAAAAAAACAAGCAAAAATAACAACTTTATTCAACAATCTCTTCTCTTTCGTGTAGTAGTGAGCCGGCATTCTGCTGGAAGCGCTGCATTGTGTGAGGCACTTGGCCTCGAAGGGGTCAGAAAGCTCTCGGATTTCATCGAAAATATCTTAATTCGTGTTCCATAAGTCATTGATAGCTCAATAAGTCTTACGGGTTTGGAAAGACATGAGGGCGATTAGTTAATGACAAAATTTTCATTTTTGGGTGAACTAACCCTTTAAATTGTCCTTTTTCCTCTCTGTCTTGATTTAAGTATTTGAGTATAAAGAAAGTGCTTTTTTGTGTCATTTCAGATTGCTGCACCAGACAGTCCTGATGAGCCTGAGAGGATGGTCATCATCACTGGACCACCAGAGGCTCAGTTCAAGGTAAAAGCCATAATTCTGTCGGTTATGCTCCTGTTGTTCAGGATACAGATACCATCAGGCAGGACCCAGCTCAGGGTGTTTTACATCAATCTCTATATTCATCTCTCATTTCTCCTTTTACTCGTCTGTGTATGCGTGGCTGTAGGCACAGGGGAGGATATATGGGAAGTTGAAAGAGGATAATTTTTTCACATCTAAGGAAGAGTTGAAGTTGGAAGCACATATAAAAGTACCTTCATCCGCTGCCGGACGAGTCATCGGGAAGGGTGGAAAAACGGTATGTGTGCTTTGTTTGTGTGCACCTGTGTTTAGGCATGGGTTTTAACATCTCGGGTGATTCAATCACAAGTCAAGTGAGACAGATTGCTATTTACACCAGGTAGTAACATACATCTGTCACCGCTTGTGATCGGATTTCGAAGGACTACTTACATCACTGAATATGTCACTGCATGTTGAAAAGTAAAATTAAACAGCATATCTGTCTTTCAAATGTATTTCCAAAGGTTAATCTTGCCACAAACATGAATTGTCACATATGCTTATTTTCATTTTAGTCAGGTTCTTTCATTAAGTAATTAGTCAACCTCAGTAGTTGGTTGTTGGACAACGTAATTGCCCATCCTTAGTTTGAACCTAGGAAACATTTAGCACTGTTCACTTGATCTCAATGTTAATATCAGGTCTAAATGGGGTCTGCGTGTCTAACCTCTGACCTTTTGGCACCCACAGGTCAATGAGCTACAGAATCTCACCAGTGCTGAAGTCATTGTACCACGGGACCAGACACCAGATGACAATGATGAAGTGTTTGTTAAGATTATTGGACATTTCTTAGCCAGTCAGGTATGTTTTTGACATTACTCCAGGCCTTAAACTGGTTTCACTTTAATATGAATTTTCAAACCAAGTCAAGTTTATTGTCATTCTTCATATTCTCTCATAATTTTTTTACCATCCATTGAAGGTCCACACAACCCAAAATGTTAAGCTTCAAAAATTCATAAAGACATCACAAGTAATCTATATGAAGCAATTTGTCTTCTAAAAGAGAGACAATTGATTTAATTTGGCCTTTTATTCATGTATAAACATTGATCAATGCACATACATAGAGCACATCAAATATAGTAAACAGAAGTTCAAACATGTTTGCTTGATGCACAAGGACCAATATTGTTTGTACTCGCATGTCACACAAGCACGTTTAAGCTTCCACAAGAACTAATAAGGTCAGTGATCAATGTCAAATTAAGTCTATAAAGTGTGGTGGAAATGAACTTACTTAAAACAAGTATCGGTTGTAGGGCTTCATCTAGCACCCGAGTACAACTATTGTCTGATCCTAGATAATTGCAAAGCATCATCAACATGACATCATTATTATTCTTGAGACAAGCTTTTGTCACAAATAAGATTCGTAAATTCCTTGCCACCTTTTTTTACCATCTTGGTACAGTTTCAACTTGTTACCGAAGTACTGGTACTTTTGACTTTCCTCTTTTAGACAATTTATTTTATAGATTGCTTGGCAGAGACAGGTGTGCTACTTTATTTATATTTTGCATAACTTTTTGATTCAGGTTCTTAAAATGTTAGCTGATGTAAAGGATGTATTTGCACACTTTGTGTGTTTGTTTGCAGACGGCCCAGCGCAAGATCAGAGAGATCGTACAACAGGTCAAACAGCAAGAGCGGAAACACCAGCAAATGGTGCCAACATCCTCAGAACCATCAAAATGATCAGCAGATGCCAGCAAGCAGCAGCTAATGAATGTAGCTCATGCGAGGACAAATCGAAATCAACAAAAGAAAGAACAAATTAAAGAGAGAGTGAGACAGAGCGGGAAACAGAGAGAGACGGAAGCTGAAGAAGAGGACCAGCAGTAAATAACAACCAAAGAACTTAAATAACAAAAACAACTGGTCGTTTGGATATGAATGAACCTAAAAGGCGACTGAGAGTGTTATCAGTTCAGAGAGATCTTTTTATGAGATGGACCTGATATTTCATTGAGCCTTTTTTATTACTGATTAAGCTGACGTGAGACCATATAGAGGATTTGTGCACTGGGATTGAGAGTGCTGGATGAGGTGAAGGCACACAGCAGGTAGATTTCTCAGAGATTGGCAAATCTAGTTGTTCATTAGGTCTACGAATTTATTCAATGTTAATACGATTCTAAAACAATTCTATAGGTTTATTCAATAGAATTTTCTTTGGAAATTAATTTCAGGCTATTTAATGTGAGGAATCAGATTTGTTTGTCGACTTTTTCTAGTAACTAATTAGTGCAGCACGGTATCTAAAAGCATTAAGTGATGTTACAAAGGAACATACATGATAAGTAGAGAGCTAACTTGTGCGCCAGCATTTCACTTCCGGTTCCTCTTTTTTCTACTGCTGAGTCTGAGCATTCTCCTCTGCTTGCTGCGCTGTTCTCTGTTCTCTCTTTTTTTATGATATTTTATTTTCTCAAAATTTTCCCTGTTCCCATCTTATTCCTCACACAAAATGAGAGCTGTCTGTGTGCCAACTGTGCATAAAACCTAAAAAAAAAAAAAAAAAAAAATATATATATATATATATATATATATATATATATATATATATATATATATATATATATATATATATATATATATATATATATATATATATATATATATATATAAGGTGATATATATATATTAGTCCCAATCCAAAACAGAAGAAAATCTAGATTATCTAACTTTGGGAATCTAATGTTGACATCCTTTACTTCCCACGTAAGATATTACACACGCCTTTACTATTAACATATACTAGCATTCAAAAGTGTGGGGTCAGTAAGATTTTTAAAAAAAATTCTAAAGGAAAATAATAACTTTATTCAGCAAGGATGCTTTAAAAGTGACTGTGAATACATTTATAACGTTTATTTGAAATGTATAATTCAAATAAATGTTCTTTTCAACTTTCTATGCATCAAAAATTCTGAAAAATCATCAATCAAATAAAAAAGCAGCACAACTGTTTTCAAAATTGATAATGATAAGAAATGTTAAAACACCTAATTGGCATATTACAATTTCTGAAGGGTCATGGCTGAAATTTTAGTTTTGCCCTCATGGGAATTTAAATGTATATTAAAATATAAAAAATATAACATTTCATAATATTACTGTATTTTTGATCAAATAAATGCAACCTTGGTGAGCATAAGCAACTTCTTTCAAAAACATTTAAAAAAAAACTTACCAACCCCAAACCTTTGAACAAGCAAAATTTCATGCGCAATCTACACTGTCTGTAGGTCCTGTAATAGGAGACCGTGGGAGCCATTTTAGGTCTTCCTAACACGCGTGAATGTATATGATGCGAATGCCTTCTGCAAACATGTACTTTCTGTGTAGCAAACATGATTCTCTATTCCCCTCTGATTTTGTGTTCTGAGATGAGTGCACAGTATCTTCTGCAAGTGAATGTTTGCATTACAACACAGAAGACAAAAATGTCTGTAAATGTTTGTGCGTTTTTGACAAAAGACAAGCAAAAAGCCAAGGCAAAAGTGATGTGTTGTTCTTTTTGACATTTCCCCATTGTTTGTAATTATATAAAGGTGATTTGACAGGTGATTTAACTGGTGAAGGATAAAAATTACACCGTTAAGCCTTTTAATTTTGCATATTAGAAAAGGCTAATGGAATAAAATAGTAATGTACATAGGTGACATGCACAAAAAACTGTTCAATAATATTGGTTTTAGTATTTCTTGATTGATCAGATGCAAACAGCCAGCATTTCAGTACTGTACCGTCTAAACACGATCATAAACCATAACGTTGAAATTAAACATGATTGAGATATGAAAATGATATATCGAAAGTCCGCACATCTTTGTGTGAACCAGTAAAATATAACGTCCTACCTCAAGAACAGGGTACCTCAGTCCGATCTTTTCTTCCTTTTGCATATTTTGTATACCTTATAAAGCTCTCAAACTTGGAGCATTTTTTTTATTTTTCTAAATAAAGGAACAAGAACAGAAAAAAAAGAATTAGCGCAAGGCACCAACATTACCTGCTTGTTCTTGTGAAAGAGGTTTCAGACCCCTGCATTAGAAACTGATCGTTGCTTTATGGACCGTTAGGCTCAAATGAGGTTAATGCAACTCTTGGGCAACTGAACATTTGTGTTGACAGTACTTTGTTTCTTGCAGTTTATGTTTGTACTGAAATAATCGTCTTGACAGATATAGTGTCTAAGAATACAGCTTAATCCAACCATACGTAGTGTTCTTCAACCTGTATAGGTACATTTAGAAGTAAGACGTTATCTTTATGTTACTCTGTTACATATGGCTCTGTCATTTTTATGATCTGTGTTTTTGGACAGTGGATGTCATATCTAACACGTCGGTTTTGAATTTTATTCTAACACCGTATTTGTGTGAGGTCTAGTATAGGGATAATCTACAGTTTATTGCAGAATGTTAGTTTAATAATATTAGACACGATTCAATTTGATCCTCTCAATTTAGGTTTCTGTAGTAGAATTTTGCTGTGTCAAACTGGAGGGATGTCCAGCTGTCTCCAGGCCATCTCTTCTCATATCATTTATATGAAACATAATCTTTGCCGTATTACTTCTGCAGCTGTCTTTCTTTTCATGTTCAAAATGTCTTTATAGAACACTTACCGTATATTCTTTTGGGGGTTGGATAAGGCTATCCCTTTAATGCTGATCTGAGATCAACTCTTATAATGGCATCATGTAATGTAAATGATGTAAATAATAAAGCTAATTTCAGATCTGTGCAATAGGGGGGCATATTCCATGGGTATACTTTGGGCTCTAACCAAGCTTGGGTGAGTTGGGGACAATAAGACTATGTGAATGAACACTCATTAAACACTTTTATGTTTCCTGCAAGGGTCACACTACCCTCCTCGTGGATATGAGCAATAAAGAGTTTTTAAAACAATGATTTTCTTCATCTTTATATCAAGATTATTTGTGTCATTGATAGCTCAAAGATTTTGAATGTTAATGCCTGTTGGAATATATGACTATACAATATTATAGAATATCAGTATTCTTGTCCTGCAGTTTTATCAGTTACTAACAAGTATGTTTTTGTGTTACATATAGGTAGGCCCACATGGAATATACATGTGTAGAATTCTGTAGAAAAAAAATTGCAAATGTAAAAGGTCTGGACCTGCATATAGGTTACAATAAAATATTAAGTTGTTTTATATGAATGATTTTTACTGAATTTAAATGGTTTTAAACTTTTGAAGAACTTAATAATTGTGAAAACAGCAATTATAACAGAAGCTATACCTTATTGTGCTTATTGTAAAAACAAAACCTTCACAACATCAGTACACATTAAGACATTCATTTATTTTTCCAGCTAAAGTTGACTCAAAACAGGACAGAGCACTGCGAAAGGTTCTGTAATGCAGTTATTTAAATAAGTAGTACTTGTAGATTCAATTTTACATATTAATTACATATTGCAATGGAAATGCTTTTTGTTCTCCAAAGAATATATATAATATCCTCCACAGAAGAAACAACCGAATGTAAAGGGTTTATGACGTGCTGATAATACTGCCAATGTCCAAAACAGGCCATTAGCAGTGTATGTTTTTGTAGCCAGAGATGCATGCATAAAACTGTAAGCAGTGTGTAAAATCCCTGAATGTACTGAGATTCGGCCATCATGCTCAGTGCACAAGTCTATATTTGCTAAGGCAACACATTAAGTTGTAAATAAAAAAATATCCTGCTTGAAGGATGCTTAAGGGTTCATGCATGGTAAAGATTGTACAAAAATGTAACAGGCTTTTTAAAAGCCTTAAAAGACACTAATTTTAGCTTTAAAAGCCTGTAAATGACTCCAGTTATATACAGTATTGGCAAAACTGGAACATCTTTTAATACTTATGAAGTGTGTGCGTGTAATTCTTAAGCATTAAATTCACATATAAATACATTTAGGGGGGAAAGTAACTAATCTTTAGTTCTCTTTTGTTAAATGTGTAAACATACTCAAAACATGACAGTTAGTTAGACTCCAGAAATAAATAAAGCCACCAACAAACAGTTACTAAACAACACCTGACAATATAACAAAATCTTTTGCTTCAATAAAAAATATAAAGCTGTCAAATTCCTATAAAATGAGGCAATGTCCAGTGGTCTGTATGTAACAATCTGAGTGTGTACTCTTTTAAGACATTAATAGTCTCTTCTTTGGCGCTTTTAGCTTCGTTAAACATCTGATAACACATATATTTTATATTTCTGTCCTTTTCAGTTCTACTTTCCATTGGGACCTTCATAACCCAATCCACAGCTGTGACTCCATACCAGTGATCAATCCCAAATTGTGTCTCCTATTGTGTCTTTATTGGGGTCATCTAGTCTTGCGATCATTCAGGACCTTTTGGTATCCGTTGGGTTCAAGGTCGTTAAGTTTGAGATGAGCCTGACTGTAGCGGCGGATTAGAGCTCCAGGAAATAGAGCCACACATGCGATCAGCAGGAGCTGCAGTAAGGTGTCCCACGAAAAGATGTCATCCAAAGAGTGGATCTCTGACAACATGGCTCCCGTACGGACACAGATAAAGTTATAAGGGATTAGACCTGGGAAGAAATTAAGCATTTAAAGATTAGATCAAGATCAAAAGCTGTACTTTTACTTCATAATCAGAGTCTGAACAATTAAACATTAATTTGTAACTGTACATATAATGTAAGCTCACCAATGAGGATGGAAAAGAAGAATATGGGGATGGGGATATTGAGGATTGGAGAGGTGACGTTCAAGAACCAGTTAGGTGTCATGGGAAAGAACCGCAGAAAGAGCAAAAAGAACAACAAACTGTGCTTGTTCTCTTCCACCTAATAGAGAGAAATAGAGATGCATCATGTGCTCATGTATTTGTTTCAAGACATGACTAAGATCATTTAGTTTCAGACTACAAAAAATTGCCAATCAATGCAAAATCCATATAAAACTTCTTAAACAAGTACATTGTATTTAGGCATTCGACATATATTTTTATCCAGAGTGACATACATTGCACTTAAGATATCCCTTACAAAAAAAGTATACTTTCTCATTAATTTTATTAAGTAAACATAAGTTCAGGTATATTTTCCAAGTATGCTCTAAGTACTGAGTGTTCTAAAATCAATGTACTAGTAGTAATTTACTTGCAAGTGTAATATTTCAATACTTCTTGAGTAATTTGGCTTTTTGTTTATAAAAGTATACTTTTAAGAGTACCTTAAGAATATGCATAAGTGAAATGTAACTATACGCCTACTTTACAAAATTGTTCTTTTGTGTTTTAACTTATACTGTGAACTATGCTACACTGTGATACTGTTAGCTTGCTAGACATATACTTATTGCCCACTTTGAAGTTTATAAAAGTTAATTAAGCACTTTGAAGTATACTCTCAATACACTGATTGATAGTTTTTATACTGCAAGTGTACTTGTAAGTTTTCAAGTGAACTTAACATCATACAGTACAACATCAATAAAATGAATAATGTTTATCTTTTTCTGTGTGCGTTATTAGCATGTGTACAAAAAAAAGATCAGGTTCAGTACTATTTAATATGTTTTCATTAGGCTACTCTTAATCAAAAGATAAAGAACAATTTTAGGCCAAATATACTTAGACTTTTCTGTATACTTATCAGTATAAGCCAAGTGTACTATAATATTAAGTATAATACCTCTGATAAGTACATAAAAAGTAGACTTAAAGTATACTCTTATAGCACACTTTTTTGTAATGGATACAATTTTTCAGTTCATGCATTCCCTGGAAAGTGGGAATCAAACCCTTAACCTTAGCATTGCTATTGGCTAACATTGTTTGCTATACCGTTTGAGCTTGCAAAGAATAAACAAACAAAATGCACAGTCATAGATACACTTGCTGACGATGTTTAGAACATTCATTAATGGAAAATCCCTCTATCATGTGCTAAACAGCCAGAGGTGACCATTCTCATTCACCATTCTCTGCAGCATTGCCACTTTCTCTGGAAAGATCCTGATGATGTGGCGTTTGCCAAATGTACGGGACAGCAGGTAGCAGTTGGTGGAACCCACAGTAGTCAAAGTGCAGGCAATGAGGAGTCCATGCCATGGCCCGAACAATGCTCCTGCCAGCATGTTCTAGACATGACAAGAAAGACTGAGAGTAAAAAAGTTGTTTCTTTACAGTATAGGCCTACTTTATATACATAACTGTATTATGTTGTTTAGCGTAAATGGCATTATGTCCACGTGATTTAGATAATAATAGGTAATAAATCTTATAGTTTAGTCAAATGAGGTGGTTCAAGTAGGTATACAAATAGTGTCACAGAATAGACCTCTGTTACCAACCAAAAAGGACGATCCTGGAATGGCAAAGGACTGCTTGTAGAGGTAGGCACTGCAGAAGAGAATGAACACATAGCCAGTGTGTTCTGTCTTATAGAACTGCAGAAGCTCGGCTAGTTCTCTCAACTCCTCCAGATCAGATGGGAACTTCAACCTGGAGGAAATACAAGACACTGTGGGGTCAGTAAAACAATGGCACTTTCTCTTATTTCTAACAGATTGGATAGGGGCTGTCATTTTCTGATTAATCCAATTGCTTACCCTTACCCACATGGAAAGAACCAATATAAACATATATGTTTTAATATAGGTTTTGATATAGGTTTTTTTATATATGTGACATATAAAATTGGCCGTTTTCCTATATTATATGTACATATGTGTACATATATACGTGCATACATTTACCTATATAGGTACATACACTCACCTAAAGGATTATTAGGAACACCATACTAATACTGTGTTTGACCCCCTTTCGCCTTCAGAACTGCCTTAATTCTACGTGGCATTGATTCAACAAGGTGCTGAAAGCATTCTTTAGAAATGTTGGCCCATATTGATAGGATAGCATCTTGCAGTTGATGGAGATTTGTGGGATGCACATCCAGGGCACGAAGCTCCCGTTCCACCACATCCCAAAGATGCTCTATTGGGTTGAGATCTGGTGACTGTGGGGGCAATTTTAGTACAGTGAACTCATTGTCATGTTCAAGAAACCAATTTGAAATGATTCGAGCTTTGTGACATGGTGCATTATCCTGCTGGAAGTAGCCATCAGAGGATGGGTACATGGTGGTCATAAAGCGATGGACATGGTCAGAAACAATGCTCAGGTAGGCCGTGGAATTTAAACGATGCCCAATTGGCACTAAGGGGCCTAAAGTGTGCCAAGAAAACATCCCCCACACCATTACACCACCACCAGCAGCCTGCACAGTGGTAACAAGGCATGATGGATCCATGTTCTCATTCTGTTTACACCAAATTTTGACTCTTCATCTGAATGTCTCAACAGAAATCGAGACTCATCAGACCAGGCAACATTTTTCTAGTCTTCAACTGTCCAATTTTGGTGAGCTTGTGCAAATTGTAGCCTCTTTTTCCTATTTGTAGTGGAGATGAGTGGTACCCGGTGGGGTCTTCTGCTGTTGTAGCCCATCCGCCTCAAGGTTGTGCGTGTTGTGGCTTCACAAATGCTTTGCTGCATACCTCGGTTGTAACGAGTGGTTATTTCAGTCAAAGTTGCTCTTCTATCAGCTTCAATCAGTCGGCCCATTCTCCTCATTTTCGTCCACAGGACTGCCGCATACTGGATGTTTTTCCCTTTTCACACCATTCTTTGTAAACCCTAGAAATGGTTGTGCATGAAAATCCCAGTAACTGAGCAGACTGAATACTCAGACTGGCCCGTCTGGCATCAACAACAATGCCACGCTCAAAATTACTTAAATCACCTTTCTTTCCCATTCTGACATTCAGTTTGGAGTTCAGGAGATTGTCTTGACCAGGACCACACCCCTAAATGAATTGAAGCAACTGCCATGTGATTGGTTGATTAGATAATTGCATTAATTCGAAATTGAACAGGTGTTCCTAATAATCCTAATAATCCACCTGTGCAGCGCAATTACTGTGGTGTTTGTGGCTGTATAAAAGGCATATCAAAGTGTGACGTTTTTGATTCTCCTGTGAGCATGTTGTTTGGGCAGAAAAGGTCTCAGCTTTGTTTGTGGTCCTCTGGTGAGTCGCAGGTTTTTATTCCTTTTTTCCAGTCTCAGATCACAATTTAAATATGTGTTTGTTACTAGGGACGTGTGCGCGAAGTGACAGGCGCAGGTAGCATAAAGTTACAATAGTCTAACAATCTCACTTGTGGGGTAAGAAACTTTATCGTGTGGATTCTTTTTCTGGGAAAGGGGGAATTATTTGAAACTTTCATTATTTGGTTTTTGTTTTTCAGGTGCGGCCTGTGAGCGCTAGCTGCTGTTTTATACAGTTTATGTATGTTGTGTACAGATCTGTTTTATACCCGTTCTGTATTACTGTTTCACTGCCCCGTTCGTGTAGCTGACTGTCAGACCGCTGTGGACATTCTCGTTTGAATCGCTGATCTACTGAGTGTGCTAGAATTATTCTGCCCTATCGTTCTGTGTGATGTGAAAGTATTGGAAGTTTTTGTACCATCATATTAAATTAACACACTTCTGCATGCCCTGAAGCAGAACGGTTTTAAATAATAATTGATTTAAATTAATGGTTTGATATATGTATTTCTTTTCTATGCCTAGTCTCTTTGCCTATTTATTCACATGGAATGAGCTGTAATACTGACACTTAACAGAAAGGGGAGAGTGTATGTTTGGTAGGCCTATTGTTTCTTTTATTGGTCTGTCACTGTGTGGTTTATCCCTTCTGTAACGTTTGGTCTATTGTGGTCTCTTATTCATTGTGGCTATTTAATTGGTAACAGAGCTGCCAACTCTCACGCATTGGCCGTGAGACACACGCATTTGATTGGTTTCACACGCTCACACGCCACACCCTCGATTTCTCATGCTGAAGTGTCAACCCGGTCAGTCAAATGCCTGAAAGATGAGTTTATCTATAGATCTACATGTTGAGCCGATCATGTTGATCGATTAGTTATGCTCTCAGTGAGGGGGTTCAAGATAAATGGGCAAATAAATACGGTGTTGTTGCGCGACCTAAAGCTACATTCCGTTTTGAGTTCTGACGAGAAAGAGCCTGTAATGAGAGAAGTGGAGCGTTGTGACGCTCAGGGGTGCGTTTCCCGAAAGCGTTGTTCGCTAACTATGGTCACAAGTTCCGTCATTATAAGCATAGTTTAACGAGTCGTGTTTCCCGAAACCATAGTTCCAACGAACGTTCGCAAACAGCATCGCAAAGTTGATTTGCATACAGTTTGTTCTTGCACTGATGTTAAATGTGTAGCCATTTTGCACTTTGGCAGCCAGTTTGAGATATAGGCTATATTTGAGTATTATGTGTAATCTGATAGTTTTTTTTTTTTCATAGAAATGACTGGGGAAAAGTGTCCCAATAACCCTGAATTCACCCTAGAAATCATTATTACATTGCACTATGAAGCTTAACAATTATTCAGTTATTTGTAACAATTTCATTGTAAAAAAAAAGAAAAAGAAAAAAGTGTAGCCAGCTACTTTTTGATAGTAACTTGTAGTGTAGCTACTTTTTCAAAAGGGTAGCTTGAATGTAACTTAACTACTCAAAGTAGTTTTTACTACAACACTGTTTTTTTTAGATCAGCCACAGCAAAAAAAGAACCACACAACAGAGAGAAGAGCAACAGACAGGACAGATTATTATTATTTATTTTATTTTTTGTTGTTGCAATTTTTGCTTTCTACGCGGCAAAATTTTGGTTGGCCCCACCAAATCTCACTCTAAGCTTTTTTGAAAAGTTGGCAGCTCTGTGGTAAACTGTCTGAGACTCATTTTAGACATCTTAAAATCTACTGATGCTTCCTGTGAAATTGTTATTCTGCAAATCACGTCTCTGTCTTTAACCGAATCAGCTCTATATATTGTAATATTGTCATTTTCTCTGGGGTATTTCTTTTTCCTAGGGTAAGACATAACCTAGGTCGCGTTTTTCTTAACACTCTTAGCCAAAGGTTACATGCGCACATATATATATATATATATATATATATATATATATATATATATATATATATATATAAAATATAAAACAGCATTTATGTGCATATAAACTGCATATAGGTTTCATATGTGCCTATATCCTCATAGGTTCTTTCCATGTGGGTATAGAAACCAGCACTAAGGGGACTGATATAGTAGGATGAAAATGATTATAATCAATGGATTGGAATAATACTGTGGGCTTTAGGTATATGATACAGAGCAACTAAAAGGACATGGCGATAAGTAAAAGAATTAGATGACGGGTATGAAAGCGAGACTGTGAGGGGAAAGTGTTTTCCATGGCATCCACTGTAAAAATCTGTATAAAGCTCCTAGATCTCTTTTTAAGTAGACAAAACAACAACAAAAAAATTGGAATGATTTTTGATTCAAATATCCAGCACCCACTAGAACAATTTATATATTTTGTTGACTTAAATTATCCTAAATGTTTCCAAGAATGTTAAAATCCAGAGAAATAAGTAATTTTAACCAGGACATGGGTCGTGTGTCACCTATCAATGACATCATAGTAGAGTAGTACTCAGAGTAGTTATAACATAACTTTCAACACACTCAAAATGTATCTAATATGATAAAACGGAACTGCATTACCCCACATACGCATGAGTGGTAGCAGTAGTCAGGGCCATAATAAAAGCTCTGAAATCAAATCGTCATCAAGCTACGCCTTTGTTTTGAATAAGTGACCTATGGCATCGTAAAAATTACATATTGTGGCTTTAAAATGTATTATGTAAAATTTAAGTATACGATTAGGCTATATAATTATATCAATAATTATTATTTTAATGCCTGGTAAGCATCGTAATTAAGTATTGGATACATAATGGAATTTTTTTTTTTTTTTTACTATATTAGACTACAGGCTTCAATTCACCAAGGGGTTATTGGCCAGGAAAATGTTGAAGACTCCTATCTAGACACTAGCCTGTCAGCAAGATTAGACAGAAAGACTGAAATCTGATACACCAGCTGGACGGAAATAGCCTCTCAGCTGTGGAAATGTGTGTGTGCGTGTGTGTGTGTGTACAGGTTTGACTGTACTAGAGGACCAACTTTTTAAAAGTCTTCAAACACATCTAACATGATCATCAATAAATATGTGGATGTCCCACAGACTGAAGTTCTTGTGAGGTGGTCACTGGGCTGTTACCAGCAGATGAATAACATCTTGTGCAGTAATCTAAGCTCCTTACTGCCGTCCAGGGGGTAATTTGGACACGCAATGAGGTAGTATTCCCCACCCATGTGCCACAGCAGAGTTTTTAATTTCACATGCGTACCTAGTGTGACGAATATAAACGTGATATGCTCCATGCTAAGCGCACACTCAGTGCGGTTCTCATCAGAACAACAATATGAGAGCCTTCAGCGTATAGGAGACAGACCAGACGATAAACAAAACAGTGCACATTTATTTGAAAAATAAATAAATTGAGTTTATACTTTTACACTTTTTTTATAAAATAAAATAAAAATATTTTATACAAACATTTATTTTTACATTTATTAAATTTATTTTTCTTACCTCACTGGCAGATTTTTTTGTTTTTAGCTATAAACACAATTTATTATATATATATTGTTATATTGTTTCTCAATTAAATGTATGTTGATTTGATTAAGAACATTTAGATAATTGTACTGGAAAACAAGACAAAAACACTAAGATTTTTTAAGCTCTACTTTTAAAAGCCCTGACATGTTCAGCATCTTAAAATAGTGTTAACAGCATATTTTTATGGTTATATTGATGCACAAAATTTCCCTTCTCTGATAACCATGGAAATTCCCACCCAAAGAGTCAAACAGCTATTTACACCACTGGTCCAGCTGTCTCTGCCATCACTGCTGAACAACATGTTAAAAACTTCATCTCAATCTCATCAACGGAAATTCTCCCAGGGTCCAGAAGAGTGAGCTAATCAAGAAATAACCCAAGACATGCAGGTCACAAGACACTATGAAAAGGTCAGCATGTGACGATGGTGGACATACAGCAGATCCATTACTCAATATCAAACTCCAATGCCCTTTCAACTGCTTTTGTCATTCTAAATATCTGAATGTCTTCAGAAAAAGACATAAGAGAATGGGGCTTTTGAGACCTTCTCTCTTCTCCTTTTATTTATTAATGCACTTCATTTTAGCTTGTCATGCCAAACATATATGTGACATGTCGCATATGAACCCTCTAGATATCTCTTTCTTTCCCTCCTCCTCGGTATTGCACATCTCAGCAAATGCAGGGGGTTTCAAGACACTCCAGAAGGCAGTTGTCTGATCTTATAACTGTCACATCAAGCCCTCTGCCAGGCCCCAATCCTGAGACAAGACTGCAATGTTGAGCTGCGTTCAAAGCAGACAAGGTAGATGATAGAGAGTTTAATACAATCATATAATTTATTAATAATTGAAATAATTTCTAATATGATAGGCTTCCAGCATCCCTGATAGCCTAGGACAAGCGGTTTGGAAAATGGATGGATGGATAATTTCTAATATATGGATAATCTATTATACATTAGGTGTCAGTAAGACTTTGACAGTAAACTGTTTTATGTTGTTATATGTAATGAAATCATTACATTTTCATTATAGTGTTGCTATTATGACATATCTTTAGTTAAAATATGGGAGATTAAATAAGTAAATATCCATATGCCTGTACATAAGTCCATTTTCCCCCCCAGTCCATTCAATAATTTTACCTTTCAGATTAATCTATTTTACTGGTGTTCTGCTTTGTCTGTCATCTGTTACTCAATTATTATCAAATAATTAATATTAACATTTAATAACATTTTAAAAATAATAACATTTTAAATACAATATATATATATATATATATATATTATAAATATTAATAAGAATTATATTTTTTGGGGTGGGGTAGAGGCCTTCTAACCCCTCTTTTAATATTTGACATGTTGTGTATATAGCAACTTGTGTGATTATAGCTAAAACAACTAAACTTGCAAATGTTTCTATTTATTTCCTATAATTACACATTGGCTGATGCATCATCATCCTACACATGCTAAATTTGTTACAGTTTAAAGGTAAATCCACATTGTTCCCCCATCCTACTCCATATTAGTGCTGTTCATTGATTAAAACATTTTTTTTATAATAATTAATCGCACTGTAATTCTGTAATGAAGCCCGATTAATCACACCTAACATTAAAATGTTAAGTTAGGGATAATCCATGGCTGGCTGTGTAATAAACGATTTTAATGCATGATGTGGAGGAAAATAATAATTTATAGCCTAATGTTATAATAAGTTAATTTATTAATAAAAGTCGCAAGCAGCATTGACAAGAATGGACTTATGTTTCTGTGCTCTCTGAGCTGAGCTGCGATCTCTGATCTCAGAGTCAGTGACGTATGCGTGTGTGTGTGCACTTCAGTGAAAACTGTGCATTAATAGAAGGGTGATTAAACTGAATTGGAACTACCTGGTCATTAATCTTTTTATTGCACACCTTCCAGCCAATCAGAATGTCACATTTAGCTGCGCCAATATAGCATTTCAACATGAAATCAAGCTGGGCCTTTAATCAACAACTGGCCCGCCAAGATGTCTTCGCTGCAGCCTGTATTGCAATTAACTACTGCATTAAATCCAATTTTGCCATTTTTATATTGCAGGATGCAATCAATGCATATACTAGTACACGCAAGCAAAGCAGACAATATCTGAGTCCCATTTGCATGATAAAAGCTGACCATGGATCAGGATCTTTAGGTCACTGCCTATGGGACATGAGAGGCCAGACGATACTCTAGCCTCTTAACTGTCACTGTCCTGTTGGCGGGACACCTGGTACTCTTTTTTTGATCGCCTT
This sequence comes from Romanogobio albipinnatus, assembly GCA_023566225.1. Taxonomy (NCBI): domain Eukaryota; kingdom Metazoa; phylum Chordata; class Actinopteri; order Cypriniformes; family Gobionidae; genus Romanogobio; species Romanogobio albipinnatus. The sequence goes on along the minus strand of CM042241.1, from coordinate 40,229,007 downwards.
TTTTCATATCATATATGTTTTTGTATCATTCGAAAGCTTACGAACTCAAAATTCATCCTGTGAAAACCGTTTTGAAATTGGATGTAGCATTACCATGGAAATGGTACTTTAAATTATTTTAGCAGGCTCCTCCCCTAGTGGACGGTGTCATGTTTTATATCACAACGTTTATTTTAACTACTTTATAATCAAAATCTTTTCTAATCTTGTCAAAACACATATCGTTGGAAAGGTCTGAGTCTCAAGGTTCCATATTTGGTGACTTTTTTGTGATGGAAGTGACATTTGGACAGAAAATTACAGGAAAATGCATCAAAAAAACAATCAATGGAAATTCAATGACACCCGGTGGCTATTTTTGGTATTGCACCTACACAACTTCTCATGGGAACTTCAATTTTTGTGATATCAACTTCAAATTTGGAACACAACTTGGTTAGACATATGGCTTTGATTGTATAGTAATTTTAGATTAAAACATTTTTGTAAAATATATATTTTATATAAAATAAAATAAAATTGTACAGTATTTTTATTTACAGTAAATTTAAACTTCCATAACTTTTTCATACTTTCATATTTTGAATTGCTTTTACTTCAGCAATAATCTGCCAAGTGTCTGCTTTAAAACAGGACCAAACCAAAGCATTCTTGAATTACAGCCCTTTAAGTTTGGATAGTGCATTTTCATGTGTATTCTCAAAAAGGGGGGTGACAGTTAAGGGGCTAGAGAAGAAACAGAATTTTGTTTTGGGTTGCATGTGAACTACATTACAGTACACAACCTCCCTCACCGGGCCCAGGGCTGCTCACACAGTATAAAGTAACACTGATGAGAAGAGGGCACAGGGCAAACCAGAACCAAATGTTCTGGAGTATTTGCCAGTGCCTGAGCATAACTGCCAAAGCTTCTCTCATTTTACAGTACCATCTCTCTCATTCACTCTAATTTTATATCTTACTCTTCTTCAGTCTCTTTGTGAACTGAGATGAGGGTGTATTACAATGAATAAACCAATACTTAGTCAAACAGACATTTGGAAAAGTAAGGAAGAATGTGAAAGGAATAAAAGATAGAAAACATTTTTTTAAAAGAAAGGAGGATAGGGAGCATCACAAACTGTAATGCTTTTGTGATGCTTCCCTTAAGAACAGTGTGAACATACTGCTATGACACCATACATTGTCCAGTATATTATTAGAGGAAATATATTATTGGTGGAAACATTTTACAATTTAATTAGCACAAAATCATGAACAGGGCTAAATTGCTCCATTACTGGGGTAAAATGCCCCTTGACCCCCAAGACAAATTTATGTCAGATTTGATCTGTTTTTAGCAGAATATATTAAATACATGTAAACATGTCATTGATGTAAAATACATCAAATATTACGTATTACATACAATTTATGTATGCTTTTGCAATGTTAACTTATTCTATAAATTATAGGCCTACATTTTTAATGTAGGGATTACATGTCAGATTGAACGATTTCACTCAGCTGAACTATGATTAATAAGAATTTGAAATTATTAATTTGAAATGTTAATAATAATATGAATTATTGTATTCATAATATCATATGTTAATAGTAAGAAATAGCCTAACTAGAAGCCTACTTGGTAAGAAATAGTTCAAAACTGTCTGTACCAAATGTGAAGGGTTAGCCTACTTCTCACTTCAAAATAAAAACAATATTTTCCAGAAAACTTTTAATATTGCCTATACAGATTCGTAAAATGTGAGCGATCAAGTCATTTTTCATGAAAAAATCGTTTAGACCGGTCTTGTGATTCACAAACAATTCATAAATTAACTACACATTTCGAGTCTATTCCTTTCGCAACTTGTGAATGGGTCAGCCGATTAATCGAAAGGATCCTCAAAAGATGTAGGCTATTCATCATCTAGGCCTATATAGGCTTCGAAGCATCTCCACGTTTCGTGATTTTAGACTAGGATACAAAAATAATTTCGTATTTTGTCATTTTATTATCAGCAGTAAGAATCATCATGTTTAACTGTAGCCTAGTTATGTATTAAATCACAAACACAATCAATTAGCCTACCATTAGACAGTTACAGTTTTTCTCAATTGTTTACACACAAATACTGGTACTTGAGACACAATGACCACAACATGTAACTTTTCCACCAACCCCCTGAACCAATTCTGCTAAACTACAAGCACAATTCCTGCTTTACACTCAAATTGCAGTTATAAAACACACTTTTTTCAAAACACTACACACAGTTCTCTGCATTTGGCACAATTTTCATGCAGAAAATCTCTTGTTTTCATAAGGAACACGCTGCCATTCAAATATGCACACTGACTCATCACATGGGCAAACACTTGTCACACAGTTTTACAATTAGCAAACAGAGCTTTAGCATAAAATGGCAACAGGTGAGCTCTTCTGTTTTGGAGCAACTTAGTAGTATTTTTTTTTTTTTTACTGTAACTGTATACAGTAAATTCTTCTGTTGTTTTGTATGTAGACCACTGTATGTTTCTACGTTGTGTTGTTTGGGATGTACACCTCGTACATTGTTTTTGTGGGAAAAATAAAATATATTTGTTACTGTGTATTTGTGTGTTAGGGTTAGGGTTAGTATAAAAACAATATTCTCAAATATTTTACAATGTACTGTCTGTTGTAAGTGTAACACTGGACCAAAAAAAGACCTAAGTCATTATGATGAATGGAGAAGAAGTATTATCCATTCATCATAGTGTTTTACATTGAGCTGGTTCTTATAAATGTCTATACATATGATGGTTTGTGTGTGTCATTTGAAAACATCCCATTTTGAGAAGAAATAACATTGTTTTGAATGTAAAGTTTCATTTTGCAGGAGAATTGAGGGGTTTTGCCCATTGTGTGTGTGTGTTTTTTTTTTATTTGTGTGTAGAGTTCTGAGAATATGAGGCATGCTTTCAGAAAATGTGTGTAAACAATTGAGAAAAACTGTAATAGAGAATTTAATAGAATTCATTCATCTACAAACAACAGTACTGTTCACAAAATAAGGCTACCAAGGCGCAGCGTGAGATTGTCTACCTGAGTTCTTCTTCCTCCTCCGGCTCATCGTGTTCAGGTTCATCGTCGTGAACGCGGACGGCACGAGGACCCGGCGGCAGGAACACAGACAGCAGATACAAGTAAAAAGTTGCTGTGGCCACCAAGGCGATTAAACCCCAAATTGATCGCATAGTCCCGGGCTAGGTCTGTCTAAAAACGACTTTGCTGCACTTGCTGTTGCACCTGTTAAATACCAGGTCCGGTCAGTGGGCAGTTTATACATGTTACGTCTCCAGCCCATGGAAGTAGGCTACGTGGACCTACTGTATTGCAACAATGTGAGTGAGTGAAGTCCCTCATGAGGGTGGATCTATCTGTCACATGAGACCCCCAAAAATACGAGACCATGTGTGGGGAGTCTGGGAACAGTATAGGCCTATGTGTAACTTTGGGAAAAAAACGACGTCCATGTGAATTAAACCCATTTTAAAGGCTATCTAACAAATATGATAGCCTATTACAGTTTTTTACAATCGCTATGACAATTTTTTCAATACTTTTAACACATTTCCTAAACTCTTAACACAGTTAGCGCAACATCTGCCTGTGTAGGCTATACAATTAACACATTTATTGTTGCCTTTACACAAAATGCATATAGTTAACACAAATGTAAAATGCTTGAACTTCTTTCACACACAAGCTCAACCAAGACCAAAACAAAGGATTTTTACTGTCAAATTTACCAATGCTTTAACACTGTATGTCAGAACAGATAACACCTTGTTCTAAACCTAACATTATAGGCTAAAGTCAAGGTAAACAGCTGTTTATATTTGAGAACATATATATTTGAGAATAAAATATATTTTATTCCATTGGTACTGATAAACAGCTGATTGAACTTGTGCAAATATATAAATCACAGATGATTCTGATTCCCGGCAGAATTTGGGTAACTGATGAAATAAGAGCTACTATCATTGACCATGTCATAAACCACAGGCTATCAGAGGGGCTGGTGAACGAGTACAGCCAAATCTCAGCCTGGACACAGTGGCATCCATTATCCAGATTTTTCAAGAAACCAACAGGTAGGATATTGTATAAGGGCTTCTCCTACTGCAAATTGTAAATAATTTTACCATGTATTTATGCCTCTGGTCCCTAACTGTATTTTGTCTATCTAAGGATTCAACATCTACCTCCCTCAGGGGGCAGAGGAAAGCTCCTAAATGAAGAACAGGAACTTGTTATTGTCAACATGGTGATTGCTGATAATTAAATAAAACTGAAGGGCATTCTATAAAGCTGAGATGGGTCATTCAATTTTTGTATTGAATTTCTGCAGCAAAAAACAAAAACAAAATGCATGCATTTACTAAACCCAACAAAACAAAAATGTGGAGAGGCTTCAAAAGACACACTCTATGATCAATAAAATATACTGTCTATTGTATAAGGGCAGACCAAACATACAATAATGTTTCTGTAATTCCATCTAGTGTGTTTTTATGATATTGTGCTATGATTGACTAAATGTTCCTGTTGGAAGAGAACATGTGTTAGGGTTTTGGTAAACAGTGTATTGTGTTAGTGAATTATTGTATTTTGAAAATTAGTTTTGGAGTTTAGTTTAAAATGTGTGATTTTGAGCATGAAATTAATCGTTTTGGCAATTGCATGATGTAGGTGTGTTGGTGCGTTAAGAGTTTAGGAAATTTGCTAAAAGTATTGAAAAATAGTGTCATAACGATTGTAAAAAACTGTATTAGAGGCAGTGCATCATTTTATTTTATCGCGGTTGCGAAGGCATATAGGACATTGACTTATAAAAGAATTTATATAACTTACTTATATACCTAATACTTTTTTTCTCTTTTTTGCTTCAAGACAAATGTTATGAATTATTCATTGTTATGTATATGCCTAAATACATGTATAGGCCATCCAAAGAATAACAGTTTTTCCTCAAGCGATTTGGTACATTTCTCCAAACTCAGATAACAGGTCTCTAAACAGTTAACACAGCAAACTAGACACACTCTTATGCTGGCAAAACCGTTAAGTAGTCACTGCACAATGAAACGCAGCATTTTATTCTAGTAATGCATTTATTATAAATTCAATATTAACATCAAAACTAAAAGTGTGTTCTCTGTTGAGTTTATAACAAATTCAGCTGAAGATACACAAAGAAATGAAAATACATGTTTTTCATTAAGTTCTTAAATGAGGAGCTCAGGTGTATAACAATAATTTGTCACATATATAAAATAAGTACATAAGTAAATAATAAAGTGATAAATGTACTGCATTCATTGAAATCAATCATTTTATTGATCATGCCTCTCAATTACATCTGGCCAGAGAATCATCAACATAACAGAAAATACTTCACAAGTCATGCATCATGGGAAAAAGCGCCTTGAATGCTGTATCCATCCTTGACATGCTTTTGCCCCAATATCGCCACAGGCCTCTTCCATCGCTTGAAGACTTACTTGGTTGCGATCATGTACTTTCCATTTCCAAGAGGAGAAGAATTCCTCAATTGGATTCAGGAAAGCAGAATATGGTGGAAGAAACACCATCCTGAATTGTGGGTGATTCTCAAACCTCTCGCAATAGTGCTGAATGGTGGAATTGGACATGGTCCCAAACAACTACAAAATTCCGCACCATTTGCTCCTGATCACCCTGCGGAAAGGGGATTTCATTGAGGAGGTTTAAAAAAAATAAATGCATAAAAAATTAGGAGCCTTGCTGTGTTGTATGGTCCCAAGACAGCATTGTGTGCCACAATACCAGTTGTAGAAATTGCTGCACAGAGAGTGATGTTGCCTCCTCGTTGTCCAGGGACATTGACTGTAGCACGATTTCTCATTTCACGTAGTACAATCACGTTTCTCCCTCATCTTTTTTTTTTTTTTTTGAAGATTGAAGCCTGCTTCATCAATATACAGGTACGCATAATGAGTTGCACTGCTATCCAACGCCAAGATTCTCTAGAGTAAAAAGAACACAAGGTAAAATATAGTAAATTTGTGTTCTCTTACGAGAGGTTCTCTCGTATTGCGTAAGTTCCTTACGCTACGGGAAAGTATTCTTTCTTCGAGATTTCTGAAAAACCCAAAATTATCCTTAATTTTGTAACATTGTCAACGCAGTGCGGCAGCCTGGCAGACCATAGCAGGCTATTTCAGCGTGCTATTGGCTGCTCTGCTGGCAACTGCAGCAGCCTATCGGTGAGCCCGCGTGACGTGGCGACCAATGAGGGCGCTTCGCGCCCACCTGGCTTCATTTGCCTACAGGTGGGGCGTGGCCACGTGTATATAAGCAGGGCTCACGGGCTGCATATTCGATTTTCTTTTCTTCAGCGAAGCCCTTCGCATCGCTGGATCTGGAACCCGCCGCCGTGATCGTGCAGATGAGCAAGCAGAGGACAGCGCCTGAGGAAGCCGGCAGCATCGCGCCACCTTCAGCCATCCGTGCCTGCTCTGCTATCCGGCAGCATTATATCCTTTCATTGCACGTGTTCTCGCCGTTGCGTCACACGTTTCATAAAAGAGCACGAGCGTTTTTATCAAAACGCCTCGTTCCACCTGCGGCTCGTGCCACGTGCAGCTCAGCACCAGAGACCGCCATGTGTCTGCGCTCTCTGTCTGTGCCGTGACCACGCCGCCGCCGCACTCCTCGCGGGCTAATGCCCTGAGTGCGAGGAACTCTCTATGTCGACCCTGCGGGCTCGACTCGAGCAGTTTTATGACAACATCACTCCGCTGTTCCCCCCCTCTGTTCAAGCCGCGCCACCGCGCCGCTTACAAGGGATGGTTGAAATGAACGGTCTCGGAGCGAGCCTCCTCCCCCTCTGTTCAAGCCGCGCCGCTTACAAGGGATGGTAGGAATGAACGGTCTCGGAGCGAGCCTCCTCCCCCTCTGTTCAAGCCGCGCCACCGCGCCGCTTGCAAGGGATGGTAGAAATGAACGGTCTCGGAGCGAGCCTCCTCCCCCTCTGTTCAAGCCGCGCCACCGCGCCGCTTGCAAGGGATGGTAGAAATGAACGGTCTCGGAGCGAGCCTCCTCCCCCTCTGTTCAAGCCGCGCCACCGCGCCGCTTGCAAGGGATGGTAGAAATGAACGGTCTCGGAGCGAGCCTCCTCCCCCTCTGTTCAAGCCGCGCCACCGCGCCGCTTACGAGGGATGGTAGGAATGAACGGTCTCGGAGCGAGCCTCCTCCCCCCTCTGTTCATGTCGCGCTAATGCGCCGCTTACATACAAGGGATGGCAGAAACGGACGGTCCTGCAGCTCTCTTTACGTTACAAGAGAGCTGTTCCACCCTCGCGCACATTTCTCAGTCCCCTCATGAGTTCAGGCGACTGGAATTGTTCATATTGCTGTACACAAGCCTGTTAAGACACGCACGCCAGCAAACAAACGCTGTCATGAGACATGACGCTGACATATGCTCTCCAACGAACCCGCACTCCCCCCTGTTGGAACGCGCAGATTGCGCCGTTCACAAGGAATGAGAGTGCGCACGGTCACGAGCACGTTCAGCGTGCGCGCGCGCCGCACTCACCGGGAAATTAACAGAGGGTGTTTTCGTCCCGCTGTGGCCGGACGAACCGCCATTCTCTAGCATTTCTCAGCCCCCTCTCCAGTTCAGGCGGCTGGAAATATTACTATTGCAGTAACGAGCCTGTCTTTTATGCACGCACGACTGCCAACAAGCACGAGGACGTACTGCCGTATGCTCGCGCTAACTGAACGCGATTGTGTCCCTCCCGGTAGCACAGTGGCAAAATCAGCGGCTGAAACGCCGGAGACCCGAGTTCGAGCCCAGCTCTCGCGGCAGATAAAAATGTTTTACTGTCCGCTTCCCCGGGCTCGCGGCCAGCTTTTCTTACATACAGAAAGCTAACTCGCACCGCGTGGTGCTCAAGTATTTTTGGGCGTCTATACATAAGGAGAGAAAAGACGGTTAAGTCCCGCTTCGGCCGGACCACCGTTAAAACTCTGTTTTCCTGTCAGTCCCCACTCCTGTGGCTACTGCAGATGTTTTCCACGCAGCCTACGAGCCGGCGAACTCGCCCTCTCGCCTGTTTCCAACTGAAGCCCCTCCAAAGTCCTCCTAGCAGAGGGGGGAAGCGACGGTTAAGTTCCGCCGTGGCCGGACCACCGTCAAAACTCTTCTTCCTGTCAGCCCCCACTCCTGTGGCTGCTGCAGATGGCTCTCACGCAGCCAACGAGCCGGCAAAACTGCCCTCTCGCCTGTCTACAACCGCCGTTTTTACGACGAACCAGAGAAATCAAGAAGTTGCTTTATATCTGGTTGCACGGCTCACGCCGTATGTGTTTTCAAATGCAGTAAACGTGCCCACTTTTGTGTTCACCCCTGCACCCAAGCACCACAAATCCCGTGTCTCTCACTCACATAAAGCGGCCACCGGCCGCTCGAGTGCTAGAGTTAGGTCACGTGTCCGCTTATTTGCGCCCACGCCTAATCACCACACGCGCTGTCACACAGCCACTCTTAACTGGTCATGTTCCACGCGTAAGAGTTGTGCCCGCTCAAACGCGCTCACACATTTTCGCGAACATTCTCCCCCCGGCGCCATGCGCCGCGCCACACACCATTTGTTCTCCGCCCAAGGTGGCCGGAACGACGAGTGTAGGGCCACACACAGGCCACTCCCCGCTCGAAGCGGCAGAGATACAGTGTGTAGGGCGGCCAGCCATCGCGAGCGATCGGCTGGCCCACAGCACAGAGAGCGCGCGCACCGCGCCCGCCCCTCCTATACAGGCCGTCAAACCCGCAAAGCGCGGCGTTTCGAGCCCGGAGGCCGTTCTGTCCCGTGTGGCACACGCGAGAGCGTGGGAAGCCATTCCAGGTGTATCAGAATGGGTGCTGAAAACATTGAAGCACGGCTACACTCTGCAGTTCGCTCGCCGCCCTCCGCGCTTCTGTGCGCGTACGGAGACGAGAGTGAGCGAGGAAGTAGCACATCTACTTCGAGCAGAGATAGCCACGCTGCTGTGCAAAGGGGCTATAGAACCGGTTCCCCATTCTACGAGCGAGTCAGGCTTTTACAGCCGGTATTTTCTCGTGCCAAAAAGGGACGGGTCGCTCAGACCGATTCTGGATCTGAGGCGTCTGAACAAAGCTCTTATGAGAAGATCGTTCAAGATGCTCACGACCAAGCAGATCCTCGCGCATATTCGCCCGAGAGACTGGCTAATCTCCCTAGATTTGAAAGATGCATATTTTCAAATCAAGATAACGCCGCGTCACAGGCCATTCTTACGATTCGCCTTCGACGGCCAGGCTTATCAATACACCGTCCTTCCGTTCGGCCTGTCACTAGCACCCCGTACATTTACGAAGTGCATGGATGCGGCCCTCGCTCCTCTGAGAAGTCGAGGGATGCGAGTACTGAATTATCTGGACGATTGGCTCATCCTGGCGCAGTCAGAGGCCGAGCTCCTCGCCCACAGGGCAATGCTGCTCAGCCATCTGGACAGCCTGGGGCTCACGGTCAATTGGACCAAGAGCTCATTAGTGCCCACGCAATCAACCTCATTTCTGGGTTTGAATCTGGACACTGTGGCAATGTCAGCCCGCCTGTCACCCCAACGCGCGCGCCAAGTTCGGCGCATGGCTGCGTACTTCCGGCCGGGCAAAATCGCACCTCTCAAGCTCTTTCAGAGGATGCTGGGACGTATGGCCTCAGCTGCAGCTGTGCTCCAGCTGGGCTTAATGCGCATGCGCCCGCTGCAATGCTGGTTAAACGCCCGAGTGCCTCACAGAGCCTGGGCGTCCGGAGGCTTCAGGATCAGAGTGACTCAGGGCTGCGTTTCAGCCCTAGAGCCCTGGTTAGTAGCCGACTGGTACCAGCGGGGAGTGACGATGGGAGCCATCTCACACCGCAAGGTCATCTCGACGGACGCCTCCACCACGGGTTGGGGCGCCGTTTTCGAGGGCTGATCGGCCTCGGGCCTCTGGTTGAGCGGGGAAAAGCTCCTATACATAAACTGTTTGGAGATGATAGCGGTGGAGAACGCGCTCAAGCAGTTTCTCCCGCTTATACGAGGACACCACGTGTTGGTCCGGTCGGACAATACCACAGTGGTGTCCTACGTGAACCGGCAGGGCGGTGTCAGGTCCAGGTGTCTGGGCAATCTGACAGAACGCCTACTCGTGTGGGCACACAGCTCGCTGCGCTCGCTGAGAGCTGCGCACGTACCGGGCCACCTCAACGTGGGCCCGGACAAGCTGTCCAGGGGCCTCATTCTTCCGGGGGAATGGTCCCTGCACCCCCAGACAGTCCAGCTGGTATGGCGCCTATTCGGCAGAGCGGAGCTCGACCTCTTTACAACAAAAGAGAACGCCCGCTGCCCGACGTTTCTGTCCAAAAGCGAGGATGCGCTGTCCCAACCTTGGCCCAGCCTCCCGCTGTATGCTTTCCCGCCGATTTCCCTATTGCCCCAGGTCATAGCGAAAATCAGGGAGATGCGCCGCCCGGTGCTCCTTATAGCGCCGCGCTGGGAGAACCAGATTTGGTACCCAGAGCTGGTGAAGCTGTCGCACTCACCCCCCTGGCCAGTTCCGCTGAGAGCAGACCTCCTCTCTCAAGCAGGAGGGTCAGTTTGGCATCCCCATCCAGAGCGATGGTCTCTGCATGTATGGGTGACCAACGGATACCCGTTGACCTGCCCGAAGGGGTTATGAACACGATTTCACACTCTAGAGCCCCCTCGACGAGGCGGTTATATAGTTCTAAGTGGTCGGTGTTCACTGAGTGGTGTGTTTCCAAGGGATTGGACCCACAGCAATGTGGGGTCCAGCGGGTGCTCTCCTTCCTCCAAGAGCTTTTGGAACTGGGCAGGTCCCCTTCCACGCTCAAAGTGTATGTGGCGGCTATAGCAGCGTTCGCTCAGACGACGCTAGGTAGCACACTAGGAAGGAACGAACTCATCATCCGTTTCCTCAGAGGAGCCAGAAGGATGAATCCCCCGTGGCCCCCATCGGTTCCTATATGGGATCTGGCCTTGGTCCTAGAGGCCCTGAAGGCTCATCCCTTTGAACCGCTCGAGACTGTGGAACCAAGGTTCCTTTCGCTAAAAACCGCGTTCCTGATAGCTCTGGCTTCAGTGAAACGCGTGGGGGATCTACACGCGCTCTCAGTGAGCCCGACGTGTATGGAGTTCGGTCCTAATGACTCTAAGGTCATTCTCAGACCGAGGCATGGTTATGTCCCCAAAGCGATCGGCACTCCCTTCAGGGCGCAGATTATCTCCCTCTCGGCTCTGCCAGCATCCGACGAGGGGGACGGTGGCAATATCCTCTGCCCTGTCAGGGCATTGAGGGTTTATGTCACACGCTCCGCCGCCTTCAGGCGTTCTGAGCAGCTATTTGTTTCGTTTGGTGGGCGCACTAAAGGTCTCGCCTCCTCGAAACAGACCCTGTCCAGGTGGATAGTGGACGCGATTGCAACTGCATACGCTTCCAAACACCTGCAGTGCCCGCTAGGTGTCAGAGCACACTCCACCAGAGGCATGGCCTCTTCGTGGGCTTGGGCCAGAGGGATTTCCATCCACGATATCTGTATGGCGGCAGGCTGGGCCTCCCCGTCTACGTTCGTGAGATTTTACAATCTGGAAGTTCCTGCCTTACAGGCGAAAGTGTTATCAGTTCAATAGGGCTGTTGGTTCTGCCCAGTTATTCTGCGCAGACATAGCTCACATACTGGTAGTAAGTTCGGTACTAGGCTCATGTGAATTTGAAGGAGACCGGCGGTGCCGTTCCCTCATTTACGAGACGAGCTGTTGTGAGTTTGAAGGTGACCGGCGGTGCCGTTACCTCACTCATATAACAAGATATTGTGAATTTGAAGGCGACTGGCGTTGCCGTTCCCTCATTCATGAGACAAGGTGTGGTGAATTTGAAGGAGACCGGCAGGTGCCGTTCCCTCATTCATGGGACAGGGTGTTGTAACCACCCATCGTAACCACCCGTTCGAATGAAGTGTCTGTATATGTGGTGGCCCGTTCTCCTTACCGGCCACCCTGCCCGAGCAGTGTTATGGTCCCCGGTTCCCTGGGATACATATGCTGTACGCGAGGCGCGCACGGCGTTGACAATATGTTCCCGTAGCGTAAGGAACTTACGCAATACGAGAGAACCTCTCGTAAGAGAACGATACTCGGTTACTTAACGTAACCTCGGTTCTCTCTAGAAGAGGGAACGAGTATTGCATTCCTTGCCGTGCGCCCCGCGGGCTTTTACGCTTCAGAACTACGAAAACCGAATATGCAGCCCGTGAGCCCTGCTTATATACACGTGGCCACGCCCCACCTGTAGGCAAATGAAGCCAGGTGGGCGCGAAGCGCCCTCATTGGTCGCCACGTCACGCGGGCTCACCGATAGGCTGCTGCAGTTGCCAGCAGAGCAGCCAATAGCACGCTGGAATAGCCTGCTATGGTCTGCCAGGCTGCCGCACTGCGTTGACAATGTTACAAAATTAAGGATAATTTTGGGTTTTTCAGAAATCTCGAAGAAAGAATACTTTCCCGTAGCGTAAGGAACTTACGCAATACTCGTTCCCTCTTCTAGAGAGAACCGAGGTTACGTTAAGTAACCGAGTATCGTTTTACAGTAATGGCATTGATTGCAGTCAATACTACTGTGAAATTGTTGCTGAAGTTTGAGTTCACACTTTGAAGCAGCAGTATACATATATATGGCTAAATATTTTTCACATATAGTAGCATGGAATAATTTATGGACACATACTTAAAATTCGGGAAAAGTATACATCTTTGAGTTGACAGTAAAATTGCAGTAATTGGGTTGCACATACTTGAACAAACTGGAATCGCAACTCCTTCACTCTAACGGAGGTCCTCTCAAAGGGCACTTTGTATACTTGCTTCATTCGGATAGCATTTCTTCTTAGGACACGGTCAATTGTGGAGAGACTGCATTGGTGGATATTGTGGAACAGTTGATTGTCCTGTGTTATTCTTTACGGAATTCCTTTGAGGCGGAGGGTGTTGTTCTGGACCACATGTCAACAATGGCATGCTCTTGTTCATCTGAAAAAAAAAAAAATCTTGTTCGTCCACCTGAATGTTCTCTAACTTCAATTCTGAAAAAGGTTTGGACAAGCAGGAACATTTACTGTAAAGATCTAGACTCATGTCAAACAAGACTACATGGACTCATTGTAAAGGTAGAATGATATAGTTACTTACCAGTTTTCTCTCTGAAATGTACAGATAATTGAAGCCACTGTGGATCTGTTCATATTGGGCTGAACTCTCTGGCCAGCTTCTCTCAGTGAGAGACCATGATTTATGACACGGTCAATAAGTGTGGCTCTGATTTAATTTGAAACGCTCGTGTACCCTACCCTCATTCTACCTCTCCTCCCTCCTCTTACACCTTGGCATCCTCTTCCTCTTTGCTTTCCTCTTCCTCTTTGCCCTCCTCTTCCTCCCTGTCCACCTCTTCTATTTTCTCTTTCCACTATACCATTGCCCTCCAATCTATCTCTTCAATCTCTTCTCTTCCTACATCCTCAGCTCTTCCTCCTACATCTTCAGCTCTTCTCTTTCTCTTTCTCTATCTCTATCTCTTCTTCCTCCTCTACCCTGGCCACCACCTCTCACTCTTAAACACACTCTTCTGTTTCCACTGCTCATACTTCTTTTTTTTTTTGTCTTACTGTATCTCCTCATTTGTCTTATTTGTTTTGCTTCTCTTCCCCTTTTGTAGTTGTTGTAATTACGTAAGACAGCTGTGTGAACAATTAGGAAATTGGCTTTTTCTGTGTTGAGTGGATTACTAACTCATCAGATAACAATTTGGCGTTAATTGAAGACACAAGGTGTGCAACTGACTATTTTACAATTCGCAGAGTTGTGTTTGTTGTGTTTTGAAAATGGTACAAAAATGCTTGTGATGTTTGTGAAGAACAATGAAAAAGTTACAAATGTTTTTCCTGATATATTAAAGATTTGGTTGGCTGTATGAACTGCTGTGATAAAATTTGGGATTTATGTGCACAGTGTTTTGAGAAAATTATGCTTTTGATTTGTGATGTGTATGAAATGAAGGAGAATTTACTATCTGTTTAGGACAATTATTTACAAAGTGTACTGATCACTGTGTTAACTGTTTTGAGAGCTGTTACCTGAATTTGGAGAAATGTACCAAATCGATTGAGAAAAACTGTAAATGAAACATGTTTAAACTATATTATCTGATTTCATTATGAAAAGTTGTAAGACAGGCTGTGATCACCTATGAACTTCATATGATTAGAACCCCATTATGTAACAAAATATAATAAGCTATTATCAGAGGCTATATCAGTGTTGTCAGTGTGTAATTTCCATTTCCTGCAGTTTCAGAGTGATTTTTCAGATGGCATAGGCTACAGCTCAGATGATTAGCTCCAAAAATGTGAAATAATCATTGTTAATAAGTTCATTTTTCATGGAATGATTAGGCCTATGCCATAAAAGACAGTAAGTAGACAGTCTTAAATATATCTTTTGATTCAAGTCAAATGTTATGCGTGAGCTGGAGGGTTCAATAGTATTCTTGGCTGAAAGAAAAGAGCTGACTATTAAATGATTACAATATATCACAATACATTACAGAAAATATAACAACATTTACACACCACAGTCAAGTAGCCTATTTGTCCACTAAAGGAGGTAGAATATGATGTATAAAAGTCAGATGTGCAAATAAAAAAAACAACAACAATGGTATTGTTAAAAGTGAAATGCTATAATCTGACAATAGAAAGGGAATTATTTTATCTATATAAAATACATGATATAACAATAAGTGATATTGTAAATAAGTAAAAAAATAAATAAAAATAAAATAGTATTCTCCAAAAATGTTAAGCCTTTTTTTCAAGATTTACGCGTCAAATCGTGGTGAGATGGTGGTCCCGTGGGTTAAACCATAGAACCGATATGCAGAAGGTTGCTGGTTTGATCCCAGCGGTCACCACCAGTGTGTCCTTGAGCAAGGTACTTTACTCCATGTTGCTCCAGGGGGATTGTCCCTGTAATAAAGTCACTTTGGATAAAAGCATCTGCCAAATGCATAAATGTAAATTGAATCCCTCGAATTGAATAATCCTTATGTAAAAATATGTAAGTATTATTCAATTAAAATATGTAAGGATTATTCAATTCAATTTGATGGAATTTTACTGTTAATTGAAATGCGTAAATCTTGGAGAAAAAAAAAAAGGCCAGAGGAAATGTACATGTGGTGAAATGAAAGCCTTATGATAATCTGTTCATTTGTTTATCCAATAAAGTATTTCCTCAATGATAAATGAATATGCATAGAAAGAAGTCTATCTGACCAATAAACATTGAAGAAGGAGATAGCCTATGTGAAGCCTATATACACTCACTGTGTGTGACTATGGATCTGAAACAGCATGGTCAGAACAACTGAGCAAAGTTTATGGGAAAAGATTAACCAGTAAATTACTTTTTATAGCAAAAACTGTACAGTGACATATAAATTACATAAATACCTATAATTAAAAAGAAGACTAGTAATAAAAGTATAATACTGTAAATATAAAGCACTGTAAATAAGAAACATAATTGGGTTTACTAATTTTTCCATATTGATCACTTTATTTTGTGGAAAAAGATGGATAGTTCAAACAAATGTAATTTTTTTTTCTCCTATTTTGCTACCACTTGATGGCAGAGTTGACTTCATAATCAAAAGCCCCAATTGGCTGTTCTAAAATAAAGATATAAAATGAAATAAATGATATGAAGTGTTTCTGCAGGCTTTTTAAATGAAAGTTTCAACTATATTTTTTAACTGATTACACTATGATGCTGTGATTTCATCATGTATAACATGCTATTGGCATCATTTTGGACTAATATTCCTGTCAGCCAGATTTTCAGATAAGCTATGGTTATAGATTTGAATAACATTGCTCTGATAAAGCAATTATTTTCTCTAGTTTTAGGAGTAATTCATGTTTAGGGTTCATTTTGTGGGTAAGAAATGTTAGAAATGTGTTTGTTTGACTGGAATATGTTGATTCAAGAACAAGTCCTTATCAAAATCACTTTCAGTAAGTCAAGTAGGCTCATCTGTTTTCCCCTCACAGAGATAGAAAGAAAAAGAGAGGGAGATACTTTTACAATTTTAATGAATGTTCCCCTAGAGGAAGTTGTTTCATCATCAAAGATTAAAATAGCCATCAGAATTGGAGAGGCAGATTCACTGATACAATTCTGCTGTGTGTAGACTGAAGTTCCCCATATGCCTGACTGAGATATATAGATTGATAACAGGCACATTTGTTTCCACATTTTCACAATTGGTCGAGGATCAACTGATTTGTATTCTGTGGAACATCTCTAATCAATTGAACTCATTCATTGCTGGGTAGTTTGAAGGCACGTGGTGGACACACTCACACTGCAGGCTGTGCTGGATGCGGAGTGGAGTGGAACATTGTAAATGTTCTGCAACGTTGTAAAGTTGAAAGTGCACGATAAATAAGGTTATTGTCTCCCAAAAGAATCGACTCTGAACTGCCTAAACGAGAGTCTGTAATTCAAATCCTACTGCCTTTCGGTTCTTCGTCACTAGAAAAATACATTTGCATAATACCTGCCTATGTTGTAGGATCGTCGATAGGGGGTTTCACATTGCATGACTGTACAAGACGAAGAATCGCCGACAACTCTGTCCCGTCTGCAAACTACGTTTCACAACCAAACACACACGAGAAGTGACAAGCAAACAACGCGAGATCATGTGCGTGAAAAGAGAAAGTACCACTTTTTTTTCTCCTTTACGAGTACCAATTTGCATATGATTTCGGGCATTTGGTGTAGATTTCGCAAAACCTGTCGGCAAGTGAAAATCAAGCAGGGTGAACTCGGCATTACTCACCCTCATGTAGTTGCTGTCAGACTTTCATTCATATTTGAATGTCGGTAACCAAACAGTTAATGGGCCCCATTGACTTCCATCCATATTTTAGAAGAAACTGTTTGGTTACCCTTACCCATATTCTTCAAAATATCTTCTTTTGTGTTCAGCAGAATAAAGAAATTCATACAGGTTTGAAACAACTTGAGGGTGAGTAAATGATGAAAACATTTTCATTTTTGGGTGAATATCTCTTTAAGTAGAAGTACTGCTAGCATGTTCACAGATGAATATACACAGACTCATGTGCTGTCCGAATGATTTATGTTCCCTATTGTAGTGACTGCAACATCTGGATCTTGCATTGGATCCCCTAGCAAATGAGATGGTAAATCTACACCCAGGAGATATACTATAGGTCTACTGGGGATCGACTGTAAAATCAGAACCTGAAACTGAAAGTATTTCAAAAAGTATAAAATATATCTATTAATAATAAATCAATTTGAGTAAAATATTAACTAATGTTTAAAAAATAAGATGAAAAACATACTGCACTCATTGTAAAAGGATCAGGAGAGAAAGAGAGCAACCATACATTGCAAGCATGTAAAATCTTTTGCAGGATCATGTTAGATGGGGTTTTCCCCCAGCTGGGATGCTGCACTGTTGAAATGGAAGTATGTAACCCAGTTTTGGTGATGGATATAACTCAGCATCAAGCTGAGGGTCCAATTCCTTGCCCAGATCTCATTAC
This sequence comes from Romanogobio albipinnatus, assembly GCA_023566225.1. Taxonomy (NCBI): domain Eukaryota; kingdom Metazoa; phylum Chordata; class Actinopteri; order Cypriniformes; family Gobionidae; genus Romanogobio; species Romanogobio albipinnatus. The sequence goes on along the minus strand of CM042241.1, from coordinate 40,211,271 downwards.
ACAGAGAAAGCAAAACAACCTTACACACACTAAACAGCTTCAGAGATGCACCATCCTGCCAATAACAATCTCAATGCCTCGGGCAGTGTCTGTTTGGTGGATGATATAGCAAATTTGATATTTAAGTTGTTCAATAAAGCTCAATGTCTTGAGTGTGAGAAGGATTTCTCAGATGTTAAATAAAAATGTGTGTGTGTACATGTTGTTCTATCCAGATGGGAAACTCAACTTGAATGCACATTAACTCATGGGGACTCGTGTCACCTAAATTGAGGACCCCATCAGGAAACAAGCTAAAAATCATAAAGAATGAGTTTCTTTTAAAATGCAACAATGCAGAAAGATCTGTGTGATAGGTTTAGGAGTATGTTAGTGTAAAAGGATAGAATATACAATTTGTACTGTATAAAAACCATTAGGAGTCCCCACAAAGATAGCGAACCAGGGGTGTGTGTGTGTGTGTGTGTGTGTGTGTGTAGAGGAGGGGTGCTTTGAACCTAGATATAGTTATTACTGCAGGCTTTGGTTTATATTGAAAGGTACCCCCTGGTTCACATGCCAGATTCAAAGAGCATCCAAGGAGGGAATGTTCAATCAGACACAACATCTACGTCACAAATCCTGGTCTAATTTTACTCTCTGTTTCTGTGCTTTCATCTTCTACACAGCAGAGGGGCAAGTTTATCTCATGATTTATTGTCACCATGAACCCTGAGGCAGAGCTCTACACATCCAGGGTGCCTCTGTATGACACATTTTTATTATTTGCATGCAGGGTGCCTGAAATCATAGGGGCATGACATGCAAAATACAGATGAAGCTTTGTTGTTGTTTCATCATAAAATGAACTTTTACAAGTGGTGTCCTTGCTGTGACACAGAAGCATCAGCTGGATGAGGTTATGTAAAAACAGAAATAAAAACAGAAATGAGACAGCTGACATACATTATAGTTGAATTAATTTGTTCTTGTAGAGTCTTGGACTTTCTACTGACATCTATTGGCATAGGTGCATGACACACACACACACACACACACACACGCACGCACGCACGTACGCACGCACGCACGCACGCACACACACGTTGGGTTTTCATGTTTTATGGGGACTTTCCATAGGCGAAATGGTTTTTATACTGTATAAACTGTATATTCTATCCCCCTACACTGCCCCTACCCCTAAACCTACCCATCACAGGAGATATTCTGCATTTTTACATTTTCAAAAAACATCACTTAGTCTGATTTATAAGATGTTTTCCTCCAAAAGGTCCCCATGAGGAAAGGATGAGGATTTCAGGATTTTCAGGATTTCAGGATTTCAGATATTGCCATCTTTGTGTCCCCATAACGTAGGGTTTACCAGGGTTTACCAGGTTACACACACACACACACACACACACACACACACACACACACACACACACACACACACACACACACACACACTCAAGTGAGAGAAATATCTTCTAAATGTATTACAGTTTTTTATGATTGCTTAAGCACAATTTTAAAAACAAGGCTTGTTTTGTCAAAACACTACACACAATTCACACATCCACACACACAAGTAGCAGAACACCCCAGCTCTTTTGCAAAATGAAACACTTCTTTCAAAATTGTACAATAATTAAACAAAACTCAATTTTGACACCATATGGCACACACATGATTCAAACAATCTGATTCAGTTTGATTCATTTACACACTGCTGGCTCAATCTGAAACACTTGTAACATTTCTACTTTTCTAATGATATAATGATTTTTTTCAGAGATATTGTTAGAGTAAAGTATATGAATATATTGACCAAACACTACACACAAGACCAGTTCTGCATATTGATGAAAATATGTATTTATCCCACATTGTAAAATCATTTGATTCATTCTTGCATTTTCAAAGGTTTGTTTTTTATATCTGTTGAGGTTGGGCTGAAGTCTCTGTCCAGCCTCTCTCAATGTCAACCCATGTGTACTCAGTACTCATGGTCAACCAAGGTTAATACATTCGGTCCCCGTCTTCTTTGGCCACATCCTACCCCAGGTCTACATCTTCCTACCCCCCTCTTCCCCTTTCATCTCCCCTCTCTTTCCATCTCTCCCCCCCTCCCCTCTCCCCCTCTCTTCCTCTCTTCCCCTCTCATCCCCCCTTCCCTTCTTGTGCCCTCTCTACCCCTTTCTACCCCCTTCCCCTCTCCCCCTTTCCTCCTCTCTTCCTCTCTTCCCCTCTCTACCCCTCTTCCTCCACGGGCTCCCCCTCTCATCTTCACTCTTCCTCTTACTGCGACGTTTCCTTACATTTTTGTTGAAGACAGGTGAACTTACCTGTTGCCTTTTTATAGTGCTTAAACTGATTAGTGTGTCTAGAATTAAGCACCAGTGTGTGTGCACACCTGGTGGCTGTGTTTAACCAATTGGTTCATTGGTATGTTCATTTGAAAGCCTTTGCTTTAGAATTGCAAGGAAGTGACATCATGATAAATTGCTGTGTCAAATGCATGCAAGTGTTTAGTGTTTCGCAAATCACTGTGTGTAATGTTTTGCAAAAAGTGTGAAGCTAACAATGTGCTTACAGTTGTGCAAATCTAGGCCGGTGTTTTGCTCCTTAAGTGTAAGGTTTTGCTAATTGGGGGAAAGTTTTAATTTTAGTGTGTAAGCAATTGAAAAAAACTGTAATGAATTAGAAAACCTTATCCATAAATCCTCTAATATTGCACATCACTAAACTTATAAACGTCAAAAACATATATTGTATGATATGCTACAGTCATGAGTGATTATCTTGGACCATACAGTACAATAATAAGCAATGATATGCACAGACCATTAAAGTCAAAATACATGCATGAAAATAAAGAAAAGATATATAAATATTCTACCTACCAAAATATGTCTTATTGTTTAAAAATATTATCGTAATCCTTCATGATAATTTTAGTTCATTTATAGCAACCCTTGATCATTGTATTCATGTGGGAATTTTGTGAGTATCTAGTCTGTGAGTATACAGCCTACAATTCTGTACTAGAAAGTATAGTGTTTGTGGACAAAAGCTAGAATGCCACTAGACGTGTGTATATGCATGCCTCTGTTCTCTGTCAGATCGTATCACTTTTCTAAAGTCAGCACAATGCCACAACACCACAAAGCAGGTCTTTTCTGTCTGAGTAAGCGAGAGCAATAGAGTGAAAGAGAGAGAGGGAGCAGAAGAGGTTTATGACAGGATCTATTTTGTTTCGTATGCATGCAGATTGTCTCTGGCAGAAGCATATGCAGCAGCGCTGAGCAGAGATGGCACGCTGCCCTTCTCACTACCTCAACACAGAAGAGCAACCAAAGCTACAACAGAAGCCACACGCCCACTCTCACAAGATGTGTCCTCAGCTGAGAACTGCATTAAAACCTTGACTTTAATTAAAATAGCATCAACAAAATGGTGAAACATAGTCTGCTTATTCTACTTCGTACTGGACATCTGTAAATGCAGCTGATGATTATGAGGAAAAATTACAATGCTGACAGAAGATAAAAAGAAACAGAATTTAAACAGCAATCATAAACATGTTGTTTACAATGAACATGTTGAACACAGAACATGAACACAGAGAACATGTTTAGGTAGCAATGTTGTTTTGAAACAACACCAGTGCACTGGTGAGATTTGGTGCTTTAGAGCACTTAAAGGTCCCATGGCATTGCATTTTTCTATTATTTTATAGTGTTTTCTGAGGTGTACTTATATTGTTAGTATGATTTTTACATCATAAAATGTCATAATTTAGAAATAAAAGGCATTTTTTCAATACTAATGTTTGCCCTGTGGCTGAAGGCCCTGTTTCAAGAGGCGTGTCTGCTGTGAGACTTCAGTAAAAACGCCCACTGTTGTGATTGGCTGACATCTTTGCATTTTAAATGAGCGGAGGGGGCGTGGTTTAACCAGGCACGAGTCTGCCAGAGACAGATGAAACTGTGTTCACTTCTCATCAGTTCTCAGTCTCAGTTCAGGGTGAACTGTTGTAGTTACTAGAATATACTTCAGGTTATTAGTTTATTTCTAGTCGGAGGGGCTGTCACTCATGTCAGAAAGTTAGTAACTTTAGTAAATTATGGATCAGCGCTGACTCGAGACGCGAACCGTTTAGAACGATTCAGTCCGATTTGGTGAACTGGTTCGGTTCACTAAAAAGAACCGATTCAAAAGAATGATTCGTTCGCGAACCGGACATCATGGAGACGAAGCGATTGCTAACAAAGTTATTTATAGTACCTACTGAGTTATGAGAGCGCTGTCAGTCAGCGCGAGTTTATTGTGTTTGTATCTGAGAGTTCTGAATAAACACGAGTCCCAGTCACACCGAGTCCGCCTTCACCATTATGACCAACTTTGTAACACATGCAAAGTACCATTACAGCGAGATGAACGAGTTAGTAAGTGTTGAGTATAGCATTATTTCTAGATATGTTCCAATCATATGAATAGCATCAAGGAATCAAGGAATTGATTCGCGCATTGAGTAACGTTACACAGCACAAACAAAGACACAACAGCTGTAATCGAATGTAATCCAGTTTATTGTGGGGAAAGCTGGCTAGCCCAGCCCAGATATTCTCACGCTTACCCTTCTTCTGCTTAATCTCACGCCGCGTTTGGTGCCTCCGCTGTGGGCCAGATGCAGTACTGGGGGTCGGGGATGTTGGAGGCCGAGCTTCGGCGTGTGCGAAGTTTATCTCTAAAGATGTGACTGCTGATGTTAAACAGAAAAGACTGTATGCACATTTTAGAACCGGTAGACGCGACGAGGACGTACAAAAACAGTGACTCACAAGATAGAAAACACGAAAACACCGTTCTGTCTGGAGAGAGAGAAGCCGCAGTGTGTGCACGAATAATAAATAATTAGCTACACATAAAAAAAATCAATGATCACAGATCAGAAGGAACTGAAGAAAGACTTCTGTTTTCATTTGTACATCCAAACACTGAGAAACTGCCTGCGTTCACTCGTTCACAAGTAACGTTAATGATCTCTCGAGCGTTTGCATGGGCGTGCCAGATTCTCTGGGCGGAGGAAAGGGAGGTAACCGCTCCTGCTTGGACGTCAAAACAGGAGCCTTCAGGATTGGCTCGTCTGGCCTGTCATTTTCTCAAAGGCAGAGAGAGACAGCCAGAACTCGGGTTTACACCGATCAACATTTCTATCCACTTGGGGACAATATTCAGGCTAGGGGAACTCATATTAATGTTGAAATACCTCATAAAATGAAAATTTCATGCCATGGGACCTTTAAAGTGGTTCCCCTATGATTACGAGCCAAAGAACCACGCTTAGTGCTATATAGCACCATTTTTTAGAGTGTATAGTAATATCCCAAACTGTAAAATAACCTTGAAAACGATACTCGGTTACTTAACGTAACCTCGGTTCTCTCTAGAAGAGGGAACGAGTATTGCGTAAGTTCCTTACGCTACGGGAAAGTATTCTTTCTTCGAGATTTCTGAAAACCCCAAATTATCCTTAATTTTGTAACATTGTCAACGCAGTGCGGCAGCCTGGCAGACCATAGCAGGCTAATCCAACGTGCTATTGGCTGCTCTGCTGGCATCTGCAGCAGCCTATCGGTGAGCCCGCGTGACGTGGCAACCAATGAGGGCGCTTCGCGCCCACCTTGCCTCATTTGCCTACAGGTGGGGCGTGGCCACGTGTATATAAGCGGGGCTCGCAGGCTGCATATTCGGTTTTTGTAGTTCTGAAGCGTAAAAGCCCGCGGGGCGCACGGCAAGGAACGCAATACTCGTTCCCTCTTCTAGAGAGAACCGAGGTTACGTTAAGTAACCGAGTATCGTTCTCTTACGAGAGGTTCTCTCGTATTGCGTAAGTTCCTTACGCTACGGGAACATATTGTCAACGCCGTGCTCGCCTCGCATACAGCATATGTATCCCAGGGAACCGGGGAAAGAAACACTGCTCGGGCAGGGTGGCCGGTAAGGAAACGGGCCACCACATATACGGACACTTCATTTGAACTGACGGGTGGTTACAACAGGTGGTTACAACACCCTGTCCCATGAATGAGGGAACGGCACCTGCCGGTCTCCTTCAAATTCACCACACCTTGTCTCATGAATGAGGGAGCGGCAACGCCGGTCGCCTTCAAATTCACAATACCTTGTTTTATGAGTGAGGTAACGGCACCGCCGGTAACCTTCAAACTCACAACAGCTTGTCTCGTAAATGAGGGAGCAGCACCGCCGGTCTCCTTCAAATTCACATAAGCCTAGTACCGAACTTACTACCAGTATGTGAGCTATGTCTGCACAGAATCACTGGGCAGAGCTAACAGCCCTATTAAACTGATAACACTTTCGCCTGTAAGGCAGGAACTTCCAGATTGTAGAATCTCACGAATGTAGACGGGGAGGCCCAGCCTGCCGCCATACAAATATCGTGGATGGAAATCCCTCTGGCCCAAGCCCACGAAGAGGCCATGCCTCTAGTGGAGTGTGCTCTGACACCTAGCGGGCACTGCAGGTGCTTGGAAGCGTAAGCTGCTGCAATCGCGTCCACTATCCACCTGGACAGGGTCTGTTTCGAGGAGGCGAGACCTTTAGTGCGCCCTCCAAACGAAACGAATAGCTGCTCAGAACGCCTGAAGGCGGCGGAGCGTGTGACATAAACCCTCAATGCCCTGACAGGGCAGAGGACATTGCCACCGTCCCCCTCGTCGGATGCTGGCAGAGCCGAGAGGGAGATAATCTGCGCCCTGAAGGGAGTGCCAATCGCTTTGGGGACATACCCATGCCTCGGCCTAAGAATGACCTTGGAGTCATTTGGACCGAACTCCATACACGTCGGGCTCACTGAGAGTGCGTGTAGATCCCCCATGCGTTTCACTGAAGCCAGAGCTATCAGGAATGCGGTTTTGAGCGAAAGGAACCTCGGTTCCACGGCTTCGAAGGGATGAGCCTTCAAGGCCTTTAGGACCAAGGCCAGATCCCATATAGGAACCGATGGGGGCCGCGGGGGATTCATCCGTCTAGCTCCCCTGAGGAAACGGATAATGAGCTCGTTCCTTCCTAGCGTGCTGCCTAGCGTCGTCCGAGCGAACGCTGCTATAGCCGCTACATACACCTTGAGCGTGGAAGGGGACCTGCCCAGTTCCAAAAGCTCCTGGAGGAAGGAGAGCACCCGCTGGACCCCACATTGCTGTGGATCCAATCCCTTGGAAACACACCACTCAGTAAACACCGACCACTTAGAACTATATAACCGCCTCGTAGAGGGGGCTCTAGAGTGTGAGATCGTGTTCATAACCCCTTCGGGCAGGTCAACGGGTATCCGTTGGTCACCCATACATGCAGAGACCATCGCTCTGGATGGGGATGCCAAACTGACCCTCCGGCTTGAGAGAGGAGGTCTGCTCTCAGCGGAACTGGCCAGGGGGGTGAGTGTGACAGCTTCACCAGCTCTGGGTACCAAACCTGGTTCTCCCAGCGCGGCGCTATAAGGAGCACCGGGTGGCACGTCTCCCTGATTTTCGCTATGACCTGGGGCAATAGGGAAATCGTCGGGAAAGCATACAGCGGGAGGCTGGGCCGAGGCTGGGACAGCGCATCCTCGCTTTTGGATAGAAACCTCGGGCAGCGGGCGTTCTCTCTCGTTGCAAAGAGGTCGAGCTCCGCTCTGCCGAATAGGCGCCATACCAGCTGGACTGTCTGGGGGTGTAGGGACCATTCGCCTGGGTGAATGAGGCCCCTGGACAGCTTGTCCGGGCCCACATTGAGGTGGCCCGGTACGTGTGCGGCTCTTAGCGAGCGCAGCGAGCTGTGTGCCCACACGAGCAGGCGTTCTGTCAGATTGCCAAGACACCTGGACCTGACCCCGCCCTGCTGGTTCACGTAGGACACCACCGTGGTATTGTCCGACCGGACCAACACGTGGTGGCCTCGTATAAGAGGGAGAAACTGCTTGAGCACGTTCTCTACCGCTATCATCTCCTAACAGTTTATGTGTAGGAGTCTTTCTCGGCTCGACCAGAGGCCAGAGGCCGATTTGCCCTCGAAAACGGCGCCCCAACCCGAGGTGGAGGCGTCCGTCGAGATAATCTTGCGGTGTGAGATGGCTCCCATCGTTACTCCCCGCTGGTACCAGTCGGCTACTAACCAGGGCTCCAGGGCTGAAACGCAGCTCTGAGTCACTCTGACCCGGAAGCCTCCGGACGCCCAGGCTCTGTGAGGCACTCGGGCGTTTAACCAGCGTTGCAGCGGGCGCATGCGCATTAGGCCCAGCTGGAGCACTGCTGCAGCTGAGGCCATACGTCCCAGCATCCTCTGAAAAAGTCTGAGAGGTGCGATTTTGCCCGGCCGGAAGTACGCAGCCATGCGTTGGACCTGACGCGCGCGTTGGGGTGACAGGCGGGCTGACATTGCCACGGTGTCCAGATTCAAACCCAGAAATGAGGTTGATTGCGTGGGCACCAATGAGCTCTTGGTCCAATTGACCGTGAGCCCCAGGCTGTCCAGATGGCTGAGCAGCACTGCCCTGTGGGCGAGGAGCTCGGCCTCTGACTGCGCCAGGATGAGCCAATCGTCCAGATAATTCAAAACTCGCATCCCCTGCCTTCTCAGGGGAGTGAGGGCCGCGTCCATGCACTTCGTAAATGTACGGGGTGCTAGCGACAGGCCGAATGGAAGGACGGTGTATTGATAAGCCTGGCCGTCGAAGGCGAATCGTAAGAATGGCATGTGACGCGGCGTTATCTTGATCTGAAAGTATGCGTCTTTCAAATCTAGGGAAATTAGCCAGTCTCTCGGGCGAATATGCGCGAGGATCTGCTTGGTCGTGAGCATCTTGAACGATCTTTTCGTAAGAGCTTTGTTCAGACGCCTCAGATCCAGAATCGGTCTGAGCGACCCATCCCTTTTCGGAACGAGAAAATACCGGCTGCAAAAGCCTGACTCGCTCATAGAATGGGGAACCGGTTCTATAGCCCCTTTGCAAAGCAGTGTGGCTATCTCCGCTCGAAGTAGATGTGCTACTTCCTCGCTCACTCTCGTCTCCGTACGCGCAAAGAAGCGCGGGGGGCGGCGAGCGAACTGCAGAGTATAGCCGTGCTTCACTGTTCTCAGCACCCATTCTGATACACCTGGAATGGCTTCCCACGCTCTCGCGTGTGCCACACGGGATAGAACGGCCTCCGGGCTCATAATGCCGCGCTTCGCGGGTTCGATGGCCTGTATAGGAGGGGCGGGCGCAGTGCGCTCGCGATGGCTGGCCGCCCTACACACTGTGTCTCTGCTGCTTCGAGTGGCTGTGTGACAGCGCGTGTGGTGATTAGGCGTGGGCGCAAACAAGCGGACACGTGACCTAACTCTAGCACTCGAGCGGCCGGTGGCCGCTTTATGTGAGTGAGAGACACGGGATTTGTGGTGCTTGGGTGCAGGGGTGAACACAGAAAAGTGGGCACGTTTACTGCATTTAAAAAAACATACGGCGTGAGCCGTGCAACCAGAAATAATGCAACTTTTGTGATTTCTCTGGTTCGCCGTAAAAACGGCGGTTGTAGACAGGCGAGAGGGCAGCTTTGCCGGCTGCGTTGGCTGCGTGAGAACCATCTGCAGCAGCCACAGTGGTGGGGGCTGACAGGAAGAACAGTTTTGACGGTGGTCTGGCCGCGGCGGGACTTAACCGTCGTTTCCCCCCTCTGGCTAGGAGGGCTTTGGAGGCTCGGGCTTCAGCGTGATCCTAGGCCGGGGCCCCCGAGGGGGAGGCGGCTTGCCTCTGCTGGAAGAGCGCGATCTGGTGCGGCCACTCGGTCTTCGCTGAGACGAAGGGGGCCGTGCTGGGCGCTCGTCGAGGCAGGAAGAGGTTCATTGCTTGCGTCGTCTTCTGTACCTCAGAGAAACGGTCGACGATCCCCTTGACCGCTGGGCCGAAGAGGCCGGACGGGGAGAGCGGGGCGTTGAGAAAAGCCGCGCGCTCCGTTTATCGCATATCCGCGAGCGTGAGCCAGAGGTGCCGCTCAGCTACCGTGAGGGAGGCCATAGAGCGTCCGAGGGCTTGTGCTGCGGTCTTGGTAGCGCGGAGGGCGAGATCCGTCGCGCTTCTCAAATCCGTGACCAACTCAGTGTCTTTGCTTTTCTCGTCCAGGAGAAGATTAGCTTGGAGGATTTGCAACACAGCCATAGAATGCAAAGCAGACGCAGCGAAAGCGCGGCCGATCAGCGATGACGTCACTCTGCAGGCCTTGGACGGGAGAGCAGCCTTTGAGCGCCAGCCAGAGGGCGGGCAAAGGTGCGCTGCGACCGCCTCTTCCACCGGAGGGATAGCATTGTAGCCTTTCTCAGCCGCGCCGTCAACCTGTGAGAGCGTCGATGAAGCTTGAGACGAAACCCTCGCGGAAAATGGCGCGTTCCAGGACTTTGCGAGCTCCTCGTGAAGCTCTGGCAGAAAAGGTGCAGTCCTGGAGGTGGGCGCACGGCGGCGACTGTTTAGGAAGCATCCGTCAAGTCGATTCGGCGCTGCCACCTTGGGCGGAGACCATTCGAGGCCTAGCTGCTCGACAGCCCGGGTGAGAAGGCGTAAAAGCTCCGGACCAATCCTCGCTGTCGGAAGCCATAATGGAGCAGCTGTCGGCGCGTTCCGCAGCCGCCTCATCCCTGGAGGCGGCAACAGACATGGCGGCCTGGGGTGGGGGCGGGGAAGGCGAGAGAGAAGCTGGCGGGAAAGGTACCGGCAAGCTTTTCTCCGCGAACTGCGAGCGGCACTTCTTCCTGCACGGCTTGACAGGGACTGGAGGGACATCATCCTCGAACTGATCGAGTCGAGCCCGCAGGGTCGACATCGTCAGGTCCTCGCACTCCGGGCATCCGCCGGCAAGGAGTGCGGCAGCGGCGTGATGCAGCATCGAGTATGCAGCCTGCGAGCCCCGCTTATATACACGTGGCCACGCCCCACCTGTAGGCAAATGAGGCAAGGCTCACCGATAGGCTGCTGCAGATGCCAGCAGAGCAGCCAATAGCACGTTGGATTAGCCTGCTATGGTCTGCCAGGCTGCCGCACTGCGTTGACAATGTTACAAAATTAAGGATAATTTTGGGTTTTCAGAAATCTCGAAGAAAGAATACTTTCCCGTAGCGTAAGGAACTTACGCAATACGAGAGAACCTCTCGTAAGAGAACAATTATTTAAACAATTTTTGGTTCAAATAACAGCTTTTGACAAAGCAAAAGTTTTATAGATAGATCAGCCTTTAAACCATTTTTAAAAAAAGAAAAATCATAAATTATCATGCATTTCATATACACTCACCTGAAGGATTATTAGGAACACCTGTTAAATTTCTCATTAATGCAATTATCTAATCAACCAATCACATGGCAGTTGCTTCAATGCATTTAGGGGTGTGGTCCTGGTCAAGACAATCTCCTGAACAGGGGCGTAAATCGCGGGGGGGGACGGGGGGGACAGGACCCCCCCCAATCGGAGGGCTGTCCCCCCCTAAAAACCATGCTGAGTATTGTAAATAATATAACAATATATACTTAAAATAAATGTGTAAGTAGTAAAACAATACAAACGCAAACGAGACAAAAAAATGCGTTTTAAGTTTAGAAACATTTTGAAACATCCCCCCTCCCCCCTTGCCTCACAGTGGTTTGATCCACCGTGCACCTCAACTAACGTAACCCATAGAACGTAGAAAAACTACCACACAAGTTTGGGGAGAGGACAAGGCTCTTCAGACAGCAGTTGTGAAACACCAGTAAGTAGCTGTCAAGGCTATTTTATTAACTTTAAACGTCAGATGAAATGATTCTTTTCTCTTTAATACAGATTAGGCTAAACACTGTTAACATCACTTGCCCACCGCCGCACCGTCCCGCTCCGCTGTATAGTAATAATATAATTTAGTTAGAGAACTGACAAAACAATTAAAAACTGAACGTGTCTGCTCAATACAGCACGAGCCGAACGAGCAAACAGCTTACAGACAAGATTATCGAAGATTTGGTTTCAAAGCGTAAAAGCGCCTATTTAAGGGAGTGTGTCATTGTACTGTTTTGTTGTTGTGTTTTTCATTACGAATAATAGGCTAATGAACCCAAAATTCAAGCAACCCGCCTCCAAATTTAAAAATTGGCTAATAATAAACCGAAAGTTCAGTCAGCTCTGTGTAGGGTTTTGCCCAATATGATAATAAGTGGCAGATCAGAGGCTTCTGCAGTTGAATATCTAAATATCTGAATAGCATAGTATAAAATACTATGTGGAGGACGTAAGATAATTTAATTATTATAATATGACTGCGTGGTGAACCTTAATCGTATTTAAACTACTATCGCTTTGTGTTGTTGGTCAGATAAAATGACAGAGAAAAGAAAAACGGACATTAGATAATTTTTCAGTTCACCAAAACGCCAAATAAGTACAAAATGTTTTTTTGTTTTTTTGTGTGGTACACATATCCTTACAAGTACGATTTTGGCTGTATTATTTGTGTCCCCTTCAAAAATTGCTCTTGAGAAATGTCATGTTTATTGTCCCCCCCAACTTTTAGATAAAATTTACGCTCCTGCTCCTGAACTCCAAACTGAATGTCAGAATGGGAAAGAAGGGTGATTTAAGCAATTTTGAGCGTGGCATTGTTGTTGATGCCAGATGGGCTGGTCTGAGTATTTCACAATCTGCTTACTGGGATTTTCACGCACAACCATTTCTAGGGTTTACGAAGAATGGTGTGAAAAGGGAAAAACATCCAGTATGCGGCAGTCCTGTGCGCGAAAATGCCTTGTTGATGCTAGAGGTCAGAGGAGAATGGGCCGACTGACTCAAGCTGATAGAAGAGCAACTTTGACTGAAATAACCACTCGTTACAACCGAGGTATGCAGCAAAGCATTTGTGAAGCCACAACACGCACAACCTTGAGGCGGATGGGCTACAACAGCAGAAGACCCTACCGGGTACCACTCATCTCCACTACAAATAGGAAAAAGAGGCTACAATTTGCACGAGCTCACCAAAATTGGACAGTTGAAGACTGGAAAAATATTGCCTGGTCTGATGAGTCTCGATTTCTGTTGAGACATTCAGAGTCAGAATTTGGTGTAAACAGAATGAGAACATGGATCCATCATGCCTTGTTACCACTGTGCAGGCTGGTGGTGGTGGTGTAATGGTCTGGGGGATGTTTTCTTGGCACACTTTAGGCCCCTTAGTGCCAATTGGGCATTGTTTAAATTTATAGAACTTAGCACTTATAGCACTTATAGAAAAGCAGAAATACAGCTATTTCCCTGGTTAACCCTGCACTAAAAAAAAATCTAAATCTAAATGTACTGCTTTTATTTGAGGACAAAAATATAATTTAACATCACTGAATCAACCTACATTTTAATAAATGCATACCTAAATACATACCAACAAAATACATTTTTATTTCAACTTTTAAATCAGGTGGAAATAGATTATCTACATCTTTTACAGTAACAAAGCTGCGCTGTATGCATTATCTGAAGAAAATGGCATCAGAAGCTTTCTGAGGACAGGAAGTTCCCTTGAGAGATACATTCATATGTTTTCTGCATCAGAGAACTAGTACATTAGATGTATTTAGGCCATACATGAAGCTGGTTATGTGAAGCAAATGTAAAAAATGCATTAGTTTTGCAAAAAAAAAAAGTTTTTCAACTAATCTAGGTTGATGAAAGTCCAAATAACCATCTTTAACTGTATGGACAAATTATTATTATTATTATTATTATTTTATTTTTTTTTCAAAATATATATTTGTTCTGTTCCACAGAAGGCTCAGAATGAGATGATGGTGAGTAAATGATGACACAATTAATGGGTGAACACAATCTATTAAGATAACAACCTGAATATAATTGTTGGACCATGAATGCAAGTATAAAACCCTCTATTGTTCTCTCCATTTCAACAAGTTTCCCATCACTGTCTGACATTTTGTTTGACATTTTTCTCTCAAATGCTCAAACAGAATACAACATGTGAAAGTCTCTGTGATAGTACAAAGCACATGAATATTTAATTAGACAAGCTGTTCAGTTTATGATTGGTTGTTGCTAAACAACTGCTTCACACTGCATCTTCAGCACAACAATGCAGGCCCCGCAAAAATGTATAAAATTACAAGTGTGAAAGTTTGCTTTCCCTGGAGTTAACAGCAGTGTTTAAAAGATGATAAGCCACGTTTAAGCGAAGTGTGATTATATGTTCATTGTTATTTAGACCTCGGCCAGCCTCACTTGCCATGTACTCTGCGAAAACTCCAAACGGTGCAGTCTGCACTGTGTAAGGAATTGAAATGAATTAAAGGAAAGTATCCTATCGCTCTGCCACTAGCCGAATATGTCTTTGACAATGAGCACCAAAGCAATAACACAGAGAACGCATGCAGCCCGGGACTTTTTCAGAGAGTGATGAAAAGATGATTGTCCTTTGGGCAAATGTTTGAGGGACTTTCTGGTTTAACCCATATCTGTGAGGATGATAGATTGTGCTATCAGTATTTTCCATAATCATACATATTACAGTGCAGAGAGAGAGAGAGAGAGAGAGAGAGAGAGAGAGAGAGAGAGAGAGAGACACTCTGTGTAAATTTTTAAGTACAGTCACAGCTTCAAGGGCACATGGGCGGTGGTGTGGTGTAAATTCATACTTTAGAGATTTGTGTTAAATACAGCCTACAGTCTACAGAAGCCTACAGCAGTGTCTCCCAAAAATCCAGTACTTGTAATATCTGTTAGTGTTTCACAAACACTGTTGTTGGCCATTTATCGCCATCTTGCCAGAGCCCTCAGGACTCTTCAAACACCCAGAGAGAGAGAGAGAGAGAGAGAGAGAGAGAGAGAGAGAGAGAGAGAGAGAGAGAGAGAGAGAGAGAGAGAGAGAGAGAGAGAGAGAGAGAGAGAGAGAGAGAGAGAGAGAGAGAGAGAGAGAGAGAGAGAGAGAGAGAGAGGATGCACAACCTGCACCTCTACCACTAACTACAGGCCCCATCTCTGGGGAACGTGAAAGTCTAATCAATCCTTTTCCAAGGATCAGCAGACACTGGCTTCATTGATTTGATAGTTATTGTGACACATGTGTTGGCAGCAGTTGTTTGCCCATTCATGACTCATTTATGAGCCTACCATTCTGCGTGGCTTGCCTGCAGCCTCTGACAAAGTGGTTATGGATGTTGGCAATTTAATGGTAGCTTGTGTGTGAATGTGTGTCTGTGTGTCTCTTCTACTCTACAGAGTCAGCGACAGCAATATGGGTCTGGGGAGGCAATCAAATTTAAACTAGGTTGTAGTGGTGTGACATTAGCAATCTTTACTAACATTGTGGAGGTTTTGCTTGCTGAAACCAAATAAATACTGTTAATGCTAATGAAACCTTTGAATGATGAATAACTTCCTTGTTGCCCTGTAGACTGTGCATATTGACATTTGAAGGCAAAATAGAATGAAATGTAATTAAAGGGGAAGAAGAGGTCAAGAGAAAGATCGTAAACAATGCATATGAGCAAGATTAAAACTATGCATTTATCCCGCTCCAAAAAGGCCAAGCATATGTGAAGCAGTTATCCAGATTGATAGATACATATATCCTGCCATTTGCTTGCAGTACTTCACTATATATTATGTGATCCTACCCTTCTATTTTAATAAGATGCATGCTTTTTGTACACAGCACGTGTTAGAAAAAAGATTTAGTCACATTTGACCACAATCTCTCTCTCTCTCTCTCTCTCTCTCTCTCTCTCTCTCTCTCTCTCTCTCTCTATCTCTCTCTCTCTCTCTCTCTCTCTCTCTCTCTCTCTCTCTCTCTCTCTCTCTCTCTCTCTCTCTCTATCTCTCTCTCTCTCTCTCTCTCTCTCTCTCCTCTCTCTCTCTCTCTCTCTCTCTCTCTCTATATATATATATATATATATATATATATATATATATATATATATATATATATATATATATATATATATATATATATATATATATATATATATATATATATATACACACAGCATTAGTGGGATATAGATATATATGGGATCAAGGAATAAACTTTTGTCCACTGTTGTGGACATTATATTTGAATTAATTTCTCCCATTATTACACTTCTTTTTTTCCATGTATATGTGTATAGATATGTGTATAGATACATTGTATTGAATGGGAAAATCCAAGTATGGCCATTTTATCCACATATTGCATAAAGTAAAATGGTATATCAATGCATTCCGTTATATATTTCATAGTTGAGAATCATCTTTAAACAAAGTTTGCTTAAAAAAAAATCCTGAAACCTAAATATTGTTTGGTAAATTAAAAATAAATCCCATTGTTTTTGCCTATACATGCAATTTCATGTCACTTTATTTTTTAAACAACTGAGACCTGGTGTCAACTATAGAGTGTCATATCATAACATATGAATAAAATATAATACAAAAATAAAAAAATAAATAAAAAAATTGTCCATTTGTACTTATGCTTTAAACAATGTAATGACATGAAAAAATATTAAATAAAAAAAACACATTTTTTTTCTTTCTTTCTGGGTCCCAGGAGGATATAGTTATAATTAGCTTTTATTTATTTATTCATTTATTTATTCATTTTAACAGACTAAAATAATTACTATTTTTTTAACAGCTGCTCCAAGGTACAGTTTATTTTACAATCGCTAGGACACATCTCAAAACTCTTCACTTGGCACCGCAGTTTCACTTTCAGAATGCACTATATCTGTAACGGTTACCAGCTGGAGTGCCCTTGAGAGCCATCAGAGGGCACTCCACATAAGACTATTATCACTCACAAACTACATTTCCCATAACTCACTGCCCGGACTCATCATCACTTATCACTGATCACATTCACCTGTACCTCATTCACTGATTGCATTCACCTGTTTCATCATCCTGTTAGTCTCAGTCTATTTATACCATGGTCATTCATTCACTCACCGCAAAGTCTTGTTTAATGTTACACTACAATTCTGAGCACTCTCCTGATTTTCTTGTTTCTTGTTTTTTGATACCTTGCCCTGTTCCCTGGATTACTCTCTTGCCTCTGGTCCCTGCCTGTTTTGTTTGTTTGTTTCTTTGTTTGGACTGCCTATCTGTGTATGACCCTTGCCTGTACCTTGGATTACGCTTCTGGATTGCCCTCAAATAAAGCTGCATTTGGATCCACCTCCGAGTCTCGGAGCAGTTCGTAACAATATCTACCAAAACACTTCATACTTGTCTAAAATAAACTGATCCATAACACCAGCAAAGGTTTTTACCCAACAAACACACTTTATCATAAAACACAGACTTAAAAACACTAACATGAAGTAGCATTATACAATATTTTCTTTTGTAAAATTTCTTTACAAAACAATAATGACAGTCTTTACTGCCTATACAGTTTTTTTGTTGGTTTTGTTGTTGTTTTTTACAATCGGGACACATTTTCAGCTTTAAGCTGAAAACACACACACACACACACACACACACACACACACACACACACACACACACACACACACACACACACACACACACACACACACATACACACACTCACGGGTGTTTTTGTGAAATGTGGGGACATTCCATAGGCGTAATGGTTTTTATACCGTACAAACCGTATTTTCTATCCCCCTACACTGCCCCTATCCCTAAACTTAACCCTCACAGGAGACTGTGCAGTTTACTTTCTGTGAAAAAAAACCTCATTCTATGTGAAATATAAGCATTTTGAAAAGTGAGGACATGGGGAACGTCCTCATATTTCACCCTCTTTTTGTAATACCTATGTCATACCCATGTCATTATACACGTTTCTGTCCTGATATTTCACAAAAACATGCCCACACACACACACACACACACACACACACACACACACACACACACACACACACACACACACACACACACTTTGTCAAGAATACGGAATACAATCACAGGATAACACTTCAAAATAGACTTTGGAAAATGCAGAGTAGAAATGCACATACACGAAACAATAACTGACAAAGGACTGAACAAAAGTAAATGAGGGAACTAAACAGGAACAGCTAGACAAAGTTGAACTAATCAGTAACCATAGTAACTAACAAGAACTCATACAGACACAACAGGAACAACTATTACATTGGTCACACCAGCAGCTCTACAGACCTAATTTAGCTCATCAAGGAAGGCTACAAGGAAAGCTGCATTATATGACCCAATGAGGTCTGCACACCAACCACACCAACTTCAATATAGCCACACACATGGTGATGTTGGCTCCACGTTGTCCAGGTACTCGGACAGTCAATTCCGACCTCTCCTCCTTGCCTTGGCCAGTTTTGACCACCACATATTCCTTGTCTTCCACCTCCCACTGCTGGCTTCACGTTATCGCCATGTTGAGTGCCATCTTACTATACACTCAAAAAAAAAAAATATTGTCTAAACATAAGATTTATGTATTTTAATTGCATATAAATTTTCCATGCATTTAGATTACATAATTTTAACGTAAACAAATTAATACATTTAATGTGATTCTTACATTTAAGTCATCCATAAATGTAACAGGTAAGATTTATGTAATTGTATTGATAAACTGAATGTGATTCATATATGCCAGTTTTACGTAAATTAATCTTTTATATAAGATTTATATAAAAGTGCACAGAAAAACGCCCGTTAAATGAACACTTTGTAGTGTTCATGTGTGTGCTCACTACGGGGTTATAGTACAATTGAAGTAGTAAAGTTAATGAGATAATTGAGTGATGATTGAGCATTAATGATGAACACCTGATAATAATAAGCAGAATCACTGACGGAAAGAGAAACACAAGAACTACAACTGACTTCAGCCACAGCCTTAGATGAAATCAACTGAAGATAAAAGATGAAAAATCTGAAGATCTCAGCAGATGATGATTAAACAACTCCACAAACAGCATTACCAGCTTCACGCATTATTAACCAGACTGACTTTATTTCTGTCATTTCTGTTTATAGTTCTGTTTATTCCCTTAACTTTTTAACTTTAGTTTTTCCTCTGGCTCTTTTAACTGTGTGTTTATAAAGCACATTTGTTATGGCAAGGGAAAACAAGAGAATATCTTATCTGGTGATGTTGGCTATTTATATATTGTTAATGACATCATTGTGTGAGTTCAATCCTCTGGTTATAGTGGTACTGTGTTAATAGTTTTGTTTTATTCATAATAGTTGCCATGTGATGCTACAGCACGAGTTACAGCACTGTTGTGTTACTCGAATAATATGCAGAATTTAAATCTACGGCATTGCTTAGATACACACAGACATCAAGAATCAATGTATGAATCTCAACAATGGTGACAATCAATTAAAAGCTTCATGCTGCAGTGCATGTTGGGTACCACCAATAACGATACTCGGTTACTTAACGTAACCTCGGTTCTCTCTAGAAGAGGGAACGAGTATTGCGCAAGTTCCTTACGCTACGGGAAAGTATTCTTTCTTCGAGATTTCTGAAAAACCCAAAATTATCCTTAATTTTGTAACATTGTCAACGCAGTGCGGCAGCCTGGCAGACCATAGCAGGCTATTCCAGCGTGCTATTGGCTGCTCTGCTGGCAACTGCAGCAGCCTATCGGTGAGCCCGCGTGACGTGGCGACCAATGAGGGCGCTTCGCGCCCACCTGGCTTCATTTGCCTACAGGTGGGGCGTGGCCACGTGTATATAAGCAGGGCTCACGGGCTGCATATTCGGTTTTCGTAGTTCTGAAGCGTAAAAGCCCGCGGGGCGCACGGCAAGGAACGCAATACTCGTTCCCTCTTCTAGAGAGAACCGAGGTTACGTTAAGTAACCGAGTATCGTTCTCTTACGAGAGGTTCTCTCGTATTGCGTAAGTTCCTTACGCTACGGGAACATATTGTCAACGCCGTGCGCGCCTCGCGTACAGCATATGTATCCCAGGGAACCGGGGACCATAACACTGCTCGGGCAGGGTGGCCGGTAAGGAGAACGGGCCACCACATATACAGACACTTCATTCGAACTGACGGGTGGTTACGACGGGTGGTTACAACACCCTGTCCCATGAATGAGGGAACGGCACCTGCCGGTCTCCTTCAAATTCACCACACCTTGTCTCATGAATGAGGGAACGGCAACGCCGGTCGCCTTCAAATTCACAATATCTTGTTATATGAGTGAGGTAACGGCACCGCCGGTAACCTTCAAACTCACAACAGCTTGTCTCGTAAATGAGGGAACGGCACCGCCGGTCTCCTTCAAATTCACATGAGCCTAGTACCGAACTTACTACCAGTATGTGAGCTATGTCTGCGCAGAATAGCTGGGCAGAACCAACAGCCCTATTGAACTGATAACACTTTCGCCTGTAAGGCAGGAACTTCCAGATTGTAAAATCTCACGAACGTAGACGGGGAGGCCCAGCCTGCCGCCATACAGATATCGTGGATGGAAATCCCTCTGGCCCAAGCCCACGAAGAGGCCATGCCTCTGGTGGAGTGTGCTCTGACACCTAGCGGGCACTGCAGGTGTTTGGAAGCGTATGCAGTTGCAATCGCGTCCACTATCCACCTGGACAGGGTCTGTTTCGAGGAGGCGAGACCTTTAGTGCGCCCACCAAACGAAACAAATAGCTGCTCAGAACGCCTGAAGGCGGCGGAGCGTGTGACATAAACCCTCAATGCCCTGACAGGGCAGAGGATATTGCCACCGTCCCCCTCGTCGGATGCTGGCAGAGCCGAGAGGGAGATAATCTGCGCCCTGAAGGGAGTGCCGATCGCTTTGGGGACATAACCATGCCTCGGTCTGAGAATGACCTTAGAGTCATTAGGATCGAACTCCATACACGTCGGGCTCACTGAGAGCGCGTGTAGATCCCCCACGCGTTTCACTGAAGCCAGAGCTATCAGGAACGCGGTTTTTAGCGAAAGGAACCTTGGTTCCACAGTCTCGAGCGGTTCAAAGGGATGAGCCTTCAGGGCCTCTAGGACCAAGGCCAGATCCCATATAGGAACCGATGGGGGCCGCGGGGGATTCATCCGTCTGGCTCCTCTGAGGAAACGGATGATGAGCTCGTTCCTTCCTAGCGTGCTACCTAGCGTCGTCTGAGCGAACGCTGCTATAGCCGCCACATACACTTTGAGCGTGGAAGGGGACCTGCCCAGTTCCAAAAGCTCTTGGAGGAAGGAGAGCACCCGCTGGACCCCACATTGCTGTGGGTCCAATCCCTTGGAAACACACCACTCAGTGAACACCGACCACTTAGAACTATATAACCGCCTCGTCGAGGGGGCTCTAGAGTGTGAAATCGTGTTCATAACCCCTTCAGGCAGGTCAACGGGTATCCGTTGGTCACCCATACATGCAGAGACTATCGCTCTGGATGGGGATGCCAAACTGACCCTCCTGCTTGAGAGAGGAGGTCTGCTCTCAGCGGAACTGGCCAGGGGGGTGAGTGCGACAGCTTCACCAGCTCTGGGTACCAAATCTGGTTCTCCCAGCGCAGCGCTATAAGGAGCACCGGGCGGCGCATCTCCCTGATTTTCGCTATGACCTGGGGCAATAGGGAAATCGGCGGGAAAGCATACAGCGGGAGGCTGGGCCAAGGTTGGGACAGCGCATCCTCGCTTTTGGACAGAAACGTCGGGCAGCGGGCGTTCTCTTTTGTTGCAAAGAGGTCGAGCTCCGCTCTGCCGAATAGGCGCCATACCAGCTGGACTGTCTGGGGGTGCAGGGACCATTCCCCTGGGAGAATGAGGCCCCTGGACAGCTTGTCCGGGCCCACGTTGAGGTGGCCCGGTATGTGCGCAGCTCTCAGCGAGCGCAGCGAGCTGTGTGCCCACACGAGCAGGCGTTCTGTCAGATTGCCCAGACACCTGGACCTGACACCGCCCTGCCGGTTCACGTAGGACACCACTGTGGTATTGTCCGACCGGACCAACACGTGGTGTCCTCGTATAAGCGGGAGAAACTGCTTGAGCGCGTTCTCCACCGCTATCATCTCCAAACAGTTTATGTGTAGGAGCTTTTCCCCGCTCGACCAGAGGCCCGAGACCGATCTGCCCTCGAAAACGGCGCCTCAACCCGTGGTGGAGGCGTCCGTCGAGATGACCTTGCGGTGTGAGATGGCTCCCATCGTCACTCCCCGCTGGTACCAGTCGGCTACTAACCAGGGCTCTAGGGCTGAAACGCAGCCCTGAGTCACTCTGATCCTGAAGCCTCCGGACGCCCAGGCTCTATGAGGCACTCGGGCGTTTAACCAGCATTGCAGCGGGCGCATGCGCATTAAGCCCAGCTGGAGCACAGCTGCAGCTGAGGCCATACGTCCCAGCATCCTCTGAAAGAGCTTGAGAGGTGCGATTTTGCCCGGCCGGAAGTACGCAGCCATGCGCCGAACTTGGCGCGCGCGTTGGGGTGACAGGCGGGCTGACATTGCCACAGTGTCCAGATTCAAACCCAGAAATGAGGTTGATTGCGTGGGCACTAATGAGCTCTTGGTCCAATTGACCGTGAGCCCCAGGCTGTCCAGATGGCTGAGCAGCATTGCCCTGTGGGCGAGGAGCTCGGCCTCTGACTGCGCCAGGATGAGCCAATCGTCCAGATAATTCAGTTCTCGCATCCCTCGACTTCTCAGAGGAGCGAGGGCCGCGTCCATGCACTTCGTAAATGTACGGGGTGCTAGTGACAGGCCGAACGGAAGGACGGTGTATTGATAAGCCTGGTCGTCGAAGGCGAATCGTAAGAATGGCCTGTGACGCGGCGTTATCTTGATTTGAAAATATGCATCTTTCAAATCTAGGGAGATTAGCCAGTCTCTCGGGCGAATATGCGCGAGGATCTGCTTGGTCGTGAGCATCTTGAACGATCTTCTCATAAGAGCTTTGTTCAGACGCCTCAGATCCAGAATCGGTCTGAGCGACCCGTCCCTTTTTGGCACGAGAAAATACCGGCTGTAAAAGCCTGACTCGCTCATAGAATGGGGAACCGGTTCTATAGCCCCTTTGCACAGCAGCGTGGCTATCTCTGCTCGAAGTAGATGTGCTACTTCCTCGCTCACTCTCGTCTCCGTACGCGCACAGAAGCGCGGAGGGCGGCGAGCGAACTGCAGAGTGTAGCCGTGCTTCACTGTTTTCAGCACCCATTCTGATACACCTGGAATGGCTTCCCACGCTCTCGCGTGTGCCACACGGGACAGAACGGCCTCCGGGCTCGAAACGCCGCGCTTCGCGGGTTTGACGGCCTGTATAGGAGGGGCGGGCGTGGTGCGCGCGCTCTCTGTGCTGTGGGCCAGCCGATCGCTCGCGATGGCTGGCCGCCCTACACACTGTATCTCTGCCGCTTCGAGCGGGAAGTGGCCTGTGTGTGGCCCTACACTCGTCGTTCCGGCCACCTTGGGCGGAGAACAAATGGTGTGTGGCGCGGCGCATGGCGCCGGAGGCAGAATGTTCGCGAAAATGTGTGAGCGCGTTTGAGCGGGCACAACTCTTACGCGTGGAACATGACCGGTTAAGAGTGGCTGTGTGACAGCGCGTGTGGTGATTAGGCGTGGGCGCAAATAGGCGGACACGTGACCTAACTCTAGCACTCGAGCGGCCGGTGGCCGCTTTGTGAGTGAGAGACACGGGATTTGTGGTGCTTGGGTGCAGGGGTGAACACAAAAGTGGGCACGTTTACTGCATTTGAAAACACATACGGCGTGAGCCGTGCAACCAGATATAAAGCAACTTCTTGATTTCTCTGGTTCGTCGTAAAAACGGCGGTTGTAGACAGGCGAGAGGGCAGTTTTGCTGGCTCGTTGGCTGCGTGAGAGCCATCTGCAGCAGCCACAGGAGTGGGGGCTGACAGGAAGAAGAGTTTTGACGGTGGTCCGGCCACGGCGGGACTTAACCGTCGCTTCCCCCCTCTGCTAGGAGGACTTTGGAGGGGCTTCAGTTGGAAACAGGCGAGAGGGCGAGTTCGCCGGCTCGTAGGCTGCGTGGAAAACATCTGCAGTAGCCACAGGAGTGGGGACTGACAGGAAAAACAGAGTTTTAACGGAGGTCCGGCCGCAGCGGGACTTAACCGTCTTTTCTCTCCTTATGTATAGACGCCCAAAAATACTCGAGCACCACGCGGTGCGAGTTAGCTTTCTGTATGTAAGAAAAGCTGGCCGCGAGCCCGGGGAAGCGGACAGTAAAACATTTTTATCTGCCGCGAGAGCTGGGCTCGAACTCGGGTCTCCGGCGTTTCAGCTGCTGATTTTGCCACTGTGCTACCGGGAGGGACACAATAGCGTTCAGTTAGCGCGAGCATACGGCAGTACGTCCTCGTGCTTGTTGGCAGTCGTGCGTGCATAAAAGACAGGCTCGTTACTGCAATAGTAATATTTCCAGCCGCCTGAACTGGAGAGGGGGCTGAGAAATGCTAGAGAATGGCGGTTCGTCCGGCCACAGCGGGACGAAAACACCCTCTGTTAATTTCCCGGTGAGTGCGGCGCGCGCGCGCGCTGAACGTGCTCATGACCGTGCGCACTCTCATTCCTTGTGAACGGCGCAATCTGCGCGGTCCAACAGGGGGGAGTGCGGGTTCGTTGGAGAGCATATGTCAGCGTCATGTCTCATGACGGCGTTTGTTTGCTGGCGTGCGTGTCTTAACAGGCTCGTGTACAGCAATATGAACAATTCCAGTCGCCTGAACTCATGAGGGGACTGAGAAATGTGCGCGAGGGTGGAACAGCTCTCTTGTAACGTAAAGAGAGCTGCAGGACCGTCCGTTTCTGCCATCCCTTGTATGTAAGCGGCGCATTAGCGCGGCATGAACAGAGGGGGGAGGAGGCTCGCTCCGAGACCGTTCATTCCTACCATCCCTTGTAAGCGGCGCGGTGGCGCGGCTTGAACAGAGGGGGAGGAGGCTCGCTCCGAGACCGTTCATTTCTACCATCCCTTGCAAGCGGCGCGGTGGCGCGGCTTGAACAGAGGGGGAGGAGGCTCGCTCCGAGACCGTTCATTTCTACCATCCCTTGCAAGCGGCGCGGTGGCGCGGCTTGAACAGAGGGGGAGGAGGCTCGCTCCGAGACCGTTCATTCCTACCATCCCTTGTAAGCGGCGCGGCTTGAACAGAGGGGGAGGAGGCTCGCTCCGAGACCGTTCATTTCAACCATCCCTTGTAAGCGGCGCGGTGGCGCGGCTTGAACAGAGGGGGGGAACAGCGGAGTGATGTTGTCATAAAACTGCTCGAGTCGAGCCCGCAGGGTCGACATAGAGAGTTCCTCGCACTCGGGGCATTCGCCCGCGAGGAGTGCGGCGGCGGCGTGGTCACGGCCCAGACAGAGAGCGCAGACACATGGCGGTCTCTGGTGCTGAGCTGCACGTGGCACGAGCCGCAGGTGGAACGAGGCGTTTTGATAAAAACGCTCGTGCTCTTTTATGAAACGTGTGACGCAACGGCGAGAACACGTGCAATGAAAGGATATAATGCTGCCGGATAGCAGAGCAGGCACGGATGGCTGAAGGTGGCGCGATGCTGCCGGCTTCTTCAGGCGCTGTCCTCTGCTTGCTCATCTGCACGATCACGGCGGCGGGTTCCAGATCCAGCGATGCGAAGGGCTTCGCTGAAGAAAAGAAAATCGAATATGCAGCCCGTGAGCCCTGCTTATATACACGTGGCCACGCCCCACCTGTAGGCAAATGAAGCCAGGTGGGCGCGAAGCGCCCTCATTGGTCGCCACGTCACGCGGGCTCACCGATAGGCTGCTGCAGTTGCCAGCAGAGCAGCCAATAGCACGCTGGAATAGCCTGCTATGGTCTGCCAGGCTGCCGCACTGCGTTGACAATGTTACAAAATTAAGGATAATTTTGGGTTTTTCAGAAATCTCGAAGAAAGAATACTTTCCCGTAGCGTAAGGAACTTACGCAATACGAGAGAACCTCTCGTAAGAGAACCCCCCATATGTGTCCCAGCATGCATTACGGCATGAATAAATTATGCATCTGAATTGTGACAAATTTTCTTTGATACTTACTAATTGCTTTTACTTGTGCTGTTTTTGTTGTGACATTTTAGTTGCTTGTTCTAAGTAATGCGGTAGATTAAAACCTGTTGTGCACTTTTTTTTAAATCTGGATATTATTCAATTAACACAACCGTCCTGTATCTTGTTCTGTATTATTACTACGGCTATTACTATGAATACAACACAATTAATAACACATTACCTCTATAACCAGCAAATTAGCCTCTGAATGAGAACAGTGATTCAGGCCACTACAAATAACCAACATCACCTGATAATATTTTCTCTTGGATTCCCTTGAAATAACAAATGTGCTTTATAAACACATAGTTAAAGGAGCCAGAGAAAAACTAAAGTTAAAAAGTTAAGGGTCAAGAGCCCAACTAAAGCAGACACTGATCTCCATCATGGTGACTTCCAACGAAACGTCTCGGTTACATATGTAACCCTCGTTCCCTGAAGGAGGGAACGGAGACGTACGTCGGAACTGACAGACGAATTGGGATCTATTTTCAGAGACCAATCTGCTTCGAGTGTATAGAAACGAGCCAATAAACATTGGCATGCGGTTCACGCACCGCCCCGCAGCACGGGTATAAAACACGGAAGTGAACAACACATACCGCTTTTACAACTGAGGAGCCGAGATGTGACTCGGGCCTGCAGCTGAAGCACAGCACCTGGCGACGGGACGTACGTCTCCGTTCCCTCCTTCAGGGAACGAGGGTTACATATGTAACCGAGACGTTCCCTTTCAGTCGGTCACGTTCGACGTACGTCGGAACTGACCGACGAATTGGGATCCCTAGAAAAACGCCAGGGTGCTGGCCCTTCCAGCGCCCTGCTTAAGCAACTGGGTGCTCCCATTTGGAGCAGCAGACAGGGCTTAAGGCAGGGAGGTCCGACACTGCTGTTTCTGCAAGACCCACTCAGCGTGACTATTGGATAACGCTGGGAAAGCGTGCCCGTCTCGGGAGATGGTACGCTGCGGAGCCACGTCCTCCGGAGGAGGAGAGGTGGAGAATACTCATACGGACTAACCTATCTAGGTAGTAACTACATATGGCAGTCTCTGGGGTGGATCCAACCTGGTCCCAGGGGGGAAAGAACACACCCAGAGACGACAGAGCGGGCTCTGTCAAGGGAAAGACACGTGGCTAGCTGAGTAGGGTAGCTGGTACCGTGGAGAAAACACATATGGGGTCGCCGTGAGGGAACAGCTACATATGGACCCAGCCTAACACACACGTTCCACAAGCATACGGGTGCAGGCCTGGCGTCAGACGGCCGCAACGTCTGACACCGCAGGGGTGACGGAGGAGCTCGATAGGGTTCACCATTTCTGGGGGACACAACTGGAGAAGATAAACGCACGTATGAGTGGCGTAGCAAGCCGACACAGGAACGGGTACTTCACGTCTACCGGCCGTTGGAGGCGAGTACACGGGAAGAAACCGGTTCCACACGGAGGCTATAAAATCTAGCTGACGTGTTAGGTGTCGCCCAGCCCGCAGCTCTACAAATGTCTGTCAGCGAGGCGCCTTGAGCCAGCGCCCAGGAGGAAACAACACTTCTTGTGGAGTGTGCTCGCAACCCGAAGGGCAAGGCACGTCTTGCGATTGGTACGCTAAGACGATAGCATCCACTATCCAGTGGGCTAACCTCTGCTTGGAGACAGCCTTTCCCTTCTGCTGGCCTCCGTAACAGACGAAGAGCTGCTCTGAGGTCCTAAAGCTTTGTGTCCGGTCAACGTAAGCGCGAAGAGTGCGGACGGGACATAACAAAGCCAGGGCTCCGAGCGGCGTTACCGCGGCTGCAGATGCCATATGCCCCAGGAGCCTCTGAAAAAATTTCAGTGGGACCGCCGTCCTGCTCTTGAATGTATTCAAGCAGTTCAACACTGACTGGACTCGTTCCTCTGTGAGGCGCGCAGTCCGGTTGACCGAATCCAGCTCCATAACAGAGATAAGAGATCCTCTGCGTGGGACAGAGTTTGCTCTTCTCTCGGTTGACCCGAAGGCCCGACAGGCTGAGGTGACGGAGCACCAGGTGCCTGTGTTCGCACAACTGCTCTCAAGACTGGGCGAGAATAAGCCAGTCGTCGAGATAGTTGAGAATACGAACGCTGCGTTCTCGGAGTGGAACAATGGCTGCCTCCACGACTTTCGTGGAGACGCGGGGTGACAGGGACAGCCCGAAGGGCAGGACTTTGTACTGATATGCCTTCCCCTCGAACGCAAAGCGTAGGAATGGTCTGTGTCGAGGAAGGATAGAGACATGAAAGTACGCGTCCTTCAGGTCGATCGCTGCAAACCTATCTTGGGGACGGATGCACTCGAAGATGCGTTTCTGCGTTAACATTTTGAACGGAAGTCTGTGCAGGGCCCGATTCAAAATGCGCAGATCCAAGATTGGCCGTAACCCACCCCCTTTCTTGGGTACAATGAAGTAGGGGCTGTAGAACCCCAACTCCCTCAGAGCAGCTCCCTCCGTCCCTGGGCTGCCCGTCTCAGGGCCACTTACCCTTACGCTTCCCTCCAGACTTAGCGGGGCCCTGAGCGGGTTGGGCGGCCCCCTTGCGTCCGGCGCCCTCCTTCCCGGGTGGAGGCTGCTACTTGGGTTTAGCAGGGGCGGAGGCGGACGCAGGAGGTCACCCTCGGCGACGAGCAGGAGGAGACGCTGCAACCGGCGGAGGGGTGAAGGCAGCAGCGGTCCGCCGGGGCAGGATGTTCTTAATCGCCTCCGTCTGCTTCTGTGCCACCGAGAACTGTTGGGCGAAGCTCTTGATGGCGTCGCCGAAGAGGCCGGCCTGACTGACAGGGGCGTCGAAGAACCGCACTTTGTCGGCTTCGCACATATCAGCCAGGTTCAGCCACAGGTGGCGTTCCTGGACCACCATGGTGGACATCGCCCGACCCAGGGAGCGGGCAGCGACTTTCGTCGCCCGGAGGGCGAGGTCCGTCGCTGTCCGCAGTTCCTGCGTTACCCCTGGGTTGGCACCACCCTCGTGCATCTCCTTGAGCGCTTTGGCCTGGTAGACCTGCAGGAGCACCATGGCATGCAACGATGATGCGGCTTCTCCACAGGCGGTGTAAGACTTGCCCAGAAGTCTGGACGAGAACTTACACGCCCGGGAGGGGAGACGCGGGGCATTCCGCCAGTCGACCGCGGCCCTGGGACACAGTTGCATCACCACGGCGCGCTCGACCAGAGGTATCCCCACGTAGCCCTTAGCCGCACCACCATCGAGGGTAGTGAGGATGGAGGAGTCAGTCGATCGATGACGGGCACTGTAGGGTGCCGACCATGACTTTGTGAGCTCCTGATGCACCTCCGGGAAGAATGGCACTGGGGCGGGGTGCTGAGAACCAGCACGGGCCGCCCCGAGATACCAGTCATCCAACCGCGAGGGTTAGGGACACGGTGGAGGGTTCCACTCGAGCCCGACACTCGCGGCGGCCCGGGAGAGCATAGCCGTAAGCTCTGGATCCGGCTCGGACAACGCTACCACACCCGAAGGGGGCAACGCAGCCGGGTCGTCATCTCCGGAGCCCATTAGCTCATCCTCCGATGCAACCAACGAGATCATATCCTCAGCCAGAGCCCCGAAGGAAACGGCTGGCCCCCCATGAGAAGGACCAGCTCGCTCCTCCAAAAACTCCACCGGCGCAGCGGAGGGTGGGAGGGGCCCAAGGGGCTTTTGGCCCGTCGGGGAAGCCCTGACCGTCACCCTCAGATCTCCACCAAAGGCATCAGCCAAAGTAGTAGCACTCTGCTTTGCAGCGGGAGGACCACTAGATCGGGGGAAGCTCAATGGGACCCCACCCCTTTTGAGGTATTGGAGCCTAGATCTAAGCACTGCGATGGTCATGTTCCTGCAGTGGGAACATGAGTCATTCATGAACGCTGCCTCAGCGTGCTGAACGCCCATACACGTGAGGCAACGATCATGACCGTCAACTGGGGACAGAAAACGCCGGCATCCAGAAACACACGGTTTGAATGACATCTTGATTAAGACACAGGGTCAAACCGTGTAGCTCTTTTAGGAGTGGAAAAACTGCTCTTTTAGTGCTGAAGCACTCAGGGAGATGGCCGCGGCTCCCCGCGGTCCGATAGTGCAAGCCCGCGGGTGAGCACTCAAAAGGAAACGCCCAACGAACCAACACTGGAACTCTTTTTGTTTCAGCAGCCACTCGCTGAATCGCACTGTCACGCCAACACCTGAAGAACAGCCTCTCCAACTCGTCTCACGAACACTCACTTGCAGAAAACTTCTTGTGTGAAGGCTCGTTTCTATACACTCGAAGCAGATTAGTCTCTGAAAATAGATCCCAATTCGTCGGTCAGTTCCGACGTACGTCGAACGTGACCGACTGAAAGGGAACTATTATTTTCATTAAAACAGAAATGACACAAATAAAGTCAGTCCTGTTAGTAATGCGTGAAGCTGATAATGCTGTTTGCGAAGTTGTTTAATCCTCATCTACTGATATCTTCAGAGATTTAATGTCTTCTTTTATCTTCAGTTGATTTCATCTAAAGCTGTGGCTGAAGTCAGTTGTAGTTCTTGTGTTTCTCTTTCCTTCAGTGATTCTGCTCATTATCATCAGGTGTTCATAATTAATTCTCAATCATCACTCGATTATCTCTTTAACTTTAACACTGCTTCAATGGTACTTTAACCCAGTAGTGAGCACACACATGAACATTAGGAAGTGTTCATTTAACATGGGCGTTTTTCTGTGCACTTTTACATAAATCTTACCTGTTTCATTCACATATAACTGGTATATATGAATCACATTCAGTTTATCAATACAATTATTGATTAATTATTGACTGTCAATAAATTATCTTTGTTCACTCTGCATCTGGGTCCTCCATTTCAGAATTCCTGACAGTAGACCACCAGAAAACATAACTGCAGTCAAATGAAACTAAGCCTCTGCAATCTGATATAAAAATAAATGTATGTAAAGTGTAAACATTGCTGAATAAAAATGTACCAGTGGATCACACTGGATTACAGGAGTGCCAAAATACAACAAATAAAATTTAGATAAAACAATAATAATATAATAAAATATTTTTCAGAGTCAAAACAGTAATAACTTTAAAACATTAGAGAACTGAGCCTTTAAATCTCCTTTGTAAAAGCTTTACGAGGCATAAATAGTCCTCACTTTAGATGAGCTCACAAAAATAGTTAACTGATAACTACTAAATGTTTTATAACTACCTGAATTAATCATGAATTAGAGTGGAAATACTTGTTATTAAAGCATGTATGACACACTGAGTAACCATTACTATATGTCTAAATAATAAGATGTATAATTTAAATAGTTTATTAATCATTTACTTACACTTTCTAAATTATCTGATGAGCCACTGACAACTCCTAAATAACTGGTTTGTAAATAATGTAATAGTTAATTTAGAAATGATAAATTGATAATTTATAAAGTATGAAAATACAATTATTAAACACATTATAGATATGTTTGTAAATCAAGAATAAAGCATTTATAGCTGTATTTATAAACTACTTAGTAATGTATATTAATGCTTTACAAATGATGAATTAACTATATAATAATGCTTAACTAATGCTTCATAGTTATTATAAAGTGTTACCCCAAAAGGATTGTAAAAACAAATCAATTTCCCCACAATGGTGATTTTAGATTTTACTATCCTTGTGGGGACATTTGGTCAACAGCAACAACAAAAGAACACATAAATCAAGTTATCATAAATTGAGTAGAACTATTGTGCCAAAGGCATAGGCTTTAAAAAGAAAAGGCTGTGAAATCAATTGCTCTTCTGATGATATTCTATGGTTTGTACCTTTCATGTCATAAGGACATTCTCAATTCTTCTTTACTTTCAGCCTGTGAGCATCTTCAGTGCAGGATTCATCAATGCAATGATGTGGCCTTGACCATATTGTTACACACCATCTAGACCAATGAGAAATTTAAAAAGACAGACATTTTCTCCTGAGGTGGTCTAACATAAAATCCGTCACTGTGCTGCCAACAGTGGCTTTGAAGGAGGAAAATGTTGGTCGCTCCGGAAAACTGCTGATGATGGAGAAGCTTTGAAAACCGTTCACTTTGAGGATGGATGCTCTCTGCTATAGGTTCTCTTTGAAAGCTGAACATTTTCATCTCCACAGCCAATGTCTGACTTTGAAACCCTTCTAAAATTATCTCTAGATTTTGAAAGAAAAAAAATTGTGGGCTTAACTTTTTTTAAAAGAAAACAAAGGCTTTCACTATCTGCCTCTACTACAAAACATGAATTTATCTGACAGTCATAGTATACAAACAGCAGGTTTCCTGAATGCACAGTATTCATGAAGCAGTGCATACGAGATAGGTTACTATACACTGTAAAACAAAAGGTGCAATATAGCACCAAAAGTGGTTCCTCTATGATTATGACGAAGAACCATTTTGGGTGCCATTGTAAGGATTGGTTTTGGTGCTAAGATAAATCCCTTTCATGGTTGGTGTCCTTTTAAAGGTCTCAGTGTGAATGGTAAAATGGTCTCAGTTTCCATGCAGTCACTAGTAGTATTAGAAAGGTTGAAAACTAATGAGAATTCTGTTCTCCTTTTTGAGTGGTCTCTTCAAAGATATCTGATCCTCTCCCACAAAACCAGTTGTTTGTGTTGCAAATATTTACAACCCTTTTGTTCTAGTTGGAGTATTTAAGGAAGGATAACAGAGCTGCCAAGGGGGGACATTCTGTAGCCAGAACCCCCATGCAGTCTGTGTGAGTGTCTTTGAGACACTCACACACACTGCATGTATTATGCCAGACATGACTCTTTGAAATTATTTTCATATTACTTTGCGATTGAGTTTATGTTTTTACGCTGACCAGTTGTGTACCATGGATTCTTGCTTAATTATTTTCTTCTCTGGCCAAAATAAATGTTAATCTTGATTTATTCTGTATCTTTCTGAAATCATTATTTTAGTAGAGTCGCATGCGGAGTAAGTAGGAGCTACCGCAAATCTCTCTGTTGGGACAGATCAAACTGAGCACTCCATAGCGGGTGTTACAAGTAGACAGGAGGCAGACACAGATGTTAACAGGTATGAGAGTTTATTTGACCACAGTAGAGCATGGGAAGTGAAGCAGGTGAGTAAACCGGTTGATGGTAGATAGGATGGTGATATGAGAGAGAGAGTTACTGTCTTTTGTCTTGAAGGTGGAATGATGTTGAAGCCTGGAGGTTTCTGGAGACTGGAGATCGCTGGAGACTGGAGATCGTTGGAGACAGAGGGACGGACAGGAACACACCCACACAGCAGACAGGGAACACGGAAGGAAGGAGACACGCTGGAGACAGGTAGTATCGATAGGAGAGTCCTTGAGGTAAGCATAGGTAGACGTATATGCGAACGAGACCGGACGTGGAGTGCTGTGTGGTTGTGAGTCTTGTAGTGCTGGTGATGAGTGTGGTGATGAGGTGCAGGTGATGGTGATCAGTACTCTGGGGAAGGAGTGCGCTGTGATTGGTGGAGGGTGGAACCTGACGTGTCTGTGACAGTACCCCCCCCTCCACGGCCCGCTCCAGAGGGCCGAGAACCCCGACGCCGTGGTGGACGTCCTCTACCCCGCGGAGCTGGCTTCTCAGGATGACTGTCGTGAAATGTCTGGAGTAACATGGGATCTAAAATGTCGTTTCTTGGGACCCAGGAGCGTTCCTCGGGACCATATTCTTCCCAATCCACAAGATATTCCAGCTGACCACCACGACGTCGGGAGTTCAAGATCTCATTGACCTTGTAGGCCGTACCGTCCACCAGGATGATTGGAAGGGGGGGTTCGGCGGGAACTACGTCAGGTCCTGTGGGGGAAACAGAGGGATGGTGAGCTTTGAGTAGTGAAACATGGAAAGTAGGATGTATACGGTACCCTTGTGGCAGACAGAGTTGATATGTGACCGGGTTGACCTGCTTGGTGATGGGGAATGGGCCAATGAACCTGGGACTCAGCTTTTTGCAAGGCAGACGCATTCTGATGTCTCGGGTAGAAAGCCACACCAGTTGACCAGGCTGGAAGACGGGGGTGTCAGAACGCCGAAGATCCGCGACCATCCTGCGTCTGCGCAGGGCCCGTTGCAGCTGATGGTGAGCTGAGTCCCAGACCCTCTCGCTCTCTCGGAACCAGTAGTCCACAGCAGGAACGTCGGAGGGTTCCCCATCCCAGGGGAACAGTGGAGGTTGGAAACCGAGTACGCATTGGAATGGGGTGAGTCCTGTGGTCGACTGCTTCAGGGAGTTTTGGGCGTACTCGGCCCAACCTAGGAACTGGTTCCAAGAGTCCTGGTGGTCATGACAGAAGGTACGTAGGAAGCGACCAATTTCCTGAACCTTCCTTTCCGTCTGCCCGTTTGACTGTGGATGATATCCCGACGTCAGGCTAACGGCCACACCTAGGAGTGAGAAGAATGATCTCCATACTCGTGAAATGAACTGGGGTCCTCGATCGGATACTATGTCCTCAGGTACTCCGAAGTATCTAAAAACTTGATTGAAGAGTGTTTCGGCTGTTTCCATGGCAGTAGGCAGACCTGGGAGTGGGATCAGACGACATGATTTGGAGAAGCGATCTACTACCACTAGGATGGTGGTATTACCGTCTGAGACCGGCAGGTCAGTGATGAAATCTACTCCTAGGTGTGACCATGGGCGTTCTGGAACGGGCAGAGGAAGGAGCTTACCAGCTGGAAGATGACGTGGAGATTTGGAAATGGCACACTCCCTACAGCCCTGCACGTACCTTCTGACATCCTTTGCCATCCCTGGCCACCAGAAGCGTTCTTTTAGCAACGAGAGGGTTTCATTGACCCCCGGGTGACCAGTACCGAGTGACGTGTGAGCCGAGTGAATGGTGGGAGTGCGTCGTGTCCGAGTGAGGTATAGCAAGCCAGGTGGACAACCCGGCGGAGGGTTCGTGGAGGCATTGGAGGAGGGCATGGTTTCTTCGGACCAGGTAATAGGACTTACTATGAGGGAGCTTGGAATAATGGGTTCTGGTTCTTCGATCTATTCGTCAGGGGCATGAAGACGGGAGAGAGCATCAGCCTTAAGATTCTTGGTACCAGGACGGTAGGAGATGGTATAATTGAAACGGGAGAAGAACATGGCCCACCGGGCTTGTCTGGGGTTTAATCTCTTGGCTGATCGAAGATATTCAAGGTTTTTATGATCTGTTAGCACCAGGAACACATGTTTGGCTCCCTCCAACCAATGTCTCCACTCTTCTAAGGCAAGCTTGACTGCGAGAAGTTCCCTGTCACCGATGGAGTAGTTGACCTCCGCCGGGCTGAGCTTGCGGGAGAAGAAGGCGCATGGATGGAGTCTACTTGGCGTCCCCTGCTGCTGCGACAACACCGCTCCCACTCCGGTGGTGGAGGCGTCCACCTCCACGATGAAGGGTTTTTCCGGGTCTGGATGGACTAGGAGGGGAGCGGTGGTGAAGGCTTTCTTGAGGTGGCAGAAGGCATTGGTAGCTGCCGGGGTCCAGGACAGAGACTTGGGCTTGTTGCGTAACATACTGGTGAGTGGATGAGTGATGGAGCTGTAACCTTTGATGAATCGTCGATAGAAGTTGGAGAAACCTAGGAAGCGCTGGAGTTCTTTGATAGTGGTGGGCTCTGGCCAGGTGGTGATGGATTCCACCTTCCTCTCGTCCATCCGGATGCCACTGTGATCAATGTGGTATCCCAGGAAAGAAACTGAAGTTTGATGGAAAGAACACTTTTCGGCCTTGAGGAATAGACGGAACTGACGTAGACGGTTTAGGACCTCCGCAACGTGTTGGCGATGTTCGGCCTGGCTCCGGGAGTAGATGAGGATGTCGTCGATGTAGACTAGGACGAATCGATGGAGAAACTCCTGGAGCACCTCATGGATGAAATCCTGGAATACGGAGGGGGCGTTTACCAATCCATACGGCATGACGAGGTATTCATAGTGTCCAGTAGGGGTAATAAAGGCAGTCTTCCACTCGTCCCCCTCACGTATCCGGATGAGGTTGTACGCGCTGCGGAGGTCCAACTTGGTGAACACAGTGGCACCACGGAGATGTTCGAGGGCTGCTGGGACGAGAGGAAGGGGGTACCGAAACTTAACTGTTATCTTGTTGAGGGAACGATAATCGATGCATGGCCGCAAGCCTCCGTCCTTCTTTGCCACGAAGAAGAAGCTGGACGCAGCAGGGGAAGTAGACGGCCTGATGTAACCTTGGACGAGGGCTTCCTGTATGTATTCCTCCATGGCCTTCTCCTCCGGGATGGATAGTGGGTATATCTTACCCCTTGGTACTGGTTCACCCGGAAGCAGGTCGATGGCACAGTCCCATGGCCGGTGTGGAGGCAGCTTGGAAGCCCGTTGCGGGCAGAAGACATCGCTGAAGGGGGCGTAACACTCGGGAACATCGACGGAGCGTTGTTCAACTGGACTTTCGATGGATGTGGCACAGAGAGTCAGATCAGGCAGAGATGAGGATGGAAGAGGAAGTTCCGTCAGACATTGTGAGAAGCAAGTGTCGCCCCACTTCAGGATTTCGCCCATTTTCCAGGAGATGGTAGGATTGTGCTGCTCCAACCAGGGGCGCCCCAGAACCACGTCAGCGGTCGAATCCTCCAGAACCAGCATGTGAGCCTCTTCCCGATGTAGAAGCCCGACCTGAAGAGTGACTGGTCCAGCCACGGTACGGACGTGCTTGCGACTGAGGGGTCTTCCGGTTATTGAGCTGATCCTGTAGGTGGTCGGAGACGGAGTGGTCTTGAGGCGTAACTGGCGGCAGATGGCCCCGGAGAGGAAGTTGCTGGCTGACCCCGAGTCGAGGAGCGCGACCACTGAAAGGGAGACATTAGCGGCAGTAAGGATGACGACAGTGGTGAGTGGTTTCATTTTATGATCAGCAGGAATAAAGGCACTCACCATGGGTCGCGGAGGTCGTGTGGGGCATGCAGCTATGACATGCCCGGGATCACCACAATACAAACAGAGACGTAGGGTCAGCCGACGGCGGCGTTCTTCAGGGGCTAGTCGGGAGTTCTCTAACTCCATGGGTTCGTGGGCTGGTTCTGGGGTGCTGACGGGTTCGGATCGGCGGAAGGGCACGTTGAAGGGATACTGGTCCTGGTGCTCTTGGATGCACGCCTGCATGCGAGTAGCACAGCGAATAGAATGCTGGATGAACTTCTCAAGGCCGATGGAGTCCTCGCATGCAGCGAGATGCAGCCGTACCCGAGGTTCCAATCCTTGCCGAAATGTAGTTATCAGCGCCTGTTCATTCCATCCGCTGACTGCTGCAAGTGTTCTGAATTGCAAAGCATAATCGTAAATAGACATGGATCCCTGTTTGAAATTATAAAGTTTCTCACCAGCTGACGAATCTGTGATTGGCTTCCCAAACACCTCCCGGAAGTGGGAAATGAACGCTGAGTATGACTGCGTTACCGCACCTTGTTGTGACCAGATGGAATCGGCCCACATTAATGCTTTGCCGCTGAGCTGCGAAATAATGAAGGCGATCTTTGAGGTGTCGCTCGGGTATAGGTGCGGCTGCATCTCCAGGACCAGTGTGCATTGCAGCAGGAAGCCGCTGCAATTCTCCGCCGATCCTGAGTAGGGCGCCGGTTTGGCCATGGGACTAGCATACGGAGGTAGTGAAGGAGGGTTGTTGACAGAGTGGTTGGTGTTCGCTGGTGCAGGTGAATGAACAGTAACTGGAGTGGGTGGTGGAGGAAATGTGCGCCGAAGCGCATCTACCAATTCCTGGAAGGGATCCGGTTGGCTCATACTGGGTCTCGGTTATGGTCCGGTCTTCTGTTACAAGTAGACAGGAGGCAGACACAGATGTTAACAGGTATGAGAGTTTATTTGACCACAGTAGAGCATGGGAAGTGAAGCAGGTGAGTAAACCGGTTGATGGTAGATAGGATGGTGATATGAGAGAGAGAGTTACTGTCTTTTGTCTTGAAGGTGGAATGATGTTGAAGCCTGGAGGTTTCTGGAGACTGGAGATCGCTGGAGACTGGAGATCGTTGGAGACAGAGGGACGGACAGGAACACACCCACACAGCAGACAGGGAACACGGAAGGAAGGAGACACGCTGGAGACAGGTAGTATCGATAGGAGAGTCCCTGAGGTAAGCATAGGTAGACGTATATGCGAACGAGACCGGACGTGGAGTGCTGTGTGGTTGTGAGTCTTGTAGTGCTGGTGATGAGTGTGGTGATGAGGTGCAGGTGATGGTGATCAGTACTCTGGGGAAGGAGTGCGCTGTGATTGGTGGAGGGTGGAACCTGACGTGTCTGTGACAGCGGGAGCATCGAGCCAAGCATGAGAGAAAATCAGATTTCTGACTGTCACTGTTATTATAAGTTGCAGCTTTCGTGGCTATAAATCAAATAACAATTTTTGTTATGAGTAAACACGTGGGACTCACTTAAAGTTAAAATAGTTCACTCTGCAATCCTCTGTAATAGCAGAACTGAGTTTGTGTCGTGAGAGCTAGTGAATCGCGACACTAGCCTCTGTGCGGCTCCGGGTCCCATGGTGGAACGAATATTTGAAAATAAGTGATACTAAGAAAAATCAACGATCTAAATTAAATCTCAACTAATCTTAAAATCAGCTGATAAACTTTAAACGTAACACACTTGAGGACTCAAGATGGCGCCGAGGATGGCTGCTGCGTTGCGAGCTCCGTTACAACATTGTAGTTTTTTGTTTGTTCTGTTTATAGTTTTTGTGTTTTTTGTCTTGGATGTTGTCTGCCTTACTGCGTACTACAGACAGACACTTTTGGACATTGGTTCGGCAATCGCACACCGAAAACCGGACTTTAAATTCTTCAGTGACGACCCGCTGTTTACAAACACGGCAGCGGAGCCCTTTGTCTGGGCAGTCCGACCGCGGAAACGCAGCCGGAGAAGGGGAAGCAGAGCCGGCGTGCTCATCAGAGTAAGACGCCGCGCAAACCGACCCCCGCTTCCCAGTATTTTACTGGCTAATGTTCAGTCTCTGGACAACAAACTCTGCGAGCTGAGAGCACGGATCTCTTTCCAACGAGAGACGAGGGACTGCTGCATTATCTGCCTTACAGAAACTTGGATGTCTGCTGAGATTCCAGATTCGGCCATCGAAACCACGGGGTTCTCCGTGCATCGAATGGACAGAGAAAAAGAACTCTCAGGGAAAAGCAAAGGCGGGGGTGTATGTTTTATGATCAACAGATCCTGGTGTGATCAGAGGAACGTACACTCTATCAAGTCTTTCTGTTCTCCTGATCTGGAATTTCTCATGGTTCTGTATCGACCATTCTGGCTACCGAGGGAATTCACAGCGGTCATCATCACAGCTGTGTATATTCCCCCACAAGCCGACACAGACCGGGCACTAAAGGAACTGTATAGGACAGTGAGTGAGCAGGAAACCGCGCATCCTGAGGCTGCGTTTATTGTGACCGGGGACTTTAACAAAGCCAACTTCAAACGCATTGCACCTAAATACCACCAACATGTTAGCATCAACACGCGAGGGAACCGTGTCTTGAATCACTGTTACTGTCCCTTCAAGGATGGTTACAAGTCCCTCCCGCACCCACCATTTGGCAAATCGGACCACTCTTCCGTTCTCCTTTTGCCTGCTTACAGGCAGAGATTGAAACAGGAAGCACCCGCCCTCAGAACCATCCAGTGCTGGTCGGACCAATCAGACTCTATGCTACAAGACTGTTTTGATCACGCGGACTGGGAGATGTTCCGGTCGGCCTTTGATGATGACATCGAGGTCTATGCTGATAGCGTAACGTGTTTCATCAGGAAGTGCGTAGAAGACGTTGTTCCGACCAAAACAATTCGGTTTTACCCAAACCAGAAGCCGTGGCTAAATGGGGATGTTCGCGCGGCACTCAATGCGCGGACCTTCACTTTTAACTCCGGTAATGCAGAGGAGCATAAACAAGCAAGTTATGCCCTCCGGAAAACCATCAGAGCAGCAAAACGCCAGTACAGGGACAAGATTGAAGGACAGTTCAACACCACCGACTCTAGAAGCATGTGGCGGGGAATTAACACAATCACGGATTATAAAGGGAACACAAACTCCACCGTGAACACCGCTGCCTCTCTCCCGGACGAGCTAAACACCTTTTATGCTCGCTTTGAGGGAACTAACACCGCCCTCGCGGAGAGAGAGCTCGTGGCTGAAGATGCAGAGGTTAGTTCACTCTCTGTATCTGTAGCGGATGTAACCCGATCCTTCCGGCGGGTGAACATCCGTAAAGCCACGGGTCCAGACGGCATTCCGGGCCGCGTCATCAGAGCGTGCGCAAACCAACTGGCTGGAGTTTTCACGGACATTTTTAACCTGTCCCTCTCCCTGTCTGTGGTCCCCACATGCTTTAAAACGTCCACCATTGTGCCTGTACCGAAGCAGTCAAAAATCATCTGCTTAAACGACTGGCGTCCTGTTGCTCTGACCCCCATCATCAGTAAATGCTTTGAGAGAATAATCAGAAACCACATCTGCGCTGTTCTCCCCCCTCACTGGACCCACTGCAGTTTGCATACGGCAAAAACTGCTCCACTGATTATGCCATTTCATCAATAATACACACTGCTCTCTCCCACCTGGAAAATAGGAACACATATGTGATAATGCTGTTTGTAGGTGCATTCAACACCATTGTGCCCTCCATACTTGACGGGAAACTCCGGCCTCTAGGCTTGCTATGCAGCTGGATCCTGGACTTCCTGTCAAACAGACGCCAGGTGGTCAGAATGGGCAGCAACATCTCCTCATCACTGACTCTCAACACTGGAGCCCCTCAGGGCTGTGTTCTCAGCCCACTCCTGTACTCCTTGTACACACATGACTGTGTGGCAACCCACAGCTCCAACACCATCATCAAGTTTGCTGACGATACGACGGTGGTAGGTCTCATCACTGACAATGATGAAACGGCCTACAGAGAGGAGGTGCACACTCTGACACGGTGGTGTCAGGAGCACAACCTCTCCCTCAACGTCAGCAAGACCAAGGAGCTGATGGTCGACTTCAGGAGGAATGAGAGAGAACACCGCCCCATCACCATCAATGGAGCACCGGTGGAGAGAGTCAGCAGCTTCAAGTTCCTCGGTGTCCACATCACAGAGGAACTCTCATGGTCCGTCCACACCGAGGACGAGGATGTGAAGAAGGCTCATCAGCGCCTTTTCTTCCTGCGACGGCTGAGGAGGTTTGGAATGAACCGCCACATCCTCACACGCTTCTACACCAGCACAATAGGGAGCCTGCTGACTGGCTGCATCACCACCTGGTACGGCAACAGTACCGCCCGCAGCCGTAAAGCCCTGCAAAGGGTAGTGCGCACGGCCAGCTGCATCATCGGAGGTGAGCTTCCCTCCCTCCAGGACATGTATGCCAGACGGTGTGTGAAGAGAGCTCAGAGGATCATCAGAGACTCTAGCCACCCAAGCCATGGGCTGCTCTCACTGCTGCCATCAGGCAGGCGGTACCGCAGCATCAGAACACGCACCAGCCGACTCCAGAACAGCTTCTTCCCACAAGCAATTAGACTCCTTAACACACACTGGATGGAATATCACTCAGCACAACCCACTGTAGATACACACACATTATATACACATTATTTATCATATAGCATCTATTGTACATTGGATTTCTATTGTGAATAATATTGTATACTGTACATTGTATATTATTATTATTATTATAGCGTAATGTATATTGTTTAATGTATGTTTAGTGTATATTGTTTAAAGTATAAGTATATTGTAAGTATGTGTATATTGTTTAAAGCTGTGAGAACTACACTCACATTGTGTAAATTATTTATTGTTTATTGTAGAGTTTTACTGTGCTGTGAGTAATTGTGCATCAGATGATGTAATCTGATGTTGCTCTAAATGTTGTACATGTCATGTCATGACTGCTATGTTGCTCGGAACTGCACCTAAGAATTTCACCTACTGTTGCACTTTTGTATATGGTTGAGTGACAATAAAGTGATTTGATTTGATTTGATTTGATTTGACTTTATGGAGTCACATAAAATTGGAGTCAGATAAAATTATTCATGGAGTCAGATTTGAAAGGAGATAGCTATCAATAAATTAAGAGAACTTCACCGAAATGCTGAAAAGACTTGCACGCAGAATCCCTTTTGACCAAGCCGTTAGAATCCGTTTTTTTGGGCTAATGGATGGAAGTTTACACCATATAGAACCTTTTTTTTTTCTAGTGTGTAGTTCAATATACAGGGAGTGCAGAATTATTAGGCAAATTAGTATTTTGACCACATCATCCTCGTTATGCATGTTGTCTTACTCCAAGCTGTAT
The DNA here is from genome assembly GCA_023566225.1 of Romanogobio albipinnatus. NCBI lineage: Eukaryota > Metazoa > Chordata > Actinopteri > Cypriniformes > Gobionidae > Romanogobio > Romanogobio albipinnatus. Next base: position 40,168,842 of record CM042241.1, on the reverse strand, counting down.
AGGCTGGAAAGCCTACTACCAATTAAGCATATTAGGTGATGTGCATCTCTGTAATGAGAAGGGGTGTGGTCTAATGACATCAACACCCTATATCAGGTGTGCATAATTATTAGGCAACTTCCTTTCCTTTGGCAAAATGGGTCAAAAGAAGGACTTGACAGGCTCAGAAAAGTCAAAAATAGTGAGATATATTGCAGAGGGATGCAGCAGTCTTAAAATAGCCAAGCTTCTGAAGCGTGATCATCGAACAATCAAGCGTTTCATTCAAAATAGTCAACAGGGTCGCAAGAAGCGTGTGGAAAAACCAAGGCGCAAAATAACTGCCCGTGAACTGAGAAAAGTCAAGCGTGCAGCTGCCAAGATGCCACTTGCCACCAGTTTGGCCATATTTCAGAGCTGCAACATCACTGGAGTGCCCAAAAGCACAAGGTGTGCAATACTCAGAGACATGGCCAAGGTAAGAAAGGCAGAAAGTCGACCACCACTGAACAAGACACACAAGCTGAAACGTCAAGACTGGGCCAAGAAATATCTCAAGACTGATTTTTCTAAGGTTTTATGGACTGATGAAATGAGAGTGAGTCTTGATGGGCCAGATGGATGGGCCCGTGGCTGGATTGGTAAAGGGCAGAGAGCTCCAGTCCGACTCAGACGCCAGCAAGGTGGAGGTGGAGTACTGGTTTGGGCTGGTATCATCAAAGATGAGCTTGTGGGGCCTTTTCGGGTTGAGGATGGAGTCAAGCTCAACTCCCAGTCCTACTGCCAGTTTCTGGAAGACACCTTCTTCAAGCAGCGGTACAGGAAGAAGTCTGCATCCTTCAAGAAAAACATGATTTTCATGCAGGACAATGCTCCATCACACGCGTCCAAGTACTCCACAGCGTGGCTGGCAAGAAAGGGTATAAAAGAAGAAAATCTAATGATATGGCCTCCTTGTTCACCTGATCTGAACCCCATTGAGAACCTGTGGTCCATCATCAAATGTGCGATTTACAAGGAGGGAAAACAGTACACCTCTCTGAACAGTGTCTGGGAGGCTGTGGTTGCTGCTGCACGCAATGTTGATGGTGAACAGATCAAAACACTGACAGAATCCATGGATGGCAGGCTTTTGAGTGTCCTTGCAAAGAAAGGTGGCTATATTGGTCACTGATTTGTTTTTGTTTGGTTTTTGAATGTCAGAAATGTATATTTGTGAATGTTGAGATGTTATATTGGTTTCACTGGTAAAAATAAATAATTGAAATGGGTATAAATTTGTTTTTTGTTAAGTTGCCTAATAATTATGCACAGTAATAGTCACCTGCACACACAGATATCCCCCTAAAATAGCTCAAACTAAAAACCACTTCCAAAAATATTCAGCTTTGATATTAATGAGTTTTTTGTGTTCATTGACAACATGGTTGTTGTTTAATTATTAATGTTGTAAAATTAATCCTCAAAAATACAACTTGCCTAATAATTCTGCACTCCCTGTATAGTATACCTTTTTAGGGAACTTATATTACCAATACCAATAGGCTATTTCAAGTGCCTCAACGCTTTTCCTTTTGATGGAGTAGAGAAAATCGACTGCTTCTTGCAGGAAATTATGGGTCTGCCGAGGAACTCTAAAATTTAGTCTAAATGCCTGACTCTATTTTCTTTTTGGTAGCCAGACGACTAATTTATTTTATAGAAATGCGCGCATGAATTCACATCATACACACACACACACACAGAGAGAGAGAGAGAGAGAGAGAGAGAGAGAGAGAGAGAGAGAGAGAGAGAGAGAGAGAGAGAGGCGGGGATCTACGGCGGGGGAGCGAAACGGAAAATCTGTCTTCGACAATAAGCATCAGTCTCCGTGCCGATCTGCTGTTTATACGGACACATACGGCACGGCGATCTTACATGCGACAGTATTTTATAGGATAATCAAACGGAAACTAGATGTTTTTGTATAAGGGTTAGAAGTGGAACTTGGGTAGCCGAAGTCTTGGGCGTATCTCCACTTTTGTTCATTTCTTTTCGAATTGAACAGCCGACGCTGAGCGCATCTGATCTTCCCCGAGCGCTCGGTGCTGATGAGGGCTTTGTTGGTGTGATCCGCGCGCGATGGCCGCTTCGGGCGGACAGAAGAGTGAGAAGTTAGATGAAGCTCAGGCTCTAGCGAGGAGTTGCGCAGGGCGACCGGACTTTCTGCCCTGCGATGGACTATCCATTTGCGCCACACACAGCCACGGGAAGTGTTTCAAGCTGCACTGGTGCTGTCATCTGGGCTGGTGCCACTGTAAGTAGCCTACACGCACCCAGCATCATTGAGACGTGGATAGATAGGGTCAGTTGCACGGAATAAACAGTAGGCTATCCACTGGATGATCCGATCGAAATGCCTCAAGACTTAAAACTATAACCTACAAAGAGGAGATTAATAGGTCAGCGCCTCTAACAGTTCTGGTAGGCTATAAAAGAGGTTATGTGAGAATAATTGAAGTTTAAATGACAAAACACAAGCTTTCAAAACATATTTTTCCACCGTTCAAGCCAAGGCATCTCTGGGTTGCAATAAAACAAAGATTTCATGCACAGTCTCAAGGAAATTCTTTTGTTCCCATTTCCCTTCAGAGTTCACGAACGCTGACGTCAGATAAGAGTTTCTTTAGTTTATTTTTAATCAGTTCCAGCTGTTATAGCTATGCCAAATGTTCTAAATCTATTCACTCTTAAAAATAAAGATTCTTAATTGGCATCGGTTTCATGAAGAAACTTAAACATCCACTGAAAGTTCCCATAAAAGGTGAGAATAGCCTATTCAAATGTTTTTCACACTAAGAAAAACTGTCCCGACTGAAACGTATGGTTTTAAAATCTTAAAATGTAGGCTACTACATTTACTGTAGACCTGCTTTGAAATAATCAAAATAATCAATAATCAACAATGATCAAAAATCTATAGGCTAAGTAGGCTATTTGATTAATCAGTAAACATAGCTAGTCTTTAATCTGATAACTATTTTGTTCATTTCAGTCAAGACCGTAATAGCATCTGCTTGTCACATATTCTCAGAAGGATGGGGAATCTTGCGTTTGTGTCACTTATGAAATATTAAACAAGTTGTTAAATGATGCATAGACACCTTATGACTGGTTTTGGTTCTAAGAAATATTAAAACAATTGATTAAATCACTTTTACCTTTAAATAATAGAAGTAGCCTAAATGGGAATACATCTGGTTAACATTGTCTTTATGATTTTCATGGCAACAAAATAAAAAAGAAAAGAAAAGAAAAATATAAAAAATACAGATACAGCTGCAATATGGTTTTGCATTAACGTTAGTAATATATGCAGAGCCGGTGTCCTGACATTTCATCCTACCCGTCAGATTGTCCTACCAGGGCTTACTGCGCATGCCCACATCAATATTTTTTATTTTTTATATTTACATTTTGGGTAGGTTTAGGGGTAGGAATGGATATTAATGAATATTAATAAAGCAAATCACATTAATATGATTCTGGTAGCACAATCTGATAGGTAGCATTTTACATCCATATTTAATATTTATTTATTTAAAATATTTACAAAGTTTTAAGGGTAGGTTCAGGGTAGGGGTAGGTATGGATATTAATAAAGCCTCAAATCAGATGAATATGCTGGTAGCACAATCTGACAGGCAGCATTTTTTGCTTTCGAATTGTGCTACCTACTGTTTTAATGGGAGGTAGCAAAATCTGACAAGGTAGGACAAATCGACAGAACACCGGCCCAAGGCATTAGCGAACTAAGCGACTGCTTAGACATGAAACGACTTTTGATGTATGTTATTTTATGATTATTGAAATCGCAAAATGGCCTTAAAGAATTACTAAATAAATTGCAAAATGTGACGTTTTCTAATATATGCAATAAAAACACTCTTGATTTTGGCTACAAATCGGGATACATTTCGTATCATGAGTTCAGTATCGAGATACATATCGAATCGTCTGACGTTCTGAACGCATGTTTTGGAGTAGGCTACAGCATAGCTTCCAGTTTCTCAGTAGATGTTTTTCCTGCAAGTGCTATATCGTCCCCTTGGAATTATAAGTTGTGTAGCCTACATGTTGGAAGTTTTTATTTTTGAAAATAAAAAGGTTCTTTCTACACAGTCGAATGGAATGCAAAAAATAAAATTTTATTTCTGCCAAAAAAAGCTCTCTTTAGTGTTTGAAAGAAATCAACATTTCTTGTTTTTTAAAAGTCTCTTCTGCTCTTCAGGCTGCATTTATTTGATCAAAAAAAAGCAATATTATGAAATATTATTATAATGTAAAACAGCTGTTTTCAATGTGAATATATAGTAAAGTGTAATGTATTCCTGTGATCAAGTTTTCAGTGTCACATGATCCTTCACAAATCACTCTCATATGAGGATTTGATGCTCAAGACACATTTATGATTATCAGTTTTCATATTACAATATGTTTAGGATTCTTTGAAAGCTTTCTATTTAAGAGAAATTCTATCCTTTTGAACCTTCATCAAAGAATCCTGGGGAAAAGTGAGCATATTCAGCATAACTAAAAAAAACTACTTAAAAAAAAAAAAAAAAAAGTACATATCCCAGTCTGAACTGTAGTACTGTAAAGCTTTGAATATTAACATCTGACCACTCTTGTGGGTTTGCTACTGTCACAATTAAAAACTGTGTAAGGGTGAACACATGACAGGCAGACATTATGTAAGCAACACAGCTACACCTACTAACAATGATATACTGGGTGTGCGAATGATCAGGAATTGACAATAGTCATTCGTATTGGTGGCACAGAGGGGCCCCCAAATAAAATTCTGCTTAGGGTCCCATAAGGGCTTGGGCCGGCCCTGGTTATATGGACATACATTTCTGGAGATAACAATGATCAGATGCACCTTATAACACTGTTGGAGGGAGCTGTTTCTTTTTCTTTTCTTTTTTCACATACATATACTTTACCATTACCCAGCTCTAAACTTCTAAATATGGACTACAGTATAAGGCATTGTGCATTTTCTGAAACTTGATTTATAGACCCACCTGGGTCTTTCTCAAAATATGGTGACAAACCTGTCCCTTGAGATTTCAGCCATGAAAAAGAATTCAAGTTAAATAAATCAATATCATTATATAACACAACTAATATTATGTAATCTAAAATTGTTCTAAATAATATGCAATGGTTTCACTATGTTTTGCACATATTGTTTTGCACATACAAGAAAAAGAAAAAAAATTTGCAAGGTGCCTGAAAAACCCTTTGCCGCCTTCATCTGGAATAATTGAATAACATTTCAATGACATTTAAAGAGATTTCATTCATTTTTTGCTATTTTTTTCAAGCAGTGCAAGGTCTAGCATTAGTTACATTGTGTGTATGACATGTGTATTTTTTTATTTACAAAATAGTATTATATATTGATTTGATTTTAATCAGTGATGTGTTACGAGACATTCTTGAAGTCATCTTTTCATTCATTAAAATGAATCATTGGTTATAGAGCTGTTAAAACCCATACTTATTTTGTGAAATAATAAAGTAAGCCAGTCAAGATTTTTGAGAATGATCCACTACAGTATCTAACTCAAAAGAATACTCATATTAGGGACTTTACAACGGAAGTGAAACTTGCTAAGATTGTACTTAAACGTGATGAATGTGCATTACAGAGGAAGGCGATAGAGGGATAAAGCACTGGGATGTCTTTATAAGGCAGTGATAGGATCAGGCCTTTCTGGTGTCAGAGGTGTCTGATAAAAATGGCAGTCATTGTGATGCTAACAAATGTCATGTGGCTGTGAAGGAGGGTGCAGATTCTTTAGATTCCTTCGACCTCTGTGAAATAATTATCTCCAAATGTGTGTGTGTGTGTGTGTGTGTGTGTGTGTGTGTGTGTGTGTGTGTGTGTGTGTGTGTGTGTGTGTGTGTGTGTGTGTGTGTGTGTGTGTGTGTGTGTGTGTGTGTGTGTGTGTGTGTGTGTGTAAGAGAGAGAAATGTCAGTGGGAGCTTTATAAACAGTGAAAATTCTTATTTTTCTGGGCAAATTACTGTAAAATGAGGTCGCTAAGTTTCTGTGGGTTTCGATATGCAGTTGCGTCAGGACAGTGTTTCTGCCAACTGACTGTCTGATTCTTAAGTCTCGCTTCCTGTTTAAGATTGGCGCTGCATCCCTTTACGAATTATGAAAGAGAGGTTCTGTGAAGAAGCCAGTATTCACAATCAAGCAAAACCATTCTTGGCAAAACTGTGTGTCTGAGTCAACCCCCAAATTTTGACTTCACTAACTCCTTCCTAGTTTTAAAACAGAGGGAGGAGAACTGTCAAAAATCTTATGGAACTGACTTTGTTTTTTGGTAACACTTTAGAACACTGTTCTGTCATTAATGAATAACTACACAGGAACAAATGAGTAATGCAGTATTAACACTCTAGTAACTACTGTTAATTACCAAGAAGCTCTGATTAATGAATTAGTAAGTAATAGCGCTCAGTGGAATGTGTCAGTTCTCGATTAACTAATCAATAACTATTTTTTCCACACCTCCCAGAGGACTACTAAGAACTACTATATACAGATTCATAATTAACATGCATAATGTATAATTAATTCTAAAGTGAAGGTCATAGTTACTATTAATGACTCAAGTATTGCCAAAAGTAATTACTAATTATTTGGATCAGTATTCTAAAGTGAAAAACGTGATAACTCTAGTAATGACTGAAATCATTATAAGCTTTTGAGGTTGTAGTACGTTTTTGGATAGTAATGGCTTATAACGGACTTGATAACAATTGAGTCATTACTTGTGGGTTACCATGATCTTCACTTTAGAATACTGATCCAAATAATTAGTAATTACTTCTAAAGGATTTGGTAATACTTTAGTCATAAATGGTGGGTTAGCGTCACTTTAGACTTAATTATACATTATGCATTATTCATGTTAATTATGAATCTGTTCTTAGTTCTTAGTAGTCCTCTGGGAGGTGTGAAAAAGAATAGTAGTTATTGATTAGCTAATAGTGAATTACCACATTCGACTAAGCACTATTACTTACTAATTCATTAATTAGAGTTTCTTGTTAGTTCATTTCAGTTACTAGAATGTTAATACTGCATTACTCATTTGTTCCTGTGTAGTTATTCATTAATGACGGAACAGTGTTCTAAAGTGATTAGCTACGTACAACCCTGTGGCATATCTGTGGCTTAAAGCTCTGAAATGAATACAGGATTTGAGAATGAGAACAGTTTAGCTTCTTTTCTGACTGACAGACGGTTTGAGAAGGAAATGAATAAGGATATGACAGGAAGTTCACATAGCTCTGTCAGAGGTCAAGCGCTAGACTGGCTTTGTTGCAAAGTTGGGCTTTTTTATCTCAGCTTTAAAAGGTCAGCACAATTCATTCCAAGCTTTAAGGTCTCAGCTTTGGCTTTGCTTTTTTAAAGTTCAACCTTTCTCTTTTAGACAAAAAATGATAGCGGTCAAGTCTTTGAGCTTTTAGCCTCACTTAATATAAAATGACAAAGTACAACATCAAACTCACCCACCATTCGAAACAAAATTAAGAATGCCAGTTCAATTCCATTTAAATTCCTGAATTTGAATTGATGTACCAACAGGATGAGAATTGCAATTTGAATGTAAGGAAATAGAATTAAGAACGATAAAAAATGTAAATAAATAAATACGGTAAACACGACAAAGCTGTGTCTACCCAGATACACCCACACCACGCAACTGCAAAGTTCAGCTGTCACAGTAATTAAGCCATTATCTGTTCTCATTAGAGGGAGGATGTTTATGTTTTCAACACTATGAGCATTATGTAAACATGCTAAATATTAATTTGAAACTTCGTGAGGCGCAGCACAGGCTCTCGGGTGGAACCAGTACTGTTTAAAATGGAACGACAAGGATCCTCCTGGGAGCTTGACTGACATTTGCCCTACTTGTGAACTGAATTGCATGAGTTGTGTCTTCTTTCATGACCCAACAAAATTAATACCTGTATTACTCAGAAACAAAAACATTGATTAGTTCAGTTTAATGATAATTAGAAACCAGGAGAAAGATATTGTTGACATTTCTTTGCATGATGTCAGCTTGTTTTGGGCACTGTATGAGGGATACTGTACAATCCGCTGGCCATTATCCCAAACCCAGGCATGGTCATCAGGTCTTAAGAGGGTATATTTTGCGATAATTGCTGGCTGACTATTACATTTTTCACTTATTACAATGCTACTTATGAAATGAATAATGAATAAATAAATAAGTAAATTCATGAACATGAAGTATTGATCTGAGTTTAAATTATTGTGTTGTGAGAGAAGGAAAAAGGCCACATATTGCTACAGGAGTGATAAGAATAAACAGTACCGTAGGAGATTGGTTACACATTTTACATTTCATTGTACAAGAAATCTCCCAATCATTTCAGGAGAAACATATTTAATGATGTAGTAGACACTTTAAAAAACATCAGCTGTGCAAAAACTGATCCCAAGATACCATACAATACCATTGCCTGTTGGTCTCAAATGGTGACAAGAAGTGGCTGTACAGTATAAAACCCAGGGGCAGTTAGAAATGTATTTATATACACTAGCAGGAGTGAATAACTGAATACAGATTGACTTTGTCCTTTGAGATAAATCTTTTAGAGGAGTTCTCTGCATTCACTGGGGAATTCTGATGTTTTCTGCTCAACCTTTCTCTTTCCTCGCATTCCTCTTTTTATGTCTTTTATTTGTCTTTGCTGTTTGGGTGCATGTAAACACAGCAGGCATTGTTCTTGTTTACCTCCCTAAAGGTTAGCAGAAAGATATGCCATTTGGGGACTTCAAAACATATAGTATGCTTTTAAGAGCTCTCTAAATCTACTGTTTGTGGTTGGATTTTTAGTATGAAAATGGAATTTTATTTCCATTTGTTAAAATTGTTTTGCAGCCACCTGATGTCTCTGAGATTTAATATGAATGAAATCCCTCCAAAGTGCAAAAACATAATGCTATGCTATCCAGAGGCCCTAGTGTGTTGGTGTTCTGGATGTAATGTTATTCTGTACTTGTCAAGCTCTGATGAAAAAGGAAGTGCTAAGTTTCTCCCAGCGGGCTGTAGGGCAGGCCATAGCACATCAGCACTATGAGTTAGCCATGTGTAGTGTCAATAATAATATGTCTCCTCACACCGTTTCTACACCAAACACGAGCGGCGTGATGCGACAAAAGACAATATAACCCATTATAATCTCTGAAAACGACGATGGGGGCAGTGCCACAGTGGGCAAGTGATAACCGGTGACTCTGGCTTTGGGAGTGGCCTTGTTGGGCAACAAAGCAAGTGCAGTCTGGGAGTTGTTGTCTTTCATCCACATGAGACAAAAATACATTTTCTGTCTTTTCTCAGTCTAGAAGGCACTAAATTCAAAAACAATTTCACATTTCTACTACATAAATGACTTTAATTACACATTCATCCACCCAGTGCTGAAGTACCCCTTTAAACGAAACAAAAATGTGAAATATTGAATTGGCAATAAACTGAAATAAGTATAAAATAGATTTTAAAAAACAAAACAAATAAAAGGACAAAAGCACATAATGAAATGACTAAAAATTGAACTAAATTTAACAACAAAAAATATAAAAATTAAATCTAATTCAAAATATTAATAAAACTAAAATAGAAAGTAAAATAACACTGGTGTACACTAACTAGTGTTGAGGAAAGTAACTTTTTTCATTAGTTACTTTTTAAGAAAAGTAATGTGTTACTTTTTCTAACCTGGGATGGGCTTGGTTTTTTTAAATAAAAAAAAGTTATATTTTTGGGCAAATGTAAAGGACCATTCACACCAGCACAGCATGAGATCTTGAAGCCAGCCTGGACCAGCTAGTAAACCTATCAGACACACACAGGCAGAGAGTGAGAGTGAGAGTGAGAGTTCTACCTGAGAGGAGCTGACACCTAAGCGTGAACATGGCCTTGCCAGTCTAATCCTGATGAATGATTCACACTAAGGGATTTCAAGGCCTTCATCATCAGTCTTCATCCAAACCCACCTTCGCACTTCTCTGAGACCAGTCCAATGTGTAATTACAGACGATCAGGACAGAGAGATAGTGTAGGAGTGCAGGACTCAATTGCTCTCATCTGTGACTTCACTTTTCTAATTAGGGTTCTCTCTCAACCTTTTATCAAAATGTGTATTTCACACATTCTGAAAGGCAGCAACCCTCACCAGGTGGTTCTTGACAGTCTGTTATGAGAGTGCAACAAAACAGACGCAAATCTCAAGTTGTGTCAGGCAAATCCTTTAAATAGAATGCTCCTCCAGACTTGTGTCTTTTTTTTTATAGCAGCCACTCACCGTTTATATAAAATACACTGCAGAGAGAGAGAGAGTAGGCCAATCACAATGAAAAGGGTTTTACGTGTATATCCTGACATAACATCTAAAATAATAGTCCAAAATGAAAATTAGACATTATTTTATCACCGTTATGTCATTCCAATCCCATGTTGTTGTTGTTGTTGTTGTTGTTGTTGTTGTTTTCTGGAGAACACAAAAATAGGATTTTTGAAAAAAAAACATTGTGCAACTCTTTTCCATACAATGGCAGTTCATACCCTTAAGAAAAAGAAGTTTATTCAAGTATTCTATTAGTATATTTCTTTTAATCTAAAAATAGTTTAGTGGAATTATGACCAAAAAGTTATATTTTGGTCCCATCTGACCACATGACTTTCTCCCATGACTCCTCTGGATCATCCAAATGGTCATTGGCAAACTTAAGACGGGCCTTGACATGTGCTGGTTTAAGCAGGGGAAACTTCCGTGCCATGCATTATTTCAAACCATGACGTCTTAGTGTATTACCAACAGTAACCTTGGAAACGGTGGTCCCAGCTCTTTTCAGGTCATTGATCAGCTCCTCCCGTGTAGTTCTGGGCTGATTTCTCACCTTTCTTAGGATCATTGAGACCCCACGAGGTGAGATCTTGCATGGAGGGAGATTGACAGTCATGTTTAGCTTCTTCCATTTTCTAATGCTTGCTCCAACAGTGGACCTTTTTTCACCAAACTGCTTGGCAATTTCCACGTAGCCCTTTCCAGCCTTGTGGGGGTGTACAATTTTGTCTCTAGTGTCTTTGGACAGCTCTTTGCTCTTGGCCATGTTAGTAGTTGTATTCTTACTGATTGTATGGGGTGGACAGGTGTCTTTATGCAGCTAACGACCTCAAACAGGTGCATCTAATTTAGGATAATAAATGGAGTGGAGGTGGACATTTTAAAGGCAGACTAACAGGTCTTTGAGGGTCAGAATTCTAGCTGATAGACAGGTGTTCAAATACTTATTTGCAGCTGTATCATACAAATAACTGTATGCTACTTAACTTATATGGCCAAAAAGGTCTAAGTATATTTGCGCACCCGAGTTCGGAAGACAGCATTCACATCATCCATCCAAACAAACCGAACTCTGACGTCAATCGAACCTGGGTGCACACCAAAACTGCTAGTGTGAAAGCACCCTAAATCAACTGATACAAGTTTATAGACTATAGTTTTCATTTCTGATAGCTCAGACTGCATGTGTCTAAAACAAGATATGGAAAGCCCTGGTCACATCGGCCTGTAAACCCTGATTGTACATCAGGCTTTGTTTACACAATATTTGTATGGGCACAAGAAATCAGAGCCTAAGAATAAGACCAACAATCATGGGATTAGTTCTTATCTGTAGACACACACAGTTTGTGGTACACAGTCAGCAGAGGTATTTAAAGTCCTCTTTCCCCCTGAAAGGACCTTTAGTGATTCTTTACTGATAAAATGCAATACTTACTGGATCACTCAAATCCAACTTATTTATACGTACCAAGTATAATATCTCAAGAAGCAATGTATCGAGTTTCATTAGCTTTCATCATTTCATCAAGTGTAAATTAAACATGAGGATGGCTAGAACAGACTGGGAACAACTGCTCTGAATATTTCTATAGATGTGTAAATGGCGCAGATGTTTTCAATTAGGTATAGTGCTCCCCTACTAGCACTTAGCACAGACTGTTAACCCATCCATGGACTTACGGTAAATCATTTTTAATGGCCCTATAATATACTGTAATATATGGTTGCAACTGTCACATGTCTGTTTGCTTTTTTGGTCTTCCTGTTGTGTTTTGATTCTATCACATGTTCCTTTGTCTTAGTTTCCTGCCACTTGTCTGTTTCCTAGGTTACCCTTGTTAGTTTAGTTCTGTTCAGCTGTGTTTAGATAATTATCTCGCTTCTGTCTGCTATATAAGTTCCTCTTGTTCACTCAGTCTTTGTCACTGTTATGTAAGGTTGTGTTCCTGTTACCTGACTGCATGTTCTTGTGAAGTTAAGATTCAAGTTTTTGTTTATTGTGATCGTCTGAGTCTTCAGCCTGTGTCTTCAGCCTGTTCCTGGGTCACCAACTGTGACAGTAACAGGATTTAGCGGTATATTATCTTTCATTTGCGCAATGACCCAAATACTGAGCTGATTTAGGATGACTAGTAGGGATGCCACAATTCTCAATATAATATTTAACCGTTCAGTACGACATCCGCGGTTCAATACACGTTTGTGAATTGCATTTTTTTTTTCTGTTTTGCATTTATTTAACTAATTTCCGTACATTTTATTTCTCTCGGAGTTGTCTCTGTTTGTGTATGCCGTGAGTCTATGCTGATATGAGTACATTTCCAATCACTATGCACTAAAGTTTGGGCTGGGTTGAGCCACGCTCGCAAGGCCAGATTTCACAGCGGTGAAGTGAGGCTGCAGTGCGTACCATCATCTTTCAAATCTGTGGTGTGGGTGGGGTGTGCGATATCACATGTTAGTGGTAGGCTCGAGTTAAGCTCATGGGACACTAGTTATTCACAATCACGGAAGTTCATTATTTGCATGCGTTTTAAAGCCTTGACTGTTAAACATTTCATCCGTGTGCTTAAGCATGGTTTTAACATGTGCTTTTCTGAGCGTGCGCACTAAAAGCCTGTCAAACAGGACAAGATTACTGGACTAAATAATATTACTGAGCTAATACTGTCACATTCACACATGGTTAACATAAACACAGTTGGTTGTGTCTAAAGTGAAAGTAAAATTGGATGAGTGTCTGTATAGATGCGTGCAGGTCTTAAAGTGATAGCAGCAGCCTAATAGTGAACATGCTGTCCTTAAAGGGACATTTCACCTCAATTTTAATTCTGTCATTATTTACTCACTCTAATGTTGTTCCAAACCTGTATTAATTTCTTCTGTTGAACACAGAAGATATTTTGATGAATGTTGGTAACCAGACAGTTGACGGTAGCCATTGACCTCCACAGTATTTTTCCTACAATGGAAGTCAATGGGGACTTCTTCAAATATATATTTTCTTGTCAACAGAAGAAAGAACTTTATTCAGGTTTAAAACAACTTGAGCGTGAGTAATCAATGACAGAATTTTCATTTGAATGAACTATCCCTTAAATGTTAATAAAACAACAAAAGACAAAGAGAAAATCACTCATTGCTCTTGACGGAAAAACTTTAATACATTAACTTTAATAAGAATCAATGTACTATATTTTATAGTGAAGTAAATGTAGTGTTTTATTTTACATTTATTCATTTAATTTCATACTTGAATGCTGCTGTATAGCTCTGAGCAGCCAGTGTTAATCTTTATATATTTTTATTTTATAGGAAGGTGTACATGGGTTTCTTTCTATTAAGTAAAATAAAGCAAGAGTATTGCTATAAAAAATAGTATTTTTTCTTGCTGTTCCTGTCGCCTAAGAATAGAATAACGAAAAACACTGACGTGACAAGCCATCAGAACCGATCCAAATAGAAAACCATGGTTAAAAAACCGAGGCATATGTATTGAACTGTGGACTAACTGTATTGTTGCATCCCTAACTGTATTGTTGCATCCCTAATGACTAGCATCAAATGGTTTGCTTGTCAAACAATCTACATAATTTCTTAAAAAATAATTCACCAACAGATTGGATGAAAAAAAAAAGGTTAAACTAAATCAATCTCAAAATACTATAAATCACAATAGACGTTTTACATATTTCTGTATTCATTAGCAAACTTTAAACAGCTGCAAAATTGTGCTGTGTTCATTAATGAAGTCACGAGTACTGAACCCAAGCTTATGGATGAAAAATAATTAACTTGTGAAAACATCAGTTACTTAACACATAAATTATGTAATTATTTTTATTCTGTTCTGTTTAGTCTCTTCTGTTAATTAGCATTACACACAACCTATGTAGATCTACCTCTGACATCTTATCATAGAAATTACCCACGGGGGGAAAAAATGCTGAAAAGTTTTAGTTTCAACATACAGATCAGACAACAGTTTACTTAGTCTGGGAGATGGTGACGGACAGACACACACTTTTTATAATACACAGGCATTTCCTTTCAAGGAATGTAGGATTGTTTTTGCTCTCTTGTACCTAAGAAAGTATTTTATTATTGGAAGCTTAATCTGAAAAGACAGACATGACGGTTACAATTACAGTGGCTGAAGAATACTTGTTCTCAACAGGATGTTGATGTGATTATTATGAGGGAAGGTTTTTTCTTCATGGCTAAGAGTTTTTGTACAGGCCTTAAGGCATCTATCATTTCACATTTCACACTTGACTGCAAACACTGTTATTTCAGATCCATTGTGATGTGGATGCAATTTAAGTACATTCATCCTTTTTTCAAATTCTGTAGCTTGGCAGTTTAAAAAGTGAAAGAACTATAGTCACAAAAAGTGTCAATGACTGTACTGAATGGTGGGATTAGAGGCATTGGCTCGCTCTTATGGTTAACTGGTTGGTGTCTTTTTTACTTTCTTTGTTTACAGTCTTCTTTTTTCCTCCGAAGCAGATTAGCATTCATCCCAAATCTGTGCATTTAGACACAGGATCCCCTACGTCACTTGCTTGAATGAAATTCGTCATTGTCTGTTCATATGATTCAGATTCACATTTTTATTTGAATGTCCTATTAAACTTAAGACACTTAAACAATTTATTTTTGGTATGCTTTAGGACAGTAGAGACTTGACAGGAAGCAATATGGGAAAGAGAGGGAGGGACAGAATCGGAAAGTACCTTGAGCCAGGGCCCGGAGCACAACCACACCATGTGTCAGTACACTTCCCACAAGGCTATTGGTTCCAACAACACGCTCTTTATTATATACTATCTACAGTACAACCCCAGCCCTTGTTCTTGTAATTTGCAAAATAAGACCTGCATTTAGGCTGACTTCATCTAAAGCAGACCCAGCACACCAGACACTGAGTAGCATTGCCAAGGAAGGACAAAAATAATAATAAAATTAGTGTTTATCTAATCTTCAGATTCTCATTGCCTTTCAATCACATTACAAGTTGGGTATGAAGAAAGAAAGAAAAGTAGTTTGTTTGGATAAGCAGAATCATGTGATGTCTGTAAAATGGCTCATTCTATGTCAGTCAATGCTGTTGGAAATTTGAGGTGTCCCTTTTTTAGGGGTTGAGATGAATGGCAAATCTAGGTACGGGACAAAAATAGCAGGACAGAGCAGATAAAAGCGTATTATGTTACAGAAATATATATGTGTTACAGATATCTGAGATACCACACAGCTTTGTTTCATCTCTAAATAAGAGTACAGATTTGGATTAGATGGAAATTATTCTTACTCCAGCCTTATAGCCAGCTGGGCCTCAGAATAGTCCAGAGTGAAGAATCCATTCCATCTCTGTAGGGAATTCTGCCTTTGAGATACTAGCCATCACACTCAAATTCCATTCACTGTATGGGGGAAATGCAGTGGAATTGCTTTTAGATGAGATACACCTGTGTACCTCTGTGTACTTTTTTTTACAAAGAGACTGTTAAGACTGACGCTCTTGTCACTCATGATTAAATCCCTCTAGTGCTCTTTTTTCAGATAATCAGTGATTTGTGGGTCAATTAAATAATGCTCATATTTGTTTTACAGATCTATTAATTTATCCAAAGATTAATTAAATTGTAATTCATTCAGGATTAGCATGTTTATTATTTCTAAATAAAAAATTCATTTTTATATTTTTCGAGGTCATATATTCAAAAATGTCAGGCTGATACAAATGCCCTGATAGTTGGTTCTATACACTCACCTAAAGGATTATTAGGAACACCTGTTCAATTTCTCATTAATGCAATTATCTAATCAACCAATCACGTGGCAGTTGCTTCAATGCATTTAGGGGTGTGGTCCTGGTCAAGACAATCTCCTGAACTCCAAACTGAATGCCAGAATGGGAAAGAAAGGTGATTTAAGCTATTTTGAGCGTGGCATGGTTGTTGGTGCCAGACGGGCTGGTCTGAGTGTTTCACAATCTGCTCAGTTACTGGGATTTTCACGCACAACCATTTCTAGGGTTTACAAAGAATGGTGTGAAAAGGGAAAAACATCCAGTATGCGGCAGTCCTGTGGGCGAAAATGCCTTGTTGATGCTAGAGGTCAGAGGAGAATGGGCCGACTGATTCAAGCTGATAGAAGAGCAACTTTGACTGAAATAACCACTCGTTACAACCGAGGTATGCAGCAAAGCATTTGTGAAGCCACAACACGCACAACCTTGAGGCGGATGGGCTACAACAGCAGAAGACCCCACCGGGTACCACTCATCTCCATTACAAATAGGAAAAAGAGGCTACAATTTGCACAAGCTCACCAAAATTGGACAGTTGAACACTGGAAAAATGTTGCCTGGTCTGATGAGTCTCGATTTCTGTTGAGACATTCAGATGGTAGAGTCAGAATTTGGCGTAAACAGAATGAGAACATGGATCCATCATGCCTTGTTACCACTGTGCAGGCTGATCAGTATCAGAATCTCAACAATGGTGACAATCAAAAAAATATTCAGATAAACAGATCAACTTTGAACATAAAACAAGCTACAAAAACATCACAACAAACACAGCAAAAGTAAAAGCAAATAGTAAGAATCAAAGAAAATTACACTCTGTGCAGAATTATTAGGCACGTTGATTTTCTGATCATATTTTTTTCTAGGCACATTTGACCAGTTCCAAACCACAGTAATCCTAATAACTACTATTAATTTAGTGTTTAATAATGTATAAGTGATATATAATTGTTCATGAAGGCTGGAAATGAAAAACACCTTATATTCAGGTGTGCAGAATTATTAGGCATGTTTTCTTTTACAGATAAATTGAGCCAAAAAAGAGATTTAACTCACACTGAAAAGTCAAAAATTATTAAATGCCCATGAGAAGGATGCAATACTAGTGTAATACTAGACATTGCAGTTAAGGCATGACCATTGGACAGTGAAATGCTCGTTGGGTCAGCAGGGTCAGACAAAAACATGTGGCAGAGAAAAGACACCTGTTAACTGCAAAATAATTAAGAATTAAGGTGAAGAATTAAGTGTGAAACCATCAGGAACCCTTTAGTCTCCAGCGCCACCATTTTCCAGAAATGCAACCTACCTGGAGTCTCCAGAAGTGCAAGTTGTCAGGATCTCAGAGACTTAAATTAGGTAAACAATCCTAAAAAATGGCCCCCACTAAATAAGAATCACAAGCTGAAGTGTTGTAAAATACATGAAGACTGTTTTTTTATAGGCTTTATGGACAGATAGGTTGAGAGTGACTCTTGAAGGACCAGCACCACATCCTCTTGTGGTGATTCATCTTCAAAAATTCATCTTCCAGAATCTGGCAGTAAGTTTTGGGAGTTCATATTAGTCCATCCTGAAGTCTGTTTTGCAGAGATGGACTAAAAATTAACTCCCGAAACTTACTGCTATATACTATATACTTATAAACAAATTATAAAATGATTAATTATAAAATACTATTAAGTAGTTTGAGAACCTTTTATTAATTTAATAAAAGTAAAAAGAATATGCCACATTCTCTCTATGCTGCACAAAAAAATTCTATGCTGCTGGTTTTTAAAGAATCAATTCTGTTCTCTGTGAAAAAAGAGTAACACTTCCAGATTACCCTGTGTTGTACAGTACAAATATCTAGCAACTTATAACACAATCTATCACAGCTATCACTAGCACAGCAGGCAAATCGATGTGAGCTCAAGAATATAACAACTCTCCAATGGGATTTGAATTTAAGTTTTCAGCATGAACATACATATTCTTGCTCAACCTAACTTTTCTCGAACCCACCTTTCATCATCTATTTTTTGGTGAGTTCTCTCAAATTCAGTCAAGGATATCAGCTGCCGCTCACATATTCTTTGTTTTGAGGCATCTATTGTATTCAATACATATGAAAGTACATTATGAATGTTATTTTTCACTTTTGAAAAGCAAAATGTTCAATATCATCTTTTTCTCGTTGCAGGTAAATACGTCTACCAACCCATGACCAATGTATGCCAACTTCCCAGCACACCGGTTCCAGTTGCCCCCTCAGGTCACACCCACACCATGAACCTGTCTATCTCCCTGGCTGAGCGCTTTCTTAGAACGGCTCCCAAGTTCCGGGCTCCACCCTGCCCAGAGTCTCCCAAGTTCTGTGTCATTTCTGACCTCTTTGTGGATGATTACATGGTCAAACGCATCAATGGTAAGATGTGTTATGTGCAAAGGCCGCCTCCACCTACACCAAATCCCACACACCAACCCCAAACGCCGGTATCTCAGCCTGCACCCCAACGTACCAACAAGCACAGACGGCAAGTGGGCCCAGCCATTAAACAAGGCCAACCAAACGAGAAGATCTCAGGCCCTAAAATGGATCACTGCTCATCTCCCTCCAGCTCAGAAGACTCTGGAATTAATGCATTGGGTCTGCACTACATGGAATCATGTGATGAGGACTCCTGCATGGATGATGATGATGAGGAAGAAGAGGATGATGAGCTGAGTACAGATGGGGAATCCAGTCCCAGTAGCCTCTGGGACCAGGATGAGTGCACTTTACTGTCACCATCCAAATCAATGGTCGAGATCATTGAGAAAATTGAGACTACCGTTTGATGTGCCTGTCATTTAATGCCACAGCTGGAATTCTTTAGTCACGGAAA
The DNA here is from genome assembly GCA_023566225.1 of Romanogobio albipinnatus. Taxonomy (NCBI): domain Eukaryota; kingdom Metazoa; phylum Chordata; class Actinopteri; order Cypriniformes; family Gobionidae; genus Romanogobio; species Romanogobio albipinnatus. The sequence continues at coordinate 40,149,729 of CM042241.1, read as the reverse complement.
CACTTCCCTACACTATCCTATCTGCAGGTGCATGAGTTCAATGAGCCGTTGCAAGCACACACTCCCTGTTATGGCAGTGCGATCCGAGGTTGTCCCAGAAAACCCCTCGAGAGATGAGTCATGGAGGCTTCTCTCCTGTACTTACTACAACTCTAATTTTCCCTATAGTCTGTTATGTATGGTGGGGCTAATGTAGGTTACACTCAAGCAAGTGCGCTGACATACACATATCGAGAGAACTATGACCAAATGGGACTCAATACATGATAGAATATTTCATGGATGAACAGATGTATCAAAGCCAAACTCAAAAGTATGAGGCTACCCAGGGTATGTCTCTCTCTAGAGAGCTCAGCCACACTCTGTCCAATACATAGAAGCGGAGGAGGGGATGGCTGATGCAATATGGCGAGATTTAGACTAAGACGGTCTGTGTGTGTTAGGAGGATGGAAAGTGCTACAAAGATAGAAGGAGAAAGAGTGAGGGGGAGAGAGAGGCTTTCAATGTCCTGTTAGCAGGATCAGTTAGAACAGTGGCTAAATCATGCATGAGCTCAGAGGACAGTAATGAAACTTTGCGATGAAAGGCAATTGAAGCTCCGTGCTTGAGGGAATGCCCTTTCGCTCAAACTCTCTCAGACAGAGATTCCCTAGAGGCTCAGCCAAGGGTACATGAGGGTTTCTTGTCTGGCACCAGACTATGTGGGAAGGACCCATCCTCATAGTCCTCAAGGTTTTTGGCTTCTTTAGGAGTGGAATACAACTTTTTGACAATCAGTTATAGAAAAAGTAGGTTTAAGATAAATTGAGAAAGAGAAAATAATAAAATTGTGTCTTTGGTCTCCCAGGAACCTCATTGTGATCTTTGTTCCATTTGTCAAGCACCTGTACCACTTTGAAGTATTACAATGGTGTTACATTGACAAAGCCAAAGGACTCTTGTTCATACAAGAGGCAGGGTCTTGCGTCCATCTGCATTATTATTATTTTTTTAATGTTGGTCTATTGTAAATGTTCTAGACAGATGTTATTTGTCCTTACTGAACATCTCGCAGTTTTTTTGTTTTCCGCAGAAGAAAAAAAAAGTCATATGAGTTTGGAACATCATGAAGGTCAGTAAATGATGACAACATTTTGGGATGAACTATCCCTTTAATATGCTACATCAAGTTATGACTTTTTAAAACAAATCTGAGGATTTATGGTATTGAGGGTTTATATTAGGAACAATGTACAGAAATGAATGTTCCAGTAACATTTACATTCATGCATTTTGGAGATACTGTTTCCAAAGCTTGCATTGCATTCAAGGAATACTTTTTTGAGTTTGTGCATTCCAATGGAAATAAAACCCGTGGCCTTGGGGTTTCTAGTGCCAGGCCTGATCAGGAGTGCTATAAACCAGCCTTCAGGTCAGTTCTGTTGACCCTGTCTAGCTGTATTTAACGCAAGAACACACCCCGTGTAAAGGGCCCCATAGTGTCACTGAAATCAGATCTTTGAGACCCTCATTGGCTGCAACACTTTCAGTTTTTCTGAAGAACATTTACTCCATTCAGACTTGCATCTCTAGATCTCATTTAATTCTTGCATTCAAGTCCATCTTATTGTAATGAGACCACAAATAAGTTACCTCTAAACCCCAGGCACAGTTATAGACTGTCCCAAAATGGAGAAAAAAAGTATGTCAGGACCTGTGTGTCAAGAAGTGCTGGTTTATTAAGCGCATGAAACTACTCCAATGCGTTTGTTTCTGTGAGGACTTTACTTAGGGGTCAGCCATATTGTAGACCAGGGCTGCCCAATCCTATTCCTGAAGATTTACCTACCTGCAAAGTTCAGCTCCAACCCTGATTAAGGGGCCATTTACACGACACCATTTTCAACTAAATGCGTTTTTGGCCATTCATTTACATGACAGCTGCGTTTTGGGGGCCTGAACATTTGAAAACGTTCTCCAGGAACAGGATTGGGCACCCCTGTTGTAGACAAAGGCTGCATCCGAAATCGCATTCTTCCATACTATATAGTAAGCGAAAAACATTATGTGACAAAATAATTATGTCCAAATTCACAGTATTCATAAAGCAGTAAGAAAAAAATACCTAGATGACCTGACTACTTGCGGTGAGATTCTGAATTGTGCATACGATGGACACTTACTATCCCATTAGGCCACAGGGGGGAGGATTTGTGAAAAAAAACAACAACATAAAAAACACGTCTCTAGACCTAGAGCTTTTTTTCATTACATTGACCTCGTGTTTTTAACAGCAAAGCGTGTTCTGTGTGAACTGGCCCTAAGTGTCTGATCCCACTGCTGTCACTGCTAAGGTTAAATACAGTCCTACACAAAATATTAAAACTGCACAGAGAATTCACACATCAATGTCTTTTTAAAGGGATTACAACTTTGTTAACTAAAAAAAGATATGACAGTGTATTCGCTAATTATGGGGCTACAAGCTGAGACTGCCAAGGATGTACTAACTGGATGAAAACCAACTGAACCTTTTTGATGATCCAACCTGATTTATTTCAAGTAATAGCTCAAAGATCTAACACTAGCTTACCGTTTGCCAAACCTATCTAATATACATAAGCACATATGTAACTTGACTGCCTGAACAAAATAATCCATTTTGGAGTTATGCTGAAGATCTGATGGAAACTGATCATCACTGAAGGACCACAATCCATAGATGGTGCAGGTGTGATTCTCTCCTTGTTACAGAATGAATGAATATGACTATCCCTGTCTCTGCAATTTAATATCAGGGACTGATACTGTAGCTACAAATATATACTGTAGATACACAAATGTTCAGCAAATATTAATATATACCCCTTTTCTCTTTTCTTATATCAGTTATTGCTACTCACCTCTTTTTTTCTTATAAAGAAATATTGAAAATAAGAAATGTTTCTGTCTTTCTTGCTGAAAATATGCTGATGTTTGTGGATCTCAGAAACTACAAGAAACGTCCATGCTTCCAAACTTGTGTTTGTTAGTGTTAAAGTATTTTCACAGAAATGTTTTATGTGATTCTTGAGCTGTTAAAAGTTAACTGCTTTGGCCTTTTAATCCTAGATAATCCTAGAGAAGTTCCAGTGCAATTTGCCACCTTCATTATCAGAAAAGTGGACATGTGGGAATAGTAGAGGAACACTTAGCTGAGTAGCTGAGAAACCTGCTTGAAGCCATTGAAGCAGTAAGACCTTATGCCTACTTGGAAAACAGATGGGCCTACTAAAAGAAACAGCTCCATGGAATACAATCCTGCACCAATGCAATAACGAACCTCAAAGCTTTCCCTGTTCACTTTCATCTCTGTAAGATAACATCTGGAGAACTAGGTAATGTAACTATCATGAACAAAATCACAAATGGTCTTTGTGACCACTAATAGGCAAGAAAAGTCATTGGTGACAAGCTATGCAAAACACTACGTACAAGTAGGCTACAATGTAACAAAACCAAGTATGGGTTAAGTCTGGGGCCTTGAGCTCAGAGTGTACAGTGCCTGCAAATATCAAATTGATACATAGATGGAATGAACAGGTACCGCTCTTGAATATGTGGTAATAATACAGAGGTGGTCAGAATTATTGGCACCCCTGGTAAATATGATCAAGGATTGCTGTAAAAATAAATCTGCATTGTTTATCCTTTTGATCTATCATTCAAAACATTCACAAAAACCTAACCTTTCATTGAAGTAAAAGAATGGAAAGTCGGCGGAAAATCACATTATGAAATAAATGTTTTTCTCCAAAACACGTTGGCCACAATTATTGGCAGCCCTAGAATTTTTATGAGTAAAATATCTCTGAAGTATATTCCAATTAATATTTGCGTGTTTTAGAACACCAGGGTGACTAGGAACATGAAATTGTCTAGGAATGACGTCTTGTTTCACAGGAGAATAAATATGAGGAAACACTAAGGCCAAATTCCCTTGATCATTCATCACAATGAGTAAAACCAAAGAATATAGTTCTGATGAGCTGCAAAAGATTGTTAAGCTTCACAAAATAGAAAGTGGCTGTAAGATAACAGCTATAGCATTGAAAATTCCCATTTCCACCATCAGAACAATAATTAAAATCAACTGTTACGAATCTGCCTGGAAGAGGATGTGTGTCTATATCATCCTAATGCATGGTGAGGAGGATAGTTTGAGTGGACAAAGACTCTCCAAGAATCACAGATGGAGAATTGCAGAGATTAGTTGAGTCTTTTGGTCAGAAAGTAAAAAAATAAAACACATGTTGTTTGGGAGGGTTTCAAGAAAACTCCTTCTTGATCATCCAGAAACAAACTCAGCATATTCAGTTGTCAGACACGACTGGAACTTCAAAAAGGACCTGGTTCTGTGGTCAGATGAAACTAAAAAAAAGAGCTTTTCGGCAGCAAACCCATCAGATGGCTTTGGTGCAAACAGAGATAAAAAGTACCCCATTCCCACGGTTAATCTTGATTATAAAATAAGAAGCAACTATTTTAAAAACATTAATTAAAATTAAGATACAATTTATACAAAACGAAAACAGGCCAAATAAATCTTGTCTAAACAGTCTTGCCATGTTGCATCAGGATTTATATTTAAACAGTCTTTTTGCGTTTTATATTCACAGATGCTAACTGAATAAGCTTAGCCTACCTTACAATGAGCCCTGAATCAGCTTTCCATGAGGAGAATTATTCCAGGATTATTCCTCAACTCAAAGCGATGTATCTGAACTATAGCTTCACTAGTTGTGTTTGTATGAGTTGATGTGTGTGTGGGCGTCGACGCATGGATTGTCTGTATTTGAATCTGAATGAGCGCGTGGTCCGTCGGCGTGGCCGCATTAGCGGATAATGAGTCAGTAATGAGTTTACTGATATATCCCACTTCACACAGATTACATAAACACAGAATATTTGTTTTCGTTTTGATTTACATGATTTAAAACCTGACATTTCAACGTTTCTTTAGACACATGTCATGGTTTCACTAAGCTACAGGTCATTTTCTGAAGAGAATCAGATTAGACATCATTGAGAGAGAGGCTGAAGATCGCGAATCATGTCTGTTTCCCTTATTTTGCAAAAAGCGCAACAATTTGTTTTTATTGTGACCGTACACAAAAAATAGAAACTTAACACAATATAATGATGTATAACACTTGCATGAATGATAAAAAACAACAGAATTATTTGAGTCTCTTTTGCACTGATAAGAAAAAAGAGAGCCGCCGACTCAAGGGGGTTAATGTTGAGGGCTTATTTTTTTGCTGGAGGCCCTGAACATCTTGTTCAGATACATGGTATCATGGATTCTAACAAATACCAGCAGATAAAAAATCAAAACCTGACGGTCTCTGCTAGAAATCCTTTAATGGGCTGTGGTTGGATCTTCCATCAGGACAATGATCCAAAACAAACATCAAAATCAACACACAATTGTGTCACTGAGCACAAAATGAAGCTTCTGCCATGGCCGTCCCAGTCCCCTGACCTGAACCCTATAGAAAATGAGTGGGGTGAACTGAAGAGAAGAAGCACCAACATGGAGCTGGGAATATGAAGGATCTGGAGAGATTCTGTATGAAGGAATGCTCTCTGATCTCTTGTCAGGTGTTCTCCAAACTCATCAGGAATTATAGGAGAAGACTCAGAGCTGTTATCTTGGCAAAAGGAGGTTGCAAAAAGTATTTAATAAAAGTGTGACAATAATTATGGCCAACGTGTTTTGGAGAAAAACATTTATTGTATAATGTGACAAAGGCTCCCCCCCATCCCCACTTTCAATTGTTTAACTTCAATGAAAGCTTAGATTTTTGTGAAAAAGGAAAAAAAGGATCAAAAGGATAAACAATGCAGATTTATTTTTACCGCCATATTTGTTCATATTTACCAGGGGTGCCAATAATTGTGAACACCACTGTACAATAAAATTATCAATGGAAAACCCTACAAATAGCACATTTAATGGCCCCACTTTATATTAGGTGGCCTTAACTACTATGTACTTACTGTGTTCAAATTGTATTGCAAAACACCTTTCCTGATATTGAGGTGGGATACGGGTAGGGTTAAGCACAGGTGTGGTGGTATGGGTAAGTTTAAGGGAAGGGTTAGGTGTAAGGGAAATTTCAACTTTGTAATTACAAATGTAACTACAGAAATTAATAATTTTTTAAAGTATTTTTTTAAATGCAAGTACAATGTATGTACACAATAAGTGCATTGTATCAAATTATGAATTAAAATGTTAGTACATAGTAGTTAAGGCCACATAATATAAAGTGGGTCCCATTTAATTTAGTAAAGAATAAAAAAATGCAGTATAATTGCTGCATAATTTGTCTAGCAGGGAGGCAGGGTCAACTAAAGGAGGCTTCAGGAAGCTTCCAAAGAGCCCCCATTGCAAAATGAATTAAATTGATGTACAATATACCAAAAAAGCAATACAATTAAGCTAAAACAACTACAATATTTTTTTCTGGGCTCCAGGGTTCTATGAGGTTGTTTTATTTTAAAAGTGTGATTTCTAGAAATGGAAAAGTCATGGTTTATAGAATTTGGAATTCAATGCCGCTTGATAACTGTGGAAAGTTCATCAAATTAGTTCAATTCAGCTATAAAGCAGCTCTGTCATCATCCAGCTTAGTTCAGTTCTCATCAAATAGTGTCAGTACAGTCAAATAAAAAATATTGCTGAATATTAAGTGTCCCCAAGTGTTGATAGATGGACATAGAAGTGGCAGTGAGGAATGATATCGCAGAGAGCTGCTCAGAAAAAAAGTTACCTGCTGGGACAATTCCTTTTCAATTGAGAGTAGAGGGTGAAATGGAGAGCCGACACAATTCTTTAAGCTAGAGAAGTGGAGTGCCTGCCACTGCTACAGTGAACAATGGTTTAAAAGGCAATATATCATACTATTGATTTCAACCAACTTTTTATTATAAGAAATAAAGTGGAAATTCCAAGTTTTGTAAATGTATAACTCTCTGCTGAAAACATGCCTCCACGTTCTCGTACTGCATGTCCAATTAAAACAAGCTTTTGTATTGTATGGCGGGCGGGCGTGGCGAGATTGTGGAGTCTCCAAGCGGCTGGTTTCCTGGGACATTGTGGGACCACAATCCATCCTTAGACAAAACTAGATCACTCCCATTATAACACACAAAAACACATTTGCAGATGTGCACTAAATTATTCAAAAGTTTGGAGCCTGTACATTTTTTTTGTATATTTTTGAAAGAAGTTTATTATGCTCACCAAAGCTGTAATATTGTGAAATATTATTGCAATTTAAAAGAACTTTTCTATTTTACTATATACAATATTATTTAAATATATTAAAATATGTTACCTGTGATATTAAAGCTGAATTTTCAATAGCCATTACTCACAGAAGGTGGCCACAGAAGAATAACACCAAAAAGGAGGACACTTTGCGGCATGTAGTGAAGCGAGAATAATTGCATAGATCTCTGGTGTACTCACAACTACAATACAATTTTGTCCATCATATCGATGGTATCATGATACAGTGATTCTGAAATAGCCTACTCTATTCATCGCCAGACCATTTGATCTACAATATATCTTGAAGTAGATGTGTAAGAGGCAAAAAAGGATTTGTTCACAGTATTTATCTATTCAAGACAATGTTTCAAAAACTGACCACTGAGATGAACCTGTCTTGCAAAGTGCACAGTGCCTGAAAACATAACATTTCTGGACCTCTGGAAATAAAAGAAATACATAAATAAACAAATAATCTGGCACAGTGCCAAATCCATGAAAAGCACCTCTATTGCTTTTTGATATAAATATGTGCTCTTTTGTCCATGCCCAATTAAAAGAGGTCTGACGTTTCAGCATGTTAATGTTATGATATGAAGTAGCCAGCACGTCATGGAGACTTGTTTACGTTTTTAACCAATGATATATCAGATATTTATTTGACACCACTTTCAGCCAATCATTTGTTTGACCAGAGATCTTGTGACAGCATTAGACGCTATGCTGCTGCTGCTTCCCAATAAAGATTCTAGAGCGGGGTTTTTTTTTCTTCGTATGGCCACCCTAGTGTCACATGATCCTTCAGAAATCATTCTATTATTATGACTCGGTGCTAGTTGGCTATAAATTCAGATTATAAATGTTGAAATGCTGCTTTTTTTGTGGAAACAATGGTTTGTTCAGGATTCTTTTATTAATAGAAAGTTCAAAAGAACAGCACTTATCAAAAATAAATAAAAAATTGTCACAATGTAAAAGCCTTTATTTTCATTTATTTTTGATCAATTTAACGAGTTAACCCACTATGGGACTAATTATAAAATAAAAAAATGGAAAACATAAATGAAAATGACTATATTTTACATATATTTAAGACTAAAATTATTTTCCAAAGTCAGTTTTCTGCCTTTGACCTTTTCTAGGGTGCCATAATTTATTATTGACTTTGTCCTATTAGGGTAAATTATTTTTGACACATTGTCTGAAACTTCACACACATTCAAATGCATTTTCACTGAAAAGTGGTGAAAAGGTCTTAGTGTTTAAACATTTCCTTTCATCTTGTGCTACTATATTTCATTTGGAACTCAAATGTCAAAAACTTCAGATGCAACTTCATTGCCTGGAAAGTAGTGAAACCATGTCTTATTGTGTCAAAAAACATAAAGCTTGTCATTTATGCATGTCACATATTTTTTGGTCTTTGAGTTGTTATGTGCATTAAAAATGATCGAAAACTTTAGAAAGCACATTTGGATGTACAATGATACTTTTATTCTAGTCTAAAATCAACTTACTATGAAGCTATTGAGCCATGACAGCATGTGACCTAACATGCTAAATGTTTCCTTAACTTGTTTCCTTGTTGAAAAAATGTCAAGCACATGGCAAATAGATTTCAATTTTATTGGCTGAAGGGGATATCATATGATATTATTTATTTCTTAGCATAATTTATAAATAACAATGTCCCATACACTCTAAACAAAAAAGGTGCTAAATAGCACTAAAAGTGGTTCATTGGCTTGTAATCATAGGGGAACCACGTTAAGTGCTATCTTTAAAGGTGCTATACAGCACCTTTTTTCAAATGGTGCTATGTAGAACCATAGCACCACCCCATTCTCCTCCTTATATTTTAGATCTGTTACTCCACTCTCATATTTTTTCTATGAATGGTAATTTACTACAATGGCAAAAGTTGTTTTGAATCACTTTTATGCTTTTCTGAGGTCACAAAGTCTTGTGTGGGGTTCCTGGAGTATTTCCTTATAAGGGGGCCTTGGGGCAAAATGTATTTCCTAAAGATAACATGGTTCTCAACACTGTATTTTAATGTTGTTGTTTTTTAATCCTTTCCCCTACTAAACTAAGAGAGTAAGAGAAAGTTAGAGAACCATTAAAGAACTATACATGGGATTAACAGGTTCTTTATACGGTAGCAGTTCTATATAGCACCAAAACCACCCAAAAGAACTGCTGAAGAACCTTTTTTTCTATGTAGAGGGTAAAAGTACTGATTTCGTAAAAAGAAAAATCTTACTGACTCCAAATGTTTGAACACCAGTGTCGTTTTGTCATAGGACATCACTTTTTCTTTGTAGATAATGTAATACTACATGAACTAACATACTTGGCCACTGCAATGACATTGTATTCACATGTTGTAAAATGAACGATGCAATGCGACTAGAGCAGACCTGCAGCAGAGCACAGCCTTTTAAATGCAGGGGAGACAATCAAAGTAGGGTTCTATCAAGACTTGGAATCAATCCCACTCAACTAGTGGGGTACCAGGCTCCAACAGTCTAGTGAATGGAATGACTATGGCAGTGCACAACATGACAACACTCAAAAGTGATGGGAGAACCCATTGACTGTAATGCTCATGTCATTGTGCGTAGATCTGAAGAATTCTCTCAACAATACAGGACACAGGAAACATACTAATGAGCAAACAGAAATTCTGTATCCAGCATGCACTCATCCCCACAGGTTGTCAAGAAGATGTATCTGGGGATCGAAAAAGAGAGAGACGTAAATAAGTGATACAAGGTATCCTGGAGAGAGAGAGAGAGAGAGAGAGAGAGAGAGAGAGAGAGAGAGAGAGAGAGAGAGAGAGAGAGAGAGAGAGAGAGAGAGAGAGAGAGAGAAATCTCTGAACTTAGAAAAAGGTAAACTAAAGTGCACATTCAGTCTTAAAGCTACACTGTGTGATATTTTCCCCCATCTAGCGGTGAAAGGGTATATGCCCATCCAGTAAATATTAGTTTCTTTTCCTCCCAATTCCGATTTAGTTTTAACTCCTACAGTGGCCGATTTAGTCCAAGATTAACATGGCTTCCATACGGATAGCTCACTCAACGCAACTGGAGTCGATGCAAACACAGAGGCGATTGACATCAAACAGCCCGCACTTTACCCTTACGAAAATAAACCATGGTTTTACTACAAATAAAACCAAAAAACCATGGTTATTGTAGTAAACCCATGGTAACCGCAAATGAACCATGGTTTTGCTTCTCTAACCACAGTTTAACCGTGGTATTTATGGTAAAACTGTAGTTATATAAATGGTATTCAATTGGCCAAAAAACCATGGTTACTACATTTTTACTACAATAAAACCATGGTTAATTTTCCTAAGGGTATTCCCCGCGGAACCCCCCACAAGAGTCCGGCACAAACTCCACTTCCGTCCACAGCATTACCCAACAAAACAAAAATAAATGAATGTTAGCAACAGAAGACAGAAAATAATCCGCACACATGGGAGCTCGAGGCGCAGTGCACACACACACACACACACACACACACAGAATGCAGGCGCTCCAACCGGGGCGAACGCTCTTAAAGGGGCAAAACGCGAAAGGCGAAGCTTGAATTTACGGGTGTGTCCCTCTTTGGCTAATGTACTTTCAAGATGGAGGGGCAACATGGCGACCCCCATTCGAACCCCTTACCCGTATGTATTTTCAATGGCATATTATAAACTTACGAGAATACTTTATTACTTGAAAGAAGTAAATATACATTAATGAGCACATATATTTTTGAAATAACTAAGTGTTTTTAGCTAAGAATAAACTAAAAAAGTTACACAGTGTAGCTTTAAGTTCTTAAATGCAGACCCAGACACAGAGTTTATTAGACATGCGCTCTATTTGAAACCATTACAGAAGAATTAGACCATTAGCCCTGGGCTGGCATCATTTGCAGAAAGTAAACAGTCATTTATTTAATTGTCAGAATGTGGTGGTGGGGTTCATTCAGTTTGAGGAGGTCTGTTTTTGTTAAACTTCATGCCAACAGTGCAGCACAGCAGGCAGAGAGCGAGACTGCTAAACATCCAGACTCCAGCTAATAAATCCAATCTAACCCAAGGCAAAAAACAACTGGCTTACAAATGCATAACTGTGAAAAGCAGACTTTTGTGTTGAGCTTTTTTTCATTCAATTAAAATTTTTGGACGGCCACTGTAAAACTTTTAAGTCAACTTTAGAGACACTAAATTAAGGTGACTGCATGATGGTGTTCAATCCATCTTATGAAATTGACTTGAAGATATTACTTGATGAAGATATTACTCCTATGACATATGCCTTTGTACGCAGTACTCTTCCGTAGTGAGTTGCTAACCCGTCATGACATTTCTGCAGAACTGAAGCCTGTGTGTGTGGCAGAATTTTTTTGCCTTTCAGAATTCAATTTTGAGAATGCCTGCATATAAATTCACATTTTAATTTTAATATAAAGAAGCACTTTTAATTTATTTGACCAATTCGATTCAAATTCCAACTTTTGAAGTGCAAGCAGCCCGGTGACGTAACTATCATTGGGTGCATTTGCAAAACACTTGAATGGACCCCTGCCACCCCCCTTTTTATTTTTGATCTTTACTTGACAGATTTGAATATAAATAAACTAAAATAAAAACCTAAAGTTCTCTGTCACTGTGGATGAGATACAAAGGATTGTATAATGCATTTGCTACAAAAACAGATGTAAGGGACTTTTTCCATGTGCTTCTAAATTCTGACCACAAGAGCAAAGATTTGTTTTAGAGGATGTCTATTAGACATGACTCATCATAAGTAATTCCAGTAATTAAAAAAAGGGACCACTTTATATTAGGTGGCCTTAACTACTATGTACTAACATTTTAATTAATAATTTGATACATTGCACTTATTGTGTACATGCATGTTTTTACATTGTACTTATATTTTTAAAAAATACCTTCATGTAATTACATCTGTAATTAATTTCTGTAATTACATTTATAATTACACAGTTGACACTTCCCTTTCACCTAAGCCTTCCCTTAAACTTACCCACACCACCACACCTGTCCCTAACTCCACCTGTATCCCACCTCAATATCAGCAAAGGTGTTTTGCAATACAATATGAACACAGTAAGTACATTGTACTTATTTTTTGATGTGTACATAGTTAAGGCCACCTAATATAAAGTGGGTCCAAAAAAAGTAATATTTCTTGTCACTGGTCACATTAATTATAGTGATCACCCACGTGCATGCACAATATTCTTCCAATTAAACATTCATGTTCATGAAATGTTCAGCTTAATCTTTCTGGTAACACTTTACAAAAAGGTGTCGTTAGCATTAGTTGACTAATATGAATTAACAATGAGACAAATGCCTTTTTGTTTGTTTGTTTTTTACAGAACTTATTAATGTCCGTTAATACTAATTGTTTGTTCATGTTAGCACACAGTGCATTAACTAATGATAACAGGCAACAATTATATGATATATAAAAATATATTAGTACATGTTGAGATTTACATTAACTAAGATTAATAAATGCTGTAGAAGTATTGTTGTCACAGCTTGGCTGTGGCAATAGTCGCAAGACAAATAATTACTCAGAAGAAAGCAGTATTTAGTATAATAATCCAACTCAGACACGCTCAGGAGAAAATACATCAAACAAAAGGCGACGCGGAAAAAAGAATAGAATGAACTGAGGGCTTATATACATGCAGAGATAATTAATCGTAGCAACAGGACAGGTGTGATTAACTAATTAACTACCTAGAGACTAAGAGAGCAAATGACAGTGAACATGGGCAAACCGAGAATTAACAAAGCACTGAACAAGGACTGGAACAAAACATTGAAACAAAACAAAACAGAAGCATAACCCTGACAGTAGCTCTCCACTCCAGAAGGCGTATCCTTTTGGAGAGACCTTCGAGGAGATACCATCGAGGAGAGATCTCCTCGACGAAGCCATGGGGATGACGGATGGAAACTGAGCAATGGAAAGGGAGCCCAGAGCACAGGTGGAGAGCAGATGCAGATCCCCTGAGGTGCAACCAGGCACTGGAGAGCTGAAGTGGAACCGGAGTGATTGAGGGCCGAGGTGGAGCTGGAGGGAGGGCGGGGGCAGATGGAGCCATAAGGGTATAGAGACGGAGTGCAGTGGATGGCTTGCAAGTCCGTGGCGCAGAGGAGGTCCAATGTCCAACTGAATTGGAACAGAAGGATCAAAGGGAGAATGGTGGAGCTGCAAGTCCAATGGTCCCATGTGGAGCCGAAGGGAGGGAATAACCAAGACAGAGGAGTCTGGATGACGAGCTGAGGTAGAGTGACGCGATCAGCGGCTGGAGTTAGAGCCAAGGGATACTTTCGTCCAGGAGGAGCTCGATGCTGGTAGGCCTGAGGAGGATCTGAGGGACTGACTGCGGAAACTGGGCAGAAGAACTGGCTGAAGTTTAAAGAGGAGGTGGGAGAGGGAGGCTGGGAGACTTACGGTTACTTTTGTATGTGTAAGCAGTTTTTCTCTATCGCACATAGAGAGTCACATATTTAGGGGACATCTCTAAAGTTACAAAAGTAACTGTGAAGACTTTTGTGGCCCTGATAAACATCACAAATATGTATCACTTGCTCCATTTCTGTAAATCCATTTAATGAATGATTCTCTACACGTTGAGGTCGACTAACAGCAGATGGAGATTATGCTCGGTAATCTACTGCTATTCCTGCAGTTGTTGCCTGTCGAATATTATAGGTTGCATTTTTAAACAGAATTAATATTTTGGAAGTGAAATCTGAGAGGTGAATATGGATTATTGGATTTTTAATAATGAAAATGTGTGTGAAATATTTTGAATTGAAATATTCACATCATAAATGTAGAACCATGTTGAATTTCAGCCCATAAAAATATGCAAGCCCTAAAAATACAATGCATTAAAATGCAAGCATGGTTAATGGAATGCATTTTTTTTTTCAAGTACGGCAATTCAAGATTTTTTGTTTCAAAAACATTTGCCATTATTTTACTTCCATAGTGGTGACTAGCTGTTTTCCGGATTAGGAGTGGGACTGGTCACTTCCTCCTCAGCAAGGCCTATGGTAAAAGGCGAATTGCAGTTCTCCAGCACTTGTATTTGGCAAAAGATCTCAGAGGACCAACACCGGGCAGGCGAGCCTTTGTGCGCTCATTGAGGCTGAAGAAAGGCTCATACTCTGAAAGCAGTATTTAATATAATAATCTCAGGCAAGCTCAGGAGAAAATACAGCTAACAAAAGACATTGCAGAACAAAGAACAGAGTGAACTGAGGGCTTAGATATAATTGACGTAGAAACAGGACAGGTGTGATTAACTAATTAACTAGGAGACTAACCAGAGAACATGAGCAAACTAAAACTGAACAAAGCACTGAAGGACTGAACCAAAACACTGAATCTAAACAAAACAGAAGCATAACCCTGACAATTGTAAACTATTACTTGAAGAACCATTGACATGCAGAGGAGAACTGGCACCCTGACTGAGCCTGGTTTCTCCCAAGGTTTATATTTCCCCATTAGGTCACCTGATGGGGTTTTGGTTTCCTTGCCACTGTTGCCTCTGGCTTGGCATGCTCAGTTGGCGACACTAAATTTTTCAACTAAATATCCAAATAAATCTAATTATTAAACTAAATTAACCAAAGCCTGATGACTGATGACATCATCGTTTTCTCCAGAATGGCTATACGGCTGAATAAAATTATGTTGCATTATTTTCCTGTTTAACACTGTAAAGCTGCTTTGAAACAATCTGCATTGTTAAAAGCACTATATAAATAAGGTTGACTTGACTTGAACTTTCTTGCGAGAACATACCGGCTCAATTTTTCTATCAAAGTTCTTTAGAGAACTGATATATTTGATATTTGAAAGTCTCACATATATATATATATATATATATATATATATATATATATATATATATATATATATATTTTTTTTTTTTTTTTTTTTTACAGGGAAACCTGATTCTGAAACATGCCATTTAGAGGTTGAATTCCATGTCCATGTTTCCTATCCAAGCCTGACACGCAGAGACCACTTTTCAAACCCATAAAAAGCCATCATTTTCCCATTTTGTGAAGCTAGTGAAAGAAAAAACAGTGTTTATCATCTTATTTCATCTTATCTTATTAAGCACAGGTATATCTTCTATAAAATTGTAAGGAGCACAAAGACTATGGATCACAATATGGTTTGGAAGTTATCAAGCATCACCAGAGTTCAACAGAAGAAGGGAGATAGTGTTTTAAATTGCTGTTTGTTTACCCTGAACACAAATAAGTCAATGATGATGATGAATTACTATTGTGAATACAGAGGAAAGGTTCTTGAAGATCAATCATGAACAATGTTTCTCATATTGGAGTTCCTCTCAAGAGTATGATAGCATTCCGAAGGCATAAAAAATTATGCCCTGATAAGATTTAGAGCCCACCAAGATAAGCAGTGAACTCACATTTCTTGTTTAATGTCTAGCTGCGATAGACTCAGACATTGTACGGGTGGATGGTTTCAGGTAAATTGTCCAGATTAGAACATTGACTTTGAAATTAGCATGACACTAATAAATGCAGCCAAGCCAATAACCAGCCTAGGCAGTGCAATTATTTAACAACACATTCAGTCAAGTTCACAACTTGTGAAGACTCCATAATTGCCCTCTCTATCTCGTTAAGCCTATAGTGTTTTTTCTTTCCATAGACTGAATATTCACAGTGTGAGCAGAGCTCTGCAGTGCCAGGCATGGTGGGGTTTAAATACTCAAGAGAGGCCAGCTGTCAGATCATTAAAAAAAGGAAGAAAAAAGGGAATGGAGACCAAACACTCCTCCACAAAGCTCAATCAACCCAATCATAAGGGCAACAAAACCTCTAGCGCTGCTTCATTTACAATTAAAGTTTGCCAGTGTTATTAGAGATTAATCATAATCATTTTGGTTGTTAATTGCTGTTGCATAAAAGTCATTGTTGAAGAAATTAGAAAATGCATTTTAAACAAACATTTTTAAAGTGGTTGACCTCTCATAAAACAGTGAAAAGCATAAATTAGTCGTAAACTACATGAAGCTTTAAATATTGTGACTAGTTATAATATGAGTCTTATTTACCCTCCTTTGCAAATTCTTATTTTAAGTTTGACTGTAGTTGTCCAGGCAAATTGGGATAACTATTAAGGTAATTCATCCGTTCTGCATATTTATATGGTGATTAGGGTTACCATAGGAAAATAAGTGATAGTCTTGGTTTCTTAGAAAAGGGCCCTATCATACACCCGCACAATGCGAGTGTTTTTTGCTAGTTTCAGCCATAATTTTCACGTCTAGCGGCACAGTGTTTAAATAGCAAATGCACTCGTGTCCATCTGTTTGCCCATGGGCATGCTGGCCTGAAAATGAAGTGTCTTCAGATGCATTGTTGCTATTTTGAGGCATCTGAAAACGACTGCACTATTGACCAATAAAAAAAAAGCGTGGTCTAAAGTCAATAGCACAGTATTTTATGTGTTATTTAAAGAGTATGTTAGTAATATGCGCCTATACAATATTACGCACACAGGGTAATACTGTGCAGGAGCACACAAACATTTTTAAATATTAAAAATAAAAGGATTCCTCTCTGGCGAAGCATTAAGTCTTTCCGCTCGCAGATTCAGACATGTAAATAGCAATCTGCCATGGTGCAAGTGCAACTGACTTTTAAAGGGATGTTACGCCCAAAACACGGCCATTACTCATTAAGAGACTACATAAAACCCTTTATGACCGCGCGCCGTTTTTTCTGTGGTTAAACTGGCAAAAGTGGATTCGGACATGCCCTAAGTGCACCTGCACTTCAGACCATGCGCTCAGATCGTTAAAATAGGGCCCTAGCTTTTTTTTATACCACATATTCAGTTTGGGTTTAAGTAGGCTACTCTATTTGTGGCAGGTGACAGTTGACCACATTTAAAATAAAACCAAAATGCTAAACACCCAAAGTGTATGTCTACAGTTAAATGCATATACAAAAAAAGATGCTCAAATGCAGTCACATTGATTTTTTTGCACAAAACCAGTTCCTATTCTTATTATATTGCTATTCTAAAGACCAAAATAACCAGACAAGTCCTCTGCACAGACCTATGACCATTTAATTCAATTCATGCATTTGGCAGATGCTTTTATCCAAAGCGACTTACAGTGCACTTATTACAGGGACAATCCCCCTGGAGCAACATGGAGTAAAGTGCCTTGCTCAAGGACACACTGGTGGTGACCGCTGGGATCAAACCAGCAACCTTCTGCGTATCAGTTCAGTGGCTTAACCTACTAGACCACCATCTCCTATGACCAGCTTCGTCTTCATACTGGCGTGATGAATCTGATCTTCAAACAAAAGGAACTTGATGAAATATTTGAATGCTATGATTCACAATCTGATTTCTGACCTGTGATGCAGCTTGAAACCACGCGATGTTCGTTCGTTGGCCAGAGGAGAACTGATCCCTCGACTAAGCCTTGTTTCTGAGCCTGGGCAATTTTGCAGAACTGCTATATAGATTAAATTAACTAATTTAATAATTGATGATCTTTACAATGGAAATTAATCAACACTGATCTGACTTCAGCTGAACAATGACATTTTTTTAGAGCTGATTTACAGCCGAAATGAACTCTGTTTGCATCATTGAATAAATGTCCTCTAAAGCTACTTTGAAACAATCTGTATCGTATAAAGCGCTATATAAATAAAGGTGACTTTATTTGCTTCAATTAAAAAATGCTTCAAATGCATTAAATTCTGAAGCATTCTAGGTTGTTTGGGTGTAAGACAAAATATGGAACTCTGTCATATTAGACAGTACATAACGATTTGTCAACCAAAAACAAAAATCTATTAAACACAAAGGCTCATGAAACATGCCTGTAAAAAAATAAAAGAATATTAATGTTAGTGTCACGGTCACCATCATTTCCCATCATCCATCCTGGACCTCACCTGCATGCAATTCACAATCACACACGCCTCATCACATCACATGGTCTGGTCTCGTTTTGAGTAAGGACTCACCTTCCTGGTTCCACTTACCTGATGCCGATGAAGGTTACCGGTCTCCGTTATATCTCCTGATCCTTCGTGTCTCCATCATCTCCCTGGTCCTCTGTGTCTGCAGTATGTCTCCAAGTCTCCCTCCATTCCCCAATCCCTTCACTGAGGTGTGTGCTCCAGCTTCTCCGCCATCCACATCCATCTTCAACAACAAAGACTGCAGTATTCGCATTCTCAATTCCTCTACTTTCCATCCCGTCTACTTATTCATCTGCTGTTAATAAACTCTTTTCATATAACTTCAATCTGGATGTGAGTCTCTGTTCCATAAGAGTTAGACTAAATTATCACACATATCATGTTAGCTTCTACTCCAGCAAATTAAAAACAGAAGAGAATTAAAACTAGAGTACGTAGATATTTATTGTAAGACTCACAGTTCAAGTGTTTTATGTTCAGTTATTTAATTAGGACAACACATTGAGTGAAACGTGTGCACGGATTTTGATTTCCGATATTGCAGTATGTAATTGTCTGTGTTTTAGATCACACGCATCGTCGTATAAACCCAAGACTAACAGGATGTCTCTGGAGTGTCTCTCGCATAAAAAACATAAGGCATCAAAAAGAATACGGGAACTGGCCATGGGACAACAGAAACTCAAGGCTGTATATATGGTGTGTTCATGCATTGTTGTAATGATTCTGAACTGAAAAAAGCCTGTAACACTTTATTTTACAGTGTCCTGAGCTTTATTTACGGTAATTATTGCATGGTGTGAATGCAGCAATACACAAGAGGATCTAAACTAGACACGGGTACAAATCATCAGTGACCATGGAAACAAACAGGCACACAATCAAACGATAGATAATAGGGCAACATAGAGAATAAAGGAAACCGTAACAGAACAGGGAAACTAAGTCCATGAAAACAGAACATAACCCTGACAATAATATCCGATATTACATTTATATGATAAAGTCTTTCCAAAAAAAGACCATAAAACCAAGACAATAAAATAAGGTACAATTCAGAATAATACAGTAGTTGAATGGCAATCAACGCATCGGCGTATAAAATACAAGCATTCAGAAGCAATAAATACTGTACTCAAGCGTTCTTGGCTGTTTGGGTGCAAGACAATAAAATAAGGTACAATTCAGAATAATACAGTAGTTGAATGGCAATCAATGGCAATCTGTTGCCCCCTTTGTGACAACAGGACCCCTCAGTGGACCATGTCACAATCAAACCTCCCTTTAAAAAGACTATTATGGGATAAAAAATAGATAAACAAAACAAATCAAACCAAGCAAAATCTGCAAATATGTATTTTTCCTGAGTTGGATTTCTGAGACATTTTGTATGGAATTTTATCCAACTGGTGTCAAGGTGATTTATCAAGTCAGTTTCACTCAATTTCACACAGGTGAAAATCATCATATTAACATGGACATGATATAACGGTGGACAACCAGAATGTGTGTGTGTGTGGTTTTTTTTTTTAGGTTTTTTTTTAACAGTAGACTCTATTGTTTTATAAAACCCCCCCCCTCTATTTTCACTATGTTGCCAAAAGTGTGCTTGTGCTGTCTGTCTTCAAAATAAATGCCATTTGATATCATGCATTGATGTTTATAGATTAAGTGTCGCTTGGTATAAGTGTTTAAGTGTGTCCAAATAATTTTGGGCCAACATTATACATGGGGATGAAAAAAATCTGAAATCACTAGTGAAAATGCTACTGTTTTTGCATTGTTACTTACTATTCTATCACATTTTCTATGATAAATGAACACCAAATAAATAATAATTTTAAGTCGTAAATTCAATTTTCTTTTTCTTTATTTCAAAATACTAAACTCCCAAGGTTTAAAAAGGAAAAACATATGTATTAAACAGTGTCTTTGTTACACATTCAATTCTACATAAAGCAACTAACCCTAAAACAAACCCTTCTCCTAACCCTAACACTATAGTAAGTACTTTTTGTTAATTTTATCTTTAGTTTGCTGTTTCATGCATTCTGACTTATTTACACTTTTAAAGAGTTGGATTCTCATGCTAAACAGGCCAAAATGTCAAAAAACGAGTTGGATGTATGACAGAGTAGCCTATATTTCTGTGCCAATCACACTCCTTCAGGATTCGTAAAGTTTTTGAGTATGGCCCTGTACGACTTCATAACTTCTCCCGGAATGGCGCGTGCACACATTAACCAGAGCAAGAGCACGTCCATCAACGAGCTTCAATAGCCGTCGGCAGCGCTGTCATTTTGTTTAGACCACAAAATAAACAATGTAACTAAAGAAAGTGTGTTTTTGGTTGTGAGGGAAAGATAACCTTGTTCAGCTTCCCAAATAACCCAGCGTTAAGGAAACAGTGGATGCAGTTTGTTTTTCCGGAGCAATTTGTTCCCTGTCACAAGTAGAAACCGCAGGCGGTGAGTGAAACTGGTCTGTGTTTTGTTGGCAATCGGCACATAAGTGCATATAATTTAAACAACACCGACGTATAGTGAAGTGAAAGTTATCCAGCGATAATGCCATGCTGTTTTTTGTGTGTGTCAATTCAAGATTAACATAAGACTGGCAATTAATATTACTCAATGCTTAATTGTCTATACTGCAACAAGGACACCTTAAAATAAGGCACAACCAAAGAAATATAATATTTTCAATGTTGTTTTAGCATTTTGGACCACACTGTCTATATATGTATATCATTTTAATAACATTTGTAATTATATCCCTAGTACCATGGGTGTCGGAAGCAAAAAAAATGTGGGTGGGTCCTTGCTAAATGTATTGTTCGGAAAGATAAATTTAAGGAAATCGCCGTATCATTGAGAGTGGCAGTAGTGTAGGGGAAAGATGCACGACGTCTAGTTTTGACACAAATTGACCCGCGGTTCGAGTCCGCCTTTCGCCGAACTCTATCTTCTCCCTTTTCCCATCACATATAAGATCGGAAAGGCATTTATTTTCAATAAAAATGAAGAAAATATTAGAAAAGTGGAAATAAAGCGTCTAACATGTGTTTAATAATAAGTGTTTATCGATTAGGGGTAGGTAAACAGACGTGCTGAATGTTAGAGACGATAAAAGTGAGTGGGTCCAATATCATTGATCGTAAAAAGTGGGTGGGTCTTGTCCCACATACAATGGTTCCGACGCCCATGCCTAGTCCACCTCATGTAGGCCTGTTTTTTTTTTTTTTTGATGCATTCAAATATTGAATTTCATTTTTGTTAGCATTTTATTAAAATGTATTTGGTAACACTTTATAAGGTTCATTAGTTAACATGAACTAATAATGAACTGCACTAATAAAGCATTTATTTTATCTTTGTTTATGTTAATTTCAACATTTACTAATACTTTATTAAAATCTTGTCAACATTAGTTAATGCACTGTGAACTAACATGAACAAACCACGAACAGCTGTATTTTTATTAACTAACGTTAACAAAGATGAACAAATACAGTAACAAATGTACTGCTCATGGTTAGTTCACGTTAGTTAATACATTAACTAATGAAACCTTATTGTAAAGTGTTACCATGTATTTCATATTTTGGCAGGTGTTAGCATCCTTGCCAAATCTGTGAAAATGAACTTAGTCCCATTTGCAGCAATAATCTTTCAGAAGCACTTCAGAGATGTCAGCCACAAGGCGTTGTTTGTTTAGCTGGGAATCTTGAGAACACCCTTTGCATTTTAGGAGGGGTTTAACAGCTTTAAATATTAATCACCGATTCAGGCTCAATTAAAGGAAATGAATATTACAAATTACCTTTATTTTACATCAAATTCCATGCCATGGCAACATGTATTCCCATTTAAGGCTAAAAAAGACTAATCATTTTTTGTTATGAAAATGAAGAACAGTGGAATGGAAAGTCAGCAAATTGCTTTTTAAAAATATGCTGTTGAAAGACTGCACTTGAAACAGAAGTTTGCTTAATGCTTTTTAAAATAAGAAACACAAACACTGCACTTCACAGCTCTCTGCACTGGATTTTGTGTCCATCAGCTTATTTCTTGTATTTGTGTGGAGTACTCTCCTCAAAACCAGATCAATAGTGCAATATGACGCCGGTTCTTCTCTCTTGCTTTTTCTCTGTGCTTTACAGAGGGAGATCATTTGAATGAAAAAGGCTCATTAAACATGCCTAGCTGGAATAAACAAGAGTTTTTAACAGCATAGCTTTCTTTTTGTAGTGCTAATGACAAAAAAAGGCTTCAATATTTATGCATTCAGCGAGATTACACAATTAACCTTCCTTATGCATCAATCATCTTAATGTGGCAGACAAAGCATCCATCTATAGTTGGCATGTACATGCATAAAAACAGGATTTAAAATAAATAATTAAACACATTACACCTCCGAAATGCTTTAAAAATGGTTAACCTCATAACGCAACTGAGAGTATGAAAGGTCACTTTGGAAAACTTTTCACAAATGACCTGTAATAATTTCTTGCCCCAAATGCACATTTGTCAGGTTTCTACAGCACTTTAAGAGACACAGGCCGAAGCTCAGCACAATCAGAGGGATTTAGAGCCATCATCGAAAAACACTTCATCCTTTTGATTCACTCTCTTCCGCTGCCCACACATATAAACACTCACCGGCACGCTTAGAAATTGCCTTTTATCCAGGGTATTCAAGTGCATGTGTGTGTAATAAATGTGGAAAGTAAGGTGGAAGCAGTCAGGCTGCTGCTGAACAGTTTAGGGAACATTAATGCTCTATGTATAGAAGTGTAGGTGGAAAAATAACTTGCATCTTTCTTCAAGAGGCGTTCTAGCTGTGGCTGTCTGTGTTGGTTTCCATCTCCTGTGCTAATTGATGGAAATCAACAGGAAGACGCTATCAATGTGTCAACACAAAATGCACTCACATCTGCATCAACAGGGCAGTGTTTGTGGTGCATCTCTGTGCCTTACACTGTTTAGGACACTGAAATGAGCTGTTGAAGAAAGAACAACCCTTTCTCAGAGGCTGTATGGGAACAATGCCTGCCCTTTATTGCTTATAGAGAACTCGGTGTATCTGCTCTCTAGCACACACATCTAACTGTTTCCTGTGTAAGTAACTGTATATTGGAATCAGTGATACTAATGTAGATGCACTTTCTTCACCAGCTGGGAATGTTCAACCTGCTGACTTAATATATTATCTGGTTTTGTTCAACGACCAATTTTGACAAATAAAGGCCACAATGGACCATCGGAATCTGATGAGCAGATTGTTGGTGTGTCCTTAACCTAGTCAATGTTTTTTACACTTCTAAAGAGAGATAAAAGAAAAAAACAATTACAGACTTTACACGACAGCCACAGTCTCTTTGAGCTCTACAGGCACCATCCAAGTGCACACATACAGCAGTAAGTATTGAACACACACAAACACACACCCAGAGCAGTGGGGAGCCATTTTTTGCTGTGGTGCCGGGGAGCGATTGAGGGTTAGGTGCCTTGCTCAAGGGCACCTCAGTTGTGGGTACACTCTAAAAAAAAAGGCTCGTAATCATAGGGGAACCTTTTTTAGTGCTATATAGCACCAATTTTGGTGCTTCATACCCCTTTTCCACCAAAGCAGTGCTAGAGCTAGATCGGAGCTAGAGCTAGTCCCAGTTCATAGTTGGTTCAACTGAGGAGCCTGCTAAGAACCGTTTGCGTTTCCACAGGCTAGAGAGCCACAACAGAGCCAGGTCTTACGTCACTGTATACGTCTCATCTTTCTCAGCAACGCTAGCGGGAAACACACACACACCAGGCTTGTTTGAGATGCATCGGCGCTGCGCAGACCGATCCACGTATAATATTTAAAAAAACGTATGAGTGAATCAAAAGCATAAGGAGTCGTGTGCTCTCGCTGGACTCGTTATCATACGGCGATCGCCGATCGGTCTCTGCACAGCACCGCTGCGAACAAGCCTTCCATCAACACTGCAAATGTTGCGTTACTATTGATTCACATGGCTTTACGATCCTACATCGGCATCAAAACACAACGAAAACACAGCGAATCCAACGCATTCGTGCAGTTCGCCGTAATTTGTATAGACGGAGATTACAAACGAGCAGCAGCTGTTAGCTCCATTAGCTGCTATTTCAACAATGGCGGATCTCAAGTCTGTGTTGGTCTTGTTGACCCCGCCCCCAGTGCCTGACGTAATCGGTTCTTACTTCTAGCCCTGTTCTAGCCCAGCAATGTTTTGGTGCTACTTAAGAACCACTTTTCCTGGCTCGGAGCTGGGGCTTTGGGTGTGGAAACACAAAGAACGATTTGGAACTAGGCTCTGGCTCCAATCTAGCTCTGGCTCTGCTTTGGTGGAAAAGGGGTATCAGTGGTTCTTCAGCGGTTCTTCAGAGGTGCTATATAGCACCTTAGTCAAAGAACCGGTGAAGAACCTCTGAAGAACCGCTGAAGAACCTCTGAAGAACCGCTGAAGAACCACTGAAGCACCAAAATTGGTGCTATATAGCACTAAAAAAGGTTCCCCTATGATTACGAGCCAAGAACCATTTTTGGTGCAATATAGAACCTTTTTTTTTTTAGAGTGTAATGAGAGTGGAAGAGAGTGCAGTTCATTCACTCCCCCCACATACATTTCCTGCCGGTACTGAGACCAAAACCCGCGAACTTCAGGTTACAAGTCTGACTCTCTAACCATTAGGCCACAACTTCTTCCAACACAACAATGAATCTCTCTCACAAACAGTTAACACTGCTTCATACACATTCTTTCTCTTTACTTGCCTTGGATAGTTACGCTACTAATTACAATGCCATGGGCCAAGTGTTAAGACTGTGGGCCATTTGGATTTGTTTAACAATATAAATGTGACCCGTGCTGGCAAAAAAAGTCGTAATGCGCACAGGATCATTTAGAGCTACAGGCAAAACAAGTGAAACATTTCACAAAAAAAAATTCATTTAGCCCTCATCTAGCGACTTTTAGCAACTAAAAGTATCTTTATTAGCATTTTCTGGGAGGAGTACCTTTTCTTTGTCCATGAAAGCGATCTCACTCGCGCTGACTGACAGATCCGACACATGCGCACAATCCTGATATACACACATACACAGAATTATAGTATTTCAAAATATCTGTCTTGGTGAGTATTCACGCAAGCATTATCTGTTACGTCTTATGTGAACGTTTGGTTAACTGTTGTTTTGGAAAAACATTGGATGCGTAACATTATAAAACATCCGTGCAGTACAGTAGGTCTAAATGTATAGCTAGTTGACATATACACTCACCTAAAGGATTATTAGGAACACCATACTAATACTGTGTTTGACCCCCTTTCGCCTTCAGAACTGCCTTAATTCTATGTGGCATTGATTCAACAAGGTGCTGAAAGCATTCTTTAGAAATGTTGGCCCATATTGATAGGATAGCATCTTGCAGTTGATGGAGATTTGTGGGATGCACATCCAGGGCACGAAGCTCCCGTTCCACCACATCCCAAAGATGCTCTATTGGGTTGAG
This sequence comes from Romanogobio albipinnatus, assembly GCA_023566225.1. Classification (NCBI taxonomy): domain Eukaryota; kingdom Metazoa; phylum Chordata; class Actinopteri; order Cypriniformes; family Gobionidae; genus Romanogobio; species Romanogobio albipinnatus. The sequence goes on along the minus strand of CM042241.1, from coordinate 40,123,826 downwards.
ATCTGATGACTGTGGGGGCCATTTTTATACAGTGAACTCATTGTCATGTTCAAGAAACCAATTTGAAATGATTCAAGCTTTGTGACATGGTGCATTATCCTGCTGGAAGTAGCCATCAGAGGATGGGTACATGGTGGTCATAAAGGGATGGACATGGTCAGAAACATGCTCAGATAGGCCGTGGCATTTAAACAATGCCCAATTGGCACTAAGGGGCCTAAAGTGTGCCAAGAAAACATCCCCCACACCATTACACCACCACCACCAGCCTGCACAGTGGTAACAAGGCATGATGGATCCATGTTCTCATTCTGTTTACGCCAAATTCTGACTCTACCATCTGAATGTCTCAACAGAAATCGAGACTCAACAGACCAGGCAACATTTTTCCAGTCTTCAACTGTCCAATTTTGGTGAGCTCGTGCAAACTGTAGCCTCTTTTTCCTATTTGTAGTCAAGTCAAGTCAACTTTATTTATATAGCGCTTTTAACAATGGAGATTGTTTCAAAACAGCTTTACAGTGTTAAACAGCAAAATAATGCAGCCTAATTTTATTCAGCTGTATAGCCATTTGATGTCATCAGTTCATTTCAATTTCCATACGGTGACAGTGTGGGCTTTAGATCAATAATTAGATCAGTAATTTAGTTTATATGGTTAAATTAGTTTATTAATTAGATTTATTTCGATGTTTAGTTGAAAAATATAGTGTCCCCAACTGAGCACGCCAAGCCAGAGGCAACAGTGGCAAGGAAACCAAAACCCCATCAGGTGACCTAATGGAGAAAAATAAACCTTGGGAGAAACCAGGCTCAGTCGGGGTGCCAGTTCTCCTCTGGCCAATTAACAAACAGCGTATTATTATTATTATTATTATTATTCTGGCTGCTTTACAGGTCAGAGGTCATAATAGATCGGAATATTCAAAGGACCGGAGGCAACACGCTGGAGACGGGTTTATTGAGGATGATGTTGATTAAATAATTATTAAAGTGCAATATTCAAATGATCGGAGGCAACACGCTGGAGACGGGTTTATTGCGGATGACATATCGATTTAAGTATTATTTAATGGTAATATTCGAACAATCGGAGTCATCATGCTGGTGACGGGTTTATTTAGATGCCGTGTCGATGAGGCAGTTGTCTGGCGGAGGATAATTGACACGGTCTCTGCAGACACTTTGGGGTCCTGTGTTGGTCTTCTCTGGCGCAGGTCCACCATCTGATTTGGATACGGCCCGGATCTGGCTGACTGCAGTAAACCTCGGGATAAAACAGAGAGAATATCATTAGCGTAGATGCCATTCTTCTGATGATGTAACGAGTACATCAGGTGTTATGGGAAGTGTTCCCGGTTCCGGCTGACCTGACCTATTTGTAGTGGAGATGAGTGGTACCCTGTGGGGTCTTCTGCTGTTGTAGCCCATCCGCCTCAAGGTTGTGTGTGTTGTGGCTTCACAAATGTTTTGCTGCATACCTCGGTTGTAACGAGTGGTTATTTCAGTCAAAGTTGCTCTTCTATCAGCTTGAATCCATCGGCCCATTCTTCTCTGACCTCTAGCATCAACAAGGCATTTTCGCCCACAGGACTGCCGCATACTGGATGTTTTTCCCTTTTCACAGTATTCTTTGTAAACCCTAGAAATGGTTGTGCGTGAAAATCCCAGTAACTGAGCAGATGAAATACTCAGACCGGCCCGTCTGGCACCAACAACCATGCCATGCTCAAAATTGCTTAAAATCACATTTCTTTCCCATTCTGACATTCAGTTTGGAGTTCAGGAGATTGTCTTGACCAGGACCACACCCCTAAATGCATTGAAGCAACTGCCATGTGATTGGTTGATTAGATAATTGCATTTTTGAGAAATTGAACAGGTGTTCCTAATAATCCTTTAGGTGAGTGTAGTTGACATGTAGTCTGTTTCATTAATGTTAATCAAACAATTGTGATATCATGGGAAAAAAAAGTTGAATATATATATTGTTCAAATAGATATTTGGTTTTTATTTGGTGTTTGCCAAATTTGGTGTTATTACCAGGGATTTTAAGGAATGGCTACCAGATGATTTTGATGTGGAACCTTCAAAAAACTTTAACTCGATTTTTCTCAAAACTGACTTTGCTGACTCTATCGACTTCAAACAGGTGTAGCTCAGTCCTTTTTTGTCTGATTCCAACAAAACATACATCACTTTGAAGGGTTTTTATAATTGAAAATAACAATAACCAATGTTTGCTCATTGTGACTCATTTTGCCAGCACGGGTCACAAATTATTTTAATCCATTTAACATTTCTGGGTATTTTAAAGTGTCCCTGTTACACAAAAATACATGTACTTACTGTTATAATAACAGCAACATTATGCATAATTACCAAACCCTAAACCGAACCACAATTACATAGTAAGTGCATTCTAATTAATATTACTCAGTATTTATATAATTGCACTATAACAAGGACACTTTAAAATAAAGTGTAACCCATTTCTGAAACTTGTGGAAGTAACATAAGCCCCGTTTCCACCAAAATTACCCGGAACAATTTGCACCAGGAACTTTTTTTGCAGGAACTTTTTTCCCCCTGACCTGCTACTGTCTGCATTTCCACTGCGGTCTAAAGTACCGTGAAGATTAGGCAAATTAGTCCGGTGATGTAGGACTGTGCGCAACTGCTCTTCCCAGTCAGAGACAGACAGTAATATTTTTTGCAGGACACTGCAACAATAACAAGTGGAGGAGATTCAAGCAGCGCTGCTTTTGCTGGTTATACATTGGTTTACTAAAGAGGTCATTAACAAAATGGCGGAAAAGAGACAAGCACAGATACTAAAGCGTATTCTGAAAGCTCGTAAAGCTAGATTTAAAATAAGACAACACATGTTATCAGCTATTGCAGACATCGGCCGTGAGATTGCTGAGAGGAACGCGCTTCATCGGACAGAAAGAGCAAGACCGATATTTACTCAACGCAGAACGAACCTTGCAAAAGACTTTTAAAAATGCCGGTTGAAATAAAATGCTGCGTGAGCTCAACCAATCAGCATGTTCAACACCAAAGTCCCACCCCCAAAAGTTCCTGAACTTTGAAAAAGTACTACCTCGCGAGCAGGGCCATTTGGAGGGGGAATTAGTTACCCGGAACTTCCTTTAGACCCTGGTTCCTGCGGTCGTAACACACCGAGTACCACCCCAAAGTTCCTAGTTCCTGGGGAAAGATCCTGCGGTGGAAACGCGGCTATATATTAACTTAGTAATTACAGATGTGGTGTCAATTCATTTATTTGATTTGACACTGCAGGAACTGGAGTAATGTGGTGACTAACAAATCATTGCTAATTTGTTAAAAAACAATCTAAAACATGAGTTCTGTACAGACATGGTAGTGCTTTATTAAGATTTGTAACAGTGGGCGGAGTCATCTACTCCTCCACCAGTGGTGGAGGAGAAAGCTTTAACTGGAAGTTCTCGCTGTGATAAATACTTCCTGTTCCTGGAGGGGCAGGATTCGACAGTCCAGCCCTCTCATTGCCATGAGAATGGGTGAGTTCTGTCAGAACAGCAAGCTGAAAAACAAAGAAAACAGAAATGAAAAGTGTGGCATAGCAAAGGTAGGGAAACAATTAATAATAATTAAAATAGTAATTAATTACAATAACAACAAAAAACAACAACACCGATATGCATTGTGTAAAGCGCTATACAAATAAATGTGAATTTAATTGAATGAATATTATTATTATTTTAATAATAATGCTAGGTATATAATTCATATTATGTTAATAATAATTCTTTTTAAAACATTTTCCTTAAGATTGAGCAAGACAGCACAGTCATCCTCACACACGAGGATGAGTAAATGTATCCATTTAATGCATTTCATGCACCACTTAATGACAATTAACTTTTGATTGACAATTGAAGCAATCTGCTGGTGTTGGTGGCATGGTTAATTGAAGTTATGCCGCAACATGGGTTGCACCACACATTGAGATATACAGAACTGAGATATAACTCTCACCCCCCAACCCCCCACTCATTAGCAGTACTGGCCTATCCAGAGTCATTCATTAATGTGTATATTTTCAGCAGGGACCTCGTTACAGCCAGAGCAATCAATGTGCATTTAACGAAACAGCATGAATCAAACGGCATAATCTATCTTTCTCTCTCCAGCTACACTTTGAAGACCTCCTTTGCATATTTTACCATCTCCTTCCTTCTCTGATCTCACTCATATTTCCCTTTCCTCATTTCCATCCACTCCCCCTCAAACCAAACCTTTTTTTCTGTGGACAAACCAACTTTTCAGCATCAACTAATTTCATTTCACCCTTTTTCTGTCTTCTTTCTTCTGCTGTTTATTAGCAGTCTTCAAAACAGACTGCCATTTATAAGCCATAGTTCTATTCCTCATTCACTCTTTTCTTTTTTTTCTTTCGTTGCCCTATCTAAACCGGACACCTGCTAAGCGTAGGCTATGGAGAGTGACATGGATAAAAGCAAATACAGAAGCAGAAAGCACGTCAGTGGCTAATCATCGCCTGTCACCACAGTGGCTTATTATTACCCCCATACTATTAGCAAACAGGCTATGAAACAGAGTATGAAGTCTGGGCACATCTAATGCCAGTAACAGTCTCTCGGTCATACTTTACTATGAGCAATTTTCCACTACTAAAAAGGCTCATACATCGCCGTTGAAGTGCCTAGCATTAGATACCATGGTAACCATGTTTCATTTTCAGTTTTTACTGCAGCTATAGAATAAACGTATAGACATGTTTGTTTGTTTGTCTGTTTAAGGAAGGTTTAGTTGCTTCTATAAGAAAGAGACACTGCAACATATTCATGTGTTGTACTTCTGAATGCACTATTGCTTGTAATGGCATTTCAGGGTGAGTCATATATGGAGGCGCTGTATGAAAAGTTCAACTTTGCATGATTTCATTACACTGGTGGAGAGCTCTCAAAGTGTTAAATATAAAAAAGGGCAAACACACTGCTTGTGCCTACTGTAAATTCCATATATGGATAAGGGTGAAAAGTGTGACAAAGCAAGCAATTTTCCAGAACCGCCATTTCACACAGATAGAGCTGTTGATATTAATTGTGTCCGAGTACAAGAACAAAAAAAAAAACACAACAACTTGTTAGGGGTCTAAAATAATTCACATTTCTTTGAAAATACTTATATATTATTTTAAAAATGTATTAAACAGAAAGAGAGACGAGACAGACATAAATAAGTAAAATTAATAATAATAATAAAAAAATAAAAATCAACACTTGTGAGTTGAAGAATTCTAGAATTTTGTATTCGAGTGTGTGGGAGATCATTTGTAAAAAACCTTATTCACAGCACCACCTTCTTTGATTTTTAAAGGGATAGGTCCATCAACTGTTTGGTTAACCACATTCTTCAAAATATCTTACGTTGTGTTCAGGAAATTCATACAGGTTTGGAACTTGAGGGAGAGTGAATGATAAAAAAAATATTCATTTTTGGTTGAACTATCCCTTTAACAGGAATGAAAGCGAGGCTGTGATGGACAGACATACCTTAATCTCTTCAGTGGGTCATACTGTTATTTAAAGGGGTCATGAACTACGTTTTTTATTGTTTTATGATGTTTCCTGGGGTGCACTTATAATGTTAGAATGCTTTTTACATCAAAAATTGTCATAACTTATAAATAAAAGGCATTTTTCCTACCCTGATTTTAGCCCTCTGAACGCTCTGTTTTAAGGGGCATGTCTGTTGTGAGCGTTCAGTGTAAACACCCACTGCTGTGATTGGCTAATGTCTTTGCATTTGAAATAGTATTACTCCCTCTTTTAGCTCGTTTGCACAATTACAGCTCTCATGGTTAACTAATCATGAAAAGAGTTGCATTACATTTAGATCTATGGCATTATATTAAGATTGTGGCATGAAAGGTTGCAGTGAGGATCATTGTAGCCGATCACACACATGTTGAGCGCATGAAAGCAGCGATCTCGTCATTACAACTTAGCTTCTGTACACTAACAAAAGCTTTCATCATAACTAACAGTGAAAATGTGCAAATGTGATATAGTTAAGAGATTTGTTGAATAAAACGGGAGTCACTGATAAACTCTCCTTTTTGATTGACAGCTGCAGCGCGTGATGCTCAAACGATTGTAAAGGAGCGTTCTTTGATCGCTTTCTTTATAGAATTTAATCACCGTTAAATAACAGATTATTTTCATCCTACTAAGAGAAACAACGCAAGTTGATGTTTAGTCACTGGTCTGATTTACTGACACTCAGATAAAGTCTGACTACATGAATCATCACATTTCAGATCAGGCATTAGAATGAACGCAGTTCATTTACATGTTGCATTACTGTTGAGCCCAGGCACAATAATTGTAATCCTCAACGGCATGTTTATTGCTTTGTAGCTCGAAGGTTTAACACTAGAGGCCTATGTTACATGCACGAATCGGTGGGCGGGGCTAAACAGGCAGTGATGAAGTAAGTGTTGATCTTCTTCTGCTGAGGCAGTGCTTGCCTCCTTTTGACATCATAGATAGTTGAAAAACCTGTCGTTTGTTGGGCCTGGTGTTTATAAAAGCTTTTCTATGACTAACAAGAAGATTTCAGCTCTGAAGCTTACAGGATATTCTTATATTACCATGACCTTTTATATATCAAAAGCTCAAGGGAAAGTTGATTTCTCAATTCATCACCCCTTTAATGTGTTTTGGATTGTTCTGCTGATGAAACACTGCAAAAATATCTTTCCAAGAATTTCCAGTAGACAACAAACTCTAGACAATATGAGCTGTGAAAAATTATAAATGATCTAGGAGCTATATCTACCATACATATATAATATATACCATATATATATAATTGTTTTTTTAACAGCGGGTGCCATCGAAAAACACATACGTCTATCCGTCACAGCCTTGGTTTCATACCCGTCATTGGTGCTACTCTGAATAAGGTCTACATATGAATGTTTCTATGCGTGTTCATAATGGTTATTATGCTGCAGGTAGACAGACTCTCTCTCTCATGCAGTGTCTGGTTTGACAAGCCATTGTATTTGGCCCTGGCATGAAGGCATACAAGATGACAAAATTACAAAAAGGGGAAAAACCATGCTCCCTCATGTGCCCTCACTTCTACAGAAATATATGGGTGATGTTTAATTTAGGGGAACCATGGGATCATTTTAAAAGAGAAAATGGCAATAGTCCAGATACTTCACTCAAAATTTTTAATTCATCAAACACAAATGAAGATATGTTTAATGAAACTTGAGAAATTGCATCAACCAAAATGTTCAAGCTTCAAAAAGTCTTTAAAGACATCGTAAAAATAATCTACACGATTCGCTTCATATGATGAACAGATTTAACTTTGGCTTTAAACACAAAATTAAATCTACTTGGTTTATTAAGGCCATGATCAGATCTTCCAGGCCATGTAAAAACATTTATTTGAACAAAGATTAAACATCTTCAAACATGTTTAAGTAGTCAAAATGCCCCTTAAAAAAAAATCACTCATATAGTCTATTAAACTCCTTTCTTTCTCTATCCTCAATCTGTCCTTTTACCTCTCTTCAATCTCATCCTTCTCATTCATTTACTCCAAACACCCTCCACCGTTTCATTTTATTACCCTTCCATCCTTCCCTCTCAACACAATCCCTTTCCTTCAGCTGTATTTCTCTCTATCGTACGCTTGCCTCATCTTTCTCCATGCATCTCTTTTTCCAGACTTCATTTGTCTTCTTCGCCTTCTTCCTGGAACTGCTGCATTGAAGGGAAATGGACCGACTGGGACCTCAAAGAGAGCAATCAAAGCTCAGCCCTGACAAAGCATCAGAGAAACCCTGACAACCACACACACACACACACAGATTTCAGAGACACTCTTAAACAAGGCACACACAAACACATGAACATTATACATCTTTCATCTCTTGGTCAAAATCAAATGTTCCAGTTAAGCTTAATCAGCAGGACCAGAAAAGTTCAGACAGTACTTCAAAAACCACATATACGCTACTGCTGACATAATCACAAATGGAGCTTATTGCCAGCACCTGCATGGCAGCCTTCTCATTAATGCTATAAAGGAAAACACACACCCACACATGTGCCAAGCTGGTATTCTCAGGTGTTGGGAGTGGCTCTTTAAAAACATCAACACTCTATCTGTTTTTCACTTCTCAGGTTAATTAATATACATCTCTCTCTCTCTCTCTCTCAAACACATGCATGCACGCGCGCACACACACACACACATGCACATTCAATCTGTTCAGCTCGGTTTCTTAATGCAAATCAGAATTTCATAATCTCCACACAGACAAAGGAACAACGGGAGACACTAACCACACATGCACAAACACACACCTTGTCTGACGCTCTGGTCTTTTTTCCTATCCACTCATCCTCTGAAACCATTTACGGTTTAATTAAAGAGCTCAGAACTGGGCTGTGCAGTTCTGCTGTGTTAATTATGGTAAGTCTATTGGGAATGTGTATGTGTGTGTGCTGACCAAACAGTTCTAATTAAACTCTTGAGGACACTTGTGTTAGTATCCGAGGGATTGGCACAAAAGACTGATGTGTGTTTACCAGACTCTCCGCCTCATGGGCGATGGCCATGTCAATTCATGTCCCACCCTAAAGCTCTGCAGGGAAAACATCCACTGTTCACACTCTCTTGTGATGCTCATCAAGGCTGTATTTATATGATAAAAAATACAGTAAAAACTAATATTGTGAAATGTTATATATGTAAAATAACTGTATTTAAAAATATCATATGCTATTGTATAATATGTTGATTTGGTGCTCAGGAGACATTTATTATTATTATTATTATAAATGTTGAAAACAGTTGGGCTGCTTAATATATTTGTGGAACTCAAACTTTTGAACAGTTTTGTATAGTTGTGAGTATACACACACAAAAAAAGGTTGTTCAGCGGTTCTTCGGGGTGGTTGAGGTGCTATAAAAAAAATGGTTGTTCAGCAGTTCTTCGGGGTGGTTGAGGTGCTATATAGCACTGTTACCGTATAAAGAACCTGTTAAGCCCAGTATGGTTCTTCAGCGTTTTTTGGGGGTGGTTAAGGTGCTATATACATATTTTTATATATTGCTACCAGTTTTGGGACGGCTGCCTTTACATGCACATGAACTTTAATGACATCACATTCGGTTTAATATGGAGGTGGCCCACCCTTTGCAGCTATAACAGCTTCAACTCTTCTAGGAAGGCTTTCCACAAGGTTTAGGAGTGTGTTTAAGGGATTTTTTGACCATTCTTCTAAAAGATCTAATTCATCCCAAATGAGTTCTATCAGGTTGAGGTCAGGACTCTGTGCAGGCCAATCAAGTTCCTCCACACCAAACATCATCCATGTCTTTATGGACCTTTCTTTGTGGTGCGCAGTCATGTTGGAACAGGAAGGGGCCATCCCCAAACTGCTCCCACAAAGTTGGGAGTATGAAATTATCCAAAATGTCTTGGTATGCTAAAGCATTAAGAGTTCCTTTCACTGGAACTAAGGGGCCAAGCCCAACCCCTGAAAAACAACCCCACACCATAATGCCTCCATCCAACCAAACTTTGGCACAATGCAGTCAGGCAAGTACAGTTCTCCTGGCAACCACCAACCACCAAAGTTTAGAGGTCTGTAGCTATTGACTCAACAGAAAGTTGGCGACTTCTGCGCACTGTAAGTCTCAGCATGCGCTGACCCAGCTCTGTGATTTTACGTGGCCTACCACTTCGTGGCTGAGTTGCTGTTGTTTCCAATTGCTTCCACTTTGTTATAATACCAGTTCTTATCACGGTACCACACTTAAATTAGATTCTGAGAGCGACTCATTCTTTCACAGATGTTTGTAGAAGCGTCTGCATGGCTAGGTGCTTGATTTTACGTATACACCTGTGGCCATGGAAGTGATTGGAACACCTGAATTAAATGATTTGGAAGCGTGTCCTTTTGGCAATATATGTAGCACCACTGCCATACAAAGAATCTATTCATCCCCTGTATAGTTCTTTAAAGGTTCTCTTTTAGTTTAGTAAGGGAAAGGATTAAAAAACTCCATTAAAATACAGCATATTTCCTGAAGATAACGTGGTTATGAACATTTTGCCCCAAGGCCCCCTTATAAGGAAATATTCCAGGAACCCCACTCAAGACTTTTTGACCTCAGTGTGATTCAAAAGTGATTCAAAACAGCTTTTGCCATTGTAGTAAATTACCATTCATAGAAAACATATGAGAGTGGAGTAACAGATCTAAAATATAAGTAGGAGAATGGGGTGGTGCTATGGTTCTACATAGCGGCATTTAACGCCTTTAAAGATAGGTGCTATATAGCACTTAAAGTGGTTCCCCTATGATTACAAGCCAATGAACCACTTTTCAATCAAATGATTTCCTAGAATTGTAAACAAACAATAACACATAATAGAAACAATAATACTCTCTGTGCGGTCTATCTATGTTAGCAGATATGCAACCTTAGAATCATATTGAATATATACTGGGGGTTCTGTACAACCCAAATATTTTGTTGACTGCTGGCAAATACTTCAGACATTTATATTGTTCATCTAATAAAAAGTTATTTGTAGAAGGAGTACTTTCTTTGAAAGTACTGATGCAAGTGATAACATACATCAGCCACTAATTATCGAAATGCTACCAATCAGAATCAAGTACTCCGAAGAGAAATGCATTAAAAGGGATGAGAAGATGGCCTATTTTTCAGATATTTTAGGATGGTGTGAGATAGGGCAGAGAGTGCTTGAGGAACACGGGGACAGTGAAGAGAAAGTCAAGCAGGTCAAACTACACTACTAAAAGTCACATATTTAAAGGCAAATGCCTGGATTTTTTATTACCAAAACTATGAGTGGCAAAGAGAGTGATGGCACTTTAGGGCACTTTCGTAGTGAAAGCTACAGTACATAGTGAAGACATTCAAACAGAAAAACAACAAATTCAATCTCAAAGATAATAGGGTTGTCTTATGAAAGACATTCCTCAGTGTTTTGAGGAGGGAGGCCTAAGAATCTAAAGTGGTCAGTTATTTCATCCTGATTTCATGAAAATGCACAAACTGTATTTATCATATGCACGTAAAAACTAATTTTGGCGATATTCGTACTATATATACGCATTTAATGAGAACGTGTTGGTTATTTGCATTATTCCAAATGTGACTCTTCAAGCACTTATTTTTCTTTATCCTCTCTTTTTCTATCTCACTTTATTTGAACTTTTCCTTCCAGCTTTGATTAAGCTCCGAATGGCTCTGTGATGGTTGGTGTTTGTTTAGACATTCCAATCTTTGTTTGGAATGGAAGGAAGTGTATATAAAATAATAATAAAATGAAGCATGTTTATATATACAGTATATATTTATTTATGGTTTCCCAAATGAGGACCCCAAAAGAAGAATTACTGTTAAGTAGGTAAACACACATATAAGAATATTCAGCCAAATCATATGAACATATGAAGAATCAAATTTTAGACTATTTATGCATATCACTTTCATAACTCCCTTCGTTTATTGATACAAAGCTGTAAAATGGTCTTACAATAATATTTAAAAAGGTTGAGACTAACATAATAGGCAGGGGCAGTGTGTAGCTACTACCCTTGATATTCAGTAATATTATTGTTTTGACTGCACTGACACTATTAAATGAGAACAAAACTTGAACTGAATTGAGCTGGTCGATGACAGCACTGTTTTCTGCAGATGTGCTTTATAGCTGATTTGATTGTTTGATGAACTGAATTGAATCAACAAAGCAGTAAAATTGTCCTATTCCTAAACCTATGACGCATATTTAATCAAAAATAACAGGTAATACAGCAGAAGCAGGATAGGATAGAGATAATAACATATATAATGTACTATTCAAGCTGGAATATTACTAACAATATGGGACATTAATCAAATATGCGTTTCCTAGCTGTGTGGAAGCCCCTATGGGCCTGTTTAATGTTAGAATATTTTTGTTTTTATTTTTTTTACCAAGGCCACCCTTTAATGGTTTAAGGCACATACCAGCCTGGATTGTTATTTTAACATTGTAAAAGTCTATTCATAAAGAAAGCTAATATTCACTTGGAATTTTCACCATGACAAGACTTTAAATCGAAAGGGTTTTTTCAATCTGATTTTTTTAGTTCCTCGCAACACAATATATATTTTTATTTTATTTTTAAAGTTAGAATGTTTTGCTATTTTGCTTTACAACAACTGATGTGTTTTTGTCAGACTTGTATTAAAGCAAGGGAGAATAAGACACAAAACAAAACCCCTTGACTATGTGCACTTCAGAAGAAAAATGTCCCCTTTAACAGAGTCCTTTCAAGCATTGAGTTATACTTTTATTTAGCACTATGCTTTGGGGACACTACTAGGAGCTATAAAAAGTTGTAATCCCATTTTGCCTTGAGCATTAGGTCTGCTAACCTTAGTCTTGAGGACTTAAGTGATTTGGTCTCATCACACCTCTTCCTCCAGATTGTTGAGTCTCTCATCCCTGTGGGAAAACTACAGCCAAGTTGTGCCACCCTTCTGTACAACCTAGATTGATGCACTGTGAATATCATTAGCAATGTTTCCATCCACCTATTTTTATGCGCATTTTGGGATATCACATAAAAAACTTGGATGGAAACAAGATGCACATAAATTCTAAAAATGTGCATAAAAAAACTGTGTTCGTTTGAGTCTGATAAATGTTTTATCTGATAAGAAAATGTGCATAAATAACAATGGTAATACATTCAATAAATAAATTCCTCATTTCGCATCAATTTGCGCAAAGGGACAGCACAACAGGACTAACCAGCGGCCTTTTTGCACAGCATTTGAAAAGCTGTTTTAGTTGTTTTGAAATGAATTATATTAATGAATTTGAAATTATACCGAAAAGTGATTTGGTATAATTACCTCCCAGAACTGTCTAACACAACTGCGTTCCCAAATCTGCCGCCAAAAGCAAGATAACGTGTTTATTATGTTTTGTGTGCTCTGAGACGCAAGTTATTAATTATATACTAAATGTATTACATACAGTGGCTTCTCCTACTTTTCTTAGTGATATTTAGCACCAGTTTATCAGGAAGTGACAATTTCTCTTCGACTCACTGGATGGAAATGCTGCTTTATTTGCAAATGTTTTATGTGATATTCCAATTTTGTACATAAGTTAGTTAAATGTGCATCTTTGGATGGAAACATATTGTTGTCTATTTTCTAGCGAGAGCTATTGTTGTGATAGTTACCCTCTTATATCACAAAAATATTATGCAGAACAACTGAGCAGCAAATCAGAATGATTTCTCAAGGATCATGTGACACTGAAGACTGGAGTAATGGCTGCTGAAAATTCAGCTTAGTCGCAGGAACAATCAAAATGGAAAACAGTTATTTTAAATTGTAAAAATATTTCACAAATATTTTTTAATTGCTGTCCGAATCCACATCTCTGAGTTTACAAGAATATATAACTTCAAAATTAACTGTTAATATCCTTTTTGACCACTGTAGAGCAACGTACGGTTGCGCGTCGCTGTAATTTGGATGATTTTAAAGATCTAGATTTTTATTACTGAAATGCTGGCAAGTATTCACAAGAGAAATATCATTCATCACCGCTCAAAAAATAAAAATGGGCCTTTATTACGGCAGCAATAATATATGTTAAAATAACCAAGCAGCATTATTTTTACTTAATGTAAATAAGAGGCTGTATTAACTTATTTCCGCTCATTTCCATGTGGAATAAAATGACATCCTTTATTTTGAGATAAAATACAAGACAGAAAACCATTTTAACTATAATGTGCATCTATATATCTTCCTATTTTTAAACAGATTTAAATAATTAAATAATAAATAGGATATAACTTCCTATTATTAAATTAAATATGCATTTATTCTTATTATACCAAGCATATGACATTTTATTTACAGCATACAATCATGTTATTGGCCACGTGGGATCACTAAACTCGCTCCTCCACCGTGAATAAATCACCATCCGAATGCACAAGTTTTATCAGTGAGGTGGCATGCAAATTTATTTTTACGGACTTCCATTTGGGAAACAATTACTGTCCGAATAGGGCATTAGTATGCATAAAAGATAATTCTTTCAAAAACATTAAAAATATCTTACTGACCCCAAACCTTAATTATTAAATAGAAAAGATGTAACGAATAACCAGAGCTGGCAACCATTCATGGATGAGTAGCCATATGAAGGGATGTGAGGGAGTATTTAAGGTGTGAATAATTTGCACTAAACACACCATCCACAGTTACATGTTATGTTTGTATTCATACTCATACTCAGTGTGCACATGAGTTCATTTGTTCATCTCTCTGAAGCTCACTTTGGCATGAACAAGCCTAAAGTAGTTTGATCCTCATTAACAATAGTGTGATGTTTAGCACAGAGACAGGAAAAGAATGACAGCATATACACAACCAGACTTGACCATGTCACAAAGAGCTGACACACAGAAACGGCATGGACAGATGGATCTGAAATGAATTGTCTCTCTATCTCTCTTTCAGGATGTCGATCTACTTTGACTCTTAAGGCTGAGGACAGATGTTAAGATTGAGAGTGTGATAGGGGGATACTGGATTACCGCAGTGACTTCCTATTTCTTCAGAGGATTAGGGCCAAAGATTCAACACAGTGCAACTGCAACATGACAATGATCAAACTGAATGGACTGATTTTGGCTGATTGGTAATATGATATTCAACTGGAAAAAAGCATCAACAGCAACTGAAGTCTTCAGTAGGCCACAATGGTTTCCTTTACAGCTATAGATAAAGATCTGACTGCACTTACATGTGCAAAATGTAAACTACCACTTACAAATGACATGAAAATTTGCATTACTGAAAAATGTCCATAATTTACAGAATTGTTAAAACATTGATGTAGGGGTGATGCAATATCGGTTTTGACAATAAAACTGTTTAAAAATAATAATAATATTGATGGGAATACAACACATAGGATAAATAATGCAGTACTGGTTGGACACTCTGACACTCTAACAGTACACTTAATATTCAGTAATATTATAGCTTTGACTACACTGACAGCAGAGAATAAAACTTGATCGGAAATGAGCTGGTCGATTAAAGCACTGTTTTCTGCAGAGTTGCTTTATAGCTGATTTGACTTTGTTTCATAATTGATTAATTTTGCCTCATCGACTGTTGTTGAACTGAATAAATTAACATTGAACTTACTCCATTTGAATGACGACACTATTGTCTTTTTTTAGAGCTGATTTATAGCAGAATTGAATTCAGTTGGTATCATTAATCCTTATTTTCCTGTTTATCACTGTAAAGCTGCTTTGAAACAATCTGTACCATAAAAGGTTCTATATAAATAAAGGTGACTTGACTTGCCACACAAAATCATGACAAAGGAGATAACAGGCAAAAGCAAGATACTCAACCTGCACCCAAAAAAAGTCAGCTCGCCAGTGTGGGAGTAAAAAAAGATATTCTGTACATTTATGTGGAGTAATAGTTTTTTATATAGAAAATTGTTTTTTATACTAAATGTATTATTTATTGAGGTTTATTGAGGATGACGTGTCGATATAGTCCACAAGACAAAAACAATATCTGCATTTATTAAAATAACCCTGTTTAAAAGTTTATGAACCATTAATTCTCAATACTGCATGTCGTTCCCTGGACGATCCACGGCTGTTTTTTTGTTTTGTGATGGTTGTTCATGAGTCCCTTGTTTGTTTTGTGCAGTTAAACTGCCCACTGTTCTTCAGAAAAATCCTCCAGGTCCTGCCCAAGTAAGGTACATAGAGCTCTTAATGCATCGTGTTTCCTTCTGAAGCATCAGTGAATGTTTCAACCTTTTTTAGTAGTTGTGTTTGAGTCCCTCAATTGTCCTCAGTGTGAAAAGATGGATCACAAAATCATACAGCCCCTGCTGGAGAGGGTTCAAATCTGCACAAAATGCTGGAAAACTGAAGAATGTGCAGCACCTGGAGGATTTTTATGAAGAACATTGGGCAGTTTAACTGCACAAAACAAACAAGGGACTCATGAACAACCATCACAAAACAAAACAAAAAAAACCCTGCCACTATATATATATACATTATATATAGTGAACTGCCTTAATTCTATGTGGCATTGATTCAACAAGGTGCTGAAAGCATTCCTTAGAAATGTTGGCCCATATTGATAGTATAGCATCTTGCAGTTGATGGAGATTTGTGGGATGCACATCCAGGGCATGAAGCTCCCATTCCACCACATCCGAAAGATGCTCTATTGGGTTGAGATCTGATGACTGTGGGGGCCATTTTAGTACAGTGAACACATTGTCATGTTCAAGAAACCAATTTGAAATGATTCAAGCTTTGTGACATGGTGCATTATCCTGCTGGAAGTAGCCATCAGAGGATGGGTACATGGTGGTCATAAAGGGATGGACATGGTCAGAAACAATGCTCAGGTAGCACATGGCATTTAAATGATGCCCAATTGGCACTAAGGGGCCTAAAGTGTGCCAAGAAAACATACCCCACACCATTACACCACCACCACCAGCAGCCTGCACAGTGGTAACAAGTCATGATGGATCCATGTTCTCATTCTATTTACGCCAAATTCTGACTCTACCATCTGAATGTCTCAACAGAAATCGAGACTCATCAGACCAGGCAACATTTTTCCAGTCAACTGTCCAATTTTGGTGAGCTTGTGCAAATTGTAGCCTCTTTTTCCTATTTGTAATGGAGATGAGTGGTACCCGGTGGGGTCTTCTGCTGTTGTAGCCCATCTGCCTCAAGGTTGTGTGTGTTGTGGCTTCACAAATGCTTTGCTGCATACCTCGGTTGTAACGAGTGGTTATTTCAGTCAAAGTTGAATCAGCTTGAATCAGTCGGCCCATTCTCCTCTGACCTCTAGCATCAACAAGGCATTTTCGCCCACAGGACTGCTGCATACTGGATGTTATTCCCTTTTCACACGATTCTTTGTAAACCCTAGAAATGGTTGTGCGTGAAAATCCCAGTAACTGAGCAGATTGTGAAATACTCAGACCAGCCCGTCTGGCACCAACAACCATGCCACGCTCAAAATAGCTTAAATCACCTTTCTTTCCCATTCTGACATTCAGTTTGGAGTTCAGGAGATTGTCTTGACCAGGACCACACCCCTAAATGCATTGAAGCAACTGCCACGTGATTGGTTGATTAGATAATTGCATTAATGAGAAAATGAACAGGTGTTCCTAATAATCCTTTATACACTCATATGTATTTTAACATGCTATTTTGCAAGTTCTCCCACTTAGAAATCATGGAGGGGTCTGACATTGTCATCGTAGGTGCATGACCACTGTGAGAGACAATCTATAAAAAAAAGTCCAGAAATCACAATGTATGATTTTTTAACTGTTTATTTGTATGATACAGCTGCAAATAAGTATTTGAACACCTGAGAAAATCAATGTTAATATTTGGTACAGTAGCCTTTGTTTGCAATTACAGAGATCAAACGTTTCCTGTAGTTTTTCAGCAGGTTTGCACACACTGCAGGAGGGATTTTGGCCCACTCCTCCACACAGATCTTCTCTAGATCAGTCAGGTTTCTGGCCTGTCGCTGAGAAACACAGAGTTTGAGCTCCCTCCAAAGATTCTCTATTGGGTTTAGGTCTGGAGACTGGCTAGGCCACGTAAGAACCTTGATATGCTTCTTACAGAGCCACTCCTTGGTTATCCTGGCTGTGTGCTCCGGGTCATTGTCATGTTGGAAGACCCAGCCTCGACCCATCTTCAATGCTCTAACTGAGGGAAGGAGGACCTGTTCCCCAAAATCTCGCAATACATGGCCCTGGTCATCCTCTCCTTAATACAGTGCAGTCGCCCTGTCCCATGTGCAGTAAAACACCCCCAAAGCATGATGCTACCACCTCCATGCTTCACAGTAGGGATGGTGTTCTTGGGATGGTACTCACCATTTTTCTTCCTCCAAACACGTTTAGTGGAATTATGACCAAAAATCTGACCACATGACTTTCTCCCATGACTCCTCTGGATCATCCAAATGGTCATTGGCAAACTTAAGACGGGCCTTGACATGTGCTGGTTTAAGCAGGGGAACTATCCGTGCCATGCATGATTTCAAACCATGACGTCTTAGTGTATTACCAACAGTAACCTTGGAAATGGTGGTCCCAGCTCTTTTCAGGTCATTGAACGGCTGATTTCTCACCTTTCTTAGGATCATTGAGACCCCACGAGGTGAGATCTTGCATGGAGCCCCAGTCCGAGGGAGATTGACAGTCATGTTTAGCTTCTTCCATTTTCTAATGATTGCTCCAACAGTGGACCTTTTTTCATCAAGCTGCTTGGCAATTTCCACGTAGCCCTTTCCAGCCTTGTGGAGGTGTACAATTTTGTCTCTAGTGTCTTTGAACAGCTCTTTGGTCTTGGCCATGTTAGTAGTTGGATTCTTACTGATTGTATGGGGTGGACAGGTGTCTTTATGCAGCTAACGACCTCAAACAGGTGCATCTAATTTATGATTATAAATGGAGTGGAGGTGGATATTTTAAAGGCAGACTAACAGGTCTTTGAGGGTCAGAATTCTAGCTGATAGACAGGTGTTCAAATACTTATTTGCAGCTGTATCCTACAAATAAATAGTTAAAAAAATCATATATTGTGATTTCTGGATTTTTTTTTTAGATTATGTCTCTCACAGTGGACATGCACCTACGATGACAATTTCAGACCCCTCCATGATTTCCAAGTGGGAGAACTTGCAAAATAGCAGGGTGTTCAAATACTTATTTTCCTCACTGTATATATATATACAAATAAAAATGTGTCATAATCCTTGTCAGACTACCTCCAAATGTGTTTTCAGTGATCCGATCACAGATGAATCCAATAATGCGTCTTGAGTACATTTATGCCTGGCTTTTAAAGTGGTCAAGTGTTATCTGATCACAGTAAACAAATATTAATTCCCGGTGTAAATGGGGGCAATGTGACCTCTCTTAATCAAGGGCACATTTAACTGAATTGCTATGACACTAAGGCAACTTAGATTTAGCCAGCAGCACTTAGTCGACATAAACCTTTATTTGATTCTGCTGAGTGTATGTGGGTGTGTTCATGTGGGTGAGAGTATATTTGAGCACGTCTGTGTGTATGTGATGGATAGAGAGCTATGAGTGGAAATAAAGGCATGAATATGATCCAATACTACAACTCTCTAATCTGGAAAAAGTATATATAAATACAGAGCTAAGGGCGAGGAGAAAGGCCTTCCAACCACCCATACACACACACACACACACATACATACATAGGTATAACATATGTGCACAGCTGCCTTTAATACTGAGCAGCTCAAATGTGGAGTACATAGAGATGAGCATTGTGTGTGTGTGACACTGTAAAACACTTGCATGAAGTCATTCAGATTTTCTCTGTCTGATAAGTGCTGACCCATCAACAGTAATACTCAATGACTCCAGTACACAAAGGCAACACGTACACACACATTGTATTGCGCAACACTCTGCTGTTATGCAATCTTGTAATCTTGTAAGACACCGACACATGTATTCTCAAATGAAGACCAAGACTACACTAAAGCAACATAGCTACAGTTCAAGAGTTTACATGTGTCTTAGAGAATCTGTTCAGCATTTTTATAAAATAAGATCACAAAACCTGGATCTTTATTTATACCATACTAATTCAAAGACAAATATAAAATAATTAAAATAAAAGTTTTAGTATCATGTACTGCCTCCTTGAGTATCAATGACTGCTTGCAGCCATTATAGTGTCCTTCAATTGTCCTGAAGCTGGATCTCAACATCATTGAGCTACTGTGAGGAGTAGCATGAACAGCATGCAAGAACTTAAAGTACCTGGGGGCTTATTTTCAAGAACAGCGGCAACTTCGAAGCTCAGGACAAACCAGGGACAGTAACACTTTATTTTTCAGTGTCCTTGTTACACATGTTACATGTAGTTACTACAGTAATTACTATAAATTGTGCATAATTATATGCAACTAACCTTAACCACATCCTAATCCTAACCCTATAGTAAATACATGTAGTTAAAGTTTATTTGTCTTTGTGGTGTTTTTTAATATACTTGACCTTATTTTTCATGTTTAATATGGTAAACAATTTATTGTGTAAAGTGCTATATACAGTAAAAAAAAACGTGACGTGAATTTAGAGTGCCGAATTGCAGAGCTTGTGCAAACATATCCACTTTACTATGATCAGCTGCTTTTTTTATGCTCTATTAAAAAATGTTTGCGGTTTTCTAAATTTTGTTGTAGGGCTGCACAATATATCGAAATATCGCAAATGTACATATCGTGATATGCATATCGCAACGGCACACAATATCTGAATGATTTTAATAGGCTACTTCAACATTGTGAAAAGTGTACGTTTTAGGTAGACGCATATACAGCAGAGAATAGACTGGGCACACGACTGTTACTTATGTGACTTGCTTGACGTTAAAAATAGTTATTAAACGTAATAACTTGCGAAAAACAACTCCTTGTAGTCTCGCGCTGTCTGCTGTCTGACACACACACACACACACCGAAACGTGCGCACAAGCCGCCTCTCTGAAAGCGTGTGATCCCTTCAGTTCTGTTACGCGTCTTGTTACACTCGAACTGTCAATTACACACACGGTTATGTCAGAATGGCTGTCTTGACGAGTATTCATGAAAACACAGTCGATTATGCTTTAAGTGAACGAAATCAGTTAGGGAAAGAAACCGAATGCGTGTCAATAGAATCCGTGCATTAGGTCTTAAAGTGACAGCCTGCTAATACAGTGAACCTGCCGTTGTCTGTCAAGTAACAAAAGAACAAGAGAAAAATCACTCAGTGCTCTTGGCTGGATAACCTTTGTAGCTTTATTATGTATCAGTGTATACTTAATTAGTGTGAAGACTACTGTTCCCTTTCAGTTGGTCACGTTCAACGTACGTCGGACGTCACCGACGAATTGGGATCACTTCAGGGAGCCCCTATCAGCTTCGAGATATAGAGAACAGGCCAATGGACCATTGGTGGGCGAGATTTGCATCTTGCGCTCCGCCCCGCACCGCGGGTATAAACAGGAAGCGAGAGCAGCGGACTATTGTCATTCACTTCGGAGCCGAACGGCGTTGATGAAGCAAGACTGCTTTTTTAAAAGAGAGCCTATCTATAAGAGAGATACTCCGGAGAACGAGAAGGACGCTTTGTGTTGGCGAAAAGGCATAATCAGCGCTATCGCGTGCTCACCGCTGCATCAGCATAACAAACTGCTGTTCTTACAGCAACTGTCGGTTGGTGAGGGCGTTTGTTTCAGTGAGTGCAGACACAGGACTGCACTTACCTCCTGTGTGCTGCCGCGGTCTTCCCCTGGGTGCTTCAGCACTGTTGTAAGAGCGTTTCCTCACAAAAGAGCAACACGGGTGTGACACTGCGTCTTTCTCAAGACGTCATTCCACCCGTGCGTTTCTGGATGCGGTTGTTTCCTGTCCTGACGGCCACAATCCCTATCGCATAAACATGTTGAGACTGTGTTCGTGGGTGATCCGTGTTCTCTCAGGGGAACGGGATCATGTCGACGCACTGTTCATCTCACCTTCCGCGTGAGGGTTTGAGTGTTCAGCGCGCCGTGTGCCGTCTAGCTGCCGGGTGACAGCGTGGGTTGCCATGGCAACCCAGCGTGTGTCACTCGGCGCCTCCGATGCGTGGTCGAGACTATGATACCTCAAACAGGGTTGAGTCCCTTCACTTATACCCCAATCTAGTTTTTTTTCTAGTGCACCAGAAAAGGGGCTACTTTGGCTGAAAAGCCTGGGTGACTTGAGGATTACAGTGAGGCTTCCCTGCCGAGTACACCTCCGTAGGCCCCCCACTCCTCTATCGCATCGCAAGCATGTTGAGACTGTGTTTGTGGGTGGTTTATGTTCTCTCATGAGAGCATAACCACGTTGGCGCGTTGTTCATCTTGCCTTTTTCATAAAGGCTTGAGTGTTCAGCGCACCGTGTGCCATCTCACGGCCACACTCACTATCTCACATGTCTGCTGGTAGCTTACAGATGGGATTGCTGGTCCTTAAAAAAAAGGGGACCTAGCGTTTCATTTGGGGCTCTAGCAGAGGACAGATGTCAATCGCTGCATCGGAGAGAGGGCTGTTATGTGTTGAAAATGAAGATGATGCTGAGATTCCCACTATAATAGTGGGCACTCGTGCTGAATCAGATTCATTCTTGACAGCCATGCTTTCCCGGGTGCCTGAGGCATAGTGCAACGCATAAATCGCCTTGCCCGCCCCTTGTTTTTTCCCGGATGTGCATTGGAAGGCTTTGGCATTGTGGAACTATTTGGTGCCAAAATATGGAACACCAATAGGCCATAATCTCTATAAAGTTTTCCTCTCTCTCAATGGAAGCTTTAGCATAAGTTCTGCTTGGAAGACTTAATTGTCATGTCACTTTAATTTTATCTATCCAATCACATGCTAAATACCTGGGTATAAAAGATCGGTACTTACGCATGTCTGAGTTCGCAGATGCTGACGCTCCAATTCAGTTGACGATCCGGGCGTTCCGTAGCGGTCGATCGTTGGTCCTATGATAACTAATAATGTTCATACAGTAGCGTTCTAAGTCAACGTCAGCCTATCATTCTGTTCAATGGGTTACCGCAGTAACAGACGCGAGTGCTTCACTAACAAAAGCAAGTCTCACGTCAGACTCAGATCTATCGACTATCTGGGCATGTTAAAGACACGGCTGCGGTTTTCATCACCATTCTGGCGACATCACTACATCAGCATTTATCACCGTGATATGCATATGGTTATGCATTCTGATGCCGATTGGGTGTAGTATCTTACTCTTTTCAACTTTGTCGCAAGTATGTCTGTATAGAGCACACACATGCATCGTGTGAGACGCGCACAGGTGTTTGCCGGTCTGCTTGTGCAACGTGATCGCTCGTTGTGACTCGCTTGTGTGCATAGTGCTCGTAAATGATTCGCATGACACCGGTTAGCGTTATAGATAGTATTTTGTTAGAAAAACTGAAACAGAACAGATATGCACAGCATATTTATACTCTATCATTCTCCCTACGAATGCAAGGAAACAACACGGGTTTTAAAGCAACATGCACCTTTTTAATCGGGGCTTCATGTTGAACTGAAGTTAAGCTGAAATCGCGATTGGTTCAGTGTTATCAGATCGCTGAAATTCAATTTAAAAAACTATGCTGAGCAAATTAGCATATTTAGGTACAGGACCGACATCAGTGCTTTCTGTTCTTATTCAATGGCGTTAGATTCATCTTCCAAGCGCTGTGAGTTCGTCACATATGCAATTTAACTGACATAACAGTTTCAAGCTTAGAAGTGTTTGGCCTGCATCCAGCAGAGTACATATTTGCTCAAACATATGGGGCACCAAGTGTTGGAATGGCTTCCTTTCGTGATTCGATATGGCTTCCTTCCCTATGAGGAAGAACTGCAGCGTTCTGTGCTCACATTAAGGTGCTTTGCTTATTGTATTATAAAAATGCGCAACATATTATTAAATTGGTTAATCAAAACAAACACGTCATATATATTAGTAATTGTGTGCATTTGTCTTCGCTTTACTCCAGTTAATTTGACTCTATTCGTTTTTTATTCAGCTACTGATATCTGGATACCTCTTATATTTCGAGAAACTTAGATTGTTAGGTTACGTCTTACTTGATCCTTCCGGCTAGGACGCCATGGCTACATTATGATAAAACAAATGTGTATCTTGCTTGTACTCTCAGCACCATATGTCGGGTAAGGTTTGCATACAAAACAAGGTTTGACTTGACATTCGATAGCAGCACTAAATTGATTCAGTACTCAATCTGACCCGTTTACATAAAGATTGCATCGTACAGCATCTAACAATTATTCAAATCTTTTATGAATACAGTGAGCAGAGTGCACTCCCTTTATAAACGCATGAAACTGTCAAATGCTTCAGTTCAGAAACTCCAGTGGAAACTGCTGTGGTCAATCTGACTACACCGAATCATGAATCTATTGCATGTTCTACTATTCATTGGTAGAGCGTATGCGCTGGAAGGCAGAGTTGGCAGTGATAAGCTCTGGGCCATTCAATCCTGAATGAGTGTTTCTGTGTTGTGTGGCGCGCCAATTGGGGATTGCATTCGAGTGCTCAACAGACTTTACATTACATTTGTGCATTTGGCGGACGCTTTTGTCCGGGGCACCTTCAGTTGCATTCAGGGTGCACATGGCGTTTTCCGGGTCTTGCTTTTCCTGGGAGTCGAGCCTGTGGCTCGCCGTTGCTGGTGCCGCGCTCTGCTGTTTGAGCTACTGAAAAGACATGTCTGTGATCAGCTACACTTGCATCGGATCCTATTGTGACTAACAAAATATACAAGGGAGTAAATAGTGTTGACTGTTGACACAGTCTGCACATGCGTATTGATTCCTGGCTGCACCGCAAACGGCAAGGTCTCTCGCAGTAAGCTTTTTCTCTTCACTAAAGCTGGCACACGGTGCACTTATAGTCATTGTGTTTTGTTGCTTTGCAGACTGCGATCCTGATGCTAACCTGTGGGATCTCAGTGCATTACAGCAGCCTGTATGTTAATCAGACGCACAAGGACTTTTACATCAATCCATTCACTTAGCGAATTCATTCAGGCCAAAATTTTATTATGGCGTTGGGGAACAAGTCAAACTAACTATTAAAGACATCAGATTTCATTCTAGGGTCAAAGGAATTTTTTAGGATTGCGATATTGTTCTCATATTGCCAAACGTGTCCAAAAAAAAAAAAAAAAAAAAAAAATCATCACAGTATTATCCTGGCTTAGGTTATCAAATGATGAATCTCGTTTTGATCTCTTTCATAGGTTCGGTAGCTGTGTCGGGTCCTATATAGCTAGTTATGGTTTTATTAGCTAGTAAAGCTTAACCTTATAAAACATTATTTTTCTTTTGCAAGGGCATCGTCCGGTGTTCTCAATCACGTGCACATGTTATGTATTCGTCATACTGTTCTGGTTTAATTTCTTTTGGGGGTTCTCTCAGCAGGTTGACGGTTAGATGGTGTTCTATCAAGATGTGAGCGGGAGCTACGCCCAGGGGTTTAGAATCCTCCTAACTGCAGATGGAAAGAAATGTGATTTCCAACTCACCTGTGCATGGGCCATTCTTTCAGATTGGTGTTGCTACGAACATAGCTCAACGCACGGAGTTGGCATCCATGAATGTGGGATTCCATGATGGTCAATATGGTTTTCTTCAGCAATGCTCAAGCCATCAGGCATGTTCAGTAAACTCTCCCATAATTCCAAAGGTAAAACTAAGATTACCTACTCGTCTTAACAAACATCAGGTAAATTCAAAGCTTTTAAGGTTGATCTTCCACTTCCACCGATATTCTGCTAGAAGCCATGTTATCAGCCTTTCATGTGTCCAGGGAAATTCACTTTAGAAACTAATCAGTTTGATTTACTGTCTTTCCTATTCTGATCTTCACTTCTCACTCAATTGCTTTTCTCTTTTACTTAAGCATTCTAGAATGACTCTAAAGGTTCTGGTATCACATTAACAATTCTAAGATGAAGAATCTCTGTCCCTGCACTTCCACAGTAAAAATCTTCACGTTCGTCCTAAGACTTCCGACCACTCCCCAATATTTATTTTATCTATTGGAGCACCTCTCTCTAAGGACTGGTTTCAGACCAAAAAACTTTTATACTGACCTTAAAAGCTGCAGTCTACCTCCTTCTCTTCGTAATGGACTTTCCTACAGCTACGACCGTGGAACTTCTAGGCCAGCATTCAAGCTAAGGGGGAGACCGTGTTCTTCTGCATTCGAGTCTTATATAAGACCAATTCTAAAATCATCCTTGAAGCTCAGCAAGCTCTCCAGTAATGGTTCAGGTAAATTCCTATGCAACTACTGGTGGTGGTTTATTAATAAAAAAAAATAAATTAAAAAAATGTATGTGGCCCTGCGGCCTTGTCTCTGTGGTCTAACAGACCGTGTGGCCCTGCGGCCTTGTCTCTGTGGTCTAACAGACCGTGTGGCCCTGCGGCCTTGTCTCTGTGGTCTAACAGACCCTGCGGCCTTGTCTCTGTGGCCCTGCGGCCTTGTCTTTGTGGCCCTGCGGCCTTGTCTCTGTGGTCTATCAGGCCTTGTGGCCCGGCGGCCTTGTCTCTGTGGCCCTGCGGCCTTGTCTTTGTGGCCCTGCGGCCTTGTCTCTGTGGTCTAACAGACCGCGCTGCCCTGCGGCCTTGTTTCCGTGGTCTAGCAGACCGTGCGGCCCTGCGGCCTTGTCTCTGTGGCCCTGCGGCCTTGTCTCTGGTTTATACGTGTTTCATTAAAAAAAAATCCATCAGCAGGCGGTGTTCCATGTTCACGCTTAACATGTTAACTCTTGTTTTTCTTCTTTGTAGGAACTCCAGGATACAAGACCGGTGGGTCTATTTTATTTACCATTTTTGGGGGATAGGATAGGCTCCGTCCAGGTGGAAGCATTCTTCCACTTATTTTTGGGGGTCGGCTGCGCCTCTGCCTTCGTCTTCAGGCAGGATATGCAGAGTCCGGACCCTCAGATTGCTAGCTACGGACGGGGCCTATGCCAATATACTTTATCGCTTGCTGGGTTGTTAATAAATGGATTATTGTCACAGTATTTAATCTCCCGAGTCTTTCTGGCAGAACTACCCTCATCGGTGGGGTGGCAGTGCCACTGGCAGGCCACCTCCGCCCTGCTTAGTGCACGAGGGTAGTTCTGAGCCGAGGTTGAGCTGCGCACAGCGCTGGCCCTTGGCCAGACGATGTCCACCCTGGTCCAGAAACACCATTGACCCGGATTTGGTCAGGAACTGTTCTTGCCCCGGAGGAGGGCCGGGTGGAAAACAGCCAGTGGTACCCAAATTCTCAAGAGCAGTTCCAATACCTCTGGGTCTCGGGAGTTCAGGAATGGACTCTCATGCCCCTCCCCACAAAAGGGCGAGAATGGCAGTGTGTGACGCTACAAAGCCTCGCCACTCTCATTCCCCTCTTCTCAGCGGTGGGTGGATGAAAGTGTGCAACGCTATGCCTAGCCACTCTTGTTCCCCGCTGAGGAAGGAGGTGAGGCAGACCATGTGCAATGCCACGAAGCCTTGCCACGCTCAGCCCCTCCTTCATTTGGAGAGCGCGCTGGGCGGTGTACAACGCTCCCATGCCTTGTCAGCCTCTGGTGCCTCTCCAAATCGCCAGCATGGGGTGCCGGCTGTGGGAACGCAGACGAGCGGCCTTCCCACACTCGCACACCCCCTCAGCGGAAGCAGGTAGTGTTGCACAGCACACTCAGACCCCACTGCGGGCCACTACCATGCCGTCCGTCGGATCCCTGCATGCCGCTACGCTGCCCCGCTGCAGGTACGTCTGTGGTGCCGTTGGTCCCGCTTGGAGCCTGGCTACCAGCCCGTCTCACCGGCTCATCCGTACCATCAGACTCGGCTATGCGATTCAGTTCGCCCGGCGCTCCCCCAAAGTCAGGGGCGTTCATTCACTCCAGTATCAAAGAAGGACGTCCCTGTACTTCAGGCGGAGGTCGCTGTCCTACTGGCGAAGGACGCAATAGAGCCGGTCCCTCCAGCTGATGTGGAGTCCGGGTTCTACAGCCCGTACTTCATTGTACCCAAGAAATGCGGCGGGTTTACGACCGATCTTGGATCTGTGATACTTGAACCGTTCCCTTCACAGGATGCCGTTCAGAATGTTAACGCAGAAACGCATCTTCAGGTGCATCCGTCCCCAAGATTGGTTTGCAGCGATCGACCTGAAGGACGCGTACTTTCATGTCTCGATTCTCCCTCGACACAGACCGTTTCTACGATTTGCATTCGACGGACGAGCATATCCTGCCCTTCCGGCTGTCCCTGTCGCCCCGGGGGGCGCACACTCGCACATACATATACACTCACTGCACGCAGACACACCTATACACACTCGCACATACATATAAACTTTCATGCATATACACCTATAAACACTAGCACATACATATAAACTCGATGCGCGCATACACATCCATTAATCACTCGCGCATACATACAAAATAAAACGTGGATGCATGCTTTAGTTGTGTATATGTATATGCGAGTGATTTCATATGTGGATGTGCGTGAACTAGTGTTAGTGTTTATAGGTGTATATGCATGGAAGTTTATATGTATGTGCAAGTGTGTTTAGGTGTGTCTGCGTGCAGTGAGTGTATATGTATGTGCGAGTGTTTATAGGTGTATATGCATGGAAGTTTATATGTATATGCAAGTTCTTATAGGTCTATGCGTGCGTCAAGTTTATATGTATATGCAAGTTATTCACAAGTGTGTATGCATTCATTACTAACATAATATGTATTGGTATGGATTTCTTATTAGTGTCCACGTGTATTTTATATATGTATTTTGAACATCCAATAGTATACATGTATATGCGAGTAATTTATAGGTGTGTATGCACGTGTGTTATGTATGTATTGATAAGCGAAGTTTGATTTAAATCCTACGTGGCGCCTCATAGAATTCCATAACTTTTTGTCAGCACTGGCAGAAGATGATCTGGTTCAAATTTCGTGCAAATTGGACAAACCGTCTAGGACGAGTTCGCAAAAGTAGGTTTTTTGGGAAAATTCCAAACGGTGGGAAACGTATAATGACGAGAAATTACTTTTCGAGAATTTAGGGAATTACGAGAATTTTGTTTCTAGCCCTTAAGGTTCAAAAGTTATTAGCATAAACATGAGTACAAATTTGGACAGGTGGTGGCGCTAGAGGGATTGAGTTAGAGACACCAAAATTGCTATGGTGACAGATCAGACTGTCCTCTATTAGTGTGCCATAGACTCCCATGGCGGAAGAAGAAGAAGACGGGAACAGTTTCAATAGGGGCCTTCGCACCTTCAGTGCTTGGCCCCTAATTAAAATAACAAATTATAGTCCACCCATTTACCTGGATGTTCTTGATGTTAAGTTTTAGGTTGATTTAACTATATATTACCAAGTCAAGCAAAGAGTTTTTGGTATTTAAATATTAGCATTACAACCCCAAATCAGAAAAAGTTGGGACAGTATGGAAAACGCAAATAAAAAACAAAAGAAGTGATTTCTAAATGTACTTTGACTTGTATTTCATTGCAGACAATATGAACACAAAATATTTCATGTTTTGTCTGGTCAACTTCATGTAATTTGTAAATATGCATCCTTTCCTGTCATTCAGACCTGCAACACATTTAAAAAAAAGTTGGGACAGTAAAGCATTTACCACTTTGTAATGTTGCCATTCCTTTTCACAACACTTAAAAGACGTTTAGTGACTGAAGACACCAAGTGTTTCAGGTGTAATTTTGTCCCATTCTTCCTGCAAACAAGTCTTAAGGTGGGCAACAGTGCGCGGTCTTCGTTGTGGCATTTTGCGCTTCAAAATGTGCCACACATTCTCTATTGGAGACAGGTTGGGACTGCAGGCAGGCCAGTCAACTACCCGTACCACTTCCTCCGCAGCCAGGACTTTGTAATGTGTGCAGAATGTGGTTTTGCATTGTCTTGTTGAAATATGCATGGACGTCCCTGGCAAATATGTCTTCTTGAAGGCAGCATATTATGCTCCAAAATCTTTTCAGCATTAATGGTGCCTTCACAGAAGTGCAAGTTACCTTTGCCAAGGGCACTGACACAACCCCATACCATGACAGACCCTGGCTTTTGGACTTGTTGCTGGTAACAGTCTGGATGATTCTTTTCTTCTTTGGTCCAGAGCACACAGCGTCAATTCCTCCCAAAAAATACCTGAAATACTGATTCATCTGACCACAGTACACGTTTCCACTGTGTGATGGTCCATCCCAGATGCCTCCGAGCCCAGAGAAGTCAACGGCGCTTCTGGACACTGTTAACATAGGGCTTCCTTTTGGCACAGTACAGTTTTAACTGGCATTTGTGGATGTAACTACGTATTGTGGTACTTGACAAAGGTTTGCCAAAGTAGTCCTGAGCCCATGTGGTGATATCGCTTATAGATGAATGACGATTCTTGATGCAGTGCCGCCTGAGGGATCAGAGATCACGGTTGTTCAGCTTAGGCTTGCGCCCTTGTCCTTTACGCACTGAAATTCCTCCAGATTCCTTGAATCTTTTAATTATGTTATGCACTGTTGAATGTGAAATATCCAAATCTCTTCCTATCTTTCTTTGAGGAACATTGTTTTTAAACATTTCAATAATTTTCTCACGTATTTGTTGGCAAACTGGCGATCCTCGGCCCATCTTTGCTCCTAAAGGATTAGACCTTTCTTGGATGCTGCTTTTGTACCAAATCATAATTACAATCACCTGTTGACATCACCTGTTTCAAATCACATCATTATTTAACCATTTTACCTCATTACTAGCCCTAAATTGCTCCTGTCCCAACTTTTTTTTAAATGTGTTGCAGGTCTGAATGACAGGAAAGGATGCATATTTACAAATGACATGAAGTTGACCAGACAAAACATGAAATATTTTGTGTTCATATTGTCTGCAATGAAATACAAGTCAAAGTAAATTTAGAAATCACTTCTTTTGTTTTTTATTTGCGTTTTCCATACTGTCCCAACTTTTTCTGATTTGGGGTTGTACATTTTTTGTTCGTTTACATTGATGTTAAAATTATATTATCAGATTTGTGACATAAATGTTTGCTAAAACACTGCTGGTCACTTTCTGTAGTTGTAACGATGCTTTCTTTTCCCAGAAAGAATGTGAAACACATAAATGGTATAATTCTTAGTTTTTAAATAATTGTTTTAATATAATTTGAATAGATTTTACACACTTAAAGCAATATCGTATCGCATATTGAATATCGCATTATTTAACAAGGTAGTGCATATCGCATTTTTCTTCAGTATCACACAGCCCATATCACATTTTGTTGTGTTTATGTTGTTATTGAGAGGAAAGCGCACAGAACATATTTACATATTAATTTAAAGCTGCTGTCTGTTTTTTTGTGTTCAAGATTTACAAAAATTATGTAATGAGAATGTACAACATTAATTCATTTTCCAAATGTGTTTTTGTCTTACCCTGAATCATTATGGTACATTTATAATAAGTGTTTATATTGGTACTATTTCAGACCGGTCGGGTAGGAACCGCTGCGGAGGAGCACAGTCCCTGCGTGACTCGCCATAAACATAAACAGAGAGAAGTAGCTCCGGCTGCAATGTTCTTCCGCAAGACGCATGCAGTTCTGTTTATTAACCGCTAAAGTGCAAAAAAAATTATGGACTGCAGCTTTAACTGTCGCTCTGTTGAAAATTGCCATCAAAAGAATAAAGCACATTTTAAAATACATAAAATTAAAAGAAAATAATAAAAAAATTAAAGAATATTTAACTACTGTATTTTTAATCAATTAAATGCAGCATTGCAATAAACATTTGAGCACAACTGTATACACAGAGCGAGAGTGGAAAGAAAAGATGTGCTTGAGGTGAGTCATACCCTAGATGGTCCTCTGTAGATAGTGCGGAACTGATCCCAGGCCTGTGTCTGCTGGGCATCCAGAGTGGCTTCAGTCAACATCTGTAGAGAGAAAAACACACCAACACAACAGATTAACACACTCAAAGAACCATAACAGCGCTGACACTAGTCACAACCTCCAGCTGAACCACTTTAGAATGGTCACACATAAACCTAAAAGCAATTAAGGATAACATTTTGGTTAAAATACATCAGCAAAATATATAAAAAAATGTGAATATGAAATATGAAGGGGCAAACCCTGCTACCAGATATGGACTTGATAAATGGCAAACTGCACAACTTCTAAATAAACCCTTCAAGAATCAGAGGAGGAGTGCTAATCGCATTAAATGTGACATTTTCATACACAAGCCTAAAATGTGGGGAAGACAAGAGATTAAAGTCTGATGGATATGACATTTAAAACACACACACACACACACACACACACACACACACACACACACACACACACACACACACACACACACACACACACACACACACACACACACACACACACACACACACACACACACACACACACACACACACACACACTCCTCTCACACTCCTCTCACACTCCTCTCACACTCCTCTCACACTCCTCTCACACTCCTCTCACACTCCTCTCACACTCCTCTCACACTCCTCTCACACTCCTCTCACACTCCTCTCACACTCCTCTCACACTCCTCTCACACTCCTCTCACACTCCCCTCTCACACTCCCCTCTCACACTCCCCTCTCACACTCCCCTCTCACACTCCCCTCTCACACTCCCCTCTCACACTCCCCTCTCACACTCCCCTCTCACACTCCCCTCTCACACTCCCCTCTCACACTCCCCTCTCACACTCCCCTCTCACACTCCCCTCTCACACTCCCCTCTCACACTCCCCTCTCACACTCCAATATCAAACAGGAACAAAACAAGTAGTGAAATACTTTGAAGCTGAGTTTGCTTGCAAATGAATTGCTTCAAATAATGTATGGATTTACATGGGAAAAATACATTATTTAATCTAGAATAATCCATATTTAATTATAATTGGCCCATATTTACAGCAGCATACTGTGGTTGAGATGCTAAAATGACCGACAGGCACATCTTACATATTGACACATTCACTTATTCACACATTCACATTGCAGTGTCCTTCACACCAATCACAATCATTTCATCACTTGACTCAAATCAGCCTCCAGTGATCCAAAACCTCTCAGTCTCTGTCATCCTTCAATGACTTCTCTAGTCCCAAAGGCACAGAGGCAAGCACACGCCCTAAAAATATGCCGAACTCCACCCAGAGCAGAGAGTGTTTTCAACCGAATGTTCCAGAAAAATAAAAATTCAAATGTATCCTCACTTTACCTCACTGGGCCTCTATATATAATCAGAGTCTGTTTTGAGTGGCACGAAGGACAAATGCTACTGTCACTGCAAAAGAATAAATGCAATTATTGTGGCCACCCTTCAGCAGAAAGGAGGAGATGAACATTGTCACGCTGTTTCAGCTGTCTCCGTACACGGGGCACTGAGCTGGAGGACGTCGATTTTGCGTGACAGTGTCGTGGAAAGGTAGGATAATTTGGTGGAGCGTTCATTAAATCCGTTATTTACGTATGACTTATTTAAATAAACCAATTACACAGTTTTTGATGGGCAAATGGCTTTCTTTGCTTAAAAATAACAGTAAAAAGACACTTTTCTGCACCGTGAGACATCAGGAGGAGCCTTTGCAGCCAACAAAGCCAAGGTGTTCAAAATCGTTTAGAGAACGTCTGACCTACTTCAAAAGATCTGCCATTTTTTCTTTCTTCTCATGGCACTTATAGGCTCAGCCCCTTCTAGACCTGAAGTATCATGTGTATGGTACAGTAAAAGTACCATAACAGAGAGGTGAGTCCATCAGCATCCTGTTTCCATCACTGACATAAACAAGCACACCTGCTTTTCATTGACAGGTACCTACGACATGCAACAAAAGTAAGTAAACCGAATTTAAGGGTCATGGAATGTTTAAAAAAAAGTTTTTTTTCCTTTTCTTTGGTGGCTATACTAAATATAAATACATTTTACTCGTTGATTTAGATTTTTTTTTTAAACATACTGTACATACAATTCTGGGTTTGAATTCAAGTATGAAGGAGCACAACGAATTGGAACAGAAAACAGGCACTGAGACATGTTATTCAAAATTGGACTACTTTTAACTTTAGACAAAAATGTGGTGCTAAAGACCCAACAATTAAAAAAAGGACAGATTGACAAATCAGGCTGAAAGCATTGCTCTGGGCTTCTTTTTATAATGACAGGCTTTTTGTATGTTCAATAATATATAAATAAAACAAAGAACATATTGACTTCTAAAGGCACTGTTTTATCTGCCAAAAAAATTTTTTTTTATTACTTTTTTGGGGGACATTTCCCAGCTAATTCATTGATTAAACTAATTAATTCATCTGCATATCATGTAATTCATGTAAGATTTTTTAATATCTAAATATATATTTGTATGTATGAAATTTCCGTATGGGTAGGGGTAAATTCTTGCATTTAAATTTGTATCTATGTATTTAAAAAGTAGTTTTTACTGCATTCAAAGAGAAAAAAAGAGACAAAAAATGCAGTTACTGTGTTTCGTCCTGTCAGCCTTGTTATCATTAGCATGCAGGAGTTTTTAAGAATACGTGTTACTTAAAGTGAAAGTCTCCACAGGTATAGTTCCTGAAACCTTAGAAGAGAAGAAAAGTGCTGCATTTTGCCTGTTACAGATAACAGAGTGCTTAGTGATGCTAATGGCTGAGGGTTTATTGGATGGGGGAGAGGACGACGAGATGCTGGAGAAGAGGAATAGGTCAAAAGGTTCATGTCACTTCCTGTCTTGTCTTTAAGGCTCACTGTCACATTGCATAAAACGCCAAGTCCCTTGACCGACAAGCAATGAATGCTCAATGAAGAGAGAGAGAGAGAGAGAGAGAGAGAGAGAGAGAGAGAGAGAGAGAGAGAGAGAGAGAGAGAGAGAGAGAGAGAGAGAGAAGAAGAAATGAGAGATGGAAATGTGGATGAGAGAGACAGAAAGAAATAAAGAAAGAGACAGACAGCTGGGCAGGACTTAAGTTTCATCTCTCCATTCCCACCAGTAAACAAATGCATGAAAGAAGGTAGCGAGTATAATGCAATCATAAGCAAGCTAATTTGCTTTGAACCAGCAGGGAAAAAGCCATTTACGTTTCATGGATGAATGAACACGCAAAAGGCAGAGTGGAGGAGAGCTATAATTCTCCATCTAGCTGAAGTAGAGCAAAGGTGCACCTTTAAAAGTGCTACATTTTGTCAGTTATATAAAAAAAAGAAACCGCAACTTGATATTCATTTTTTTTTGTTGTAAACGTGTAATACCAATGAACTCTTTTCCTGCCACTGACAGACTTTTCCTTTATTTATGACACAACGCCTCCCTGTCATTGACGGAATTTTCAGATAATCCATTTTGTCAGTGTTTTATGGTAAGAGCCGCTATTATGTATCTTCTGAAATAGTAGAGAATCTCTGGATCCAAATACAAGTGAAGAAGCAGAAACAAGCTTGCGTACATGTAAGCTAATGCAATTATCAAACATTGTACAGCATATAAAATCAAAACTGCCTAACCCACAAAGAGGTAACGACTG
The DNA here is from genome assembly GCA_023566225.1 of Romanogobio albipinnatus. Classification (NCBI taxonomy): domain Eukaryota; kingdom Metazoa; phylum Chordata; class Actinopteri; order Cypriniformes; family Gobionidae; genus Romanogobio; species Romanogobio albipinnatus. Next base: position 40,088,449 of record CM042241.1, on the reverse strand, counting down.
TGCAAGCTTTGGGGGTGTCGATGGACTCAATCTTTTCCATAACTGTTTTGATCATCGTTCTGAATCCGATCCAGGCTTAGTCTTTGACAAAAACAAGATTTTCTCAGCTTTTGGCTCAATATTAAAAAAGTCATACATTGTGATTTCTGGATTTTTTTCCAAATTCAATTAACTTGAAATAAAATGTGTGGCTAAATGAGTTGACAATAAAAATTACATTCAAAACAGCACATTTCTTTCACCTCACATAAGATTTAATAATCTTTAATCAAATCTAGTTTAGTCTTACCTTTCTCCCATGAGCCTCTGCCACATTCCCACGATGAGCAGACATCACTTTGGTCTGAAACACACAAGGTAACAGTTAAAATGTGATTATCACAGAATATGACAAAAGTAGTGTAGAGACACAAATCGATAGGCTCAAATAAAGATCTGTTGTAATAATTTCTCAACTACCTTCATTTTGTCATAAAAAGATACAATTATATTTTACAAGGGTCTGCATGGGTCTTCTCTATGATATAATTTGCTGTTTTGTGTTGTTTCTGCATGTTGGTATATTATTCTAACACAGAGTCCATTTGTTCTTTGTGTCAGAGGTAGCACGAACGCTTGAAGTACATCAGAAAAAGAACGGGGCATCAGTTTGCTGTCAGGAATTCAGTGTAGACAGCATCACTGATTATAATGGGTTCTATTTGACACCTCTGTGATTAGGGATACTAGCATGGCTCTCTGGCTCTCTTTTGTGCCTGCAGCCGTCAGCCTCCTGTGGTTACGATTAATACAGGTGCATGCTGAGAAATCCATTTGCATTCCATTTACATACACCACAGCCACATAAGAGAGATCCAATTAGCGTGGATAATACATACACCCTGTATGCATATAAAAGTACTTAAAAACCATATCACCTTGGATGTGAACTCACTGTAGTCCCAAAGAGTGTATGACAGAAAGATACAATGATGGATAGAAACATAATGGAACTGAATTAAAAGACTTAAAGGTCCCAAAACTTAAAGGTCCCATGGCATGAAAAGATCCCATAGTTTTTTACCATTAATATGAGTTCCCCTAGCCTGTATATGGTCCCCAAGTGGCTAGAAATTTTGATGGGTGTAAACCGAGTTCTGGCTGTCCTGCTCTGCCTTTGAGAAAATGAGAGCTCAGACGAGCCGATCTGGAATCTTGCCTGTTATGTCGTCATACCAGGAAAGGTTACCTCCCCTTCCTCTGTTTGCCCGCCCAGAGCAATCGGAGGAAATAGATTCAGTTTATGTCAGCACAGGCTTTACAAACAGACTTTATGATATGGATTCAACAGCACCGTGACAAACATTGAGTAACAGTGTTCATTAATGCCTGACCTGTGATCAGTGATTTCTGATGTGTAGCTAATCATTCAAGTTCACTCAGACTTTCTTTCTAGATCGTTTAATGATCGCCATCTTGATGCCCTAAGCGTAATGCATCAGTGAATCAAGCCAGTGACTAAAATGATCGTTTCTGTTAGTAGCATGAAACAAATCCCTTATTTAAGTGATTAAACTACAGAGAGCGATCAAAGAACACTCTCTATATAATGTCCGGAGCTGTCAATCACACGTCGCGAGTGTATCTGCACACTTGCCCAAACTGCCGTTATAATGAATGATGCTGTTATGCAGCACAGCGAAGCTCTTACTGTATTCATATTGACATCGTGTTTGCTTTTAGTTGTGGTGAAAGCATTTTGTGAGAGAAAACGCTTTGCAATGACGAGATCACTGCATTCACGCGATCAACAGACTGTCTGTGGAGCCGTTCATGTGATGAGAAAAGATCTAAAAATAATGTTATAATCCACACTTTGATGATTCGTTCATTTCGACAGCTGTAATGGTACATTACATGTGTTACAAAGTTCATAGAATAAGGTGGAAGAAGACAGAGTCGACGTGACCGTGACTGTTTATTCAGAACTCTCAGATACAAACAAATTAAGCTTGCACTAACAGCACAGCGCTCTCAACAACTCAGTACAATAAAACTTCCTCCAGCTCTCCGTCTCTCGTTCACGAGTGCTGAGTCAGTCTCTCTCTCTCTTTCCTGCAGTGCGTGCAGTGCCTCGCTAAACCACGCCCCCTCCGCAACATAATCTAACACTTATTTCAAATGCAAAGATGTCAGCCAATCACAACAGAGGGCATTTTCACTGAAGTCTCACAGCAGACACGCCCCTTGAAACAGGGCATTCAGCCAGAGGGCTAATAGCAGTATAGAAAAAATGCCTTTTATTTATAAATTATGACATTTTTTGATGTAAAAATCATACTAACAATATAAGTACACCTCAGGAAACATTATAAAATAATAGAAAAATGCCATGCCATGGGACCTTTAAAGAAAGGTTGTTCTATGCTGATATTATGATGGGATTATGATAGATTGATAGATAAAAAGAGACAGGGTAACACTTTGCAATAAGGTTGTATTAGTTAACATTAGTTAATGCATTAACTAACCATGAACAACACCTCTGTTCAGCAAATCTGTTCATGGTTTGTTCAAGATAGTTCACAGTGCATTAACTAATGTTATCAAGATTTTAATAATGCATTAAATGTTGAAATTAAAATTAACAAACATAAATAAATGCTTTATAAGTGCAGTTCATTATTCGTTCATGTAAACTACTGAACATCATTGTAAAGTGTTACCAGAGACATTAACAAACAGTTCAAATTAACGGTAGCACTTTACAATAAGGTTTCATTAGTTAACTACATTAGTTAACATGAAATAATAATAATAATGAACTGCACTTCTACAGCATTTCTTAATCATTTTTAATGTTCAGTTTAACATTTACTAATAAATTATTAAAATCAAAAGTTGCATTTGTTAACATTAATGTACTATGAACTAACATGAACAAACAACATACAGCTGGATTTGTATTAACTAACGTTAACAAAGATGAACAAATACAGTAACAAATGTATTGCTCATGATTAGTTCATACATGAACTAATGTAAACAAATGAAACATTGTAAAGTGTTACCAAATTAACAAACAGATCAAATGGAGTGTTGTAGAAAAAGTTCACCCAAAACAATCCTTTTTCTGTGCACTTATTTACTCAGATGAGGCAAGAATATGAACGCATTTTCTTTATAATGGTTTTCGATAGGAGAAACCTCATGTTGCACTAATATTCTGTGTTCATTTGCTTGCCTGTACAATCAATAAGTATGCATCATCAATAAGGTGTATATTGAATTTGGTCTTACTACATTATAACTTACTACAAACCTGGTAAAAATGACTGGCAGGCAATGGAGGAAAGCCTTGTTTTGCCCTCCAGGTGGGCGTTCCTATAATGGTGTGACATTACGTGAAGATATAGGGCAAAATTTGTATGGCCTACTACTTTCTTCCACCCGAATGGTGTTTTTTTTGGTCCATTTTGGGGCTTGGCTGATGTGGGCTGTATAAACTTGTATGCAGTATGACGATTTTTTTAAAGAATTATTGTATGGTTTTCCGTAGGAAAAATAGCATTGAAAGGACATGGTGAGTAAAATACGACAGAATATTTGGGTGAAGACTGACTGTGAAACGCGACTGTATGACTGACCTGTGCCAGAGAAGCAGAACGTGATCGGGAGCTCTCTGCACTGGGTCTGTCCGCTGGCCGCGAGCCCTGGTTGGATGTGCATTTGTAGCAGCTCCATGAGTACTGCCTCTCGCTCAAAACACCTGCCTCTTTACGCTGAAGACACTGGCAGTGGTACAGGTGCCCACAGCTACACATGAAATAAAAGTTTAGAATGATGGTACTCTTGGTCAGTTTGTGTAGCAAGTTTCAACAGCTTGCTTTGGCAAAATATCTGTGAAGCAAATCACAACAAATATCTTTACTATAGTTTTTTAATCAAACTACTTTACTATAGCTACTTTACTAGAGATTTTGAATCAATCAGCAGGGTTTCCCATATGTTCATTAATTTGTGGCGGCCCGCCACAATATCGACGCGGCCGCCACGGATTGATTTTCAGTTTTTTTTTACTATTTAATATGGGTAAAGTTGTATTTTATTGTAGATCTGCGCGCAGCTTGCTCCCTTCTCTCCCTCTCTCACAAACTGACAAGTGACAAACGGAGGAGGAGCAGCTAATAGCCCCTCCTCTTCGAGCACGATCTGAATCAAAACACGAGCGTCCAAAGAAGAAGCGTGAAGTGGGCGTGTGTGTACTTTTATTTACTTTTGTTTTATACAAAATATTCAATCAACTATCACAAACTATGTTTCATTTGAAAGCTAAAACACTCAAGATTCATGTTCTGAACTTGTTTTTGCAATAAATAAACCAGAGAGGAAAGGGTTAAATGAAACGCTAAAGGACCGGAAATGTAAACATTAGCATAATATTAGCGGTACTCATCTTTCATCTCCTGTCGTTCGGATCAGATCGGACGAATCCAATAAACACCCGCATACATCTCTGTGTAAGAGTCCACTCTTCAAAATGCATCCCACTTTTTAATCCAAAACAACGAAGAAGGAAGAGAGGAAGAGGAAGCGCTTTACAGGCTTGGTGAGCTGTCAATCATTGCGCCCATGGTTTTCGTTGGATAAAGGCACTCGGTGCCCAGCCAATGCCTTTCCAACAAAGATTTGATTGGTGGACTTAATAACCAATCAAAAGGCATTATCTTGCGCAGTTTACGTAAGTAGGCTTTGGTGAATACTGTTTGTGCGCAGTCTGCGCGTTCTCAATGGCCACACACCAACACACCACACCACCACAGATCAAATCTAATTCTGTGGGAAACACTGATCAATCAGCATTCAATTGCTCTGAACAAACATAATTCTCCAACGCGATACAGGACGGCATTAAAATAAATCATCCACTTGTTTCCGACAACGGTATCCTTCTGAAGTCTGTACAGAAACGCAAACAAAGACTTTATATAGGAAGATGGTGCACTACGATTACTTATGAATGGGAGAAAGTGCAACACCCAATATGGTGAATAAGCCCCGCCTTCTAAATTAAAGAGCCAATCGTTGATTAGTAAAGTCATCGTGTCACTGCAGTTGCCGTTAGAAGCTCTGGTTGCTATAGAAACAGGCAGTGTTCTGAGACGTGCGTTTAGTATAGGTTGAAAAATTTTGTTTTTTGCCATGACTCAAGCATTTAGAAACCAATGGTGGTGCAATTCACAACCTTACTACTAGATGGCGCTAAAAATCACACACTGCACCTTTAAAGGGACTTCAAACAAGCTGTGTAAAGTAGCCGCGTCAAAGTGAATGTTCTTTCACTCATCCATTTGTCCTGTTGTCGACAGCCTCAAGTGTGTGGAGTATGTCAGAAACTGAATGGGCATCTGTATACAGTATCCAGTGTAGACAGCATCCGTGATTATAATGGTTTCTATTTGCTTGTGATGTGACACACATCCAGTGTAGGCAAATGTCAGCCGTTAAGCGACTGAATACCACTGGGCGGGGCCTATGGGTGCTATGATGTATAACTATTCATCAATGTCTTGCTCTGGAGGCAGTCACATCCAAATGCCCGTGTGACATCAAGTCGTTTTTGGAGCTTGCTTAAAAATGCATTTGATTAACAGTATTTTTTTTTTTTTTTCAGAAATTCGATACATTTTGCGATAATATTCAATTTTCATTAATTCTTCATGAATTCATGCAATGTCATAAATATATAAATGTAGTGAAAATCAATATCGTGACAGCCCTAATTTATAATGTAACTAATAATTACAGCATATAAAATGTAATCAAAATGACTGAATTAACATTTGTTTTATTAAAAACATTTATTCAGAATTGTGTGAAATGTTTTGTTTCATCAAAAAGCATTGTACTAAATACCCGCAGATGATACGTGTGTGTGTGTGTGTGTGTGTGTACCTGAAGATAATGATCTCCTCCTCGCTCTCCTGACGTCTTTTGTACTGCTGTAAGCAGATGTTGCAGTGGTCCTGTCTTGGGTGGAGCCCTCTACTGACTGCCTTACGCAGATGTGACAGAGACCAGTGAAGATCAGAGTTCAACAGATTGGTTGTTGTCTCTAACAACGTCTGATGGAAAGAAAGAAAACAGTAAGTAAACCATTGAAAAGGTCTTCAAAAAATCTGAGTCATGGCGCAGAGATCAGCACACATTGAGAGGTCCTGCACAGTCAGATGATGCAGGTTTGAGTCCAGGCTGTGATGAAATTAGAAGAATGGAAAACTGAGAATTTGATAAAGAAAATAGGAGGAAAAGAGAGCACTTAAATAATAGTGCAAGTGACAGCAAAATGGGTAGCTGATGCCACACTGTACACTGCAATAAATGTCACATGCTATACTTCACCTAAAATATTAACACTTTTCTAATTATAGTACAAGCATTACATATTATATATCCATATGAATCAAGCAGTTTAACCCAAGTCTTCTGAAGATACAATTATTTTGTATGATAAACAGATTTCATTTAGGCTTTTATTAACAAATGTTGGTAAACAAACATGCATACATCAAGCAAGTGTGCATCAAATATGGTTTGAAATAACAGTGAATGACAGAATTTTAACTTTTAGGTAAACTATCCCTTTAAGTAAACGTCACAAAAAACGTCACAAAAAAATATGAAGTAAAGTTAAAGTAGTGTACCTACATAAGCACACTCTGAAACTTCAGTGTATTTCTGTAGAATTAGAACATACATCAACGTTCTACACATCCCTCACACTTTTGTGCAAGTGTCAAATATTGAAAAAAGTTCAAGTAATGTCCAAGTAATGTGTCAACTACCATGTTTCAGTTTACTGAGTGGAGGAAACCCATTTCCTCTCATAACCACAGGCAATGGAAGAATTGCCATTGAAACCAATGAGGCATGTGCAACAACTCAGAATATAAAAGGCAAGCAAATGCCTTTTCGATTCTCTTAAACATTTCTGTTCCATCACAACCAAATAACATGAAATTTGTGAAATGGATTAACATTTGAGCTTGTGCTGACACTAAAATTGGTTCAGTTTATTTCCAAGAGTAGAATAATTTCCTTTAATTTACACAGTCTCTTCACCAGAGGCAATGTGTTTTAGCAAGGTCATATAAAAGACTTAGGAGTGGGAGAGAAGGGGAAAGAGGGGGGTGATGTATGTTATTTCATTTTGCTGTTAAGTGCAGCATTTTGAAGAGAGTATTACGTGCACACACACCAACACAAAAAACACAAGCCTGAAAATACAGTACACACATAAGAAAGCACATTTAACCCCTGCAGACATTTCTAAGTAATGGATGGAACATACATTTCAAAATATTTCATCAGCTATGTGGCCAATTCACAAAGTGCGCATGTTGAAACGTATGCCAGGACAAGCTTTCCTTAGGGATTGTGTGTGCATTTATGTGTGTGTAATTTGTCTCGGTTTTGTGAGGGGAAAAGGGGAAAAATTTTGTGTGTGAGGGGGGAAAATCAGGTGTTATTCTCACCCCTTCCTCGCCATTTCCTTTGAATGACAAGCTGCTAATTCCCATTGGTCATGGAAGGGAGAGTGCAAATACACGCTGACACAGTTACTTTCACAGACAAACTGAAATACCACATAACCATATACAATAACTGTTGATAAGTTTAAACAGAGAGAGAGAGAGAAAGTAAAAGAAAAAGAAAAAGAGAAAATGTTTTAGTAGCACTATAAAATATGTGCCTTATCGTTACACTAAAGAACTGTTTACACTTAAACAATAAATTAAATTTTCTGTCTTGTCACTGGTCTAACATAAAAGTAGTTGTTTGGAAGTAAAACTATGTTTTGTTGGTGTAATTTAAGCCATGTGACACTGACGTCAACAAGGTTTGGTTTTATAATCTTTTGTTTGACAGACATGTTGTTTTGCTACATGAAGACAGTGGCCGAAACGCTCCAAAATAACAATATTAGAAAGTAATTTTACAAATAAGTTTGAGTTTAGTGTAAATTCTGTTGATGTATATGATACTAAAGTTTAAGTTAACTGACCATGTGTTTTGTTGAATATAAGTTTTATTTTTAAAGGCTGCTCTGAGACATCAGGACCTGATGGATAACGTCATTAATGGATGCCTTATTAGGGGTTCAAGCATGAAATGCTGAAACCCTATTGTAATAGTAAGGATTTGTAAAACGCATCGTGCAGGCCAAACCGTAAGGCCTAGAGACATGAAACCGGGCCAGATGGTAGGCCTCAATTTGGGGACAACCTATCAGAGTATGACCCCGAATGGCCCATAGTCATTGCTACAGCAACCAAAAGTTCAAAATCGCTCATAACTCTTAGACCGTTTGTCCCAGGATCAAGTGTCTTATATCGTTGGAATCCGTGGCTCGAGGCGGACAAAATTGCTATCTCCGATTTGCTCGCCTTTCAGGCGCCAATTTCGAGTAAATTGCATTTTTTTGAAAATTGGCCCGATCGGAACAAAACCACTGCAAGATTATTCTCTGGAGTCTGACAATCAATAATCATCTAAAAAATTCAAAATTTCAATTAACGGTCGATAAGGGGAACCAAAATATTTGATGGCACCAGGGCCACTTTTACTAAAACTGTTATAAATTGTGAACGGAAAGAGATTTTTTTGCTAAACTTGGGATACATCTTCCTGAGCTCAATCTGAGATCACTTGAAAAAAATCGAAACAATTGGCCACTTGGTGGCACTATAAAACGGTTATAACTTGTGAACGGAAAGAGATATTTTCTGAAAACTTGGGACACATCTTCCTGAGCTCAATCTGAGATCACTTGAAAAAAATCGAAGCAATTGGCCACTTGGTGGCACTATAAAACGGTTATAACTTGTGAACGGAAAGAGATATTTTCTGAAAACTTGGGACACATGTTCATAAACTCAATCTGAGTTGACATGAAAAAAATCGTGACAATTGGCCACTTGGTGGCGCTATAACAGTGAAAAAATCATGAAAATAGCTATAAGCGCACCCAACTGTTAGTCTACTGAAAATTGGCACGCAGTGTCTTTGTCCAGGGTGCCATGATAGTCTATGAGAACACTGGTGTATCTCAAAAAACTCTGTATACGTCATTGGCACAATGCCTTGAAGGAGCCTTAGAAGTTTCAAGCCAGTGTTTTTTCACAGGAGTGACCTCCTAAGACTCCTGAATCCTTGCTGAGTCCAACAATACCAAACATGCCAGGTTTCGCCTTATGGTTTTTGTAAGTGTCATTTAGAGCTTTAAAAAATTGTGTTTATCTTCAAAGCCGTTAGTCAAATCGAGACAACAAAAAAACAAAGGAAATTTGAAAACATAGGTAAATAGCTAAACAATAATGCCAAAATGTTAAAATTATGATAGGAACTGACAAAAAAAAAAGAATTAAATCCAATCAATTTCACCCATGGATCATTTTGATGGTCTCACATGTTTGAAACAAACAATGATGGATTGTGATGAAATTTGTTTTGAATTGGGACTGGCGAATCTCCATCCATACTGTCAATGACCATTCGCAAAGACCCGCCCACTTTAGTTACTGTTGCTATGTCTGACAAGCGACGCCACTCTCACACCACACCAAGTTCTCACACAGTGAAAAATACATTGCGGATCAGAGAGGAGACTGCGCACTGACAGACAAGTACTTTTGATATGAAACAAATGGCGCTTTTCCACTACACAGTACCGGCTCGGCTCGGCTCGACTCGGATTTGTTTGGTTTTCCACTGTGTAAAAGTTGTACCTGTACCTGCTTCCAGGTACTTTTTTTCGTACCACCTCCGGCGAGGTTCTAAGCGAGTTCAGGCGATACTAAAATGTGACGTGAAAACACGGCAGACTGCTGATTGGTCAGAGAGAATTGTCACTATTTACTGCGTCATCAGTGCACGCGCGAAACGGAGTATCCTGAATAAAAAACAGCAAAAACAAAAATATCCAAAAACAGCATACACTCGATTTCCTCCATTGTCCTGTGTGTGTGGCAGCGGATGTATCTCGCGTAGAAGATTAAGTCACGGCAGTTTCCTGCGGCATCGCTATGACGACCAGGTACTATTGTGGAGGTACTATCTGCAATGGAAAACAGAGCGAAAAGCGAGCCGAGCCAAGTCGAGTCGAGTTGAGCTGGTACTGGTAATGGAAAAGCGCCAAAAGTCTCACCTTTCAAATGTAGTCATTTTTAAGAGACATTTAAACAATAAATACCGTTTTGTGACTCTTTAATGTGTCTTAATGTGACTCGAGGCTCAGTTAAAGCTGCTCGTGAACCGATCATCTCTTCCTTCTAGTTAATTTATAGCATTAAAATAAACATGAATGAACATAAAAGGAATGTTGTTTTAAAGTGCTAAGACGTCAGCACACTTTGTTTTTCAAATTTAAATCTTCCAATGTTAATCTACTAACTCTACTGACTGCTTTGTGGGACAAAATGGCGGATTATGATTAGTCAGATTGCCTGTCAATCAAACTCCCTGCGAAGGGTCAATTGAGAATGCCCGTGCGCACAATCCTGATCTAATCAACAACTTTGCAGTTGCACATAGGAAAGCCCGGAAAATCCCGCTATAATGTAAGAGAGCATCTTTTTTATGTATTTGGACCTAGGCCTAACAATGTGTTATGGTGCGCTGTCACCAGTGTTTTTTTATTTTTTTGTTTTTGGTGAGCGTAGGCTCCTCCTGATTTTGTTAGTCATCTCATCTCTTATATGCTGTGTATGATCATATCCTGCCCTATTCATGGTAGCCTACTCGCGGACATTGCGTTATCAATGTCATCAATTGCGTCATCAAGGGGCCCGCCTTGATAATCCTACTTAAGGGTCCGGTGTTGGCTCATTACACCACTGAATATAATTGTCTAAACTCCTTATCAACATTACATATTTACAACAAATTTGACACATATATATGGGCACACTTTGAGTACTACTAATAAAAGTGGTGGAGATCAGGCAAGACTATAAGAAGACTCAGGCAAAAAGGTGCTATAACTTTAAAACCATATATTTCCTATGGTAAACTGACTGTATTGGCTGTAAATTTACTTTTTCATCTATGATGGCAGTTGTTAAATGCTTGCTAAATAAAACGTAATGTCTTTTGATGCTTGTGTGCTTAAAGGCCTTAAAGGCCTTAACTGCTTGAACCCCGATAAATGCTGCTTGCAGCTTTATTTTTTTTTTACATTTGCAGTCTTTTAAAGACTTTGATCATGTAGTATATAATTGCAACAAGGTAAAGTGCCAATCAATCAATATTTTTTTATATTATTTATATTGCAGCCTGTAAATATATTCACACAAATGTTCAGTGAGTAGATTGCTTAAAGAGTGATGAAGCATGGATGCATAGAAAAAATAAAGAGCGGGACGTGCTTAATACTTCTGAACAGTAACCTGCCCGTCAGCATGCAAGTAAAAAGATGATTTCTCTTCAGTGGTATATGACGTTTAAATGGTCAAATACACACATATGTCGAAAATACCCATCTTGTTGAGTATTCAAATCAGATGCGTATCAGTACATTAGATCTGTGCATTTGGTCTTAAAGTGACAGCAGCCTAATACTGTATATCTGCTACTGTCTGTGCCATTAAGCAAAAAACAACAACAAACAAACCAAAAAACACAACAACTGATAATCACTATCTGCTCTTGACTGTATAACAGTTGTAGTTTTAATAAGAGTCGCATGCTTGAATCATAAAGTAAAGAGGTTAATTTTTACATTTTTTGAGTTTAATTTCTGTACTATTTCTCACTATACTTTTAGACCCATTTGTTTCTTTGTTATATTTCCTATTTATTGGTCCTGTTGCCTGCTTGCATTGTTCTATTTTATTATTGACTGTTTACTTGTCGATGCTTTTATTTTCCTTTAATCCAGTTTGTAATCGCTATAATTGTCTTTTGTTTTTTGGAAAGAGATTTTAATGAAAAACAGTCCAGTGTAGGCAGCCTGTTGCACTGCACTACCACTTCAACAGTCGCGTATCAACACCTTCCAGCGAATTTTGCGACATACTAAAACATTTAAAAGCCTGAGGTTGGGAATTTACTGCTAAAAATAAATACCCAATGATTCATGAACACTATGCCCACAGAAAACACCTTGACGAATTGCACTTCAGATTCCACTTACAAAGTTGAGGTCTCAAAAGTAACCGCATTATTTAGCATTTATGCTGTCAAATAAAGAATAGAAAGCAAAAAAGGGAATATACTGAAGTCTGATGCAGTTTTATGGACGCTATTAGTCTACAAGTGACCTTGGGTGAGAAGTGAGTACTGAAAGACAGAAAGACATAGGGAGTAGCTGTAAGTAAAGCTGTACAGCTGTGGTCAGAATTATTGGCACCCTTGATAAATATGAACAATAAATCTGCATTGGTAATCCTTTTGACCTTTTTTTTTTTAAATCACAAAAATTTAACCTTTTATTTAAGTAAAATAATTGAACATGGGGGAAAATCTCATTATGAAATAAAAAAAAATGTATTCTTCTTCTAATATACATTGGACACAATCAATAACACCCTTGTATTCAATACTTTTGCAACCTCCTTTTGCCAAGATCATTTCTGAATCTTCTTCTATAATATGCCTGATGAATTTGGAGAACAACTGACAAGTGATCAGAGACCATTCCTACATACAGAATCTCTCCAGTTCCTTCAATTCCTAAGTCCAAAACTGATACACTCTCCTCATCAGTTTTCTAAAGGATTCAGGTCAGGGACTGGATTGGCCATGGCAGAACCTTAATTTTGTGCTCAGTGACCCATTTTTGTGTTGATTTTGATGTTTGTTTTGGATCATTGTACTAATGGAAGATCCAACCACGGCCCATTATAAGATTTATAGCAGAGGCGGTCAGGTTTTGATTTTTTATCTGTTGGCATTTGATATAATCTATAATGCCATATATCTGAACAAGATGTTCAAGACCTACAGCAGAAAAATAGGAACACAACATTACAGTTTTTTGGTACTATTTTCACAAGTAAGGTGTACATTTTCAAAACTCTTAGTACAAAAATCCAAACTGATCACACTTGTAACACAGCTAGTCATTCTTTCAAAACCTGATCTAATGCTTTTATTCAGTTGTATATATTTTCAGTCCAAATAATCGTTGAAAACACAAGATTATTGTAATATGTAATGAGAACATTTGCTTTAAACCCCGAAACCCAAAAGTATGATCTTATTTCAATTCAGTCAATTCACTAGCAAACAATGCAAGACACGCATTTCAAATCACCCTTACTGAATTAATTATAGTAATACAGGCTACAGATGCCACATTAGAAAATACACTTATATTACTTAACTTATGTAATTGAATGAATCCATAATGTTTGTAATGTTTGTACTAGTATATGTATGTTATCAAAAGGTGTTATGAAGTATGACACAGCCATGATGATTTGATGCCATCTGTCTACCTTCTACTGATACATCTCAATCTGATGTTACTGTACATAACTCTATGAACTCTATGTTGGCAAACAGCACATTTCTCTCTCTCTCTCTCTCTCTCTCTCTCTCTCTCTCTCTCTCTCTCTCTCTCTCTCTCTCTCTCTCTCTCTCTCTCTCTCATTCGTGCGCACACTTTAAATAGGGTGGTTATCATCCAAGATACTGTAAATCATTTATGTACAAATAATTTTGGTGATTCAGAAATTGCTAAAAAGTTCTATAGAAACTGTCTATAGAATCAATGTCTATAGAAATGTATATGTGTAACAAATGATTAACTGATTAACCATTAAGTTCAGTTAGATTAAATATGTATTAAACTGAACGAGAAGAGATGCAAATCAAAAGTTTGATAGTAAGAGATTTATGAAAGGCAGTTACTGTGAATGACACATTTATAAAGATGAAACAGATATTGTGTGTAGTGAAAAGGATACTTTGTGGTTTTGTGTATTGTACTAAATAGAGGTTGACCGATTCATCGGTTTTGCCGATTAGTCGGCACCGATAGCTGATTGGTGGAACAATCGGTTAAATCGGCAAAAATCCACACCGATAGTTTTCCTGTGTTGCGTCCGTTGCTGGAGCGGCTAAGACGGGTGCACTGTCCTTACACAGTACAAGAGCTCTGAGAACGGTCTGCTGCCATTATATAGCACGAGAGCGGCCTATAGAGGCCAAATAAAAACTCACTGCCGCCTTGTTTTTACATTAACACGTGAGGCTGCGCGCACTGCACGGAGAGTGCTGACACATCAGATGCGCGTTTAAGACACGACAGCGAAATGGTATGAATACAGAACACTACAGTACTTGTTGCCAAATCATTATAAAGTAATTAATTTCTTGACTAGATGCTGCATTAACAGGTACATAGCAGTGTGTATGTTTGTCAAGGAGGCTGAGAGAACGCTAACATAAGCAGTAGGCTATACCTCAAGCAGTTAAAACAATGTGATAAAAACACAAGCAAGTCAGACCTAAATGTTGCATATATAAAATTTGTGATGTGAGAACACAAACTGTATCATCATGCTGCTGACAGAAATATAAACAAAGCAGAAACGCATTTGTTTTTTTATTAGATAATCGCCTTCTAAAAAAGCAGACTGTTTGTATTTGTAAGAAATGGTAACACTACAATAAGATTCCATTTGTAACATTAACTAAGGTTAATAAAGTATTGTTCATTGTTAGTATGTTAATTTCAACATTAAATTGAGTTTGATTTTTAATTTTATCTGTTAACCTTGGTTAATGCACTATGAACTAACATGAATGATCAAGGTACAATTGTATTGCTCATATTAATACATGCTGTAAAAATGTATGCATAATGCATATAGTTCATGTGAGCTAACACATCCTTGTTGCATAGGGACTTGCATAGTGTTACCTATGAAATGTACATGCATGTTTCTAGGTTATAGGTAAAGAAACAAATATGACCTGTAATATTTTAATATTTACATTATTTTCTGAAGAATTTGTTTTGTTAGAAAGTATTATTTTAATATTCATTATTATATGTTTTTAATGTAGGACATTTTTTATGGATCAGTACTGTTTTTTTTATTTCTTGTTATAACGTTTAGCACTGGTTTACTTATGTTTTTTTACCACTTTAAAAACTATCAGTCGATTAATCAGTTATCGGCAAGTGCTGTCCAACCTAGTTATCGGTATCGGTAAAATCCACTATTGGTCGACCTCTAAATGAAAATATGCTGAAATGTTTGAAAGAAGTGCACTTTTGATGATCTGTTTTGATATTAGTACTAAGAGTTTTGAAAATGTACACCTTACTTGTGAAAATAGTACCAAAGCGAATAATTTTTTTTTAAAGATCCAGCAGTATATTTAATTGTACACACAGGGTACTTGTTTTATCCCTGTGTTCACCAAACTTATCTGGTGGTTTTGCTGCCAAAAAGTTATTATATGAAATAGTTTCATCTGACCATTTGAAGTTCCTGTCGTGTCTGGCAACTGAATATGCTGAAGTTTGTTTTTGGATGAGCAAGGAGGATTTTTCTTGAAACCCTCCCAAACAACTTGTGATGATGTAGGTGCTGTTTGATTTTTTTTTAGGCTTTATGATTCCACAATTTTCTGCATTACTCCAGCTGTGATCACTGGAGAGTCTTTGGCCACTCAAACTATCCTCCTCGCTGTGCATTAAGACAATATAGACATGTCGTCTTCCAGGCAGTTTCGTAACATCTTTAGTTGATTGGAACCTCTTAATTATTGCCCTGATGGTGGAAAAGAGGATTTTCAATGATTTAGCTGTTTTATTACAGCAACAAGCTGAACAATCTTTTGCTGTACATCAGAACTATATTTTTTGCTTTTACTCATTCTGATCTCATTCTGGGAATATGGCCATTATGTTTCCTCATATTTAAACTCCAATGGAACAGGAAGTCATGGCTGGACAATTGCATACACCTAGTCAGCCTGGTGTGCTAAAGAACATGTAAATATGAATATGAATATACTTCAGAGATATTTTACTCATAAGAATTTCTAGGGGTGCCAATAATTGTGGCCAACGTGTATTGGAGAAAAACATTTCATGTTATTTCATAATGTGATTTCCCCCAACATTCATTAGTTTAATGAAAGATCAAAATGATTAAAAATGCAGTTCCCTTTCAGACGGTCACGTTCGACGTACGTCGGACGTCACCGATGAATTAGGATCACTTCTGGGAGCCCCTATCAGCTTCGAGCTATATAGAACCGGCCAATGAACAATTGGCGTGCGAGATTTGCATCTCGCGCTCCGCCCCGCACCGTGGGTATAAACAGGAAGCGAGAGCGAATGCATGCTGTCATTCACTTCGGAGCCATACGGCGTATGAAGAGGACTCTCGTTATCGAGTGGAAAGCTGCTATCAGCAAACAAGTTATAGAGAGGACCGGAGATCGGGGAGAACATGTGTTGGAGAGACGGCACATTTCAGCGGGATCGTGGTGCTCACTGCTGCCTCTGTTTAGAGAAAAACTGCTGTTTTCACAGCAACCTGTTGGTTGGTTGGACGTTTTTCCTATTGAGTACAGGCACGGGCTGCACTAAACGTTTCCCCCTGAGTGCTTCAGCACAGAGAGCGTTTCCTCACAAAAAGAGTACACGGGTGACGCTGCGTCACAAGTTCCGCAGCCGGTAGAGCTCCCGGGAGAAGTCGCTGGTCCCTCCCATGGGCGGCCAGCGGTGACTTTCGGAGCTCTGGTGGACGAACAGATGTCGATCGCTGCATCGGAGGGGGAGTTCCAGTCCTCGGAGGGTGAGGGTTCGGCTGTACTACCTCCCTCTGGTAGAGTAGTTTACGGCCGCACCGGACCCCGAGATGGCTACTATGCTTTCCCGGGCCGCCGAAAGGGTCGAGCTTGTGTGGAACCCTCCACCATGTCCCAAACCATCTAGGTTGGACGATTGGTTTGGAGGGTCGCGCTGGTTCTCAGCGTCCCGCCCCGGTGCCTTTCTTCCCGGAGGTGCAAGAGGAGCTCACAAGGTCGTGGACGGCACCTTTTTCTGCCAGAAACGGACAGAGTGACTCCTCCCCCCTCACTACCCTTGACGGCGGGCCAGCCAAGGGTTACGTGGGGATCCCGCCAGTGGAACGCGCCGTCGCGATGCAACTGTGTCTCGGCGACCGCCTCCCACTGGCGTGGTGACCCGGGTCTCCTGTCCCGGGCCTGTAAGTTCTCCTCCAGTCTGACTGGGAAGGCTTACAAGGCTTGCGGACAGGCTGCGTCCGTCTTGCATGCCATGGCGTTGCTTCAGGTCCACCAGGTCCAGGCACTCATGGACATGCACGAGGGTAGACCTGACCCAGAGCTCCTCCGGGAGCACCGCAGCAGCCTACACCCAGCCGATGGCGTGGGGCCGGCCGTGGGAAGGACGTCCAGCCCGCTCAGGCGGCAGCCAAGCCAGGTGGCAAGCGCCGTCGGAAGAGACCCTGAGACGGGCCACCAGAGATGGAGGAAACTGCTCTCCAGGAGATGGCTGCAGCACCACTCCTTCCCCCGGAGGAGGGCCGGTGGAGAATCTTTTGTTCTCATTTGATTTCTGTTCCGCCAAGTCTGTTCCGATTTCTGTTCCGCCAAGGTACCCAAAACTTCAATAAAAGAGCAGTTTCCGAAATCTCTGGCTGCCAAGAGAGTGCGATTAGCGGTGGTCGACGCTCCCATGCCTCGCCACCCTCAGGTGCCTCTGCCTTCGCCAGCAGGGGGCGCCGGCTGTGGGGATGCACTCAAGCGGCCTCCCCACACTCGCACGCCCCCTCAGCGGACGCAGGTAAGTGTTGCACAGCACACTCAGATCCCACTCCGGGCCGCTCCCATGCCATCCGGGTCGGATCCCTGCATTCCGCCTCGCTGCCCCGCTGCGGGTACGTCTGTGGTGCTGTTGATCTCCCTTGCTCGGTGTCTGGGAGCCTGGCTAGCGCTTCCCAGCCCGTCTCGGTGGCTCCTCCGTACCATCAGACTCGGCTATGCGATTCAGTTCGCCCGGCGTCCCCCCAAGTTCAGGGGCGTTCACTTCTGTCAGACTAAATTTTTCAACTAAACATCGAAATAAATATAATTAATAAACTAAATTAACCATATAAACTAAATTACTGATCTAATTATTGATCTAAAGCCCACACGGTCACCGTATGGAAATTGAAATGAACTGATGACATCAAATGGCTATACAGCTTAATAAAATTATGCTGCATTATTTTCCTGTTTACCACTGTAAAGCTGCTTTGAAACAATCTACATTGTTAAAAGCGCTATATAAATAAAGTTGACTTGACTTGACGACAAGGCACAAGGCCGTGTTCCGGGCAGAGATCGCAGTCCTACTGGTGAAGGATGTGATAGAGCCGGTCCCTCCAGCCGATATGAGGTCCGGGTTCTACAGCCCGTACTTCATTGTACCCAAGAAAGGCGGCGGGTTACGGCCGATCTTGGATCTGTGATTCTTGAACCGGTCCCGTCACAGGCTGCCGTTCAGAATGCTAATGCAGAAACGCATCTTCAGGTGCATCCGTCCCCAAGATTGGTTTGCAGCGATCGACCTGAATGACGCGTACTGTCATGTCTCGATTCTCCCTCAACACAGGCCCTTTCTGCGCTTTGCGTTCGAGGGGTGGGCATATCAGTACCGCGTCTTACCCTTTGGCCTGTCCCTGTCGCCCCACGTCTTTACGAAGGTCGCTGAGGCGGCCATTGCTCCCATGAGAGAGCGTGGGGTTCGCATTCTCAACTATCTCGACGACTGGCTGATCCTTGCCCAGTCGCGGGAGCAGTTGTGCAAACACAGGGACATGGTGCTCAGTCACCTCAGCCAGTTGGGACTTCGGGTCAACTGGGAGAAGAGCAAACTCTGTCCAACACAGAGGATCTCTTTTCTCGGTATGGAGATAGACTCGGTCACCATGACAGCGTGCCTCACAGAGTCCGCGTCCAGTCAGTGTTGAACTGCTTGAATTCGTTCAGAGGCAGGACAGCGGCACCACTGAAACACTTTCAGAGGCTCCTGGGGCATATGGCATCCGCAGCCGCAGTAACGCCGTTGGGATTGCTTCATATGAGTCCGCTTCAACGCTGACTACACAATCGAGTCCCGAGATCGGTGTGGCACAGCAGTTCCCTTCGCGTCCAAGTGACTCCGAGGTGCCGCCACACCTTCAGCCCGTGGTCGGACCCTTCGTTTCTACGGGCGGGAATTCCCCTAGAACAAGTGTCCAGGCATTCTGTTGTCTCCACGGATGCCTCATCCACCGGCTGGGGTGCCATGTACAACGGGCTTGCAGTTTCGGGTCTGTGGACGGGGCTTCAACTGCAATGGCATATCAATTGCCTCGAGTTGTTAGCAGTTCGTCTTGCACTCAGCCGCTTCAAAGTTCCGCTCAGAGGCAAGCACGTTCTGGTCCGTACGGACAACACTGCGGCCGTTGCGTACATCAACAAACAGGGTGGTCTACGCTCCCGTCGCATGTCACAACTCGCCCGCCATCTCCTCTTATGGAGTCAGAAGCATCTGAGGTCGCTTCATGCCATTCATATTCCGGGCCTGCTCAATCGTGCGGCCGACGAGCTCTCACGACAGCCAGTGCTCCCGGGAGAGTGGAGACTCCATCCCCAGGTGGTCCAGCTGATATGGAGTCGCTTCGGGACCGCAATGGTAGACCTGTTTGCCGCCCCGGACACAACCCATTGCCAGTGGTTTTATTCCCTGACCGAGGGGACCCTCGGCTCGGATGCCCTAGCACACAGCTGGCTATGCAAATATGCGTTTCCCCCAGTGAGCCTTCTCGCACAGACACTGTGCAAGGTCAGGGAGGACGAGAATCAAGTCCTGAAGGTCGCTCCGTATTGGCCCAACCGGACTTGGTTCCCGGAAATAGTGCTCCTCGCGACAGTACCTCCTTGGCCCATTCCTCTGAGGAAGGACCTCCTGACTCAGAGACGGGGCACCCTATGGCACCCGCGTCCGGACCTCTGGAAACTCCATGTTTGGTCCCTGGACGAGACGCGGAGGTTCTAGGTGACCTACCCCCTCTACGAGGTGCCTCTATGCGTTGAAGTGGAACCTGTTCGTCGATTGGTGCTCTTCTCGCCGAGCTGTGCTTTCCTTTCTTCAAGACGGGTTGGAGCGAAGGCTGTCTCCCTCAACCCTCCAAGTCTATGTTGCCGCTAATCATGATCTAGTAGATGGAAAATCTAGGTAAGCACGATCTGATTGTCAGGTTCCTGAGGGGGGCGAGGAGACTAAATCCGCCTCGCCTTCCCTCTATACCATCTTGGGACTTGTCTCTGGTGCTAACCACACTGCAGAGAGCGCCCTTTGAGCCTTTGCAGTCAGCAGAGTTAAAGATCTTGTCGTTAAAGACAATACTCCTGACTGCGTTGGTCTCCATCAAGAGGGTAGGGGACCTGCAGGCATTTTCGGTCGACGAATCGTGCCTGGAATTCGGACCCGGTAACTCTCATGTGAGCATGAGACCCCGGCCTGGATAAGCGCACAAGGTTCCCACTACTCCCTTCCGGGACCGAGTGGTGAGCCTGCAAGCGTTGCCTTCCGAGGAGGAAGACCCAGCCCTAGCTTTTCTCTGTCCCGTCCGTGCTCTCCAGACTTACGTGGACAGAACGCAAAGCTTCAGGACCTCAGAGCAACTCTTCGTCTGTTACGGAGGACAGCAGAAGGGAAAGGCTGTCTCCAAGCAGAGGAGGGCCCACTGGATAGTGGATGCCATCGTCTTGGCGTATGAATCCCAAGGCGTGCCCTGCCCGCTCAGGTTAAGAGCCCACTCCACTAGGGGTGTTGCTTCTTCCTGGGCGTTGGCTCGTGGCGCCTCGCTGACAGATATTTGCAGAGCTGCAGGCTGGGCGACACCTAACACATTCGCTAGATTCTATAGCCTTCGTGTAGAGCCGGTATCTTCCTGTGTGCTCACTTCCCATAGTCAGTAACACAGAAGTGCCCGTTCTTGTGTCGGCTTGCTGTGCCATTCCCCTCCATATGGACCGGATACGTGCACTAACTGCTCCAGTTGAGTTCCCCAGAATGGCGAACCCTGTTGAGTCCTCCGTTACCCTCAGCAGTCGGATGTGGCGGAGCGTCCGACGCCAGGTCTAACACTTGTATGCATTGGTGGAACGGGTGTTAGGCTGGGTTCCATATGTTGTGACCCCCACGGCGGTCCCATGTGTGTATTCTTCCACGGTACGGCTCCCTACGGCGAGCCCGTGTCTTTCCCTCGGCAGAGCTCCTCTGCCGTCTCAGTAAGGTGTTGTTCCCCCGCCGCTAATGGCTGGGGCCACCCCTGGGACTTCCGTATGTTGTGCTGCCCACGGCCAGCCCATACGTGTATTCTCCACATGGTAACTTCTTCCGCAGCGGCCTCCACAGGCACGCTTTCCCAGCGTTATCCAATAAAGTCAGCTGAATGGGTCTTGCGGAACAACAGCTTTTTGACTCTCCCTGCGTGAATTTCCCTGCCCGCTAACAGACGGGGTCTGAGGGGCTCATCGCTGGACGCTGGAAGTGGTAGTAACTGTGGCGTTTATCCCAATTCGTTGGTGACATCCGACGTACGTTGAACGTGACTGACTGAAAGGGAACGTCTCGGTTACATATTGTAACCCTCGTTCCCTGAAGGAGGGAACGGAGACGTACGTCCCGTCACCACAGTTCCTGTACCATCACTGCATGGCCGAGTCACTAAGTTCGGCTCCTCAGTGAAAAACAGCGTGCATTCGCTCTCGCTTCCTGTTTATACCCGCGGCGCAGGGCGGAGCGCAAGATGCAAATCTAGCACGCCAATTGTTCATTGGCCGGTTCTATATAGCTTGAAGCTGATAAGGGCTCCCAGAAGTGATCCCAATTCGTCTGTGATGTCCGACGTACGTCTCCGTTCCCTCCTTCAGGGAACGAGGGTTACCATACGTAACTGAGACGATTTATTTTCACAGCCTTCTTTGAACATATTTACCAAAGGTGCCAATAATACTAACCACAATTGTATGAGTGCGTGTCACTGATAACCATAACGGGAACTGAGAAGTCCAGAGAGCCTCTTCAATTATGCACTTGTTAATTAATGAAGAAACAGCAATTAATGAGTTCTCATAACACTCCACCCTCATCTGACCCGATTAAAGCAGCTACGAGGATAAACTGGAATACGTTAAGTTTTCTGAAGGACGTCCCTCTGTAAAACGTTATTAAGAGGGATTGAGAAAGTATTTAGGTATGTGTGTGCGACGCATTAATGTGTTGCTTTTATAAAGATTTTTAAACCAATTCCTGGTCCCTACTCTCTTAATAGTTGGATGTAGAGATGCACAGATTAAGTACAGGGTTCCTACACATTTTCAAAATTCCATACCTCCTTCCAAACCAGATCATATTTAACATAAATGGTTCACACAACATTATTTTCAATAAATAGTACAGTCAGGAGATCTACCAACATGAAGAGTTCAGATGCAACCCTGATCCAACACATCTGTCTGTAATTATCAAGTGCTCCTGAAGATCTTAATTAGCTGCTTCAGTTGTGTTTGACCAGGATTAGAGCTGAATTATTTGTCAGTGTTTATTTCATGCTGTAACTAGTAGTAAAGTGGAAGAAATGACCAGTTCATGTGTGCTCCGCGCAACAGAACACTAAAGAGCGGTATTTATTGTTTGAATGTCATAATAAAATGGACAGGATTTGAAAGCTGAGACTTTGTTTCCTATCAAAAGTAACAAAGCTCAAAGCTTATTGAGATTTATTGGATCGGAGGCACTACAAAGTTTTGTTTATTCATCAACTGAAAACAGCATAGACTAAAAGATTGATTCTTGGAATTTAAGAACTGATATTAGTTCATAAAAATGAGAATAGATGAACATTGATACATTTTTATTTTTAACTGTGAAATACTTTTATTTTTAGAAATTCTTAATTTTATATTTTAGAAAACTTGAATAGGGGAAATTTCCAAACTGCGTAGGAACCATGTAAGTACATCTATTGCTATTGTATCAGCTTTTTTGTTCCAATAATATAATCAATAGATACCAACCCGATTTGTTGAAATTTCCAAAAAGCATACCATACTGGACACTTGTATGCCTTACACATATTGGCCGCTGTCATAGCTTGCAATATTAACAGCATCGCGTACTATGACTGGCTGCTTTTATTTATTTATTTATTTTATTATGTAAGTGATGAGAATAAATCAAATGAAAGGTACACAAGGCATTAAAACAACAAGTAAAATAACGATGGAATTGTGAAACTAAAGAACTTCTGTCTGCTTTTAAAGAGGTAGAACATCCATTTAATTAAATTTTCATAGGGCAAAAATATATCTGGAAATAATATAATCCCAATTTTTGTGCCAGTACATGTTCTCTACACTTGCTATTGGCAGGTGTGGCATAAAGGAATCTTTTTTTTTTTTTAAAGGATCTCACCTTGCATTTAATTTCCAATTATCACATAAAACACTGTGAATTTAGCTGCTGCAGCTCATGCACGGCGCCAGAATTTTTTCTCTACCGGTGCTAAGGGTGGGCTAGACCAATGTGAGGGGATGCTAAGAAAATAATCGATATTCATGATGTCAGAGTTACTTCATAAAGAAATAAAATAAAAGCAGCTATGGTACACACCACATTCATCAGAAGTGTAGTTTAAAATTATATTTGGCCAAAGAATAGGCATATTCAACAAAATAGATTTTTTATTTAGCTTAATACAAGTGACCACAAGACAACGACAAAAACCTTTTACATGCTAAGGTGAAAGACTTCAGCACATATGTATGCATAATCAGAACTGTGCATACTTTACACTTAAATTTAATATCTGTGAAATGAGATACTAGTAACACTTCCGCAGAAATTCTGTATCATAGCAAGCAAAGCACCTCAACTGAAAAAAAAAAAAACTGCACTGCCGAAGCGCTCACAAGCACCCACAGCTAGGCGTTTTCAGCTGGCTAAATGTGCTTTGGTGGCCACGCGGCCTAATAACACAGGAAACAGCGCTCACATGATGCTGAGGTTACTGGCAGTGTGACAAATATTTTTATGTCAAGAGTTTTTCTTTCAAACCTTTCTCTCTCTGAACAGTCCATCTGATTGACAATTGCTTGGGGGGCTAAAACGGGGCTATTTAAAATTCTGATGGGGCTATAGCCCCCTCTAGAACTCATTATAATGAGTAAGGTAAATTATGTATTTAACAGAGGTAAATGATGTAACTGTCTAAAAAACAGCAAGAGCGCAATTAATAGGAGTAACACATTAATGATGCACTATGGTTAGCGCTACTGTATGGACATATTTAAGTCAGACTGTGTATCAAGACCTCATAAAGCCTACACTACACCCTAAAAAAAAAAGTTGTGATATCATGGTACAGTGACATTATCTGACCGAATCTGAAATAACAGGGTACTGAATGATTACTTGGAGTTTTTTTGTTTACAAATGCTGTTGTAGAAATGTGCCATTCACAGCAGGTGATGATTAATTTATTATGTGAGTGCAAGTGTCCAAAAACAGGGCAGTTACTGAGATAAATCAAGTAGTATTCAGCTGGTCATCATGATCTCAATATGGCAGCCCCCCATGATGCGACCCGCTACATATAAAATTCAATGGATTCAACTTATCTAAGTCTATGTGATTTTAATAATGTATGTAAAAATAACATCAAATAAATTAATACTTTTATTCAGCAAGGACGCATTGAATTGATTAAAAGTGATATTTTCATAAGGTTACAAAAAAAGCTGTTCTTTTGAACTTTCTATTCATTAAAGAATCCTTGATGATTTCTGAAGGATCATGTAACACTGAAGACTGGAGTAATGATGCTGAAAATTCAGCTTTGCCATCACAGGAATAAATTACATTTTAAAATATACTCAAATAGAAAACAGTTATTTTAAACGGTAATAATAAAAAGCATTCTTAAAAGAAAACATTTGACACACATTACCTGTTCATAGTTGAAGGTCTCTAGCATCCCTAAAATGAGCCCCTGGATCTCAGCCAGCTTTCCTTTCCCATATACAGAATCCTGCAAGAGAGAACATACACACAGAGATAAATTAATTTCTTATAGCTTTGATCATACTAATAACCTTTGTCTGTCTGCAGGTTTCTACATGTGAAACGATGCTGAAATCGATATTAAAAGGCAGTAAACCATCTTAAGCACAAACCAGGGAGTAAACACAGTGTGTGCTGTCAGACTGCATTCACAATGGCAGCTGATAACTCTCAGATGATGAAGGAGTGTGACCTCAGTAATATCACACTCACTCACCATCACTAGCTGTTATTACAGGACTGCACACACTTGGGTAATTCTGCCCTCAGGAGGGGTTAAGTTTGAAGCAGTCACAAAGATCAAGACCTGGAAGACTAGCTATCTCTATCTCTATCTCTCTCTCGCACGGAATATAAAATCCCTGGAGATCAGAGGCCGTATTCACAAAACATCTTAAGGTTAAAAGTAGCTCCTAACTTGCCAATTCAGGAGAAACTCTAAAAAAGAATGGGCGTGTCAGTCCTAATTTTAGGACTGCTTAATTTTAGCTCTAAGAATATTTCACAAAGCATTTTAGCACTAAAACTAGCCCCTAAATCTGTGAAACGTTAGGAGTAGTCAAGAGGACTCCTAAATCACTAAGACCAAATCACAAACAATCCACCTCAGCAAATCACCCAAAGACACTGTTGAGGAGATCGGCGATAGAGCCTTGGGTGCTGAACCTTTTCTTCATAACTGCAATACACATTTTGATTTATAGATTTGAATCGATGATAAAATGCAGAAAATAAATATTGAATAAATAAATAATGTTAGATTACCTGTGGCAGCTGTTTTCACGAGTTCACATTAGATTGACCGTTTGAACGTGCTCCTTATGAACACAATTGGTTGCTTGAATTCTGAAATCTCTCGAGATGCAGACATGTAAGAGGCTGACAATTAGCTGAACATATACTAGTTTAATTAGTGACGCTTGGCCTACTTTTAAAAAACTTTATTTGAATATGGCAAATTCTACAAGATTAATTATTACAGATTAAATCACTGACAGAGACTCCTCCCCTATCAGCCAATCACTGTGTACATTATTAGTAAGCGTGATGACATCATCCATAGCAACGAGGTCAACCCCGCCCTTACTCTTAGCTTAAGACTTCCCGCTGTTCCTTAGTAAAAAGTTGGTCTCAGCAGCTTTGTGAATAGGTTTTAAGAGAAAACTCTTAACTAAGAACTTTTACTGCCATTTAGGAGCAGTGTTGGGGAAAGTTACTTTGAAACGTAATGCATTACAATATTGCGTTACTCCCTTAAAAAGTAACTAATTGAGTTACTTAGTTACTTTTTAAGAAAAGTAATGCGTTACGTTACTTTTGCATTACTTTTTCTCACCTGGGCAGGGCTTGTTTTTTTGTTTTGTTTTTTAATAGCAAAAAAAGTTATATTTTTGTGAAAATGTAAAGACCTCTTCATACCAAAATTGAACTAATACGCCTCAGGCTGAGGTAAAAATGTGCTGCCATTCTGGATAATGGAAGAGTAGAACGCAGGAGCGAAAAAGTTTTACCAATAAAAACAAAAAATCTAGTATAATTTTTGCTCATGGTTTAACTGAATCATCGAAGGTAAGTAGCAAGACATTGGTCAATAAAGGTAGATTAAATGTATAAAAATATTTGTTATATTTAACATTTATATATTTGAGGTTTGCATAGTATTCTGATTTTGCATTTGACTGATTTTATTAATTTTGAGGAGGACAGAATCTTTATTGTGCAAGTGAGATAAATAAATGCTCACATTTAGTCTAGAACTACAATAACACATTTACACACAACGCTTCTGCACTTACTCTCAATTTTTCTCAACATGAGGACAGGAGAGCTGTCAGTCAAATAAATGTGAAAATGTAACTTGAGTTACTTTTTTCAAAAAGTAACTCAGATATTTTGTTGTAAATTTGAAAAGTAATGCGTTACTTTACTAGTTACTTGAAAAAGTAATATTATTACGTAACTCAAGTTACTTGTAATGCGTTACCCCCAACACTGTTTAGGAGAACTCTTAGTTTTGTGAATACGGCCCCAGGTTTCTCCCAAGCCTAAATCAAACACATGTTCTAGTGGAAGAATGAAAACACAACCCAATAAGCATCACTCTTTACTATACAACACAAAAACTTAAATTAACTATCACTGCTGCTATGGAGCTACCACTGGCATATATATCGGCATACGGTACTATGAGCCCATTTTAATTTTTTTTAAATGTGTTAAATCTAGTGCAATACTACTATGTATAGACAGTGCATAAAAGGCAAATATACCATGTGTTTAGGATTTTTAATAAGAGAAAATGCTCTAAATGCATTTAATTTGGTTTCATTCATGCAGTGTCTTAAAACACAATTGTCACATCCACTAGTTTATTGAATTTGTCAAGGTATATATAATTACAAAAAGTAATTCCTACCATATTGTCATTTCCACCACATCCCAAATGATGTATGAGCATCTCATGGTTTCAATGACAAGGTGGCCAGCTAAAGTAAATGACTTAATTGGAAATTACACATAATGTTTAAAATGTCATCTGAAGCATACTCTTCACTGAAAAAAGTACATAAACTTTATATTTTAAAATGTACCTTATTGCTGTGATAAAAAAAAGCTGAATTTCAGCAGCCATTACTCCAGTCTTTACAGCTAGTATTATCACAGTAAGTTTTTATGGAAACCATCATGTTACTTTTTTTTCCTCAAAATTCTTAGATGAACAGAAAGCTAAAAGGAACAGCATTTATTTGAAATAGAAATCTTTTGTACATTGTAAATTGCTTTACTGTCACTTTTGACCAATTTAATGTATCCTTACTTAATAAAAGTATAATAAAAAAAATTGTATTGACTATACATTTTTGAGAGGAAGTATAATCAAATTCATGCAATAAATCAATTTGTTATATGTATTTTCATTTCACTATTTGTTTAGATTATCATTGTTTTTACTATGTAATTATTTTTACTATAATTATTATTATAATACTAACTATAATAAATACAATAACTGTCATTGTAATAATTTCCCATCAAACTGCTAAGAAAAATCTATTCTCTATCAGTTGTCATGGTCAAAAGTTTACTGAGTTTCACCTCAACGCCCAAAAACTTTTGCATGTCACCACTTTTGGGGCCTTGTCTCATGTTTCTCAGGGTTTCCAAGATTTTCACTACGCCACTTGGAGTAATAAACTCCATGTTTATTGAGGCATGACTACTGCCTCAGGAAAAGACAGAAAAAAGAAGCGAGATGGTCTACTAATTACTCCAGCATGTTTGACTGATTGTCCTTGACTAAGCTCCTCAATGGATAATAATCTCACTCCAGCTGCAAGTGAAATTTAGCCTCCAAAACAACAGCTATCACTATCCAGACACCTTGTAAACAAAATAAACACTAAATGTCCATGGTCCAACAAAAAGAAATTCAATACTGCTATACATGTTTGAACCTTTGGACAGGTTCTCTTATAGAAATGTAATGTCCTCATACACTCCATCCACCCACATATCATGGTGAGTGAGATATGAAAAAGATTGAGGCTGTTATTAAGAGAGATAATACAATATACTGTTATAATATTGAGAGAGACTTTCCTGATGAAAACATTAGACTGACCAGAAATGTGAAAATATTTCTCTTTTTTGACTGCTGTAATCCATCTCTCAAGATTTTGTTTCTTCTTTTGGAAAGTCATGGAAATGCAATAGTGGATTATTTCATTTGCCACTGGAGCAAAAGGGAACATGAACATAATATTTGCTAGGGTCTCCCATGTTCCTCTAAAGAAGTTTACCCTGCTGTAGTTTGCTATAGTTTATAGAGTTCCCACTCCAGAATTGTGAAAAGGCTCTATATAAACAGCAAACGAATGCTGGAAATAGAGTGAACTTTACTGCATTAGGAATTTTGGCTCCTCTCATTGGATTCATTTGAATCAACGGTAAGAATGATCTCCCTTCAGAATGCCATGATCTGACAGGTGAAACAACATTGAGTCTACGTTCTCATATACCATTCATAGAAATATCTTTGGCAGATTATTACTGCAGATAAATATTCCATACATTCCAGGTCATATCATTTTACGGTGGCTGGTTATCTGGATCCGTTGTTACCAACATAGGCTAGATTCACACTGCAAACCTTAGTGCTCAATTCTGATTTATTGTTCAGATCCATTATTTTGTTTGGCTGTTTTAATGTGTATAATAATGTGTTTGGCACATTATTTTTTAAATGTGGCCAATATCAGAATCAAGTGTGAACAGGTCATAATCCTGGACTGAAGCCAGCGAAATGTAGCCCGAATGTAGCCATAGTTCAAGCATTAGGTTTTTCCCATAGACTGTAAAAAAATATGGATGTAGTGTCCGTGACGTCACCCATAGGATTCTGAAGAGCAGTTTTGAAGTGTAAAGTAGGGTCGAGCTGGCCTTCGCCCTCTTGGGAGCGCATCACTCCCGGATAACAGAAAATGGGCAAAAAGGCGGGACGTGGGTGGAGCTGAGGTGACGTGATGACTAACAGACAGCAGACGGCTATCCATCTGTCACTCAAAGTGGCCATGCCCTTAATTATGCAGAACTTTAAGCGTTATATAATGTAAAAGAATGAGTTATAAACAAAATCACCACCCTCACAGTTGTCATGAAGGGCAAAATTATATATATAGACCAAAACCACAATTTGTACCAGGCTGTAAACATGTTTTTTTCTGCAGTAAAGTTGGCATTTTAACATGGGGCTCAATGCGATTCTGCTCCCTTCTGGTGCCTGTCCCTAGGGACCACCGGCCAGTCGATGAATTGCAGTTTAAGTCACTTCCGTATTGGCTTCAAGAGAAACTGGGGGAGGTTGCCGCTTGGTTTTTCCTGAAACCATAGTTCCAACAAACATTCGCAAAGAGTATTGCAAAGTTGTGTTGTAGGAACCAAGAGGGAATCTCGGAGCATGACATAAGAAACATTGTTAATGAATCAAAGATGGAGAGCAATATAGCAGATGCCATGCTCATAATTTACAGCATTAATCTGACATTAAAATCCACATTAATCTAAACTGTGATTGACTTGACTTCAGTTTTGTGAAATATTTCCATGTGAAACAGAATAAACAATAAGAAAAAATAGTGGACGTGGCTTGATTTCGGTGCACTTCAACTGGTCAAACTCATATTTTTTTTCACATATTAATTGTTCACCACAAGATAGTTGATGAAGAAGGATCAAAATTTATTATACAAAGTAAACTGAGGAACTTAACAACCTAGCAGTTCAGTTACTGAGCAGTTCAGTCCTCAATCCTCTGCACAGACCCTGATTGCCAATTTCGTCTCCATACCGGCATGATGAATCCGATATTCAAGCAGAAGGAACTGGATAAAATATTTTAAATGATACCAATCCACAATCTGACTTCTGACTAATGCTGCAGTTTGGAATTAAACCACACCAAATTGCTTCGCTTGGCCAGAGAACTGGTCCTCTGACTCTGCTTGGTTTCTCCCTAGGTTTTTTTTTCTCCATTCTGTCACTTGATGGAGTTTGGGTTCCTAGCCTCTGGCTTGCTTAGTTTGCTAACACAAACAGACTGTCCAACGCCATCAGATAAAGATGCTAGGACAACAGCCAGACACCTCTTAGAGGGCAAGAAAAAAACCTCTGGTACCAAGCCCAGGATGGACAGGACTTCTCATTGGTCCACATGCAGTTTCTGCCCTTCACCTATCTAGAGACTAATCCCTAATGTCCTGGTCTGTGACTGCCATAAAAATTCCACAGGACCTCAGCAGTAGTGGGTGAAACAAAGAAAGACCACAATGATCCATCCAAGTTCATTCATAACTATGTTTGGAAACCTTAAGACTGATGTAAACTACACACATCCATTTCATACTTATTCAGAGAAATAAGTATTCTCAGTGACAGCTATTTGTAACGCAATTGGTGTCTATTTGTTTAGAATATTGCCAATGGTATTCTGATGGTGGTTTGGAAAGTGAAAAATTAATTGGTAAACTTTAAAGACACTTTAAAGAATTCTAACTGTGTACAGTATGCAAATGAGTTCCACAGGGGAAAGAAAGGTGGGCCACACTGTGTGCCCCCTTTGATGCCAGCAGCCAATCACAGCACTGGAATGGAGAAGTGCCAAATTGCAATCTCCTCCTCATCGGAAGGGGATAAAGGTACCATTTCAACAGAAACTCCTGCAAGGATGAGACTGAAACAGATCACTAAATTCTAAGTCTCCCCTCAAGAGAGACAAACAGTTCACCAAGTTCCGAGTCTGTCCACCAAGGATGAGACATAACAGATACACCGTAACATTTTGAGCCTCTGGTTCATCCAGAGTGACAACAAAAGATCCTAGGATCTGAGTCTACAGTTTGTGAAGCAGCAACAGATATGACCATGTTCTGAGCCTTCAGCCTGTGAAGAAAGAGATATTAACACTACGTTCAGAGTTTTAGTCCAGCGAGACAGTGACAACTACAGCACGTCCCGAGTCTCCATGCCAGAGAGACCAAAGCGGATTGACTAAGTTCTGAGTGTCTGGCCCAGAGAGGCAGAAGGCACACAGAGAAATTTGCAACAAGGTTAAGCTCAGGAGAGCAAACCTTCACTTCGAGGTTCCTTCGTCTGCGTGTTCCAGATTAAGGACCTTCTGCACCTACTTCAGGGCCTCATCTGCGTGTTCCAGATTTAGGACCCTTTGGTTCTCCAGGAGATCAGCATCCCACAGATCTTCATGTTCAAGACTGTTGAAACGGATTCCAGCTCCTTTCCCACTGCATCCACAACCAGTGGAAGAAGTCACTGCCATCGGACTGCTTACTCAACCAAGTGGAACGTAAACATCACTTAACCAAACCTCTTTCTAGAGACCTTGGCATTATTGTATATTATCAGTATATGATTTTCTAATTTACATTAGAGGTAATATAACTGATGCTAGTTAATAACAAATAATCTTTTGTTTATTTGTTTGATGCATAATAAGGTTCTCCACCTTATTTTCAGAGAAACAACAGTTTATCTTTCCATAAGGTAACACAACTCTTCCATAGCCACAATCAACTTAAATCACATCTTGTGCACTTTATTCCTTTATCATTCATTGTATTTATTTAGTAGTTGTGTTAGTTATTCTTGTTTATCTTTTGTTAAAATGTATTTTATTACAATTGTGTCTTCCTTGTGCTGATAATACAGAAGAGGCTCTGCAAGTTAGAAATCTCACCAATCTTTCAGATAAATCAGCTGACCAACTCTCCCCACTTTACATTCATTCTAAAGGATTGGACAGACTCCTGTTTGGAGTGTTCTCATACAGCCAAGGTAAAAGACCTTGACTAGTGTCCCAAACTAAAAAGTAATCTGATGTACCCATAACCACACCTTAAGTGACGGGTGATCCAAAAATCACAACGTCAGCGGTGACGTGAGTACCAATCACTACCTTACTTAGCGTCCTTGGTTGGATGAAAGTAAAATCATAATATATATAATATACAATACATAATATACAGGACCGTAATGTCAGTCACCTAAACTGGTGTTGCGTCTGTCTTTCTGCGTGATGAAAAAGCCTTGATGATGCCTTGCATAAAATATATGACTTTATTCTTAAAGATGCTGAATATAATTACTGAGGTTTTAAAATGTGTTTTCAGAACTGTGCACTTTTTGTTTATTGGCAGGTTATGGAGTCAGTCACAGCATCTTTCGGCTGAGTGAAACGCAGGGCAGCGCTCTGAGATTCACAATTTTCCTGCCAAACACGAGTCTTGCTCGAGAACCAGCAATGTTACGGTGGAAACGGGATGATAGAGACCAGTTGATTACGCATAAAATTACTTTTATTTGTTAAATTTTTACTTCTAAAACTTTAAATGTAAGCAATATCGGTATAACACATGCTGTAGTAAGAACTGTACTCAAAAAATAAAGTAAGTTATCGTGTAAACCAGTGGTTGTGTGGAGTATTTCAAAAGGTTTAGAGCAAATAAATTCAAATTACACTTTTATGTTACCATAACTCAGGGGTGTCCAAAGTCGGTCCTGGAGGGCCACTGTCCTGCAGAGTTTAGCTCCAATATGCCTCAACACACCTGTCTGAAAGTTTCTAGTATGCCTAATAAGACCTTGATTAGGTGGTCCAGGTAATGGGGTTGGAGCTAAACTCTGCAGGACAGTGGCCCTCCAGGAGCAGGATTGGACGCCCCTGACATAACTCATTGGGTCTACCCAGTTTTATAATTATATTATATAATTCAAAATATATACATTTCATTGATTTTACAGCTTTAAAATGCACTATTTTTAAGTGTAAAAATGTGTCACCCAAAAAAATTGAGTACATCACTGTTTAAATTTTTTGAGTGTAGTTAACAACCAGCTGAAAACCAGCTTTGACCAGACTAGAACACATGCCACACGTGTCCGGTATAGACCCCCTCTCTTGACTTTCTGTTGTGGAGTGCAAACAAATTGGAAATCAAATGTATGCCATTAATTACATAATAATGAAAACAATATTGCATCAATAAGCAAGCGGCATGCAGCGGCATGCAGAGTGCGTACAGCTGCACATGCTCAGGTGTAAGTGCACATTCAAGACAACACCTGTTGATTGTAATATATTGATTGTGATCATCTGTTAGTATAACTTGATAGGGTTCCTCATAACCTTTCCTGTTCCCTGTCAGAGGTGCATTTGCATTCACAGCAGCGTACTAATGATTACATACTGTGAGCAAATGCCATCAAATGTCACCATCAGCAGTCGGGCTAAACCAGAGCTGTTAAGATAGATGCTGAGATGAATGAATCAACATGGGCCTCAAAAAAGAGACTATCCCTGAAATCAAAATCAACATGAACATGTACTCTATAATAACAAAAACTGATTTATTTTCAGTTAATGTGTATGTGTATGTACAGTGCCGTTCAACAGTTAAGGGTCAGTGAGGTTCTTAAGTGTTATTAAGAAGTGTCTTATGCTCACCAAGACTGCATTTATTTGAACAAAACTGTAATACTGGTATATTTTAAAATAATATTTCTATTTTAATTTATCTTCAAATATTTTTTTCATGTGATGATGGGACTTTTCAGCAGCCATTACTACAGTCTTCAGTGTTACATCATTTTAAAAATCAATCTAATAAGTTGATTTGGTGCTCTAAAACATTTCTTAGTATTATCAATTTATGCCTAATATTTTTGTGGAAACCATGACACATTTTCAGTATTATTTGATGAATATAAACTTCAAAATAACAGCTTATTTGAAACTAAATCTAAAGCTAATAGAATTTTGTTTGCATTTTTATATCTTTACCTTTCACTTTTGATCAATTTAATGCATCTTTTATAATAAGTATTCAACAATATTATTGACAAATTTGACTGCACTGACACTATTGAATGAGAAATGAACTGAGCTGGGCAATGACACCACTGTGTTTTCTGCAGAGATGCTTTATAGACGAACTGAACTGAATTTAATAATCAATGTTTACAATGGAACTGAATCGACACTGAACTGACTTGACAATGACACTATTTTCTTTTGGAGATGCTGTACAGCTGAATCTGTTCTTAATTCATTGTCATTGTAACTGCGGCGCTAATAGTCTCACGAACGAGCACATAGCCATGCACAGAAGACCAACTGATAAAGTCATCATTTTAATTAAATAATGCTTTCTTTCTTTTTTGTGATCCTAAAAAGAAAGAAGGGCATATGGCATTAGAACAACACCAGGGTGAGTAATTTTAATTTTATGGTAAACTAACCTTTTAGACATCCACCTTCTTAGTATCCTTCTATATATATATATATATATATATATATATATATATATATATATATATATATATATATATATATATATATATCACCTAAAGGATTATTAGGAGCACCATACTAATACTGTGTTTGACCCCCTTTCGCCTTCAGAACTGCCTTAATTCTATGTGGCATTGATTCAACAAGGTGCTGAAAGCATTCTTTAGAAATGTTGGCCCATATTGATAGGATAGCATCTTGCAGTTGATGGAGATTTGTGGGATGCACATCCAGGGCACGAAGCTCCCGTTCCACCACATCCCAAAGATGCTCTATTGGGTTGAGATCTGGTGACTGTGGGGGCTATTTTAGTGCAGTGAACTCATTGTCATGTTCAAGAAACCAATTTGAGATGATTCGAGCTTTGTGACATGGTGCATTATCCTGCTGGAAGCAGCCATCAGAGGATGGGTACATGGTGGTCATAAAGGGATGGACATGGTCAGAAACAATGCTCAGGTAGGCCGTGGCATTTAAACGATGCCAAATTGGCACTAAGGAGCCTAAAGTGTGCCAAGAAAACATCCCCCACACCATTACACTACCACCACCAGCCTGCACAGTGGTAACAAGGCATGATGGATCCATGTTCTCATTCTGTTTACGCCAAATTCTGAATGTCTCGACAGAAATCGAGACTCATCAGACCAGGCAACATTTTTCCAGTCTTCAACTGTCCAATTTTGGTGAGTTTGTGCAAATTGTAGCCTCTTTTTCCTATTTGTAGTGGAGATGAGTGGTACCCGGTGGGGTCTTCTGCTGTTGTAGCCCATCCGCCTCAAGGTTGTACGTGTTGTGGCTTCACAAATGCTTTGCTGCATACCTTGGTTGTAACGAGTGGTTATTTCAGTCAAAGTTGCTCTTCTATCAGCTTGAATCAGTCGGCCCATTCTCCTCTGACCTCTAGCATCAACAAGGCATTTTCGCCCACAGGACTGCCGCATACTGGATGTTTTTCCCTTTTCACACCATTCTTTGTAAACCCTAGAAATGGTTGTGCGTGAAAATCCCAGTAAGCAGATTGTGAAATACTCTGGCCCGTCTGGCACCAACAACCATGCCACGCTCAAAATTGCTTAAATCACCTTTCTTTCCCATTCTGGCATTCAGTTTGGAGTTCAGGAGATTGTCTTGACCAGGACCACACCCCTAAATGCATTGAAGCAACTGCCATGTGATTGGTTGATTAGATAATTGCATTAATGGGAAATTGAGCAGGTGTTCCTAATAATCCTTTAGGTGAGTGTGTGTGTATGTATATTATATATATATAAATATAAAATACTTTTTTTTTTTGTGCATATGTGACAATGGAAACACAAATGCATGGTTTGCAATTGCGTTTAGATTTTCTTTTCCAAATATGTAACGTCTGCCAAATGTCACATGGAAACGCAAAGTTAATGTTACTTAAGAGTAACAACCCTGCCATTTTGGAATAGCAATAGAAAAATAACCCATTAGCCATTTCCCTTCTTCCACGTCCTGCCCCAACCCCCACAAAAAATTGCAATCCCCTTTTCACTTGCATTTACAATGCCTAACACAGTGAACTGTATTGTTGAAAGTATGCCTGAAGGTCTCCTACTCTCTTTAGATATGCCAACAACATAGCTACTTTAAGATCCAGCATTTTCTCTGAAGCTGACTCCAAAGGCTGAAATGGGGCTTTTATGAAGGCTCCAGGAAGATAGCGATGGTACTCAAAAATGGTACTTTTAAAAATATTTATAAATATACCGAAAAAAACCATTGAAATAAAACGTTAAAGACTGTGCCAATTATCATACAGAACCTACATATACACTTGAGTCTGCATATGGTTATCGTGTTTGAATGATTTCACTTGTTCATGTTGAGAAAAACAAGTATATTCACATGCAGTTTCTAACAGAGCTTCGTTTTTGTTGGAAGCATGGAAGCATGTGCACTTAATGGAAGCATGTGTTTTGAGATAATTTTGCTATTAGACAAGTTCTAATCTCGTTACAGCTGAGCTTAACTGTAGTCGTGATTGCAGTGATGAACAGCTGTCTTTCTTCATTTGACTGGTATTTGGATTTCATGTTTCATTAAGTTATAACTGTGAGTTTTAGTTTGCTTGCTTAGGATTGATCATGAATTCAGTGCATTTTTGGCCAGCAAAGCAACATGTAGCAACATTTTAACAGTATTTTTATTTTTCAAATAATAGATAGAATATTCAAATATTTGTGCACACCCCTACAGGAGGAATCTCGTGATCGGCAGATCTGGCACCTCGCAAAAACCGAGACACCAAGGGATGTCTCCCAACCAAAGTTCTGTCTAAAGGTGAATGGCAATTGGAGATAGCGGATCTCTATACCATGTTACAAACAGTTGCAATTTCAGGGCATACAACTTTCTAGTAAAAGGAGCTCAAGCATTGAGAATGGTTTTTTTTGAGAATGTTTTTTTTTAGACCATAACGTATGTGCTGGTACCCCTCAGGGGCCAGACCCAAAGCTTCTATATCTCTCCCAGAGATGATATTGTAACAACAAAGGTAACAAAATATGCTTTATTTGATCATTTTGTAATTGTTATTAAAATATCAAGAGAGTTGTATACTATTGTGGCAGTGAGCCATCCGTGTTCGATATAGATCAGGGTTGCTAAAGACCTGAATATGTAATAATGATTGTTGAAACATGCATTTAAGGGTTAAAGCACTTCATTCTTGGAAATGTAGTATTTTCCATGACCTAATTTAGAGTTTACTCCTAATAACCCTAGACAATCCTTTACTACCGATTTAAAAACAGTACATCGGTTATCAGGTATGGGTAAAAAAAACATTATCCAACTCTTTACAAATTACCTAATTAAACAATAATTATTTGTTAATTATTGTTGGAAATGAATAAAAAATTAATGAGCACGGGTTAAAAAGAAATCACAGAAGTTCTAATAGCAGCAGGTTGAAGCAGAACAGCAGAGTGCTGGTGTAATAGCACTGATAAGGAGGGGGGAGACCAGAAGATCGATGGGGGAAAGCTGACGGCACTGAATATGTGCAGATGAAAACAGATAAAGGTCTTCCACTGCCCAAAGCCTCAACTGATTCTTGAACTGTGGCATTGATTTCATGGAAAGAAAAATGTGTGTGTTTGAAACAGCTACACAAGGCTCTGAGCTGGAAGAGCCATTGGAAAGCAAATTTGCTGTTCAGCTTCTGCAGTGTGTCCATCAATAAAATAAGGATTGAGAGCAGATTGCGTGAAAGTGCATGACAAAAACTAACTTCAAACCATTTTAAAAGCTGCATTCTGTAGATGCTACAGTAAGCAACTGTTCCTATTTACTGTTAATTATTTAGCATGTCCTCCATTTTGAACATTTGATCTGAACATGCAGTAACAGTTCCTTAAATTTTTTTTTTTTTTACAAAATGTATTGCTTGTTTCCACCGAGCAGTACAGTACAGTACAGTACGGTACAGCACGGAATAGTTTCCATTTTTATTGTCAGAAGTTGTGAATAGTACCAAAACACTGAACCATACCCCACCACATTTTTGGGATCCTTCTGTTAGGGTACCTAGCACAGTAGCCCGGTACCTGTGGAGCTAGACTCACATTTTTTAATATAGAGTTGAAACACAATACTGTTGCAACACAACATTTTTTTGTCTTGTGACAAACAGCCACATGCAGAGAAGCAACAACAAGATCTGCTGTCTGTCCTCTATTGTTGTTTACTGTGTCGTTTTCTTCTTCGCGAGAAAATGACATTGATTGCTACTTTTCGGCATACACCACGCCTATCAAGTAAGGGTACTGTTGGCGGTGGTAAAGCAAGCCGGATCAGGGTTTACCGTCCCCGAATCGTACTGTACTGTACTTAGAATATAACAGCAACACACCATCAAATGAAGTATATAAATCTATTTATAACATACTTAAAGGGTTAGTTCACCCAAAAATGAAAATTCTGTCAGTAATTACTCACCCTCATGTTGTTCCAACCATGTAAGACCTTCGTTCATCTTCGGAACATAATTTAGTATATTTTTGATGAAATCTGAGAGCTGTCTCACTCCTCCATAGGCTTTCAGAGGGACTGAAACTTGATGGCCCAGAATAGTAAGTAACGCATGCGCGAGAACTGAGATTACGGCGTTCTTCTTCTACTACTACTTGACTGGCTGCTCACTCTTTCGGAGTAGGGTTAATCTCAGTTCTCGCGCATGCGTCGTTGCACTCCCGCGAACTCTCGTCAGAGGCTCAAATTGAACAACAATAATAGTGTGATAAAGTCGTTATTTTTGTTGTTTTTCCGCTCAGAAAGTATTTTCGTCGCATGATAGACTTAATACAGAGCAACTGTAGTCATTTGGACTCCTTAAATGACGTTTTTACTTACTATTCTGGGCCATCAAGTTTCAGTCCCTCTGAAAGCCTATGGAGGAGTGAGACAGCTCTCAGATTTCATCAAAAATATACTAAATTATGTTCCGAAGATGAACGACGGTCTTACATGGTTGGAACAACATGAGGGTGAGTAATTACTGACAGAATTTTCATTTTTGGGTGAACTAACCCTTTAATATAATGCAATTACAGTACAGCAGATTTTATGAACTACAGCAACTGCACAAACTACATTTTATAAACCATAACCCTGAAATGTTTAAAACTACAAGATGGCAGATCTGTTAATATATATCGGGAGCAGCCAAATGCAGATGTGTCTATG
This sequence comes from Romanogobio albipinnatus, assembly GCA_023566225.1. NCBI lineage: Eukaryota > Metazoa > Chordata > Actinopteri > Cypriniformes > Gobionidae > Romanogobio > Romanogobio albipinnatus. The sequence continues at coordinate 40,048,739 of CM042241.1, read as the reverse complement.
TGAGAATGTAAACAGTTTTTACACAAATAAGAACCATGGGATTTTGAGCCTGCAATCCTATTGTCAAATCAGAAGGCATTAAGTCTTTCCAAACAAATCCCACAAACCCAGCAGAACTATAACATCTCAATCTCATCCATGATACAAATACTGGAACACATCGACCCCTGATTGTGCACACAATGGCTGCCATTTAGGAACAAGCGCACATAAAAACAGACCAGTTGTAAAACTAGCTGTATGAGCTGTTAAAAAATGTGCTTACCTGTAGGATGCGCTGAATGATGGCAGGTGGGGCAATAAAACTGGACATGCTGTTTAAGACTTTCATAGTGAGCTCTTTTAGCGCTGAGGAAAGAGAAACAATTTTCTACTTGTAAATACGAATTCACTTCATTCATGGGCTTGGAAATTGTAAACGCATATTTAAGACTCCACTTGAAGGCCGCATAAATCTTATTTAATCTATAGACAACTGTAGTTACTATTATTAAAAACATTTGAAAAAGAGTCCCCTTGTCATCATTTCAGTAGTAAAGCAAGAAATATTGGTAACACTTTAGTATGGGGAACACATATTCACTATTATTAACTGTGACTTTTGCCTCAATAAACTATAGATCAACTCAAAACTAGTGCTTGTGTGTTTGTGTCTCACCGTCTGAAGTGTGTTTGGCATCGGCACCTTTGAGTAGTTTCTGTGGTGACATCATCGCCTCGAGGAGAGGAAACCACAGAGCCTGAGAGTGACAGGAGATTGATGTACACACAGCGAGAGAGAGAGAAATGTAAAACCGTGAATAAGAAGATCAATACATCCTGTTCATTAAAAACACAGTTCAGATTGTTGGGACAGCGCACACACCTCTCTCTGCTGCTGGTTGAGACCGTGCGAGTTCCTCTGACACAAAGCAATGATGTCATGCAGAGCTTCGTCCACTCTTTGTAACAGACTCTGCACTTCATTGCCTGTCTCCTCCTCCTCATTGTTGGGCTTGTCTGCCTTTGAGCCTTCTAGGGCAAGTTTGTGTAGTTTGCCCTTCAGGGTCTGAGAAGCAGAGATCAACAGATCAATAGCACATTTCCACCTGCCCTTTCTGACTCGCCAGGGATATTTAAGACATTGTTCTCTGAAACAACATCTAAATGAACTATAAGTAAATCCATTCAAGTTTTTCTAAATCAAATAAAGAATGCTGATTCTTCCAAGGCTAAAATAGCTGGCATTACATTAGTACAGCAACAATTCAACAATTCAAACATTTTCAGTTAAACTGAAAGCTGATATCATACTCTTAAGGTGTGGTCACATTTACTGTTGTTTTGCAAATGTTTACAGGCGAAATCCAGTCATATCAATAGGAATCTGCATAATATGGAATTTCATGTGATGGCAAAGTTTTCCCAGGATTCCCAGCAAGCAGATTTAGCAGGATTCACCACATGAACAGAAAAGCTGCTTGGTTTGAAAATGATTTCTGTGAGAGCTATGATTAATATCACAACTACACTATTGACAATAGGCACCTTTACACTACAAATCCAACAGAAAATGACAACTACGATCAAATAGATCAAAATTACCACATTTCCATACCACAACCTTTAATTATTTCTTATTTAAACATTGCTCAATTAATTATACAATATTCTTGCTGGGTTAATTTGAATGTCATTTACTCAAAAGTCAATAGGCTGCATTTACACTGCAAGGCCTAATGCACAGATCTGATATTTTGACATCTTGAATTTTTGTCCTGTCATTTACATTTCCTTAAGACAAACTGTTTACTTCAATACCTCTCCAAAACGGGCATTTTGTTTGTTCCATCTTGTGAACACATTACCACGAAGCAAGATCACTCTTCGTGTGCATGTACACAGAGTTCAAAAGCAGTTGGCGAAGTAGTGGTACGTCAGACATTAGTCTAAGGTCATGCATTATTGGTGATTCTCAATGGATACATTGCTACTGGTGACTACACGACTGTGAAATCTGTTACGAAGTATTTTGCTCAAAGATGCTCTGATAGCATTTTCCAGCAGCAATAGTGTAATAGTGTAACCGGTAGTCCTGGTCTTCATAAAGCATCTATTTGTAAACATCCTGTCCTTAATGTTAAAATTCCCGTAATAAGATCTGCTGACTGCACCACTCTCTTTAGCACTTTATACTTCAGGGCAGTGCAGTTCCCACACTAGGCTCTGATATGCCTAGTCAGGATACCTATAATAGTGCTCCTACAGAATCAGATGCTGACCAGGATGTGATGGCATGCCAAATTTTTCTAATTTGTGAAGAAGATTTTCTTCGCTGATATGCTTTTTTTTTAACCTCAGCGCTGGTGTGACAAGATCAGGATAACTTCTCTGTGATAGTAATTCTCAGAAACTGCTGACCCTCTTGACTCAAGGTTCCATCGATGCAAAGGTGTATGATCACCACTCTGAGTATAATCTACAATCATCTCCTTGGTTGTACTGGTCTGGAGAGTAGAGTAGCCCTGCATTTCGCTGTCTAGCCCAACTTCACCACACAAGTTTAACTCCACACATCTAAATAAAACAGGCTGGGTGCAGATTAATATTTCATATTTATTTTCTATATATATATATATTTGTGAAACGCGTTAAGTTGCACAGAAGAAAGCCAGATCTAGGACCTGCCCTGTACAGTTTAAGAAGACTATTATTTTGTTGAACAGACCTGGGAAACGACAGATGACGTCACACGCTATCTATTTAAGATGCATCATATGTAAAATACCTGTTCAATATAATCCTAAAGAAAAAGCTAACATGCATCCCCTTGCCCAGTTTTTACGGGTCTGTTGCAGGCTTGTGTGGTGTGAAGAACTCAAACCTGTAGCAGCACTTCAAAAGCTCCCTGTACATCTCCCTTCCTCTCCAGCAGGTAGGCTGTGGCCTCGTGCAGCATGTGTTTCTCTGTGATCTGTGATTAGACAAGACAGAGATAAGACTGTCAATTGTGTTGCAGTCAAATTGTCAAGATTATCAAGACAAATGATTCACTCCGAGCCGCCCACCGGATGAACAGACTCAGATTGAGAAAGTGTGTTTAGGTGAGACTGTTTGTTAGTGAAAAAACATTTCCATAGTGAAACATTCAAACACATTCTGGAACTAAAGGGGGATATGCAAAAGGCAGAAAAGGAAAAAAAAAACACAGCACCCATGAATACAGAAACAAGGCAGGTAAGAGAGTGCACAGAAACAAAAAAACACAATACAGACTGAAAGAAACATAGTAGCAAGCAGATGGGTCTAGATAGGAAGACATACAGTATACAAAGAGCAGTGAAACAAGTATAAGGCAAGATCCCAGGACTTTAGAGATGCTGTATATGTATGCGTGTGAGCAAGCTGTCTGTTCAAATATTTAGCAGGTGCCACTCAGCCTCTGTAACAGTATTGATTCTCTCTTCTACCTGCCTGTCTGTGTGTCTGTCTCAGCGCAGCAGATATCTCCTCTACCTCCATTATTCATTCATTCGTTCCTCCAGGCATCTTTCTGCCTGAGCCTGTCAGTCGGCACCCTAATTATATCAGATTGGCAATCTTTACTCTCTCTATCAGTGGTTTATTAGATGTGTGGTCTACTGATCGCCAACCTACCCTGCCAAACCTGTAGTTTTAGTGGTGAATTCAGTAATCATCTTATTTACTAATCACCCGCAATCCAGTTTAAACTAAATGTGGTAAACTCACACTGAACCATGATTATTGAAGTCATTCTCAATATTTTCAGTGTAAACATGCCTTCTTTTTATGTAAATTTGGCTCATTATAGATTGTGCCTTATTCAGAAACCATCTGCCTGCTGGCAATTAGCATCACACTACTTTAATTGCAAGTTCTCACCCTTTTTGACTAAAGAACTTTATTGCATGGACAAAAATAGCTGAAATATTCTGCAAATGTCTTAATTTGGTTATGAGACTCCATGCAGAGAATAACCAGAGAAATTTACATTCATAATAGACAATTCCATGACATTATTACTTTTAACATTTTATTTAAATTATTCAAGGCCTGGAAATTACATTTTTTTAATAAAATTCAAAAGATATTTGTTTTTTATTGTATAATTTTATTTTATTGTGCACATATTTTATTAACCCTTGCAGTTGTTCATGTTATAACTGGACATACTGTATATTCAAATGCCTGCATTAGTCAAACACATTTTGCTAACTTTTAATGAGCTGATCCAGGAGTCTGGTGTGTTGTACAGTCAGAGTAAAGAATGCCAGATTGCAGTAGCCTGCTGCATTCTCAATAGTCTAGTACTAAGAAGAAGTGTGCAAATTGTTCAGCATAGATTTGGTGGCTGCATTTGAGTCATTACTTGATTTCCTTTAGTGAATTGGGTTGTCTAAAACAACACAGACAGGACGTGCAAATAAACAGTCAGGAAGCACAATATATGTCAGTGTCTGTATGCAAAATAAACTTTACAATATGTGCTCAAGTGAGCTTTTCTAAAATACAACATTTGTGAGTTCTCATATTAGCTCTGTTCCAAAAATGTGTAAATCTGGAGTCATAACTGGGTGCTGCCAACAGATGCAGAGTACTGAAAAGTATTGATGGAAAAATACCACACCTATTTTACCCAATGAATGTGTGTGCTATGTATTGTTTGTGCTTATTAACTTAGTCTTTAGCATATCAATAAGTTAAAACTCTGGGACTCAACTGTCAAGTCTCACTTCACTTGAGGATCGCTAATTGTGTGGAGCATGTTATTAATGGAGTGTTGCCCATAAAGAGCGTTTCAAATCTGTCACTATCTATAGGACCAGATTCTATTTGCTGAATTTTAGTGGAATATGCTACGTTGAATGTGTTACATATTAACAAATTACCCCAAATATATTATAAACAAGTGCAAGCGGTTTGGAAAATTGATGGATGGAAACATTCAGATAAAAGAGATTTGTAGAACTTAGAGAATTTTGGGCTTTCAAATTCTCCGGAAACCTGCAGCATTCAGTGCACACAGATTCTACAACCCCTTTTCAAGAAAAGTTGGGACATTTTATAAAATGCAATAAAATCAAGAATCTGTGATTTGTTAATTATCTTGAACCCCTATTTATATGACAAAAATACAAATAAAAGACTTCCAATGTTTTCACTGACCAACTCAATTGTATTTTGTGAATATTAACAAACTGTGATTTTGATGGCTGCAACACACTCCAAAAGTTGAGACACTGGCAAAATAAAAGCGAAACGATTAAAGAATATCCAAGTTAAACTGTTCTGAAACAGTCCACAATAAGCAGATGGATTGGTAATAGGTGAGGGTATCATTACTGGGTATAAAAGGTGCATTCATCAAAGGCTCAGTCTTTGCAAGCAAAGATGGGTCATGGCTTACCACTTTGTGTCAAATTTCATGAGAGAACTGTCAAACAATTATAAGAATTTCCCAATGCAAGATTGCAAAGAATTTACCACATCTAATATTGTGAAAAGGTTCAGGGAATCCAGGAAATGTCTGTTGAATGTGTGTGACCTTCAAGCCCTCAGATTGCATTGCAAGAGCCACATGGGCTCGGGAGTACTTTAAAAAAGAAAAGGTTGTCCCTTTAACACAGTCTGCCGCTGCATCAAGAAATGATACTTGAATCTCTATTACGCACGGAGAAAGCTATACATCAATTATATGCAGAGATGCATAGAGCTCATTTCAAATGGTCCATAAGACAGTAGAAATGTGTGCTGTGATCAGAAGAGTCCATGTTTCAGCATTTATTAGGGGTAAATGGACATTGAGTTCTCAGTCCCAAACACGAAAGACTTCAGCGACAGGTACAAAAGCCAAACATCTGTCATGGTATGGTAGTGTATCAGAGCAAATGGCATGGGTGTGAAGGTACCATTGACGTGGAGGCATGGACATGGATGTGTATATTGGGATTGTACAGAGACATAGTTTCTCAATTGCAAGAACGCAAAGAACAGACTTGCGTTCTCGTTAAAACTGGTTTTGCCAGACTACCTTGAAAGAACGAACTCAGAAGAACGCATAGAGACAGAGCGACACGCATCATTATCTAAAGACCACGCCCACCACGGGGGTGGGGACAATCAAACCGTCTCCATTGACTTTGTATTGCGTGAGGCTGCCTCCTTGTCATTTCGGACTTGTAACAAAAAACTGAACAATATATAAAAGTTGATATGTGACAAAGTGTACAGCAAACAAACAAAAATTATAATTTTCTATAATGAATGTAAATTTCTCTGGTTATTCTCTGCATGGAGTGTCATAACCAAATTAAGACATTTCATAACGGAGTGTGTGTGTGTGAGAACCATAGACCGTAAAAAATAGGTGTGAACTCAAACAAGCAACCTCAACCTTGTCTCCCACCCACCAATCATCATCAGTTATGTGTACCACCCCACCCACCCCCCAACACGCATGGCTGGCGCGCGCACACGCATACACACACACACGTTGCAGGTCCCACTGACAGAGAGCCTGTTCGGAAGAAAACCGCTTCAGTGAGCTCATTTATAGTAACGCCACTTTTTTTTCTCAGTAACGCTAACGCCGTTGTAACGGGAGAAACAGTAATTTGTTCGATTACTTGTTACTGAAAAAAAATAATTGTGTTAGTAACGCCGTTTATCTATAACGCCGTTATTCCCATCACTGGTCCTCTGTACTTGCATTCTTGAGTACTGGAATTGAACTTCGACGGTTGATGATGACATAGTAAGTAGGGGTGGGAATCACAGGGTACCTCACGATACAATACGATACACGAAACATGGCTGTATCAATATCATGATACAGAAATTCTGCGGTAATCAATATATTACTAGTCAATCCTACAATGATACATCACAATATCAAAATGTCTAACTATGAAAACAAAATGGCCGTGAAAAGTGCAGGTTTTCCAGCCTTTGGACTTAAACGTGGCAGGAGCATCTATTATTGTACTCACACTGCTGTCCGCCATCCCTTTAACCCTCTGAGACCTAAGGGTATTTTTACAATAAATTTTCCGCCTGGTGTTATTTACTAAAAAAGCTTGTAAAACATCAACCCTGTTGTGCACAGACAATTGACACACCTCTTTTTTTTCAAGACAAGTTGCACTGTCAGTATATTTGTGTTGCATTGATGTCACCTGAATGTAAAATAAGTTATGGGACCATAAAGACAAATGAAAACATAAAACGGAAATTGAATCCCTCAAATATTTATTGAAAACACACACAAATAAATAAAAGCTAAGCATATTTCCTCTGGAAAACTGTTTGTTCAAGTCTTTGGAGTCCTGGAACTCAGGAATAAACATGATAACTTATACAGAACCAAAACTATTTACATTTTTCCAAAAAAAGTCCAGGCGCTTTTGGCCTCTTTGGATTTTGGATATTTACTGGTGCCAAGCCTCAAAACAGTTCCTATCAGGAACTTATCCTCAAACTTTCTCCTCAAACTTTTTCCTCAAACTTTGTCCACAAAACTACTCAAAACTGCAGCACGTCTCTCTCTCTATCTCCTCAATACTAGCGTGCATCTCTATCTCTCCACAATAACAGAGCTGTGGTTCATGCATAATGACGCACACCAACGTGGATGACGGATCAGCCTGTCATTGGTCAAACCCTCATCCAAAATGGCAGCTAGCATCGCGCTAGCGGCAAAAATGACGGAAAATGTATAAATTATGGACATCAAGTGGATATATCTTGGATGTAAGCGTTTTGATTTATTGCTGAACAACTCCAAAAAGATGCACATGTTCCAGGCTGGATAGAAAACCTTCTGTAAAGGCTACAAAGACACCAAAGACACCCCCGTGATGGCTAGCTCGTTAGCTTTCTGCTGGAAAAAACGGTAAGAAAATTGATAAAAGTTTCATGAAATAATATAGATATTTATCGGAGGTGCCGTGTGACGTCGTGGGCGATGCCGTCGGGCTCTGAGGGTTAAAAAACAATTTTTCTTAGGCTAGTTAACTTATGTTCACGTTTTCCTCATTCATGTGTTGAGCGCCATCTTGAGGAGCCATGAAGTAGTGATGCTGGGAGCAGGGAAGCAGCGACTTATTTTATTAACAATCTGGTACCGTATCGATTCTCGTATCGCACAAAGAAGGACAACAATATATTGCCCTATCAATATTTTGTCCCACCCCTAGTAGTAGGAGAACACAAGGATGCAAAATCGCTTAAAGGATTTGTTCACTTCAAAATGAAAATGATTTTACTCACCCCCATCTCATCCAATATGTTCTTGCTTTTCTTTCTTCAGTCGAAAAGAAATTACGTTTTTTGAGGAAAACATTCCAGGATTTTTCTCCACACCATTGACTTCCATGGCAAACAAAATGTTGAGGGTCCAAATCAATGTAAAGCGCTTCGAAGGGCTTCAGAGGCTCTGCGCAATCCCAGACAAGGAATAGGGTTTTATCTAGCAAAACGGTCAGTCATTTAAAAAAAATATATAATAATGAATATACTTTTTAAACTAAATTGCTCATCTGCTCTGCGAAGAGCCAAGGATTACGCAATCACGTCGAAAAGGTCACACTAGACGTAGGTGGAAGTACCACCCCAAGCAAACATGTGAGGACTAATACAAACGCCCTTCACCAAAAAACACTCCATATTCAAAAACCGTCCGACATCATTGTTTTATATTTTGTTTGCTAAAGGACGTTTGTATTAGTCTTTGCATGTGCGCTTTGTAAACACGGGGGCGGTATTTTTGCCTACGTCTAGTGTGACCTTTTTGACTTGATTACGCAATCATTGGCATGCCGCATAGCAGCACAAGAGGAGCAATTTAGGTTCAAAAGTATATCTTTTTTTTTTTTTTTTATGAAAATGACCGATCGTTTTGCTAGATAAGACCCTATTCCTCGTCTGGGATCGTGCAGAGCCTCTGAAGCCCTTTGAAGCACTTTGAAACTGCATTGATTTGGACTTTCAACATTTTCGTTGCCATGGAAGTCAAGAAAAATCCAATGGGGGGTGAGTAAAATATCAGGACATTTTAATTTTGAAGTGAACTAATCCTTTAAGAATGCATAATGAGAAATGGGCACATAAATGGAATTATATCTTTCTTCGGAGGCAAGCCTCATTCTGCACATTCTGCAACGGAGTGGTTTCTCAAACTCGGTCCAGGTGGGCCACTGTCCAGCAGAGCTTAGCTCCAACCGTGAGCAAGCTAATCATGGTAGTCAGAACAGCTAGAACATCACAGGCTAAGCTCTGCAGGACAGTGGCCCTCCAGGACCGAGTTTGAGGAACCCTGCTCTACACCATAGAGGGGATGTACTTGACTGGCCAGCCTGCAGTTCAGATTTGTCTCCGATTGAAAATGTATGGCCCATCATGCAAAGGAGAATCAGACAACGATGGCCATTGATAGTTGAGCAGCGGTCTTGCATTAGGTGACTAGCAAAACCTTTACAATTATTATCCTCAATTCCCAAATAATTAAAAAAATACATTTTTGTCAGTTAAATAAAGTTTAAACATAAATTAACAAAATCACAGATTCCAGATTTTACTGCATTTTACAAAATGTCCCAACATTTCTATAAATGGGGGTTGTATTTATGTCATTTATGATGCTAACTGAAAAGACAGCTGTCTAAATGAAAGCAGGAGACCACTAGGCAGCTCACTAGCCAGTGTTTCAATAGCTGCGTTTACATGGACCCTAATAATCCGAATAATCTTGATAAACTCACTTATAAGCACTCTCAAGTACCATTCCGGCTTGTTCAGTTCCATTTCAGCTCTTTTGTAATCTGATCGAGAGGACATGTGAACACTTGATTGGATTGAAACTGGAGAGTACTGTGCATGTGCACTGACGTAGAAATAGCATAATGAAATAGCGCAGTGCTTGTGAAATATAAATGCGCACATCAACCCGATCACTTTATTTAGCGTTCATGTACACATTACGTTCAGATTCATCAATCGGAATTAATTCATTTAGATGGTGTCCATGTAAACGTAGCTAACGTGTATATATAAGATTGATTGGTTTATACCTGGATGGCCTCCTCCAGTCTGTAGTCGTGAGAGGTCTTAAGGAAGGCGGTGACCTGCTGAGGACTGAACTGGCACAGTAGATCCACTAACAGCTCATGAAGATCTGAGCCCAATCTTAGGACAGGCTGAGGATTAAGACCCTCTCTGGAGCTGTTACAGAAAGAGAAAACCATACATCACCCAGAGGAAACCATCACAAAACCATCGAAGAATATATATTTTTAATAATCATGATATGTTGCAAAATGGTCATTTATTTGATTCAACAGACTCCAGCTGTGAGCACACACAGCACATAAGAGCGGTCTGCTCAAGGCAACGGCTCTCATAAAAACCTTCAACAGTCCTTCAAAGCCAATTTCTGCTTATTGATGTTTAAGTCTACTGGCATGAAAGTGCAGAGAACAAAATCAACAGCCAGAACAAACCAAGGTCAAACTAACCTTAAACAAGACTAGAGCATGAACATACTACCGACTACATTATCCTCAATAGTTTTCTGATAGCAACAGTGTAATTGCCTAGCTAACTCGGTAAGAGAGAACACTGAGAACTGAAGAATGAGAAGAACGATTTTGTCATTGATTATGAAATGTGAAAATAAAAAAAGTGTTGACTCTGCATTACATTTAAAATTACGTATCAGTGATTTCTTTTAACGTATTGTTTTATGCAGTATTGAGCATTATAACTAAATCACACGTCATGTATCTTTTGAGCACATGAAAAAAATAGTCTTCATGTAGCAGATGTTTTTCATTTGTCAGTGGTGAAGAAATCAGCTCGAAATGCTAGGGTTTTGTTCACTGTGCGCTCCAACAGAGTTCTGTAGTTCCGCAAATTCTCTCATCATAAAGTGCAGATACGATGTAAATAAGAGATTAATTGAGCTTTATTGATTATAAAGAGACGTTCTTGCAAGAGAGATTAACTTGGTGAGCTTGAGATTAATTTATTGACCATTTCAGTGATGAGGAATGTTATTTTCTTGCTTTATTTCATTATTCCTATTATTATTTATACCATTATTCCTTTGAATAAGGCTTTTAGTTTTCAAGCTACTTGATCAAATTGTATTGGCAACAGAATATAGCATTTCGATTTACTGAATTAATTGATTAAAAGTTAAATATTGGAAATATTGGAGAGAGCGAGAGAGAGAGAGAGCAGAGCCTTTCATTTGTAAAGCATATAACTTACTTATAATTGATTTGCCCCGTCTCTCTCTCTCTCTCTCTCTCTCTCTCTCTCTCTCTCTCTCTCTCTCTCTCTCTCTCTCTCTCTCTCTCTCTCTCTCTCTCTCTCTCTCTCTCTCTCAAGTTATCATGTAGTGTGGTTTTCTCAGAGCACAATCATAGACAAGCTCTCAAATCAAAGCCCAATCAGCCACCATCAGCTCCTGCTGTATGAGGCAAGTGACAGAACACTTCCTCATCACATGTGAGATGTACTGTTCTACTCTGGTATGGGCCCGTCTTAAAACTATTGAATTATTACATACGGTGATTTCTTATCAAAATGACAGTAAATGCAGTTTGTCAGCTCCTGCTGTATGAGGCAAGTGACAGAACACTTCCTCATCACATGTGAGATGTACTGTTCTACTCTGGTATGGGCCCGTCTTAAAACTATTGAATTATTACATACGGTGATTTCTTATCAAAATGACAGTAAATGCAGTTTGTTTTTGTAAATAATAGAGCACATATCTGTATATTAAATAGACAGTTCACAAAAAAACAAAACAAAACATAATTCTGTAATCGTTCAATCATCCTCATGTTGCTCCAAATATCCACAACATTCTTTCCTCTGCAGAACATAAGAGAATATATTTTCAAGAATATTTGTGCTCATACAATACAAGTTAAATAGCCTGGATGCCAGCAGAATTTAGCACCGCCCACAACATTTTAACTCTGGCAGTTCGGTCTGGACTTGATCCGTAGAGAAGTAATAATGCCCGAACAGAAACTGTTCGGACCAGTGAAATTATCAGGGCGGGCTTTAGACGATGATGGACAGATGATAAACAGTAACGTAATCATCCACGTCATCAAAGGCGCTTGGGTTGAATTTGTTCTAATCCTAAACGGAGAACTTGTTCGTATATGCATTCACCTTCACTATTTCTCTCAGAAATGATGATCGTGTTGGTAAGTACTCTGTGTAGCCTTAAATTCTTTTTTTACAACACCGGCAAAGTTTTTACAACAAAACCCGCCCAATTGCTAACGTTACTCAAAACTGGCCAAAAACAAGCCCAATTGCTTTCCCGGTTGGGGGGTTTCTCCGGGGAAAAAAGGCATTTGGGGGTAAAATATGTGTTATTTTGGCAGGACTGCCTGCTAAAATTTGCATTCCTGGGTCTATATATCACATAATTGGGTAATTGGGGTCGCTTCAACCCGCGGACTTGGCAACACAGTGCAGTTGAGCTCTGTTGACATTTGACAACTAACGTTATGCGTCGCTCCGTTGCTCTGATTGGTTGTAGGTCTATCCAATTGAGGTCTTTCCTGGTTCGGTTGAAACCGAAACACACCCCATAATCACAGCCCAACAGAGCAGTATCAGACTCAAATTCTGACTAGAATTGAGTTTGACGACGTCAGGCTACAAGTTAATGGGGTCCAAAGCAACATTAGAGCCCACTGACTTTCATTGTAAGGACAAAAAACTGAGACTTTTTTTTTCATATGATCTTGTTTGTATTCCACAGAAGCAAAAATCCAGTGTCAGAGCATCATTTTAGGGGGGCTTCTCTTTAAGGAAGAATGGGGAAAGATGTGTCAGTGGGTGTCACCCTTTAATGTAGCAAATTGTGCATAATTTTTGTCACCAGAAATTTGGTTTAGAACCAAATCTTGCATGGATTAGAGATTTTTTAAAGCTTTGTAGTTGTTGCATGCCAAAGTAAATTTTGTACATGGCCAGCAAAAAAAAAAATTATATATAATGTTTTTTGTTTTGTTTTTCACACACACACACACACACACACACACACACACACACACACACACACACACACACACACACACACACACACACACACACACACACACACACACACACACACACACACACACACACACACACACACACACACACACACACACACACACGTTGGCGAATTGCCAATGAATAAAACATAATTTATTAAATATTTTTTAACCATTTAAAAATGTCAATCATCCACATATTGTCCTATATTTAACTTTTTAAAGAAGATTTTTTGAGAAGTCATAATACTAAGGCTGTATGTTATAGATACTTTCTTCAAATTATAATTGATAGAGTATTAGTTATATCTCAATCTAATTTCCTTGCCTAGAGGAAGTGAACCTTAAGTAAAAAGTGGCACAGCTTATGTCGTTCTCCTGGAAGTGTTACATTTAAAATTTTAGCCAGAAGGTACAGTCACAGATTAGACATTTTTATATTGAAGTCTGTAGTGTGTCCTTATCATTCCCGTGACTGATTTCATCACAACAAGAGTCCCAGAGTGCCTGTATTAGGAAAGGAGGTCTTTATTTATACAAATTACCCTAAACTAACTCAGCTCTGTTGTCCAAGATGAGGCTCTGTGACAAAATTAGATGGGGGGTTTCCAAGGATAGGAAGATCGTAATGAGAAACCCGCTTTGAGGCTTGGCCTAAGAGGAGACAGCAGTCACATGGGGAGGGCACAGTAAACGTAGATTTTTTCTATAGATGAGTTTTACCCCTGAGGTGCCTAATGTCCTATAAAAGTCATCGTAGGTCAGCTACAGCAGAGTGGTAGCTCTGAGGGTCTGCCATGCTGCAGAAGTGAGCAAGCATTGATGTGTGACTGTGTGTGAAACTAAAGCAGCAGTAAACTGGGGAAAAGAATGTGTAATGTGTTCAAATCTAGATGTATATGTTTTCAGCAATAATGTCAAACACACAAAGGGTACTGCTAGGGTGTTATGGTCAATTGATGCAATTGAGGCTGGCGTTCATGGTATTCTATGTGATAGCTAGCAGTTTAAATTAATAAGTTAAGATAACTAAAGTAATGACAGATATTTTATTCTGTATCATGAAGCTTATCCAAGTGAATCAGATTACAGAAAAAAACAGGCAGGCCTAAAATCTATAGCTTACAGTCGACTGTAATAAAGAGGTGGAGTTTAAAGTCTGCATGAACCGGAAGTTGCCACTGACTTTAGACATTTGCTTGAAGAACAGCAACACATTTACTTTTGCAATGGCAACACATTGCAAAATTATTTATTTACTCTCTTTGCTCACAATCCTTGCTCCCCACGTCTCCCCAACCATTTCCATAATCTTTTTATGTGTGTATTAACTTGCACAGGTTAGTTGTTCATCGGAAGACTAGTAATGTTCACCAACAAAGTAAATAGTGGCAATTTTGATTTCATGAAGACTTTAAGAGGAATAAATGATTGTAGAAGTCTGGTTTATGTCTGGAAGAAGATTGTTGTTTCATCAAGAACATTGAGTTCCCTTGCGATACAACACGAGTACTGCGTCGTTCGTCTTATTAATATAAACAAGACAAGACGCTACGGGGAAAACTTCCTTTTTTCCGATTCTGAAGCCTTTATATAATCACGCAGTAAATACTGCACGTCGATTGGTTCAAAAAGTTAAATGATGGCGCGGTATGCGCAAGCCAATGGTGAGCGAGCCACTCGAGTCCGCCGAAGTGGGCGGAGACTCGGGCTATAAAAGTGGCCGTTTCACCACGGCAAATCGATTAATTCTCCTTCAGCGACGCAGATAACATCTCTTCGTTGGAACTCGGATTGAAGCCACCTTCACCTGCAAGTAGCTGGACTCGCCGCTGATTTTCGCGCCTTCGTGCAGTCAATCAGCCCGCCTCCCTGCTTGCGCTCTCAAGCTGCTTGCGGCCACGCAGCCCCCTCTTCGAGCAGCCGCAGCACTCTCAGCTCACCGCTCACGTGCAGTACAAATCGCCCGCTCTACAGTAGCCAGATCAGATCGCCACTCTCGAGCAGCCCTGTTCTCACGCCACTGTGTTACAGCCTGATCAGTGCTTCGCCCATGAGCCGCTTGCAGCCGAGCGAGTGCACTTCGGTGTATCTTTTTAAAAAGAGCTTTAAGAGAAAGAGCAAATTTTCTGCAACTTTGTTGCAAACGTCGCTCCACGATTGATGACGGGCACAGTGAGTACGTGCAATGTCTGGTGTTGTGGAAATAATTCTATTCGAAAAATGAGGAGGAAGAAGACAAATGCAAACCCTTGAAAAGTCAAAGTATCAAAAAATGGTTTTATTTCTTGCAAGAAATAGGCAATTCACATGCAGAGAATGTCTGTCATGAGAAGAGCAAAGTTAGCTCCCCGTGGCATCACTTTTATACTCTTAACACATCCTGGGTCCGTTGTACCCACTCTTTGTTTGCCTTAAAAGGAAACATCTTTGTTCCAGACCCCTTGTCTAACATAAATTCTAACTAGACAACACAATATCCACTTCTGCAGAAGTTCCTGTTTTTGAGCTACATCATTTTCACACATTCTGCTTATCGCTATTTTGAACGAAGCTGCGCACATACTTTTCACACTTGAAGTACAATAGGCCACTCTGACCTTTCGTTGTACTCAGTTTCTTTGCTACTTTTCCTAACACTTAGAACATTTTGTTTCCACAAGCTTGTCTTATCTTATGCACTTCTAACAGCTTGGTTACATATATCTTTAATAATGATTATATGATTATATTTCTTTAAATGCTTCATGAGTACAAATACATGTTCAATGTTAAATGTTCACTGTTAACAAGTGGTACACATCTAGGAGAAAAAGATTCACATCTATAAGTAAAAACACATCTAAGTAAAATGAACACTTCTAATAGTAGAAACACATCTAAGAAATCAAAAACATATCTAAATGTAAAATTTCCTTCACACTGGGCGAGAAGCCGTACTCGCTGATTTAACCTGCTCTCACTGTGAGAGTATGAGTCTCGCCTCTCTGCGCTCGCGGATAACGTTCTTTTCAGAACGCAAACCCACCCCTCGCGCCCTCCCATACTCAACCTGCCTTCACTCTTCTGCCTCTAACGCTCTCACGTCTGTCGACGGCGCTGGGCAGAATGGTTATGAGAAGCTGCCTCCTCTGGACGAAGCTGTGGCTGCACATCTGTGCCCGCCCGCCACCATTGGCTGAAAAAACCAAGGCCGCTCATCCGTCCAACCCTTGCCGCACCACCTCGGCCATTACTGGACGTGCTTACACCTCCAAAGGCCAGGCAGCAGCTGCTTTACACTCTATGGCTATTCTCCAGGTGTATCAAGCAAAGCTACTAAAGGACTTGGATGAGGCTGGACACGACTCTGCCATCTTCAAAGAGCTGCGCAACAGCACGAAGACGACAGCGCAGGCCATTGGTCGATCGATGGCCAGCTTGGTAGTGTTGGCACGCCACTTGACCGAGATCAAGGACGCGGATAAGGCCGTTTTCCTTGACTCACCAGTCTCCTCCACCGGTCTCTTCGGACCCGCCGTCGATGGCTTCGCCGAGTGCTTCATGGCAGCACAGGCCATGCAACACTTTTTGCCAAAGCGCTCCACTTCCTCTGCCCCGAGCCGCCCTAAACCAGTGCCAGCTCAACAGCAGACGCCGAGGGACAGGTCGCCAGCCACCAAATCAGCCCTCTGGTGTGACAGGGCCCCTGACACAAGATAGTGTTGGACCCTGCAGCCCAGAAGCCGGCCTGATGGTCAAGAAAGGAAGAGGAGAAGGCTAAGTCCCGCTCCGGCCGGACAGCGGGACTTAGCCTTCTCCTTAGCCTTCTCCAAAAAGCTTCACCCAGTTTTCCTGCAACCCCGGGTGCTCGAAAAAGAGTGCTTGTTGCTCACACAGAGCCTGTTCATATGCCCTGCTTGGGAGCTGCTGTTATTGCGGAAATAAAAATCAAACATACTCAAAAAGAGAGCAAATTTTTTTTTCCACCACACACATGCACCCTAGTCCCTCACAGCGACTCAGTGCCTGTATTAATTCAGCCCCTCGCCACATGGGCCGAGGCCTGGCAGGCCATCCCCGGAATGTCCGCCTGGGTTCTGAACATAATAATGAGGTTATGTACTCCAATTCGCTCAAAGACCCCCGTTATTCAACGGCGTGTTCGAAACCT
Source organism: Romanogobio albipinnatus (assembly GCA_023566225.1). Taxonomy (NCBI): domain Eukaryota; kingdom Metazoa; phylum Chordata; class Actinopteri; order Cypriniformes; family Gobionidae; genus Romanogobio; species Romanogobio albipinnatus. The sequence continues at coordinate 40,031,516 of CM042241.1, read as the reverse complement.
CTGTGGAAAGCAAAGATGCACATGTCCTGCGCTCCGAGGTGAACATCATGCTGGCAAAAGGAGCTATAGAAATAGTTCCCCCAGCGATGAGCGCGTCAGGCTTTTGTTTTGTTTTTAATGTCAAAGTAGTTAAATTTCGTTTTGTTTCTTTATTAAGTTAATTTAGAAAAATGTTTGAAGCATTTTTTTGTTTGTTAAACTAAAGGTTTTGCGTTTTAAAGTGACGAGCAAGCGGCCAGCGGCCAACAGTGAGTTAACCCAACGCTTTAGCCTCTCAAATCAACACTTGACTTATAAAATCCATATAAACACTTAAAGCCTCGTTTAAACGTTTAGCCTACTATCACCACCATCACAGTAAAAAGGCATTTTTGACAAGATGAGGCAGGCAGATCGCAACGGCGCGCGCAAACGAAACGGGCTACACAATCGAAACAAATAATTAAAAAAACATGCTGGTTGTCTTACCTTAGGCTACACCTCTCCGCGAAATTAATATAAATCCGATCTTCAATTCCCGTGCTATATGCACATTTAACGGAGTTCATGTCAACGAAAGCAACAGATATGAGCATTTTATTCATCAGCTCATTTCAACATCAAAGTCCGCATTATGAGAACGAGCGACCTAAACACTGGTAAGAGCCTTTAGTCTCATTAGTTTTAATGAAGATGATTGTGCTTTTGAGCATCTTAGTTTATTTTCAGTTTCACTTGTGGCAGTTTGCGTGTTGGCTTGCTTTACTCATTTGCGGCGATGCGTGTTGCATAGCGCGGACCTATAGCCTAAAAAGGCCCGAAGCCCGGCCCTAGGGGCGTAAAAAAGTCGGGCTCGGGCAGAAATGTAGGGCTCTACTTTGAGCAAGGCTGAAAGCGTCTTTATTTTTAATACATTTCTTGAATGTCTTAATTACAGTAGGCCTAGGCCTATAGATAGTTATGATATTTGTGGCTGCACCGGGCTCCGTCATTACGCTAATCATGAGCGGTCCATGGCACCTGCTACCCATGGCTGTTAAGAACTGTAGGCTACATCAATACATTACAACAATTTCGTGCTATGGGCACTGCCACTGATACAGGCAGCGGAAGAGCCTATTTTACGGCGCTTGCTTCTGCTTTTCAAACATTTTTCGACAAAAGATGTCGTTAAAACAATATAAGATATCGTTATTATGACACAATTGAGTGGAAAAAATAATATGTTTGTGGCAGCAATGCTTCACTGTAAAATTGGTTTAAAAAAAAAAAAAAGTGGTGGGTGCAAAAGGACTCATGACGAAATCTGGTGTGTACGCGTCCCCCCCGTCCCCCCCGAAATCGACGCCTATGGTCCTAATAAAGCGCTCGTTCAGAATGATCACTCTGAAGCAGATCTTCCCACAAATACGCTTGGGAGACTGGTTATTTACCCTGGATCTGAAAGATGCTTACTTTCATATTTAGATAGGAGTGGCATTTCAATATACGGTACTGCCGTTCGGGCTGTCCCTGGCCCCCCGCACTTTCACAAAGTGCATGGATGCGGCTTTCTCTCCTCTGAGACAGATGGGAGCTAAACTGCTAATTATAAAGGATATACAGTTACTGAAAAACTAAAGCAACTATTTACAGAATTTACAAAGTGTAAAAAAACTCATTTAGTTGATAAGAACTGTCTGTCATACAGTCTGTGAGCTGCGCTACGGTGAGCGCAAGAGTCCAAAGTAAGTACAGGTGAGAATGATGGAATATGGATTAGAATCAATATTTAATTGAAAATGGACATGATTGATTACTCAAAATCAAAACGCTCATGCAAACAAAGGAGGATTTTTTGTTTTTTACCCTATTTTTCCGTTGTTTTGGATGAAAAAGTGAGATGCATTTTGAAGAGTGGACCCTGACATTGAAATGTATGCTGGTGTTTCTTGGCTTCGTCCGATCTGATCGATAGGAGATGAGTACTGCGTTTATTTTGTTCATGTTTACACGGCTGGTCCTTCAGCATTTAATTTAACCCTTTCCTCTCTGGTGTATTTATTTAAAAAAAAAAATATTCAAGCTTTCAAATTATTCAAATGAGTTTGTGATAGTTGATTGAATATTTTTTATAAAACAAAAGTAAATAAAAGTACACACATACCCGCCCCCGTCCAAATGGCCCACCATTTGTCAGCTTCAACTCTTCTGGGAAGGCTTTCCACAAGGTTTAGGAGTGTGTTTATGGGAATTTTTGACCATTCTTCTACATTTACATTTAGTCATTTAGCAGACGCTTTTATCCAGAAGCACATTTGTGAGGTCAGACAGTTCCCCAAACAGTTCCCACAAAGTTGGGAGCATGAAATTGTCCAAAATGTCTTGGTATGCTAAAGCATTAAGAGTTCCTTTCACTGGAACTAAGGGGCCAAGCCCAACCCCTGAAAAACAACCCCACACCATAATGAACTTTACACTTGGCACAATGCAGTCAAGCAAGTACCATTCTCCTGGCAACCACCAAACCCAGACTCGGCCATCGGATTGCCAGACAAAAAAGTCTGAATCAGCACTCCAGAGAACACGTCTACAACGCTCTAGAGTCCAGTGGCGGCGTGCTTTTTTTTTTCTTTTCTTTTTTTTACACCTGTGCCCATGGAAGTGATTGGAACACCTGAACTCAATGATTTGGAGAGGTGTCCCAATAATTTTGGCAATATAGGGCCAGATTTACTAACAGCTTGCATCAGCGTGAAACCCTCTTTTTGGCATTAAAAACTACTGTAAGGATTTACTAAAGACACACAGTGAAATTTGCGCTGAAAATGCGTGGACACAGTTATTTTACGGCTGACCTTATTGCATATGCATTTGTAGGAGTTTCCATTTCAGGTGCAAAATTTATGGGAGGAGAGTTTTTAAATGAATCACGCAAGATGATTTACTAAGATTTGCGCTCATTAATTTACCGGTGGTTGCGCACTTATTTACCACCCAAAAAAAAAAAAAAAAAAACAGGGGCTAACGGGTAGATTGCATTGGGTCATTAATTTATGGAAAGGATCCGGCTGCGACTGTGTTCATTAATTTGTGCGTCGTCAATATATCAAAACCAGCACTCACGCTAATTTGCCCTGTTTAGTAAATCTGGCCAATTGTGTATCTATAATATTAAGGTCTCTATGTACAGTATAGGATAGATCTATGGGATTTTTCTACACATTTTATTGTCCACCAGGTGAAAATTAGTCTCATAACCAAAATTATCTCTTCAAATTAAAACTAATTAATCTGATTTCTCCACCTTTCATTCAATCAGAAAACCTCACAGTAGAATGCATGCTGCCATTATCTGCTTCTAAACCACAGTTCAGCAGTGAAAAGACTACTGTACAGTTTTTTTAACTACAGGCTGTCAACAGCAGTATGTACAAAACTCACTACAGATACCAATCTTAATCCTTGAGTCCGGTTTGCCACAGGCAGAAGAAGAACAACACAAGCTAAAATGTGGGTGCCGGGTGTCACAGACTGCAGGACAATGAAAAGGTTGAAAAAGAAAATGAGATACTAGTTCAAGATAAATGTATGTGTGGGAGAGGTCATTTGAGAAAAGAGATAAAAGGAACAATGTTTGAGACGGCGAAAGATGACAGAAATGGCTGTTATTTTGATAAAGACTGTAGCTAAAAGAACTGCAGCTGCTCACCAATAAATGCATTTACTAATGCAATTTTGTAGTCAGATTCATATTTATGACATAATAGACCGTCCAAGTCTATTTAGCAACATTTACACTCAGGGTCTAAAATTTACACTCACCGAGCGCCATTGGCAAGTATATGAAACTGTGTCAGTCGCCAGTTAGCCAGTAACATTGAATACCGAATCAGAAAGCGATGGATGACGGAAGCATAACACAAATTCATCCAAACCTTTTTCTTTCTTTTTTTTCCTGTGAATTTTCTGTAAGCTGTCTAAACACTATTATTGCCATTTCTTCTTGCCTGTCGTTCACCATGTTTGTTTACTCTAAAGTCATGTTTGACAGCAAGAGATTTTGTGAGATTTCCTGTGTTCATAGTCGGGACTCTGGTTGTTTGTGAATGGAATCTGTTAGTGTGTGGTGTGCTGTCTTGGTCACATTGCAGCACTCCACACACAATAGGAAGAAAACTGTTAAATCTAAAAATAAATTAAAAATGTATCGTCATTTCTGTGGTCTTTTTAAAAATCTTTAGTGTGGGGCAGGCCAGGCTTTAGATATACTGATATACTTCTAGATTCTTCACTTTTTATTCATCATTTGTCTAATCAACTGTTGTCGGGACAAAAATATATAGTTTAAGAAAATAAAATAAAAAACGTAATGGCTGGTAAATAATATATATAGCCTGCAAATTTTCTATTTCACCAACCATTTGCAGGTGTGGCAGGGATGGTAAGTAAATAAAAACAGAATGAACGTCAAAAGCTGATTGCGATTCTCCATTTGCCCTGAAAAGAGATCTATGATGTGTGACACTTTAACTGCACACCATCATTCTATTATAAAAAAACATAAAAACTAAACACTGGCACGGCACAGGGAGCAGGTATGTAAAATGAAACAAAACTGCAGAAGAGAAATAGTGTTGCAGAAGGTACTGCTATTATTACCTGGGGTCCAGGAGGCACTTCAGAAACTGGAACACCAAATAGTCATCCTGCAGACACAGAGAGCTCAAAATCAAAATATGATTCACTTTCAAACAGATTGCAGTCATGTAGAAGTACAACCCTGGGATCTTGTATCAATATACTGCAACTATTGTTCATTTGTTCGATATTGTCCAAATATCGATATCATTAAAATACAACACAAGAGGATTTACTACAGTAAAGCCAGATGAAGCCAGATATGTGTCTAACAGATAAAATGTTTGAAATTAGATATCATGTACATCAGACATTTTAGTGTCCAAGCACGCACTACAAGAATCCAGCATGTGGCCTTAGATGTTTTAACCTTCAACAAGAAGTCAAAGATTGCAGTGCGTCTCTGTTCCAGACATTGTTGTCATGTAGGCACTTGTAAGACTCTAGTTATAGTGGGCACTTGTAAGATTAGTTACAAGTTGCATAAACTCGGGCAGACCTAGTCTGATCAACTAGCAGTTAGCCAATGAGTATCTAGTAGAGGTTGACCGATTGATCGGTTTTGCTGATTAATCGGCACAATAACCGATTGCTGGAACAATTGGTTATCGGAAAAAGTCCATACCGATAGTTTTTCCGTGATGCATCCATTGCTGGAGCGGCTGAGAAAGGTCCACTGTGCAGTACGAAACTTACTGACACCTCATGGAGTTTGTTGTGACACGTGACATGTTTGACACTGCACAGAGTGGAACACTTCATATATGGATTTAAAACAACGAATTATACATTAGTGGAGAACAGTAGTATTTTTGGTGTCAAGGCTGAGAGGACTCTTTGCATTAGTTTATATCCAGCTGGTCACTTTTATGCATATTTTTATGCAGTAAAGTTAAATATTTAAAGCTGGTGACAAGAGAAAGCAAATTGGTATGTTCATGCAGCTGAGAGAAACACATTTATAAATCAGAAACGCATTCGATTTCAGTTCTATTTTTATCGTCACTAGAACACATATTTTGTTGTTTTGATTAGTTATTCACCAAACACGTATGCACCTTTTGATGGAAATAGCAATCACATCATTTATTTCCATCAAGAGTTGCATCAACTTTTGGCCAAGATCTTGTATTGACAATACAAGAGTCAAGCACTCTGTAAAGTCTAAAAGACATTCCATGAATTTTAGGTCTGGACTCAGAGGTGCCAATTCATGTGTGAAAAAACTAAATATTGAACTATATTACTGATCTGCCCAGAGCGGCTCTACAGCCGTAATCAAATTCTGTTGCATTATTTTCCTATTAACACTGTGAAGCTGCTTTTAAAGGTCCCGTTCTTCGTGATCCCATTGTTCAAACTTTAGTTAGTGTGTAATGTTGCTGTTAGAGCATAAATAATACCTGTAAAATTATAAAGCTCAAAGTTCAATGCCAAGCGAGATATTTTATTTAACAGAAGTCCCCTTTCAAAGCCTACAGCGAACAGCCGGCTTGGACTACATCCTGGTACTTCCTTCATAAATGACGTCAGTAGAACAGTAGAACAGACTAACCTCCGCCCACAAGAATACGCAAAAAAGGGGGCGTGGTCTTGTTGCTGTCCCACGTGGAGAAGAGGAATGGTGCGTTCCATTATGGTCAACGATCCGACTCGGCCCTCGGATATGACGTCACTTCCACACTTCAAGCGTTCTGGTATGTTTTGCGCGTCCGAGTCGGAGAAAAACATGGACGCCACCCGGAAAGCTGTTGCTATGGTAGCACTGGCCGCTCCACACTCTGCACACACACTTGGTTATATAATAATAGCTAACAATAATCTAGGTTAACGTTATCAAATCAAATCATGCATTTTCTAACGTTACCTACCGCGAGTCAGCGCTGCGCCAGTTTGAAAAAAGGCGGGTACAGGACCCTTTTTAATGAACGTTTGTTGTAGGTCTACTAGGCATAGAGATATCTGAACATCTTTGCCAAATGAACATTTAAACAACTAAATCGGTCCAAAAACAATGAAAACAATTCGTACTTAAAGTCACACAGGTCGCAGCCATCTTGTATTCCGATTCGGAATTCTTGCTCGGTGTCCTCACGGTTGTCCAAACTTCCGAGCGGCAAAATCCGAGGAAAGGGGGCGTGTTGGTGCGTGTTGCTAGGTAACGTCTGTCTTCCTAGTCGGAGCTCCGACACAAATAAATAATAGAACGCAGCAGAAGTGTCGCGTGGAGAAAAGGAATTGTTGCGTTTGACTGTGTTTGTCGCCATGTCGTCGAGACGCTGTTATTTTCATCCCGGAGTCAAATCACCTTTGTTTGGCTTTCCCAGGGACGCTGTAGAGATCATTAAGCGCATACATCTCCCGTTAAGAGGCGTGACCTTTCTGTGCAAGTTACGTGCGCTAAGCTGCTGTCGAATCACAACACAGAAACCGTGCCACGTTCGCTAAGCTGCGGTCAAATCACAACACAGGAACCGCTGGCACAATCAGAACTCGTTATGTATTTCTGAAGGAGGGACTTCATAGAACAAGGAATTCATCAGCCTGTTTTTAGGACAGTGAAAAAAGCGGTATACAGATAAGTAAATTGTGTGAAAAATACTGTTTTTTTACACGCGAAACATGAACACATGTTATATTGCACACTGTAAACACAATCAAAGCTTCAAAAAAACACGAAGAACGGGACCTTAAAACAATAGGCATTGTAGAAAGTGCTATATAAATAAAGGTGACTTGAAAAGTATTTATTCTTAATGCTCCCTTCCCAACCATTCTTTCACAATTACATCTCCAGGGACAAAAATGGTTAACCCTGTGTATGTTATGGGTCTGGCCTATGAGAGTAAAAATCTGCTCAGTGTGACCATTATTATTCATGTTATCATCTTTTTCATCACTTTACCAAATGCTCCAGACTTTAATGAACCACAAATCATTAAAACAGCATTAATGTTATTCTCCCACTAGTTTTTGACTGTGAAAAAAACCTCTTAACACTTGTTTATTTTCCCCTCATTCCCCTCGTATCTTCTTCTCATCGGCACATATGTTTGCACAAGCAGGCTTTTCAATTAACACCTTTCTGACAGTGTGCGAGAGATAACGCAAACCCAATTACACACAGCACTGCAGATAGAGCCTAATCCATTTACTCACACACACACACACGTGGGCCTCAGGGGGGCCTCTTCCCTCTCACAGACATTCACTGACACTATCTTAAGATGAGTGAATAGGAGCTGAGACAATGCACATACACATTGACACACACACCAAAGGGGAATCAAACACACAATTCAACACTGACAGGCTCCTTTAGAAATTATTTTCTCAACAGTCTGTTAAAAGAAAAATGGTGTTTGACAAGAATAATGGTGACAGTGCATTATATTTAAAGGTCCCATGGCATGGATTTTTTATTTTATTTTATAATGTATTCTGAGGTGTACTTATATTGTTAGTATGATTTTTACATCATAAAATGTCATAATTTAGAAATAAAAGGCATTTTTTCTATACTGATGTTTGAACTGTTGTGATTGGCTGACATCTTTGCATTTGAAATGAGTATCAGATCTTGTAGCGGAGGGGGCGTGGTTTAACCCCTAGGAGTCGGAGCTGTTTTGGGGCCCTTTAGAAGTTTTGCCATGCTCTGACATGTGTGCATTTTTCAGTTTCTTATAAACATATTAATGGCAAAAGTGTATTACACTGTATTCAGCACAAACTGGGCTACCATAATATGTGGGCAACATGTACAGTGAGGAAAATAAGTATTTGAACACCCTGCTATTTTGCAAGTTCTCCCACTTGGAAATCATGGAGGGGTCTGAAATTGTCATCGTAGGTTGCATGTCCACTGTGAGAGACATAATCTAAAAAAAAAATCCAGAAATCACAATATATGATTTACGCTGTTATTTTCATCCCGGAGTCAAATCATCTTTGTTTGGCTTTCCCAGGGACGCTGTAGAGATCATTGAGCACATAGCCGCATACATCTCCCGTTAAGAGGCGTGACCTTTCCGTACAACAGCTAAGCTGCTGTCGAATCACAACACAGGAACCGCTGGCACAATCAGAACTTGTTACGTATTTCTGAAGGAGGGACTTCATAGAACAAGGAAGTCGTCAGCTCGTTTTTAGGACAGTGAAAACAGCGGTATACAGATAAGTAAATTGTGTGAAAAATACTGTGTTTTTTTACACACAAAAGATGAACACATGTTATATTGCACACTGTTAACACAATCAAAGCTTCAAAAACACACGAAGAACGGGACCTTTAAGTTTGCCAATGACCATTTGGATGATCCAGAGGAGTCATGGGAGAAAGTAATGTGGTCAGATGAGACCAAAATATAACTTTTTGGTCATAATTCCACTAAACGTGTTTGGAGGAAGAAGAATGATGAGACCATCCCGGAACACCATCCCTACTGTGAAGCATGGGGGTGGTAGCATCATGCTTTGGGGGTGTTTTTCTGCACATGGGACAGGGTGACTGCACTGTATTAAGGAGAGGATGACCGGGGCCATGTATTGCGAGATTTTGGGGAACAACCTCCTTCCCTCAGTTAGAGCATTGAAGATGGGTCGAGGTTGGGTCTTCCAACATGACAATGACCCGAAGCACACAGCCAGGATAACCAAGGAGTGGCTCTGTAAGAAGCATATCAAGGTTCTGGCGTGGCCTAGCCAGTCTCCAGACCTAAACCCAATAGAGAATCTTTGGAGGGAGCTCAAACTCCGTGTTTCTCAGCGACAGGCCAGAAACCTCACTGATCTAGAGAAGATCTGTGTGGAGGAGTGGGCCAAAATCCCTCCTGCAGTGTGTGCAAACCTGCTGAAAAACTACAGGAAACGTTTGACCTCTGTAATTGCAAACAAAGGCTACTGTACCAAATATTAACATTGATTTTCTCAGGTGTTCAAATACTTATTTGCAGCTGTATCATACAAATAAATAGTTAAAAATTCATACATTGTGATTTCTGGATTTTTATTTTTAGATTATGTCTCTCACAGTGGACATGCACCTACGATGACAATTTCAGACCCCTCCATGATTTCTAAGTGGGAGAACTTGCAAAATAGCAGGGTGTTCAAATACTTATTTTCCTCACTGTATGTACATGCTTGTATTTTTGAGAGAATAATGATTATGCATAATTTTTGAAAAAACTACAATATTGTTTTAAAATTAAGGCTTCATAACGCACAATAGATATGTGTTCATAAGACCTTTGATTATTGGGTGTTTTTGCTTCAAAATGATGTGAGAATCATTGAGCCTACTCATTCGCATAAAACAATATATTAATTTACATTTTGTAAAACACTTATTCTTTACTCATGCGTTATGCTAGTAGGGGTGAACGACCCATGAATAATAATGTGATCACTCCTGAGAATCAAAAGACCTGCATAGTAATGAGCTGCATAATGAATGAGCTTCAGGTAGGCCTACTAGATTTTAGGTTTACTAGATAAGTACAGTAACAGTAAAAAAAAAATAGTTTTCTGGGGGAAAAATCTAAATGTGTTTTACTTAAAGTTTTTACTTAAAGCAAGCTAAATTATCTGCCAAAAAAAGAAACAAGATTTCAATCAGAAATGTTTTTGAAAGAAGAGCTAAAAAAACAGTAGTAATATTGTGACACTGAACCCAATTCAATATTCAATAAATACAAATAACTGAATAATTGGTAATGATGAATGTTATAAGTAAAATACTGTATTTTGGATTTAAAGCAACATAATGCAAAGCAATTATGATTTCAAATAGTATCTGGTGACTTTAGGTTGATTGGGACACTTTTTCCCAGTCATTTCAATGGCAAATATTTTCTGAATCATTTGTAAACGATCAAATACATACAATACTTAAATATAATTTCGAGCTTCAGTCAGAAACACGTGAAATGCATGAGCCAGAATTTGAGATTTGATATCTCCCACTTTTCACACAGATTACATAAACACAGAATATTTGTTTTCGTTTTGATTTACATGATTTAAAACCTGACATTTCAACGTTTCTTTAGACACGTCTCATGTTTGTGTGTCAAGTTTTCACTAAGCTACAGGTCATTTTCTGAAGAGAATCAGATTAGACATCATTGAGAGAGAGGCTGAAGATCGCAAATCATGTCTGTTTCCCTTATTTTGAAAAAAGCACAACAATTTGTTGTTTTTGTGACTGTACACAAAAAAATTGAAACTTAACACAATATAATGATGTATAACACTTGCATGAATGATAAAAAACTACAGAATTATTTGAGTCTCTTTGACACTGATAAGAAAAAAAGAGAGCCGATTGCGCCAGCGCGACAGCCGACTCGAGGGGGTTAACTAGGTCTACGAGCAGGCACGAGTCTGCCAGAGAGACGGATGGACCAGAGTTCACTTCTCATCAGTTCTCTCAGCAAGTCTCAGTTCAGTGAACTGTTGTAGTTACTAGCATATACTACAGGTTATTAGTTTATTTCTAGTCGGAGGGACTGTCACTCATGTCAGAAAGTTAGTAACTTTAGCAAATTATGGATCAGCGCTGACCGTAAATTATGGATCAGCGTTGAGAACGATTCAGTTTGATTTGGTGAACTGGTTCGACAGGTTCACTAAAAAGAACCGGTTCAAAAGAATGATTCGTTCGCGATACGGACATCACTAATGTACCAGAGACGGAGTGATTGCTAACAAAGTTCTATTGTGAGAGCGCTGTCAGCGCGAGTTTACTTTGTTTGTATCTGAGAGTTCTGAATAAACACGAGTCCCAGTCACACCGAGCCCGTTTTCCTCCTTATTCTACCAACTTTGTAACACATGTAATGTACCATTACAGCTGTCGAAATGAACGAGTTAAAAGTAAGTATTGATTATAGCATTATTTTTTAGATATTTTCCTATCATATGAAAAGCGCCAGTGATGCGCATTGAGTACACAGCGCAAACAAAGACACAACAGCAGTAATCGAATGTAATCGACTGTTCTGTCGGGAGAGAGAGAAGCCGCAGCGTGTGCACGAATAATAAAGTTCTGTGTGAACTTGAATAACTAGCTACACATCAGAAATCACAGATCAGAAGGAACTGAAAAAAGACTTCTGTTTTCATTTGTACATCCAAACACTGAGATACTGCCAGCATTCACAAGCCATGATCTCTCGAGGACAAACAAATATGGCGCTCACATGGGCGTGCCAAATTCTCTGGGCGGAGGAAAGGGAGGTAACCGTTCCTGTTATGACATCATAACAGGAAAATTCAAGATCAGCTCGTCTGAGCATTCATTTTCTCAAAGGCAGAGAAAGACAACAAGAACTCGGTTTACACCGATCAAAATTTCTAGCCACTTGGGGACAATATTCAGGCTAGGGGAACTCATATTAATGTTGAAAACCCTCATAAAATGAAAATTGCATGCCATCGGACCTTTAAGTCTCTCTGTATTTGTCAGAGAATGTAATAATTGTTCTGATGTAATGTAACTGAACGTAACGTAGAAGGCAACCAGAAAATAGCATAGGGTAGGTAGATTTGAACCTTCATTTCAATGTGTCTGGAACATGTGCTAATGGGATAGTAGAGCTTTTAAACAAGGCAACGTCAAGTCACCATAGAGACTGTTGATATACAGCAATGTTGCAAACCTGCAGAGATGTGATGATAGACTGCAACTCATCGACAAAGTGCACCGCCACCAGCTCTGCGGTCTTAGCAGAGTTAATGCTGACCAAATCCTGCAATAGAAAAACAACGAGAAGAGCCAATCAGAATTTATAAAATCAGGTTTCATCAAAGTAATCTTTACAGTATGGGGTCCAAAAGGACTACTAGTGAAAATACATCAATCTTTTTAATACATTTTTCTTTACATATTTTTGGTATGTTGCTTTAACCCTGAAAAGCCTTACATATGAAATAATAGTAAAATAAATAAATAAATAATATTATATATATATATATATTATTGTGATTTTATTGGTTAATATAACTTTTATTAACACCCAAATGGCCTTGGTTCCCATTCAGTCGGTCACTTCCGACGCCACATCTGAGACTGATGAATAGGAATCTCGCTGGTGAGAGCCAATCTACTTCGAGTGTAACTAAATGAGCCAATGGACATTGGCATGCAATGATTCCACCAGCTGCTCATGCCACGCAGCACGGGTATAAATGAGCCACAGGTGCTTGCATCAAATCAGCTTTTCGCTTCGGAGCCGAGTGGTGGAAGGTTTGTCCAGAAATCCCTCTCTACAAAACGGTGGAACTGACTGAGCCTGCCTTTTGGAAGTGGCTATCTTCAGTCGGTGTTGGTGTGATGGCACAGCAGCGGGTCGCATGGTATTTCTACTATCTCTCTTTTTTGTTTGAAAGAGCAAACACAAAAGCTATTCCCACAGCTGGTTTCATGCGCTAAGTGGAGAGCTAACCCTAACATGTATATAACATAATTATTATTTTTTTTTTTGTATTAAAAAGATTATGTATTTTCACTAAAATAAAAAAAAATAAAAATAATAATAATAATAAAAATAAAAAAATAATAAAATAAATAAATTTGGTGAAATTTATATATATATAACATTTCACCAAATTTATTTTATTTAATTTATTTATTTTATTTTAGTGAAAATACATAATCTTTTTAATACAAAAAAAAAAAAAAAAAATATATATATATATATATATATATATATATATATATATATATATATATATATATATATATATATATATATATATATATATATATATATATATATATATATATATATATATATATATATATATATATATATATATATAAATTTACCATTACACAAAATCTAAAAAAAGATTTTCGTTGAGTTTTGATACACCCAACTGTCAAGGCTCATATAGTATGATATAGTCGATTATGGACCAAAATACTGAGCAAAAATATGCAATTTGGTGCAGTTGCTAATAATTATATGGCCAAATAATAAGATGAAATTCTGATAGCATGTAATGTAAATCAATGAGATATGTATAACATTAAAGCAGACTACTTACATAAAATGCATATAAATCAGTTGTCACTCTATATTTCTTCATAACGTCTTAGAATTAATATTTAAATGCTTAGTTTTATGATCAGAACTTTATAGTTCTTATTGTGGGGGGCAAAAAAATATAACACTGTTGAATACAAGGACAATTGAGTTATGTACAAATAAACTTTCCTCAACAGCCTGATGTATCATATATGATATATTTTAACATGATTTTTCTCTGTTGTCTATGTGTTCATGATGTATGGATCATCAAGTGAACCTAATTTGCTTCAGTCAACAAAAGTGTTTATCTTGAGATATATTACTAACAATATAAAATGTTTTCTTAAATTTTTTTAATTATACTAAAAGGCCTTTTACTTGCTGAAAAAGTATAAATGATCAATCAGAAAGCATGTAGAAATTTGTGTAGCACAGGTATCTCAAACTTTTTGATCATGTAGATAATTTACAGGCCTGTATCAAATATGATACAGTAGGTTCGAACTGACAAGGACTACACAAGTTTGATCGTGTTATTCTGCATGTTCAAAGAGAATCTTTTGTACAAGCTGACATGGTCGCTGTCACAATTTTGCTAATCATCATTTTCATTTATTCTTCATGTTTCACATTTCTATTTAAAAAAAAAAAACTAATTATTTCCAAGTTTAGATCTAGATTTTCAATGTGGAATCAGACTCAACTGAAAGGCTGATGGATGATGAAGTGGCGTCGACTGATTTTAGTGCTCTCAATTTTAACAATCGGAGGAAGTCATTTGGACAAAGACCATTGACTGAACGAGAGAGAAAGAAAGAGATATAGAGAGAGGCCTGATGAGATTAGGGTCTGAAATGAGCTTTCTGAAGCTTGAGCTCTCTCTACCTGAAGTGTGCTCTAGAGGAGGAATTATTTGAAGCCTTGTTTGACTCACCTTGATGTGTTGAAGGGCTTTGACCCACACCGAATGTTTCTCTTCCGAGCTGTAGCCCGGCATTGACAGAAGGTTATGGATGTAGTTGAAGAGCTCCTCCTGGAGTTAGAGATAAAGATTAAGTACAGGAATAACAGGAGTTAGAGGGAAGAAAAGAATGAAAATGGACGGATTGAGTTGAGTACCTTTCTCAAAGGGTCTTTCAGGTAGCAGTCGAAAATTTTGTCATAAAGGTGCCTTTTTTCATACATAAACTCGCAGATTTGATAACTGAAACAGTGAGAACAAAAAGAGAGACAACAATAGATTGGTTTGAACTTCAGTATAAAGATTTCAATGTCTTCACCTTGAGAAAATCAATATGATGCATTCAACTGCAGTCATTATATTTATTATGATTTAACTGCAACCTTGTGGCTTTTGAAGTCCAGCTTAGAGTGGATCACCTACGCTTAGCTATCTTTCCTGGTAGTAATTTAATGGGTATTTTAGGACCATTTCCCATCATTATCCTTAAAGGAGATTATCATTACATTCTCATTACTTCAATACCACGGGCCCTATTTTAACGATCTGAGCGCATGGCGCAGGTGCACTTAGGGTGTGTCCGAATCCACTTTTGCTAGTTTTAATGATGGGCAAAATGGCCGGCGCACCAGGCGCACGGTCTTAAAGGGTTGTCCCTATTCACTTAATGAGTCATGTGTGTGTTTTGGGTGTAACGTGCTATAAACCAATCAGAGTGTCATCTCCCATTCTCAGTTGCGCTCACGCCATGGCGGATTCGCTATTTACACGGCGGAATCCAGAGAGAAATCCTTTTATTTTTAATATTTAAAAATGTTTGTGTGCTGCTATGGGTCCCTGTGTGTGTAACAAGCAGAGTGTAGACTTGTTGTGGATCCGCCTATAGCAAAAGTTTACAGCTGCCTCTAAATAGCAAAACCACGCCAACAATACGCCTGAACACAGCACATTGTTTTATTTACAACCATGGGCGTGCAAATGCATTTGCTATTTACATTACGTGGCACTGGATATGAAAATGATAACAGCGTCGGGCTGAAACTAGCAAAAAACACTTTATTTTACTGTAATACAAGAAAAAATTCTGAAAAACAGTTTATTTTAAATCAGCATAAAGGCAGTGCAACAAATACTACTATGATATACACTACTGTTAAAAAGTTTATGATTAGTAAGATATTTTCAAGTATTTATTTGGTCAGTAATATTGTTATTATTACAATTTAAAAATCCTACTTTACAATTGAAAAATCCAGTTTCCTACTGTCTGCAATGTAGAAAAGAGTCGCACTGCTAAATATTTTTGTGGAAATACTTTTTTCAGGATTCTTTGATGAATACATTAAGCTCAAAATAACAGCATTTATCTGAATTGTTGGTCACACTTTAGTTTAGAGTCCAATTCGTACTTTTTACTAACTACTAACTATGACATATGCCTCAATAAACTCCTAATTACAGCTTATTAATAGTTAGTAAACTAGTTGTTAAGTTTAGGTATTGGGTAGGATTAAGGGACGTAGAATATGGTCATGCAAAATAAGGCTCTGTACTAATACTAATAAACGGCCAAAATCCTAATAAAAATGTATGGTAATAAGTAACTAGTTACTAGTGAGAATTGGAACCTAAACTAAAAGGGTTACTGAGTTGTTGATGTTCTTTTGTATTTTTTTGTAACAAGCTTATATGCTTAGTCATTTTTATTTATGCTTAATTTTCTTTAAGTAAACTATGATTTCTCATTTCTTTCTTTTGATTGCAGGGTGAAATATGATCCGGATATAATCTTGTCAGGTTTCATTAGATTCACCCACGTGCATTCTGTCAAGTCATTCTGGCAAGAAAATATATAACTACATTTATGTATCTGTAACAGAAATGTTCTATTACAGTAACCCAATTAAGGTGCATATTAGTGAGTTGACTCTACGAGGTAAATTTAATTTATCAACCACATTTCAAATAAAAAATCAAATATATGTCACCTCGAATCATATGACGGACCTTTTAAAATGATGGTTTGTTATGATCTATGAATGGCCTGTTTATATTGTACTGCAGAAGATGTATGATCTCCTCATTCAAAAAAAAGAAAAGAAAATCAGTTGGTTAGGATGTTTTTCCTTTGTGTTTCAGGATATTTCACTCAAGGAAAAAGATTAAACCATGGTAAGCGGTCCAATATTCAATTATCAAGCCATTTAGCGAACTTCAGGAGTATTTAACATTCTTGTAACTATGGTGCAGGATCATTTTATCGAGTTATTGATAATGTTTCTGTGCATGCTCTACTGAATGTTAACAGGATTTTGGATAACTGTAAGTGTAGTTCTGTTTTATTATGCACATTGATAAACAAGTTAACATGTTACTGAGTTAAACAATTAATATAGCTAACCAAGTTGAGTTTACATCCTAACCAACTGATTTGCTAGGTAATGCAAATTTGAAAAACAAATTTTGACTATAAAGTTCAGCTGTATATTTGTTTGGTGGATGAAGCTAAACTGTTCTGCTTTCTGATAGGAAGAATTCTTACAACTCCGCCTTTTCTGCGAGGTCAAGGAGACGCCCCTCATCAAACTGGACCACACCACCAACCTGCAGCAGCTCCAGCAGAACCTGACACAACCAATATCACCACATCATGTGAAGATCATATGACCTAATCAATCAATCTTTTAACTAATCTTAACTAAAATTAAGCACAGTTTTAAGACAAGTGATGCGTTTATACCTGCTGTCTTTCTGTATGTCTAGAGTCATCATCTGGACTACATAGAAACTCTAGAACCTGCAAAAGACAATGAGCAACAGATAAAAGACATTTCAACATGTAGGAAAGGTCGAATAATACTGAATCCCAAGTGACAACTTTCCTGACAGTAGCTGAAAAACTTCCAGACTAATTTAGATCAGTCCCCAATGCAGGGTGCAAAATCATGAACTATTTAATATGCAGAAATACAAGCATAACGCTTCTAATGTGGGAGAGCTATTTTTACAGGAGCTGCTAATTGTCTTTACCAAAACTAACACCTTCCTAGAAATCTCTTGCTGTTACCATTTTAGCTCTGATAAAAAAATGGCAGAACGCTGCAGATGGAAAGGTAAGGCACTGACTAATGGACACTGAAAAAAAAGCAGGCAGACTCTTCACCTGGTCAAACAGCTTCCGGTTAACAAAGAGGGTATTATCAGGTTTGGCTAGTTGTCGTGCCAAGAAGGTGAAAAGACAGCCGACCTGAGATGGGGTGAAGTCAGAATTGTCCACCATAACCTGGAAAAGTATGCACACACACACACACACACACACACACACACACACACACACACACACACACACACACACACACACACACACACACACACACACACACACACACACAGACACACACAGACACACACAGACACACACAGACACACACAGACACACACACACAGGGAAAATATATAAAAATGTTTTCCTGAAGTTGTAAATAAAACAAAGATTATTGTAAACATAGTCATGTTTAATTCAATGTGTCTTGTCCAATGAAAGTTTTTCCTTTGCGTTTCAGGATATTTCACTCAAGGAAAAAGATTAAACCATGGTAAGCGGTACAATAAGAAATATCAATCCATTTAGCAACATCCAAAGCGAACTTCAGGAGTATTTAACATTCTTGTAACTATGGTGCAGGATCATTTTATCAAGTTATTGATACTGTTTCTGTGCATACTCTACTGAATGTTAACAGGATTTTGTAACTGTAAGTGTAGTTCTGTTTTATTATGCACATGGATAAACGAGTTAACATGTTACCGAGTTAAACAATTAACATAGCTAACCAAGTTGAGTTTACATCCTAACCAACTGATTTGCTAGCTAATGTAGTCACCTGAAATATGCCGAATATGCTGAAATAATAAGTCATTGGCAAACTACATATGTGTTTGGCTTTTTATTTTACATATTAAAACGGCAGACGTTTAATGTAAATCCAAGCATTAGAACTGCTTTAGCAGAGTAAAAGAGAACTGTGAAGAGAAGATTTAAAGATTTAGTTTGTTTCATTCTTACCTTCAATTTTTATGAATTGTTAATCAGTGTTAGTTTTAGTCAAAGTCTTTTGACTAAAATGCCATTTAGTTTTAGTCATATTTTAGTCGCCTGAACTGTTTTTAGTTTTTGTCTAGTTTTAGTCGACTAAATCTACAGTAGATTTAGTCTCCTAAAATCTAATGAGTTTAGTTAAATTGTAATACATTAAGCATTTAAGCATTACATTTTGTTTTTGACATTAAAAATATATACGAAAGAGCTCAATTCACTTTTTTGTTTGTTTTTTAAAAACATCTATATAGTTTTTATAACTTTGTATGATACTTTGATACTTTATTGAATATGTAAAATACTGGTCTTTCCTCCTGACTATGAATTAAATGGGAATTCAATTAAATACAGTTTATTGTGTAACCAAAAACGAATATATGCGTGACTTATAATTACAAACAAGCTCGAAATACACATTGACTCTTTCAAGTTCATTCAAGTTCAAGTCCAGGAGATAAAATATGCGTTGTTACAACCGTCTAAAACATATTAAACATCGTAAAGTAAATATTGTCATTATTCATTAACATTAGTTCATAAACAATATCCTGGCATAAATGTATGTTATTGATTGATTCCAGCTCTGGAGCGCTGGATTGGGGATGAGCCTGTAGAAGTGCAACAGCGCCGTGTATTCCAGCGGTTAGATCAGCACGTTCAACTCAAATGTGCATAGGACATCAGTTCTGACTGGATCTCTTCCCTAATCATCCCTCCCTAACATTTTCGTCTCATTTTTATTTGTTGACGAAAAGGACAGTTGATTTTCGTTATAGTTTTTGTCATCTAACACTAGTTTTTATTTAGTTATCGTCTCGTTTTCGTCAGTGAAAAAAGGTTGTTGACGAAAATTATGACGAAAATGATTCGTCAACGAAATTAACACTGTTGTAAATAAATTTACACTTCAAACATTGAATATAATTTTTTAAGTAAAAATGTCGTCTTTGGCTTATGTTCATATATTTTTACTGAACACATAAGCATTAATACCTCACATACACTCACCTAAAGGATTATTAGGATCACCTGTTAAATTTCTCATTAATGCAATTATCTAATCAACCAATCACATGGCAGTTGCTTCAATGCATTTAGGGGTGTGGTCCTAGTCAAGACAATCTCCTGAACTCCAAACTGAATGCCAGAATGGGAAAGAAATGTGATTTAAGCAATTTTGAGCGTGGCATGGTTGTTGGTGCCAGACGGGCCGGTCTGAGTATTTCACAATCTGCTCAGTTACTGGGATTTTCACGCACAACCATTTCTAGGGTTTACAAAGAATGGTGTGAAAAGGGAAAAACATCCAGTATGCGGCAGTCCTGTGGGCGAAAATGCCTTGTTGATGCTAGAGGTCAGAGGAGAATGGGCCGACTGATTCAAGCTGATAGAAGAGCAACTTTGACTGAAATAACCACTCGTTACAACCGAGGTATGCAGCAAAGCATTTGTGAAGCCACAACACGCACAACCTTGAGGCAGATGGGCTACAACAGCAGAAGACCCCACCGGGTACCACTCATCTCCACTACAAATAGGACAAAGAGGCTACAATTT